>CM039673.1:61933444-63190110 GCA_022496015.1 Hordeum marinum
GTTGAGCATACAGCTGGTAGTGGCTACTTTCAACAACTACCAAGAGCTGGTGGACAAGGCCCTTATTCTGGAGGTAAAACACAGCAGATTGAGAACCGCAAGCGGAAGTACACTCAGGGGAAGTTCAACTCTGGAACTCATCAGAAGCCCCGCTACTCCCCGTACTCAGGGAATACCGGATCAGGAAACAGTAAGTTTGGAAAGCACACTCATGCTGTGCATAACCATGGAGGCCACCATCATGGAGGAAATGGGAACAATCGTCCCAACCATGGTAACTTCAAGACTGACAATGGGAATGGGAACAACAACCAGCACCGTCACGCTCCTACTCAGAAGGATCTGAGTCACATCACCTGTTTCAAGTGCCAGAAGACAGGGCACTATGCTACTGAGTGTCCCCAGAGCAAGCAAGGCAATGGAAACGGCAACAACAACGGCAATGCAGCAGTTAAGAAGCCCAATCCGTTTCCCCGTGCTCAAGTGAATCACATCGACGTGGAAGAAGTCTATGATCAACCCGAGACTGTGGTTGGTAAGTTTTTATTGCATTCACGTCCTGTTACAGTACTTTTTGATTCTGGTGCAACTCATTCATTCATATCAAGGGTAGTTGTGGATAAATATGGTTTGCCCACCAAAACCCTTAGTCAGCCCATTCAGGTCAGTTCCCCAGGAGGTATGATGATGGCAGGGATAGGATGCCATGCCTTGAAACTCAATATAGGAAACCATGTTTTTCCCACCGACCTCATCGTCTTAGAGTCACAAGGATTGGATGTAATCCTAGGCATGGATTGGATGACCAAGTATGAAGGAAATCTTGATTGCCCTAGCAAATCTGTTTCACTCACCACCCTGGAGAACAAGAGGATTAAGTATGTATCCCGACGCACGCGTATGAGTGCTAGGTTAAATGCCCTCACGGGAGTTGTTCAGGAGGAAGTACCTGTGGTAAAAGAATTTCCAGATGTATTTCCGGAAGAATTACCAGGAATGCCACCAGATAGGGAGATTGAGTTCTTAATAGAGCTACACCCAGGGACAGCCCCAATTTCCAAGAGACCCTATCGGATGCCCGCAAATGATCTGTTGGAAATCAAGAAGCAAATTAAGGAGTTATTGGACAAAGGTTATATACGCCCAAGTTCTTCACCTTGGGGAGCCCCAGTTCTTTTGGGAGAAGAAGGATAAATCTTTGAGAATGGTAGTTGACTATCGTGCCTTGAACGAGGTGACTATCAAGAACAAGTACCCTCTACCGATGATTAATGATTTGTTTGATCAGCTCGTAGGAGCCAAAGTATTCTCCAAGATCGATCTTCGATCAGGGTATCACCAGTTGAAGATTCGTGAACAGGATATACCCAAAACAGCTTTCACCACGAGGTATGGCTTGTATGAGTATACGGTCATGTCTTTTGGATTGACTAATGCTCCTGCCTACTTCATGAATTTGATGAACAAAGTATTCATGGAATACCTAGACAAGTTTGTTGTGGTGTTCATCGATGACATTCTGATATTCTCCAAGAACGAGGAAGAGCATAAGGAACATTGCGTTTAGTTCTGGAGAAGCTAAGAGAGCATCAGTTATATGCCAAGTTCAGCAAATGTGAATTTTGGTTGACGGAAGTCGGATTCCTTGGACATGTTATTTCCGAGAAGGAATAGCGTGGACCCGCTAAGGTTGAAGCCGTCACCGAGTGGAAGTCACCCACCTCAGTTAAGGAGATCCGCAGTTTCCTCGGACTTGCCGGTTATTACCGGAGTTCATTGAGAATTTCTCAAAGATTGCCAAGCCCATGACAGAGTTGTTGAAGAAAGAATCCAAGTATTTGGACGAGGAATGTGAAACCAGTTTCCAGAGTTGAAGGAACGTTTGGTCACAGCCCCAGTATTGATCTTGCCCGATAATCGGAAGGATTTCCAAGTTTACTGTGATGCCTCACGTCAAGGACTTGGAGGAGTACTTATGCAGGATGGAAAAGTTGTAGCCTATGCTTCCAGACAGCTACGACCTCATGAGTTGAATTATGCCACTCATGACTTGGAGTTAGCAGCCGTAGTGCACGCACTCAAGACTTGGAGACATTTCCTTATCGGAAATAGTTGTGATGTTTACACCGACCATAAGAGCCTGAAGTATATCTTCACGCAGAAAGAGTTGAACCTCAGACAGAGGAGATGGTTAGAGTTAATCAAGGACTATGACATGAGATTACACTACCATCCAGGTAAGGCTAATGTTGTAGCCGATGCCTTGAGTCGGAAAACTTATGTGAACACACTCACAGCTGGAGGATTACCTCAAGAGTTAGTCGATGATCTCAGAGAGCTCAAGCTAGAGATAGTTCCAAGAGGATATGTTGCTACACTGGAAATTCAGTCCACCTTGACCGAAAGAAGAAGCCGAAGGGGATCGGACAAGGAGATAGCTGAGATTAAACAGAGAATGGAAGATGGTAAAGCTAAAGGTTTTCGTGGGATGAACACGGAACTTTGTGGTTTGAGAACCGAATCTATGTGCCCAATGAACCAGAGCTCAGGAAGTTGATACTTCAGGAAGCCCACGATTCACCTTACTCGATACACCCAGGAAATACCAAGATGTATCTGGATTTGAAAGAAAGTTATTGGTGGACAGGTATGAAGAAAGATATTGCAGAGCATGTTGCCATATGTGATGTTTGTCAGCGAGTAAAGCAGAACATCAGAAACCAGCAGGGTTACTCCAACCTTTGCCGATACCCGAGTGGAAATGGGAAAAGCTTGGTATGGATTTCATCACAGGATTGCCCAGGACCCGTTCAGGTTATGATTCCATCTGGGGTAGTGGTTGATCGCTTGACCAAGGTGGCTCATTTCATTCCAGTGAAAACCACCTATACCAGTGCTAAGCTAGCCAAGATATATATGACCAGGATCGTATGTCTGCATGGAGTTCCGAGGAGTATCGTGTCAGATAGAGGAACACAATTTACCTCAAAGTTTTGGCATCAGTTACATGAAACTTTGGGTACAAGGCTAGAGTTAGTACAGCTTTTCATCCGCAGACAGATGGACAGACTGAGAGAGTCAACCAGATTCTGGAAGACATGTTGAGAGCTTGTGCGCTAGATTATGGATCTAGTTGGGATGATAACTTGCCTTACGCAGAATTTCATACAACAACAGTTATCAACCAGTCTAAAGATGGCCCCTTTCGAAGCTTTATACGGAAGGAGGTGCAGAACACCACTGACGTGGGATGGTGTTGGAGACCGACAACTTTTTGGTCCCGACCTTATCGAGATTCTGAAGAGAAAGTCAAGTTGATACGTGACAGACTCAAGATAGCTCAATCTCGACAGAAGAGTTATGCTGACAGCAAACGTAAAGAAGTGATGTATGAAGTGGGAGACCGAGCATATCTTCGTGTGTCCCCGCTTCGAGGAACAAGAGATTTGGTGTTAAAGGAAAATTAGCACCCAGATTCATAGGCCCCTACAAAATTCTTGAACGTAGAGGCGAAGTTGCATACAAACTGGAATTGCCAGAAGGATTATCCGAAGTTCATAATGTGTTCCATGTCCCAGCTGAAGAAATGTCATACAGAGATGGCTGACATCCCTCTGAGAGATACAGTGCCCCTAGAGGCCATACAGCTTGAAAGTGATCTGACTTATGAGGAGAAGCCTGTCAGAATCCTCGAGACATCCAACAGAGTTACCCGCAGCAAGATTATCAAGTTCTGCAAAGTTTTGTGGAGTCACCATACTGAGGAAGAAGCCACCTGGGAACGCGAAGAAGATCTTCGTAGAGACCATCCGCACCTATTTTCTAGCCAACCCGAATCTCGAGGGCGAGATATCTAAGGTGGGTAGGTTTGTAACATCCCAAAATTCATTTTGGAATGTTATGAATAAGTTATGCATCTATCATCATCATTGTTTTGGGATGTGTTAGTTGAAATGTTTTCTGACTTTCTGAAAGTCCTTCTACTTTTCCCTAGGTTGCTTTCCCTATTTGAAATTTGGTTAAATGTTCAAAATAAGAGAGGAGTAACATGACACTCCACACCAGGGTCAAATTGGTGAATTATTTGAAAAAAATAACCAGGAGTTATTTTGAAAATATTTGCAAAAAGGATTTAAAAACAATTAGGCAATTTCTGAAATAATATTTTTAAAGTGTTCAAATGACAGAATAGAAATGTTCATTAATAGCATTTATTATTCTGTTAATTTTGATATATCATACCCTATATTTAGAGACGATTTGAATGCTTTAAAGATTGTTTGAATGTCTCTGGAAAATTATTAAAAAGAAACGGTAACCGTTTCCGGTATTAAACGGGCCGGCCCACGACAGTTACTCGCGTATTAATTAGAAGCCGGCCGACCGAGCGCAGTAACGCCTCCCTCTCTCTCTGACGCTGGGCCCCACCCGACCGCCCGAAATCCCCGCGTCGGTCATCTTCAACGCGCGCGCGCCGGCGCCGGCGAAATCCCTCTCGCCGGATCTCCCGTACCCCTTCCATCCCCGAGCCCCCTCTCCAGGCTATATAAGAGCCCCGGCACCCCGCATCCATTCCCCACCCCGAGACCTCTTCCCAGTCGCCAGACCGTCACAGATCTCTCCCGGAGTTGACACACACACCGGATCTCCCCATCGCCATTTGCCGACGACTCCGATCTCCCCTCCCCTTTCTGACACCACCAACCGGCGGAGGAGGACCACCGCCACCGTCCAGACTTTTTCGACGTCGCCAACGACCACCAGAGACACATCCCCGAGCATCTCCGACCACCGGCCGGCTTCACCACTCGCCGGAGATCCCCTCCCCCCACCGGTAAGTCGCCGTCGTCACTCCCCTCCCTCCGATTCGAATCCGACGGCCCCGATTAGAAGTCACTTAAAACCGAACCGGTATCTTCCTAGCATCGGTCGTCCGCCCGTAACCATCTAACGCCCGCGCTAGCCAGCCAGTAGGATCGCGCCACGTCACCCCCTGGCCGACCGGTAGAATTTCACCTTTTTCTGATTTTTATTTAGAAAACAGAACCTATTCTAATTTTGTTTTAGCTATATCTTTTATCTATTTAGAGTTTTGAGTTGATTCTTTTTGCAATAGCTCACATTTTTCATGTATTTTCACCCTGTACTTTTAAATTTCAAATTTGAACTATAAAATTTGAATTTAATCAAATTTTCTCAAAATCTTCAAATCTGAATAACTAGAGTTTGAAAATAGATTTTGATGTGAATCTTTTGCTACTGTTTGGTATTAGTTAGGACTATCTTCATGTTTAGTTTGAGGATTTTAGGATGATTTTTAATAGTGTTTTAGCCAAAAACAGAATCTGTCTAGTATTATAATATAGTTTTATAAACTTGATTTTAATTAGTTTGATTTAGAATTGGTTTTATTTGTTTATTAGGTTCTGTTAGTAAACATTTAGTGTTTTCACTCACTGATAAAAAAAATATAAATTTGCTTAGTTTAATTTTATTTAACATAGGAATCACAACTTCTTTTCAAATAGGCATAATTTGATTAAAACAACTAACTAGTAATAGTTTTGTTTTCAAACAAAGTTTTGTATATTTTGTTTCTGTTTTCTAAGACAGATTTAGTAGTAAATTATTTTCAACAAGAACATGTTTTACTATTAAATAATAAGTTTAGTTTTTCATTCTTTTGTTAATATAACTATAGTTGATTCATAAAGTGTTTATCAAAACTTTTATAAACTTTACTAAACTTTTCCCAACAAACTTAAATTGATTGTATTCTGTTTATTAATAAAATATTCTATTGTTTCCTTGCTGACAACAATTGTTTTGTTATTACAAATGGTTTCATTATGTCAGTAGTGTTTTCATTCCTCACCTTTTGAAAACAAAACTTTGTGTGTTTTACTTGCTAGAGACTTTTGTGCATTGTTTGCCTTGATTGTTTAGTACTTCTTTGCTGAATGTTATGAGTAGTTATTTTGGTTGTATGCTTATTTGAGAGCATTTGTTTGTTTCGTTAGATTATCCGGAGTGCGAAGCTTGTTACTTAGAGTCACTCTCGTACGAAGATCATCAATCAGGCAAGTCACTTTGATCATGTTTTATCCATGTTTTATATGCATTAGTTCTACCATCTCCCCAATTGCATGCAAGATAGGTTAGTTGGAAACTTGGTTACATTGTAGTAGTATCATGTGGTAGGTACCCCTCTCAACCCTCTTTGACAACTTTGGCCCCGGGAAACGTTGTTTTACTTTTGCTATGCTATTAGTAGACGGGGTTGGTTGTGTGATTCATGGGAGTTGAGAGAGTTAATAATTTCAAGACCTACATAATGATCAAGATTTAAGACTCCGAGTTTTCAACATACCTCTAGGTGGATGATGGTTGAACGGCACCCTGGAGAAACCAATGGATTTGCCTAGGTGATGCTGGAGATGGCCAGTATTCACGCGGAAAGGTCCACCCAGGCACAAAGAGATGGATGGATGCTTTAAAACCCAAGGCTTACCTGCACAGCCACAAGTCATTATGGGCTCTAGTTTGGTTGGATATCGTGGTGACCCTGGACAGGCGGTGCTACGAGAGGTAGAAGAACGGTAGGAAAGGATGGGCACCGACAGAGTCGCAGGGAAACCCTTTGGAAAACCATGTTTTGGTCATCCGTTTCTCAAACACCCTGAAGTGCGAGAAATCAAACGGAGGCGACCAATCTTGTGGGGAACGTGTGCAAAACTCTGCAGAGTATTCCAAACCTAATCGATTAGCCGTGTCCACGGTCATGGACGACTTGAGCCAAAGGAATTGGAACTTCCGGAACTCTCAACACAATTAATATGATGATGTGGGTATTAACAATTTTGGGTATGAGAACTGGTTGGTGGAACCATCTCATTAATCAACCAACTTAGTAATGTTTTGCTTAGCCCCTTTTATTGATGTAGGAAAAAATTGGCTTTACGCAAAACTTACCACCCCACCTGCCATATATGCATATAGACTAGCTGATTATTTTCACACCTCTACTGTGACTTTGCCGGCATATTCCATATGCTGACCTACACGGCTGCAACGTATCATGTTACAGAGTATTTGTCCGACCAGGAGTGAGGACGCGTTCTATGCTCAGTGAGATGCCCTTGGAGTCGGATGGACTCATCTACCGTCGACGCTTCCGCAAGATTTAGATATTCCCATGAGTTGGCTTTTAGCCACTTTATTGTAATTTTTATTGTAATAAAGGACTCGATATGAGATTTCGATTAATATAATGCTGTGTGATTTCCCTTTGATATATACATGGATGTACCGTGTGTGTACCAGCATGATCTTGGGATGGTACGGAAACACCGGAGACTTGACCTTTCAGGTCGGGTCGCTACAACGGGTTATCAGTCTCCAGTACACCATACTCTGATGAAGCATTCCAACAAATCTGTCACTAACTCTCCCAAAAATCATGAGTTTGAATTCCCTTCCTTGGAGAAGATGACTGCAGAAGACTTACACGCCGGCTATGTGAACCGCCTGTCAGCTAGCCGCAACATGGAGAGCAAGCTTGTGGGCTTGATGAAGAAAAAATATGAGGAATCCTCCATCTCCTATCTTTCTCTTATACCCGTACTTAGCCCCCAAGAACCGGGTTAATATTGCAAATAATTGACCGGGTCTTCCAAACCTTCAATTCAGTTATATAGAGCTTACCCTGCCACTCCCAAGTACTAGGTTAAATTGCACAAGAATCAGTACTTAGTTATAGATCCAATTGTAGCCCCATGTCCGGAGCATTATAATAATGATGATCCAGAACTTTTTATCGCGGACTTGAAACTAAAAACATAGACATTAGCCCCCAAGTGCCAAGTATATTGGTTGTAATGTGCTTGGGACTTTATAAGAGCTATTTCATCTGGCGACTTATCGTTGATAACCTTTCATTGGTGAAATGCAGGAAGCTTTGAATACTGCTGAGTCTGAGTGGGCCGATTTGAGGGAGAACCTGTCAGCTCAACAGACCGCCCGGGCCATAACAGAAGAAAAGTTGCGGACAACTGTTGAAGAGCTTGAGAAACTCCAACCTGAATTCCTGGCATATAAGAAGACTACCGAAATTGAACAAGCCACCCTGGAGAAACGCGCGAGCAATGCAGATGATCAACTCAACCTTGTCTCGATAGAGCTGAAAACCCTCAAGGATCACATCTCCAAGATGACTGCTGCTATCTTTCTTAAGTTCATACGACTCAAAAATATTGTCATTAAATAAACACCCGCTGGGCGGCTTATGCTTTGGACCTTTCCTTGCAGGCGAAAGGAGCCGCCAACTATCTTCTAATAGTCTGATGAAGTTGAAGGCTATGTATACCTTGACGGAACAGCTGTATAGAGGGGCCCTTTGCACCATCAAAGCTATGATGATGGCCAAGTACATCCCTAAATTTACGGAGGGTGTCCTGGAGGTTTTATCAGCCTTTCCCAAGCAAGTGGAGGAAATAAGGTGGTCAACCGCCAGAAGAGGAGCTATAGCTGCGCTGAGCCGGTCCCTGGCGTTTGCTCCGGAATTAACTACCGAAGAGATGATGAACGGCTTCCCTTCCAAGAAGGATGAAGGCTCAGATTTCACGGAAGCTGATTATGCCAAGTGTGTTAAGGCCTCCCGGTGGCTTGCCTCCATCTTGGTTGAAGAAACGGATCTGGTTCCATATCAGGCGGCTTACGACACAAACAACCAATGGCTGCACTGCCCTACCTTTGAAGCTAGAGACTTGGTCCCTGCATGTTGTAAGCTGCTCTTCGCTCCTAACGTTGACCCATCTCCACTTTTCGATAATGCACAACTCGAAGCCTTACTTAACTGCAACTGGGATGTGGATCGTCTTCAGATCGAAGAGCCTGAAGACCCGGCGCAGGATGACCCGCCAACCAATTAGATTCCTTGTCCTTGACTGATTGTAACCCGCCAGCTGAGCCGGAACAAGTGTGAAAACTGATAAGCCTTTCATATTTTGAGCTCTTAAAGAGCCTTATAATATATACTTTGCAATCTTCCTAGGCGGCTTTGAGAAAAAGCATAACCCGGAGACCTCCAATATAATCTTGCTTCATCTTTCATCTTGCTCTGGCCACACTTGTGGTATGAATGCAATGTATGATGCAACATATGATGCAATGTGTATAATGCAATATGTATGATGTAATACATGATGTAATGTATGATGGTCTTGCTTTTCCCTTGTTTTTTGGTTTCCAAAAACTCATATTATAGCCCTTTTTAGGGGGAAACTATTGCTTTGAACCGCCTACCAGTGCAGGGTCTCTAACGAGAGTGATCGCCAATCTTGCACGGCTCAGGGTCTCTAACTAGATTAACTGCTAAGGGCGCAACTGACCAGAATTTATAATGGAGAGAGTGCCCCGGGGCCCATAAGCTACTTCTCACGTGACATAATCCGTCGTTTGAACCTTAAGCAACGTCACTTGTTAAGAGTACGATGGGCCACTTGGCGGAGAGTACGTAGCAGATGAGAGAGAGTTTTCCCTCACCGCTGTATGAGGCCCTCGGAGTGAGTGGGTTGACAACTCCCTTCACCCTTGCGAGAGCAGCAGCTAGATACAGGCAGGTACCGACTCTGCCAAAGTGGGGGCGGCCTTCACCCACTATGACACCTTGCACTGGTCCACGACCTGTCTTTCCGCATGGAACCTATGTTTGAACAGCTCGCATCATGGTGCCGCATCCTCTTGAGCGACTTAGCGCCCATGTTTGAGCGGCTTGCATCATGGCGGCTTATCCTCTTTGGCTCCCATGGCGGCCATGTTTGAACGGCTCGCATCATGGCACCTCGTCCTCTTGAGTGCCTTAGCACCCATGTTTGAACGACTCGCAACATGGCGGCTTGCCCTCTTGAGCGGGTTGGAACCCATGTTTGAACGGCTCGCATCATGGCGCCTCGTCCTCTTGAGTACCTTAGCACCCATGTTTGAACGGCTTGCAACGTGGCGGTCGCCCTCTTGAGTTACGTGAGATATTTCACCGATAAGGTAAGGCACCCATGTTTGAACGGCTCGCAACGTGACGGCTCATCCTCTTGAGTAACCTTATATCTTTCATTAGTAAAACGGTGCACCCATGTTTGAATGGCTCGCAACATGGCGGCTCCTCTTGGGTGATCTTAAGCCTCTCGCCTTCTTGTACACCATCATCTCTTGGGCTGATGGTTTGTAAGTCGCCATCTTGTAAGTCGTCGCACGATGGTGCTATTTTGGCTAAAGAGCTGATCAAAAGGGTGAGCAAGCTGAACCCGGTAGGTTGGAAGCCGCCAACTGACCATATGGAGGTGTTCCTCTTTGCACAAATCTGTAATGCCAAAGAGAAAAAACGGCAGAGGCCCCGTCTTGAAGGGATGCCAACTTTATTATATGAGTATAAATACAAGAAAATATGTATGTACAAAAGTAAGAGTCGATGACTCAAGTATAGTAAGGCCATAGATGAGCGATGTTCCACGGCCGGTGAGTTTCCTGCCCGGAGGTACGTGACTCGTCTCGTACGTCAATGAGATAATAAGACCCATTGTTCAGATTCCTGCTAACCACGAAAGGTCCTTCCCATGGCGGTGACAACTTGTGTGCAACTGTCTGATCTTGAATCAAACGTAACACCAAATCGCTTTCCTGGAACGTCTGGGTCTTTATCCTGCGGCTATGGTAGCAACGCAGGTCCTGTGGATAAATCGCCGATCGAGCCGCTGCAAGATCGCGTGCTTCATCCAGAGCATCCAATGCATCCTAACGCGCCTCCTCACTATCTGCTTCTACATAAGCCGCCACACATGGTGAATCATGTCGTATGTCGCTTGGTAACACGACCTTCGCACCGTAAACCATGAAGAAAGGGGTGTAACCCGTCGACCTGTTAGGTGTAGGATTGATGCTCCAAAGGACGGACGGTAGTTCTTCCACCCAACAACCCAGCGTTCTCTATAAAGGAACCATGAGCCAGGGCTTGGTACCTCTCAAGACTTCCTGATTTGCCGTTCTGCCTGACCGTTGGACTGTGGATGAGCAACAGCCAAAACATCAAGCCGGATGTGCTCGCTTTCGCAGAACACCTTCATAGCCCCCTTGGAAAAATTTGTGTCGTTATCCGTAATGATGCTATGAGGATATACAAACCGGTAGATCAATTTCTTGACAAACTGAACCGCTGTGGCTGCATCACATTTACTGACCGGCTCAGCTTCCACCCACTTGGTGAACTTGTCTACTACCACCAAAAGGTGGGTCTTTTTATCCTTAGACCGTTTGAAAGGTCCAACCATGTCAAGCCCCCAAACTGTAAACGGACAAGTAATCGGTATCATACGTAATACTTGAGCCGGCACATGAGCATGTCTTCCAAACTTCTGGCACCCGTCGCACTTAGCAACCAAATCCTCTACATCCTTATGAGCCATCAACCAGAAGAAGCCATGCCGAAAGGCCTTGGCCACTAAAGATTTTGACCCGGCATGATGACCGCAATCACCAGCATGTATTTCATATAAGATTTACTTGCCTTCCTCCGGTGAGATTCAACGCTGGAAGACGCCGGTGACGCTGCACTTGTGCAACTCCCCTCCAATGATGGTCATGGATTTAGAACGCCTCACGATCTACCGCGCCACAGTCTCATCCTCAGGCAACTCGCCCTGGGTTAGGTATGCCAGATAAGGCAACGTCCAGTCTGGAATAGTGTGCAAAGCCGCCACTAATTACCCTTCCGGGTCAGGCACAACCAGATCCTCTTCCGACGGTAGCTTAACAAATGGATGATGAAGCACATCCAAGAAAACGTTAGGCGGCACCGGCTTATGCTGAGAGCCTAGCCTTGACACTGCATCCGCCACCTTGTTCTTGCAGCGATCAATGTGGTCTACCTGATAGACCTTGAACTGACCAGCAACAATATCTACCTCTTGCCGATAAGCTGCCATCCGCGGGTCCTTGGAATCCCACGTGCCTGACACCTGCTGTGCCACAAGATCAGAGTTGCCAAGGCACCTAACCCGTCTTAGGTTCATCTCCTTCGCCACATGAAGTCCATGAAGCAGCGCCTCGTATTCAGCTGCAATGTTTGTGCAAGGAAACATCAGCCATAATACATAACCAAAATTATCACCTTTGGGAGAGGTTAAAACAACTCCAGCCCCCGAGCCCTCTAACTGTTTGGACCCGTCAAAGTGAATCGTCCAGCACGTATTGTTCGGCTTTTCCTCCGGCGACTAACACTCCATCCAGTCATTTATGAAATCCACCAATGCCTGAGACTGCACAGCTATGCGAGGTGCATACTTTAAATTTAAAGGCCTAAGCTCCAATGCCCACTTAGCAATTCTACCAGTGGCCTCTCGATTCTGTATTATGTCTCCCAACGGAGCAGAGCTAACCACTGTGATCTGATGTCCAAGGAAATAATGCTTCAGCTTACGATTCGCCATGAACACCCCGTATATTAGCTTCTGCCAGTGTGGGTATCTTTTGTTTGATTCTATAAGCACCTCGCTGACATAATAGACCGGCCTTTGAACCGGATACTCTTTCCCTGCCTCCTTACGCTCCACCACAATCACATCACTAACCGCCCGATTATTAGCCGTCACATAAAGGAGCAGGGGTTCCTTCTTAGTCGAAGCGGCTAAGATCGGTGGCTTAGCTAGCTTCTTTTTAAGTGCTTAAAGAGCTTCATCTACAGCATCACTCCATGCAAAGTCATCCGTCTTTTTCATCATCTGGTATAGAGGAATAGCCTTCCCCCCAGGCGGCTGATGAAGCAACTTAAAGCGGCAATACGACCCGCCAAGCGCTGCACATCATTGATGCTCGCCGGCTTGGCTAGTGACGTGATGATCTTTATTTTGTCTGGGTTAGCCTCAATACCTCGCTCTGAAACCAAGAAACCCAAAAGTTTACCTGCAGGAACTCCAAAAACACATTTAGCCGGGTTAAGCATCATCTTATAGACCCGTAAGTTATCAAATGTCTCCTTAAAGTCATCCAACAATGTCCCCTTCTTCCTTGACTTGACCACAATATCGTCCACGTAGGCATGAACGTTACGTCCAATATGAGTGTGAAGACAATTCTGTACACAACGTTGGTAAGTCGCCTATGCACTCTTGAGTCTGAACGACATGGACACATAGCAGAAAGCTCCAAAAGGTGTTATAAACGAGGTCTTCTCTCGGTCTTTAACTGCCATCTTGATCTGATGATAGCCTGAATAGGCATCCAGGAAGCATAAACTCTCACAACCCACCGTTGCATCAATGATCTGGTCAATACGGGGGAGAGCAAACGGGTCAACTGGACAAGCTTTGTTAAGATACGTGTAGTCTATGCACATACGCCATGTGCCATTCTTCTTGAGCAACAATACAGGGTTGGCTAACCACTCCGGGTGAAATACCTCCACGATGAACCCTGCTGCTAAGAGCCGGGCTACCTCTTCTCCAATTGCTTTACGCCGCCCCTCGTTGAAACAATGAAGGAATTGCTTAATTGGTTTAAACTTAGGATCCACATTAATGTGGTGCTCAGCGAATTCTCTCGGTACACCTGGCATGTTAGACGGATTCCACGCAAAGATGTCCCAATTTTCATGGATGAATTCGATGAGCGCGCTTTCCTATGCAGGATCTATGTTAGCTCTGATAGTGAACTGCTTGGATGAGTCGCCCGGGGTAAAATCCACCAGCTTCGTGTCATCAGCCGCAAACTTCTAAGGCGGCTCAGACTCCATACTGGGCTTCTTCAACGGCGTCATATCTGCCGGGTCAGCATTATCCTTATAAATCTTAAGCTCTGCTTCTGCGTAGCTTGACTCTGCATAAGCCACATCTCCTTCCTCACACTCGATGGCTACCTTCCGATCACCATGGACCGTAATTGTTCCGTTGAGAGCCGGCATCTTGAGTTGCAGATACACATAATAGGGTCAGGCCATAAACTTTGCGAAAGCCGGACGGCCAAACAGAGCATGATATGGGCTCTTAATATTTACCACCTCAAACCATATGGTCTCCACCCTGTAATTACACTCATACCCAAACTCCACTTCCAAAGCAATCTTCCCTACCGGATAAGCCGACTTGCCTGGCACCACTCCATGAAAAACGGTCGACGATGGCTTAAGAGCCTTGTCGGTTAACTCCATCCGCTGGAAGGTGTCATAGTATAAGATGTTGATACTGCTACCACCGTCCATGAGTACTTTCGTGAATTTGTACCCTCCAACCTGAGGAGTGACCACTAGAGCTAAGTGACCCAGATTGTTGACCCATGGCGGGTGATCCTCCCGGCTCCATGTAATCGGGTACTCTGACCATTTTAAGTATCACGGGAGAGCCGGCGTGGCCGCATTGAACACCCTCATATGCAGCTTCTAATCCCGCTTATCTAAGCTTGTTGTGAAGACATGATACTGTCCTTCGATAAGCTGTTTCGGGTTGCTCTGATATCCTGAGTGGTTATTCTGTTGCTAACCACCATTGCCCTGCTGCTGATGACTTCCCTGGTTTCCTCGATTCTGACTGCTTTGGCCTTGATGACCTGAACCTAACCCGCCAACACCACCGACACCTGAGCCCCCCTGTCTAGACCCGCCTGATGGGCCGTTACCATTGTTATGATTTTGACGAAGGCTTTGCTCCCAGAACACGCGCATAACACTACAATCCTTCCAAAGGTGGGTGGCCTCCTTATCCGACCGGCTGTGCACTAGGCAAGGTCTATTTAGTGCCTCTTCTTCGGTGTAGGGCGTAGGGGACACATGCGCTCCATTCCTGTCGAACAGTGGCCTGAAGTTCTTGTTGCCCCTAGGGCGATTGTTCCCGGATGATTGTGCGTTGGTGTTCGCCACAAATTCTGACCCGTCGTTCGGGTTCTTCCGCTTGCCTTGACCGCCATTCCCAGCACCTCCCTGCTGGTTCTTTCCATTGCCGCCCATCTTACCCTGTCCTGACTTCTCATCGTCAGAGTCTGGGTCCTTGGTGGTATCTGAATCTGCATACTTGGTGAGAGCCATCATGAGCTCCCCCATATCCTGACAAGAACGTTTCAATCGCCCGAGCTTCTACTTCAGAGGCACAAAATGACAGTTCCTCTCCAAGATCAGAACCGCCTGAGACGCCAAAATATTCTTAGATGAGTGGATCACCGTCGAGACCCGCCGCACCCAATGATGGGCCGACTCACTTTCCTGCTGCGCACAAAGATCCAGTTCCACAATCGTCATTGGCTTCTTGCAAGATCCTCTGAAGTTCTTGATGAAGCTCGCTTTCAACTCGGCCCACGACGTGATGGTATTTGGTGGCAACCCTTTTAACCACGTGCGGGCCGGACCTTCCAACATCATGACGAAATACTTCACACAGACCGCTTCGTCGACCTCCAGCATCTCCATAGCCAGCTCATAGCTTTCAATCCAAGCCTTTGGGCGCAGATCCGCCGTGTAGTTGGGCACCTTCTGTGGCCCCTTAAAGTCCTTGGGTACGCGCACACTCCTCAGATCCGCTGTAAGACACTGAAGACCAAATCCCCTGGCTGAGATGCCGGTAGGTGTTGCTGGTACCAGTTCAGGGATCTTCGGGTAATCCGTCACCGGTGTCGACCCTCGCTGAGCCCGGCCCCTATCCGTAGCCCCCTGAATATCCACCTCAGTCGGGTTGTTATGGGGTGGGTTTTGCCTTTGCTCACACCTGGAGACCGTGGGCGATTGAATCCGCCGGCTGTAGCTACGGCTATGAACCGGTGTGGAGTGCACCCGGCTCCAGCTATGCGTATACCTTTCTTGCTAAGCCACCGCTGTCTGCAACAGGGTAATCGCGTTCCTCGCCTCCTCAACAAACGGCGTCCCTTCGGCCAAAGGGAGAGCATCAAGCTTAGCAGCCGGCACTATCATATTAGTCCATTGGATTCGAGTAATGTCCAGGCGGCGTCACAACGTGCCGCGACAATGGTCTGCTCCTCCACGGCGGGTCTAACTGCCGCGGCGCCTCTACCTCCCGGGTCATACCTGGCGGCGTACTTGGCCCGGCTCCCAGAGTATTGAAAAGATTCCGAGGTTGAATCGGCACACCAACTTGAGTCCTTCTGCATTGAACTACCTCTGACGCCCGCTGGTCCAGATCAAAAAGGAGGGCCACCGCCCTCAAACGTTCCGACTCAACGTTCATATGGGCTTGCATTGCATTGATATCCTCCTAGGCCTGAGCCATGTGTCCCTTGATCCGGTTGACCTCGGCGTTACACTCCGCTTGATTCTCAGCCGTCACCTCCGTGGCCATCAGGGCCGCCCGCTCCTCCATGAGCTCTAGTAGAACCTGTGCCGGTGCCTTAGGGGGCTCCACATCAGGGGGGGCGCTCCAGCAGCCGCTCCGGATGTTGCACCATTGGATGCCGGTGCCGGGCCTGCCATGAACACGTCGGCTCGGCTCGGCGGGTCGTAAGGCTCCGGAATACTGTAACCATCGGCATAGCCCCTTAACCCGCCATCATGAAGTCGATAGATCGATTGCCCATCCTCGCTGGAAGATCCTTCATCTGAAAAAGCCAAAGTTTCCCCCGATAAGGAGTCACTACTGTCCTGTGTGAAGCCAACAAACACACTCTTCCCCCCGGTTTGAACCCGGGCGGGTGTTGCATGCCGGGCCGGCTCGACGATGTTGGTGCAGATGGCTAGACCGGGTGTAGATCCATCCAGCTTGCTGATGAACACGTGCATCTTGCCAATGGGAACCCGATAGGTGTACTCAACTGAGCTAGCTTCAGGCCCCCATCCTGAGTCGTCGATGTAGAGCTTGGTGCGGCGACTCTTGGTCATCAAGCTAACGACGTATCCTTCGATCCCTGAGAGAAAACCCTTTGAGAACTCAACACCATCGCGCGCGTGCCCCATGGTGGGCGCCAACTGTCGTGGTTTTGTCATGGCAGATGTCCGAACACTTAGATTCGAGGCCGTCACTAATGCGCTGGACTCAAAGGGGTTGGACGGGATGAAAGATACAGATTTACCCAGGTTTGCCCCCTCGAGATGAGGTAAAAGCCTACGTCCTGCTTTGTGTGTATTGATTGGAGTATCGATTACAAGGGAGCGTATTCTCTTGACCTAGCTCTCGATGGATTGGTTTTCTGTTTAAGCCGTCCCGGGTCTTGCCTTTATATAGGAGGTCGAGACCATGGGTTAGACAAGTCTCATATCGACTCTTACAACATGTCCAACTCTGTCTCTAAGCCGCCTAGCCGACTCTGGCAGGTTGTCTCCGGCTGGCATACGCTCCTGAATCTTGTATGTTCCTTCGTCACAGCCCATCTGGTGAGCCGCTGTGCGGCCCAATCTTCCTCTTCCAGCCCATATGCTAACGATCCACCAGGTATGACCCGGCTCCTCCTCGGCGGGTCTTACCATGGGTTATATCCCTAACAGGAGCCGAAGGTGACGCACTGGTCGAGGTTGGCCGGGTCGAGCGGGACCTGCCTGGTGTCCTTAGACGGCTTGAACGAAGCCTCGCCGACTGTAAGTGCATCTAGCGCCCCTTAGTGATTTTGGTGTATTGAAGACTTATAGGTTAAGGAACGAATATGTTTGTGAGTGTACACATGCTCTATAAGTTGATGAGGAGTTTGATATATTCGGCGATTACCAACCCCTAAAAATGTATATCTTCAACTGAAGTCTTTGCTGAAGACTTCGGTATTACCTGAAGACTTTGAAAATGAACAAGTTGGTGTGACCTTGAAGATATGAACAAGGACTATGAAGCGTGAATAATTTTGTTTTCGTAGTTTCATTTCCTTTCTTTGAGTCATAGGAAACACCGTACTGTTAAAGGGGGCCGAGGTAATAGTAAGGAAAATTTCCAACTGATGCTCAACTCCAAAGCCTCAACCTATCCAATCCTTCGAGTGAAGCCTTTTGGAAATCTCTTGCGGTTCAGTCAAGTTCTTCAATGATAGAGACTCTGTTCTTCTGGTCTCTAAGAAAATTGATCTGACTCAGGAGTTAGGATTTCGCCTGTGCGAATTGTCTACAAGTTAGGAACATGATAAGCCTGAGGACTTTCATAGTTCGAAATTTTGACCGTTGCTGTGCTTAGCGCCAGCTGTCCCCAATCATCTTATCCACATAATGGTCATATCATTGGGGGCATTTATGTCTTATCATGTCAGGTTGCACCCTGGCTATAAATAGCCACCCCCCACAACCACTAGTTGGTTGGCTGCTCTGAGAGAGAACTCACACTTGTCATTTCAGAGCATTCATCCTCCAAGGACTTTGAGAGAAAATCACCAGTGAGGAAAAATCCAAATCCAAACCACCAAACCCAAAGTGATTGAGCATCACAGAAGAGATTGTTCCTGTGTGGAACCGACGCTTGTTACCTTTGAAGACTGTGTATCTTCCAAACGGTTAGGCGTCATGGTCTAGGGCATCCTACAGTCAATTGGGATTACGGAGTGACCTTGATCTAGAGCATCCAGCAGTCAATTGTGGATTGTCGGGTGACTAGTTTCTGAGGGTTTTGGAAGTCTAGCCTGAAGACTTACCACGAGTGTTGGGCGAGGACTTTGTGACCTTAGCTCAAGGAGAATACGCTAATGACTGTGTGTCCTGGGACTGTGTGTCCTCTGGTTTAAATACCAGTCCGCTCCAATCCAGACGTACAACTGTCACAATAGTTGGAACTGAGTCATCAAACCATTATCTTCATCGAGTTACCTGGTTCTATTTCCTCAACCCTTTCATTTCCTCATATACTATTCACCCCCCTCTAGTCGAGATAACGCACTTTCAATTGGTATCAGAGCAAGGTACTCCCTTGTTCTATGTGATTTTGGTTTAACCACCTGGAGTTCTAGTTATGTCGACTGCAGGTATGATCAAGGTTACCACAAGGTGTCCTACCTTCGATGGGACTTATTACCCATACTGGAAGAACAAGATGCACATGCATCTTAAAGCTATTGACAAAGATCTTTGGTACACTGTGGAAAATGGTGTTCCCCGCATTTCTCCAACTGTTACTGCTGCTGATACGAAGAAATTCAAGCAACTCGATTCTCAAGCGAAGAATATCATCTGGGGCCATCTAAGCAAAGGTCATTATGGCAGAGTGAGTGCTTTGGAGTCTGCTAAGCTTATCTGGGATAGGCTATCCAAAGACAATGAAGGTGTTCCCACTCAACGCGACTCTTGTGTTGATTTTCTTCGCAATCCCTTCAACCGCTTCAAGAGACTCGACAATGAAAATGTTCTGCAAACTTTTGATCATTTCACTGATATCTCCAATGAGCTTCAAGCACTGGGTGCTACTGATATCACCGACCATGAAGTGGTGAAGAAACTGCTAAGACCTCTTGATTCCTCATTCTATAATCTTGATTTCATGATTCAAAAGCGTGGAGACTACACGTCACTTGATCCTATTGATATTCTTGAGAGACTCAATACTCATGAATTCCAACAAGCTGAGAACAGAGACCTCTACGGGCCAAGCTATGGAAGATCTTGTGCTCTGAAGGCAAAAGCAATTTCCTCATCCAAAGGCGAAGATTCTGATAGTGGCCTTGGTCATCCTAAAGAACCGAGTCAGGAGCTAGCAATGCTCATGAGGAAATTTCAGAAGTTCTCAAGGAGAGGTGGATTTGGAAAGTTATCAAAAAGTAGCTTGATAAAATCATATTCCTCAGACGACTACAAGAAGAGAACTTGTCACAAATGCAAGAAATCTGGCCACTTCATCTCTGACTATCCTCTCCGGGAAAAAGAATCAAAGAAGAAGAAGAAGAAGTACAAGGACGACAGTTTTGATGACTTGAAGAAAAAGAAGAAATCTTTAGAGTCCTCATCTGCAAAGTCCTCATCTTCAAAGTCCTCAATGCACAAGAAGAATGGTTCCAGAAAGGCTCGGGCTTTCATTGGCAAGGAAATGGACTCAAAACAAGAGTGTGAAGAATATGAGGTGGAACCTGAATCTGGTGTCGCTAGCCTTGCTCTCACTACAACTTTCGTCAGCAAGTCTATCTTCAATGATGAAGAAAATGACTACTCCAACGACTCTGACATCAGCAATGATGATTACGCTCCCACCTATTGCTTCATGGCTAAAGGTTCCAAGGTACATAAGCGTCAATCCTCCTCTGAATCAAGTGATGGTGAATCTGATGAATATGTGAAACCTAGCTATGCCAAACTTGCTAATATTGCTACTAGGCAACAAAGTGCACTTGAAAAGCATCAGAAAATGCTAGACAAAAGCGATGATCTGTTGAATGAGTAAGTGGATCAGACGCAAACTCTGTCTAACAATCTCAAAAGTCTTCAGACAAAGTATGATAACCTTCAAAGTCATCATAATGCTCTCTTAGCCAATCACGCGAAGCTTTCTTATTAATTTCTTCAAATAAAGCAAGATCTTGAGAAACTAAGGGTGTGTCATGAGGATCTCCAAAGGGAAATCGATTCCTTATTGGCTCAACAGATCAGTACCGTATAGGAAGAATTTGTTCCACCTTGCTTGAAATGCATCGAACGTGAAACTGCTAATTCTTCACCTGAATGTTCAAATGCTTCTATTTCTGCAAATTCTTCAACTATTCCCGTGGTCACAAATTCCTCATCTGAGGATACCACACGTATCACTGACAAAAATGCAGGGTTGAAGGAATTGTATATGACAGGCATGTACAAAAATCTCAAAGGGCATCAAACCCTTTGTAATGTCCTCACAAAGCAGATTCTGAATAGTAACCCTAGGAAAGAGGGTATTGCATTTGAGAGGAAAATCAATGCTGATGGATGTTACTAGACACCTAAGCAATACCCCAAAACCTCATGGGTTGCTACAAAAGGACCTCCTATAGATCCATACGCTTTATCTGGCTTTACTTGTGAAACTTCATATTCCTCTGATGAGTCACTTGACTCCAACTACAAATTCTTCAAAAAACAAAAAGGTGAAGTATTTGCCAGATTTGTTGGAACTAACTGCTGGAACGGCTTACCTATGAAGAAAATCTGGGTTCCCAAGAGTTGCCTACAAAATCTTCAAGTGAATGTCCTCACGACACCACACATGAAGAACAGGAACCCCAGATCAAATTCCTCATATGGACCAAAGTCTTCACTTGGACCAAATTCCTCAAATGGTCAAAAATATCATTCTCGTGCTAATGCATCCGTTTCACAGGGAAAATCTAAGAGTTCTGGATATGTGCATTATTATTCAAATCATTATGTTCATAAGTCCTCGAATAATTTCTCTGCTTATTCATATGAGTACTCTAACCCTCGTCCTATGAAACGAAGCGCATTAGCTTCAATGCCTCCCTTCTCATATGGTGCTCGCAGAATGATGAACACTTTGCCACCCCTCCAGATGTGGGTTGTGAAGAAATTTAACTAATTTCTTATGTAGGTTCAGGTCTTCAGATGAACTTGAACATCTGATGAATTTGTTGGACACCTGAGGAAATGCTTGAAAGGACACGAGCTAATCATGTAGAAATGAATTCCTCATTTCTCACGTCCTCACACTACTTTACTTACTATGTTGTGTGATGAAATTCTGTCTGATGAAATTGATGTCATATTCTTCACTCTGAAGCATATGAGTTCGTAAGTTGTACTAATTCATTTGCAGGATGAATCTCCAAAAGCTACTGAGTGCGTCCTCGACAGTGGATGCACAAACCACATGACTGGTGACAAGAATCAACTGATGAATCTTCCACTTGCTCCATCTCATCTGAAGCATATCACCTATGCTGACAAAGGAAAAATCAAGATACTGGGTCTAGGTAAGGTTGCAATCTCAAAGGATCGACACATGGATAAGGTGATGCTTGTCGAATCCCTCGGGTTCAACCTTATCTCTGTCTCAATGCTTGTGATCTTGATATGATTGTCGTATTTGGAAAATATCGATGTGTTGTCATCATGGAATCTAACAATTCCAAAGTATTCGAAGGCTTTAGGAGAGGAGACTTGTATATTGTTGATTTCTCTACAGGTCCCCAGCCTGCCACATGCCTACTTGCAAAGTCCTCAGAAGGCTGGCTGTGACATCGACGACTTGGACATGCTGGTATGAGGAACTTGCACACGCTCGTGAAGAAAAAGCACGTCATTGGCATTGAAGGTGTCAAATTCCTCAAGGATCACCTCTGTGTTGCATGTGAGTCTGGGAAGATGACCAGATCCAAGCATCCCTCGAAGACAATCATGACCATGACTCGACCTTTCGAATTGCTTCACATGGACCTATTTGGTCCCACTCATTATTCCACACTAACAAATTCTTCAAGTTTGTATGGCTTTGTCATCGTTGATGATTACCCTTGCTACACTTGGGTGCATATTATTCTGTACAAGTCTGAAGTGCAGGATGTCTTCAGACAATTTGCTTCAAGGGCCTCCATGAACTTCGGCGTCACGATCAAGCATATCAGGAGTGATAATGGGACTGAGTTCAAAAACACCAATCTTGATGAATATCTTGATGAACCTGGTATTACTCGTAAGTTATATGCCCCATATACTCCTCAGCAGAACGACATCGTGGAGCGCAAGAATAGGACTCTTGTTGAGATGGCTTGCACCATGCTTGATGAATACATGACTCCTCGTTGCTTCTGGCCTGAGGCAACTGATACGGCATGCCACATCATCAATAGGGTATATCTTCACAAATTCTTCAAGAAGACCTCATATGAGCTTATGACTGACAAGAAACCCAATGTAAATTATCTCAAAGTCTTCGGTGCAAAATGCTGGATTAGAGATCCTCACCATAGTTCTAAATTTGCACCGAAAGCACATGAAGGTTTATGCTTGGTTACGGAAAGGACTCGCACACCTATAGAGTCTTCAACACCTACCACCATAAGGTTGTTGAAACTATAGATGTGCGGTTCGATGAAACTGATAGCTCGCAAATAGAGCACCTGCCTTCTATGCTAAATGAACAGTCCCTTGAGGAATCCATTAAGCTGAAGGCTACTGAAGATGTCATACCCACTGAGGAGTTCATTCCAACGAATGAAGATATTCATGCTCATCCACCTGAAGAAACTGATGCTGAAGAAAATCCTCATCCATGTCAACCTACTCATCCAAGAGTTGCAAATGAAGTGCAGATTGACAAAATCATCGATGACATCAATGCACCAGGTCCCCCCACTCGCTCAAGAGCTTCACATTTGACTAACTTTTGTGGGTGATACGTCCATTTTGCATCATGCTTTTATATTGATATTTATTGCATTATGGGCTGTTAGTACACATTTTGGTACAATACTTATGCCTTTTCTCTATTATTTTACAAGGTTTACATGAAGAGGGAGAATGCCGACAGCTGGAGTTTTGGACTAGAAAAGGAGCAACTCTGAGATAACTATTCTGCACAACTCCAAAAGTCCTGAAAATCTATGGAGAATTATTTTGGAATATATAAAAAATATTGGGCGGAAGAAATACATCAGGGGCCCCACCAGGCAGACACAAGCCTGGGGGCGCGCCCTACCCCCCTGGGCACGCCCCTGAGGCTTGTGGCCCACCTGGCAGCCCTCCGATGCCCATCTTCTGCTATATGGAGGGTTTCGACCTGGAAAAAATCAAAACAAAGCTTTCGGGATGAAGCGCCGCCGTCTCGAGGTGGAACTTGGACATAACCAATCTAGAGCTCCGGCAGGGCTGTTCTACCGGGGAAACTTCCCTTCGGGAGGGGGAAATCAAAGCCATCGTCATCACCAATGATCCTCTCATCGAGAGGGGGTCAATCTCCATCAACATCTTCATCATCACCATCTTCTCTCCCAACCCTAGATCATCTCTTGTATCTGATCTTTGTCTCAAAACCTCAGATTGGTACCTGTGGGTTGCTAGTAGTGTTGATTACTCCTTGTAGTTGATGCTAGTTGCTTTACTTGCTGGAAGATCATATATTCAGATCCTTGATAATCATTAATACTCCTCTAATTATGAACATTAATATGATTTGTGAGTATCTACGTTTGTTCTTGAGGACATGGGATAAGTCTTGTTATAAGTAATCATGTGAATTTGGTATACGTTCAATTTTTGATGAGATGTATGTTGTCTCTCCTCTAGTGGTGTCATGTGAACGTCGAGTACATGACACTTCACCATTGTTTGGTCCTAGAGGAAGGCATTGGGAAGTAATAAGTAGATGATGGGTTGCTAGAGTGATAGAAGCTTAAACCCTAGTTTATGCGTTGCTTCGTAAGGGGCTGATTTGGATCCACATGTTTCATGCTATGGTTAGATTTATCTTAATTCTTATTTCATAGTTGCGGATGCTTGCGAGAGGGGTTAATCATAAGTGAGAGGCTTGTTCAATTAAGGGGAGCATCCAAGAATTGGTCCACCCACATATCAAATTATCAAAGTAACGAACGCGAATCATATATGCATGATGAAAACTAGCTTGACAGAAATTCCCATGTGTCCTCGGGAGCTCCTTGCTTTATATAAGAGTTGTTCCAGGCTTGTCCTTTGATATAAAAAGTATTGGGCCACCTTGCTGCACCTTTGTTACAATTGTTACTCGCTACCCATTATGAATTATCTTATTACAAAACTGTCTGTTACCGATAATTTAAGTGCTTGTAGAGAATACCTTACTGAGAACCGCTTGTCATTTCCTTCTGCTCCTCGTTGGGCTCGATACTCTTACTTATCGAAAGGAGTACCATAGATCCCCTATACTTGTGGGTCATCAAGACTCTTTTCTGGCGCCGTTGCCGGGGAGTGAAGCGCCTTTGGTGAGTGGAACTTGGTAAGGAAAAATTTACATAGTGTGCTGAAATTTACTATCACTTGTTACTATGGAAAATAATCCTTTGAGGGGCTTGTTCGGGGTATCTTCACCTCAACCAGAAGCACAAAGTGTCTCTCCTCAACCTTCTGCCCCTACTGAAAATATTTATTATGAAATTCCTTCAGGTATGATAGAGAAACTGGTAGCTAATCCTTATGCAGGAGATGGAACACTACATCCTGATTTGCATCTAATCTATGTGGATGAAGTTTGTGGATTATTTAAGCTTGCAGGTTTGCCCGAGGATGTTGTAAAGAAGAAGGTCTTTCCTTTATCTTTGAAGGAGAAGTCATTGACATGGTATAGGCTATGTGATGATATTGGATCATGGAACTACAACCGATTGAAATTGGAATTTCATCAGAAATTTTATCCTATGCATCTGGTTCATCGTGATCGGAATGATATTTAAATTTTTTGGCCTCGTGAAGGAGAAAGAATCGCTCAAGCTTGGGGGAGGCATAAGTCAATGCTATATTCATGCCCTAACCATGAGCTCTCAAGAGAAATTATTATTCAGAATTTTTATGCTCGGCTTTCTCATAATGATCGATCCATGCTCAATACGTGTTGCTCTGGTTGTTTTATGAGGAAACATATTGAATTCAAATGGGACTTATTGGAAAGAATAAATGCAACACTGAAGATTGGGAACTCGATGAAGGTAAGGAGTTAGGTATAAACCTTAAGTTTGATTGTGTTAAATCCTTTATATATGCCGATGCTTTTCGTGAATTTAGAACTAAATATGGACTTGACTCTGAGATAGTAGCTTCTTTTTGTGAATCTTTTCCTACTCATGCTGATCTCCCTAAGGAGAAGTGGTTTAAATATCATCCTCTCATTGAAGTGAAAGTATTTGAACCTATTAAAGTTGAAGAGGAAACTATTACTTATAATGTTGATCCTGTTATTCCTACTGCTTACATTGAGAAACCACCCTTCCCTGTTAGGATAAAAGAACATGCTAAAGCTTCAACTATGGTTCGTAAGAGTTGTATTAGAACACCTACACCCCCTGAACAAATTAAAGTTGAACCTAGTATTGCTATCATTAAAGATCTCTTGGTTGATAATATTGATGGGCATGTTATTCATTTCTGTGATGAAGCAGCAAGAATCGCTAGACCTGATACTAAGAGTAAACATAAACCAGTTGCTGGCGTGCCTATTGTTTCTGTTAAAATAGGAGATCATTGTTATCATGGCTTGTTTGATATGGATGCTAGAGTAAGTGCAATTCCATTTTCCTTATATAAAGAAATCATGCATGATATTGCACCAGTTGAACTAGAGGAAATTGATGTTACTATTAAGCTTGCTAATAGAGACACTATTGCACCGATGGGGATTCTTAGAGATGTTGAAGTCTTGTGTGGGAAAATAAAATATCCTACTGATTTTCTTGTTCTTGGTTCCCCACAACATGATTTTTGTCCCATTATATTTGGCAAAGCCTTCTTGAATACTGCTACTGCTAGGATTGATTGTGAGAAAGAAACAATTACTGTGAGTTTTGGGGATGTGTCTCATGAGTTCAATTTCTCTAAATTTCATAGACAACCCCATGAAAAATAATTGCCTAGTAAATATGAATTTATTGGTCTTGCTTCTATTGCTGTGCCTCCTACTAATCGTTTAGAACAATATTTGCCAGACGATGAAAATGATATGCATATGAATGAGACGAATCAAATAGACAATATTTTCTTTGATCAGCAGCCTACTTTGAAACAAAACTTACCTGTTGAAATTCTTGGGGATCCTCCTCCACCCAAGGGTGATCCCGTGTTTGAGCTCAAACAATTACCCGATACGTTGAAATATGCTTATCTCGATGAAAAGGAGATATATCATGTTATTATTAGTGCTAACCTTCAGAACATGAAGAAACGAGATTATTGAAAACTCTAAGGAAGCACCGTGCTGCTATTGGTTATACTCTTTATGGTTTTATGGGCATTAGTCCCACTCTATGTCAGCATAAAATTAATATGGAGCCTGATGCCAAACCAGTTATTGATCACCAACAACGATTGAACCCTAAGATGAAAGAAGTGGTAAGCAAAGAAATACTAAAGCTTCTGGAGGCAGGTATAATTTATCCTGTTGCTGATAGTAGATGGGTTAGTCCCATCCATTGTGTCCCTAAGAAGGGAGGTATTACCATTGTTCCTAATGATAAAAATGAATTGACCCCGCAAATAATTGTTACAGGTTATAGAATGGTAATTGATTTTAGGAAACAAAATAAAGATACTAAGAAATATAATTACCCTTTACCTTTTATTGATCAAATGCTAGAAAGACTATCCAAACATACACATTTTTGCTTTCTAGATGGTTACTCTGGTTTCTCTCAAATACCTATATCAAGAGAGGATCAAGAAAAAACCACTTTTACTTTCCCTTTCGGTACCTTTGCTTATAGGCGTATGCCTTTTGGTTTATGCAATGCACCTACTACTTTTCAAAGATGTATGATGGCTATATTATCTGACTTTTGTGAAAAGATTCTTGAGGTTTTCATGGATGATTTTTCCATTTACGGAACTTCATTTGATGATTTTTTGAGCAACCTTGACCGAGTTTTTGCAGAGATGTGAATAAACTAATCTTGTCTGGAATTGGGAAAAGTGCCACTTTATGGTTAATGAAGGTATTGTCTTGGGGCACAAGATCTCTGAAAGAGGTATTGAAGTTGATAAAGCTAAAGTTGATGCTATTGAAAAAATGTTGTGCCCTACGAATATCAAAGGTATAAGAAGTTTCCTTGGTCATGCTGGTTTCTATAGGAGATTTATCAAAGATTTATCTAAGATTTATAGGCCTCTCAGAAATCTTTTGCAAAAAGATGTTCCGTTTGTTTTTGATGATGATTGTGTAGAAGCATTTGAAATTCTTAAGAATGCCTTGATTACCGCACCTGTTGTAGAACCACCCGACTGGAACCTACCCTTTGCAATTATGTGTGATGCTAGTGATTATGATGTTGGTGCTGTTCTAGGACAAAGAGTCGAGAAGAAATTAAATGTTATCCATTATGCTAGTAAAACTCTAGACACTGCTCAAATAAACTATGCTACAACTGAAAAGGAATTTTTAGCAGTCGTGTTTTCTTTTCATAAGTTTAGACCTTATATTGTTGACTCCAAAGTAACTGTTCACACCGATCATGCTGCTATTAAGTACCTTATGGAAAAGAAAGATGCTAAACCTAGACTTATTAGGTGGGTCCTTCTGCTACAAGAATTTGATTTGCATATCATTGATAGAAAGGGTGCTGATAACCCTGTGGCACATAACTTGTCTAGGTTAGAAAATGTTCTTGATGACCCTCTACCTATTGACGATAGCTTTCCTGATGAACAATTAGCTATCATAAATGCTTCACACAATGCTCCATGGTATGCTGATTATGCCAATTACATTGTTGCTAAACTTATACCGCCTACTTTCACATACCAACAAAAGAAAAGTTCTTATATGATTTAAGGCATTACTTTTGGGATGATCCACACCTTTTAAAGAAGGACTAGATGGTATTATTAGACGTTGTGTACCTGAGCATGAACAGGAACATATCTTACGCAAGTGTCACTCCGAAGCCTACGGAGGACACCACGCTGGAGATAGAACTGCACATAAGGTACCACAATCTGGGTTTTATTGGCCTACTCTCTTCAAGAATGCTCGCAAGTTTGTCTTGTCTTGTGATGAATGTCAAAGAATTTGTAATATTAGTAGACGCAAGGAAATGCCTATGAATTACTCTCTTGTTATCGAACCATTTGATGTTTGGGGTTTTGATTATATGGGACCTTTTCCACAATCTAACGGGTGTACTCATATTCTAGTTGTTGTTGATTATGTTACTAAGTGGGTAGAAGCTATTCCAACTAGTAGCGATGATCATAACACTTCTATTAAAATGCTTAAAGAAGTTATTTTCCCTAGATTTGGAGTCCCTAGATATTTGATGATTGATGATGGTTCACACTTTATTCATGGTGCTTTCCGTAAATTTCTCGCTAAATACGATGTTAATCATAGAATTGCATCTCCTTATCATCCTCAGTCTAGTGGTCAAGTAGAATTGAGCAATAGAGAAATTAAATTGATTTTGTAGAAGACTGTTAATAGATCTAGGAAGAATTGGTCTAAGAAACTTGATGATGCATTGTGGGATTATGGAACTGCTTACAAAAACCCTATGGGTATGTCTCCGTATAAGATGGTTTATGGTAAAGCATGTCACTTGCCTCTAGAGCTTGAACATAAAGCTTACTGGACAATCAAAGAGCTCAATTATGATTTCAAACTTGTTGGTGAGAAGAGGTTATTTAACATTAGCTCACTTGACGAATGGAGAACCCAAGCCTATGAGAATGCCAAATTGTTTAAAGAAAAGGTTAAGATATGGCATGATATAAGGATACAAAAGCGTGAATTTAATGTAGGTGATCATGTCTTGCTATACAATTCTCGTTTAAGATTTTTGGCAGGAAAACTTCTCTCTAAATGGGAAGGTACTTACGTTATCAAGGAGGTATACCGTTCCGGTGCCATCAAGATTAACAACGCCAAAGGCACAAACCCGAAGGTGGTGAACGGTCAAAGAATCAAACATTATATCTCAGGTACTCCCATAAATGTTGAAACTAATATCATCACTACCACGACTCCGGAGGAGTACATTAGGGAGACTTACCACACCGTTTCAGACTCCGAAAAGGAATAGGTATGTGGTACGATAAGTAAATAGACTCCAAAACTTTTTCAA
This sequence comes from Hordeum marinum, assembly GCA_022496015.1. NCBI lineage: Eukaryota > Viridiplantae > Streptophyta > Magnoliopsida > Poales > Poaceae > Hordeum > Hordeum marinum. The sequence continues at coordinate 61,963,106 of CM039673.1, forward strand.
TGGCAATTTTTATCTGTTTTGGAATATTTAAAAAATTAGGAAAATTTAAAGTAGTCCGAATAGTGCACGAGGAGGCGACAAGCCTGAGGGGCGCGCCCTACCCCCTGGGCGCCCCCCTGTGGCTTGTGCCCACCTCGTGCACCTTCTGGTCTCCATTTACTTGTGGTTTACTCCTTCGGGTCGGTAAAAATTCATTATATAATCTTCTGAAGGTTTTGACTATCGTATCACCTAATGTTTTCTCTTTAGGCTCTTTCTGCAGCAGATTTAGAGCAAGATGTCTTCGCAAGAGTCGGTCGGGGAGAACTGCTTCGAGCAGGCTACAAAAGAAGAGATGGAGGCCGACTTGAAAAGGATAGATGCCATGGAGGAAGACCAAGAAGTTACCTCTCATCCACAACCTGGAGCCATGCCAGAAGAACTTCAGAGCTCAGCAATTCCGAATGCGGTTATCCCTTCCAATACTAAATTTCTTACTTTTGAAAATATGAAAAGGAGTGTTGCTTCTTCCCTCGCAGCAATGAAACACCCATGGGTTAAGGGCGCTCTAACCATTGCTAGGAAACTTCACAAGGAAATAATGTATCTTAGACAGCAAAATAACAAGCTTGAGGAGGAGAATCACATTCTGATGGGCATCATCGCCAAGTATATAGCATCACCATCTCCAAAGCAAGACAACTAAATACATGGGTATGGGCACTCCCCTGGCTTGCACCAAGCTTGGGGGAGGTGCCCCGGTATCATATCACCATGACATCTTTTATTTTTATTCTTATTTTTATCATGTTTTCTTAGTTCAATCCTTTTGGTTATATCTTGATCTAGTAGAATATAGTTTTCGTGTGATCTAGTTTTGAGTTTTTGCTTTATGATTCCCCCTATGTAAGCAAGTCCGAGAGTTATATAATAAAAAGTACTTTTGAGTTGAGGGCTTTGCTTATTTATTATGATCTTGATCTTGAGAAAGATTAAGTAGAAAGAAGTATAGAATAAAGGCAAAGAGTATATATGATGATCTTATGGGGAGTGATGACTTCACATATAAGAAGTATGTCAATTGAAACCTATTGTGGGTTGACAAACATAGATGTTGGTCATTGGGGCAATTAAAAGGAAGTAATATAGGAAGAGAGGTTCACTTATAAATATATTATCTTGGACATCTTCTTTGATTGTGAGCAGTCATTAAAATATTATATGTTAAGAAGTTGATGTTGGACAAGGAAGACAACATAATGGTTTATGTTTGCTTATTTACGAATAGAAGTTATATTGTTATAGATCCCTCAACATGTTTTGCTTGCTTCCACCTCATATCAGCCAAAACTTCCTCACCAAGTAGAGATACTACTTGTGCACCCAAACACCCTTAACCCAGTTTTGCCATGAGAGTCCACCATACCTACCTACGGATCGATTAAGATCCTTCAAGTAATTTGTCATCGGTGCAGGCAATAAAAAATTGCTCTCTAAATATGTGTGATCTATTACTGTGAGGAAATAAACTTTATACAAATTTGTGGTAAGGAAGAAATAAAAGCGATGGACTGCATAATAAAGTTCTCGATCACAAGGGGCATATAAAGTGACATTCTTTTGCATTAAGGGATTGTGCATCCAACTATAAAAGTGCATGACAACCTCTTCTTCCCTTTGTGAAGGGCCTATTCGTTACTTTTATTTTCTAGTACTTACGTTTATGCAAGAGTCGTGGTGATCTCCATCACTTTCTCTAGTTTGCCTTTATCTTCTGGCAAGCATCATGTGTTGGGGAATGCTCTAGGCACATATATCCACTCGGAAGTCGACGAGCATGAGTTATTACTGTTGACATTACCCTTGAGGTAAATAGTTGGGAGGCAACACTATAATCCCCTATCTTTGTCTGTGTCCGATTGAAGCTTTGACCTCATAGGTACCTCGTGAGTGTTAGAAATTGAGAAAGACTAAAAGATGATTGAGTATGTGGATTTTCTTTACAAGCTCTTATATTGACTCTTTCCTACGTTATGACAAATTAGAATTGCTTCAATGACTGAGATCATAGTTTGTCGGTTCTCAATAGAGTTCTTGATTTCTACTTCACCTTTGTGAATGAATTGTTACTTTAGCATAAGAAATTATATTTCAATATATGTTGCTGTTCTAAAGATGATCATGATGCCTTCATGTCCGTATTTTATTTTATCGACACCTCTATCTCTAAACATGTGGGCATATTTATCGATTTCGGCTTTCGCTTGAGGACAAGCAAGGTCTAAGCTTGGGGGAGTTGATACATCCATTTTGCATCATGCTTTTATATTGGTATTAATTGCATTATGGGCTGTTACTACACATTTTGGTACAATACTTATGCCTTTTCTCTCTTATTTTACAAGGTTTACATGAAGAGGGAGAATGCCGGCAGCTGGAGTTCTGGACTTGAAAAGGAGAAAATCTGAGATACCTATTCTGCACAACTCCAAAAGTCCTAAAAATCTACGAAGAATTATTTTGGAATATATAAAAAATACTAGGCGATAGAAATACATCAGGGGGCCCACCAGGTAGCCACAAGCTCAGGGGGCATGCCCTACCCTCTAGGCGCGCCCCTAAGGCTTGTGGTCCACCTGGCAGCCCTCCGATGCCCATCTTCTGCTATATGGAGGGTTTCGACCAGGAAAAATCAGAACAGAGCTTTCAGGATGAAGCGCCGTTGTGTCGAGGCAGAACTTGGACATAACCAATCTAGAGCTCCGGCAGGCTGTTTTATCGGGGAAACTTCCCTCCGGAAGGGGGAAATCGAAGCCATCGTCATCACCAACGATCCTCTCATCGAGAGGGGGTCAATCTCCATCAACATCTTCATCATCACCATCTCCTCTCCAAACCCTAGTTCATCTCTTGTATCCGATCTTTGTCTCAAAACCTCAGATTGGTACCTGTGGGTTGCTAGTAGTGTTGATTACTCCTTGTAGTTGATGCTAGTTGGTTTAGTTGGTGGAAGATCATATGTTCAGATCCTTGATCATCATTAATACTCCTCTGATTATGAACATTAATATGCTTTGTGAGTAGCTACGTTTGTTCCTGAGGACATGGGATAAGTCTTGTTATAAGTAATCATGTGAATTTGTTATTCGTTCGACAATTTGATGAGATGTATGTTATCTCTCCTCTAGTGGTGTCATGTGAACGTTGACTACATGAAACTTCACCATTGTTTGGGCGTAGAGGAAGGAATTGGGAAGTAATAAGTAGATGATGGGTTGCTAGAGTGACAGAAGCTTAAACCCTAGTTTATGCGTTTCTTCGTAAGGGGCTGATTTGGATCCACATGTTTCATGCTATGGTTAGATTTATCTTAATTCTTCTTTCGTAGTTGCGGATGCTTGTGGGAGGGGTTAATCATAAGTGGGAGGCTTGTCCAAGGAAGGGCAGCACCCAAGCACCGGTCCTCCCACATATCAAATTATCAAAGTAACGAACGCGAATCATATATGCATGATGAAAACTAGCTTGACAGAAATTCCCATGTGTCCTCGGGAGCGCCTTGCTTTATATAAGAGTTTGTCCAGGCTTGTCCTTTGCTATAAAAAGGATTGGGCCACCTTGCTGCACCTTTGTTACAATTGTTACTTGCTACCCGTTACGAATTATCTGATCATAAAATTATCTGTTACCGATAATTTCAGTGCTTGTAGAGGATACCTTACTGAGAACCGCTTGTCATTTCCTTCTGCTCCTCGTTGGGTTCGACACTCTTACTTATCGAAAGGACTATGATAGATCTCCTATACTTGTGGGTCATTAGTGATCACTTTGCTTTTGTCTCTATCATAGAGCCCACCAAATTTGATGAAGCATTCAAGGAGCCTGAGTGGATTCAAACTATGCAAGAGGAATTGCATCAATTCAAGCCCAACAACATGTGGGAACTTGTCAAGCGGCTAGATCCTCGCAAGCACAACATCATAGGTACCAAGTGGATCTACCGCAACAAGCAAGATGAAAATGGCCTTGTGGTAAGAAATAAGGCTCGTCTTGTAGCTCAAGGCTACACACAGGTTGAAGGAATTGACTTTGATGAAACTTTTGCACATGTTGCTAGACTTGAAGCTATTCGCATATTGCTTGCTTATGCTAACCATCATGATATCATCTTATATCAAATGGATGTGAAAAGTGCATTCCTCAATGGTAAGATTGAGGAAGAAGTATATGTTGCTCAACCCCCAGGTTTTGAAGATCCTAAGCATCCTGACAAGGTCTTCAGCCTCAACAAGGCCCTCTATGGCCTCAAGCAGGCCCCTTGGGCGTGGTACGACACTCTGAAGGAATTCCTCATGAAGAAAGGCTTCAAACCCGGTTCACTCGACCCAACTCTTTTCACTAAATCCTATGACAGTGAACTGTTCATATGCCAAATAGATGTAAACGATATTATCTTTGGCTGTACTGACAAACTTTACATCGATGAATTTTCTTATATGATGAGTGAATAATATCAAATGTCTATGATGGGATAGTATAAATTCTTCTTAGGTCTTCAAATTCCTCAACAAGACAACATCATCTTCATCTCTCAAGAGAAATACCTCAAGGATGTTTTGAGTAAATTCGACATGCAAGATCGCAAAGGCATTAAAACTCCAATGCCTTCAAAAGGCCACCTCTGCACTGACGAAAATGGTAAAGATTTCAATCAAAAGGTATATCGCTCCATGATTGGCTATTTATTATATCTATGTGCATCTAGGCCTAATATTATGCTGAGTGTTTGCATGTGTGCCTGATTCCAAACAACACCGAAGGAACCACACCATAAGGCTATGAAATATATTCTTCGATACTTAGGTCACTCACCAACGCTTGGATTATGGTATCCCAAGGGCTGAAATCTTCATCTCGTCGGATACTCTGATGCTGACTATGCTGGAGATCATGTGGATCGCAAGTCAACCTCAGGCACATGTCATTTCCTTGGACGATCCTTAGTCTGTTGGTCCTCGAAGAAGCAGAACTGTGTGTCACTATCTACTGCTGAAGCTGAGTACATTGCTGCTGGTTCATGTTGCGCTCAGCTACTGTGGATGAAGAAAACCCTCAAGGATTATGGCATCAAGGTGAAGAATATGACTCTCTACTGCGACAACGAGAGAGCCATCAAGATTGCTTACAACCCAGTTTAGCATTCCAAGACCAAGCACATCCTGATTCGTCATCATTTTCTTCTAGATCATGTACTCAAGGGCGACATCTCCATCGACCACATTCCTACTGAAGAACAACTGGCTGATATCTTCACAAAGCCCTTGGATGAAAATAGATTTTGCAAGTTGCCGTGTGAGCTAAATATCTTAGAATATTCTGGTGTTCTTTGAAAAGGACACACATCCTAACACTTATGCAAAATTGATGACTTAGATGTACAACACATGAAGTAACGTTTTTCTTCAATCAATGAAGAATGACCCTCTAAGTGTGAAGAAATTGATGAAGAATTTGATTCTCAGAAACCTGTGACAATTGTACGCGGTGTCTGAAATCTTCATTCTTATACGGTGGGTCACGCCACCAACCATAGTTGAAATTCTTCAAAGTTGAGCTTTTCATCATTTTGCAAATTCTTCAAATTTTCAAATTCCTCAAGTTTGCAAATTCCTCAACTTTTTAAATTCCTCAACTCTTCAAATTCTTCATACTATGAAACTCATGTTCTTCGTTGACTACATATATATATATATATTTGATTTTTCAATGTCCTCTACATCATTCACTTATTGCTAATTCTTCAAGTTGTTTTTCATCTAAGTGAATGTGATCAGACCCTTTCCCCCTCTATGCTAAACTTAACCCAGTCTGTTCACAAATTCTTCATATGCGTTTGATAACCCACAAGTATAGGGGATCAATTGTAGTGTATTTTGATAAGTAATAGTGTCGTACCCAACGAGGAGCTAAAGGTAGAACAAATATTCCCTCAAGTTCTATCGACCATCGATACAACTCTACGCACGCTTAACGTTCGCTTTACCTAGAACAAGTATGAAACTAGAAGTACTTTGAAGGTTTGATAGGATAGGTTTGCAAGATAATAAAGAGCATGGAAATAAAAACTAGGGGCTGCTAAGATAGAGACACAAATAAGTTAGTGTAACAAGTGTGGAAAAGTGGTGGTAGGAGTTGCGGAATTGTCCCTAGGCAATCGATAACTAGACCGGTAATCATTATTGAAATTTTATATGAGGGAGAGGCATAAGCTAACATACTTTCTCTACTTGGATCATATGCACTTATGATTGGAACTCTAGCGAGCATCCGCAACTACTAAAGATCATTAAGGTAAAACCCAACCATATCATTATAAGGTATCAACTCCTCTTTACTCCCATATGCAATAACCCACCTACTCGGGTTTATGCTTCTGTCACTCAAGCAACCCACCATAGGAAAACCATGAACACATTGCATCACCCTACAACGAGGATCCCTCACGCTTGCGCGACATGAAGAGCACCATAGGACAGAACCAATAATAAAACATGCAACTCAAACCAATCATGATCATCAATCAACCAATAGGACAAAAAAAATCTACTCAGACATCATAGGATGGCAACACATCATTGGATAATAATATGAAGCATAAAGTACTATGTTCAAGTAGAGGGTACAGCGGGTTGCGGGAGAGTGGACCGCTATAGATACATGGGTTAAGGTGATGGAGGTGTTGGTGAAGATGACATAGTTGTTGGAGTAGATCATTGTCATTCTGATGGCCCCGACGGCGTTCCGGCGCCACCGGGAGAGAGGGCAGAGAGCCCCCTCGTCCTTCTTCTTCTGCGCTCCCAGATTCTGGCCTTTCATTGTTTCTATGCTCCCAGATTCTGGCCTTTCACCGTTTCTTAAATATCCGGAGATCCGTAACTCCTACCCGGCTGAAATTTTGAGGGGATTTTCCTTATAAAAATATCTTTCTTGTGGCCGAAGGATAGATCCAACAGACCTAAGGGGTATCCACAAGGCCTCAGGGAGCGCCTGGCAGGCTTGTGGGCTGCTCGGGCACCGCCTTCTGTTGATTCCACTTCGCAAAATTCACATATATTCCAAAAAAATCTCCGTAAGTTTTTATCCTGTTTGGACTTTGTTTGATATGGATTTTCTGTGACACAAAAAAACATGCAACAAACAAGAACTGACACTGGGCACTTGATCAATATGTTAGTCCCAAAAATAGTATAAAAAGTTGCCAAAAAGTATATGAAAGTTGTAGAATATTGGCATGATACAATAAAAAATTATAGATACGACGGAGACGTATCAACATCCCCAAGCTTAATTCCTGCTCGTCCTCGAGTAGGTAAATGATAATGAAAAGATAATTTTTGATGTGGAATGCTACCTAGCATAATCTTGATCATATAATCTCATCATGGCATGAATATTAAGACACAAGTGATTGAAAGTAATAGTCTATATTGACATAAAAACAGTAATACTTCGAGCACACCAACGATGCAATCTTGTCCTTTCAAAATAGCATGGCCTTAGAAAGTTATCCCTACAAAATCATATGGTCTGGCTATGCTCCATCTTTCCCACACTAAGTATCTAAATCATGCACAACCCCGATGACAAGTCAAGCAATTGTTTCACACTTTTTATGTTCTCAAAACTTTTCAACTCTCACGGAATACATGAGCGCGAGCCATGGATATAGCATTATAGGTGGAATAGAATATGGTGCAGGTGATGAGGAAAAAGTAGAAGATAGTCTCACATCAACTAGGCGTATCAACAGACTATGAAGATGCCCATCAATAGATATCAATGTGAGTGAGTAGGGATTGCCATGCAACGAATGCACTTAGAGCTATAAGTGTATGAAACCTCAAAAAGAAAACTAAGTGGCTTTTCAAGAAATTTCACTAGTTATACAAAGTGATAAAATAGGAGACTCCCTATCATGAAGATCATGGTGCTACTTTGAAGCACAAGTGTGGAAAAAGATAGTAGAAATTGTCCCTTCGCTCTTTCTCTCATTTTTTTTATTTTTTATTTTTTTTATTTTGGTGGGCATCTTTGGCATCTTTATTTATTTTGGCTTCACTAGCCTCTTTTATTTTTTTGTAAAGTCCGGAGACTCCTCCCAACTTGTGAGGGAATCATAGCTTCCATCATCCTTTTCTCACATGGGACAATGCTCTAATAATGAAAATCATCACACTTTAATTACTTACAAATCGATACCTAGAACAAAAATATGACTCTATATGAATGCTTCCGGTAGGATACCGGGATGTGCAACGATCTAGCATAGCAAATGACATCAAAAAATGGACAAACCATGAAAACATCATGCAAGCTGTCTTACGATCATGCAAAGCAATATGAAATTGATGGTGCATGTCATACTAAACGGAACGATGGAAGTTGCATGGCTATATATCTCGGAATGGCTATGGAAATGCCATAATAGGTAGGTATGGTGGATGTTTTGTGGAGGGTGTATGGTGGCTGTTTTGAGGAAGGTGGGTTTGATGCACCGGCAAAAGTTGCGCGGTACTATAGAGGCTAGCAAAGGAGGAAAGGTGAGAGTGCGTATAATCCATGGACTCAACAGTAGTCAAAAAGAACTTACATACTTATTGCCAAAGTCTATTAGTTATCAAACAAAGCATTAGATGCATGCTCCTAGGGGAGAGGTTGGTAGGAGTTAACCATCACCCGCTCCCGACCCTCACACAAAGGTTGGCCATCATTAAACAAATCATGCTCCGCCTTCGTTACATAACGGTTCACCATACATGCATGCTACGGGAATCACAAACTTTAACACATGTATTTCTCCAATTCACAACTACTCACTAGCATGACTCTCATATTACCATCTTCATATCGCAAAACTATTGCAAGGAATCAAACATATCATATTCAGTGATCTACAAGTTTTATGTAGGATTTATGACTAACCATGTGAATGACCAACTCCGGTTAACTCTCTAAATAGATATAAGTGAAGCATGAGAGTTTTATTCTTTCTAAAAAAGATATGCCCATGCTCTAGAAAATATAGGTGAATAAAAAGAGTATTCTACAAATGGCGGTTTTCTATGTGTAGATAAACAGGCAATCCAAATTTCAAGTGATATAAGTGAAGCCCATGAAGCATTCTATAAAGCCATACTTAAAATATATAAGCGAGGTGCATGAAGCATTCTATCAATCGACCAAGGACTATCTCATACCAGCATGGTGCATTATTAAAATAAAAATAAAAAGCACACGATGCTCCAAGATTTACGCATATCATGTGACGAATAAAAATATAGCTCCAAGTAAAATTACCGATGATTGTTAGAAGAAAGAGGGGATGCCTTCCGGGGCATCCCCAAGCTTAGTTTCTTGGGAGTCCTTGAATATTACCTTGGGGTTCCTCGGGCATCCCCAATCTCATTATCTTTCCACTCCTTATTCCTTCATCCATCGTGATCTCACCCAAAACTTGAAAACTTCAATCACACAAAACTTAACAAAACCCTCGTGAGATACGTTAGTATAATAAAACAAATCACCACTTTATGTACCATTTCCAACCAATTCATATTTTATTTTTGCATTGTAGCTACTGTATTATAATTTTTCCATGGGCTATACCACCGATACAATCGATAGTTTTATCAGAACAAGCAAAACAATGCATTAAAAACAGAATCTGTCTTAAACAGGACAATGTGTAGCAATCTGAACATTCACCATACTTCTGTAACTCTAAAAATTCTGAAAAATTGGGAAAAAATAAAAAAATTCATATCAGCACTATGCAAAAAGTTCAGAAACTTTTGACATTCCTGTAAAAAATGTAAATTCATGCAATGCAGCCAAAGTTTCTGTTTTTGCATTGCATACACTAAACAAGCAATCTAATCATCCTAAAGGCAAATATTGGCACATTATTTTTATAGTACACTGGATTTATACAAGGGGATAATTATTTTTGTTGAAAAGTTTCTGTAATCAAGATTTGCAAAGTTTCCATCGGCTTGAACAAAGTTCAAGGCTAGCTCCCACTTTCACAATGCTCGTCTCTCTCACTTTCACTTTTCTTTTTGAAAAGTTTTAGGTTCCCCTCTTTATTTTTTTGTTTTAAAACTATATAAAATCACACAACAGAATTAAATGACTCTATAAAACTTTTGGGTTGTCTCCCTGGCAGCGCTTTCTTTAAAGCCATTAAGCTAGGAATAAAGTGATCAAGTAATGGATCCACCCGGATCCCAAGGTATATCAAAGACAATTTTAATTAACAATGATTTGTAATTTAGTATTGATCACAAAGTAACATATATCATGCAACAAAAAAGTCTAACTCTCTTCCTATGCATCGGCATGTCATAAAAGAACAATTCATGCACACAAAGTAAAGGCCAATACATAGCATAAGCAGTTTCTGGCAATTTTATGCTATTGGAAACATAGGGGGTGGATATGTAGTTCCTCTCTCATAATAATTGCAAGTAGGAGCAGAAAGCACATGCATATTATATCTATCAAAATCATCAAATGTAATAGTAAAAGGCAACCCATCTATATAATCCTTAATTAGTGCAAACTTCTCCGATATAGTGTAGTTGGGAGAATTCAAAAACATAATAGGACTATCATGCGTGGGTGCAATAGCAACAATTTCATTCTTAACATAAGGAACTATAGCAAGTTCATCTCCATAAGCATCTTTCATATTGGCATCATGGCCACAAGCATAGCAAGCATCAAGTTCATAAAAAAGGGATATTTCAAATGAATCAAAGGGACCATAGCAATCGACATATCATTCATCCTTTGGTAAGAGCAAAGGGAAATTAAACAATGTATGAGTTGAAGAGTTACTCTCATTAAAAGGTGGGCACGGGTAGCTAATCCGCTCTTCCTTCTTTTGTTCTTCGCTCTCCTCCTCATCTTTTTCATCTAATGAGCTCACAGTTTCAACAATTTCTTCTTCCATAGATTCCTGCAAAATATTAGTCTCTTCCAAAGCAGAGGTCATTCTTTCAATAAATTCAATAATATCAGCATTGCAATCATAATTCTCATAGCAATATTTAAGTATGGCAAAAAATTCAGATTCGTAAGGAACATCATCATCATACTTTTCAAGCAAAGAAGCAATTTCATAAGAACCTTCAAAAACAACAAATTCTTCTATTCGTTCCACATCATAGTAATCATAAATACCTTTAGCATATGAAGCTAAGGTTTCATTATCATTAAATTTGTATTTAAAGGGAAGGTGTTGAGCTTCTATATTAGAGCAACAAGTAAAGTCACATCTCAAGCATGCATCCCAAGCAAACCATCCCAGTATTCTAATTTGATCCCATAAGTGTTTCCCTTTTTGAGATAAGCGATAATTCCTAAAGTATTCACGTTGATCCAACGTGTATCCCATTATCAAGTTGAATGGGGTTTTCTCAGGATTATCAAAGTAGTGCATAATATTTTCCACATAACGAGCATCGAGGGTTTTAGGAGGTTCCCCATCTCCATGAGTAGCAAGTACACCTATTTTTTTTGGTATTTCGTGTTCCATATCCATAACTAAAGATAGAGAAAAACTTAGAACAAAAATTAAAATCTACTTAGTGATAAAGCAAACAAGCACACATGAAAATATTCACCCCACACTATTGCTCCCCCACAACGGCGCCAGAAAAAGGTCTTGATAACCCACAAGTATAGGGGATCAGTTGTAGCCTCTTTCGATAAGTAAGAGTGTCATACCCAACGAGGAGCTAAAGGTAGAACAAATATTGCCTCAAGTTCTATCAACCACCGATAGAACTCTACGCACGCTTAACGTTCGATTTACCTAGAACAAGTATGAAACTAGAAGTACTTTGAAGGTGTGATAGGATAGGTTTGCAAGATAATAAAGAGAACGGAAATAAAAACTAAGGGCTGCTAAGATAGGGACACAACTAACTTAGCTTAAAGAGTGTGGAAAAGTGGTGGTACGAGTTGCGTAATTGTCCCTAGGCAATCAATAACTAGACCGGTAATCACTATTGCAATTTTATATGAGGGAGAGGCATAAGCTAACATACTTTATCTACATGGATCATATGCACTTATTATTGGAACTCTAGCAAGCATCCACAACTACTAAAGATCATTAAGGTAAAACCCAACCATAGCATTATAAGGTATCGAGTCCTCTTTTCTCCCGTATGCAACAACCCACCTACTTGGGTTTATGCTTCTGTCACTCAAGCAACCCACCATAGGCAAATCACGAACACATTGCAACACCCTACATCGAGGATCCCTCATGCTTGCACGACATGGAGAGCACCATAGTACAGCACCAATAATAAAACATGCAACTCAAACCAATCATGATCATCAATCAACCAATAGGACAACAAAAATCTACTTAGACATCATAGGATGGCAACACATCATTGGATAATAATATGAAGCATAAAGCACTATTTTCAAGTAGAGGGTACATCGGGTTGTGGGAGAGTGGACCGCTTTAGATAGATAGGGGAAGGTGATGGAGGTGTTGGTGAAGATGACGGAGTTGTTGGAGTAGATCACTATCATGATGATGGGCCCGGCGGTGTTCTGGCACCACCGGGAGAGAGGGGGACAGAGCCCCCTCCTTATTCTTCTTCCTTGACCTCCTCCCTAGATGGGAGGAGGGTTTCCCCTCTATACGTTCGCATCCATGTCGGCGTAGGAGTGAGAGACCCTCCGAGATTGGATCCCCTCTCTCCCTGTTTCCTTCTGTTTTTGCGCTCCCACATTCTGGCCTTTCACCGTTTCTTAAATTTCCGGAGATCCGTAACTCTGATCGGGCTGAAATTTTGAGGAGATTTTCCTTCTAAAAATATATTTCCTATGGCCGAAGGACCTATCCAACCGACCTAAGGGGTAGCCACAAGGCCTCAGGGCGCGCCCTACCCCCCAGGGTGCGCCTGGCAGGCTTGTGGGCCCCTTGGGCACCGTCTTCTGTTGATTCCACTTCCCAAAATTCACATATATTTCAAAACAAATCTCCATATGTTTTTATCCCGTTTGGACTTCATTTGATATGGATTTTCTGCAAAAAAACATGCAACAAACAGGAACTAGCACTGGGCACTGGATCAATATGCTAGTCCCAAAAATAATATAAAAAGTTGCCAAAAGTATATGAAAGTTGTAGAATATTGGCATGAAACAATAAAAAATTATAGATACGACGGAGACGTATCAACGTTCTACTTTGAAACTTGTTCAAAGTCTTCACTGTGTTCTTGACAAATGAAGAATTTGCGAACGGAAACTTTAAAATTTTCACTATCAAAATTTTTGGCGTTTCCTGCTCAAACTGTTCCGATTCCCACGATTGGATAACCCACGGTCCCCCACTATCGCTACTACTCAGAATGTAGGTGACACATGTCGCGTGGAGAACAAGGGTCTGGGGCAATCTGGTCCAAAATCTTTGGACAAAATTGTTTTCACCTCCGCTATAAATACCCCTTTCCTTTCACTTTGCTCGGTTACTCCTCACTCCTAGTCTCTCCCGAGCTCCGACCTAGCACCGCCGCTAAAATCATCACCGCCGGTGTGGAAGAGCTTCACTGCCTCAACCTCGCCGTTGTCATACTCGCATCAGCCGTGGAAGTCTTCACCCCGCCGCTGTTGTAGCCGTCTCCCTATGCCAAGCTAGGGCTTAGGAGATCTGAATGGACGAACATGCTCGATTTCATCTCATAGTTCGTCGTGTTCTTCATTAGGGTAAATAAAATCTAATTTTATTGCCCTTGTTTGATCTTCAACTTTTCCTCAATTTCCTCAAAGGTGTTTATTCTTCAAGAATCTCATTCTAAAGCACCTTACATGTTCATACACTTGATGTTTTTTTCCTAAGTTATGATTTTCTTCAAGATTCCTCAATTTTGTGAATCCTCAAAATTTGCACAACTATGGAACCTAAGACAAAGAACACTTAGTGAAAATCCTTAAGACACCCATGATCAAATTCCTCACACTTGATGTTTTTTTTTGAAAAACTTCTGAGAACGCATATGACCTCTTCAAACTCCTCGCACCTATACTTTGTTCACATGTACAAACATGTCCGCTGATGAATCACTATGTTCTCATCAACTTAACTCATTTGCGGTGTTTCTTGAGGAAAAACGGTGTACATCTTCTGAATCTTCAAGAGTTCAGAATCCTCAGCCGAAGAAAATGGCTGATGGGAAGAAGCCATAGAAAGGTGGAAAGAAACCTGAAGTGCAGAATGCTTTTGAGATACCTAATGACTTGTATGAGGAATATTGCACTCCAAATGAAGAAACTCATGGCAAGGAAACAACAAAGTAGAGAAATATTCGCATACAGAAAATTGAGAGGAGATGGGCAAAGGAGTGGAAAGAATATCGCTATGCCACTCCCAAATATATGAAGAAATTTGCAGTTAAACCCCTTTGCAACATGCCACCCTTGGCTTCGCACGAAACTGCTGATCCCACAAGTCTCAAGACTGGTGATGACTTTCCTCATGAATGGGAAAGACAACAAGCCAAGCTGCCGAAGAAAGCAAAAGAGGCTGTGAAGAAATGCAACGAAGACTGTCGGGGATACACAAAATAGGTAGGCCCATGAAGGGTCGAAATATCATAACAGCATGGGGTCCACATTTCTTGTGGGTCCAGATAAATACATTCATACTATCCACTCGAGAAGCAACATTCCATCCACTCGGATGACAGTCAACCACTTGGCAGTACAAACCACTCGGCAGTACGGCTCACTCGGCAGTACGACTCACTCGGATATGCTAGGACCAACAGTAGGCAAGCCATTCAAAGCTTAGAGAAGGTTCTGCAGTGGGCCGACATTATGTCATCAATGCCCCATCTTGTAACATAGGAGGTGAGGGGGTGGCGCACTCTATATAAGCCACCCCCACCACATAGCTCAGGCTAGATTCTTCTCTCTTGGCTCTCTCGCCATTAGTCTCAGGACTTAGCTCAGGCACGGAGATCCATTCTCCTTTCTCCCTCTCAAAAGCCTCTCCAGAGCACGAGACTTAGGGTTGTTATCTCCACCGTGAGAGGCCGGAACTCGCTAAAACGACCGTGTCACCCATTTGCATCTCGATAGATCAAGCTCCGTTATCCTACCCCTCTCTAATGTCAGAATCGCTCCCATGACATTTGGCGCCCATCGAGGGGCGTGGCATCTATCGAGCCATGTTGCGTATGGTTTTCTGATCCACCGGCGTGATCCGTCCCGTCGTCTTCGGCGACATCATCGTCGAGCCCCTACAAACGGCCACTGGCGTGGCTCATCTCGCGTTCTCCGGCCTCCTCCAAGAATCATCGTCGAGCTCCTACAAACGGCCTCCTGCGTGGTCCGTCCCATCATCTCCGGCCTCGGCTATGACGTCATCGTCGAGCTCTTGCGAACGGCCACCAGAGTCATCCGTCCCCTCGTCTCCTGCCTCGTCTATGATAGTAGTGCTAAGCCTCCGAGTGTGGAGCAAACTTCTATTTTGTGGCATCGCCCATGCCTGCAACCGTTGGTGCAGCACCTCAGCGGTCAGATCCCTACATTCTACAAAATATTTTCTGTCTTGCATGCATACAATAATTTTCTCCACCAGACCTCACATTATGCATGGAGTAAACGTCTTCAGTTTCACATGCATGGAGTAAATAGCATTACCTCACATTATACATGGAGTTACTAGCTATTAACGCCTTCAATTTTGCATGCGTAGACTTAATTCCTTCATTTTTGCATGCGTGGAGTTACTAGCTATTAACACCTTCAGTTTTGCATGCGTAGACTTAATTCCTTCGGTTTTGCATGCGTGGAGTTACTAGCTATTAATGCCTTCAGTTTTGCATGCATGGACTTAATTCATTTAGTTTTGAATGCATGGCGTGTTGGGAACATTGCATGGGAAACAAAAAATTTCCTACGCACATGCAGATCTATCCATGGCGATGAGCATCTACGAGAGGGAGAGTGGATCTACGTACCCTTGTACATCGCTAAGCGGGAAGCGTTAAGAAACGCGGTCGGTGTAGTCGAACGTCTTCGCGATCCAAATCGCCGTGCGTCCCGCGATCCAATCACGATCCATCCCGTGATCAATCATGATCCGTCCCGCGATCCAATCAAGATCCGTCCCGCGATCCAATCAAGATCCGTCCCACGAACCTGATCACGATCCGTCCCAAGAACTTGATCACGATCCTTCCGATCTAGCACCGAACGGACGACACCTCCGCGTTCAGCACACGTACAGCTTGATGAAGATCTCCGCTGTGTTGATCCATCAAGAAGGAGTGGAGAGGTAGAAGAGTTCTCCGGCAGCGTGATGGTGCTCCGGCGATGGTGGTGGAGCTATTCCAACAGGGCTTCGCCTAAGCACTGCAGAAAACCGATCTAGAGGAGAAACTATGCACTGGAGGAACGGGCAGCACGTGGCTGAAAATTCTGCACAAAAACCCTAAAACCTCCAGTATATATAAGAGGAAGAGAGGAGGAGGCTTGTCACAAGGGCCAATCCTCCAAGGAGTCGGACGAACCAGGTGGAGGAGGTGGACTCCACCTCCAATCCTAGTAGGACTAGGATTCACCCTATTTTTGCCTTTTTCCACCTTTTCTCTTTAGGCCTTTTTTCCAAACCGCATGGGCCTTGTGTGGGACTTCCACCAGCCCACAAAGGGCTGGTAAACACTATCCCACAGCCCATGGAGCCTCTTGGGTCGAAATACCCCTCCCAATGGTCTCCCGGTACATTACCGGCACTCCCGGTACACTACCGATGAGCCCAAAACTTTTTTGATGACCAAAACAGGACTTCCAATATATGAATCTTTACCTCCGGACCATTCCTGAGCTCCTCGTGACATCCGGGATCTCATTTGGGACTTCTAGCAACAATTGGTCACCACCATACATAACTCTATACTACCGAAACGTCACCAAACCTTAAGTGTGCAGACCCTGCGGGTTCGAGAACTATGTAGACCTGACCGAGACACCTCTATGGACAATAACCAATAGCGGGACCTAGATGCCCATATTGGTTCCTACATATTCTATGAAGATATATATCGGTCGAACGTTTATGTCAAGGATTCAGTTAATCCCGTATGATGTTCCCTTTGTTCTTCGGTATGTTACTTGCCCGAGATTCGATCGTCGGTATCTCCATACCTAGTTCAACCTCGTTATCGGCAAGTCTCTTTACTCGTTGCTTAATACAAGATCCCGCAACTAACACTTAGTCACATTGCTTGCAAGGCTTATTGTGATGTTGTATTACCAAGTGGGCCCTGAGATACCTCTTCATCACACAGAGTAACAAATTCCAGTCTTGATCCATGCCAACTCAACAGACACCCTCGGAGATACCTATAGAGCACCTTTATAGTCACCTAGTTACGTTGCAATGTTTGATACACACAAGGCACTCCTCCGGTATCCGTGAGTTTCATGATCTCATGGTCATAGGAACATATACTTGACATGCAGAAAACAGTAGCAATAAACTAACACGATCATATGCTACGTTTGTAGTTTGGGTCTTGTCCATCACATAATTCTCCTAATGATGTGATTCCGTTATCAAATGACATCTCATGTCAATGGCTAGGAAACCTTGACCGTCTTTGATCAACGAGCTAGTTCACTAGAGGCATACTAGGGACAAAGTGTTGTCTATTTACCCACACATGTAATGTGTTTCCAATTAATACAATTATAGCATGGATAATAAGCGATTATCATGAACAAGGAAATATAATAATAAACACTTTATTTATTGCCTCTAGGGCATATTTCCAACATGACGTAACTAGCTATTAATGCTTCCTATTTTTGCATGCATGCTCTAACTAGCTATGCCTCACGCCATGCATGGAGAAATCACCATCCATTACACATGCATGGAGTAAGGAGATGCAGGTCTGGACGCTCCGCGCGTCGCCATTCAGCGAGACACGTCTTTGTCACTCGGAAACTCCTCGCATCTCCATTCGGCAGTTCTGCGCGTCGCCATTCAGTCGGACGCTCCATCGTCACCTCGGCAGCTCCGCACGGTCTCACTCTACTAGACGCGTCATCATCACTCAGCAGCTCCGCGCATCGCCATTCAGCCAGACGCGTCATCATCACTCGGCAGCTCCGCGCATCGCCGTTCAGCCAGACGCTCCATTGTCACTCAGCAGCTCCGCGCATAGCCATTCAACCAGATGCTCCATCATTACTCGACAGCTCCGCGCGCCGTCACTCTACTGGACACGTCATCATCACTCGGCAGCTCCGCACATCGCCATTCAGCCAGACGCTCCATCGTCACTCGGCAGCTCCGCGCGCCGTCACTCTACTAGACGCGTCATCATCACTCAGTAGCTCGGCGCATCGTCATTCAGCCAGGCGCTCCATCGTCACTCGGCAGCTTCGCGTGCCTTCACTCTACCAGACGCTCCATCATCACTCGACAGCTCTGTGCGTCGTCACTCTACTGGATGCGTTGTCATCATTCGGCAGCTCCGCGCGCCGTCACTCTACTGGACGCGTCCTCATCACTCGGCAGCTCCGCGCATCGCCATTCAGTCGGACGCTCCATCGTCACTCAGTAGCTCCGCGCATCGCCACTCGATGAGACACGTCTTCGTCACTCGGCGGCTCCGTGCATCGCCACTCAACCGGATGTGTCTACTTTGCCCGACCGCTCCTGCACCATCAGACATCTAAGTCATTCATCATACGCTGCATTCAATTAAATAGTTGTTTCCACATCACCGAGTGTCGAGGAATTCATACATGACGTTCACTCGGAGGCCATGCCACCTAGTGTATCTCTGCGCTCGGTTGTTTATTTTTATGGGGGAACACTTCACTTCTGCTTCTTTTGGGTCCAGTACTCAAACGAGTTCAGTCGGATCTTGCACTCTGTTAGACCCTTGCCGGTCCCAAACCAACAAGCACCTGGCACACCCAGCGGGTGTCTATAGGTGTTATTTACACAAATTATTTCAGCAAATGTCAGGTTACTTCAAGAACTTTTTATGTTGGCTTGTGCTATTTTTCGTACACAGGTTACACGTTCACTCGACGCATCTGTGCACCATCTTCGTCGCTACTCAGGTCCAGTCACCGCGATGATCATTCATGTGTTTTCACTTGTTCAAACACCTCCTTGATGGCATGATGGACTTGGCCGCCCACGCGCCGCCACTTGATCGGCTATCTGTTCGATGACAAACTCGACTCATCCGCCCCATGTGGCGTCACTTGGTAGATTCCTCTTCAACGACAAGCTCGACTCGGCCGCCCCGTGCGCTGTCACTTGGTCGACTCCACTCCGACGGATGCATCTTCATCACTCGGCCGCCCCGCGCGTCGCCACTCTGACGGACACGTCTTCATCACTAAGCCGCCTCGCGCGCCATCGCACGGCTTAGCGGTGATTCTATATCGCCTAAGTCAAAAACTACTCCGAGTGCAGACATGCTCCACACTCGGGTGCTTAGACGCGATTCCGTATCGCCTAAGTCAAAAACTACTCTGAGTGCGGACATGTTCCACACTTGGGGGCTTAGCCGTGATTCCGTCTCGACTAAGTCAAAAACTACTTTGAGTGCGGACATCCTCCACACTCAGGGGCTTAGCTGCGATTCCGTATCGCCTAAGTGAAAAACAAATCCGAGTGCGGACATGCTCCACACTCGGGGGCTTAGCTGCGATTCCGTATCACCTAAGTCAAAAACTACTCCGAGTGCGGACATGCTCCAGACTCGGAGTCTTAGCTGCGATTCCGTATCGCCTAAGTCAAAAACTACTCCGAGTGCGGACATGCTCCACACTCGGGTGCTTAGCTACGATTCCGTATCGCCTAAGTCAAACACTACTCGGAGTGCGTACATGCTCCACACTCGGGTGCTTAGCTGCGATTCCGTATCGCCTAAGTCAAAAACTACTCCGAGTGCGGACATGCTCCACACTCGGTGGCTTAGCTGCGATTCCGTATCGCCAAAGTCAAAAAATACTCCGAGTGCGGACATGCTCCACACTCGGGGGCTTAGCTGCGATTCCTTATCGCCTAAGTCAAAAACTACTCCGAGTGCGGACATGCTCCACACTCGGGTGCTTAGCTGCAATTCCGTATCCCCTAAGTCAAAAACTACTCCGAGTGCGGACATGCTCCACACTCGGGTGCTTAGGTGCGATTCCGTCTCGCCTAAGTCTTAAACTACTCCGAGTGCGGACATGCTCCACCCTCGGGGGCTTAGCTGCGATTCTTTATCGCCTAAGTCCAAAACTACTCCGAGTGCGGACATGCTCCACACTCGGGTGCTTAGGTGCGATTCCATATCGCCTAAGTCAAAAACTACTCCGAGTGAGGACATGTTCCACACTCGGGGGCTTAGCCGCGATTCCGTATCGCCTAAGTCAAAAACTACTCCGAGTGCGGACATGTTCCACACTCGGGGGATTAGCCGTGATTCTGTACCGCCTAAGTCAAAAACTACTCCGAGTGCAGACATGCTCCACAGTCGGGGGCTTAGCTGTGATTCCGTATTGCCTAAGTCAAAAACTACTCTGAGTGCGGACATGCTCCACACTCGGGTGCTTAGCTACGATGCCGTATCGCCTAAGTCAAAAACTACTCCGAGTGTGGACATGCTCCACACTCGGGTGCTTAGCTACGATTTTGTATCGCCTAACTTAAAAGCTACTCCGAGTGCGGACATGTTCCACACTCGGGGGCTTAGCCACAATTCCGTATCGCCTAAGTCAAAAACTACTTTGAGTGCGGACATGCTCCACACTCGGGTGCTTAGGTACGATTCCATATCGCGTAAGTCAAAAACTACTCCGAGTGCGGACATGTTCCACACTCGGGGGCTTAGCCACGATTCCTTATCACCTAAGTCAAAAAATACTTTGAGTGCGGACATGCTCCACACTTGGGGGCTGAGCTGCGATTCTGTATCGCCTGAGTTAAAAACTACTCCGAGTGCGGAGATGCTCCACACACTGGGACTTAGCTGCGATTCCGTATCGCCTAAGTCAAAGGCTACTCCGAGTGCGGACATGCTCCACACTCGGGTACTTAGCTGCAATTCCATATCGCCTAAGTCAAAAACTACTTTGAGTGCGGACATGCTCCACACTCGGGTGCTTAGCTGCGATTCTGTATCGCCTAAGTCAAAAACTACTCAGAGTGCGGACATGCTCCACACTCGGGTGCTTAGCTGCGATTCCGTATCGCCTAAGTCAAAAACTACTCCGAGTGCGGACATGCTCCACACTCGGGTGCTTAGGTGCGATTCCGTCTCGCCTAAGTCAAAAACTACACCGAGTGCGGACATGCTGCACCCTCGGGGGCTTAGCTGCGATTCTGTATCGCCTAAGTCAAAAACTACTCCGAGTGCGGACATGCTCCACCCTCGGGGGCTTAGCTGCGATTCTGTATCGCCTAAGTCAAAAACTACTCCGAGTGCGGACATGCTCCACACTCGGGTGCTTAGGTGCGATTCCATATCACCTAAGTCAAAAACTACTTCGAGTGAGGACATGTTCCACACTCGGGGGCTTAGCCGCGATTCCGTATCGCCTAAGTCAAAAACTACTCCGAGTGCGGACATGTTCCACACTCGGGGGATTAGCCGTGATTCTGTACCGCCTAAGTCAAAAACTACTCCGAGTGCAGACATGCTCCATAGTCGGGGGCTTAGCTGTGATTCCGTATTGCCTAAGTCAAAAACTACTCTGAGTGCGGACATGCTCCACACTCGGGTGCTTAGCTACGATGCCGTATCGCCTAAGTCAAAAACTACTCCGAGTGTGGACATGCTCCACACTCGGGTGCTTAGCTGCGATTTTGTATCGCCTAACTCAAAATCTACTCCGAGTGCGGACATGTTCCACACTCGGGGGCTTAGCCACAATTCCGTATCGCCTAAGTCAAAAACTACTTTGAGTGCAGACATGCTCCACACTCGGGTGCTTAGCTACGATTCCGTATCGCGTAAGTCAAAAACTACTCCGAGTGCGGACATGTTCCACACTCGGGGGCTTAGCCACGATTCCTTATCACCTAAGTCAAAAAATACTTTGAGTGCGGACATGCTCCACACTTGGGGGCTTAGCTGTGATTCCGTTTCGCCTCAGTTAAAAACTACTCCGAGTGCGGACATGCTCCACACACTGGGACTTAGCTGCGATTCCGTATCGCCTAAGTCAAAGACTACTCCGAGTGCGGACATGCTCCACACTCGGGTACTTAGCTGCAATTCCATATCGCCTAAGTCAAAAACTACTTTGAGTGCGGACATGCTCGACACTCGGGTGCTTAGCTGCGATTCTGTATCGCCTAAGTCAAAAACTACTCAGAGTGCGGACATGCTCCACACCTGGGTGCTTAGCTGCGATTCCGTATCGCCTAAGTCAAAAACTACTCCGAGTGCGGACATGCTCCAAACTCGGGGGCTTAGCTGCGATTCCGTATCGCCTAAGTCAAAAATTACTCCGAGTGCGGACATGCTCCACACGCGGGTGCTTAGCTGCGATTCCGTATCGCCTAAGTTAAAAACTACTCCGAGTGCGGACATGCTCCACAATCGGGCGCTTAGCTGCGATTCCATATCGCCTAAGTCAAAAACTACTCCGAGTGCGGACATGCTCCACACTCGGGTGCTTAGGTGCGATTCCATATCACCTAAGTCAAAAACTACTCCGAGTGAGGACATGTTCCACACTCGGGGGCTTAGCCGCGATTCCGTATCGCCTAAGTCAAAAACTACTCCGAGTGCGGACATGTTCCACACTCGGGGGATTAGCCGTGATTCTGTACCGCCTAAGTCAAAAACTACTCCGAGTGCAGACATGCTCCACAGTCGGGGGCTTAGCTGTGATTCCGTATTGCCTAAGTCAAAAACTACTCTGAGTGCGGACATGCTCCACACTCGGGTGCTTAGCTACGATGCCGTATCGCCTAAGTCAAAAACTACTCCGAGTGTGGACATGCTCCACACTCGGGTGCTTAGCTGCGATTTTGTATCGCCTAACTCAAAATCTACTCCGAGGGCGGACATGTTCCACACTCGGGGGCTTAGCCACAATTCCGTATCGCCTAAGTCAAAAACTACTTTGAGTGCAGACATGCTCCACACTCGGGTGCTTAGCTACGATTCCGTATCGCGTAAGTCAAAAACTACTCCGAGTGCGGACATGTTCCACACTCGGGGGCTTAGCCACGATTCCTTATCACCTAAGTCAAAAAATACTTTGAGTGCGGACATGCTCCACACTTGGGGGCTTAGCTGCGATTCCGTTTCGCCTGAGTTAAAAACTACTCCAAGTGCGGACATGCTCCACACACTGGGACTTAGCTGCGATTCCGTATTGCCTAAGTCAAAGACTACTCCGAGTGCGGACATGCTCCACACTCGGGTACTTAGCTGCAATTCCATATCGCCTAAGTCAAAAACTACTTTGAGTGCGGACATGCTCCACACTTGGGTGCTTAGCTGTGATTCTGTATTGCCTAAGTCAAAAAGTACTCAGAGTGCGGACATGCTCCACACTCGGGTGCTTAGCTGCGATTCCGTATCGCCTAAGTCAAAAACTACTCCGAGTGCGGACATGCTCCACACTCGGGGGCTTAGCTGCGATTCCGTATCGCCTAAGTCAAAAATTACTCCGAGTGCGGACATGCTCCACACTCGGGTGCTTAGCTGCGATTCCGTATCGCCTAAGTCAAAAACTACTCCGAGTGCGGACATGCTCCACAATCGGGTGCTTAGCTGCGATTCCATATCGCCTAAGTCAAAAACTACTCCGAGTGCGGACATGCTCCACACTCGGGGGCTTAGCTGCGATTCTGTATCGCCTAAGTCAAAAACTACTCCGAGTGCGGACATGCTCCACACTCGGGTGCTTAGGTGCGATTCCATATCGCCTAAGTCAAAAACTACTCCAAGTGAGGACATGTTCCACACTCGGGGGCTTAGCCGCGATTCCATATCGTCTAAGTCAAAAACTACTCCGAGTGCGGACATGTTCCACACTCGGGGGATTAGCCGCGATTCTGTATCGCCTAAGTCAAAAACTACTCTGAGTGCAAACATGCTCCACACTCGGGGGCTTAGCTGCGATTCCATATCGCCTAAGTCAAAAACTACTCCGAGTGCGGACATGCTCCACACTCGGGTGCTTAGCTACGATGTCGTATCGCCTAAGTCAAAAACTACTCAGAGTGTGGACATGCTCCACACTCGTGTGCTTAGCTGCGATCCTGTATCGCCTAACTCAAAAACTACTCCGAGTGCGGACATGTTCCACACTCGGGGGCTTAGCCACGATTCCGTATCGCCTAAGTCAAAAACTACTTTGAGTGCAGACATGCTCCACACTCGGGTGCTTAGCTACAATTCCGTATCGCGTAAGTCAAAAACTACTCCGAGTGCGGACATGTTCCACACTCGGGGGCTTAGCCACGATTCCTTATCACCTAAGTCAAAAACTACTTTGAGTGCGGACATGGTCCACACTCGGGGGCTTAGCTGCGATTCCGTATCGCCTGAGTCAAAAACTACTCCAAGTGCGGACATGCTCCACACTCTGGGGCTTAGCTGCGATTCCTTATCACCTAAGTCAAAGACTACTCCGACTGCGGACATGCTCCACAGTCGGGTGCTTAGCTGCAATTCCGTATCGCCTAAGTCAAAAACTACTCCGAGTGCGGACATGCTCCACACTCGTGTGCTTAGCTGCAATTCCGTATCGCCTAATTCAAAAACTACTCCGAGTGCGAACATGCTCCACACTCGGGGGATTAGCTGCGATTCCGTATTGCCTAAGTCAAAAACTACTCTAAGGGAGGACATGCTCCACACTCGGGTGCTTAGCTGCGATTCCATATCGCCTAAGTCAAAAACTACTCCGAGTACAGACATGTTCCACACTCGGGGCTTAGCCGTGATTCTATATCGCCTAAGTCAAAAACTACTCCGAGTGCGGACATGTTCCACACCGAGTGGCTTAGCTGCGATTCTGTCTCGCCTAAGTCAAAAACTACTCCGAGTGTGGACGTGCACCACACTCGGGGGCTTAGCTGCGTTTCCGTATCGCCTAAGGCAAAAACTACTCCGAGTGTGGACATGCTCCACACTCGGGTGCTTAGCTGCGATTCCGTATAGCCTAAGTCAAAAAATACTCTGAGTGCGGACATGCTCCACACTCGGGGGCTTAGCTGTGATTCCGTATCGCCTAAGTCAAAAGCTACTCCGAGTGCGGACATGCTCCACCCTCGGGTGCTTAGGTGTGATTCTGTATCGCCTAAGTTAAAAACTACTCCGAGTGCGCACATGTTCCACACGCATGCCAACCACACGAAGATTTGCCCGACTGGCCCAGTTCCAGGTTACATCTATTTACCGTGCCCAGCGCACAAGGATCAGTCCGACTGATTCAGCTCCATTAGTCTCAGGACTTAGCTCAGGCATGGAGATCCGTTCTCCTTTCTCCCTCTCAAATACACTATGTAACTCATGCAACATCATCACGTGATTGCATACGCATCTCGATAGTTGCGTCCACATGAGGATAATTATCCAACATATCATGTTGAGCTTGTAGCTGTGGTCCATGCACTAAAAACCTGGCGACATTACCTTCTGGGTAATCCTTGCGAAATTTACACTGATAACCAAAGTCTAAAATATATTTTCACCTCGCCGGATTTGAATCTCAGGCAAAGACGGTGGGTTGAGTTGATTACATATTATGACTTAGGGATAACTTACACCCCGCGGAAGGCCAATGTCATGGTTGATGCACTAAGTCGCAAGTCTTATTGTAACAACCTGATGTTACAACAAGGTCACTCCTCTATGAGGAATTTTGGAAGTTGAACCTCCACATTGTTCCTCAAGGATTCCTTTCCAACCTGGTGGCGAAACCTACTCTTACAGATCAAATCATAGAAGCCCAGAAGCATGATACCAGGATAACTCGGATCAAGAAAAACATTAGAAGGGGTAATGTTAGATGCTTCTCGGAAGATGATTGGGGTGTTGTCTTCTTTGAAAACCGTTTGGTGATCCCGAACAAGCAACATCTGCGGTAGTTGATCCTTAAGTAGGCTCATGATTCTCCTCTCTCAATTCATCCGGGTAGTACCAAGATGTATCAGGACCTACCCCAGAGGTTCTGGTGGACTAGGATGAAGAGAGAAATTGTCAATTCGTTGCCAACTGTGATGTCTGTCGTCGCGTTAAGGCAGAACATCAAAGGCCTGCTGGCACCCTTCAACCTTTAGCTATTCCTGAATGGAAATGGGATAAGGTCGGTATGGATTTCATTACCGGTTTTCCCAGGACCAAGAGAGGGAATAATGCTATCTTTGTGGTCATAGACCGTCTTTCCAAAGTGGCTCATTTTCTTCCTGATCGGGAGAGTATTACTGCTAGCCAGTTAGCGGAGTTATACGTTTCTCAAATAGTTTCTCTTCATGGTGTTCCTTTGGAGATTAACTCAGACCGCAGAAGTATCTTTACTTCCAGCTTTTGGGAATGTTTCCAAACCGCTATGGGGACTCATCTATCCTTTAGAACTGTTTCCATCCGCAGTCAAGTGGTCAAGTTGAGCGAGTCAATCAAATCCTCGAAGACATGCTCCGAGCTTGTGTTATATCCTTCGATATAAATTGGGAGAATGTCTTCCATTTTCTTAAGTTTCTTATAACAATAGTTATCAATCAAGCTTGGGAAAAGTCCCTTTTGAAGTTCTCTATGGACGAAGGTCTCGAACACCTCTTAACTCGTCAAAAATCGGAGAGAGGCAACTCTTTGACCCGGATATGATTCCAGTATGCAGAAGAGCAAGTTCGCGTTATTCATGAAAAGTTGAAAACAGCCCAATCTCGTCAGAACAGCCAATATGATTGCCATCATAAGGCTATGACCTATGAAGTTGACGAGAAGGCTTATCTTTGGGTTACACCTCTCAAGGGTACCCACCGATTCGATATCAAGGGCAAGTTGGCTCCTCGTTACATTGGACCTTTTCTCATTCTTTCTAAACGAGGAGAGGTTGCCTACCAATTGGAACTTCCGCCACATCTTTCAAAGGTTCATGATGTCTTCAATGTTTCGCAACTCAGGCGTTGCTTCTTGGACCCTGTCCGCGAAGTAGACCACGAAGCGCTTGATCTCCAAGATAACCTTACATATCGGGAATACCCTGTTCGTATTCTTCATCAAGCTGAGCGTACCACTCGGCATCAGAACATCAAGTTTCTCAAGGTTCAGTGGTCACACCATTCTGAGAAGGAGGCCACATGGGAAAGAGAGGATCGTCTTCGACTAGAGTACCCCCCGCTCTTCCCGATGACTTCCAAATCTCGGGACGAGATTCTTTTGAGTGGGGGTGAGTTGTCACATCCCTAGTTAGCTTACTTAGGTCAGCATGTGTGTGCAAAATGTATTCACTTTTTGCATCAACTTGAAATGGGGATTAAAAGAAACCCTAACACCTCACCTCAAACAAACAAATTCAATAGTTGTGAAAAACCAACAAATCCAAAATGCCCATAAAAAATGTCCCTATGTATGATAAATGTGGACATCAATATATCAGGGGTCATTCTAATTATTTGGATATTTATAGCATTTCAAAAATAAATATTAAAACTGCTTAAAATGCCAAATAAAGCATTATGATTATTTTAGTATTCAAAATATTCTGAAACATTTTATGGAAGTTTGAAATATTCAAACTAAGTTCCATAAAATATGTGGGATATTTTATGCATGGCATTTTTGCCTAAATAAAAATAAATAAAACAAATGTCAGAAAATAAAACAGAAACTGGAATTTGAAAAAAGGGAGGAAGCCCACCTAGGCCGGCCCATCTGGCCCAACACCGTCGTCGTCCTCCTGGCAGCTAGGAGGACGAGCGCGTGACCATCATGTGCATGCGCCGGAGCTGCCACGCAGCTCCCTCTGTGCCTGCATCCCCCCGTCGCGCTGGCGAGCGGATGACGACGCGCTGCCATCCCCATCGCTCTCTCTCTCGCTCATTCTCCCCCTGCCTCCTCCCTGTCCTCTGCTCCGCCATGGCCGACGACCCCGCTCGCTCGCCGCCATAGTTGCAGCCGCTCCCACGCCTCCCTGAGCCTGCCAGAGGCTCCGCCTAGTCGTCCCCGTCCTCTGTGCCGAGCCACGCGTCGCCAGAAGCCCTGGAGTGTCGCCCTCGAGCCCTTCTTCCTTCTCGGGTCCAAGCTCCGCCGCCATCGATTCATCGCCTCCGAGCCCTCCCCAAGCAAGCTCTTGTCGGCTCCGAGCTCGCAGTGAGCCCCCGGTTCTTTCCCCTCTCTTCCCCGACAGTTTCCCCCTCTTTAGGCCTCGGTTGCGTCGGCTCGAAATGCCCCGCCGCACGAGCTTGTCCCAGCGTTGCTCCGGTGACCAGCTAGTCTATCCGAGGCCATCACCGAGCTCGTGGGGTCGTGTAGATGCCATAGGTGCCAAGCTGCGGCGATGTTGCGCCTTAGTTCGAGTAGCTCGTGCTCGCTCGAGCTCCGGCAGTCGCCGAGCTCGTCACCGGTGTCGATCCCGGCCGCCTCAGCCTCTGAGAGGTGTCGGGATGGATGCGCGCGTGAGCCTAGGCTTGCCTGGTGCCTTCCGCCGACGAAATGGTCGCCGAAGGAGGAAACCTGAACCCTCCGCCGTCTTTGGAGCCACCGGCGGCTCAACGCCAGTGAGTCTGGCCGACGTTGACCACGGGGGTTTGACCCCTGGGTCACTAGCAAGTGGGGCCAGGTCAGGGTTAACTAAGATTACTTTAAAATAAATAAATAATTAATTAATTAAATTAATGACCCACTGACAGTGGGCCCTAACCTAATTAATTAGTAATTAGTGTTTTAAATAATTTCTGTTAGAAGCTGGGTCCCTAACTAGTGGACCCCACTGGTCAGGTTTGACCTGTCAACAGTCTATTGACCAGCTGACGTCATGATGATGTCATGCCGATGCAATAAAGAATTTCCTTAATTAAATTAATTCCAGAAACTATTTAAAATTAGAAAATTCATATAAATTAATCTATAACTCAGATTGAAATAATTTATATATGAAAATTTATCAGAAAAATGCAATGAATCAAATGGTGCTGTTATCATGAATGTTAGAGCAACCTATGTAGATGAACATTGACATTTACTAATAGGTTAACATATGGAATATGAAATGGAGAACGATTTTGAAGCTATATTCAAAATTACTTCATTTAACTTGGATAGTAGTTGCATTAGCTTATCCATACATGCTGCCATGTCATGATCAATATTGTTGCACTTGTTGTGTATTGATTGCTACTTATCTACATTGCGGTAGGCCCTGCTTCTGAGGATACCTCCAAGTATTCCAACGAAGGAGAATACCTTCCCGCTTCCCAGCAGGCAAGCAACCCCATTGATCATTCCGATAACGTCCCATTCTCTCGCTCCTGCTCTTGTTTATTGTATTACGAGAAACGTTCACTTGTGTGTCATATGCAGTAGATGAACCCATTCCTTTGCATGACCTATCATTGTCACGGTAAATAGCTAAACCTTGCAACCTAGCATACCTGGTAGATGCTTGTGCCATGATGTGCTTTGCTTACTTTGCCTGTTATGCCTGCTATGCTTAGAGTTGTGTCAGGTCTGATTCATCTAGGTGATGAACTAGAGTGAAATAATATTGTTCTGATGTGATAAGCTTAATGATGAACTCAATTTGGTAAAGGTAGCAATGAGAGGCTATGTAGGAGTACATAGCGGGTTGTCTCATTGGGACCGTTCTTAGGAACTGAGTTTCGTGTTTTTGATCCAAGGCTAGTTACGACCACATATTGGGTTCCGGTAACTCGACCCCTCTCGACTTATCAATCGCTTAGTCCTTGGTCCAGGTATTGCAAGTAGTTTCTAGTGTTTATAGTATGCTGGAGGCCGTGCGTAGCGCTGACCCTAGGGGTGGGTTACGACGCGGTAGGCAGTGGCATGGTGTACCAAGGGTCACCCGAATGGTGGGCTTGGGAACCTTGCGCACATCGTTTGGGGCCATAGCGGAAACTTTGGCCGGACTTCCGTGCGGGTTCAGTCTCAAATAGGCGATAGCCTGGACTAGAGGTCTTGTGTAATTGACGGTCATGGCCGACTCCCTCGCTGGGCTTCCGCTTGAAGGTTGCCGAGGTGCATGGTTTTTTGAGCACACAACGATAAGTGGCGAGAGCGTGTGTGAAGAAGTACACCCCTGCAGGGTATGAATCTGTTTGAATAGCCGCGTCCTCGGATATGGACTACTTGGAGAACTTATGTTGTTCATAGATAATTAAATGGATACGCATAAAAATCTCAAGAAAAGTGTGAGTACCGTGGATGGCACTCTTGTAGGAGACGGAAGTGAATCCATGGTGGTGTATTTATGTGGAGTTAGTGGACTCGTGTGCGATATCTAAAATTTGAACAAAGAGTTAAAATTGTGTACTATAGGTTAGCCATGAGTCAAAGCTCGCATTGCTGCATAAACTCCACCACTCCCCTTTGTTGATACATGAGCATGAATAGTCTAGGTGTGCTTTAAAGACTTGCTGAGTATGTTTGTACTGATGTTTTCTTAATAAATGTTGCAGATGAGACTCAGGACCCATCAGGTGGGTTCTATCTATATGTCGACGACGCTGAATAGCCGGTGTCCCAGCTACGACCTTATGCCCTGTGGAGGTCTGTAGATAGTCAGGCCATGTGCCTTTTTACCCTTTCAACTGTCTATACTCAGACAGCTTTATGCTTCCGCTTGGTTTGTATGAACTTTCTTGTATGATTTGAGTGTCGGGTCATGTGACCCCTACCTATAAGAACATATTATGCAAGGCTCTTCTGAGCCTCTTAAATAAAAGTTGTGTTGTTGTATGGTTATGTTGTGATGCCATAGTTGCATCTATGCATATCGGGCATGTCGTGCGTATGTGTGATGTGCAACGGTATGTATAGGATCCGAAACCTAGTCATGTGCCTTTAGTGTCCTCTTTACGGGAAACTGCCTCTTTGTACTTCCACCGAGCCTTGGTAGCTTGCTACTGCTCCAGACACATTGATTGACCGGCATGTATCCTTCTTTGTTGTTGTGGCTATCCCTTCGGGGAAATGTCTCGGAGTGTAATGGAGTCCCTGTAGCCTGCTACGACTCATCTACGTGTAGTGAAGACATTTATGTCCCAGGACGTAATGGAGTCCTCGTAGCTTGCTATGACTCGTCTACACACGCTTGAGGCCGACACATGCATTGCTGGGTTACGTATGCATGTTTCCGTACGGATGTGCCACTTGGGTTCTATGACTAGTCATGTCAGCTCGGGTTCTCTGTCATTTGAATGCTAGCGACATATTCACATACGTGAGCCAAAAGGCGCAAACGGTCCTGGCTAGGTAAGGCTGCAGCCATGGAGATCACCGTGCGTGAGGCCGCAAAGTGATGTGATGTTTTACTATCTGGATTCTTATGACTTAGGATCGGGGTCCCGACAATTCACCCTTTTTCATTCGTCTTTTCATTTGCTTTTTGCCAGCTTGTGTGCTAGATTGCTTGCTTTGTCACGATGACTCAAGAGAATACCAAGTTGTGTGATTTTTCCAATACTAATAATAATGATTTTATTAGTACTCTGATTGCTCCCACCACTAGTGTGGAATCTTATGAAATTAATGCTGCTTTGCTCAATCTTGTTATGAAAGAACAATTTTTCGGCATTGCTAATGAAGATGCCACATCCCATCTAAATACTTTCGTTGAGTTGTGTGATATGCAAAAGAAGAAATATGTGCATAATCATATTGTTAAATTGAAGCTATTCCCGTTCTCACTACGAGATCGTGCTAAAACTTGGTTTTCATCTTTGCCTAAAAATAGTATTGATTCATGGAATAAGTGTAAAGATGCTTTTATTTCCAAGTACTTTCCTCCCGCTAAGATCATCTCCCTTAGGAACGATATAATGAACTTTAAGCAACTTTATCATGAGCATGTTGCACAATTTTGGGAAAGGATGAAACTTATGATTACGAATTGCCCCATGCATTGTTTGAGTTTAAGGATGATTATACAAATTTTCTATGCTGGATTGAATTTTGCTTCTAGGAATCTCTTAGGTTCCGCTGCGAGTGGTACTTTTATGGAAATCACATTAGGAGAAGCTACTAAAGTCCTAGATAATATTATGGCAAATTACTCTCAATGGCACACCAAAAGATCTCCTACTAGTAAAAAGGTGCGTGCTATTGAAGAGATTAATACTTTGAGTGAAAAGATAGATGAATTGATGAAGTTGTTTGCTAGTAAGAGTGCTCCTATTGATCCTAATGATATGCCTTTGTCTTCTTTGATAGGAAATAATAATGAATCTATGGATGTGAATTTTGTTGGTAGGAACAATTTTGGTAATAACACTTATAGAGGTAATTTCAATGCTAGACCGTTTCCTAGTAATTCCTCTAATAATTATGGTAATTCATACAGCAATTCTTATGGAAATTATAATAAGATGCCCTTTGATCTTGAGAATAATATTAAAGAATTCATTAGTACGCAAAAAGGTTTCAATGCTATGATTGAAGAAAAATTGCTCAAGATTGATGATTTGGCTAGGAACGTTAATAGAATTTATCTTGAGACTGATTCTTTAAAATGAAGATCTATTCCACCCAAACATGATATTAATGAGTCTTTAAAAGCTATGATAATTTCTATTGACAATTGTAAGGAAAGAACCGCTAGAATACGTGCTAAGCGTGAATGGCTTGAAAAAGTGTGTTCTCGTGATAATATTGATGAAGATCTTAAAGTGATTTATGTGACTCCTATTGAATCTTTGTTTTCCAATGTTAATCTTGATAAAGATGGGACTGGAGATGAGTAAACTTTAGTTAAAAGGCGTCCCAATGATTCGGTGTTTACAGATCTTGCTAAGATTGATAGAAGTGGGATTGAAGAGGTCAAAACTTTAAATACCAATGAACCCACTCTTTTGGATTTCAAGGACTTTAATCAGGATGGCTGATCTTTGATTGATAGTATTCCTTATTGCAATCCATGTTGAATTCTCCTCATGCTTATAATCAAAACAAAGCTTTTACTAAACATATTATTGATGCTATGATGAAAGCTTTTGAAGAAAAACTTGAGTTGGAAGTTTCTATACCTAGAAAGCTATATAATGAGTGAGAACCTACTATTAAGATTAATATTAAATATTATGAGTGCCAGGCTTCGTGTGATTTGGGTGCTAGCGTTTCCACGATTCCAAAAACCTTATCTGATGTGCTAGGTTTTCGTGAATTTGATGATTGTTCCTTAAATTTTCATCTTGCGGATTCCACTGTAAAGAAACCTATGGGAAGGATTAATGATGTTATTATTGTTGTAAATAGGAATTATCTGCCTATAGATTTCATTTTTCTTGATATAGATTGCAATCCTACATGTCGTATTATTCTTGGATAGACCTTTCCTTAAAACGATTGGTGCAATTATTGTTATGAAGGAAGGGAATATTAGATTCCAATTTCCATTAAGGAAAGGCATGGAACACTTTCCTAGAAATAAAATAAAATTACTTTACTAATATATCATTAGAGCTACTTATGGATTGCATACCAAAGATGACAATACCTAGATCTATTGCGTTTTGCCTAGCTAGGGGCGTTAAACAATAGCGCTTGTTGGGAGGCAACCCAATTTCATTTTGCTTTCTGTTTTTTGATTATGTTTTGGTGTGTTTTTACATTATTAATTCTGTAGTAATTGTGTTTTGGTGTTTTAATTAGTGTTTGAGCCAAGTAAAACCTTTGGGGTGATCTATGGTAGTTGTTGATTTGATCTTGCTGAAAAACAGAAACTTTTGTGCTCAGTACAGGAATTTTCTAAAATTTTCAGGGCGTCGAATTGGTCTGAAATTTTTACAAAAGATTGATATACAAATTTCCCTGATTCTCCTAATCTTTCATAATTCTTATAGTTTCATAAGTATTCAAAGTCTGCATATTGCTACAGACTGTTTTGTTTTTGACAGATTCTGTTTTCTTTGTGTTGTTTGCTTATTTTGATGTATCTATGGGCCGTATCGGGGAGTATGAACCATGGAGAATTTAGAATACAGTAGGTATTACACAAATATAAATAAATACTGAGTTCACAATAGTACCTAAAGTGGTGATTTATTTTTTCTTATACTAACAGATCTCATGAGTTTTCTGTTGAGTTTTGTGTTGTGAAGTTTTCAAGTTTTGGGTGAATATTTGATGGACTATGGAATAGAGAGTGGCAAGAGACTAAGCTTGGGGATGCACAAGGCACCCCAAGCCATATTCAAGGATACAAAAAAGCCTAAGCTTGGGGATGCCCCGGAAGGCATCCCCTCTTTCGTCTTCAATCCATCGGTAAATTTACTTGAGGCTATATTTTTATTCACCACATGATGTGTGTTTTGCTTGGAGCGTCTTGTATGATATGAGTCTTTGCTTTTTAGCTTTCCACAATAATCCTTGATGCACAAATATTTTGAGAGAGACACGCTGAATCATGAATTTATTAGAATACTCTATGTTCTTCACTTATATCTTTTGAGCTAGGCAATGTTGCTAGTGCTTCACTTATATCTGTTTAGAGCATGGTGGTGTTATATTTTACAGAAATTATTGAACTCTAGTAACTCACTTATATTGTTTTGAGAGTTTCTTAAAACATCATGGTAATTTTTTAGGTTATGAATTTAGTCCTAATATAATGGGCATCCAAGAGGGATATAGTAAAAACTTTCATATTAAGTGCATTGAATACTATGAGAAGTTTGATTCCTTGCATATAGTTTTGAGATAATAGAGAGGTAATATGAGAGTCATGCTAGTGAGTAGTTGTGAATGAGAATAGATACTTGTGTTAAAGTTTGTGATTCCTGTAGCATGCACGTATGGTGAACCGTTATGTAACAAAGTCGGAGCATGATTTGTTTAATGATTGTCAACCTTTGTGTGAGGGTCGGGAGCATGCAATGGTTAAATCCTACCAACCTCTCCCCTAGGAGCATGCGCCTAATGATTTTTTTAATACCTAATAGAATTTTGCAATAAGTATGTGAGTTCTTTATGACTAATGTTGAGTCCATGGATTATACGTACTCTCACCCTTTCACCTTTGCTAGCCTCTCTAGTACCATGCAACTTTCGCTGGTACATCAAACTGTCCTTCCTAAATAGCCACCATATATTTTCCTCAAAACAGCCACCATACCTGCCTATTATGGCATTTCCATAGCCATTCCAAGATATATTGCCATGCAATTTCCACCATTTAGTTTTTCATGACATGCACCATCACTTCATCTTGCATATAGAGTCATACTTTTGTTCTAGGTATCGAGTTGTAATTTTCTTGCTAAGTTATAAGTAAATAAAAGTGTGATGATTTTAATTAATAGAGCATTGTCCCATGAGAGAAAATGATGATGGAAGCCATGACTCCCTCACAAGTTGGGATGAGTATCCAGACTTTACAAAAAATAAAAGAGGCCAGCAAAGGCCAAACAAAAAATAAAAGAGGCCAAAGATGCCCACCAAAATAAAAAAATATAAAAAAATGAGAGAAAGAGAGAAGGGACAATTGCCACTATCTTTTTCCACACTTGTGCTTCAAAATAGCACCATGATCTTCATGATAGAGAGTCTCCTATTTTGTCACTTTCATATAACTAGTGGATATTCATCTTGCACGACCACTTAGTTTTATTTTTGAGCTTTCATGCACTTATAGCTCCAAGTGCATTTGTTGCATGGCAATCCCTACTCACTCACATTTATATCTATCGATGGGTATCTCCATAGCCCATTGATACGCCTACTTGATGTGAGACTATCTTCTCCCTTTTTCCTTAGACCTCCTCCATATTCTATTCCACCTATAGTGCTATATCCATGGCTCACGCTCCTGTATTGCGTGAGAGTTGAAAAGGTTTGAAAACACCAAAAGTGTGAAACAATTGCTTGACTTGTTCATCGGCGTTGTGCATGATTTACATACTTTGTGTGGGGAAGATGGAGCATAGCCAGACCATATGATTTTCTAGGGATAACTTTCTAAGGCCATGTTATTTAGAAAGGACATGAATGCCTTGTTGGTGTGCTTGAAGTATTACTGTTTTTATGTCAATACTAAACTATTGTTTTGCATCTTACGGATCTGAATATTCATGCCACAATAAAGAATATTACATGGATAAATATGTTAGGTAGCATTCCATATCAAAAAAATCTGTTTTTATCGTTTACCTACTCGAGGACCAGCAGGAATTAAGCTTGGGGATGCTGACACATCTCCAACGTATCTATAATTTTCTGTTCCATGCTATTATATTATCTGTTTTGGATGTTTTATATGCATTAATATGCTATTTTATATTATTTTTGGGACTAACCTATTAATCTAGAGCCTAGTGCCAGTTTCTGTTTTTTCCTTCTTTTTGAGAATTGTACACAAGGAGTACTAAACGGAGTCCAAACGGAATAAAAATTTGGAATAATTTTTCTTGGACCAGAAGCAAACCAGGAGACTTGGAGATGAAGTCGGGAGAGCCACCATGGGGCCACAAGCCCTAGGGGCGCGCACCCAGTGAGGTAGGACACGCCCCTAAGCTTGTGGGCCCACGAAAGCTCTCCTAACCCTATTTCTTGGCCTATAAATTCCCAAATATTCCCTGTATACCAGAACGAGCCACAAAAACACGTTTCCACTACAAGAAGCCTCCGTTGCCGAGAGATTCAATCTTGGAGCCTTTTCCGGTAATCTGTCGGAGGGGGATTCGATCACGGAGGGCATCTACATCAACTCCATTGCCCCTCCGATGATGCGTGAGTAGTTCACCATAGACCTTTGGGTCCATGGCTAGTAGCTAGATGGATTATTCTCTCTCTTTGCTCTTCAATACCATGTTCTTCATGTTCTTCATGGAGATCTATCCGATGTAATACTCTTTTTGGTGTGTTTGTCGAGATCCGATGAATTGTGGGTTTATGTTCAGATTATCTATGAATATTATTTGAGTCTTTTCAGAATTCTTATATGCATGATTTCATACCTTTGCAAGTTTCTTCGAGTTATTGGTTTGGTTTGGCCAACTAGATTGGTAAATCTTGCAATACGAGAAGTGCTTAGTTTTGGGTTTAATCTTGCGGTGTCCTCACCCAGTAACAAAGTAGGGGTAGCGAGGCACGTGTTGTATTGTTGCCATCAAGGATAAAAAGATGGAGTTTTCATCATATTGCTTGCGTTTATCCCTCTACATCATGTCATTGTACCTAATGCGTTACTTTGTTCTTCGTGAACATAATACTCTAGATGCAGGCATGAGTCGGTCGATGTGTGGAGTAATAGTAGTAGATGCATAATCGTTTCGGTCTACTTGACATGGATGTGATGCCTATATGGATAATCATTGCCTTGGATATCTTCATAGTTATTCTCTTTTCTATCAGTTGCTCGGCAGTAATTTGTTCACCCACCGCAATACTTGCCATCATGAGAGAAGCCTCTAGTGAAACCTATCGCCCCCGGGTCTATTTTCCATCTTATACTTCCAGATCTAAAACCAAAAATACCAAAAATACTTTGCTACATTATTTTCACCTTTTGTTGTACTTTCTGTTAAAGCAATCTATCCTATCTATCTCTACCAGATATCACCCTTGCAAGTAATTGTGAAGGGGTTGACAACCCCTTTATAGTGTTGGGTGCAAGAGTTTGATTCTTTGTGTAGGTACATCTATTGGGAACTTGCTTGTATCTCCTACTGGATTGATACCTTGGTTCTCAACAACTGAGGGAAATAATTAACTACTTTGCTGCATCAATCGTTCCCCTTCACGGAAACCAACGCATGCTCGAGAAGGAGCACCGGTCGCGACGCAACCGGCGTCAAGGCCGCCTTGGCGGGCGTGCTCATCTTGACCCGGATCGCAGAGTCAGCCATGGCGTACTTGTCTGCCTTGGCCATGAGCTCCGCCAACGTAGCCGACTCGGAGCATAGGAGCTCTTGCTTGAGGTAGGTGTCTGTGGGGGAATGTTGCATGGGAAACAAAAAAATTCCTATGCACACGCAAGATCTATCCATGGTGATGAGCATCTACGAGAGGAAGAGTGGATCTACATACCCTTGTAGATCACTAAGCAGGAAGCATTAAGAAACGCGGTTGGTGTAGTCGAATGTCTTCGCAATCCAAATAGCCGAGCGTCCCGCGATCTCATCATGATCCATCCTGTGATCCAATCATGATCCGTCCTGCAAACTCATCACAATCCGTCCCGCGATCTCATCACGATCCGTCTTGCAATCTTGATCACGGTCCTTCAGATCTAGCGCCGAACGGACAGCACCTTCGCGTTCAGCACACGTACATCACGATGATAATCTTCGCCTTCTCGATCTAGCAAGAGGGAACGGAGAGGTAGATGAGTTCTTTGGCATCATGATGGCGCTGTGGCGATGGTGGTGGAGCTATTCCAGTAGTGAAAACTGATCTAGAGGAGAAACTATGCACTAGAGGAGAGGGTAGCACGTGGCTGAAAATCTAGTGCAAAAACCCTAGAACCTATAGTATATATAAGAGGAAGAGAGGATGAGACTTGGCAGAAGGGACAAGCCCTCTAGGCTTCGGCCTAAGTGGGAGGAGAGGAGGCATCCTCCTCCAATCCTAGTAGGACTAGGACTCCTCCTTATTTTGGCCTTTTTGCCTTTTTCCACCTTTTTCTCTTTTGGTTTTTCCCCAGACGCATGGGCCTTGTGTAGGACTTCCACCATCCCACGAAGGGCTGGTATTCACTCTCCCATAGCCCATGTAGCCTCTTGGGTCGAAATACCCCTCCCGATGGTCTCCCGGTACACTCCCGGCACTCCCGGTACACTACCGATGAGCCTGAAACTTTTCCAGCGACCAAAATAGGACTTCCCTATATATCAATATTTACCTCCGGACCATTCCGGAGCTCCTCGTGATGTCCAGGATCTCATCCGGGACTCCGAACAACCTTCAGTCACCACCATGCATAACTCTATACTACCGAAACGTCACCAAACATTAAGTGTGCAGACCCTGCGGGTTCGAGAACTATGTAGACATGACCGAGACACCTCTACAGTCAATAACCAATAGCGGGACCTAGATGCCCATATTGGTTCCTACATATTCTACAAAGATCTTTATCGATCGAACCTCTATGTCAAGGATTCAGTTAATCCCTTATGATGTTCCTTTTGTTCTTCGATATGTTACTTGCCCGAGATTCGATCGCCGGTATCTCCATACCTAGTTCAACCTCGTTACCGGCAAGTATCTTTACTCATTCCATAACACAAGATCCCGTGACTAACACTTAGTCACATTGCTTGCAAGGCTTATTGTGATGTTGTATTACCGAGTGGGCCCTGAGATACCTCTTCGTCACACGGAGTAACAAATCCCAGTCTTGATCCATGCCAACCCAACAAACACCCTCGGAGATACCTGTAGATCACCTTTATAGTCACCCAGTTACGTTGCGACGTTTGATACATACAAGGTACTCCTCCGGTGTCAGTGAGTTGCATGATCTCATGGTCATAGGAACATATACTTGACATGCAGAACACAGTAGCAATAAACTGACACGATCATATCTTACGTTTGTAGTTTGGGTCTTGTCCATCACATCATTCTCCTAATGATGTGATCCCGTTACCAAATGACTTCTCATGTCCATGACTAGGAAACCATAGCCATCTTTGATCAACGAGCTAGTCTATTAGAGGCATACTAGGGACATGGTGTTGTCTATGTATCCACACATGTATCTGAGTTTTCGATCAGCACAATTATAGCATCGATAATAAACGATTATTATGAACAAGGAAATATGATAATAACCAATTTATTATTGCCTCTATGGCATATTTCCAACAATCTCCCACTTGCACTAGAGTCAATAATCTAGTTCACATCACCATGTGATTCGCATTGTTATGAATCTAACACCCAATGAGTTCTGGGGTTCGATCATGCTTTGCATGTGAGAGAGGTCTTTTAGTCAATGGGTCTGTGACATTCAGATCGTGTATACTTTGCAAATCTCTATTTCAAACTGTAAATATTGCTACCACACTCCACTTGGAGCTATTCCAAATGGCTGCTCCACTATACGTATCCGGATTGATACAAAGAGTCATCCGGATTGGTGTTAAAGCTTGCATCGACATAACTCTTTATGATGAAATCTTTATCACCTCCATAATCGAGAAACATTTCCTTAGTCTTTTAGTTACTAAGGATGATCTTGACCGCTGTCTAGTGATCCACTCCTGGATCACTCTTGTACCCCTTGATGGACTCATGGCAAGGCACACACAGGTGCGGTACACAGCATGACATACTATACAGAGCCTATGGCTAAGGTATAGGGGACGACATTCATCCTTTCTCTTTCTTTTGCCGTGGTCGAGCTTTGAGTCTCACTCAACTTCACACCTTACAAAGCAGGCGAGAACACTTCTCTTTGACTGATCCATTTGAAAATCTTGTCAAGGTATGTACTCTTTCAAAATCTTGTCAAGGTATGTACTCATTCAAAGTCTCATCAAGCATCTTGATCTATCTATACAGATCTCGATGCTCAACAATTAGGTAGCTTTATCCAGGTCTTCCTTTGAAAAACTCCTTTCAAACAACCATTTATGCTTTCCAGAAATTCTACATCATTTCCGATCAACAATATGTCAACCACATATGCTTATCAGAAACTCTATAGTGCTCCCACTCACTTTATTGTAAATACAAGTTTCTCATAAACTTTGTATAGACTCAAAAACTTTGATCACCTCATCAAAGTGTATATTCCAACTCCGAGATGCTTGCTTCAGTCCATAGAAGGATCACTGAAGCTTGCTCACCTTTTAGCATCCTCAGGACTGACAAAACCTTTTGGTTGTATCACATACAACTTTTCCTCAAGTAAACTGTTAAGGAAATGATGTTTTGTCATCCATCTTCTAGATTTCATAATTGACAAATGCAGCAACTGCTAACATAATTCCAACAGACTTTAGCATCACTACGAGTGAGAAAGTCTCATTGCAGTCAACTCTTTGAACTTGTCAGAAACTTCTTTGTGACAAGTCGAGCTTTATAAATGGTGACATTTTCCATCAGCGTCTGTCTTCATCTCAAAGGTCCATTTGTACTCGACGACCTGCCGTCCAATGAGTAAGTCTACCAAAGTCTATGCTTGGTTTTCATACATGGATCCTTTCTCGGATTTCATGGCCCATAACCATTTGTCGGAATCCGGGCCCATCATCGCTTCTTCATATCTCGTAGGTTCATCGTTGTCCAACAACATGACCTCCAAGACAGGGTTGTTGTTCCACTCAGGAGCAGTACGCATCCTTGTCGACCTACGAGGTTTGATAGTAACTTGATACAAAGCTTCATGATCATCATAGTTTACTTCCTCTTCAACTGAAGTAGGTTCCACAGAAACATCTTTCTGCGCTGCGCTACTCTCTGGTTGAAACAAAGGTTCAACAACCTCATCAAGTTCTATCTTCCTCAAACTCAATTCTTTCGAGAGAAACTTTTTCTTGGGAAAGGACCCGTTTTAGCAACAAACACTTTATGCTTGGATCTGAGATAGAAGGTTCACCCAACTGTTCTTAGGGTAATCTATGAAGATGCATTTGTCCGCTTTGGGTTCGAGATCATTAGGTGAAGACATTTTTTTCACACAAGCATCGCAGTCCCAAACATTACGAAATGACAACTTAGGTTTCTATCAAACCATAATTCGCACGGTGTCATCTCAACGGATTTAGATGGTGCCCTATTTAAAGTGAATGTAGTTGTCTCTAATGCACAACCCCAAAATGATAGTGGCAAAAAATGATAAGAGACATCATAGCACGCACCATATCCAATAGAGCATGACTATGAAGTTCGGACACACCATCACACTTTGGTGTTCCAGGTGGCGTGAGTTGCGAAATGACTTTCACATTGTCTAAAGTTGTATGCCAAACTGGTAACTCAGATATTCACCTCCATGATCATATCGTAGACATTTTTATCTTCTTGTCACAATGATCTTGAACTTCACTTTGAACTTGCTTGAACTTTTCAAACAATTCAGACTTGTGTTTCATTAAGTAAACATACACTATAACTACTCATTAGTGAAGGTAAGAAAATAACGATATCCACCGCACGCTACAAGACTCATTGAATTGCATACATTAACATGTATCATTTCCAATAAATCACTTGCCCGCTCCATCTAACCGGAAAACGAGGTCCTTAGTCATCTTGCCCAAGAGGCATGGTTCCCATGTCTCAACCGATTCGAAATCGAATGAGTCCCAAGATCCGTCAGCATGGAGTTTCTTTATGCGGTTTATACCAATATGACATTTAGCGGCAGTGCCACAAGTATGTGGTACTATCATTATTAACTTTGTATCTTTTGTCATCAATGTTATGAACATGTGTATTACTACGATCAAGATACAACAAACCATTCTCACTAGGTGCATGACCATTGAAGGTATTATTCATGTAAATAGAATAACCATTATTCTCTAACTTAAATGAATAATCATGTTGCAACAAACACGATCTAATCATGTTCATGCTTAACGCAAACATTTATTTAGGTTTGTCACTTATCCCGAAGGTAGAGAGAGCATGCGATGTTGATCACATCAACCTTGGAAACATTTCCAACACATATTGTCACCTCACACTTAGCTAGTCTTCGTTTATTCCATAGCTTTTACTTCGAGTTACTAACATTTAGCAACCGAACCGGTATGCAATACCCAGGTGCTACTAGGAGTACTAGCAAGGTACACATCAATAACACGTATATCAAATATACTTCTGTCGACGTTGCCAGCCTTCTTATCTACCAAGTATCGAGGGTTGCTCCGCTTCAGCGACCGCTCTCCTCATAATAGAAGCACTTAGTCTCGGGTTTGGGTTCAACTTTGGGTTGCTTCACTGGAGCAGCATGTAGCGACCTGGCCTGGAAAGGTCAAGCCTCTATGTGTTTTGTGACATCCCTGGATCAATATGCTGGTACACACAGTACATCAATGTATATATCAAAGTGCAATCACATGTAATTAACGTAAAACTGATATCTGCCTTATAATCTCAGCGGAAATAGTCAACGAGGGTGGACTC
The DNA here is from genome assembly GCA_022496015.1 of Hordeum marinum. Lineage (NCBI taxonomy): Eukaryota > Viridiplantae > Streptophyta > Magnoliopsida > Poales > Poaceae > Hordeum > Hordeum marinum. The sequence continues at coordinate 62,006,416 of CM039673.1, forward strand.
CCAATAAACACCAACGGTAGGTTGAGTGTAGACCGTAACCCTGAATCATACTCTTACTCGTCGAACAAGAGTATCTACAACATGAGATGTTGCAGCCGTGTAGGTTAGCATTTTGAATATGCCGGCAAGTCACAAAAGAGGGGGGTGAAAAATAATCATCTATACTATATGCATATATGGCAGGTGGGGCTATAAGTTCAAGTTTTGCGTAAAGCAATTTTTTCCTACAACAAGAGAGGGCAAAACAGAAGTTATTACTACGATGTTGGTTGATTAATGAGATGGTTCCACCAACCAATTCTTATACCCAAGTTGTCATTAATACCCACATCATTATAATTCTTTGTGTTGAGAATTCTAGATAGTTTCAGTTCCTTTGGCTCAAGTTGTCCATGACCGTGGACACGGCTAATCGATTAGGTTTGAGTACTCTGCAGAGTTTTGCACACGTTCCCCACAAGATTTGATCGCCTCCATTGGATTCCTCGCACTTCAGGGTGTTTGAGGAACGGATGATCAAAACATGGTCTTCTAAGGGTTTCCTTTGAGACTCTGTCTGTGCCCATCCTTTCCTACCGTTCTTCTACATCTCATAGCACCGCCTGTCCAGGGTCACCACAATATCCAACCAAGCTAGAGCCCATAATGGCTTGTGGCTGTGCAGGTAAGCCTTGGGTCTTGAAGCATCCATCCATCTCTTTGTTCCTAGGTGGACCTTTCCGCGTGAATACTGACACTTCTCCAGCAACACCTAGGATAACCACTGGCTTCTCCAGGGCGCCGTTTAACCATCATCCACCCAGAGGTATATTGCATCATCAGGTCTTGAAAATATTACTTGGAATCTTGAGGTCTTCATCATCAATTAAGTCTCACAACTCTCATGGTAGACACTCAACCAAAACCCCGTCTACTAAAAAGCATAGCAAAATAAAATAACGTCCCGGCCAAAGTAACAAGGATATTTGGGTGGCCTACCACATGATACTACTCAAGTAACCAAGTTTCCACGTACCTACTTTGCATGCAATGGGTGGAAGGTTTAACTAATGCAACTTGAAAAACATAGGTAATAACATGGTTAATGTGAACTTGCCTGGTAAGGTTGATGAAGATAGAATCGCTCTCAGAAATTTACTTGTTAGAACTATTCATCACTCTGCGAGGGAAATCTATATAGTCAAACATTGCATTCATATAAGCAATCGTACTAGCAATCAATTCTAACACAAGAATAACACAAGAGTAAACACCAAAGGGCTGTGATGAAGGAAATACTTAAGGCAAAAGTTAAAATAGGATTTGAATGAAATCTATTTGAATTCAAATTTAAATTATTCAAATATGGTCAAACTTTATATCTACAGAAACTACATAAAATTTGTGACATGATGCAAAAAGAATCAAATTAAAATAATTAAAAACATAAAAGATATGAGTAAAAACAAAAACAGAACTATTCTGTTTTAAAACAGAAAACAGAAAAAGAAAAAATGCTAACTAACGGACAGGGGTACACGTGGCGCTCTGTGATTGGCTACAGGGTGTGCGTGAGCGAGTGTTTCGGGCGGACGGCCGACTCCCAATAGAAAACGCTTTGGCGTATTAAAACTTCTAATCTGGATCGTTGGATCCAGATCTAACGGTCTAAGGAGGGGGTGGGGTGCTTATAGGGGTGAGGTGCTCCGGCGATGTCCCGACGGCGGCGGTGGCTTTGGTGGTCGTCGGGGAGGGCGTTGCAGTGGTCGGGGACGGCGTCCGAGGGGTCCTGTCGGCGGCGGCGGACCTCCGGCGTTCGTTGGTGGTGACGTCGAGGCGGGGGAGCGTCGGCGTTGAGCTCCACGAGCTCGGGGAGCTTCGGGTGGAAGGGGGTACTCCGGCGATTTAGTGGCTATGGCGTTCCAGAAGGTCTCCAGCGGAGGCGAGGGCACCAGGCGACGGCGGCGAGTCTCTGACGTTGATGGGCGGGGCCAGAGGGGCTCAGGGTTGGGTGAGGTGAGCGACACAAGCTCGAGGAGTTTCGGTGGTGGCCGGAGCTCTGGCGAGCGACTGTGGAGGTTCGGGTGAGGGGCTGGCGAGGGTTTGGGGGGAAATGGGGTGCGGGTGGGGGCTCCGGTATTTATAGAGGCCTCGGTGGTTGTAGAAAGGAAAGGAGAGGAAGATCTGGGGCAGCTCAGATCTCCTCCGGCGAGGCAGAGAAGGAGGAGAGGGGAAGGAAGGTGGTGACCGTCGGGCGATGCGGTAGGGCAGTGGGATCCACGAGTCAGAGGGAGAGAAGGAGAGGGCGCGGCGCCGCTGGCCGATTCGAAGGAGGTGGGCCGCGGTGGACTTTCCTAATAAAAACAGTTTTCCTTTTATAAAATAACAAAGAATGGAAACTATCTTTATGGCAATCAAATCATCTCCAAAAATGAAGATTTATATATCAAAATAACCAGGGGAATTAACGAAATTTAATGAACATTTTTCCACGTCCAAAATAAATACTTCAAAAAAATATTTTTCAGAAAATGCCAAATTTGATTTTAATTCTTTTTGCAATAAACTTTCAAATAACCCCCTGGGTTTTATGGTTCAAAACTTCACAAAAATAACCCTGGTGTGGAGTGTCATGTTACTCCTCTCAAAAATCTTGTCAAGGGTATTTGAATTCTTTCAAAATTTAAAATGGAACCAAATATGAAATGAATTCCAAAAAAATCCACAGATTTTAAAATCCACTTTTCAAATTCCTTGTTTATGAAGAAGTCATGTTATCTTCTCTCATTGATTTGAAATGGAATTGAATTTTCGAATTCAAATCAGAAAAGGGGAAAGTCATTTTATTCCCTCTCATTCAAAAGTTTTCAAAAAGTTTCAAATTTCCGTAAATTCAATCACTCAAGCAAACAAACACTCATTCTAATATTTATTATAACATTCCAAAATTTGGGATGTTACACAACAACTGACTTGTCGTCCATGAAGTTTTCCTCCTTGCCCTTGCCCTTCTCGAAACTAGTGGTTTTACTAACCATCAACACTTGATGCTTCTTCTTGATTTCTACCTTTGCGGTGTCAAACATCGCGAACAGCTAAGGGATCATTATTTCCATCCCTGGCATTTTATAGTTCATCACCAAGTTCTAGTAGCTTAGTGATAGTGACTTGGAGAACTATATCAATTACTATCTTATCTGGAAGATCAACTCCCACTCGATTGAAGCGATTGTAGCACCTAGACAATCTGAGCACATGCTCAACGATTGAGCTATTCTCTTTCATTTTGCAGGCAAAGAATCTTGTTGGAGATCTCATATCTCGTAACACGGGCACGAGCCTGAGATCCTAATTTTATCTCTTGGAACATCTCATATGTTCCGTGATGTTCAAAATGTTTTGTAGCCTCAATTCTAAGATGTAATGCATGACGCACTAAACTATCAAGTAGTCATCAGAACGCGTGTGTCAGATGTTCACAAGATCTACAGACGACGCTAGAGGGGTTGGCGCACCGAGCGGTGCATTAAGGACATAAGCCTTCTGTGCAGCAATGAGGACAATCCTCAGATCACGGACCCAGTCCGCAATATTGCTACCATCATCTTTCAACTCTATTTCTCTAGGAACATATAAAAATTCAAGGGAGATATAGCGTGAGCTAGTAATCTACAACATAATTTTGCAAAGACACTATTGACTATGTTCATGATAATGAGTTCAATTAATCATATTACTTAAGAACTCCCACTCAAATTGACATCCCTCCGGTCATTCGAGTGATACATGATCCAAATTCACCAACTCAAGTCCGATTATCACGTGAGTTGAGGTGGTTTCAATGGTGAACATCATCATGTTGATCATATCTGCTATATGACTCATGTTTGACCTTTCGGTCTCTTGTCTTCCGAGGCCATGTCTATACATGCTAGGCTCGTCAAGTTTAACCCGAGTGTTCTGCATGTGCAACACTGGATTGCACCCGTTGTATGTGAACGTAGAGTCTATCACACCCGATCATCACGTGGTGTCTTAGCACGACGAACTTTCGCAACGGTGCACACTCGGGGAGAACACAATTCATCTTGAAATTTAAGTGAGGGATCACCTTATAATGATACCGTCGTCCTAAGGAAAACAAGGTGCACAAAAGGATTAATATCACATGCAAATCATAAGTGACATGATATGGCCATGAACTTGTGCTTTTGATCTCCATCATGAAAGCACCGGCATGATCTCCATTGTCACCGGCATGACACCATGATCTCCATCATCTTGATCTCCATCAACGTGTCGCCATTGGGGTTGTCGCGTCCACCATGCTTCTGCTACTATTGCTACGGTTTAGCGATAAAGTAAAGCATTACATAGCGCTTAATTATTGACATGCAGGTCATACAATAATTAAAGACAACCCTATGGCTCCTGTCGGTTGTCATACCCATCGACATACAAGTCGTGATATTCTATACAAAACATGATCATCTCGTACATCACATATATCTCATCATGTAATTGGCCATATCACATCACAACATACCCTGCAAAAACAAGTTAGGCGTCCTCTAATTGTTGTTGCATGTTTTACGTGGCTGCTATGGGTATCTAGCAAGAACAATTCTCACCTATGCAAAAACCACAACGGTGATACATAAGTTGCTTTTCAACCTTCTCAAGGACCGCCTTTGTCGAATCCAATCCAACCAAAGTAGAAGAAACAAACACCCGCCAACCATCTTTGTGCAATGAGGTTACACGTCAGTCGATGGAACCGGTCTCTTGTAAGCGTACGAGTAAGGTTGGTCCGGGCCGCTTCATCCCACAATACCGCTGAACCAAAACATGACCAAGAGAGGAAGCAATCTAAGCATCAACGCCCATAAACCCTTTGTGTTCTACTCGAGTTATCATCTACACATAGACCTAGCTCTGATACCACTCTTGGGGAACGTTGCATGGAAAACAAAAAAATTCCTATGCACACGCAAGATCTATCCATGGTGATGAGCATCTACGAGAGGGAGAGTGGATCTACATACCCTTGTAGATCGCTAAGCGGGAAGCGTTAAGAAACGAGGTTGGTGTAGTCGAACGTCTTCGCGATCCAAATCGTCGAGCGTCCCGCGATCTCATAACGATCTGTCCTGCGATCCAATCACGATTCGTCCTGCGAACTCATCACGATCCGTCCCGCGATCTCATCATGATCTGTCTTGTAATCTTGATCACGGTACTTCTGATCTAGCGCCGAACGGACGGCACATCCACGTTCAGCACACGTACAGCTCGATGACGATCTCCGCCTTCTTGATCTAGCAAGAGGGAGCGGAGAGGTAGACGAGTTCTCCGGCAGCATGATGGCGCTGCGGCGATGGTGATGGAGCTATTCCGGCAGGGCTTCTCCTAAGCACTGCAGAAAACCGATCTAGAGGAGAAACTATGCACTAGAGGAGAGGGTAGCACGTGGCTGAAAATCTAGTGCAAAAACCCTAATACCTCTAGTATATATAAGAGGAAAAGAGGAGGAGACTTGGCGCAAGGGCTAAGCCCTCTAGGCTTCGACCGAAGTGGGAGGAGAGGAGGAATCCTCCTCCGATCCTAGTAGGACTAGGAGTCCTCCTTATTTTGGCCTTTTTGCCTTTTTCCACCTTTTTCTCTTTGGTTTTTCTTCCCAGCCGCATGGAATTTGTGTGGGACTTCCACCATCCCACTGAGGGCTGGTATTACCTCTCCCACAGCCCATGTAGCCTCTTGGGTCGAAATACCCCTCCCGATGGTCTCCTGGTACACTACCGACACTCCTGGTACACTACCGATGAGCCCAAAACTTTTCCGGCTACCAAAATAGGACTTCCTATATATCAATTTTCACCTATGGACCATTCTGGAGCTCCTCATGACATCCAGGATCTCATTTGGGACTCCGAACAACCTTTGGTCACCACCGTGCATAACTCTATACTACTGAAACGTCACCAAACCTTAAGTGTGCAAACCCTGCGGGTTTGAGAACTATGTAGACATGACCGAGACACCTCTACGGTCAATAACCAATAGCAGACCTAGATGCCCATATTGGTTCCTACATATTCTACGAAGATCTTTATCTGTCGAAACTCTATGTCAAGGATTCAGTTAATCCCATATGATGTTCCCTTTGTTCTTCGATATGTTACTTGCCCGAGATTCGATCATCAGTATCTCCATACCTAGTTTAACCTCGTTACCGGCAAGTCTCTTTACTTGTTCCATAACACAAGATCCCGTGACTAACACTTAGTCACATTGGTTGCAAGGCTTATTGTGATGTTGTATTACCGAGTGGGTCCTGAGATACCTCTCCGTCACACGGAGTAACAAATCCCAGTCTTGATCCATGCCAACCCAACGGACACCTCGGAGATACCTGTAGAGCACCTTTATAGTCACCCAGCTACATTGCAACATTTGATACACACAAGGTACACCTCCGGTGTTAGTGAGTTGCATGATCTCATGGTCATAGGAACATATACTTGACATGCAGAAAACAGTAGCAATAAATTGACACGATCATATGCTATGTTTGTAGTTTGGGTCTTGTCCATCACGTCATTCTCCTAATGATGTGATCCCGTTACCAAATGACATCTCATGTCCATGACTAGGAAATCATAGCCATCTTTGATCAACGAGCTAGTCTATTAGAGGCATACTAGGGACATGGTGTTGTCTATGTATCCACACATGTATCTGAGTTTCCGATCAACACAATTATAGCATGGATAATAAACGATTATTATGAACAAGGAAATATGATAATAACCAATTTATTATTGCCTCTAGGGCATATTTCCAATAGTTCCGTCGCGGCAACCATCGATGAAGTACTGGATGGCCTGCACCTCGTGCACCCTTTCGCAGGAGCTCGGTCCATCGGGTGAGGTAGTTACGGAGGGCCTCGTCCTGACCCTGAACGCACATGGCTAGTTCGCAGGGACGGCCTGGTTGCTTGTAGGTGTCGGTGAAGTTACGGATGAACGCTTCTTCGAAGTTGGTCCAGGTGTTGATGCTGCCGGCCGCCAGACTGTTGAGCGAGGTGCGAGCCGAGCCGATCAACATGAGAGGAGCATAGCAAACGACTACGAGCTTGTTCCCCCTAGTGATTCCAACTGCAGTGGTGTAGTCGATCAGCTAGTCCTCTGGCTTGGCGGCCCCGTTGTACTTCGGGGTGTCCCGGGGAAGAGTGAAGCCGGTCGGGAACGGCTCCTTACGGATCCAAGGGCCGAAGCACGCCAGACCGATCGAGCCCTCCTCCTCGAGGAGGGCCGACTGCGGCAGCCGGTCGAGGCGGAGGCACGCATCGTTGTTGCTATGGGGGACCCATGGTCCAAGCCGGGCCGCGAGCTCCGGGCAGACGACCGGTAGGACTGACCGCGCCGGTTCGTGCCACAGAGGTGGCATGTGCCCACGGCTGCACCGGCTACCGCCAGTCGGCACCTCGTTGCAGCTGTCGCTACGAACAGATTGTTGTTGTGTCGGATCACCAGGGGTTGTTTGCCTCGGCCCACTGGCTGGAGGCGCGAGGGGAGCAGGAGTGCTGAGCTGGCTGATGGCCAGCGGCCCCCATGCTCTCACCTTCGGTACGGGGACCCTCGGACGCGGCTCCACCGCGCATGAGAAGGAGCTATTGCTCGCTGGTGGTGTCGATGAGGTCGCTGATGTGTCGCTCGTGCGAGGCGCGCTCTTTGCCTACCAAGGTAGCCAAGTCCTTGTAGGCTACCTTGGCAGCCTATAGGTTGGTCGCGGGGGTGTCGTAGATGGGCAAGTTGCCACCAAGGATTTCCGTGACCACGCGGTCGTGGTCGCGCACAGCCTCACACTAGCTATGCTCGGAGCCGGCCGGGCTGAGACCGTAAGCGGAGGCGTACTCCCGTTGAGCGGCCTTCATACGGTGTCGCTCAGCCACGAGGGCGTTGGAATCCTCAAACAGCAGGCGGCGAGCCGCCTCCATCTCGGCTGCGACAATGTTTGGGTTCGCCTTTGGGGCAAGGGAGTGCTCAGAACCCTGAGGGTAGTGCCGAGTGGATCCGAGGTGCCGGCGCGGGCAGCGGCCGCATGGGCCTCGACCCGCGCACGGTCGGAGGAGGTGGATGAAGCAGTGACCATCACCCCCGCATGGACGTGGGAGACGTTGGACTCAGCCGGGAGGAGAGCCCCAACGGACGAGGGTGGATCGGTGCAGCAGAGCACCTGACTAGGGTACTCGTCGGCTGTTGGCTCGTTGGCGAGGCTCGGCTTGCCGAAGCGCTCGGTGAGTGCGGCGATGTCGCGTGTGAGGACGCCGTCGAGGCGATTATCAGGGAAACTGACATCATCACCCACAGGGCTAGCCAGGGCAAGCCCCATGTGCCTGCAGTTCCATCCGAACGCGGAGCGGCCAGAGGAGATGGCAAAGGGTCCCGCCCGGAGCGTGACTCTGGCCGGCACCGCGTACGGCCCCATGGTGGGCGCCAACTGTCGTCGTTTTCTCATGGCACATGCCATGGGTATGCTTATCGAAGGTGGTTGGGGCCGGAGGACGCCGACAGGCTCCGGGAGCGGGATTAGGCACAAGAGGCGGTGGACGCACGATGTACCCAGGTTCAGGGCCCTCTGTGGGAGGTAATACCCTAGTCCTGCTTGGTCTAGGTTGATAGACGAGGATGGTTACAATGGTGCTCCTGGAGCTGTTTCTATAGGTAGAGGAAGGAGTAGCTGGATGCTTCTCCTTCACTACGTGAGTGGAAGTGGGAGGAAAAGTTCCTGTGTGTGTGTGTGTCAATGCGTCTCTCCCTATGCATGGGGGGCTCGGGAGGGGGGGGGTTATAGGCCAACCCCCCGGCTTACAATATCCCTAAAATACTGGGTGGGGGACCTGGCTGGTAGCCTCTCCGGCTAGCGAGGGGGTCCACCCATTGAGCCATCTCGTCGCCCGTAGGGCCCACCGGCTGCACGGTCCCATCGCCCACTAGGGCCCGCCAGCCGGCTCTGCGATTGGCCTGCGCCCACCTGCCATGGCACGGGCCTCCCGAGCGGTGTCGCCTTGCGCCAGCCGGCCGAGGTCTCCGGTATGGCCGATAGCGCTATGGCCACGCAGGGAAAGGTAATCGAGTGGGCTGAGGCATGCCGACACTATTGCCCCGCCTGATCACGGTCAACCAAGATCAGCGGTCCAACTGGCTGGACTGTAGCCATGCGTGTCTGCGTGTCAGCGGTCACTGTGGCCGCATCGGGGGCCGTTGTGGGGGTCTTGTCTTGTCGTCGTACCCGCGCAGAGAGAGATGGCACAGGAGCCTATTCGCTCGAGGGTCAATGGAAGAGCCATCCTGGTGGTAGCCGACCGTGGCCCAGCCGGCCAGGGCTAAGCCGCCTCCTTGGCCAGCCGGCCGTGAGCCAGCCGGTAACGAGCCCGCCGGCCGCAAGGCAGCCAACAGCGTACTTGCCGGCCAAGGACCAACGGGCGACGTGATTTTTCATGAAGCGGGGGAGAAAACCCCATAGCTTTGGCCTACCTAGGGGTAATAACCCCATCACAAGGAGCGAGTGGTGGTGTGGCCGGCAGCTCACCTAAGAGGAGGAGGAGGAGGCCGGAGCAGGCTCGGGGAGGCGACGACGTCGGGGGAGGCGACGGCGTCGGGAGGCGATGACGGGGGGCGGCGACGGCATCGGGGAGGCAACGGTGTCGGTGGGCGGTGACATCGGAAGGCATCGGAGGCAGCGATGAGGAGCGAGCGGACTCGGGGAGGCGACGGCGAGATCCGGGAGCCTCGCGGCGTAGAGGTGGTTTTCGACGCCGTCGGGGGAGAGGGAAAGCAGATGGATTTGGAAAAATTTCCAAGTCCCGCTTATATATTCCAACCTTTAGTCCCGGTTGGTGGCTCCAACCGGGACTAAATGCCGCCATGTAGTCCCGGTTGGAGCCACCAACCGGGACTAATAGTAGTTTTCGCCAGACGAAAGGGCGGGAAGCACAACCTTTAGTCCTAGTTGATGGCTCCAACCGGGACTAAATAGGTACCTATAGTCCAGGTTGGAGCCATCAATTGGGACTAAAGGGCTGGTCCTGGCTGTGGTGGGAGTTTAGTCCCACCTCGCCAAGCGAGAGGCTCTCACCTCTGCCTTGTTAAGTTCCTCTCATAGTGAAAATAGATGCCCTTATACGGGAAATTTGACCTAAATTCAAAATGCTAGTATGTGCTAGTATGCACTTACTAGCACTTTGAATTTAGGTCGAATTTTGCATATAAGCGCATCTATTTTCACTTTTGCTATATATATATATATATTTGCATATTAAAAGTTCTTAAAAATAAATACTTTATGAATATTACTTTTCTATTAAAGTTTTTAACAAAAATAACTTTGATAATTCTAGTTGCATAAATTTTATATAATATTAAGTAAAATAACTTTGATGGGACGACAAAACATCTATTACAAAGGGATTTCATTTTTTTAGACATATTTGAACTCAAGACTTTTTTCTGCATTCAATATGCACCACTCAAAGACACATCATCACTTTTCAACCCTTTTGTGTCTTCATTTGCAATTTTTCATGCATTTCATGATTTATTTTGAGGTCAAATGACCTTGAATTGAAAAACTTTGTAAATCAACTCTCAAATGGTTGAAAGTTAGTATTGTATCATAATTTCACCCACATAGCATGTGCAAAAAAGTTAAGAGGGTTACAGAAATAACTTGATGCACTTCGTGTACAAACTGGACAAACTCTTTTGAAGTATCAGGGTTTCAGACGAAAACTCGTGTATTACAAAAGGATTTCAATTTTTAAAACATATTTGTACTCAAGACTTTTTCTGCATTCAAGATGCACCATTCAAAGCCACATCATCACTTTTCAACCCTTTTTTTTACTTCATTTGCTATTTTTCATGCATTTCATGATTTATCTTGAGCTAAAGTGTCCCTAAATTAAAAAGCATTGCAAATGAACTCTGAAATGGTTGAAAGTTGACATGGTATCATAATTTCACTCACATAGCATGTGCTAAAAAGTTGAGAGGGTTACAAGAAAAACTAAATGCACTTCGTGTACAAAATGGACAATCTCTTTTGAAATATTAGGGTTTCGGATGAAAACATGTCTATTACCAAAGGATTTCATTTCTTCACATGTAACTTCAGTGATATTTTAGATGAAAGCCATCATCAGAATAATTGTGGACAGAAAGTCTTCACTTTTTCTTCGTGTGTGTCCCTTGCTTATTGCGCCTTAACCATGGATAATCTTCATCGTTTAACAAGATGCTTGGGTCAGCCTTCACTTTGAAGGGAGGAATTTCATGAAACTTTTCATAATCTTCAGACTTGTCTACCTTGCCCTCCACTCCCACGATGTTTCTTTTCCCTCAAAGAACTATGTTTCGCTTTGGCTCATCGTTTCATATATTCGCTTCCTTATCTTTTTTTTCTCGGTTTGGTAGCACTACTAGGAAAAACCTTATAGGTAGGACACTATTAGTAGCGCTAGAAAATAACAAGCGCTGCTGATAATTAGTAGTAGCGTTGGCTACTATCAGCTCTACAAGTGAAGTCTTAGAATTAGCCCTGGAAACAGAAAGAGCGCTACTGCTAAGCTGGACCCGATGAGCCCATCGACACTATTTGTAGTAGTAGCGCTCGCCGCAAAAAAGCGCTACTCCTAAAATCTTAGTAGTAGTGCTAGAAACATAAAGAGCACTACTACTAAGCTGGATTCGACGAGCCCACCGACACTATTTGTAGTAGCAGCGCTCACCGCAAAAAAGTGCTACTGCTAAGATTTTGAGCTAACCCTATGCTGGCCGACTCAGAATTTCCTAAGTCCCCCACTACTCCCCCCTCTCCCCACTCCTCTCTATCACCACAGTCGTCATCGACCTCGCCGCCGCCTCCGCCCTCGACCTCACTGCCGCCACCGCCCTCTCCCCTGTCGCCGCCGCTCCCATCCCCAAGACCTCCGCCGCCACCGCATCCCTCTCCCCTGTCGCCGCCGCTCCCCTCCCCGAGACCACCGCTGCCGTAAGCCTCTCCCATGCCCTCCTTTCTATCTCTCTCTCTCCCATCACTCTCCCCCTCTCTTAGATTCATTCCTCCTGTCCCCTCTCCTCATGCATTGGCGCCACCATCCAACACCTTCCCATCTCCTCTTGACCTCGCTGGCGGCGGCAATGCCCCCAGCTCTCTCCTTCACCGCCGTCGCTGCCCCACACTCTCCTCCTCCCATCCCATCATGTACCCTCCCCTCCCCTCAAGCTGCGAGAAGGCTAGGCGGCGTCCATGGCGCTCGCCTGCAGATCCACCATGGGCTTATCTCCTCCCCATCTTCGGCCGGCGGTGCACATGACCTACTCATTGAAGGGGCCCATCTACGGCTGGTGGTCACGATTTTTTTGGTTTTTGAAATTAATAGTAGTAGCATGGGTAAAGGGCACACGCTACAGATAGTTAGTAGTAGCGTGTGTGGCACCAGCGCTACTACTAACACATGTACTAGTAGCGCAGGATGAACCAACGCTGCTACTACCAGTTAGCTGTAGCGCGATAGTAGTAGCGCGGGTGCCCGCACTACTACTAGCCATTTAACTAGCGCTACTACGAGGCTTTTTTCCTAGTAGTGTAGACATCTCCTTCACATAGAAAACCTGTACCACATCATTGGCTAGGATGAATGGTTCGTCTGTGTATCCAAGATTGTTGAGATCCACTGTTGTCATTCCTTACTGCGGGTCTATCTGTACGCCGCCTCCTGACATATTTGCACCGAAACAAAGGGACCTTAAATTAATGTCCATAGTCAAGTTCCCATATCTTCTCTATGTAACCATAATATGTGTACTTTGCCCTATTAGTGATTGCTCGGCATAAAAGCAGACACCACTGTTTTGGTTGGTTCTCTTTTTATCTTGGGCGATCGTGTAAAATGTATTACCATTTATTTCGTACCCTTGGTAAGTCAATATAGTCGAAGATGGTGTCATGGCGAACACGTACAGGTCATCTGCAACAATGTTGTTACACATGAGATGCAACCAACCACCTAAAGTATCGATGTGTTCCGCTTCATGCACAACCAAGGACTGCTCCGGGTGAGTGCAGCGTAGAATATTCTTGTGTTCATTCATATATGGCACCACCAAGGTAGAATTTTGTAAAACTGTGTAGTGTGCTTGCACCCAAGAATGCCCGTTCCTACATATTATTGATTTCACTCCTAACGTGCCTTTTCCACCCAGTCTCCCCTCATACTGCGATTTAGGGACACCAATTGGCTGAAGGTCAGGAAAAAAGTCAACACAAAACCCAATGGCCTCCTCTGTTTGATGGCCCGTGGAGATGCTTCCTTCTGGCCTAGCATGATTACGAACATATTTCTACAAGACTCCCATGAACATCTCAAAGGGGAACATATTGTGTATAAATACAGGACCTAGAATGGCAATCTCGTCGACTAGATGAACTAGGACGTGAGTCATGATATTGAAGAAGGATAGTGGGAACACCAACTCGAAGCTGACAAGACATTGCACCAAATCATTCCGTGACTTTGGTAGGATTTATGGATCGATTACCTTCTGAGAGATTGCATTGAGGAATGCACATAGCTTCACAATGGCTAATCAAATGTTTTTCGGTAGAAGCCCCCTCAATGCAACCGGAAGTAGTTGCGTCATAATCACGTGGCAGTCATGAGACTTTAGGTTCTAGAATTTTTTCTCTGTCATGTATATTATTCCCTTTATATTCGACGAGAAGCCAGACGGGGCCTTCATACTGAGCATGCATTCAAAAAAGATTTCCTTCTCTTCTTTGATAAGAGCATAGCTGGCAGGACCTTCATACTGCTTTGGATGCATGTCATTGTTTTCGTGCACACGTTGCTAGTCCTCCCGTGCCTCCAGTGTATCTTTTGACTTCCCATACATGCCCAAGAATCCTAGCAGGGTCACACAAAGATTCTTCATCACGTGCATCACGTCGATTGAAGAGCGCACCTCTAGGTCTTTCCAAAATATAGATTTCTTCTTCCACATGGGTGCGCCTCCCTCGGCGTCATTCAGAACAGATTGTCTGCCAGGACCCTTTCCAAAGATTAATTTTAAATCCTTGACCATATCAAGTATGTCATGACCAGTACGGAGGATGGGCTTATTCTGGTGACCTACCTCACCTTTGAAATGCTTGCCTTTCTTTCCTAAGGCATGCTTGGTCGGAAGAAATCGACGATGTCCCAGGTACACATTCTTCTTGCATTTGTCCAAAAATATACTTTGGGTATCATCCAAACAGTGCGTGGATGCGTTGTATCCCTTGTTTGACTGTCCTGAAAGATTACTAAGAGCAGGCCAATCATTGATGGCTACAAACAACAACGCTCATAGGTCAAATTCCTCTTGTTCATGCTCATCCCACACACACACACACCTTTTCCATTCCATAGCCGATAAAATTCTTCAACTAATTGTTGGGGCACGTTGCATGGGAAACAAAAAAATTCCTACGCACACGCAAGATCTATCCATGGTGATGAGCATCTACGAGAGGCAGAGTGGATCTACATACCCTTGTAGATCGCTAAGCGGGAAGCGTTAAGAAACGCGGTTGATGTAGTCGAACGTCTTTGCGATCCAAATCACCAAGCGTCCCGCGATCCCATCACAATCCATCTCGCAATCCAATCATGATCCTTCCCGCGATATCATCACAATCCGTCCCGCGATCCAATCATGAATCGTCTCGCGATCTTGATCACGGCCCTTCCGATCTAGCGCCGAACGAACGGCACCTCTGTGTTCAGCACACGTACAGCTCGATAACGATCTCCGCCTTCTTGATCCAGCAAGAGGGAGCGGAGAGGTATATGAGTTCTCTGGCAGCGCGACGGCGTTGAGGCGATGGTGATGGAGCTATTCTAGCAGGGCTTCGCCTAAGCACCGCTGAAAACCGATCTAGAGGAGAAACTGCGATCTAGAGGAGAGGTAGCACGTGGCTATTAGGGTTTGTATATATAGGAGGGAGGGAGGGGAGGAGGCAGCCTCAAACCCTCAAGGTTTGGTCAAAATTGGAGGTGGAGGAGTCCTACTCCAATCCTATTAGGAGTAGGATTCCTCCTTTCCACTTGGAAACTCTTTCCACCTCTCCACCTTTGGATTTTTTCCTTCTCAAACCACTCCAGCTGCATGGGCCCTTAGAGGAGGCTTCGGCCAGCCCAACAGGGGCTGGTTTACCTCCTCCCACAGCCCATGTAGCCTCTTGGGTTGAGACACCCCTCCCAATGGTCCCCCGGTACACTCCCGGCACTCCCGGTACACTACCGATGAGCCCAAAACTTTTCCGGTGACCAAAACAGGACTTCCTATATATCAATATTTACCTCCGGACCATTTCGGATCTCCTCATGACATCCGAGATCTCATCCAGGACTCCGAACAACCTTCGGTCACCATCATACATAACTCTATACTACCGAAACGTCACCGAACCTAGATGCCCATATTGGTTCCTACATATTCGACGAAGATCTATATCGGTCGAACCTCTATGTCAAGGATTCAATTAATCCCGTATGTTGTTCCCTTTGTTCTTTGGTATGTTACTTGCCCGAGATTCGATCGTCGGCATCTCCATACCTAGTTCAACCTTGTTACCAGCAAATCTCTTTACTCACTCCGTAATACAAGATCCCGTGGCTAACACTTAGTCACATTGCTTGCAAGGCTTATTGTGATGTTGTATTACTGAGTGGGCCCTGAGATACCTCTCCATCACACGGAGTAACAAATCCCAGTCTTGATCCATGCCAACCCGACAGACACCCTTGGAGATACCTGTAGAGCACCTTTGTGTCACCTTGTTACGTTGCGACATTTGATACACACAAGGTACTCCTCCGGTGTCAGCGAGTTGCATGATCACATGGTCATAGGAACACATACATGACATGTAGAAAACTGTAGCAATAAACTGACATGATCATATGCTACGTTTGTAGTTTGGGTCTTGTCCATCACATCATTCTCCTAATGATGTGATCCCATTATCAAATGTCATCTCATGTCCATGACTAGGAAACCATAGCCATCTTTGATCAACGAGCTAGTCTATTAGAGGCATACTAGGGACATGGTGTTGTCTATATATCCACACATGTATCTCAGTTTCCGATTAATACAATTCTAGCATGGATAATAAACGATTATCATGAACAAGGAAATATGATAATAACCAATTTATTATTGCCTCTAGGGCATATTTCCAATAGTCTCCCACTTGCACTAGAGTCAATAATCTAGTTCACATCACCATGTGATTCGCATTGTTACGAATCTAACACCCAATGAGTTCTGGGATCGATCATGCTTTGCATGTGAGAGAGGTCTTTTAGTCAACGGGTCTGCGACATTCAGATTCGTGTGTACTTTGCAAATCTCTATGTCATACTGTAGACACTGCTACCACACTCCACTTGGAGCTATTCCAAATGGCTGCTCCATTATATGTATTCGGATTGCTACTCAGAGTCATCCGGATTGGTGTTAAAGTTTGCATCGACGTAACCCTTTACGACGAACTCTTTATCACCTCCATAATCAAGAAATATTTCCTTAGTCCTGTAGTTACTAAGGATAATCCTGACCGCTGTCCAGTGATCCACTCCTGGATCACTTTTGTACCCCTTTACAGACTCATGGTAAGGCACACACAGGTGTGGTACACAGCATGGCATACTATACAGAACCTATCGCTAAGGCATAGGGAACGCCGTTCGTCCTTTCTCTTTATTCTGCCGTGGTCGAGCTTTGAGTCTCACTCAACTTCACACCTTACAAATCATGCAAGAACTCTTTCTTTGACGGATCCATTTTGAACTCTTTCAAAATCTTATCAAGGTATGTACTCATTGAAAGTCTCATCAAGCATCTTGATCTATCTTGAAAGATCTTGAAGCTCAACAATTAGGTAGCTTTATCCAGGTCTTCCTTTGAAAAACTCTTTTCAAACAACCGTTTATGCTTTCCAGAAATTCTACATCATTTTTGTTCAATAATATGTCAACCACATATGCTTATCAAAAATTCTATAGTGCTCCCACTCACTTTATTGTAAATACAAGTTTCTCATAAACTTTGTATATACTCAAAAACTTTGATCACCACATCAAAGCGTACATTCCAACTCCGAGATGCTTGCTCCAGTCCATAGAAGGATCACTAGAGCTTGCACACCTTTTAGCATCCTTAGGACTGACAAAACCTTCTGGTTGTATATCATACAACCTTCCCTCAAGGAAGAAAATGATGTTTTTGACATCCATCTGCCAGATTTCATAATTGAAAAATGCAGCAACTGCTAACATAAATCCAACATACTTTAGCATCGTTGCGAGTGAGAAAGTCTCATTGTAGTCAACTCCTTGAACTTGGCAGAAACTTCTTTGCGACAAGTCGACCTTTATAAATGGGGACATTCACCATCAGCGTCTGTCTTCATCTTAAAGGTCCATTTGTACTCAACGACCTGCCGTCCAAAGAGCAAGTCTACTAAAGTCTATACTTGGTTTTCATCGATGGATCCTTTCTTGAATTTCATGGACTCTAACCATTTGTCGGAATCCGGTCCCATCATCGCTTCTCCATAGCTCGCAGGTTCATCGTTGTCCAACAACATGACCTCCAAGACAGGGTTGTCGTACCACTCAGGAGCAGTACGCGTCCTTGTCGACCTATGAGGTTCGATAGTAACTTGATTCGAAGCTTCATGATCATCATCATTAACTTCCTCTTCAACTCACGTAGGCTCCACAGAAACACCTTTCTGCTCTGCGCTACTCTCTGGTTTAACAAAGGTTCAACAACCTCATCAAGTTCTATCTTCCTCCCACTCAATTCTTTCGAGAGAAACTCTTTCTCGAGAAAGGATCCAGTTTTAGCAACAAACACTTTGTAATCGGATCTGAGATACAAGGTATACCCAACTATTCTTAGGGTATTCCATGAAGATGCATTTGTCCGCTTTGGGTTCGAGCTCATTAGGTGAAAACCTTTTTCACATAAGCGTCGCAGCCCCAAACATTAAGAAATGACAGCTTAGGTTTCTATCAAACCATAATTCATATGGTGTCGTCTCAACGGATTTAGATGGTGCCCTATTTAAAGTGAGTGTAGTTGTCTCTAATGCATAACCCCAAAACGATAGTGGCAAAACGATAAGAGACATCATAGTACGCACCATATCCAATATAGCACGACTAGGACGTTCGGACACACCACACTATGGTGTTCCAGATGGCGTGAGTTGTGAAACAACTTTCACATTGTCTAAAGTTGTATGCCAAACTTGTAAATCGGATATTCACCTCCACGATCATATCGTAGATATTTTTATATTCTTTTCAGGATGATCTTAAACTTCACTCTGAATTTGTTTGAACTTTTCAAACGTTTCAGACTTGTGTTGCATTAAGCAAATATACTCATATATACTCAAATCATCAGTGAAGGTAAGGAAAATAATGATATCCACTGCACGCTACAACACTCATTGGATCGCATACATCAACATGTATTATTTCCAATAAGTTACTAGCCCGCTCCATCATACTGAAAACGGGGTCTGTAGCCATCTTGCCCAAGAGGCATGGTCCGCATGTCTCAACCGATTCTAAACCAAATGAGTCCAAAGATCCATCAACATGGAGTTTCTTCATGCGATTTATAACAATATGACATTTAGCAGCAGTGCCACAAGTATGTGGTACTATCATTATTAACTTTGTATCTTTTGGCATCAATGTTATGAACATGTTTATTACTACGATCAAGATTCAACAAACCATTATCACTGGGTGTATGACCATTGAAGGTATTATTCATGTAAACAGAATAACCATTATTCTCTAACTGAAATGAATAACCGTGTTGCAATAAACACGATCCAATCATGTTCATGCTTAACGCAAACACCAAATAACATTTATTTAGGTTTGTCACTAATACCTAACGTAGAGAGAGCATGCGATGTTGATCACATCAACCTTGGAAACATTTCCAACACACGTCGTCACCTCACACTTAGCTAGTCTCCGTTTATTCCGTAGCTTTTATTTAGAGTTACTAACATTTAGCAACCGAACCGGTATCCAATACCCAGGTGCTACTAGGAATACTAGTAAGGTACACATTAATAACACGTATATCAAATATACTTCTGTCAACATTGCCAACCTTCTTATCTACCAAGTATCTAGGGTTGTTCCACTTCAGCGACCGCTCTCCTCATAATAGAAGCACTTAGTCTTGGGTTTGGGTTCAACTTTGGGATGCTTCACTACAGCAGCAACTGACGTGCCATCCATGAACTTTCCCTTCTTGCCCTTGCCCTTCTCGAAACTAGTGGTTTTACTAACCATCAACACTTGATGCTCCTTTTTGATTTCTACCTTCGCGGTGTCAAACATCGCGAATAGCTCAGGGATCATTATTTCCATCCCTGTCATTTTATAGTTCATCACCAAGTTCTAGTAGCTTAGTGACAGTGACTTGGAAAACTATATCAATCACTATCTTATCTGGAAGATCAACTCCCACTTGATTCAAGCGATTGTAGACCCCAGACAATCTAAGCAGATGCTCAACGATTGAGCTATTCTCCTTCATCTTGCATGCAAAGAATCTTGTTGGAGATCTCATATCTCACAACACGGGCACAAGCCTGAGATCCCAATTTTAGCTCTTAGAACATTTCATATGTTCCGCGACGTTCAAAACATTTTGGAGCCTCAATTCTAAGTCGTAATGCATGATGCACTAAACTATCAAGTAGTCATTGGAATGTGCCCGTCAGATGTTCACAACATCTACAGATGACGCTAGAGGGGGTGGCGCACCGAGCGATGCATTAAGGACATAAGCCTTCTATGCAGCAATGAGGACAATCCTCGGATCACGGACCCAGTCCACAATATTGCTACCATCATCTTTCAACTCTATTTCTCTAGGAACATATAAAAATTCAAGGGAGCTACATCATGAGCTATAACATAATTTGCAAAGACACTGCTGACTATGTTCATGATAATGAGTTCAACTAATCATATTACTTAAGAACTCCCACTCAAATTGACATCCCTCCGGTCATTCGAGTGATACATGATCCAAATTCACCAACTCAAGTCCGATCATCACGTGAGTTGAGGTGGTTCCAATGGTGAACATTATCATGTTCATCATATCTACTATATGACTCATGTTCGACCTTTCGGTCTCTTGTGTTCTGAGGCCATGTCTGTACATGCTAGGCTCATCAAGTTTAACCCGAGTGTTCCGCATGCGCAACACTGGCTTGCACCCGTTGTATGTGAACGTAGAGTCTATCACACCCGATCATCACATGGTGTCTCGACACGACGAACTTTCGCAACGGTGCACACTCGGGGAGAACACAATTTATCTTGAAATTTAAGTGAGGGATCACCTTATAATGCTACCATCATCCTAAGCAAAACAAGGTGCATAAAAGGATTAACATCACATGCAAATCATAAGTGACATGATATGGCCATGAACTTGTGCTTTTGATCTCCATCCTTAAAGCACCGGCATGATCTCCATCGTCACCGGCATAACACCATGATCTTCATCATCATGATCTCCATCATTGTGTCGCCATCGGGGTTGTCACGCCCACCATGCTCATACTACTGTAGCTACCGTTTAGCAATAAAGTAAAGCATTACATAGCGCTAAATGATTGACACACAGGTCATACAATAATTAAAGACAACCCTATGGCTCCTTCCGGTTGCCGTACTCATTGACAAGCAAGTCGTGATATTCTATACAACACATGATCATCTCATACATCACATATATCTCATCATGTAATTGGCCATATCACATCACAACATACCCTACAAAAACAAGTTAGACGCCCTCTAATTGTCGTTGCAAGTTTGACGTGGCTGCTACGGGTATCTAGCAAGAACAATCCTCACCTACACAAAACCACAACGGTGATACATAAATTGCTTTTCAACCTTCTCAAGGACCGCCTTTGTCAAATCCGATCCAACTAAAGTAGGAGAAACAGACACCCGCCAGCTATCTTTGTGCAACGAAGTTACACGTCAGTCGATGGAACTGGTCTCTCGTAAGCATACGAGTAAGGTTGGTCCAGGCCGCTTCATCCCACAATATCGCTGAACCAAAACACGACCAAGGGAGGAAGCAATCTAAGCATCAACGCCCACAAACTCTTTGTGTTCTACTCGAGATCTCATCTACACATAAACCTAGCTCATGATGCCACTGTTGGGGAACGTTGCATGGGAAACAAAAAAATTCTATGCACACGCAAGATCTATCCATGGTGATGAGCATCTACGAGAGGCTGAGTGGATCTACATACCCCTGTAGATCGCTAAGCGGGAAGCGTTAAGAAACGCGGTTGATGTAGTCGAACGTCTTCGCGATCCAAATCGCCGAGCGTCCCACGATCCCATCACGATCCATCTCGCGATCCAATCATGATCCGTCCCGCGATATCATCACGATCCGTCCCACGATCCAATCACGAATCATCTTGCGGTCTTGCTCACGGCCCTTCCGATCTAGCGCCAAACGAACGGCACCTCCGCGTTCCGCACACGTACAGCTCGATAACGATCTCCATCCTCTTGATCTAGCAATAGAGAGCAGAGAGGTAGATGAGTTCTCCGGCAGCACGACGGCGTTGCGGCGATGTTGGTGGAGCTATTCCAGCAGGGCTTCACCTAAGCACTACTGAAAACCGATCTAGAGGAGAAACTACGATCTAGAGGAGAGGTAGCACGTGGCTATTAGGGTTAGCTTTTCCCTCTAAATCCTCTAGTATATATAGGAGGGAGAGAGGGGAGTTGGCAGCCTCAAACCCTCAAGGTTTGGTAGAAATTGTAGGTGGAGGAGTCCTACTCCAATCCTATTAGGAGTAGGATTCCTCCTTTCCACTTGGAAACTCTTTCCACCTCTCCACCTTTTGGATATTTTTCCTTCTCAAACCACTCCAGCCGCATGGTCCCTTAAAGGAGGCTTCGGCCAGCCCACCAGGGGCTGGTTTACCTCCTCCCACAGTCCACGTAGCCTCTTGGGTCGAGACACCCCTCCCGATACTCCCCGATACCCTCTCGGCACTCCCGATATATTACCGATGAGCCCAAAACTTCTTCGGTGACCAAAATAGGACTTCCTATATATAAATATTTACCTCCGGAGCTCCTCGTCACATCAGAGATCTTATCCAAGACTCCTAACAACCTACTGTCACCACCATACATAACTCTATACTACCGAAACGTCATCGAACCTTAAGTGTGCAGACCCTACGGGTTCGAGAACTATGTAGACATGACCGAGACACCTCTACGGTCAATAACCAATAGCGGGACCTGGATTCCCATATTGGTTCTACATATTCTATGAAGATCTTTATCGATCGAACCTCTATGTCAAGGATTCAATTAATCACGTATGTTGTTCCCTTTGTTCTTTGGTATGTTAGTTGCCCGAGATTCGATCGTCGGCATCTCCATACCTAGTTCAACCTCGTTACCAGCAAGTCTCTTTACTCATTCCGTAATACAAGATCCCGTGGCTAACACTTAGTCACATTGCTTTCAAGGCTTATTGTGATGTTGTAATACCGAGTGGGCCCTGAGATACCTCTCCGTCCCACGGAATAACAAATCCCAGTCTTGATCCATGCCAACCCGACAGACACCCTCGGAGATACCTGTAGAGCACCTTTATAGTCACCCAGTGATGTTGCGATGTTTGATACACACAAGGTACTCCTCCGGTGTCAGTGAGTTTCATGATCGCATGGTCGTAGGAACAAATACTTGACATACAGAAAACATTAGCAATAAACTGACACGATCATATGCTATGTTTGTAGTTTGGGTCTTGTCCATCACATCATTCTCCTAGTGATGTGTTCCCGTTATCAAATGACATCTCATGTCCATGACTAGGAAACCATAGCCATCTTTGATCAACGAGCTAGTCTATTAGAGGCATACTAGGGACATGGTGTTGTCTATGTATCCACACATGTATCTGAGTTTCCGATTAATACAGTTATAGCATGGATAATAAACAATTATCATGAACAAGGAAATATGATAATAACCAATTTACTATTGCCTCTAGGGCATATTTCCAACACTAATTGCCTTAGGTACACATCAATGTCGTTGCCTGGTTTCTTAGGATGGGCACTGGCCTTATAATGAACTTCCGCTTCATGCACAACCAAGGAGGAAGGTTATAGATACATAGAGTCGCGGGCTAGGTGCTATGATTGCTTCTCTGCTCCCCAAAAGGATTAATGCCATTTGCACTTAAACCAAACCATACGTTCTTTGGGTCATCTGCAAAGTTCGGCCAGTCTCTCTCGATTTTTCTCCACTGCGACCCGTCAGCACGTGCTCTCAACTTCCCATCTTTCTTGTGGTCTTTTTTGTGCCATTGTAACAACTTGGCATGCTCTTTGTTTCTGAAAAAACGTTTCAACCGTGGTATTATATGAGCATACCAAATCACCTTGACAGGAACCCTCTTCCTAGGACACTTTCCCTCAACATCACCAGGGTCATCTCGTCTGTTCTTATACCGCAATGCACTGCATACCGGGCATGCATTCAGTTCCTCGTACTCACCACGGTAGAGGACGTAGTCATTAGGGCATGCATGTATCTTATGCACCTCTAATCCTAGAGGGTAGATAACCTTCTTTGCTCCGCATGTAGTGTGGGGCAATTCACTATCCTTTGGAAGCTTATTCTTCATTAATTTCAGTAAGTTTTCAAATCCCTTGTCAGGTAAACCATTCTCTGCCTTCCATTGCAGCAATTACAGTGTGGTACCGAGCTTTGTGTTGCCATCTTCGCACTTTGGATACAACCCTTTTTTGTGATCCTCTAACATGCGATCGAACTTCAACTTCTCCCTTTCACCTTCGCATTCTCTCTATGCATCAACAATGACCCGGAGAAGATCATCATCGGGCACATCTAGTGCCTCTTGATCTTCAGCCTCCCCCATTGTAGTATCACTGTATTCAGGGTACATAGGACGATAGTTGTAATCATCCTCTTCTTCTTCGTTGTCTTCCATTATAACCCCTTTTTCTCCCTGCTTGGTCCAAACATTATAGTGTGGCATGAAACCCTTCTCAAGCAGGTGGAAGTGAAGGGTTTAAGAGTTGGAGTAATCCTTCGTATTCCCACAGACAATGCATGGAGAATACATAAAACCATTTTGCTTGTTTGCCTCAGGCACATCGAGAAATTTATGCAGGCCTTCAATGTACTCGGAGGTGCGTCGATCAACGTACATCCATTGCCGGTTCATCTGGATGCATTATATAATTAAATGTATCAAAAACCATTACAGAACATCATCAATGGAAAAGTGATCAAATTAATACAAGTTCATCATCACATTAAAACCAAAGTACAGTAGTGATCAAATGTTATTACTAAAAAAATAACATCAGCAAACCTTTTAGAACACTTGTGTAGTTGGTGCACCGCCAAACCTAAACAAATCTTGTGGAAAATGTTGATTGGAAGTCAAAATTGGAGAGGAGAAAACTTAAGTGTGGCTTAGGCATTTCGTCGAACACCTCATGTGCATAGTAGGGGAGAACAGAGAGCAACATACCTCCAAAACGCAATCGGGCCAAAAAACAGAGGAGTGAACGGGCAGGGACGAGCATATATAGGCGTTGTATAAATCCCGGTTGGTGGCTAGAACCGGGGCTAAAGGTGCATCTATAGTCCTGGTTCCTGCCACCAACCGAGACTAAAGGGACTGGGCCAGGAGCGAGCCCCTTTAGTCCCAGTTCGTGTCTGGAACTGGGACTAAAGGGGTCAGACGAACCGGGACTAGTTCATGCCAAGGCCCGACCGGCGCGCTGGCCGCTCGAACCGGGAATGATGCACCCATTGGTCCCGATTCGTTACCAAACTGGGACTAATGCAATATTCTGGCCCGTTTCAGAGCTCTGTTTTCTACTAGTGCTAGTTGTGGCTCGTATGTGTCGGATGTCGTGTGGAGGACCCAAGACCAAGGAATTTTTTCGAGAGGGGGCAATAATGTATGGCCATATTGATGAATTAGCAAGGCAATTGTCCTTATAAACAAAAACCTAGGCACAACCACTTCATTCTCCATGAGATAATTAAATTCATTGCCAATAAGAAAGAAAAAAAATCAACAATTTGAAGCAAAATGACTTGCATCTTGTTCGTAGTCGCAAAAGTCAACGTTGACACATTGTCTAACAATCTAACGTACAACCTATGAGAAAAAAAACATTATCAAACAGGGGGTAAACGAAAACATCGAATGATTCCTTCATGTAAATGAAAAGAGCCTTTAACACAATCCGTTTGTTTCATCCCACGGCGATTTTCACCTCATGAAAACGTTTAACTATCACTTCATTAGGGAAAGAAACTGGCAATTCTTTTTCTACAAAGCAAACACGACCATGATTCATACCAATCGACGCTAATGAGGTGATTGATCTTCCCAATTGTCATTGACTCAATCTTCTTAGGACGAGGCTAATATACTTGTGCTTATTGGGATTGTCGTATGCAATCTTCTTTGTTTTCGACGAATGCATAGGAAGCTTGTTCAAATCAACTAGTTCAGGCATCTTGGTGTTTGTTAGTTTTTTTCTTCTAAACTCTCCAGTAGCTTCTGAGTAACTTTAAGTGCCAAAAAAGCAGAATGTCAAATGAATCGATAAGGTTTCAAGCATAGTACACTAAGTTTAAGTGTACTGGGAACTAGAAAGAAAATAGTTGACCCAAATGAAAATTTGAGTATGTCAGTCTAGATTAAAGTTAGTACTAAACTTTTGATCTAAATGGTTTTATATTTGTTTACAGAGAGAATACATTCGATGACAAAATCATTTGAACCGGATTTGTAAAGTTTTTTGAAACATGTGAACTTTTTTAAATTTACTTTATTTACTATAAAAAGCAACGTCAATTTTTTCGAAACCAGCACTGCTCGTTTGTAGTGATTTTCTTTTGCTGGATAGTGCAACCTAGCAAGCGAGCAACATCGAGTGACCAAGCCATCCACTCACTTCTTGGGCCGCATTCTTTTAAATCGCGAAGATTTTTCGGAATTCCTGAACACTTTTTCAAAGCGAACATTTTTTAAAATCGCGAACATTTTTTGAGTTTCTGAAAAAATAGGTGAAAATAGAAAATTTCATGAAATTACGAAAATATGAAACTGCGGACATTTTCTGAGTTTGTGAAAAGAAATTTTAAAATGGAACTTCATGAAATATCTAACAAAAATTTGAAACCAAGAACATTTTTTGAAAGTCCTAAATACTTTTTCCAATGCGAATTTTCTTTAAACTGTGAACAATTTTGAATTGCTGAAACAATATTCGAAAAATAGAACATTTCATGAAATTACAAAAAAAGTAAACCGCGGACATTTCTTGAATTTGTGAACACGTTTTTTAAAATGGTACTTCATGAAATATCTAACAAAAATTTGAAACCACGATTTTTTTTGGAAATTCATGAACACTTTATCAAACGAGAAAATGTTTTCAATTTCAGACCAAACTTTCCAATCACAAATATTTGTTTGCAATTCCAGAAAATACATTAACATTTTTTGAATTCCTATAATTTTTTTAATTTGTGAACATGTTGTAGAAATTAGAAAATCGGTCCAGAAAAACCAGCTGGGAAACTCTAGAAGGTTTCCAAAAGTGAAAACAGTGCAGCGCGTTAATTGGCCGGCCAAGGTTATTGCTCGATCGCTAGGGTCTGTGGGAAAGGTCGCCACTTTGCCGCAACGTGCGTCCAATAGAAACTTCCCGCTTAAGGCATTCAGCATAGTACGAGGTGGATAGCACAGAAATACGAACACGAACCCTACCCCTTCGGTGGGAATTTGGGCCTGCTGATGCGTGGAGCGGGGCGCTCCTTTTATTCTTTTTTTGTTTCTATTTTGTTTATTGCTTTTCAACTTCAGAGAATGTTCAAAAATCTCAATTTTGTTTTTTCCCGGGATTTGAACAAATGTTTTGAACTTTATAAAATGACCAAGAATTGAAAATATGCTTTAAATTCAAAAAGGTCTACAAATATGATTTTGCTTCTGATTTAAAGATATCTTCACCAGATTTCAAGAAGTCTTGACTTTCAAAAATGTTAGCGACTTTAATTCCGTGAACATTGTTTAAAATGGACGAACCTTTTCTAACGTGGGAGCATTTTTTATATATACGAAAAAATTTATCTGTAAAAAATGGAAGTCTGTTTTGTTTTTACCAACGTCTGTTGGTATTCTAGATGGCTAGTGCAAGCCATTGAGTGAGCAACAATGATCGATTGAGCAATTCAAGTAGTAGTGGCCCGCAATCTACGTTAGCCTCCCACGAGTGCCGGTTGGCAAAGTAGCACTTGAGGGGCGTAGGAAGAGGTCTCGAATCTCGCACACCACGCGCGCACAAACGCGCACCCTCCGCTCCTCCTACGCGCTTTGGGCCCGCTGGTGTGCGGGACTTGCAGTCTTTATTTTTCCCTTTTCTTTTATTGTTTTCTTTTAACTTTAAGAATTTTCAGGAATTCCAAATTCGAAAAATGCTTAAGATTTCAAAAATAAATCCAAATTTTCAAAAATTATCACGAACTTGAAAATATTATGTATTTAATGTTCACGGAATTAAAATGCAATTTGATTTCGAAAATGTCAATGAATTGTTAAAATGGTTCCGTATTTTTTGCATATTTCAAGTAATGTTCATGAATATTAATTGTTTTCCAGATATCATAAAAAATTACAAATTTTCAATGTTTTAAAAAATTATAAAGTTATTATCGGATTTCAAAAAATATTCATCATTTGAAAATAATTCCTGGATTTTGTTTTCAAATCATACAGAAAATATTCATGAATTCCTAAAATGTTCTCCATTTTTAAAATTAAAATTGAAATTGTTCCCATTACAAAAATTATATTTTTTAGGTAACAAATTTAAATGTAAAATGGGAAAATGATAATAAGAAAGTAAAATAAAAAATCCTAAAATTCAAAGGAAAAAATACAGCAAAAGAGAAAATTGATTCACAAAAGGTAAAGAAAACCGGGAATGGACCGGTCCAATTGTCGCAGCGCAATTTGCCAACTTACATCATTCGCTCCTTACGTGGGGAATAGGATCCACCCAAAAAAGCCACCAACAAGTTTGTCAAACGAAACTGAACATAACCTTTACGGGCTGGCAATCAAACATGGTTATTAATGACATTTTGTTTTGCGGGGAAATTGGGAGCTCTTTATTTAACACTAATAGCTTCAGCGGAATCAACTGAGAGACTGGTTACAAGTATACTCGGAATGGAGTCAAGCCAACATTCAGCAAGGGAGTGCACGGTATATGGTGCAAGCATCTGGGAGATTTGTGACGCCGTCGACGTGTCCCACCCTTAATTTGTCTTTCACTAAAACAGAGACCACACCCTCGCACACATGGCTTTACTCTCTTCACCACACGATCAGCTTCACGAATTCAAACGATCAACTTTGTTCACTGTCACAGTATATTCTGCGGTCTCTGCCTTTGCTTCCATGTAGCACTCATGCGCATCTTACACTTGGATGGCGCAGGCGGATCTTACTCTACTATCGGATTTGTCAATATATATCTAGTCCAGATGCTGGTTTTGTCAATCTAGTCCAGATGCTGGTTTTGTCAATCTAGTCCAGATGCTCCGTTACATTTGCAGATGTCACTTTAGGCTAAAAGCAAGGACTACTACTGGCGTACGTAGCGTGCGGTTTATTACCACTCGCACTTACGACACCACGTGGGCGTATATACTACAGTCTACAGAGATGCTAAGCTGCGCGCCACGATAACGTCGACACCTGGTGGATACACCGTCGACCAAATCTTTTCCTTCCTTCACTTTTTTTTACCTAATGGGATTTACAGCACGTTGAGAATTACCATAACCAACCAGGTCGATCTTACCATAGCCAGCTAGCTTCCATATCCTTTTCTTAGCAGCCAACGCTAGTAGAAAAAGGCCCATTTATACCGATTCGTAAGGTCCATTTGTCCCGATTTCAAAACCAGGACTAAAGTGTTGCGACTAAAACCCAAAACCTTTAGTCCCGTTCTCTTACAAACCGGGACAGAAGGGGCTACACGTGGCTTCTGCGGGGAGCCCAGGCAGGAGGACCTTTAGTCCCGGTTGGTAACACCAACCGGGATCAACATGCATCCACGCGTCAGCATCTGGCAGTTGCTTGTTTTTTTTATTTTGAAAGGGAGAGGGGTTTAGGGAGTTTTAGAGAGTTAATTTAGGGGTTTTATATTGTTATAGCTAGCTAATTGATAGAGAGAAGTGTCCTTTTTTTCTTCGTGCTTGGTCGACGCTAGCTACTATAAAGAGAACTCGACACGCTAGCTAGTAAGCAAATGAAGGAACCATTAAGTACAGAAGATCGTCATGAACATATAGAGATAGAAGTGATCGACCTCTCTTTTTCCGAGAGATTGGTCGTATAACAAGTTTTCGTATATATATCCGACGCTACTAGCTACATATATACAATATAAGATCTCTTACAATCCCTAACATCTAATGTCCACTTCCAGATGGTATTCTCCGGTTTTATTTATGACGTGGTCAAAAAAGAATCCCGCCAATTCTTCTTGAATTGCTCGTATGCGATCATGTGATAAGAGTTCATTCCGCGTCTGCCACATCTAATTTGAAGAAGGGTCTCAATACATATATGTAATAAAATAAAATTGTGAATATTATTGCTTACGCACTTCAAATTGTTTTGTAGAGTAGCCCCGCTTAGGGGCCGTCGCGTTGTAGATGAAGTCGCAAACGTAGTATCCACATAAATCAGTCTCGTCTTCCTGCCACAAGCACTTTACGAGAAATAGAGTTCAATCAAATTGATAATCAAGCATGATAAATGGTATTAATGAAACTAGAATCAATGGGAGATGCGAGGAACTAGCTAGTAGTACTTAATTTCGGGTGTGTAAATCGCAGCTCCTTTGGCAGTGCCGGAACAATTGTTGTGAACTCTTTCCAAACCCTGCCAGACAAAGAAAATAATTACTTGATATCAGAAAATGAACAAATTAAAGTTGCCGATATGATGCGATAATGATCGATTGAACTTATTTTTGGAGAATTTTAGTCATGTCCGCATAATTCTGGGGATCTTTTCGTTTCGAGTCTAAGACGATTACTATTCCCCGCTCAAGATGAATCTCTAGCAGAATAAAGTGGAAACTACACACGCATGCATAACTCATCAATTACATTACTATAAACCTCGAGTAATAAGAAAAACCGAATATGCACAAGACAGTAACACTCACTTGAAGTTGTAAGGAAAGAGTATTGTCCTATTGTTTTGATTTTTAAGCAACGATTGTAGCAAGTTCTTCTCGATTTTTGTGGGCCAATGTTTTATATTATGCTCATGCATGACATTTGGGTTAATGAACCCAATGTCATAGATTTGTGTTTTTCTGCATTCGACGATCTTCAATCTGCATAATATAGTAGTGAGGATAATTATATATACATGCAATGAAAGAGCTGAGCTATATACATAGAGAGACTTAATTACAGAAGTAGTACTTACAGACAGTAGCAAGTCACGATTGTTTTGTCGATGGCCTTCTGATTGTATAACTGTCATATCTCCTCATATTCAATATTCAACATATCAATTCCAACGAGGTCGTGCTCCTCTTTAACTGACAGTACCAAAGAATCCATCACAGACCCGCGACAGCTTTGCATGTACCATTCATGGAATCTTCGCATTATCGTTGTTAGAGGAGGAGGATCGGGTTTGACGAGAGGATACCCGTACCGGTATTTGAATTCGTCCACCTCCAACTTCTCAAACAGTACATCATCGCTCAGGTAATCACCAGGTTTGGTATCGGGGACCATCTTTGGATGATTAGCGACGATATCGCTAGAAACCTTAAGCGGGGGGCACGATTGGTTCGTCTGTTCGCCGAGCTGGGGAATTTTTTCCCCACTTTTTCGTTCTGCTAACTTTGCATCACTGGAAGTACTTTCCGACCGCCGCGCATCTTGATATGCCTTTTTAATACAGCGTTCATAGTTGGAATCCGGCAGAGGCGGTGGTGGTGGCTTCAGGGCATCGATAGTGCGCATCGCTTTCACCGGATCTATCTTCTCCTTCGGAGCTGGAGTTTTCTTTGCAAAATGGTCCCTCACTTCGGCCTGACTTATCTCCTTGTTTTCAGACTCGGTCCTCTCATATGGTAACTTTTCCACAGGCTTGAGGGATGGACCGTATGTGTATCACCTGCTGCCTATGCTTGTAATGCTAGCCGTCGGAGCGGCGGCGGCTCCCTTCCGTCGTTGCTTACTAGGCACCAGAGGAGCCACAACGATGGCGTCTGTCTTCCGCCGTTGCCGATGAGGCTGAGGAGGAGGCGTACTGCTCCGACGTGCCGGAGTAGGCGAAGAAGGAGGCGGAGTGCCCCCACGCGCCGGAGGAGCCGGAGAAGGAGGCGGTGTGCCCTGATTCGCCTGAGGAGAAGGAGGAGGCGGAGGCGTCCACTTTGGAAGCTTGATGTACTCCTTCTGCCATAGACATGTACTCCTCAGGGCACGAACCAGCTTATTCTCTCCTTCACCTGTACAGTGGTCAAGCCCGAGCTCCTCAAATTCCGGCATTACTTCATCCACCATCACAACAGCATAGCCATGTGGAATCGGACGGTAGTGAAAAGTTCCGTTGGGTTGAGGAGGTGCAACAGAGCCGACAGCCGCCTTGAAAGTGAGGTTCCGACATTTCGTCATAAGCTCGCGATGTTGAGCCTCCGTGATAGTATCCATGGGGTAGCTAGGAGACGTGAAGTCAGGCTGAACGGGCTCCGTGGAAGCGACGCTGCTTCTCCGCTGAGATGGCGGGATGGTAGCTTCTGGGGTACCTTCATGCTGCTGAGATGGTTGGCCGGCAGCTCGCTGGCTCTCAGCTTCCTCTAGCTTTTGCAGTCTTGCATTGAGCTTCTGAATTTCGCTCAGCTCCGCTTTCCTCTTTCTCTCCCGGCTTTTGTAACCGCCTGCGTCAGGAAACCCAACCTTCCACGAAACGGAGCCTGCTGTGCCTCGTGTTCGTCCAGGGTGCTCAGCATTCCCTAGGGCCTCAGTCAGCTCGTCCTTCTCTCTGTCAGGAATGAACGTCCATTCCTACGCTGCGGTGATATAGTTCTGAAGCTTGTTCATGGGTATTGCAAGTTGCTCGTCCGTCCAACGGCACTTCCCTGTTTCAGGGTCCAAAGTTCCCCCAACCCCGAAGAACCAAGTCCTTGAACGGTCTGGCCAGTTATATGTCTGTGGTCGGACCCCTTTAGCAAGCAGGTCATTCTCAGCTTTGTCCCACAACGGCCGGGCTTTAAGGTAGCCACCTGACCCCGTGTGATGGTGAAACTGCTTCTTTGCAGCATTGTTCTTGTTTGTCTCTAACATCTTCTTACTCTTCTCCGATGTCTTGTAGGCCACAAATGCAGGCCAATAATCTCTTATCTTCTCATATCGGCCGACGAATGCTGGAGTCTTCCCTTTGTCGACAAACTTTGATTTCAACTCATTCTTCCACCTCCTGAATAGATTTGTCATCTTCTTAAGAGCACACGCCTTGGCCCGTGGCTCTATAACTGGCTTATTCGGATCCTCCTCCGGCAGTAGGGTGAAATTTGCCTTCAGCGCGGTCCAAAGATCTTCTTTTTGTCTATCGGTGACATAATCACCATCAGGGGCGCCGTCCTTAGGCTTATTCCATTTCTTGATGCTGATCGGGATGTTGTCCCTAACAATAGCTCCGCATTGAGCAGAAAATGCGTTCTTGGTCCGCTTGGGTTCAATCGGATGGCCATCGTCCGCGAGTGCTGTGATCGTGAACTTTTCATCCTTGCGCAACCTCTTCTTCGGGCCTCGTCTCATTACCGAAGTTTGGCTCGATCCGGAGGGCTATAATAGAAGAAAGAAGAGTTAATTAATATATGTACATGCCAAAACAATTAATGCATCAATTAGCTAGAGTCAGCACAGGCTTAATTAATATATATACCTCGCCGGACTTTGCAACAGCTCCCTCCTCCGATCGGCCACCGGAGCCGTCATCATGGTCTCCTTCTTCCTCCGGCATTCGGTCACCGGAGCCATCATGATCATGTCCTTCCTCCTCCATTGTTCGATCACCAGAGCCGTCATAACCCTCTCCTTTCAGACCATCGGTGTCGTTGAGATACGACAAGACATCACGTCCGCCATGGATTATGTCCCCCAACAACTATTCTTGTTCTTCGTCTCTTGGATCCATAGTTTCTGCAAATATTACAACATGACAATTAACTTGATAAATCTATGTTACCAGAGTTTTCTTCATTTAACTTGGTAAATTTGGGTGGCCTCGAGAATGCTTCTAGGGTTTGGGGTGGCCTCAACAACGCTTCTAGGGTTTGGGGTGGCCTCGACAACACTTCTAGGGTTTGGGGTGGCCTCGACAACACTTCTAGGTGCCAAAAAAATACATATATCATATATATATAAACATGGGATACCTTAATTAGTTCAATTTTTTGCCTTGACACATCATTGAACCTTTTGACAGAAACCTCCCATAAACTCTTTCATAATTTTCTTTAGCATACATCCATGGGAAAAAAACAGGAAGCTACGATATTTTTTTATATCATATGACAATTTTCTATATATATATACATCCATCCATCCATCCATCCATATACACACACATATATACATGGACCAAAAATGCTATAAAAAATTTATATGAACAAAAAAAGCATACATCATCTATCATCAACATCATCAACATCATCATCTAACTATCATATATCATCTATCATCTATATATCATCAAATTAAATCAGCAAAATCGGACAGGGGAGGAAAGGGGGGCGGCCGGACCGAATGGGGAGGAGGGCGGCGGCGTCGAGGTAGGGCTGTGGCGTGGGGTGGCGTCGGGGCAGGGGCGCCGCGTCGGGGTAGGACAGCACATCGGGGCAGGACGGCGCGTTGGGGCAGGGCGGTGTGTCGGGGCAGGGCAGTGCGTTGAGGCAGGGGGCGTTAGGGCAGAGGGCATCGACGGCAAGCTGGGGCAGCCTGGCGGCGTCAATGTGCTCGGCGTCGTCGGGGGCAAGTGCTAGGTGAAATCTGAAAAAAATCGAAACTGTCGCTTATATACACAGAGCATTGGTCTCGGTTGGTGGCACCAATCGGGACCAATGCCCCCTTTAGTCCCGGTTGGTAACACCAACCGGGACCATGTTACCAACCGGGACCAAAGGGCGAGAAGCAGAGACCATTGGTCCCAGTTGGTGCCACCAACCGGGACTAAAGGGATGCATTGGTCCAGGTTGGTGGCAACAATCGGGACTAAAGGGGGGCATTGGTCCTGGTTGGTGCCACCAACCGGGACCAAAAGGTGGTGCTGCCTGGGGACAAATGTTTAGTCCCACCTCGCTAGCCGAGAGGGCTCGAGAGTGGTTTATAAGCGTTGATGCGCCAACCCTCCCGAGCTCCTCTCAACTGCAGGCTTACGGGCCTAATTGCACTCTCCTATGCCTGTGGGCCTACTGGTCCTTCTGCGGTCATGAATCCTGGCCTAACTAGCTGTTGGGTTTCTAGTCGTATTCAGGCCGTGGTGGCCCAGTAGGCGGTATTTTTTTAAAATTTTTTGTTTTAATTTTTTCCAGTATTTTTCTTCTGTTATTTTAGTTCATTATTTTTAACAAATAAATACTTTGATAATTTTAGTTGCATAATTTCCATTATTTTGTTTTGTTTCTTGCTTTATTTATTTCCAGTGTGTTTTATCATTATATTATTTTTGCTATTAATGTTTTGAACAAAAACTACTTTTATAATTTTAGTTGCATAATTTTTATATAATTATTGTTTCAAAAATACTAGAGGTTTATAAAAGCTTTTTAGCTGATTCTTTTTTGAACTCCACTCCTATGATGTTTTGAAACAAATTAAAAAGCACTTCAAACAAACTCTGAAAAGGTTGAAAGTTGGCATGGTATCATCATTTCACCCACATAGCATGTGCTAAAAAGTTGAGTGGGGTACGACAAAAACTGGATGCACTTCGTGTACAAAATGGACAATCTATTTCGAAGTATCACGGTTTCGAACGAAAACTCATCTCTTACGAAGGGATTTCATTTTTTTTGAACTCATTTGAACTCCAGAATTTTTGTGTGTTCAAAATGCACCATTCAAAGCCACATCATTAATTTTTAACCCTTTCTGACTTCATTTGGTATTTTTCATGCACTTACTGATTTTTTTGAGCTAAATGACCCTAAAATTGAAAAGCACTTCAAATGAACTCTGAAAAGGTTGAAAGTTGGCATGGTATCATTTCACCCACATAGCATGTGCTAAAAAGTTGAGTGGGGTACGGCAAAAACTGGATGCACTTCGTGTACAAAATGGACAATCTATTTCGAAGTATCACGGTTTCGAACGAAAACGCATCTGTGACGAAGGGATTTCATTTTTTTGAACTCATTTGAACTCCAGAATTTTTGTGTGTTCAAAATGCACCATTCAAAGCCACATCATCAATTTTCAACCCTTTCTGACTTCATTTGGTATTTTTCATGCACTTACTGATTTTTTTGAGCTAAATGACCCTGAAATTGAAAAGCACTTCAAATGAACTCTGAAAAGGTTGAAAGTTGGCATGGTATCATCATTTCACACACATAGCATGCCATAAAAAGTTGAGAGGGTTACGACAAAAACTGGATGCACTTCATGTACAAAATGGAGAATCTCTTTCGAAGTATTAGGGTTTCGGACGAAAACTCATGTGTTACAAAAGGCATTTCATTTATTCACGTGTCACTGCAATGATATAGTTGTGGAGCGAAATTCTTCACTTCTTCTTCGCGTGTGTCCTTTGCTTATTGCGCCGTAACAACAGACAATTTTCATCGTTTAACAGGGTGCTCGGGTCAGCCTTGACTTTGAAGGGAGGAATTTCATGAAACTTTTCATAATCTTCAGACATGTCTGTCTTGCCCTCCAATCCCACGATGTCTCTTTTTCCTGAAAGAACTATGTGGTGTTTTGGCTCATCGTATGATGTATTCGCTTCCTTATCTTTTCTTTTTCTTGGTATGATAGACATGTCCTTCACATAGAAAATCTATGCCACATCATTGGCTAGGACGAATGGTTCGTCTATGTACCCAAGATTGTTCAGATCCACTGTTGTCATTCCGTACTGTAGGTCTTCCTGTACCCCGCGTCTTGACAGATTGACCCATTTGCAGTGAAACAAAGGGACCTTGAAATCATGTCCATAGTCAAGTTCCCATATGTCCACTATGTAACCATAATATATGTCCTTTCCCCTCTTGGTTGTTGCATCAAAGCGGACACCGCTGTTTTGGTTGGTGCTCTTTTCATCTTGGGCGATCGTGTAAAATGTATTCCCATTTATCTCGTACCCTTTGTAAGTTAATACAGTCGAAGATGGTCCCCTGGCCAACGAGTACAACTCATCAGAAACAGTGTTGTCACCCATGAGACGTGTTTGCAACCAACTGCCGAAAGTCCTGATGTGTTCATATGTAATACAGTCGTCACACTGCTCCAGGTGTTTGGAGCGCAGAATATTCTTGTGTTCATCGACATACGGGGTCACCAAGGTGGAATTCTATAGAACTGTATAGTGTGCTTGAGACCAAGAATGCCCGTCCCTACATATTATTGAGTATGCTCCTAGCGTGCCTTTTCCAGTCAGTCTCCCCTCATACCACGATTAAGGGAGACCAATCTTCTTAAGGTCAGGAATGAAGTCAACAGAAAACCCAATGACATCCTCTGTTTGATGGCCCATGGAGATGTTTGCTTCTGGCCTAGTGCGGTTACGAACATATTTTCTTTAAGACTCTCATGAACCTCTCAAAGGGGAACATATTGTGTAGAAATATAGGGCCCAAAACGGCAATCTTGTCGACTAGATGAACTAGGATGTGCATCATGATATTGAAGAAGGACGGTGGGAACACCATCTCGAAACTAACAAGACATTGCACCAAATCACTTCTTAACCTTGGCAGGATTTCTGGATCGATCACCTTCTGAGAGATTGCATTGAGGAATGCACATAGCTTCACAATGGCTAATCGAACGTTTTCCGGTAGAAGCCCCCTCAATGCAACCGGCAGCAGTTGCGTCATAATCACGTTGCAGTCATGAGACTTTAGGTTCTGGAACTTTTTCTCTGCCATATTTATTATTCCCTTTATATTCGACGAGAAACCAGACGGGACCTTCATACTGAGAAGGCAATCAAAGAAGATTTCCTTCTCTTCTTTGGTAAGACCGTAGCTGGTAGGACCTTCATACTGCTTTTGATGCAAGCCGTCTTTTTCATGCCCACGTTGTTGTTCCTCCCGTGCCTCCGGTGTATCTTTTGTCTTCCCATACACTTCCAAGAAGCCTAGCAGGTTCACGCAAAGGTTCTTCGTCACGTGCATCACGTCGATTGCAGAGCAGACCTTTAGGTCTTTCCAATAGGGTAGGTCCCAAAATATAGATTTCTTCTTCCACATGGGTGCGCGTTTGTCAGCGTCATTTGGAACAGATAGTCCGCCAGGACCCTTTCCAAATATTACTTGTAAATCATTGACCATATCAAGTATGTGATCACCAGTACGGAGGGCGGTCTTCTTCCGGTGATCTGCCTTACCTTTGAAATGCTTTCCTTTCTTTCGACATTGATGGTTGGTCGGAAGAAATCGATGATGCCCCAGGTACACATTCTTCCTGCATTTGTCCAAATATATACTGTCGGTGTCATCTAAACAATGTGTGCATGCGTGGTATCCCTTGTTTGTCTGTCCTGAAAGGTTACTGAGAGCAGGCCAATCGTTCTCATCTCACACACGTACACCTCTTCCATTCCATAGCTGTAAAAATTCATCAACTAATGGCCTTAGGTACACATCAATGTCATTGCCAAGTTGCTTAGGGCCTTGGATGAGCACTGGCATCATAATGAACTTCCGCTTCATGCACAACCAAGGAGGAAGGTTATACATACATAGAGTCACATGCCATGTGCTATGCTGGGTGCTCTGCTCCCCAAAAGGATTAACGCCATCTGCACTTAAACCAAACCATATGTTCCTTGGGTCACCTGTAAAGTCGCTCCACTTTCTCTCGATCTTTCTCCACTGCGACCCGTCAGCGGGTGCTCTCAACTTCCCATTTTTCTTACGGTCTTTTTTGTGCCATTGCATCAACTCAACATGCTTTCTGTTTCTGAATAGACGTTTCAACCGTGGTATTATAGAAGCATACCACATCACCTTGGCAGGAACCCTCTTCCCGGTGTGCTGGCCCTCAATAATACCAGGGTCATCTCTTCTGATCTTATACCGCAATGCACCGCATACCGGGCATGCGTTCCGTTCCTCTTACTCACCGCGGTAGAGGATGCAGTCATTAGGGCATGGATGTATCTTTTGCACCTCCAATCCTAGAGGGCATAGAACCTTCTTTGTTGTGTACGTACTATCGGGCAATTCGTTATCTTTTGGAAGCTTCTTCTTCATTATTTTCAGTAGCGAACTAAATCCCTTGTCACATACACCATTGTCTGCCTTCCATTGCAGCAATTCCAGTGTGGTACCGAGCTTTTTGTTGTCATCTTCGCAATTTGGGTACAACCCTTTTTTGTGATGCTCTAACATGCGATCGAACTTCAACTTCTCCCTTTCACTTCCGCATTCTCTTTGTGCATCAACAATGACCCGCGCGAAGATCATCATCGGGCACATCGTCTGGTTCCTCTTGATCTTCAGCTTTCCCCATTGCAGCATCACCATATTCAGGGGAGGGTAATTGTCGTCATCCTCTTCTTCTTCGTTGTCTTCTATCATAACCCCTCTTTCTCCGTGCTTGGTCCAAACATTATAGTGTGGCATAAAACCCTTCTAAAGCAGGTGGAAGTGAAGGGTTTTAGAGTTGGAGAAAGACTTTGTATTCTCATAGACAGTACATGGACAAGGCATAAAATCATTCTGCTTGTTTGCCTCAGCCGCTTCGAGAAAATTATGCAGGTCCTTAATATACTCGGAGGTGCATCGGTCACCGTACATCTATTGTTGGTTCATCTGCGTGCATTATATAATAAAGTGTAGTAAAAACCATTACAACATATCATGAATACAGAAGTGACCAAATTATTAGAAATCCATCATCACATTAAAGCCAAAGTACAATAATGACCAAAATAAATACGTGCAGTTCATACATAGCTGTCATTATTGAACAACATATAGGTCTCTAGAGCATCTAATTAAAACATACACCGAAACTATGTAAAAAATTTAAATGCAACAACAAATGCAATCATAACCGCTACTAAGGTACCAATTGATCCAACAGCATAATGATACCAAGCCTCACTATGAATGGCATATTTTCTAATCTTTCTAAGCTTCAAGCGCATTGCATCCATCTTGGTCTTGTGATTGGCGACGACATCGGCAACATCCAACTCCAATCCTATCTTGTCATCTTCAGTTCTTTTCAATTTTTCTTTCAAATGATCGATTTCTTTTTTAGCTTTAGTTAACTTGTCAAGCAGAATTGCATAGTCGGTTGGAATTTCTGGTTCAACTACTTCCTATAGATAAAAACATCTACGTCAAGTTGGTGGCATAATTAATTGTCATACACATTAGATGTGTGAAAGAGTTATATAAGAGATAATATACCACATCTGAATCATAGACTGGACGAGGGCCGACGTGGGCGGATACCATAACCATGGCACTATATAATAACAAACAATAATAAAAGTAAGAAAATCATACGAGTAAGTATATTTTCTTTAACAAGAAGATAAGATCAAGAGGCTCACCACGCGCGGGCGATCGACGGCGGTTTCAGGACGGGGAGGGGACAGGACGGGCCGCCAAACCGAGACAAATCTTGACGAAAATGAAGTTTGGACAAAGAGCTTCGAGAGGAGAAAGCTTAAGTTTGGCTTGTGCATTCCATCAAACACCTCATGTGCATAGGAGGTGAGCTAGAGCATCACAAAGGTCTTCCCTCGCCCGCAAAAAAACAGAGCAGTGTGTGGAGTGCTCTGCTCGCCGGCGAGGGGGTATATATAGACATCTCATTGGTCCCGGTTCGTGGATGGAACCGGGACTAAAGGACCACCTTTGGTACCGGTTCCATATATGAACCGGGACCAATGGGTGTGGGCCAGGAGCGAGGCACGTTGGTCCCGCTTCGTGTCTGGAACCGGGACCAAAGGGGTCCGACGAACCGGGACCAATGCCCCACGTGCCCCGCCCGGCCCCCTGGCCTCACGAATCGGGACCGTTGCCCCATTGGTCCCGGTTCGTGACTGAATCGAGACTAATGGGATGGCCGACCCGAAATGATGCCCTGTTTTTTACTAGTGCAAGTTGCACATCAATACTCCACTTCATGAATGCTTAGAGCGTCTCCAAAAACGCACGCTAAATATTTTATACAATGTTAAAATAGTGTTTTTAGCACGTTGGAGAGTGTTTGCTCCAACGAGCGCTGTAAAATATGGCGCTCAATCCGACGGTCCCACCTACAGCGGTTAGCGCGCACAATCAGACGCTCCAAATATGCAGCCTGGAAGCCAACGCGCTTAACATTTGCAACGCGAGTGTTGGTGTTTATTAGAGCATCTCTAACAGCCGCGCGAAAAGACGCGCGTGCGGTAAACAGCCACTTTAATGTGTGGGGGACTTTTTCGCGTGCTCCAGCGGTGACGGGAAAGTAGCGCGCGGGAAACGACTACGCGCGCGTGGGAAAAGACGGCAGCTCCCGCGCTAGATTTGGCGCGCCGCTTCCGGCGCGCCTATAAATTGCGGCGCTCGCCACGCGGCCTCCACACTGCCACGCGTGCTCTTCGCCGCTTGCTCGTCACTTCCTCAACGCTTCCTCGCCCCGCCACCACCGCGCCACCATGCCGCCGCGCCGCCGGGGATCGTCTAGCTACCGCGGCGTTCGCGCGCACCCCAACGGCACCTACTATGCCGAGATCCGGTCCGGCGACGTCCGGCTCGGCCTCAGCACGTTCGGGACCACGCACGAGGCCGCCCGCGCGTACGACGCGGCGGCGTGGCGCCTAGAGAGGCCTCAGTCGCAGATGAACTTCCACGACGTCTACACGCGCGAGCAGGTGCAGGCCGTCGCCCCTCCGCCTCGTCTTATCACGAAGCAGGACCGTGCGGAGCACCTTCGACGGTAGCGTCGCCTCCTCGTTGACGAGGAGGACGAGCGAGCCGTGGCGGAGTGGCGCCGGCGCCACCCGGAGGACGTCGCCAACGAGCGTGCTTACTGAACGGAAAGGACGGCAAGGCGCCGCGCGGAGCGGGCGGACAGGCGTCGGCGGAAGTCACTGGCGGTATCGCAGTGCGGTGTCGTTGAAGCTGGTATGACGTCGATCTTCACGCCGGACGATGATCGTTGGCATGACGTATGGATCGATACCTTAGACAACACCATCGAGGATGATGACGAGGACGACTCGAAGTAGTTCTAACTGCACCGTAGTTTATCTAGTTTGCATCGTAGTTTAATTTTATCTATCGAACTATGTAAAATATCTATGTATCGTTTTATCTATGTACCGAGAATGTATCGTTTTATCTAGTCTAGAGTGTTCGTGCGAGAGCGCGCGCGATGCATTTTAGCGCGGCTGTTGGAGCAAATGCTGCCGGCCGCGCCAAACCAGGCAAAGCGCGCGTAACAAAACAGTTTTTAGCGCGCGGCGTGTTCGTCGGCTATTGGAGATGTTCTTATGCACGCTATATTTTAAAGCTTCTGCTCAAGCGCTGTTTTCTGACGTCTAAAAAACAAATCTTTTAGACGTACGAAACAGTTTTTGAACGCCTGTCTTAGCTGCTGGCTTAATTGCTTGTAGCTCTGGTCGAGATAGTTACGCACAACTCCTGCTGCATCGTCCACACACATACATCACGCATGCATGCATCATACACTAGTGCTCTACATCTATTCTTGGACTATTCAGTCCGCTCACTCGTCTAGAAGAATTTGGTGACACTGCCGGAGAGCGATCTACAAGGGATAAGCGTCAAGTTGTTATCGGCTGATCATCTCCCGCTCCCATTA
Organism: Hordeum marinum; assembly: GCA_022496015.1. Lineage (NCBI taxonomy): Eukaryota > Viridiplantae > Streptophyta > Magnoliopsida > Poales > Poaceae > Hordeum > Hordeum marinum. Next base: position 62,048,714 of record CM039673.1, read on the forward strand.
AGGTCTCACTCCTCCGGCCCTTTTGTTAGCGCAATTGGCGTGGATCATTTGTTTAGATCATACGTTACCTAACCGAAAAATCTATCGGAAACTTCGTGGAGCGGTTCGTATTGACGTAGGTGACGACGTTCATACCAGCTGACATGTCTCCCAGTGCCGGCCGCAAGTTATCTCGACCATGCTCAAATGGCGCTTTCTTCCATGCTCAAATGCTATTTTCCCTGACGTCTAAGTGGCCAGACCGGCTGGCCTTATCGTCTGATTTGGAATCGGTGGCCTGCCTTGTTACGGCAGTACGTGTGCTGCTCATTAGCTAGTCAAGTCGTCGTGCATGTACATGTCTTTTCCACATAGTAAAAATCAGAGCAACTAGTGCGGTACGTGGTTATTTCGAATCTTTTCTCCTTTTTCGTGACTTTGGCTGAGTGGAGTTTGTGCATTCAGATGTCTGCAGGTTGTTCCTACAACGTTTGTAAAGGTTCTCTGGCTAACTCTGAGCTTCTACTTTAACCACCACAACACCATCTTTTAGATACCAAAAAATTGATTCTAAAAAAACTAACACCATCTTTAATTAATTAATTAATTATATACTGCTATTTTCTACGTGAAAAAGAAAGAGGGCCCGAGAGAAAGAATTGATGGGTAGCTAACGCTCGAACAAGTGGTAGCTAGCTGTGCAATGTGGAGCCCGGCCGACGAGGTACGTTCATGGTGGGATGAGGATGAAGAGCTATCGAAATCTTTTTGCGTCGAGTGAAACAGCTAGCACTACTTCAGTGCTCTAGCTCTTCCATGGAGCGTGTCATCTGAAGCTACCGGCCAGTCAAAAGAGGCACGCGCGCGCGCGCGGCCCATACATGCATGTACGAACGAAACTGAAACTGAAACCTCTCAACGTGACCGAATTCACGCCATGCATGTCTCTCGTGCGTATGCAGTGAGGTAATTCCATGCAAGCCGCAGGAGCATTAATACGACCATAAATTTTCCATTTTCCCTTCTCAGCTGATTCAACGTATATACTCATCGTCCTGACATCACATGCACGTACCACAGCCCACACCAGTTATTCATCACGTGGACACGTTAGTCGGACCATTTCTGTCTCTCGGAGACAGGGAGATCAGTGCGACTAGGCGCAAGACAACCGGGGATGGAAGGAAGGATGCTCTGTGTCTGTGGATATACCGGCCTTGCTTGCACGTGTGGTGCGTTCGGATAACCACACCAAGACTTTTTGCGCAACCACGAGCTACCTCAACCGTGGGAACTCGACATAGCTCGAATAGATAGATTCTTCGTGGTGAAATCTACCCATTTGTATTTAAATTTTAGATCTGATACCGGTGGTCGTATTTTTCTGGGTCTATTTTTTACTCTTTGACACTATTCTTTCAGCTGTCCATTAATTACAAGGCGTGTATGACGATTTTACCGATCCCAAGATCCGGGGCTCAGTTTGGCGAAGTTAGATTAAAGTGTTCTTACTTGCTTTCTTAGGGATGAGAGAGAGTTTGTGTATGTGTGTATATGTAAGCCTATATGTTTGTACCGCGTTTAAAGAAAAAGCTACCTCTACCTATTTCTCTAAAAGAAAAATCACCTCTACCCTATTATATGTTCTCTTTTTTGAACTTGTAAGGCTATTTTTCTGGAATATGTGCATACATACACAATACTTTTCTTTTGAATAGTAGTCGGGTACAGAAGGACCCAACGAACTTCATTTCCCATTCAGAGAAACGAAAATTACCAGGCAGTCCTTAACTTTTACTAATAGGACTCTCCACTGAGAAACAAGACTACAACCGGGTTCAAAAGTAGTTGGCGTCTCCGCCAACGCCACCGAGGAGAAACCACTTGGGACATTGAAACCAAGATGGCGTCTCCTCCAGTAGCAAACCTCGCATGCAGAATTAATCGTTGATTTTAAAATTGAAGTTGCACCGCCTCCTTTTTGGCATCTAAAGCCAGGAGGAATACAAGAGCTGCTCCGTCTAGAAGAACCACCGGAGAGGTTTGGAAGGTGGCTACTGAGAGATACCGGATAGCAAGCGTCATATCTTCTCCGCAGGCATAGTCGGAGATGATCCTCTCCTCCCAACTGATAGGGTCTTTGATGTCCACCCCTCCCCAACTTCTAGTACTTAACTGTCCGACTCTCACACAAAAAGAATATGTATTTTTCTGTAGGGTTTACAATTTTCAATGGTTTAGGGGCATTGCCATGTGGGCCCGACATGTCAGACTGATATCAGAGGGTATTCATGGTGCAATATCTACGTCCATGCCCAACATGTGAGTTTGTGGGTAGCCGCCCTCAAAAAATATGTGCACAAGGTGGCCTTTATACCTATTCCATCGGACACGATATCTGAGGGTACTCGGATCCACATATAAATTTGTAATTATTATAAAAACATTTGTTTAACACTACTTAAAAACACTCTTTGTTGATTGGTCACCACTATCGGGCAAACAAAACCGGCTAGTAGTGCTGCTCACCACGACAAGCATTTGAGGGCTCTTTAATGCTCAATATAACATATGGTCATTTTTAGTAAAAAAATCACCACTCATAGGTCGGAATTGAGACCTATTAATGATGACATCGTTACTGCTGACAATGTTGATCTAGCTCCAACATTGGGTCCGAGAGGAGGAGCACGTTGACGCAAGACATTCTACCACCCGCATTGTCTATTTTTGCCTCAAGCATTGTCCCAACTACGTTAGGGGGTGATAGGGATGTTGGCTTCCCGACGAGGGTGGCAGTGGCTATTTCATCCCTGTATGCCTAGCTCCAAAGTCGATGCCCACGAGCATGCCACAAATGTAGGGTAGTATTTGCGGCACAATGTCTTCCTCCTCGTCATCGTCCAGCCAACAAACAACATGGCGATGAAGTTCTGCAAAAGAACAATTAATGGCAGAGTCGATGGAGGCTCAGAACAACAACTGAAGTACCGACTCAGTTTTCCTTTTTGATTCTAGGTCCATCAATGATTAATGCATTCTTGATCTTACGATCTATGTGGAGTTGTGTAACACATTAGAGAGATTGATGGTGCCCCAAGAAATCTTGTCGGTGATACAGGATGCACAGTGATGTACCCAGGTCCAGGCCCCAAAATGGGTAATAGACATGTGCCACGCTATCTATTTTCATTGATCAATGGAAAAGTTATAATAGTGTTTCATCCATCTAACGAGCTAGTTTACGGGTATAGGATTCCCGCATGAATTGACGGGGCTTCATATGTTCCTATACTGGTAGACAAAAGACGGTAGTTTGGGTAGCCATCTTCGTGGGATGCAATAATATGAGGTGATCCCACAGTCTTTACTAGAAGAAAAATTTGAACTGTATATATCACATTGCACCAAATTTCTTGTGCCAAATTTTATTCTAGTAAAGACAGTATAGGATTCCCACATGATCTTACGCATTGGATGCGCTTCATCTGTTCCTATATAGATAGACAAAGGAAGGTAGTTTGATAGCCATCATCATGGGATACGATAAGATCAGGTAATCCCACAGTCTTTAGTAGAGGAAAATTTAAATTGTACCATATCTCAAATTGCGCCAAATTTTCTTCTAGTGAAGACAGTGTGATTTTAACTGAAACCACATTGTCTTTACTCCTAGAAGGAAATTTAAATTTCATATCTTAAATTGTGCCAAATTTAGCTTCACTCTTGTGTTGCTTTTAACAATCCTCGTACCAGTCCAGTCGTGTGCATGCACGCTTATTGTTGTATGGTTGTCCTGATCATCCTATAACTGATTTTGACCAAACTGCACGGACAAATGAAGAATCACTACAAACACTTCATCAGTAATCAAAAAGCATGGTACTGTGAACCAAGGAGGAGAGTCATAAAAAGGTTTTAGTAATTATATCTAAAGTCTTGACTGACTAGCGGAACGGTCGAGCCATCAAGAGAACGTGTTTTGTATACTCATCCCTCCTAGTGGCACAGTAGATCGGGTCATCCATGCTCGGAGAACGGTGCAAGTTTTATCTCTGAACTTTTTTCCGAAAAGGAAGGATAAACCTCTCCGCTCGGATGAGCACACAAGCTTATCTCTGAACTTGTGTCGCAACATTTTCTCTTGTTTTTTATTCTCTGTCAGCACGTGAAAACTTCTAGGCTTACATATGATGCACCTGGTCACGTTGAATTCCAACCGGGGGAAGAAGTCAATTGTTTTCATTTCATTTCATCTCATTTTCATTTTCATTTTCATTTTCATGTGGTTGCTGAACGAGGGCAGTTATTCGTAATGGTCAAGAGATCGATGCAGGGACTACGTACCTAGCCTAGCTAGATATGGTCGTCACGTCCAAACGGCTTTCTTCATGCAATTGAACTAGCTGCTGACCGTGCATCCATGCGTGCGTGCATCTCGGTCATCCACATCGCCGTCCCCTTTAATTTATTCTCGTCCATCTCACCGGCAACCAATTATTTGTGTGGCGGCGGCACACGCAAACTACATGCATGCTAGCTGCAGCATGGGCTTGTACCAAAATAGGCTGAAAAATTACAGTTTTTTTTCGTTATCCTCTTCCCACCACCCTCATTCAAAAATCCCATATGCTGATTGTCACCTCATATTCTTTGTTAGCTGGACACACATATTGATATATACACACATAATACATGCACTCCGGAGAGATTTGTATTGGCAGCAGATGGTGTTAAGAAGAAGGTTTAGCCTTTATCTTTGGGGGGAAAGGCATTGATTTGGTATAGGCTATTGGATGATGCCGGTACATGGGATTGGAACCGATTGAAGATGGAATTCCATCAGAAATTTTATCCTATGCATTTGGTTCATCGTGATTGGATTTGTGAAGGAGAGAGTGTCGTTCAAGCTTGGGAGGGAGGGGGGGGGCTTAAATCTATGATGGACACATGCCCCAATCATGAGCTCTCAAGGGAAATAATCTTACAAAGCTTCTATGCTTGGCTTTCTCATGATAATCAATCAATGTTGACACTTCATCTACTGGCTCCTTAATAAAGAGAACTATCGAACTCAAATGGAATCTTTTGGAAAGGATTAAACGCAACTCTATAGATTGGGAAATCGACAAAGGTATAGAGTGAGGTATAAATCTTAAGTTGGATTCTGTTAGCTATTTTATAGAAACTGAAGCTTTTCATAAGTTTTGTGCAAATTATGGACTTGACTCTCGGATATTAGCTACTTTTGTGAATCATCCGGTACTCATGTTGATCTCCCTAAGGAGAAGTGGTTTAAATTTCACCCACATATTGAAGAAACTACTAAGGAACCTATTATAACTAAAGAAGAAACACTCATTTATAATATTGATCCATTTATGCCTAGTACTTATACTGAGAAACCACCTTTTCCTGATAGAATTAGATAACATGCTAAAGTTGCAACTGTGATTAATAAAAGTAATATCAAACAACATAGACCCTCTGAACAAATAAAGGTAGAACCTAAAGAAGCAATGATTAAGGATCTATTAGTTGATAATGTTGACGGGCATGTTATATATTTATGTGATGAAGCATCTCGTATTGCTAAACAAGATTCTAAAGATAAACATAGACCTGTTGTTGGCATGTCAGTTGTTTCTGTTAAGATTGGAGATTATTGTTATGATGGATTATGTGATAAGGGTTCTAGCATTAGTTCCATTCCATTTACTGTTTATCAAGAAATTATGCATGGCATTGCACCTGTTGAGTTAGCAGATATTGATGCTACTATTAAGCTTGCAAATAGAGGAACTATTTCACCACTTGGGATTGTTAGGGATGTTGAAGTCTTGTGTGGTAAGATCAAATATCCCACTAATTTCTTAGTCCTTGGTTCATTACAAGACAATATTTGTCCCATTATATTTGGTAGACCTTTCCTGAATATTCATAATGCCAAATTGATTGCACTAGGAAAACAGTTAGTGTCAACTTTGGTGATGCATCTTATGAATTTAATTTCTCCAAGTTTAGTAGACATATGCATGAGGAAGAGTCTTCTAATAAAGATAAATTAATTGGTCTTCCTTCTATTGTTGTGCCCCCTACTGATCCACTAGAACAATCACTACTAGAAAAAAGGCTATTAGTGGCGCACCAGTTTTTGCTATTAATGGCGCACTATAGGTGCGCCACTATTAACACGCCACTAGTAACAAATAGTAATGGCGCATCTCTGGTGCGCCATTAGTATCCCATATAATAATGGTGCACCACATAGTGCGCCATTACTATGTCCAACAGTGCGCCATTACTATGCCTCCTAGGGGGCCATATTTACCTTCACCTATGCCCCCAAGTGTGTCATTACTATGCCCCATAATGCGCCACTGGTATTTAGCCTTGGTGCGCCACTAATGCTCAATATGGTGCGCCACTACTGGGGGCCATATTTGCCTTCACCTATGCCCCAAGTGCGCCATTACTATGCCCGATAATGCGCCACTGGTATTTATCTTGGTACGCCACTAATGCTCAATATGGTGCGCCACTACTATGAATATTAGGAATTATTAATTTTTGCTTTTCTGGTATTTGCACATGTTACAAAATATGTTACATCACATAATATAAACATCACACAATAGAATTCATCATATTAGTCTCCAAATTCGAAATAGCAAACAAAGTTCAAACATTAGCCAAGTTTAGGTCTCGAGATATTAGCAAAGTTCATCATATTAGCCGAGTTTGTCGTCACATTACAAAGTCTATATCGATCATCTAAACTACCATCACATAGAAGAGAGCTGCGGTCACAATGAGCATCATCGGGATGAAACTGGTCTTCATCCGGTTCCTCCTCCGCTCCCTCCTCTCTCCCGCTAGATAGCGCGCATATCTAGCTTCCGCCTCCGCCCTAGTGGTGTACCCTTTGTAACTGTTACCGTTGAAACGGTGAACCTGTCTCCGACACTCCTCCTAGTCGTCGTAGACTTCTGGAACCTCACCCTTGTACACGACATACGACGGCATCTCTATGCACTAGACAAACAAAACGTTAGTAGCAATTCATAGATAATATATAAGCAATATATATCAAAAGGATCGGAAGAGAAAAGCAACACATTAATAGCACGATTCATGGTCCTACTAATAAATAGCATCGATTACATATAAGTTGAACGACTGTCCAAACTAAAGAGACATACAAGTTCATTAAGTTTAATTACAACATGAGCTAATCGATATTTCAGAACAACATAGCATCAATACTTTCGACTCAACTCAGGGACCGAAGCGTGGCTGAAGCCGCAGTCTTTCGTGATGGTCATGAATGTGCGGTCGTTGTCAGCCTGCATTTGTAGCGTTGTTTCTATTTCACTGTTGAACGGTTGATATTTGAGGTAGAACTGCCCCGAGGTACGAAGGACATCTTGATAGATGATTTTCGCAAACTCCGACTGGATGCAAAAGAATTCTTGTCTGATGTCCGCGTCCTGTATTGCCGACAAGCGTGCGGCCCATTCTTTGAGATTATTTGGTAGCATAAGGTGATGAAGGTCCCGTACGATCGCCCGCATGTGATGGAGGGCGTAGTAGGCATCCTTCTGACTGCCAGGCGGCTGCTTGACGCAGGGGAACGTCGTTATGTGGGTGAACACATGCTTGCCGTACCTACAAATTGGCCTCCTGAAGGTGCCTCCAGATTTGGCGTAGCCGGGGAGACAATCATCAAGAACTTTCTTGATATTTGTGTAGTATTTATTCGACTGACGGTCCTAGTCGAAATACGTGGCCATGGAATATTTCGGGCTTAAGAGGATGAGTGTGCAATGTGTGTCATTGCACAAAACACGGAATGTTAGAAAAAAAGAACAATCGAAATCTAAGAAATCATACGTTACGGGGCGGTGAGGGGATGACTTACTCGGAAAAGTAAGGCACGAGGAAGTTATCCTTATCTGGGTTCGCCAGAATGATGCCTTCGAGGTATGAACTCGCGACTTGCCGGTCCCCAGCGCTGTCCAAGATCTTGGCACGCATGTAGAAGGTGTCGACTATCACGATGTCCAAGGTCTTGTCTCTAATGATCCGCATCTCCATACTGACCGAAAATAGCCGAACGAAGGTGTAGTGCAGCGGATAAAGGTTAAACATAGCGAAGATGTCATCAAACCGCTGGACGATCATACGCCCGATGGTGCTATCGACAAAGCCCTTGCCCTCTGGCACCTTGGCCACGAAAACCGGGTATGCCACATCATTCTCGAAGAGACGCCACTTCTCCATAGAAAGAACACCGTCATGCAGACTCCGCATAGCACCGGTTGCAGCATTGAGCAGATTAGTCGGTAGCATCGGCCTACCCGTCACATGCACCCTCCTCGAGATATCCTTAGGTATTGGTGGCCCGTCCTGAGCACAGATCGTACTCGGTGCCGGCCGGCTCGCACCCTTGTTATTTTTTTCTTTTCCGTCCCTTCTGCTTCTTCTGCTGTAATGGGGTCGAGTTCTGCTCAGAGACCACCGTCTTGAGTGTGTTGGGGCTGATAATATTTCGCACCTCGGCTATTTGAGTCTCGATGAAGGCGGCAGCTGGAGGTGTCTCCTGAGAACTGAACAGACGACGCATGTTGCAATTGGGTTTCTCCACGGTACCAGCTAGATCGCGATCGTCTTTTGCAGGGTTGGGTTCTTGAGAAGGAGGCCCCAAGAATTTGTCACCGTACCCATCTTCGTTGATGTACTTATCGACGTTGGAAAATGTACCGTCGTCGTCGTCCGGATCCTGTGCTATATGCATGTCCGGGTCAGCTGACAGCGGTAGCGTTGCAGCGGTCTTGCCATGGCTTGGCGCCGACACGACTGGCGGTGTTGTCTGTGGGGTGGTGTCCCCTGCCCCCAAACGAATCTGGCTCTTCAGCCAAATCATGGACTAGTTTAAGCAGGCGCTGAGGGTCATCACATCATCTTCGTCGTCCCCAAGGGGTCGATACAGAGGTAACAAGTCGTCGCAGCCCCGCAGCACCCGAACCAGTTGAACCCTATACACGGTGGGTGGCATCGGATTACCGTGGAACATGCGGTTGCCCGCTTAAACGATTTTGGCCTTGGCGACATCGATCAACTCGCCGTCCATGAAGTGCAGGATAGTGCATGGAACGTTGGCGGCGCCCTGCGAAAACATGTAGGGCGTCAGGGATACCCAGTCAAAGGCAAGGAGATGAAGTCATCGTCCGAGGCTTAGTTACCGTGATGGCGTCGAGCTCAGCTAATGTCGAGGCACCGCCAATGGCGGGCGTGCAAGTGATGGAGGGGCCGCTTGCTGCCGAGGTGCCGGCCGGCGTATTCTTCCCACACCCGGGTGCATTAAGCTCCAATACCGGCGCCGACGCCCGAGACACCAATGCCGCCTCCGCCGGAGACACCAATGCCGGCGCGTTGTGCGAGTTGCTGCCCATGAAGCTGGGAATCGGGGACGACCCCTGTTGGCCGCCCGCAATCCACCCCTGCAGCCCCTGAACCAAGGAAGGCATAATGGCGGTGATCGTCGCTCCCAGTTGGTCTTGCACTTGCTCTTGGACTATCTCCGGAATCCGCGTGCACTTGTGCCTTGAGTTCTTTAACCTCGCGCTCCTGGCTTTCCGAGCTGGTCTTTCTCTCCTTTCGCCCAGCCTTATAGTATTCCGACCATTTCGTGGACAAGCCTTCACCGGCCACACGACTAGCTGACGACGGCTTACTAAACTTACCCTTGTGTTTCATTACATTCAACACCCTATTTAAAGTGGTGCCCCAAGGGGCAGACGGGGAGCTCTGAGACCCCGCGCTACTGCTTTCAATTTCCTGCGGAAGGAACGTGAACCATTTAGAAATTTGGCTTCATTAATTAGTCTGCAATCATATGGAGCTAATCACGCGGGGGTGTGTTCCTTACCAGAACACGCTCAAGCTCCTTCACCTTCGGATCCGTGGTAAGCTCCCTTGTTACCGGGTCCACCTTGTACCGGGCCCTGACGTAGTTCCTGGTCTGCTTTTCATGGTATTTATCGAAGAGGGGCGGTAGGCCTTGCTCGGCACGCTCCGCGTCCTCCTTGTCCCATTTAGATTCCACCACTCCGTAACCACCGGGACCGAGTTTGTGGACCCCTAAGTTCAAGTCCCGCATATCTTTCCCCCACTGACTTGATTCCGCGGATGCGTTGCTCTCGCACTTGATCTTGAACTCCAGGTAGTCAGCTTCACTGATCAAAGGATTTGTCTCCTTGATCTTCTCATAACTATCACCACTTAGAATCCTTCTCTTCACCGCGGCTCTCCAAGTAGCCAGGGCCGTTCTCATCTTCGTGAGGGCGGCACTGTTCACTTTATTCCCTGAGAGGCGTGTGTTTGCGAAGTCACTGGGCAACTTGTATCATTCATGCAACTTCGTGAAGAGGAGGTTGCGCAAATTCCCTCGGTCACGATGCCTTTGGTTCTCAGTGTTGATCGAGACGGTGCTCCGGAGAATGCACCCAAGTTGTCCCGTGTACCCACGGACTAATTCTTTGGGCGCCGTTGGATGCCCACTGGAGGACACTTCAGTAAATTCCTCCTTGACAGTGCCGAGCATGTTCGGGCGCCGGTCCTTCCGTTGCCTCTTTGGTTGGCTGCCATCTGTGCGTTCGCTGCCATCATCAGTGGTGGAATCCCCGGCGGCACCATCAGTGGTGTCATCCCCGACGCCACTAGGGGTTGTGTAGTCGGGATCGGTGTCTTTCGTGGCGTCCTCATAGCGGTGAGGTTCTTCCTCCATCTCCTGGGATAGCTCCCAGAATGGCTTGCCCGAACCGCCGGCCTCATCGTTGTCGGCCATGTTCGCTCTAAATAGGAAAAAAGGCTACTAGAGTTATTGGATGAGATCAGGGTAGTATCTATTCTTCTCAGATTTAGAGGAAAACTGAGAATAAAACATGCAAATTGATGCACACCCATAGGTAATATATCCTTTTCTTGGTTTATTTTACTTTCCATGTGATTCATACAAGTCCTTAGGAAAACTTGCTATCCCTGCATTCTTATTACCGAGCATACAAACAAAGCATGGCATATGTATGGAAGAAAAAATAGTTTGCATTTCAACTTAAGGGAAACCTATAAAAGCCACTTAGAAAAATTTGCTTTGTAGAAATAACATTGTCTCTAAATGTTGATTAATTTTTGTTTCGGTTGAGAATCGGGCACCTTCTAGGTCAAGAAAATTGGGCATGACCTTTGCTAATTTTCTTGACCTAGGAGTGCCCCATTCTCAACCGAAACGGAAATTAATCAACATTTCAGGAGAAAGGGGTAACTATTTGTCCTGGCATCAACATTCCAGGACACACGGGTGCTTAGCAATTTAAAATATTGTCAGGCCTACGCATCCAGTGCTCCAGATACTCCTTCCATTAAAAAAACAGCGGCTAGCCACCTTCCGGATAAACATGGGCTACACATGAATTGGTCGTTCCCAAATCATTTTAGATTTCTTGTCAAATCTGACAACACCAAATTAACGAATCTCACTCATGCGATTCTTACTTTTCTTCTCCAAATTATCAACATGAAAATGACTTCTCTAAGCCCTTCTGAACAGGCATCAACCATGATCATGCCACATAATATATTTTACATCCAGTGAATTCATTCAGATTTGTAGTATATAACATCGCATAAGGGAGGTGTTTTGTATTTCTCAGTCTGTATATTTGTGAGTAAAACGTGATACATCAAGTATATGGAGTAGTTAGGCATCAAGCGCCAAATATTGAGTTCTAAACTAGATGATCTCCAGCTCCCTGGTAGTAGGATACTCCTCGATTAACCAGCCAGTCATCTGAAGCCAGGCTGGATGCCACATGCATGATATGTAAATCTGAGAATGGTTGGGTAACTAAACCAAACTTGAACTGAACCCACGTGCTACATGTAAGCAAACCAAACCAAACTTGACTATTGAGAAATGTATTCAAACCAAACCCAAACTAAACCATGCGCCATATCCACCTAAACAGAACTAAAACCATGGTTATGAACTATGGTTATAACATACGGGTCAACCACAGTTACCACCACATGTACGTACAGTACATACTAAAACCAATCTGGTCCAGCCTAATGGCTAGCTGGCACACCCACATGCTTTATGCTGGTATGGAAACGTAACAAGGAATGGAAATCAACCGAGTACATGATTACAAATTACTCTGCATGTGTGCAAGCTACAATAAGCCTTTAGCCATGCAAATTGCAAATTACAAATCCTTTAGAAAGCAAGGTACAATAGCATATAACACACAGTTTAAATCGTGAAATCTTGCCAACGCCTGCCACCCATCAAAAGTTCAGAACAGAATTCATAACTGAAGCCTAACTGAATTTAGATGAACAGAGGAAATGGCTACCAGAATTCACATGCTTATCCAGAACAAAACAATACCTCCAGATGTTTACATGACTTGACAAATTTGTCTAGAACAGAGAAAATGGGCATTCAGTTATTATCTAGCACCAAAAAATTGTGTGTTTTCTTTGCTCGTTTCAAAGGAATCAAAATGACAGGACAGATTAACATCACTACGACTGTACCATTGTTCATCAATTCATGCATTAACCATTGACAGAGGAGGAGACATGGAAGTAAGGAGGAAGAGGAGCTCACCGAGCCGGAGGAGCTGGGGCAGCTGGGTCAGGGCCGGTGTATCTCCGGCGAGGGCGCGGTCGTATCTGGTGTGGCGGCTGGGGTCGGAGAGCGTCTCATAGGCCTCCTGCACCTGGATGAGGCGGCGAGGCGGGCTCCGGTAGGCGGCGGCGGGGGAGGCGGGAGGCAAGGGCAGCGAGGGCGGGGGTGGGAGGCGACGACGGAGCGGGGGTGGGAGGGCGAAACCCTAGCCGGTTGTGAAAGAAGGGGAAGGCAGGAGGCGGGAGGGGAGGGCGGGAAGGCCGTAGTGGGGGAGGGTTAGCAATGGTGCACCTTTCAGGGGTGCGCCATAAAAACCGTGATAGCAATGGCGCACCTTCTGCTGGTGCGCCATTACTAACTTTTTTTATTGGTATATCAATGGCACACCTTTTAGGGGAGCGCCATAAACATCATGATAGCAATGGCACACCTTCTCCTGGTGCGCCATTACTAACTTTTTTTTTGGATTTTTAGTTGCATGTAATAATTTAAGATTTGAGATAAAAGAAAAGGAAAAATGCAAATGGAGTGATAAAACCATTGTGCAAAGATTTAGAATTAGATGACATGGTTGAAATCAAGTGACATGAAATAACAGTCATCAAAGATTGAGCTTGCCATTGACACACACACACACGGCCGACACGTCGTGATTCGATCTTACCTATCTTTTCACAATATTCTTGCCCTTCTTTCTCGCGGTTGAATAATTTAGCCCCGAAACCCCTTGAATTCTTCTCTTGAACGGACGTCCTTTAGGTAGGGTGGTCCTGCTTCTTCTTGTGGTGTATGGTACTTCATCGTCCTCGTCATCTTCCATCTTCGGGTCGCTGTACTTGTCAAAGTCTTGCTCATTGGCGACTCCATCCATTCCGATGATGTTCCTTTTGCCTCTCCTCACGACAAGACGACTAGGCTTTGACAGGTCGGTAATGAAGAAGCATTGGTCCACTTGGCAAGTTGTACCCATGGCTCATTTTTTGCGGTGATGTTTGCTCCCGCGGTCTTATATTTGGCTTCGGGTATAACCATGGTGGTGAAATACCGGTATTCTTTTAGGACGCTCTTGGCCCATCTGACACAAAACATCGGGACCTTCTCTCCAGCGTAGCTCAGCTCCCAGATCTCCTCGATCCTTCCGTAGTATCTGTCCTTGTCGTTACCGGTGTAGGATTCCATCATTACCTCCGAGTTCTGATAATCGCTCTTCATGTCCTTTTTCTTGGTGTAGAATGTGTAGCTGTTGATATCGTACGCCTCACAGGTCATCACGTTGTGCTCGGCGCCCTGTGACAAGGCGAATATGAGTTTTTCTCCCGCGGAAGAATCCTCATGTAAAGGGTACGACAGAAGCTTGTCCTTGAACCAATGCGTGAAACATGAGTTGTGCTCTTTGATTATATCTCCGTCCGTCCTCTATTGGCCTCAGTCATTGTACGTATTCTCAATAAAGGTTTTGTGCTCTACCACCCAAGGATCGACCACGTCTATGTGTTGTAGCGCGACTAGGTTTGCTCTTTCAAAGTCGGCGAGTTGACCCTTGAACTCGACATGCATTTCGCGGCGACCCTCGCGCTGACCCCATCCAGTGAGCCTGCCGAGGTGCCTGTTGGCGGGTAGACCAACGGGGTTCTCGATGCCTAGATAATTCGTGCAGAAGGAGATGCACTCTTCGGTCAGAAAGCCCTTGGCTATGCTTCCATCTGGACGTGCCCTGTTGGGAACGTATCCTTTGATGACACCATTCATCCTTTCGAACGGCATCATGCTGTGTAGGAACGTCGGCCCGAGTTGGATGATATCCTCCACGATATGGACCAGCAGATGCACCATAACATCAAAGAATGCAGGCGGGAAGTACATCTCAAGCTCGGATAGTATCACCATGATCTCTTCCTGTAGCCTTCTAAGTTGCCTCACGCCAACCGACTTCCGAGAGATGACGTCGAAAAAGTTGCATAGACCAAATAGCATTTCATGGACGTGCGCGTCCATGATCCCATGGATTGCAACTAGAAGTATCTGCGTCATCAGCACGTGACAGTCGTGAGACTTCATCCTGCTGAACTTCTGCTTCGCTAAGTCTAGGTATCTACTTATCTTCCCTGCGTAACCGTAAGGAAGTTTTACTCCTATGAGGCAGGTGAAAAACTGCTCGATCTCCTTCTGACTTAGAGTGAAGCATGCGGGAGGGCAGTCATATTCGATCTTCTTGGCCTTTTTGCCTTTGCGACGACTTTCCGTGTCCTTCGCCTCATCATCATCATCAACATTAGGGAGTTTTGCGTGAAGCTCCTGCCTGATGCCCATTGATTGCAAGTCTACCCTTGCTTTCGGCCCTTCTTTGGTCCTCTCTGGCATGTTGAGCAGGGTACCAAGCAGACTCTCACACACGTTCTTCGTGATATGCATGACATCAAGGCTGTGAGGCACACGGAGGATCTTCCTGTATGGCAAGTCCCAGAAAACAGACCTCGTTTTCCATACCTTCAGCAGCGGCTCTGGCGCCTTTCGCTTCTTACCCAGCGGTGGGCACTCTTTCCAATTTTTCAACAACTCGTCTATTTCCTTGCCGCTCCTCGTACGTGGGGGTATTCTGGGTTCGGTTTCACCATCGAATAGAACCTTGCGTTTTCTCCATGCGTCATCGTCGCGAAGCCACCTTCGATGTCCCATGAACACAGTTTTCGAAGACCCGGGATCTCTATCTAGCTGGCGATACGTTGTGTCATCCATGCACCTGAGGCATGCAGAAAATCCGTGGACCACCTGCCCCGCGACATATCCGTAACCGAGATAGTCGTGCACCGTCGTGAGCAGTGCGGCTCTCATAGGGAAATATTGTTTCGCTTCGGCGTCCAACGTATTGGCTGGCGTTTTTCCACAGCGTGTCTAGCTCCTCTTTCAGCATCCCCAGATACAGATTGATGTTGTTCCCTGGTTGTTTCGGCCCTTCAATTAGCATACTCATGTGAATGTACTTCCTCTTCATGCACATCCAGGGGGAAGGTTGTACATCCACACAAACACAGGCCAGGTGCTATGTGTGCTTCTCTGGCTGCCAAATGGATTGACTCCATCGCTGCTCACGCCCAGCACGACGTTCCTTGGATCGTCCCCAAATTCTGGGTGTTCGAAGTTCAACGCTTGCCACTGGCTCGCATCCTTAGGGTGACTCAGCATCTTGTCTTTTTTATTTATCTCCGGATCATTTCCGTCATCTTCTCGCTTCTTCTCCTCCCTATCCGCGTGCCAATGCAGGAGCTTTGCGAGCTTAGGGTCCGTGAAATACCGCTGAAGACGAGGAGTGATCGGAAAGTACCACACCACTTTTCGAGGAGCTTTCTTCCTCTTCTTGTATCGAGTGACACCGCACACCGGACATATGGTAGACTCCGCGTGCTCGTCCCGATAAATGATGCAATCGTTCATGCACACATGGTATTTCACGTGCGGTAAATCCAGAGGACACACAGTTTTCTTCGCCTCCTCAAAACTGGTCGGGCACTTGTTCCCCTTGGGAAGGCGTTCGTGCTAGAATGACATGTTCTCGTCAAAGCATGCGTCGGTCATTTTGTGTTTTACCTTCATCTCTAGAGCCATGAGCGTTACTTTCAGGCGGGTATCCTCGGGCCTGCATCCTTCATACAATGGAGTAACTACGTCTATCTCCAGTTGATCCAGCTTGGCTTTCTCTCGGGCGGCAGCTCTTGCGTTACCCGTCTACTTGAGAAGCAGCTCTTGAATATGAGGGTCCTACACCCAGCCCATCTATGGTCCATCATCGTATACTCCGGCATCTTCATCTTCATGACCATTCCCTTCGTCTTGATCTTCCTCATCATCATGTCCGGCATCTTCTACATGATGACTGTGTCCTGCATCTACTTCGTGATCATGTCCTGGAGATTCTTCGTCTTCTCGCTCGCCCTTGCCGCTATTGTCTTGCTGCCCTTCCTTATTTCTTGCCCGCCCCCCATGGATGACTTCATAATCATCTTCATCACCTTGCCACCGATATCCATCCATGAAACCACGCACGAGCAGGTGGTCCCGCACCTGTCTGGAATCTGGGTCCATAAGGCTCTTCAGCTTGCATCTTCGACAAGGACATCTTATCTCCGTCTCGTTCTTTTGAAGCATCTCGGCCTTCGCGGAGCTCAAAAACCTATTCACGATGCCTTCGGTCATCGTGCAAACCATGGTCGCCTGCGGGGTACAGCAAAACGATATTTTAGAACCAAAAAAATTTGGCATGACTTGTCCTAAAAATAGGGCCAAAAAGAATGCATAGTGCCAAATTCTAGCTGAAACGGAAACGAATCAACATTCCGGCAAAATATTGGCAACTATCGCATTTCAAATACCGGTACCTACAAACACAAACATATGCAACACCACAAACATACATAGATCTAGCTCAATGAGAAAAGTGTAGATCTAGGCCATAAAAAGTGTGTACGTTGGAGGGAGAAAAAAGTAGATCTAGACATAAAGAAAGCTTTCCCCTTACTTACCTATAAAAAAGGAAATTTAACCACTTAATTTGGGTGAATCTATGGTGCAAATGAGGTGAGGAGGAGGAGGCAGTCAAGACCAAGCTTGGTAGAGGTGGGGAGAATGAAGTGGGGAAAGTGAGTGTGGTCGGTGGCTGTCAAAAATATCTAGCTGCTCTGAGGTTACCAATGGCGCACCTCCTAAGAATGCGCCACTAGTAACCAGGGTTACTAATGGCGCACCTGGTGTGTGGTGCACCATTACTAGTTTTGAAAAAAATTGAAAAAAAATGTTAGTAGTGGTGCACCGTGGGTGAGGTGCGCCATTACTAGTTAAAACTAGTAATGGCGCACCAAACCCCGGTGCACCACTGGTAAGTCTCAGGAGGGGTGTGTGCCCAGGAGAAACTTAGCAGTGGCGCACCACACACAAGGTACGCCATTACTAATATAAACATTAGTGGCGCACCCATGTGTGGTGCGCCACTGCTATTTAGCAGTTGCGCACCACATACATAGTGCGCCACTAATGTCTATATTAGCTATAACCCTTTTTCTAGTAGTGAATATTTGCTAGACCATGAATACGATATGCACATGAAAGAAAGAAAAGAGATAGATGATGTTTTCTTTAAACAAGCACCTATCATTCAACAAAATTTGCCTGTTGAAACCTTGGGAGACCCTCTACCCCCTAAGAGTGATCGTGTGTTTGAATTAAAGAAACTACCTGATACATTGAAGTATGCTTATCTTGATGAAAAGAAGATATATCGTCTTATTATTAGTACTAACCTTTCGGAACATGAAGAAAAGAGATTACTTAAGGTTCTAAGGAAGCACCGAGCTACAATTGGTTATACTCTGGATGATTTTAAGGGAATTAGTCTTAATTTATGCCATCACAAGATTAATATGGAACCAGATGCTAAACCAGTCATTGATCATCAACATTGGTTGAATCCTGAGATGAAAGATGTGGTAAGAACTGAAATGTTAAAACTTCTGGAGGTAGGTATAATTTATACTATAGCTGATAGTAGACAGGTAAGTCATGTTCATTATGTTCCTTAGAAAGGAGGCATAACTGTTGTTCCTAATGATAAAAGTGAATGTATCCGACAGAGAGTTGTAACTCGTTATAGGATGGTAATTTATTTCAGGAATTTAAATAAAGCTACTAGAAAAGATTATTACCCTTGCCTTTCATTGATCAAATGTTAGAAAGATTGTCTAAACACACACACTTTTTCTTCTTAGAAAGGTATTCTGGTTTCCCTCAAATACCTGTAGCACAAGAGGATCAAGAGAAAACCACACTTACTTCTCCTTTTTGAAACCTATGCTTATATACGTATGCCTTTTGGTTTATGCAATGCTCCTGCTATTATTCAAAGATGTATGACTCCTATATTCTCTAAATTTTGTGAAAACATTGTTGAGGTATTCATGGATGATTTCTCTGTTTGTGGAACCTCTTTTGATGATTTCTATAACAACCTTGATCCACTTATGCATAGATGTGAAGAAACTAATCTTGTCTTGAATTGGGAGAAGTGCCACTTTATGGTAAATGAAGTTATAGTCCTTGGACATAAGGTTTCCAAAAGATGTATTGAGGTATATAAAGCTAAAGTTGATTCAATTGAAAAAATGCCATGCCCTAAAGATATCAAAGGTATTCAAAGTTTCCTTGGTCATGTCAGTTTCTATAGACGGATTACTAATGATTTCTTTAAGATTTATAGGCTTCTTACCAATCTTTTGCAAAAATATATTCCATTTTTTTATGATGACTGCGCAGAAGCCTTTGAAAAACTTATGGAAGTCTTACTTTCTGCACCTTTATTTCAACCACCTGACCGGAACCTACCTTTTGAAATAATGTGTGATGCTAGTGACTATGCTATTGGTGCTGTTCTAGGACAAAGAGTTGATAAGAAATTGAATGTTATTCACTATGCTAGTAAAAACCTAAACAACACTCAAAATAATTATGCTACCACTAAAAAACAATCTCTAGTTGTTGTGTTTGCATCTAACAAATTCATATTATGTATAGTTGATTCTAAAGTAATAATTCACACCGGTCATGCTGCTATTAAATATCTGTGAGAATAGAAAGATGCTAAACCTAGACTGATTAGGTAGAATCTTCTATTTACAAGAGTTTTATTTTCATATTGTTGATAGGAAGGGAGCTAAAAAACCACAGTAGATAATTTGTGTAGGATGGAAAAAAATCTTGATGGCCCGTTGCCTATTGATGATAGTTTTCTCGATGAGCAATTAGCTGTTAGAAATCCTTGCACTTCTTGCAATAGTCCATGGTATGCAGATTATGCAAATTACATTGTTATTAAATATATACCACCTAACTTCACATACAAACAAAAGAAAAAGTTCTTATTTGACTTCAGACATTACTTTTGGGATGATTCACATTTATATAAAGAAGGAGTAATGGTATTAATAGACGTTGTGTACCAGAGGATGAACATGAACTAATTCTATAGAAGTGCGATTCCGAAGCATATGCATGATCATGCGGGAGATAGAACCACACATATGGTATTATAGACTGGTTTTTATTGATCTACTCTCCTCAAAGATGCACGTAAGTTTGTGTTCTCTTGTGATGAATGTCAAAGAATTGCAAATAGTGGTAGACTTCAGGAAATGCCAATGAACTCTCCACTTATTATCGAACCATATGACATTTCGGGCTTTGATTACATGGGAAAAATTCCTTCCTCTAATGGATATACTCATATTTTAGTTGCTGCTGATTATGTCACTAAGTGGGTAGAAACTATTCCAACTGGTAGTGTTGATCACAACACCTCTATTAAAATGCTTAAAGAAGTTATCTTTCCGAGGTTTGGAGTCCCTAGATATTTAATGACTGATGGTGGTTCACATTTTATTCATGGTGCATTTTGTAAACTCTTAGCTAAATATGATGTCAATCATAGAATTGCCTCTCCATGTCATCCTCAATGTAGTAGTCAAGTTAAATTGAGCAATAGATAAATAAAGTTAATTTTGCAAAAGACTGTTAATAGATCTAGGAAGAATTGGTCTAAGAAACTAAATATGCACTGTGGGCATACATAACTACTTATAAGAATCCTATGGGCATGTCCCCTTATACGATGGTCTACGGAAAAGCTTGTCATTTACCTCTAGAATTAGAACACAAGACATATTGGGCAATTAAAGAGCTTAATTGTGATTTCAAACTTGTCGGTGAAAAGCGGTTGTTTGACATGACTTCTCTGCATGAATGGAGGACGCAAGCTTATGGAAATGCCAAGTTGTTTAAAGAAAAGGTTAAAAGATGGCATGCCAAGAAAATACAAAAACATGAATTTAACGTTGATGATCATGTTCTATTGTACAATTCTCGTTTCAGATTATTTGCAGGAAAAGTCCTTTCCAAATGGGGGGAACCCTATATTATCAAGGAGGTTTATCGCTCTGAAGCCATCAAGATCAACAACGCAGAAGGAACAAATCCTAATATGGTTAATGGACAAAGAATTAAACATTATATTTCAGGTACACTGACCAACAAGGAAACAAATATTACCCAAATAATGACACTGAAGGAACACATAAAAGAGACCTTCCAGAGCACTCCAGAATCCTAAAAAAGGCCAGGTATGTGGTACGGTAAGTAAACCGACTCCAAAAGTTCCATGAACGCCATTTTTTTCGTTTCAGATCATATAAAAAACTACAAAAATAATAACTAGACAGGAAAGTGCAAGAGCTGACTACAAGCCAGGGGGTGTGCCCTACCCCCAGGATACGCTAGGGTGGCATGTGGGCCCCTCATGGAGTTTCCTGACTCTGTTTTCCTTTCGTAGACTTGTCCTGCATGGGAAAATTTCATTATGAATAATCCTTGATGTTTTGAACACCATATCACAAGTTTTCCCTTTGTTCTTGTTTCGAGCTATTTTCCTAGCAGAACTATAAGCACTATGTCATCTCAAGATTTGGACGGAGCGAGCTACATTTTGCACCTCACTGCGGATCCCAAGGTCTATTCATATCTTGATCCCTATGGATGGACAACGGAGGAAGAGGAGGAGGCCGACCTAAAAAGGACGGAGTCTTTTAGCGAGGAAGAAGAGGAACCTATTGGGGAATGTTGCATGGGAAAAAAAATTCCTACGCACACGCAAGATCTGTCCATGGGGATGAGCATCTGTGAGAGGGAGAGTGGATCTACATACCCTTGTAGATCACTAAGCGAGAAGCGTTAAGAAACACAGTTGATGTAGTCGAACATCTTAGCGATCCAAATTGCAAGCCGTCCCGTGATCCCATCACGATCCATCCCGTGACCCAATCACGATCCATCCTGTGATCCAATCAGGATCCGTCCAGCGATCCAGTCGTGGTCCTTCCGATCTAGCGCCAAATGGACGGCACCTCCACGTTCAGCACACGTACGGCTCGATGATGATCTCCACCTCCTTGACCCAACAAGCGAGGGTGGAGAGGTAGATGAGTTCTCCGGCAGAACAATGGCATTGTGGCGATGGTGGTGAACTAATCCAACAGGGCTTCGCCTAAGCATCACCGAACTAATCTAGAGGAGAAACTGATCTAGGGAAGAAGAGGGGAGCACATGGCAATTAGGGTTGGGGCTGCCTGTTGGGGAACGTAGTAATAATTCAAAAAAATTCCTACCTGCCACCAAGATCAATCTAGGAGATTGTAGCAATGAGAGAGAGGGAGTGCATCTTCATACCCTTGAAGATTGCTAAGCGGAAGCGTTGCAAAGAACGAGGTTGATGGAGTCGTACTCGCTGCGATTCAAATCGCAGAAGATCCGATCCACGCGCCGAACGGACGACGCCTCCGCGTTCAACACACGGACATCTTGGGGATGTCTCCTCCTTCTTTATCTAGAAAGAGGAGAGGAGAAGTTGAGGGAGAGCTCTGGCAGCACGACGACGTGGTGGCGGTGGAGCTCGTGATTCTCCAGCACAGCTTCGCTAAGCACTACGAAGGAGGAGGAGGAGGTGTAGGAGGGGGAGGGCTGCGCCAGGGGCAAGGGTTACAGATCCCATGCTCCTCCCGAGTATATATAGGGGTGGAGGGGGATGTTTTATTTCCCTCCAAGTCCATTGGGGCATTAGCAAAGGTGGGAGGAAAGAAATCCCATCCTTTCCCTTCCCCACGATTGTTATCCCCTTTTTAGGGATCTTGATCTTATCCCTTCGGGATACGATCTTATTCCTTCTAAGGGGAGATGTTGGTGCGCCTTGACCAGGGGTGTGCGGCCTTGCCCCCACTACTCACGTTCATGTGGGTCCCCTCATGCAGGTGGGCCCCACTCCGGAACTTTCTAGAACCTTCCCGGTACAAAACCGAAAAATCCCAAACATTTTCCGGTGGTCAAAATAGGACTTCCCGTATATAAATATTTACCTCCGGACCATTCCAGAACCCCTCGTGACATCCGAGATCTCATCTGGGACTCCGAATAACTTTTGTTAACCACATACAATTCCCATTACAACTCTAGCGTCACCGAACCTTAAGTGTGTAGACCCTATGGGTTCGGGAACCATGCAGTCATGACCGAGACACCTCTCCGGCCAATAATCAATAGAGGGATCTGGATACCCATATTGGATCCCACATGTTCCATGATGATCTCATTGGATGAACCATGATGTCGGGGATTCAATTAGTCCCGTATACAATTCCCATTATACATCTCTATGTTACTTGCCCGAGATTCGATCGTCGGTATCCCTATACCTTGTTTAATCTCGTTACCGACAAGTCTCTTTACTCGTTCTGTAAAACATGATGTTGTGACTAACTCCTTAGTCACATTGAGCTCATTATGATGATGTATTACCGAGTGGGCCCAGAGATACCTCTTCGTCACATGGAGTGACAAATCCCAATCTCGATTCGTGCCAACCCAACACACACTTTCGGAGACACCTGTAGTGCAACTTTATAGTCACCCAGTTACGTTGTGACGTTTGATACACCCAAAGCATTCCTACTATATCCGGGAGTTGCACAATCTCATGGTCTAAGGGAATTATACTTGACATTAGAAAATCTCTAGCAGACGAACTACACGATCTTGTGCTATGCTTAGGATTGGGTCTTGTCCATCACATCATTCTCCTAATGATATGATCCCGTTATCAACGACATCCAATGTCCATGGCCAGGAAACCATGACCATCTATTAATCAACGAGGTAGTGGGAATGGCATGGTCTATGTATTCACACATGTATTACGGTTTCCGATTAATACAATTATAGCATGAACAATAGACAATTATCATGAACAAGGAAATATAATAATAACCATTTTATTATTGCCTCTAGGGCATATTTCCAATAGTCTCCCACTTGCACTAGAGTCAATAATCTAGTTACATTGTGATGAATCGAACACCCATAGAGTTCTGGTGCTGATCATGTGTCGCTCGTGAAAGAGGTTTAGTCAATGGATCTGCGACATTAAGATCCATATGTACTTTACAAATATCTATATCACCATCATGAATGTAACCACAAATGGAGTTGAAGTGGCGCTTGATGTGCTTGGTTTTCTTGTGAAACCTGGGCTCCTTGGCAATGGCAATCACTCCAGTGTTGTCACAGAAGAGAGTCATCGGGCCCGACACATTGGGAATAACTCCTTGGTCAGTGATGAACTCCTTCATCTAGACACCTTCCTGCGCTGCTTCTGAAGCAGCTATGTACTCCGCTTCACATGTAGATGCCGCCACGACACTTTGTTTGCAACTGCGCCAACTGACTACCTCACCATTCAAAATATACACGTATCCGGTTTGTGACTTGGAGTCATCCGGATCTGTGTCGAAGCTAGAATCGACGCAACCCTTTACGATGAGCTCTTCGGGACCTCCATAAACAAGAAACATATCCTTAGTCCTTTTCACGTACTTAAGGATATTCTTGACCGCTATCCAGTGTTCCATTCCAGTGTCACTTTGGTACCTCCCTACCAAACTTATGGCAAGGTTCACATCGGGTCTAGTACATAGCAGGGCATACATAATAGAGCCTATGGTTGAGGCATAGGGGATGACACTCATCTTTTCTCTATCTTCTGCCGAGGTCGGGCATTGAGCTGTGCTCAATCTCACACCTTGCAATACATGCAAGAACCCCTTCTTGGACTGATCCATATTGAACTTATTCAATATCTTGTGCTTTGTGAAAGACCAATGCGGCGTCTCGATCTATCTCTATAGATCTTGATGCCTAATATGTAAGCAGCTTCTCCAAGGTCCTTCATGGAAAAACACTTATTCAAGTAGGCCTTTATGCTTTCCAGAAGTTCTATATCATTTCCCATCAAAACTATGTCATCCACAAATAAAATGAGAAATGCTACAGAGCTCCCACTCACTTTCTTGTAAATACAGGCTTCTCCATAAGTCTGTATAAACCCAAATGCTTTGATCACCTCATCAAAGTGAATGTTCCAACTCCGAGAGGATTGTACCAACCCATAGATGGAGCGCTGGAGCTTGCATACCTTGTCAACATTCTTAGGATTGACAAAACCTTCCGGCTGCATCATATACAATTCTTCCTTAAGGAAACCGTTAAGGAAGGCCGTTTTGATGTCCATTTGCTAGATCTCATAATCATAAAATGCAGTAATTGCTAACATGATTCGGACGAACTTCAGCATCGCTATGGGTGAGAAGGTCTCATCGTACTCAACTCCTTGAACTTGTCGATAACCCTCAACGACAAGCCGAGCCTTATAGACGGTCACATTACCATCCGTGTCAGTCTTCTTCTTAAAGATCCATTTATTTTCTATGGCTTGCCGATCATCGGGCAAGTCCGCCAAAGTCCATACTTTGTTCTCATTCATGGATCCTATCTCGGATTTCATGGCTCCTAGCCATCTGTTGGAATCCGAGCCCACCATCGCTTCTCCATAGTTTGTAGGTTCATCGTTGTCCAACAACATGACTTCCAAGACAGTGTTGCCGTACCACTCAGGAGCAGTACGCGTCCTTGTCGGCCTACGACGTTTGATAGTAACTTGATCTGAAGCTTCATGATCATCATCATTAACTTCCTCTTCGACTGACGTAGGCTCCACAAAAACATCTTTTTGTGTTGCGCTACTCTCTGGTTGAAACAATGGTTCAACAACCTCATCAAGTTCTATCTTCCTCACACTTAATTTTTTCGAGAGAAACTCTTTCTCGAGAAAGGACCCAGTTTTAGCACTCGGATCTGAGATAGAAGGTATACCCAAATGTTCTTAGGGTATCCTATGAAGTTGCACTTTTTCGCTTTGGGTTTGAGATTATCAGACATAAGTGCCGCATTCCCAAACTCTAAGAAATGACAGCATAGGTTTCTATCAAACCGTCATTCATACGGTGTCATCTGAATGGATTTAGATGGTGCCCTATTTAAAGTGAATGTTGTTGTCTCTAATGCATAACCCCAAAACGATAGTGGCAAAATGATAAGGGACATCATAGTATGCACCATATCCAATAGAGCACAACTACGACGTTGGACACACCATCACACTATGGTGTTCGAGGTGGCGTGAGTAGTCAAAACAACTTCCACATTGTCTTAAGTTGTATACCAAACTCATAACTCAGATATTCACCTCCACGATCATATTGTAGACATTTTTATCTTCTTGTCATGATGATCTCAAACTTCACTCTGAATCTGCTTGAACTTTTCAAATGTTTCAGACTTGTGTTTCATTAAGTAAATTTGCCCATATCTACTCAAATCATCAGTGAAGGTAAGAAAATAATGATATCCAGCGCACGCTACAACACTCATTGGACTGCATACATCAACATGTATTATTTCCAATAAGTTACTAGCCCGCTCCATCATACCGAAGACGAGGTCTTTAGTCATCTTTCCCATGAGGCAGGGTCCGCATGTCTCAACTGATACGAAATCGAATGAGTGCAAAGATCCGTCAGCATGGAGTTTCTTCATGCGATGACATTTAGCGGCAGTGCCACAAGTATGTGGTACTATCATTATTTAACTTTTATCTTTTGGTATCAATGTTATGAACATGTGTATTACTATGATCAAGATTCAATAAACCATTCCCATTGGGCGCATGACCATTGAAGGCATTATTCATGTAAAGAAAATAACCATTATTCTCTAAATTAAATGAATAACTGTATTACAATAAACATGATCTAATCACATTCATGATCAACACAAACACCCAATAACATTTATTTAGGTTTATCACTAATCCCGAAGGTAGAGAGAGCGTGCGACGGTGATCACATCAACCTTGGAAACACTTCCAATACACATCGTCACCTCACCCTTAGCTAGCCTCCTTTTATTCCGTGTCTTTTATTCTGACTTACCAACATTTAGCAACTGAACCGATATTTAATACCCAGGTGCTACTAGGAGTATTAGCAAGATAAACATCAATAATATGTATATCAAATATACTTCTGTCGACGTTGCCAGCCTTCCTATCTACCAAGTATCTAGGGTTGTTTCGTTTCAGCATCTGCACTCCTCATAATAGAAGCACTTAGTCTCAGGTTTGGGTTCAACCTTGGGTTTCTTCACTGGAGCAGCAACTGGCTTGCCATCCATGAAGTTTCCCTTCTTGCCCTTTCCCTTTGTGAAACTAGTGGTTTTACTAACCATCGACACTTGATGCTCCTTCTTGATTTCTACCTTCGCGGTGTCAAACATTGCGAATAGCTCAGGGGTCATCATTTCCATCCCTAGCATTTTATAGTTCATCACGAAGCTCTAGTAGTTTAGTGACAGTAACTTGGAGAACTATATCAATCAGTATCTCATCTCGAAGATCAACTCCCACTCGATTCAAGTGATTGTAGTACCCAGACGATCTGAGCACATGCTCATCGGTTGAGCTATTCTCCTTCATCTTGCGGGCAAGGAATCTTGTTGGAGGTCTCATACCTCTCAACACAGGCACGAGCCTGAGATCCCAATTTCAGCTCTTAGGACATCTCATATTTTCCGTGACATTCAAAATGTTTTGGAGCCTCAATTCTAAGCCGTAATTCATGACGCACTGAACTATCAAGTAGTCATCACAACGTGCCTGTCAGATGGTCACAACATCTACAGACGACGCTTGAGGGGGTGGCACACCGAGTGGTGCATTAAGCACAGAAGCCTTCTATGCAGCAATGAGGATAATCCTCAGATCACGGACCCAGTCCACATTATTCCTACCATCATCTTTCGACATACTTTTCTCTAGGAACGTATGAATAAAACAGGGGAGCTACAACGTGAGCTATCTACAACATAATTTGCAAAGACACTTCTGACTATATTTATGATAATGAGTTCAATTAATCATATTACCTAATGAACTCCCACTCAGATAGACATCCCTCTAGTCATCCAAGTGATACATGATCCATATCGACTAGGCCGTATCCGATCATCACGTGATACGGACTAGTTATCAATGGTGAACATCTCCATGTTGATCGCATCTACTATACGACTCATGTATTCCTTTCGGTCTCTCGTGTTCCGAGGCCATGTCTGTACATGCTAGGCTCGTCAAGTTAACCTAAGTGTTTCGCGTGTGTAAATATGGCTTACCCCCGTTGTATGCGAACATTAGAATCTATCACACTCGATCATCACGTGGTGCTTCGAAACAACGATCCTTCGCAACGGTGCACACTTAGGGGGAACACATCTTGAAATTTTAGTGAGGGATCATCTTATTTATGCTACCGTCGTTCTAAGCAAATAAGACGTAAAAATATGATGAACATCACATGCGAATCATAAAGTGACATGATATGGCCAATATCATCTTGCGCCCTTGATCTCCATCTTCGGGGCGCCACATGATCCCCATCGTCACCGGCACGACACCATAATCTCTGTCATCATGATCTCCATCATCCTGTCTTCATGAAGTTGTCTCGCCAACTATTACTTCTACTACTATGGCTACTGGTTAGCAATAAAGTAAAGTAATTACATGGCGTTTTTGATGGACACGCAGGTCATACAATAAATTAAGACAACTCCTATGGCTCCTGCCGGTTGTCATACTCATCGACATGCAAGTCGTGATTCCTATTGCAAGAACATGATCAACCTCATACATCACATATATATCATCACATCCTTTGACCATATCACATCACATAGCATACCCTACAAAAACAAGTTAGGCGTCCTCTAATTGTTGTTGCGAGTTTTACGTGGCTGCTACGGGTTTCTAGCAAGAACGTTTCTTACCTACGCAAAAGCCACAACGATGATATTCCAATTGCTATTTACCCTTCATAAGGACCCTCTTCATCGAATCCGATCCGACTAAAGTGGGAGAGACAGACAGCCGCTAGCCACCTTATGCAACAAGTGCATGTCAGGTGGTGGAACCTGTCTCACGTAAGCATACGTGTAAAGTCGGTCCGGGCCGCTTCATCCCACAATGTCGCCGAATCAAGATAGGACTAGTAACGGTAATAAAATTGACCAAACCATCGCCCATAACTACTTGTGTTCTACTCGTGCATAGAATCTACGCAGAAACCTGGCTCTGATACCATTGTTGGGGAACATAGTAATAATTCAAAACAATTCCTACGTGTCACCAAGATCAATCTAGGAGATGCTAGCAACGAGAGGGAGAGGGAGTGCACCTTCATACCCTTGAAGATCTCTAAGAGGAAGCATTGCAAAGAGCGTGGTTGATGGAGTCGTACTCACGGCGATTCAAATCGCGGAAGATCTGATCCAAGCGCCGAACGCACGACGCCTCGGTGTTTAACACACATAGAGACCGGGGACGTCTCCTCCTTCTTGATACAGAAAGGGGAGAGGAGAAGTTGAGTGAGAGATCCGATAGCACGACGGCATGATGGCGGTGGAGCTCGTGGTTCTCCGCAGAGCTTCGCTAAGCCCTACGGAGGAGGAGGAGGAGGTGTAGGAGGGGGAGGGTTGCGCTAGGGGCATTGGTTGCAGCTCCCATGCGCCTGCCCACTATATATAGGGGTGGAGGGGGCTGGTTTCTTGCTCTCCAAGTCCATTGGGGCGTTGGCAAAGGTGGGAGGAAAGAAATCTCATCCTTTCCCTTCCCCACCGATTGTTATCCCCCCTTTTTAGGGATCTTGATCCTATCCCTTCGGGATATGATCTTATTCCTTCTAAGGGGAGATCTTGGTGAACCTTGACCAGGGGTGTGGGGCCTTACCCCCACTACCCACGTTCATGTGGGTCCCCCCATGCAGGTGGGCCCCACTCCGGAACCTTCTAGATCCTTCGGGGTACAATACCAAAAAATCCTGAACCTTTTCCGGTGGCCAAAATAGGACTTCCCATATATAAATCTTTACCTCCGGACAATTTCGAAACTCCTCGTGATGCTTGGGATCTCATTCGAGACTCCGAACAACTTTTCGGTAACCACATACAATTCTCATTACAACTCTAGCGTCACCGAACCTTAAGTGTGTAGACCTTACGGGTTCGGGAACCATGCAGTCATGACCGAGACACCTCTCCGGCCAATAAACAATAGAGGGATCTGGACACCCATATTGTCTCCCACATGTTAAACGATGATCTCATCGGATGACAATGTCGGGGATTCAATTAATCCCGTATACAATTCCCTTTGTCCATCGGTATGTTACTTGCCCGAGATTCGATAGTCGGTATCCCTATACCTTGTTCAATATCGTACCGGCAAGTCTCTTTACTCGTTCCGTAACACATGATCCCATGGCTAACTCCTTAGTCACATTGAGCTCATTATGATGATGTATTACCGAGTGGGCCCAGAGTTGCCTCTCTGTCACACGGAGTGACAAATCCCAGTCTCGATTCGTGCCAACCCAACAGACACTTTTGGAGACACATGTAGTGCACCTTTATAGTCACCCAGTTACGTTGTCATGTTTGATACACCCAAAGCATTCCTACGGCATCCGCGAGTTTCACAATCTCACGGTCTAAGGAAATGATACTTAACATTAGAAAAGCTCTAGCATACGAACTACATGATCTTGTGCTATGATTAGGATTGGGTCTTGTCCATCACATCATTCTCCTAATGATGTGATCCCGTTATCAACGACATCCAATGTCCATGGCTAGGAAACCATGCCCATCTATTGATGAAAGAGCTAGTCAACAAGAGGCTCACTAGGGACATGTTGTGGTCTATGTATTCACACATGTATTATGGTTTCCGGTTAATACAATTATAGCATGAACAATAGACAATTATCATGAACAAGGAAATATAATAAGAACCATTTTATTATTTCCTCTAGGTCATATTTCCAACACTGCCCTCAAAATCCTCTAGTATATATAGGAGGAAGGGGGAGGCCGATGCCCCTAGTGCTGCCCCTAGGCTTCGACCGAAGTGGGGAGGTGGAGGAGTCCTACTCCAGTCCTACTAGGAGTAGGATTCCTCCCCCACTTGGAAAACGTTTCCACCTCTTAGGTTTTCCTACCCCTAGTCGCATGTGCCTTAGTGGGGGTATCGATTAGCCCACCAGGGGCTGGTTTGCCTCCTCCCACAGCCCATGAAGCCCTTTGGGTCGAGAGGCCCTTCCTGATGGTCCCCCAGTACCCTCCCCGCACTCCCGGTACACTATTTAAGTACCCGAAACTTTTTTGGTGACCAAAACAGGACTTCCTATATATCAATCTTTACCTCGGGACCATTTCGGAGCTCCTGTGACGTCCGAGGTCTCATCTGGGACTCCGAACAACCTTCGGTCACCACCACACATAACTCAATACTACCGAAACGTCACCGAACGTTAAGTCTGCAGACCTTGCGGGTTAGAGAACTATGTAGACATGACCGAGACACCTCTACGGTCAATAACCAATAGCGGGACCTAGATGCCCATATTTATTCCTACATATTATACGAAGATCTTTATCAGTTGAACCTCTATGTCAAGGATTCAGTTAATCCTGTATTTTGTTCCCTTTGTTCTTGGGTATGTTACTTGCCTGAGATTCGATCGTAGGTATCTCTATACCTAGTTCAATCTCATTACCGGCAAGTCTCTTTACTCGTTCCATGATAATAAGATCCCGCAGGTAACTCTTTGGTCACATTGCTTGCAAGGCTCATTGTGATGTTGGATTACCGAGTGGGCCCTCAGATACCTCTCCCTCACACGGAGCAACAAATCCTAGTCTTGATCCATGCCAACTCAACATACACCCACAGAGATATATGTAGAGCACCTTTATAGTCACCCAGTTACGTTGCGACGTTTGATACACACAAGGTAATCCTCCGGTGTCAGTGTGTTGCATGATCTCATGGTCATAGGAACAGATACTTGACATGCAGAAAACTATAGCTATAAACCGACATGATCATATGCTATGTTTATAGTTTGGGTCTTGTCCATCGCATCATTCTCGTAATGATGTGATCCCGTTATCAAATGACATCTCATGTCTATGTCTAGGAAACCTTGACCATCTTTGGTCAACGAGCTAGTCTATTAGAGGCATACTAGGGACATGGTGTTGTCTATGTATCCACACATGTATATGAGTTTCCAATCAATACAATTCTAGCATGGATAATAAACGATTATCATGAAAAAGTAATTATGATAATAAATAATTTATTATTGCCTCTAGGGCATATTTCCAACAGTCTCGCACTTGCACTAGAGTCAATAATCTAGCTCACATCGCTATGTGATTTACATTGTTCTGAATCTCACACCCAATGAGTTCCTAGGGTCCGATCATGTTTTGCATGGGAAAGAGCTTATAGTCAATGGGTCTGCGACATTTAGATCTGTGTGCACTTTGCAAATCTCTATGTCATACTGTAGATACTTCTACCATGCTCTACTAGGAGCTATTACAAATGGCCGCTCTGCTACCCGTATCCGGATTGCTACTTAGTGTCATCAGGATTGGTGGTAAAGTTTGCATCAACGTAACCCTTTACGATGAGATCTTTATCACCTACATAATCGAGAAACATTTCCTTAGTCCTCTAGTTACTAAGGATAATTTAGTCCGCTGTCCAGTGATCCACTTCTGGATCGCTCTTGTACCCCTTGACAGACACATGGCAAGGCACACACAGGTGCGGTATGGCTAAGGTACACAGCATGGCATACTATATAGAGCCTATGGCTAAGGAATAGGGGACGACCTTCTCCCTTTCTTATCTTCCGTCGTCGTCGAGCTTTGAGTCTTAGTCAAGTTCACACCTTACAAATTAGGCAAGAACTCCTTCTTTGACTGATACATCTTGAACTCTTTCAAAATCTTGTTAAGGTATGTACTCATTGAAAAAATCTTATTAGGCGTCTTGATCTATCTCTATAGATCTCGATGCCCAACAATTAAGTAGCTTTATCCAGGTCTTCCTTTCAAAAACTCCTTTCAAACAACCATTTATGCTTTCTAGAAATTCTTCGATAAACAATATGTCATCCATATATACTTATCAGAAAATCTATAGTGCTCCCACTCACTTTCTTGTAAATACAAGTTTCTCATAAACTTTGTATAAATCCAAAAAAATTGATCTCATCAAAGCGTATATTCCAATTCCGAGATGCTTTCCCTAGCCCAGAAGGATTTCTAGAGCTTGCACACCTTTTAGCATCCTTAGGACTGACAAAACCTTGTGGTTGTATCACACACAACCTTTCCTCAAGGAAACTGTTAAGGGAACGATGTTTTGACATCCATCTGCCAGATTCCATACTTGAAAAATGCAGCAACTGCTAACATAATTCCAACAGACTTTAGCATCGCTACGGGTGAGAAAGTCTCATTGTAGTCAACTCTTTGAACTTGTCGAAAACTTCTTTGCAACAAGTCGAGCTTTATAAATGGTGACATTTACCATCAACGTTTGTCTTCTTCTTAAAGGTCCATTTGTACTCAACGGCTTGCCATTCAATGGAAAAGTCTACCAAAGTCCATACTTGGTTTTCATTCATGGATCCTTTCTCGGATTTCATGGCTCCTTGCCATTTGTCAGAATCTAGGCCCACCATCGCTTCTTCATAGCTCGTAGGTTCACTGTTGTCTAACAACATGACCTCCAAGACATGATTGACGTACCACCCAGGGGTGGTATGAGTCATTGTCGACCTACGAGGTTCGGTAGTAACTTGATCCCAAGATTCATGATCATCATCATTTGCTTCATCT
Source organism: Hordeum marinum (assembly GCA_022496015.1). Classification (NCBI taxonomy): domain Eukaryota; kingdom Viridiplantae; phylum Streptophyta; class Magnoliopsida; order Poales; family Poaceae; genus Hordeum; species Hordeum marinum. The sequence goes on from CM039673.1 coordinate 62,082,120, forward strand.
TCACTTGGTGTAGGTGTCATAGAAACATCTTTCTGCGTCGTGCTAATATCCAACTAAAGTGACGGTTCAACAACATCATCAAGTTCAACTTTACTCCCACTCAATTCTTTCGAGAGAAATTCTTTCTCGAGAAAGGAACCATTTTAGCAATAAACACTTTGCCCTTGAATCTGAGATAGGAGGTATACCCAACTATTCCTTAGGGTATCCTATTAAGATGCACCTTTCCGCTTTGGGTTCGATCTTATTAGACATAGGAGTCACATTCCCAAACTCTGAGAAATGACAGCTTAGGTTTCTGCCAAACCATAATTCATACGGTGTCATCTCCACGGAATGTAGATCGTGCCCTATTTAAAATGAATGTAGTTGTCTCTTTAGCATAACCTCAAAATGATAGTGGCCCAAATGATGAGAGACATTATAGTATGCGCCATATCTTGGGGAACGTTGCATGGGAAACAAAAAATTTCCTACACACACGCAAGATCTATCCATGGTGATGATCATCTATGAGAGGGAGAGTGGATCTACATACCCTCGTAGATCGCTAAGAGGGAAGCATTAAGAAACACAGTTGATGTAGTCGAACTTCTTCGCAATCCAAATCGCCGAGCATCCCATGATCCCATCGTGATCTGTATCGCGATCCAATCACGATCCGTCCCGCAATCCCATCACGAATCGTCTCGCGATCATGATCATGATCCTTCCGATCTAGTGCCGAACGGACGTCACCTCCGCGTTCAGAACACATACAGCTCGATGACGATCTCCGCCTTCTTGATCCAGCAAGAGGGAGCGGAAAAGTAGAAGAGTTCTCCGGTAGCGTGACAGCGTTGCAGCAATGGTGGTCGAGCTATTCCAGTAGGGCTTCGCCTAAGCACCGCTGAAACCAATCTAGAGGAGAAACTAGGATCTAGAGGAGAGGGCAGCACGTGGCTGTTTTTCTGTGTCTAATACCCCTCAAAACCTCTAGTATATATAGGAGGAGGGAGGGAGGAGGCTTGGCGCATAAGGGGCCATCCCTTTGCCTTGCGCAAGGAGGAGAGGAGGAGTCCTCCTCCAATCCTAGTAGGACTAGGACTCCTCCTTCCCACTTGGAAACTCTTTCCACATTGGCTTTTTTCCTTCTCCTTCCACTCCAGCAGCATGGGCCTCTTATGGGACTTAGGCCAGCCCACTAAGGGCTGGTATACCTCTTTCCACAGCCCATGTAGCCTCTTGGGTCGAAATACCCCTCCCGATGGTCCCCCGGCACCCTCCCGACACTCCCGGTACACTACCGATGAGCCCGAAACTTTTCCGGTGACCAAAATAGGACTTCCTATATATCAATCTTTACCTCTGGACCATTATGGAGCTCCTCGCGACGTCCAGGATCTCATCCAGGACTCCGAAAAACCTTTGGTCACCACCATACGTAACTCTATACTACCGAAACGTCACTGAATCTTAAGTGTGCAGACCCTGCGGGTTCGAGAACTATGTAGACATGACTGAGACACATCTACGGTCAATAACCAATAGCGGGACCTAGATGCCCATATTGGTTCCTACATATTCTATGAAGATCTTTATCAATTGAACCTCTATGTCAAGGATTCAGTTAATCCCGTATGATGTTCCCTTTGTTCTTCGGTATGTTACTTGACCGAGATTCGATCGTCGGCATCTCCATACCTAGTTTAATCTCGTTACTTGCAAGTCTCTTTACTCGTTCCATAATACAAGATCCCGTGGCTAACAATTAGTCACATTGCTTGCAAGGCTTATTGTGATGTTGTATTACCTAGTGGGCCCTAAGATACCTCTTCGTCACACGGAGTAACAAATCCCAGTCTTGTCCTGCCCACTAAGCGTCACAACCCCAAATATTAAGGAATGACAGCTTAGGTTTCTGCCAAACCGTATTGTGTCATCTCAACGGATTTAGATGGTTCCCTATTTAAAGTGAATGTATTTATCTCTAATGCATAACCCAAAATGATAGTGGTAAAACAATAAGAGACATCATAATTCGCACCATATCCAATAGAGCACGACTACGACATTCAGACACACCATCACACTATGGTGTTCCAGGTGGCGTGAGTTGTGAAACAACTTTCACATTGTCTTAAGTTGTATGCCAAACTCGTAACTTGGATATTCACCTCCACGATCATATCGTAGACATTTTATGTTTTCGTCACGATGATCTCAAACTTCACTTTGATTCTGCTTGAACTTTTTAAACGATTCAGACTTGTGTTTCATTAAGTAACTATACACTATATCTACTCAAATCATCACTGAAGGTAAGAAAAATAACGATATCCACTGCATGCTACAACACTCATTGGATCGCATACATCAAGATTTATTATTTCCAATAAGTTACTAGCCCGCTCCATCATACTGAAAACGGGGTCTTTAGTCATCTTGCCCAAGAGGCATGGTCCGGAAGTCTCAACCGATTCAAAACCGAATGAGTCCAAAGATCCATCAGCATGGAGTTTCTTCATGCTATTTATACCAATATGACATTTAGCGCCAGTGCCACAGGTATGTGGTACTATCATTATTAACTTTGAATCTTTTGGCATCATTGTGATGAACATGTGTATTACTATCACCAAGATTCAACAAACCATTCTCATTGGGTGTATGACCATTAAAGGTATTATTCATGTAAACAGAATAATCATTATTCGCTCACTTAAATGAATAACCGTATTGCAATAAACATGATCTAATCACGTTCATGCTCAACGCAAACACCAAATAACATTTATTTAGGTCTGTCACTAATCTCGAAGGTAGAGAGAGCGTGCGATGTTGATAACATCAACCTTGGAAACATTTCCAACACACATCGTCACCTCACATTTAGCTAGTCTCCGTTTATTTCGTAGCTTTTATTTCGAGTTACTAACATTTAGCAACCGAACCAGTATCCAATACCCAGGTGCTACTAGGAGTACTAGCAAAGTACACATCAATAACACATATATCAAATATACTTCTGTTGATGTTGCCAGACTTCTTATCTACCAAGTATCTAGGGTTGTTCCGCTTCATCGACCGCTCTCCTCATAATAGAAGCACTTAGTCTCTGGTTTGGGTTCAACTTTGGGTTGCTTCACTCGAGCAGCAACTGAATTGCCATACATGAAGTTTCCCTCCTTTCCCTTGCCCTTCTCGAAACTAGTGGTTTCACTAACCATCAACACTTGATGCTCCTTGATTTCTACCTTCGCAGTGTCAAATATCGTGAACAGCTCAAGGATCATCATTTCCATCCCTAGCATTTCATAGTTTATCACGAAGCTTTGGTAGCTTAGTGACAATGGCTTGGAAGACTATATCAATCACTTTCTTATCTGGAAGATCAACTCCCACTCGATTCAAGCGATTGTAGCACGCAGAAAATCTGAACACATGCTCAACTATTGACCTATTCTCCTTCATCTTGCAGGCAAAGAATCTTGTTTGAGATCTCATATCTCACAACATGGGCACGAGCCTAAGATCCCAATTTCAGCTCTTAGAACATCTCATATGTTCCATGACGTTCAAAACATTTTGGAGCCTCAATTCTAAGACGTAATGCATGATGCACTAAACTATCAAGTAGTCATCAGAACGTGCCTGTTAGATGTACATAACATATACAGACGATGCTAGAGAGGGTGGTGCACCAAGCGGTGCATTAATTTCATAAGCCTTCTGTGCAGCAATGAGGACAATCCTCAGATCACGGACCCAGTCCGCAATATTGCTACCATCATATTTCAACTTAATTTCTCTAGGAACATATAAAAATTCTAGGGAGCTACAGCGTGAGCTGGTAATCTATTACATAATTTGCAAAGACACTACTAACTATGTTCATGATAATGAGTTCAATTAATCATATTACTTAAGAACTCCCACTCAAATTGATATCCCTCCGGTCATTCGAGTGATACATGATCCAAATTCACCAACTCAAGTCCGATCATCACGTGAGTTGAGGTGGTTTCAATGGTGAACATCATCATGTTGATCATATCTACTATATGACTCATGTTTGACCTTTCGGTCTCTTGTGTTCCGAGGCCATGTCTGTACATGCTAGGCTCGTCAAGTTTAACCCAAGTGTTCTGCACGTGCAACACTGGCTTGCAGCCATTGTATGTGAACGTAGAGTCTATCACACCCTATCATCACATGGTGTCTCGACACGATGAACTTTCGCAACGGTGCACACTCGGGGAGAACACAATTTATTTTGAAATTTAAGTGAGGTATCACCTTATAATGTTACAGTTGTCCTAAGAAAAATAAGGTGCATAAAAGGATTAACATCACATTCAAATAATAAGTGACATTATATGGCCATGAACTTGTGCTTTTGATCTCCACCTATAAAGCACCGGCATGATCTCCATCGTCACTGGCATGACACCATGATCTCCATCATCTTGATCTCCTTCAACGTGTCGCCATCGGGGTTGTCGCACCCACCATTCTTCTACTACTATTGCTACCGCTTAGCGATAAAGTAAAGCATTACATAGCGCTTAATGAGTGACACTTAGGTCATACAATAATTAAAGACAACCCTATGGCTGCTGCCGGTTGCCATACTCATCGACATGCAAGTCGTGATATTCTATACAACACATGATCATCTCATACATCACATATATCTCATCATGTAATTGGCCATATCACATCACAACATACCCTGCAAAAACAAGTTAGACACCCTCTAATTGTTGTTGCAAGTTTTACGTGGCTCGTACAATATCTAGCAAGAACAATTCTCACCTACGCGAAACCACAACGGTGATACATAAATTGCTTTTCAACCATCTCAAGGACCGCCTCTGTCTAATCCGATCCAACTAAAGTAGGAGAAACAGACACCCGCCAGCCATCTTTGTGCAACGAAGTTACATGTCAGTCGATGGAACCGGTCTCTCGTAAGCGTACGAGTAAGATTGGTCCGGGCCACTTCATCCCACAATACCGCTGAACCAAAACACAACCAAGGGAGGAAGCAATCTAAGCATCAACACCCACAAACACTTTGTGTTCTACTCGATCTCATCTGCACGTAGACCTAGCTCATGATGCCACTGTTGGGGAATGTTGCATGGGAAACAAAAAAATTCCTATGCACACGGAAGATCTATCGATGGTGATGATCATCTATGAGAGGGAGAGTGGATCTCCATACCCTTCTAGATCGCTAAGCGGGAAGCGTTAAGAAACACGGTTGATGTAGTCGATTGTCTTCGCGATCCAAATCACCGAGCATCCCACGATCCCATCACGATCCGTCCCTTGATCCCATCATGAATCGTCTCGCGATCTTGATCACGGTCCTTCCGATCTAGTGCCGAACGGACGACACCTCCGCATTCAGCACACGTACAACTCAATGACAATCTCCGCCTTCTTGATCTAGCAAGAGGGAGAGGAGAAGTAAAAGTGTTCTCCGGGAGCGCGACGGTGTTGCGGCGATGGTGGTGGAGCTATGCAGCAGGGCTTCGCCTAATCACCGCTGAAACCAATCTAGAGGAGAAACTACGATATAGGGGAGAGGGCAGCACGTGGCTGTTTTTCTGTGTCTCAAAACCCTCAAAACCTCTAGGTTATATAGGAGGAGGGAAGGAGGAGGCTTGGCGCACAACGGGCCAGCCCTTGGCCTTGCGCAAGGAGGATAGGAGGAGTCCTCCTCCAATCCTAGTAGGACTAGGACTCCTCCTTCCCACTTGGAAACTCTTTCCACCTTGGCTTTTTTTCCTTCTCCTTCCACTCCAGCCGCATGGGCCTCTTGTGGGACTTAGGCCAGCCCACTAAGGGCTGGTATTCCTATTCCCACAGCCCATGTAGCCTCTTGGGTCGAAATACCCCTCCCGATCGTCCCCCGACACCCTCCCAGCACTACCGATACACTACCGATGTGCCTGAAACTTTCTCGGTGACGAAAACAGGACTTCCTATATATCAATCTTTACCTCCGGACCAATTCAGAGCTCCTCGCGGGATCCGAGATCTCATCCAGGACTCCGAATAACCTTCAGTCACCACCATACATAACTCTAGACTACCAAAACGTCACTGAACCTTAAGTGTCGACCGTTGAAGGTATTATTCATGTAAACATAGTAACCATTATTATCTAACTTAAATGAATAACCATATTTCAATAAACATGATCTAATCATGTTCATGATCAATGCAAATAGCAAATAACATTTATTTAGGTTCATCACTAATCCCGAGGGTAGAGAGAGTGTGCGATGGTTATCAGATCAACCTTGGAAAACACTTCCAACACACATCGTCACCTCACCCTTAGCTAGTCTCCATTTATTCCGTAGCTATTACTTTGAGTTACTAACATTAGCAATCGAACCGATATCTAATACCTAGGTGCTACTTCGAGTACGAGCAAGGTACACATCAATAATATGTATATCAAATATATTTCTGGTGATGCTGCCAGCCTTCTTATCTACCAAGTATCCAGGCTTGTACCGCTTCGGCGACTGCTCTCCTCATAATAGAAGCACTTAGTCTCGGGTTTGGGTTCAACATTCGGTTTCTTCACTGGAGTAGCAACTAGCTTTCCATCCATGAAGTTTCCCTCCTTGCCCTTGCCCTTCTCGAAACCAGTGGTTTTACTAACCATCAACACTTGATGCTCCTTCTTGATTTCTACCTTTGAAGTGTCGAACATGGCGAATAACTCAGGGATTATCCTTTCCATCCCTGTTATGTTCATAGATCATCACAAAGCTCTAGTAGCTTGGTGTCAGTGACTTGGAGAAACATATCAATCACTGTCTTATATGGAAGATCAACTTGGGGAACGTCGCATGGGAAACAAAAATTTTCCTACGCACACGCAAACCTATCCATGGTGATGAGCATCTACGAGAGGGAGAGTGGATCTACGTACCCTTGTAGATCGCTAAGCGGGTAGCGTTAAGAAACGCGGTTGGTGTAGTCGAACATCTTCGCGATCCAAATCGCCGAGCGTCCCGCGATCTCATCACGATTCGTCCCGCGATCCAATCACGATCCGTCCCATGAACTCATCACGATCCGTCCCACGATCTCATCACGATCCGTCTCACGATCTTGATCACGATCTGTCCCGCAAACTCATCACGATCCGTTCCGCGATCTCATCACGAACCATCTCGCGATCTCGATCACGGTCCTTCCGATCTAGCGCCGAACGGACGACACCTCCGCGTTCAGCACACGTGCAGCTTGATGACGATCTCCACTGTCTCGATCCAGCGAGAGGAGGTGGAGAGGAGAGAGAGTTCACCGGTAGCGTGACGGCGCTCCGGTGATGGTGGTGGAGTGATTCCGGCAGGGCTTCGCCTAAGCGCTGCGGAAAACCGATCTAGAGGAGAAACTGTGCACCGGTGAAACGGGTAGCACGTGGCCGGAAATTCTGTCCAAAAACCACCCAATCCACTAGTATATATAGGGGGAGAGGAGAGGAGAGGCAGCCAAGGCCTTTGGGTCGGCCGAAATAGGAGGTGGGAGCAATCCTACTTCACCTCCAATCCTAGTTGGAGTAGGATTGCCTCCTATTGGCTGATTTTCCACTTTTTGCTTTAGGACTTTCTCTCCTGCGCCATGGGCCTTTGTGGCTGTTTTCCCAGCCCACTAAGGGCTGGTTAATATTCTACCACAGCCCATGGACCTCTTGGGGTCGAAGTACCCCTCCCGGAGGCCTCCCGGTACACTACCGGCACTCCCGGTACACTACCGATGAGCCCGAAACTTTTCCGGAAACCAAACTGGGACTTCCTATATATGAATCTTTACCTCCGGACCATTCCGGAGCTCCTCGTGACGTCTGAGATCTCATCCGGGACTCCGAACAAACTTCGGTCACCACCATACATAACTCTACACTACCGAAACGTCACCGAACCTTAAGTGTGCAGACCCTGCGGGTTCGAGAACTATGTAGACATGACCGAGACACCTCTACGGTCAATAACCAATGGCGGGACCTGGACGTCCACATTGGTTCCTTCATATTCTACGAAGATCTTTATCGGTCGAACTTCTATGTCAAGGATTCAATTAATCCCGTATAACGTTCCCTTTGTTCTTCGGTATGTTACTTGCCCGAGATTCGATCGTCGGTATCTCCATAACTAGTTCAACCTCGTTACCGTCAAGTCTCTTTACTCGTTCCGTAATACAAGATCCCGCAACTAACAATTAGTCACATTGCTTGCAAGGCTTATTGTGATGTTGCATTACCGAGTGGGCCCCGAGATACCTCTCCGTCACATGGAGTAACAAATCCCAGTCTTGATCCATGCCAACTCAATAGACACCATCGGAGATACCTGTAGAGCACCTTTATAGTCACTCAGTTACGTTGCGACGTTTGATACACACAAGGCACTCCTCCGATATCTGTGAGTTGCATGATCTCATGGTCATAGGAACATATACTTGACATGCAGAAAACAGTAGCAATAAACTGACACGATCATATGCTATGTTTGTAGTTTGGGTCTTATCCATCACATCATTCTCCTAATGATGTGATCCCGTTATCAAATGACATCTCATGTCCATGGCTAGGAAACCTTAACCATCCTTTGATCAACGAGCTAGTCCATTAGAGGCATACTAGGGACATGGTTTTGTCTATGTATCCACACATGCATTTAAGTCTCCGATCAATACAATTATAGCATGGATAATAAACGATTATCATGAACAAGGAAATATGATAATAACTAGTTTATTATTGCCTCTAGGGCATATTTCCAACAGTCTCCCACTTGCACTAGAGTCAATAATCTAGTTCACATCACCATGTGATTCGCATTGTTATGAATCTAACACCCAATGAGTTCTGGGGCTCGATCATGCTTTGCATGTGAGAGAGGTCTTATAGTCAATGGGTCTGCGATATTCAGATCCGTGTGTACTTTGCATATCTCTATGTCAAACCGTAAACACTGCTACCACACTCCACTTGGTACTATTTCCAAATGGCTGCTCCACTATACGTATCCAGATTGCTACTACTAGTCATCCGGATAGGTGTTAAAGCTTGCATCGACGTAACTCTTTACGACGAACTCTTTATCACCTCCATAATCAAGAAACATTTCCTTAGTCCTCTGGTTACTAAGGATAATTCCGACCGCTGTCCAGTGATCCACTCCTGGACCACTCTTGTACCCCTTGACAGACTCATGGCAAGGCACACATAGGTGCGGTACACAGCATGGCATAATATAGAGCCTATGGCTAAGGCATAGGGGACGACGTTCGTCCTTTCTCTTTCTTCTGCCGTTGTCGAGCTTTGAGTCTCACTCAACTTCACACCTTACAAATCAGACGAGAACTATTTCTCTGGCTGATCCATTTTGAACTCTTTCAAAATCTTGTGAAGGTATGCACTCATTGAAAGTCTCATCAAGCATCTTGATCTATCTCTATAGATTTTGATGCTCAACAATTAGGTAGCTTTATCCAGGTCTTCCTTTGAAAATCACTTTCCAAATAACTGTTTTATGCTTTCCAGAAACTCTACATTATTTCTGAACAACAATATGTCATCCACATATACTTATCAGAAATTCTATAGTGCTCCCACTCACTTTATTGCAGATACAGGTTTCGCATAAACTTTGTATAAACATCAAAACTTTGATCACCTCATCAAAGCGTATATTCCAACTCCGAGATGCTTGCTTCAGTCCATGGAAGGATCATCAAAGCTTGCACACCTTTTAGCATCCTTAGGCCTGACAAAACCTTCTGGTTGTATCACATACAACCTTTCCTCAAGTAAACCATTAAGGAAACGATGTTTTGACATCCATCTGCCAGATTTCATAATTGAAAACACAGCAACTGCTAACATAATTCCAACAGACTTTTAGCATCGCTACGAGTGAGAAAGTCTCATCATAGTCAACTCCTTGAACTTGTCACAAACATCTTTGCAACAAGTCGAGCTTTACAAATAGTGACATTCACCATCAATGTCTGTCTTCATTTTAAAGATCCATTTGTACTCAACGACCTGCCGTCCAACGAGCAAGTCTACCAAAGTCTACACTTGGTTTTATTACATGGATCCTATCTCGGATTTCATGGCCTCCAACCATTTGTCGGAATCCGGGCCCATCATCGCTTATCCATAGCTCGTAGGTTCATCGTTGTCCAACAACATGACCTCCAAGACAGAGTTGTCGTACCACTTAGGAGCAGTACACATCCTTGTCTACCTACGAAGTTTGATAGTAACTTGATCCTGAAGCTTCATGATCATCATCATTAACTTCCTCTTCAACTAACGTAGGCTTCACAGTAACATCTTTCTGCGCTGCGCTACTCTCTGGTTGAACAAAGGTTTAACAACCTCATCAAGTTCTATCTTCCTCCCACTCAATTCTTTCGAGAGAAACTTTTTCTCGAGAAAGGACCCAGTTCTAGCAACAAACACTTTGCACTCGGATCTGAGATAGAAGGTATACCCATCTGTTCTTAGGGTATTCTATGAAGATACATTTGTCCGCTTTGGGTTCTAGCTTATTATGTGAAAACATTTTCCACACAAGCATCGCAGCCCCAAACATTAAGAAATGACAGCTTAGGTCTCTATCAAACCATAATTCACACGGTGTCATCTCAACGGATTTAGATGATGCCCTATTTAAAGTGAATGTAGTTGTCTCTAATGCATAACCCCAAAAATTATAGTAGTAAAACGATAAGAGACATCACAGTATGCACTATATCAATAGAGCATGACTATGATGTTCGGACACACCATCACACCATGGTGTTCCAGGTGGCGTTAGTTGTGAAACAAATTTCACGTTGTCTTAAGTTGTATGCCAAACTCGTAACTCAGATATTCACCTCCACGATCATATCGCGGTCATTTTTATCTTCTTGTCACGATGATCTTTAAACTTCACTTCGAATTTTCTTGAACCTTTCAAACGATTCAAACTTGTGTTTCATTAAGTAAATATACACTATATCTACTCAAATCATCAGTGAAGGTAAGAAAATAACGATATCCACTGCACGCTACAAGACTCACTAGATTGCATACATGAACATGTATCATTTCCAATGAATCACTTGCCCGCTCCATCCAACGGGGTCCTTTAGTCATCTTGACCAAGAGGCATGGTTCGCATGTCTCAACCGATTCGAAATCGATGAGTCCAAATATCCATCAGCATGGAGTTTCTACATGCGCTTTATACCAATATGACATTTAGCGGCAGTGCCACAAGTATGTGGTACTATCATTATTAACTTTGTATCTTTTGACATCAATGTTATGGACATGTGTACTACTACGATCAAGATTTCAACAAACCATTCTCACTGGGTGCATGACCATTGAAGGTATTATTCATGTAACCAGAATAACTATTATTCTCTGACTTAAATGAATAACCGTATTGCAACAAACATGATCTAATCATGTTCATGCTCAACGCAAAACACCAAATAACATTTTTTTAGGTTCGTCACTAATCCTGAAGGTAGAGAGAGCGTGCGATGTTGATCACATCAACCTTGGAAACATTTCCAACACACATCGTCACCTCACCCTTAGCTAGTTCTCCGTTTATTCCGCAGCTTTTATTTCGAGTTACTAACATTTAGCAACCGAACCGGTATCCAATACCCAGGTGCTACTAGGAGTACTAGCAAGGTACACATCAATAACTCGTATATCAAATATACTTCTGTCGATGTTGCCAGCCTTCTTATCTACCAAGTATCTAGGGTTGTTCCGCTTCAGCGACCTCTCACCTCATAATAGAAGCACTTAGTCTCGGGTTTGAGTTCAACTTTGGGTTGCTTCACTGGAGCAGCAACTGACTTGCTATCCATGAAGTTTCCCTCCTTGCTCTTGCCCTTTTCGAAACTAGTGGTTTGATTAACCATCAACACTTGACGCTCCTTCTTGATTTCTACCTTCGCGGTGTCAAACATCGCGAACAACTCAGGGATCAATACTTCTATCCCTGGTGTATTATAGTTCATCACTAAGTTCTAGTAGCTTTAGTGACAGTGACTTGGAGAACTATATCAATCACTATCTTATCTGGAAGATCAACTCCCACTTGATTCAAGCGATTGTAGTACCCAGACAATCTGAGTACATGCTCAACGATTGAGCTATTCTCCTTCATCTTACAAGCAAAGAATCTTGTTGGAGATCTCATATCTCGCAACAAAGGCACGAGCCTGAGATCACAATCTCTGCTCTAGAACATCTCATATGTTCCGTGACGTTCAAAACGTTTTGGAGCCTCAATTCTAAGCCGTAATGCATGACGCACTAAACTATCAAGTAGTCATCGAAACGTGCCTTTTAGATGTTCACAACATCTATAGACGACGCTAGAGGGGGTGGCGCACCGATCGGTGCATTAAGGACATAAGCCTTCTGTGCAGCAATGAGGACAATCCTTAGATCACGGACCCAGTCCGCAATTTTGCTACCAACATCTTTCAATTCTATTTCTCTAGGAACATATAAAAATACAAGGGATCTACAACGCGAGATAGTAATCTACAACATAATTTGCAAAGACACTTTGACTATGTTCATGATAAAGAGTTCAATTAATCATATTACTTAAGAACTCCCACTCAAATTGACATCCCTCCGATCATTCGAGTGATACATGATCCAAATTCACCAACTCAAGTCCGATCATCACGTGAGTTGAGGTGGCTGCAATGGTGAACATCATTATGTTGATCATATCTACTATATGACTCATGTTCGACCTTTCGGTCTCTCATGTTCCGAGGCCATGTCTGTACATGCTAGGCTCGTCATGTTTAACCCGAGTGTTCTACGCGTGCAAATCTGGCTTGCACCCGTTGGATGTGAACGTAGAGTCTATCACACCCGATCATCACGTGGTGTCTCAACACGACGAACTTTCGCAACGGTGCACACTCGGGGAGAACACGGTTCATCTTGAAATTCAAGTGAGGGATCACCTTATAATGCTACCGCCGTCCTAAGAAAAACAAGGTGCATAAAAAGGATTAATATCACATGCAAATCATAAGTGACATGATATGGCCATGAACTTGTGCTTTTGATCTCCATCTAGAAAGCACCGACATGATCTCCATCGTCACCGGCATGACACCATGATCTCCATCATCTTGATCTCCATCAACGTGTCGCCATCGGGGTTGTCACGCCCTACATGCTTCTACTACTATTGCTACCGTAGCGATAAAGTAAAGCATTACATAGCGCTTCATGATTGACACGCAGGTCATACAATAATTAAAGACAACCCTATGGCTCCTGCCGGTTGCCGTACTCATCGACATGCAAGTCGTGATAATCTATACATCACATGATCATCTGATACATCACATATATCTCATCATGTAATTGGCCATATCACATCACAACATACCCTGCAAAAACAAGTTAGACGTCCTCTAATTGTTGTTGCATATTTTACGTGGCTGCTATGGGTATCTAGCAAGAACGATTCTCACCTACGCATAAACCACAATGGTGATACACTAGTTTGCTTTTCAACCTTCTCAAGGACCGCCTTTGTCGAATTCGATCCAACTAAAGTGAGAGAAACTGTCACCCGCAAGCCATCTAGGCAACAAGTTGCGTCGAGGGAACCGGTCTCTCGTAAGCGTACGAGTAATGTTGGTCCGGGCCGCTTCATGTCACAATCCCGATGAACCAAAATACGACCAAGGGAGGAAGCAATCTAAGCATCAACGCCCACAAACCTTTTGTGTTCTACTCGAGATCTCATCGAACCATTAACCTAGCTCATGATGCCACTGTTGGGGAACGTCGCATGGGAAACAAAAAATTTCCTACGCACACGCAAACCTATCCATGGTGATGAGCATCTACGAGAGGGAGAGTGGATCTACGTACCCTTGTAGATCGCTAAGCGGGAAGCGTTAAGAAACGCGGTTGGTGTAGTCGAACATCTTCGCGATCCAAATCGCCGAGCGTCCCGCGATCTCATCACGATCCGTCCCGCGATCCAATCACGATCCGTCCCGTGAACTCATCATGATCCGTCCCACGATCTCATCACGATCCGTCTCACGATCTTGATCACGATCTGTCCCGCGAACTCATCACGATCCGTTCCGCGATCTCATCATGAACCGTCTCGCGATCTCGATCATGGTCCTTCCGATCTAGCGCCGAACGGACGGCACCTCCGCGTTCAGCACACGTGCAGCTTGATGACGATCTCCACCGTCTCGATCCAGAGAGAGGAGGTGGAGAGGAGAGAGAGTTCACCGGTAGTGTGACGGCACTCCGGTGATGGTGGTGGAGTGATTCCGGCAGGGCTTCGCCTAAGTGCTGCGGAAAACCGATATAGAGGAGAAACTGTGCACCGGTGAAACGGGTAGCACGTGGCCGGAAATTCTGTCCAAAAACCACCCAATCCACTAGTATATATAGGAGGAGAGGAGAGGAGAGGATCCAAGGCCTTTGGGTCGGCCTAAATAGGAGGTGGGAGCAATCCTACTTCACCTTCAATCCTAGTTGGAGTAGGATTGCCTCCTATTGGCTGATTTTCCACTTTTTGCTTTAGGACTTTCTCTCCTGCGCCATGGGCCTTTGTGGCTGTTTTCCCAGCCCACTAAGGGCTGGTTAATATTCTCCCACAGCCCATGGACCTCTTGGGGTCGAAGTACCCCTCTCGGAGGCCTCCCGGTACACTCCCGGCACTCCCGGTACACTACCGGCACTCCCGGTACACTACCGATGAGCCCGAAACTTTTCCGGAAACCAAACTGGGACTTCCTATATATGAATCTTTACCTCCGGACCATTCCGGAGCTCCTCGTGACGTCCGAGATCTCATCTGGGACTCCAAACAAACTTCGGTCACCACCATACATAACTCTACACTACCGAAACGTCACCGAACCTTAAGTGTGCAGACCCTGCGGGTTCGAGAACTATGTAGACATGACCGAGACACCTCTACGGTCAATAACCAATGGCGGGACCTGGACGTCCACATTGGTTCCTTCATATTCTACGAAGATCTTTATCGGTCGAACCTCTATGTCAAGGATTCAGTTAATCCCGTATAACGTTCCCTTTGTTCTTCGGTATGTTACTTGCCCGAGATTCGATCGTCGGTATCTCCATACCTAGTTCAACCTCGTTACCGGCAAGTCTCTTTACTCGTTCCGTAATACAAGATCCCGCAACTAACAATTAGTCACATTGCTTGCAAGGCTTATTGTGATGTTGCATTACCGAGTGGGCCCCGAGATACCTCTCCGTCACACGGAGTAACAAATCCCAGTCTTGATCCATGCCAACTCAACAGACACCATCGGAGATACCTGTAGAGCACCTTTATAGTCACCCAGTTACGTTGCGACGTTTGATACACACAAGGCACTCCTCCGATATCTGTGAGTTGCATGATCTCATGGTCATAGGAACATATACTTGACATGCAGAAAACAGTAGCAATAAACTGACACGATCATATGCTATGTTTGTAGTTTGGGTCTTATCCATCACATCATTCTCCTAATGATGTGATCCCGTTATCAAATGACATCTCATGTCCATGGCTAGGAAACCTTAACCATCCTTTGATCAACGAGCTAGTCCATTAGAGGCATACTAGGGACATGGTTTTGTCTATGTATCCACACATGCATTTAAGTCTCCGATCAATACAATTATAGCATGGATAATAAACGATTATCATGAACAAGGAAATATGATAATAACTAGTTTATTATTGCCTCTAGGGCATATTTCCAACATGTACATGCTAGGCTCATCAAGTTTAACCCGAGTGTTCTGCACATGCAACACTGGCTTGCACCCGTTGTATGTGAATGTAGAGTCGATCACACCCGATCATCACGTGGTGTCTCGACATGACGAACTTTCGCAGCGGTGCACACTCGGGGAGAACACAATTTTATCGTGAAATTTTAGTGTGGGGTCACCTTATAATTCTACCGTCGTCCTAAGTAAAACAAGGTGCATAAAAGGATTAACATCACATGCAAATCATAAGTGACATGATATGGCCATGAACTTGTGCTTTTGATCTCCATTTCCAAAGCACCGACATGATCTCCATCGTCATTGGCATAACACCATGATATCTATGATCATGATCTCCATCATTGTGTCACCATCGGGGTTGTCGCGCCCACCATGCTACTACTAGTATTGCTACCGCTTAGCGATAAAGTAAAGCATTGCATAGCGCTTAATGATTGACACGCATGTCATACAATAATTAAAGACAACCCTATGGCTCTTGCTGGTTGCCGTACTCATCGACATGCAAGTCATGATATTATATACAAAACATGATCATCTCATACATCACATATATCTCATCATGTAATTGGTCATATCATATCACAACATACCCTGCAAAAACAAGTTAGACGTCCTCTTATTGTTGTTGCATGTTTTACGTGGCTGCTACGGGTATCTAGTAAGAACAATTCTCACCTACGCAAAAACCATAATGGTGATACACAAATTGCTATTCAACCTTCTCAAGGACCGCCTTTATCGAATCTGATCCAACTAGAGTAGGAGAGACAGACACCCACCAGCCATCCTTATGCAAAAGAGTCACATGTCAGTCGATGGAACCGATATCTCGTAAGCGCACGAGTAAGGTTGGTCCGGGCTGCTTCATCCCACAATACCGCTGAATCAAAAACCAACCAAGGGAGGAAGCAATCTGAGCATCAACGCTCACAAACTCCTTTGTGTTCTACTCGTGATCTCATCTACACATAGACCTAGCTCATGATGCCACTTTTGGGGGACGTTGCATGGGAAACAAAAAAATTCCTATGCACACGCAAGATCTATCCATGGTGATGAGCATCTACGAGAGGGAGAGTGGATCTACATACCCTTGTAGATCGCTAAGCGGGAACCGTTAAGAAACACGGTTGATGTAGTCAAACGTCTTCATGATCCAAATCGCAAGCCGACCTGCAATCCCATCATGATCCGTCCCGTGATTGAATGACGATCCGTCCCACGATTCAGTCACGATCCTTTCGATCTAGCGCCGAACAGACATCACCTTCGCGTTCAGCACACATACGGATAGATGACGATCTCCACCTCCTTGATCCAGCAAGCGAGGGTGGAGAGGTAGATGAGTTCTCCGGTAGCACAACGGCTTGGTGGCAGTGGTGGTGAACTAATCTGGCAGGGATTTTCCTAAGCACCGCCGAACTAATCTAGAGGAGAAATAGATCTCGGGAAGAAGAGGGCATCACATGGCAATTATGGTTGGGGCTGCCCTCAAAATACTCTAGTATATATAGGAGGATGGGGGAGGCCGGAGCCCCTAGGCTTCGATCGAAGTGGGGAGGTGGAGGAGTCCTACTCCAATCCTACTAGGAGTAGGATTCCTCCCGCACTTGGAAAACCTTTCCACCTCTTGGGTTTTCCCACCCCTAGACGCAATGGCTTTAGTGGGGGGTTCGGTCAGCCCAGCAGGGGCTGGTTTGCCTCCTCCCACAGCCCATGTGGCCTTTCGGGCGAGAGGCCCTTCCCGATGGTCCCCTGGTACCCTCCCGGCACTCCTGACACATTACCGAAGTCCCCAAAACTTCTCTGGTGACCAAAACGGGACTTCCTATATATCAATCTTTACCTCCGGACCATTCCGAAGCTCCTCATGACGTCCGAGAGCTCATCCGGGACTCCGAACAACCTTCGGGCACCACCATGCATAACTCAATAGTACTGAAACGCCACCGAACGTTAAGTGTGTAGACCCTACAGGTTCGAGAACTATGTAGACATGACCGAGACACCTCTACGGCAATAACCTATAGCGGGACCTGGATGCCCATATTGGTTCCTACATATTCTACGCGGATCTTTATCGGTTGAACCTCTATGTCAAGGATTCAGTTAATCCCGTATGTTGTTCCCATTGTTCTTCGATATGTTACTTGCCCGAGATTCGATCGTCGGTATCTCTATACCTAGTTCAATCTCGTCACCGACAAGTCTCTTTACTCATTCCGTAATACAAGATCCCGTGGCTAACTCTTTATTCACATTGCTTGCAAGGATCATTGTGATGTTGTATTACCGAGTGGGCCCTGAGATACCTCTCCGTCACACGGAGCAACAAATCCCAGTCTTGATCCATGCCGACCCAACAAATACCCTCGGAGATACCTGTAGAGCACCTTTATAGTCATCAAGTTACATTGCGACATTTGATACACACAAGGTACTCCTCCGGTGTCAGTGTGTTGCATGGTCTCATTGTCATAGGAACGGATACTTGATATGCTGGAAACTATAACAATAAACTGGCACGGTCATATGCTATGTTTATAGTTTGGGTCTTGTCCATCACATCATTCTCCTAACAATGTGATCCTGTTATTGAATGACATCTCATGTCTATGTCTAGGAAACCTTGACCATCTTTTATCAACGAGCTAGTCTATTAGAGGCATACTAGGGACATGGTGTTGTCTATGTATCCACCCATGTATCTGAGTTCCAATCAATACAATTCTAGCATGGATAATAAACGATTATCATGAACAAGGAAATATGATAATAACTAATTTATTATTGCCTCTAGGGCATATTTCCAACAAAACCTTTGCCTCAACCGAGAGATGTGCATGTGGAATTCAAAATATCAAACTTGCCAAATAAGGTTACACCTTCCAATTCTTGACTTACCCCTTATTGTCGTGCACAGGTGGATGTTACTTCCCTCTCTACATAGAAAATCCATTCCTTGATGGATGGTGCCTTGATCGTCACAAGGAAGCTTTGCAAGGAGAACTTCGACCTTAGGCGGGAGATCAACAAGCTCAAGTAGGAAATTCGTACTCTAAAGAACATTATCACCAAGAACATGAAGCCCATCACTTCATCACCACCATCACAAAAGAAAGAAACTTGAGTACACGGGTATGGGCACCACCCTTAGCTTGTTCCAGGCTTGGGGGAGGTGTCCCGGTATTGTATCACCACACTTTCATCATCACTACCTATTCTACTTCGATCTTTAGTTATCATATGATTTAGATGACTAAAGTTTTAGTATGATTTAGTTTTGAGTGTTTGCCTCGTGATTTATCTATCTACATAATCGAGTGTGAGAGTTATATAATAAAGAGTAGTTTGAGTCTGATTGCTTTATGTTCTTGCATCAATCATTACAATCAAAAGAATAAAAGGATCATATGCTAATCCCATGGGGAGTGATGACTTCACATAAAAATATTATAATTGGCAAAATTTGTTGAAAGTTAACAAACATAGCATTGCTCATTGATGCAATTCATAAAAATTTAATAATGAAAGAGAGGTCTCACATATAAATATACTATCTTGGACATCTTTTATGATTGTGAGCCCCCATTAAATATTTGATGCATGATCAACTATTTGACGTTGGACAAGGAAGACCACGTAATGAGTTATGTTTTCTTATAATTACATAGAAGTTATATTGTCATGGATCCTCTAACAGGTGGTGCTTGCTCCTCTCATTTTGCTATCCAAAACTTTGCACCAAGTAGAGATACTACTTGTGCATCCAAAAACACTTAAACCCAGTTTATCGACATAAGAGTCGACCATATCTACCTATGGATTGAATAAGATCCTTCAAGTACGTTGTCATCGGTGCAAAAGAAATAAAAATTGCTCCCAAATATGTATGATCTTTTGTTGGAAGGAAAAATAAGCTTTGTATGAACTTGTGATGGCAAAGAAATAAAAGCGATGGACTGCATAATAAAGTTTGCTATCACAAGGGTCAATATAAAGTGATGTTCCTTTCCATTAAGAGTTTGCACATCCAAATAATAAGCACATGAAAACCTCTACTTCCCTCTGTGAAGGGACCATCTTTCACCTTTCTAAATTTACTTTTTATGAAAGAGTCAATTATTCTAATTCCTATTCCATTTTTATTATTCTCTACTTGGCAATCATCTTGTGGTCGAGAAAGATCCAGACACATATGTCCAGTTGGATGTAGGTGATCATGAGTTATTATTGTTGACATTATCCCTGAGATAAGTTGTTGGGTGGTGACAAATAATTGTTGGAAATATGCCCTAGAGGCAATAATAAATTAGTTATATCATATCTCCTTCTTCATGATAATCATTCATTATCCATGCTATAATTGTATTGATCGGAGACTTAGATGCATGTGTGGATACATAGACAAAACCGTGTCCCTAGTATGCCTCTAATAGACTAGCTCGTTGATCAAAAGATGGTTGAGGTTTCCTAGCCATGGAAATGAGATGTCATTTGATAACGGGATCACATCATTAGGAGAATGATGTGATGGACAAGACCCAAACTACAAATGTAGCATATGATCGTGTCAATTTATTGCTACTGTTTTCTGCATGTCAAGTATATGTTCCTATGACCATGAGATCATGCAAATCGCTGACACCTGAGGAGTACCTTATGTGTATCAAATGTCGCAATGTAACTACGGGACTATAAAGGTGCTGTACAGGTATCTCCGAGGGTGTCTGTTGAGTTGGCATGGATCAAGACTGGGATTTGTTACTCCGTGTGACGGAGAGGTATCTCAGGGCGCACTCGGTAATACAACATCACAATAAGCCTTGCAAACAATGTGACTAAGTGTTATTCACGGATCTTATATTATCGAATCTCGAGCAAGTAACATACCGAAGAACAAAGGGAACATCATACGGGATTAACTGAATCCTTGACATAGAGGTTCGACCGATAAAAATCTTCGTAGAATATGTATGAACCAATATGGGCATCCAGATCCCTCTATTGGTTATTGACCGTAGAGGTGTCTCGGTCATGTTTACATAGTTCTCGAACCCGCAGGGTATCCACACTTAAGGTTTGGTGACGTTACGGTAGTATCGACTTATGTATGGTGGTGACTGAAGGTTGTTCGGAGTCCTGGATAAGATCCCGGACGTCACGAGAAGCTCCGGAATGGTCCGGAGGTAAAGATTCATATATAGGAAGTCCAGTTTTGGTCGCCAGAAAAGTTTTGGGCTCATCGGTAGTGTACCGGGAGTGTCGGTACTGTACTGGGAGACCACCGAGAGGGGTATTTCGACCCAAGAGGCTTCATGGGCTGTGGGAGAGTAAATAGCAGCCCTTTGTGGGCTGGTGGAAGTCCCACACAATGCCCATGCGGCTGGGAAGAAAAGCCGAAAGAGAAAAAAGGTGGAAAAAGGCAAAAAAGGCAAAAATAAAGGAGGAGTCCTAGTCCTACTAGGATTGGAGAAGGAATCCTCCAAACCCACTAGGATTGGCCGACCCAAGGGCTGCCTCTTTGGAAGCCAAGACTCCTCCTCCTCTCCTCCTATATATACTAGAGGATTTTAGGGTTTTGGCACAGAATTTTCAGCCACGTGCTACCCGTTCCTCTAGTGCATAGTTTCTCCTCTAGATATTTCTGCAGTGCTTAGGCGAAGCCCTGCCGGAATAGCTCCACCACCATCTCCGAACGAGTAAAGAAGGAGGAGATCATCATCGAGCTGTACGTGTGCTGAACGCGAAGGTGCCGTTCGTTCGGCGCTAGATCGGAAGGACCATGATCAAGGTCGCAAGACGGATCGTGATGAGTTCGCGAGACGGATCGTGATGAGTTCATGGGACAGGTCGTGATGAGTTCGCGGGACGGATCATGATGTGTTCGCGGGACGGATTGTGACGAGATCGCGGGACGGATCGTGATGAGTTCATGGGACGGATCATGATGAGATCGCGGGACGCTCGGCGATTTGGATCGCGAAGACGTTTGACTACACCAACCGCGTTTCTTAACGCTTCCCTCTTAGCGATATACAAGGGTACGTAGATCCACTCTCCCTCTCGTAGATGCTCATCACCATGGATAGATCTGCGTGTGTGTAGGAAATTTTTTGTTTCCCATGCAATGTTCCCCAACAATAATAAACTCCTATCTCCCTATGTGTCTGATTGAATTTTTTTGCATCCCAAATATGTCGTGAGTGTCAGCAATCATAGAAGACTAAATGATAGTTGAGTATTTGAAATTGCTTAGGAAAGCTCTGACATGGACTCTTTTTGATAATAGGATGGATTGCAATTGTTTCAATGACTAAGAACATAGTTTGTTAGTTTTCAATAAAGTTTATATATTGAGCGTGTGGATAGATTGTTACTTGTTCATGAGAAGTTTTATGATCTCATGATGTTGCTGATCATGATGCTTTCATGTCCATATTTTGTTTTATCGATACCTCTCTTTTTCTCTATCTAAGCGTGTGGTCAGGATTATCGAGTTCAACTCTCGTTTGAGAACAAGCGAGGTCTAAGCTTGGGGTAGTTCATACGTCTAGTTTTTCATGTTGTTTCGTTGATACTTGTATGTTTTGAATCATTATTACACTTTATGAGGAAATCCTAATTCCTTTTCTATCTCTTTTTGCAAGTTCCATCCAAAGAGGGAGATTGCCTGCTGAGGGAGTCATGAATTAAGGGGTCCTTGGGCAGCCGACCTATTTCCGACGGGCCGGACTGTATGGGCCGCAAAGTGACCATTGGGTGATCAAGGGCCCCGTCGCCAGGGTGGAAGCTTAAAGGAGCCATGGCGTGTTCTCCAAGATTGTAAGACGTAGATAGGTGATAACTCAAAAGTATATGGGATCAATTGTAGCCTTTCTCGATAAGTAAGAGTGTCAAACCCAACGAGGAGCTACAGGTAGAACAAATATTCCCTCAAGTTCTATCGACCACCGATACAACTCTACGCACGCGTAACGTTCGCTTTACCTAGAACAAGTATGAAACTAGAAGTACTTTATAGGTGTGATAGGATAGGTTTGCAAGATAATAAAGAACACGTAAATAAAAACTAGGGGCTGCTAAGGTAAAGAAACAACTAAGTTAGTTTAACTAGTGTGGAAAAGTGGTGGTAGGAGTTGCGGATTTGTCCCTAGGCAATCGATAACTAGACCGGTCAAATTTATTGCAATTTTATATGAGGGAGAGGCATAAGCTAACATACTTTCTCTACTTGGATCATATGCACTTATGATTGGAACTCTAGTAAGCATCCACAACTACTGAATATCATTAAGGTAAAACCCAACCATAGCATTATAAGGTATCAAGTCCTCTTTACTCCCATATGCAACAACCCACCTACTCGGGTTTACACTTCTGTTACTCAAGCAACCCACCATAGGAAAATATTGAACACATTGCAACACCCTATAGAGAGGATCCCTCACGCTTGCGTGACACGGAGGGCACCATAGGATAGCACCAATAACAAAACATGCAACTCAAACCAATCATGATCATCAATGAACCAATAGGACAACAAAAATCTACTCAGACATCATAGGATGGCAACACATCATTGGGTAATAATATGAAGCACAAAGAACCATGTTCAGGTAGAGGGTACAATGGGTTGCGGGAGAGTGGAACATTGTAGATAGATGGGGGAAGGTGATGGAGGTGTTGGTGAAGATGACGGAGTTGTTGGAGTAGATCGTCGTCATGATGATGGCCCCGGCGGCGTTCCAGTGCCATCAAGAGAGAGGGGGAGAGAGCCCCCCTCCTTCTTATTCTTCTTCTTCCTTGACCTTCCCCCTAGATGGGATAAGGGTTTACCCTATGGTCCATGGCCTCCATGGTGGCGGAGGGGCGAGAGCCCCTCCACGATTGGATCTCTCTCTCTCTCTCTCTCTCTGTTTCCTTCTGTTTCTGCATTCCCAGATTCTGGCCTTTCACCGTTTCTTAAATATCCGAAGATTCGTAACTCCGATCGGGATGAAATTTTGAGGGGATTTTCCTTATAAAAATATATTTCTCTAGGAAAAAGGACATCTCCAACCGACCAAAGGGGTGGCCACAAGCCCTCAGGGCGCGCCATATCCCCTTGGGCGCGCCCTCCAGGCTTGTGGGCCCCTCGGGCACCGCCTTCTATTGATTCCACTTCCCAAACTTAAAATATATTCCAAAAAAATCTCCGTAAGTTTTTATCCCGTTTGGACTCCGTTTAATATGGATTTTCTGCGAAACAAAAAACATGCAACAAACGGTAAGTGGCACTGGGCACTGTATTAATATGTTAGTCCCAAAAATAGTAAAAAAAAGTTGCCAAAAGTATATGAAAGTTGTAGAATATTGGCATGAAACAATCAAAAATTATAGATACGACGGAGACGTATCAGCATCCCCAAGCTTAATTCATGCTCGTCCTCGAGTAGGTAATGATAAAAAAATTTGATGTGGAATGCTACCTAGCATAATGTTGATCATATAATCTAATCATGGCATGACTATTAAGACACGACTGATTCAGAGCAATAGTCTATATTGACATAAAAACAGTAGTACTTCGAGCACACCAACAAGGCAATTGTGTCCTTTCAAAATAACATGGCCTTAGAAAGTTATCCCTACAAAATCATATGGTCTGGGTATGCTCTATATTCCCCACACAAAGTATCTAGATCATGCACAACCCCGATGACAAGTCAAGAAATTGTTTCACACTTTTTTATGTTCTCAAACCTTCTCAACTCTCACGCAATACATGAGCGTGAGCCATGGATATAGCACTATAGGTGGAATATAATATGGTGGAGGTGATGAAGAAAAAGGAGAAGATAGTCTCACATCAACTAGGCGTATCAACGGGCTATGGAGATGCCCATCAATAGATATCAATGTGATTGAGTAGGGATTGCCATGCAACAGGTGCACTAGAGCTATAAGTGTATGAAGGCTCAAATAGAAAACTAAGTGGTCGTGCAAATGATGAAAATTCCACTAGCTATATGAAAGTGACAAAATAGGAGACTCTCTATCATGAAGATAATGGGGCTACTTTGAAGCACAAGTGTGGAAAAAGATAGTAGCATTGTCCCTTCTCTCTTTCTCACATTTTTTTTATTTTTTTATTTTTTTATTTTGGTGGGCATATTTGGCCTCTTTTTTTATTTGGGCGTCGCTGGCCTCTTTTTTTTTGGAAGTCCGGCGACTCCTCCCAACTTGTGAGGGAATCATAGATTCCATCATCCTTTTCTCACACAGGACAATGCTCTAATAATGAAAATCATCACACTTTTATTTACTTAAAACTCGATACCTAGAACAAAAATATGAATCTATATGAATGCTTCCGGTAGGATACCGGGATGTGCAACGATCTAGCCTAGAAAATGACATCCAAAAATGGACAAGCCATGAAAACATCATGCAAGCATTCTTATGATCATGCAAAGAAATATGAAAATGATGGTGCATGTCATACTAAACGGAATGGTGGAATTTTCATGGCAATATATCTCGGAATGGCTATGGAAATGTCATAATAGGTAGGTATGTAGCTGTTTTGAGTAAAATATATGGTGGCTATTTGAGGAAGGTGGGTTTGATGCACTGGCAAAAATTGCGCGGTACTATAGAGGCTAGCAAAGGTGGAAGGGTGAGAGTGCGTATAATCGATGGACTCAACATTAGTCATAAAGAACTCACATACTTATTGCAAAAGTCCATTAGTTATCAAACAAAGCATTAGACGCATGCTCCTAGGGGAGAGGTTGGTAGGAGTTAACCATCGCATGCTCCCGACACTCACACAAAGGTTGACAATCATTAAACAAATCATGCTCCGACTTCGTTACATAACGGTTTTACCATACGTGCATGCTACGGGAATCACAAACTTCAACACATGTATTTCTCCAATTCACAATTACTCAGTAGCATGACTCTCATATTACGATCTTCATATCGCAAAACTATTGCAAGGAATCAAACATATAATATTCAGTGATCTACAAGTTTTATGTAGGATTTTATGACTAACCATGTGAATAACCAACTCCTGTTAACTCTCTAAATAGGTATAAGTGAAGCATGAGAGTTTAATTCTTTCTACAAAATATATGCCCACGCTCTAAAAAATATAAGTGAAGTAAAAGAGCATTCTACAAATGGCAGTTTTCTATGTGTAGAGAAACATGCAATCAAAACTTCGAATGATATAAGTGAAGCACATGAAGCATTCTATAAAGCCATACTCAAAAGATATAAGTGAAGTGCATGAAGCATTCTATAAATCAACCAAGGACTATCTCATAACAGCATGGTGCATTATTAACATAAAAATAAAAAGCACACGACGCTCCAAGATTTACTCATTTTATTGTGATGAATAAAAATAAAGCTCCAAGTAAAATTACCAATGGTTGTTAGAAGAAATAGGGGATTCCTTCTAGGGCATCCCCAAGCTTAGTTTCTTGGGAGTCCTTTAGTATTAACTTGGGGTGCCTCGGGCATCCCATGGCTTAGTCTCTTTCCACTACTTATGTAACATCCCGGGACCGACACTCCTGAAGATTCCCCTTTTATTTCCATTCTCGTCTGTGTTTTGTCTGGTTGTCGCATTCATCATCGCATCATTTGCATCATATGAATAGCATCGGCATTTTGTCAACATCAGTTTTCAAACTTGCATCCGTTCGTAGTCGCCAGTTCTCTCCGTTCTTGTCGTTGCCCATTTCGACCCCAACCACACACGCACGCGCCCGCGGCATCGTTAAAAAACTGTTTTTAAAGTGCGTGAATAATATTCTTGGATTGGGTCGAAACTTGGCATGCAATCTTGTTATATGGTAGGTGGACAGCTTGCCAAATTTCGTTGTGTTCCGAGTTCGTTTGATACCCCATCGGTCAACCATAGTAGTGCGGTCATCGGTTATTCGTCGGACATTTTCGGTGTTTTAAAACCACGTGTCACGAGACACAAACCTCCCTCTCATCTCCCCTAGCCCATTTACATATCCATGCAGCCCACTTAGCCCCCCCTCTGCTTTTGGGTCGTCCGATCGAGATCGAACGGTCCGAAAACGGTGCAAAACCCCCTCTCCTAGCCCCATTTCCTAATTAAGCACCCCTAGCATGCCCTAAACGGAAACCCTAGCCCTCCCCTCGATTTCCATGCCACCCAAGCCACAGCCACCACCTCCATTGCCCTGTCTCCCTCCTCCCGCAGCCAGGACCGCCAGGGCCCAGATCGGGCCCTGGGAAGTCCATCTGCGCCAGATCCCGCAGCCGCCGCTAGCCCCCGCATCCGCAGCGAGGGAGCCAGCAGTACCCCGTAGCCCCGCCGCAGCCAGCCGCCGCCGGAGTGCAGCTCATCCAGGCGAGCCCTGCTGTCGATTCCTCCGTCTCCTCTCGCTCTCTCTCTCTCTAATCCGCAGTGCTCTCTCTCCCTGTGACCCCCCTGCAGGAGCTCCTCCATCGCCGCCCCGGAGCTCCTCCATCGCCCCCCCGGATCTCTCTCCCAGATATATGAAACTTGACTACATTTTCAAATAGATTCAAAGTAACCAACTTTCACATGCGTTTAAAATGATTAACTTTCTTTTTTCATGTATTTTGCATATATGCCATGCTAAAATGAGTTATTTCATAACTAAATAACCATAGCTCCGATAAAAATGTTCCACATATGTAACTTGGCTAGAAAAATGTGTAGAATCACATGGTGAAATTTATTTTGCTGTTTAACAACTCTAAAATTGTGTTAGGACAGATCTGGACCAATTTCATAATATGCTTATGGGGATGTTTTGGAAATGTTATATATTGCTTCCGGCCTCATTTAAAATTCCTAGATGTTGTAGTTGGTTGTGCTTCACCGTTTGCCATGTTAAACAACATTTAATATTGATGAGTACCTAACGAGAGTGAACTAAGAAATTCAACGTGGAGTTTCGTCAATATGCAACTCGTTGCATATTGAGCTTCACTTTAATGTGTAGTAGTTGTTTGATGTGAATTGTCATGCCTTGCATAATTAAACCGGACATGCATCATATTGGTTTGCGCATCATGTGATGCATATGTGTGGTGTTATCGTGTGTTGATTGTTTGTTCCGGTTCGTTTCTTATCAATAGAGTTCTGAAAGCGGTTGGAGTGTGAGGATTCGTTCGACTACGTTGGCTGGTCTTCTTCATGGATTCGATCTTCTTCCGAGCGGGGTCTCAGGCAAGATGGCACATTTCCCTGGATACCATTATTATCATTGCCATGCTACATGTCTCGTTTTCTATCGCTATGTCATGCTACCTAACACTTATTTGTCAAGCCTCCCAACATTGCCATGAAAAGCCTCTAACCCCTCCACATCCCAGCAAACCATTGTTTGGCTATGTTACCGCTTGCTCAGCACTTCTTATAGCGTTCTAGCTACAGGTGCAATTGCTTCCATATGATAACATGGACATTCTTTTGTCATCACAATATTATTGCTATTTAATTTAATGCACGTATAAACTTTGTAAAGGGTGGAAGGCTTGGCCTTTTTCTCGGTGTTTTGTTCCACTCTTGCCGCCCTAGTTACTTGTGAACCGGTGTTATGTTCCATAATTGAGCGCTCCTAACATGCTCGGCGTTGTTATGGGGACCCCCTTGATTTTCGTGGTAGGATAAAACTTGTTTGGCAAGGCCCAACATTGGTACTATTTTCTTAATAACAACTAAAATTTGCATAGGGCATGATCACCCCGTGGATTAATCAACAACCCGGGCCAGTGCTCCTCATGAGTCTTGGTCCAACGTGTCAACCGCCGATGGCTACCAGGGGCAACTCTGCGATTGGCCTACCGAAAGTTTGGACAATCCGTCGTGTCCTGAGAACGAGATACGAGGCTCCTATCGGGATCATCGACACGTCGGGCGGCCTTGCTGGATTTCTTTTACCTTTCTCGAACATCTTGAGTGACAAATTCCGATGATTCTTCGGGCTATCTCGAGGTGGTAGATTTCCTTTGGAATTGCCTAGGATGATCACGAGATCTGTGGTCAAGGTTATTCCTGTTGTGTGTGGTTAATTTTGTTGGAAATATGCCCTAGAGGACATAATAAATTAGTTATAATCATATTTCCTTGTTCATGATAATCGTTTATTATCCATGCTATAATTGTATTGATCGGAGACTTAGATGCATGTGTGGATACATAGACAAAACCATGTCCCTAGTATGCCTCTAATAGACTAGCTCGTTGATCAAAGATGGTTAAGGTTTCCTAGCCATGAACATCAGATGTCAATTGATAAATGGGATCACATCATTAGGAGAATGGTGTGATGGACAAGACCCAAACTACAAATGTAGCATATGATCGTGTTAGTTTATTGCTACTGTTTTCTGCATGTCAAGTATATGTTCCTATGACCATGAGATCATGCAACGCACTGACACCGGAGGAATACCTTGTGTGTATCAAATGTCGCACGTAACTGGGTGACTATAAAGGTGCTCTAAAGGTATCTCTGAGGGTGTCTGTTGAGTTGGCATGGATCAAGACTGGGATTTGTTAATCCATGTAACGGAGAGGTATCTTAGGGCCCACTCGGTAATACAACATCACAACAAGCCTTGCAAGCAATGTGACTAAGTGTTAGTCACGGGATCTTGTATTACGGAACTAGTAAAGAGACTTGCCAGTAACGAGGTTGAACTACGTATGGAGATACCGACAATCAAATCTCGGGCAAGTAACATACTGAAGAACAAAGGGAACATCATACGCGATTAACTGACGCCTTGACATAGAGGTTCAAACGATAAAGATCTTCGTAGAATATGTAGGAACCAATATGGGTATCCAGGCCCCGCTATTGGTTATTGACCATAGAGGTGTCTCGGTCATGTCTACATAGTTCTCGAACCCGCAGGGTCTGCACACTTAAGGTTTGGTGACTTTTCGGTAGTATAGAGTTATGTATGGTGGTGACCGAAGGTTGTTCGGAGTCCCGGATGAGATCACGGATTTCACGAGGAGCTCCGGAATGGTCCGTAGGTAAAGATTGATATATAGGAAGTCCTATTTTGGTCGCCGGAAAAGTTTCGGGCTCATCGGTAATGTACCGGGACTGCCGGTAGTGTACCGGGAGACCATCGGGAGGGTTATTTCGACCCAAGAGGCTACATGGGCTGTGGGAGAGTAAATACCATCCCTTTGTGGGTTGGTGGAAGTCCCACACAAGGCCCGTGTGGTTGGGAAGAAAAGCCCAAAGGGAAAAAGGTGGAAAAAGGCCAAAAAGGGAGGAATCCTAGTCCTACTAGGATTGGAGGAGTCCTCCGCTCCTCCCCACTTCGGCCGACCCAAGGAGGCTTGTCCCTTGTGCTAAGTCCTCTCCTCCTCTCCTCCTATATATACTAGAGGATTTTAGGGTTTTTGCACAGAATTTTTAGCCACGTGCTGCCCGTTCCTCTAGTGCATAGTTTCTCCTCTAGATCGGATTTCTACAGTGCTTAGGCGAAGCCCTGCCGGAATAGCTCCACCACCATCTCCGGAGCGCCGTCACGCTACTGGAGAACTCTTCTACCTATCCGCTCCCTCTTGCTGGATCAAGAAGGCGGAGATCGTCATCGAGCTGTACGTGTGCTGAACGCAGAGGTGTCGTCCGTTCAACGCTTGATCGGAAGGACCGTGATCAAGATCGCGAGACGGATCGTGATGAGTTCGCGGGACGGATCATGATGAGTTCGCGGGACGGATCGTGATTGGATTGTGAGACGGATCGTGATGAGTTCGCGGGAAGGACCGTTGTGGTTTCGCGTAGGTGAGAATTATTCTTGCTAGATATCGTACGAGCCACGTAAAACTTGCAACAACAATTAGAGGGTGTCTAACTTGTTTTTGCAGAGTATGTTGTGATGTGATATGGCCAATTACATGATGAGATATATGTGATGTATGTGATGATCATGTGTTGTATAGAATATCACGACTTGCATGTCGATGAGTATGGCAACCGGCAGCAGCCATAGGGTTGTCTTTAATTATTGTATGACCTGCGTGTCAATCATTAAGCGCTATGTAATGCTTTACTTTATCGCTAAACGGTAGCAATAGTAGTAGAAGCATGTTGGGCACGACAACCCCGATGGAGACACGTTGATGGAGATCAAGATGATGGAGATCATGGTTTCTTGCTGGTGACGATGGAGATCATGCCGGTGCTTTCAAGAGGGAGATCAAAAGCACAAGTTCATGGCCATATCATGTCACTTATGATTTGCATGTGATGTTAATCCTTTTATGCAACTTGTTTTGCTTAGGACGACAGTAGCATTATAAGGTGATCCCTCACTTAAATTTCAAGATGAATTGTGTTCTCCCCGAGTATGCACCGTTGCGAAAGTTCATCGTGTTGAGACACCACGTGATGATCGGGTGTGATAGACTCTACGTTCACATACAACGGGTGCAAGCCAGTGTTGCACATGCAGAACACTCGGGTTAAACTTGACGAGCCTAGCATGTACAGACATGGCCTCGGAACACAAGAGACCGAAAGGTCAAACATGAATCATATAGTAGATATGATCAACATGATGGTGTTCACCATTGAAACCACCTCAACTCACGTGATGATCGGACTTGAGTTGGTGAATTTGGATCATGTTGCACTCCAATGACTGGAGGGATGTCAATTTGAGTGGGAGTTCTTAAGTAATATGATTAATTGAACTCATTAATTGAACATAGTCAGTAGTGTCTTTGCAAACTGTGTTGTAGATTACTAGTTCACGCTGTAGCTCCCTTGAATTTTATATGTTCCTTGAGAAATAGAGTTGAAAGATGATGGTAGCAACATTGCGGACTGGCTCCATGATCTGAGGATTGTCCTTGTTGCTGCACAGAAGGCTTATGCCCTTAATGCACCGCTCGGTGCGCCAACCCCTCTAGCGTTGTTTGTAGATGTTGTGAACATCTGACAGGCACGTTCTGATGACTACTTGATAGTTTAGTGTGTCATGCATTACGGCTTAGAATTGAGGCTCCAAAACGTTTTGAACGTCACGGAACATATGGGATGTTCTAATAGCTGAAATTAGGATCTCAGGCTCATGCCCGTGTTGCGAGATATGAGATCTCCAACAAGATTCTTTGCCTGCAAGATGAAGCAGAATAGCTCAATCGTTGAGCATGTGCTCAGATTGTCTGGGTGCTACAATCGCTTGAATCGAGTGGGAGTTGATCTTCCAGATAAGATAGTGATTGATATAGTTCTCCAAGTCACCATCACTAAAGCTACTAGAACTTGGTGATGAACTGTAAAATGCCAGGGATAGAAATAATGATCCCTAAGGTGTTCGCGATGTTTTGACACCGCAAAGGTAGAAATCAAGAAGGAGAATCAAGTGTTGATGGTTAGTAAAACCACTAGTTTCGAGAAGGACAAGGACAAGGAGGGAAACTTCATGGATAGCAAGTCAGTTGCTGCTCTAGTGAAGCAACCCAAAGTTGAACCTAAACCCGAGACTAAGTGCTTCGATTATGAGGAGAGCGGTCGCTAAAGTGGAACAACCCTAGATACATGACAGATAAGAAGGCTGACAACATCGACAGAAGTATATTTGATATATGTGTTAATGATGTGTACCTTGTGAGTACTCCTAGTAGCACCTGGGTATTGGATACCGGTTTGGTTGCTAAATGTTAGTAACTCGAAATAAAAGCTACGGAATAAACGGAGAACTAGCTAAGGGTGAGGTGACGATGTATGTTGGAAATGTTTCCAAGTTTGATGTGATCAACATCGCACGCTCTCTACCTTCGGGATTAGTGACAAACCTAAATAAAAGTTATTTGATGTTTTGCGTTGAGCATGAACGTGATTAGAATATGTTTATTGCAACATGGTTATTCATTTCAGTTAGAGAATAATGGTTATTCTTTTTACATGAATAATACCTTCAATGGTCATGCACCGAGTAAGAATGGTTTGTTGAATCTTGATCATAGTAATACACATGTTCATAACATTGATGCCAAAAGATACAAAGTTAATAATGATAGTACCACATACTTGTGGCACTGCCGCTAAATGTCATATTGGTATAAAGCGCATGAAGAAACTCCATGCCGATGGATATTTGGACTCATTCGATTTCGAATCGGTTGAGACATGCGAACCATGCCTCTTTGGCAAGATGACTAAGGAGTTTCCAGATGGATGGAATGGACAAGTGATTTATTGGAAATGATACATGTTGATGTATGCAATCCAATGAGTCTTGTAGCGTGCGGCGGATATTGTTATTTTCTTACCTTCACTGATGATTTGAGTAGATATAGTGTATCTTTACTTAATGAAACACAAGTCTGAATCGTTTGAAAAGTTCAAGCAAATTCAGAGTGAAGTTTAAGATCATCGTGACAAGAAGATAAAAATGTCCGCGATATGATCGTGGAGGTAAATATCTGAGTTACGAGTTTGGCATACAACTTTAGACAATGTTAAAATTGTTTCACTACTCATGCCACCTGGAACATCATAGTGTGATGGTGTGTCCGAACGTCATAGTCGTGCTCTATTGGATATGGTGCGGGTTATGATGTCTCTTATCGTTTTACTACTATAGTTTTGGGGTTATGCATTAGAGACAACTGCATTCACTTTAAATAGGGCACCATCTAAATCCGTTGAGATGACACAGTGTGAATTATGGTTTGGTAGAAACCTAAGCTGTCATTTCTGAATGTTTGGGGCTGCGACGCTTGTGTGGAAAAATGTTTTCACCTAATGAGCTCAAACCCAAAGCGGACAAATGCATCTTCATAGAATACCCTAAGAACAGTTGGGTAAACCTTCTATCTCAGATCCAAGCATAAAGTGTTTGTTGCTGAAACGGGTCCTTTCCTGAGAAAAGGTTTCTCTCGAAAGAATTGAGTGGGAGGAAGATAGAACTTGATGAGGTTGTTGAACCTTTGTTTCAACCAGAGAGTAGCGCAGCGTAGAAAGATGTTTCTATGGAACCTACGTTAGTTGAAGAGGAAGTTAATGATGATGATCATGAAGCTTCGGATCAAGTTACTATCGAACCTCATAGGTCGACAAGGATGTGTACAGCTCGTGAGCGGTACAACAACCCTGTCTTGGAGGTCATGTTGTTGGACAATGATGAACCTACAAGCTATGGAGAAGCGATGATGGGCCCGGATTTCGACAAATGGTTAGAGCCATGAAATCCGAGAAAGGATCCATGTATGAAAACCAAGTATAGACTTTGGTAGACTTCCTTGTTGGACGGCGGGTCGCTGAGTACAAATGGACTTTTAAAATGAAGACAGACGCTTATGGTAAATGTCACCATTTATAAAGCTCGACTTGTCGCAAAGAAGTTTCCGGCAAGTTCAAGGAGTTGACTATGATGAGACTTTCTCACTCGTAGTGATGCTAAAGTCTGTTGGAATTATGTTAGCAGTTGATGCATCTTTCAATTATGAAATCTGGCAGATGGATGTCAAAACATCATTTCCTTAACGGTTTACTTGAGGAAAGGTTGTATGTGATACAACCAGAAGGTTTTGTCAGTCATAAGGATGCTAAAAGGTGTGCAAGCTTCAGTGATCCTTCTATGGACTGAAGCGAGCATCTCGGAGTTGGAATATACACTTTGATGTGGTGATCAAAGTTTTTGAGTCTATAATTTTTTTATGAGAAACTTGTATTTACGATAAAGTGAGTGGGAGCACTATAGAGTTTCTAATAAGCATATGTGGTTGACATATTGTTGATCGGAAATGATGTAGAATTTCTGGAAAGCATAAACGGTTGTTTGAAAAGAGTTTTTCAAAGCAAGACCTGGATAAAGCTATTTAATTGTTGAGCATCAAGATCTATATAGATAGATCAAGATGCTTGATGAAACTTTTAATGAGTACATACCTTGACAAGATTTTGAAAGAGTTCAAAATGGATCAGTCAGAGAAAGTGTTCTCTCCTGATTTGTAAGGTGTGAAAGTGAGTGAGACTCAAAGCTCGACAACGGTAGAAGAAAGAGAAAGGATGAACGTCGTCCCCTATGCCTTAGCCATAGGCTCTGTATAGTATGCCATGCTGTGTACCGCACCTGTGTGTGCCTTGCCATGAGTCCGTCAAGGGGTATAAGAGTGATCCAGGAGTGGATCACTAGACAACGGTCAATATTATCCTTAGTGACTCAAAGACTAAGGAAACGTTTCTCGATTATGGAGGTGATAAAGGGTTCATCGTAAAGAGTTACGTCGATGCTAGATTTAACACTAATCCGGATGACTCTTAGTAGCAATCCAGATACGTATAGTGGAGCAGCCATTTGGAATAGCACCAAGTGGAGTGTGGTAGCAGTGTTTACAGTTTGACATAGAGATTTGCAAAGTACACACGGATCTGAATGTTGCAGACCCGCTGACTATAGGACCTCTCTAACATGCAAAGCATGATCGAGCGCCAGAACTCATTAGGTGTTAGATTCATAACAATGCGAATCACATGGTGATGTGAACTAGATTATTAACTCTAGTGCAAGTGGGAGACTGTTGGAAATATGCCCTAGAGGCAATAATAAATTAGTTATTATCATATTTCCTTGTTCATTATAATCGTTTATTATCCATGCTATAATTGTATTGATCGGAAACTTAGATGCATGTGTGGATACATAGACAAAACCATGTCCCTAGTATGCCTCTAATAGACTAGCTCGTTGATCAAAGATGGTTAAGGTTACCTAGCCATGGAAATGAGATGTCATTTGATAAATGGGATCACATCATTAGGAGAATGGTGTGATGGACAAGACCCAAACTACAAACGTAGCATATGATCGTGTAAGTTTATTGCTACTGTTTTCTGCATGTCAAGTATATGTTCCTATGACCATGAGATCATGCAACTCACTGACACCGGAGGAGTACCTTGTGTGTATCAAACGTCACAACGTAACTGGGTGACTATAAAGGTGCTCTACAGGTATCTTTGAGGGTGTCTGTTGAGTTGGCATGGATCAAGATTGGGATTTGTTACTCCGTTTAACGGAGAGGTATCGTAGGGCCCACTCGGTAATACAACATCACAACAAGCCTTTCAAGCAATGTGACTAAGTGTTAGATGGGATCTTGTATCACGATCGAATCTTGGGCAAGTAACATAACGAAGAACAAAGGGAACATCATACTGGATTAACTGAATCCTTAACATAGAGGTTCGACCGATAAAGATCTTTGTAGAATATGTAGGAACCAATATGGGCATCCAGGTCCTGCTATTGGTTATTGACCGTAGAGGTGTCTCCGTCATGTCTACATAGTTCTCGAACCCGCAGGGTCTGCACACTTAAGGTTTGGTGACGTTTTGGTAGTATAGAGTTATGTATGGTGGTGACCGAAGGTTTTTTGGAGTCCCGGATGAGATCATGGACGTCACGAGGAGCTCCGGAATGGTCCGGAGGTAAAGATTGATATATAGGAAGTCCTATTTTGGTTGCCGAAAAAGTTTCGGGCTCATCGGTAGTGTACCGGGAGTGCCGGGAGTGTACCGGGAGACCATCGGGAGGGGTATTTCGACCCAAGAGAATACATGGGCTGTGGGAGAGTAAATACCAGCCCTTTTGGGGCTGGTGGAAGTCCCACACAAGGCCCATGCGGCTGGTAAGAAAATCCCAAAGGGAAAAAGGTGGAAAAAGGCCAAAAAGGGAGGAATCCTAGTCCTACTAGGATTGGAGGAGGAGTCCTCATCTCCTCCCCACTTCGGCCGACCCAAGGAGGCTTGGCCCTTGCTCCAAGTCCTCTCCTCCTCTCCTCGTATATATACTAGAGGATTTTAGGGTTTTTGCCCAGAATTTTTAGCCACATGCTGCCTGTTCCTCTAGTGCATAGTTTCTCCTCTTGATCGGATTTCTGCAGTGCTTAGGCGAAGCCCTGCCGGAATAGCTCCACCACCATCTCCGAAGCGCCGTCATGCTGCCGGAGAACTCTTCTACCTCTCTGCTCCCTCTTGTTGGATCAAGAAGGCGGAGATCGTCATCGAGTTGTACGTGTGTTGAATGCGGAGATGTCGTCTGTTCGGTGCAAGATCGGAAGGACCGTGATCAAGATCGCAAGACGGATCGTGATGAGTTCGTGGGACGAATCGTGATTGGATCGCAAGACGAATTTTCATGAGATCGTGGGACACTCGGTGATTTGGATCGCGAAGACGTTCGACTACACCAACCACGTTTCTTAATGCTTCTCGCTTAGCGATCTACAAGGGTACGTAGATCGTCTCTCCCTCTCGTAGATGCTCATCACCATGGATACATCTTGCGTGTGCGTAGGAAATTTTTTGTTTCCCATGCAACGTTCCCCAAAAAATTTGTGATGGATGAGTTGGAGCACCCCTGCAGGGTTAAATCTTTCGCAAAGCCGTGCCCGCGGTTATGTGGCAAACTTGGATACTTTGTTTAACACCCGGTCATAGCAAACTTGAAGTAAACTCTAATAAAATACACCAATTGTGTGCGTAACCGTGACTATCTCTTCTCGTGAGTCCTTATCTGAGAGAGAACATGGTGGGGTTATGATTGACGGAAGTAGGTGTTTAGGATCAGTTAGTGATCATTACTAGTTCACGTCCGTTATGCGTAGCCCACCACACTTTACTTTCTATACTCGTAAGTTAGCCACTCAAATAAATGCTTAGTCGCTTGCTGCAGCCTCACCACTTAACCATACCTCACCTATTAAGCTTTAATAGTCTTGATAACCTTGGAAATGAGATTGTTGAGTCCCTGTGGTTCACAGATTACTACAACAACAGTTGCAGGTACAGGTAATGCGATGATTTTACGTGAGCGTGTTGCTTGTTTGATTTGGAGTTCTTCTTCTTCATCAATCTTGGATGGGTTCCAGGCGGTAGCCTGGGATAAAAAGGATGGATGTCATTTTGTCATTTGTTTTCATCCGTAGTCGGACCCTGCTCTTCTATATGATGTTTGAACATGTTGTTGTATTGATGTGATATTGATGTAGCTTGTGGCGAGTGTAAGCTAATTCCAGATACTCACCTCTTCTGTACATGTACTTGTAATGATATCCATTCTTGCAACACGACGAGATGCGCTTCTATCCCTGTCGAGGCCCTCGTGCCGAAATAAGGATAGGACGGCATCTTGGGCGTGACAAGTTGGTATCAGAGCCTGTATCGACCTAGGAGCCCCCTTGATTGATCGAACTTGGCCGAGTCCAGTCTAGAGAAAAACTATCTTGAGTCTAGTTATATCGGAGAGTAGGATTATTTTTACTCATCTTCTATGCTCTGGTGAGGTATTCGACTTAGGAATTTGGATTCTACTCCTCTTCTCGCTCAAAAAAATTTAGGATCACGCGGGTATTTTGGAAACTATATGATGTCGATGTGACGGAGTTCTTTCTTGGTGCCTCCTGTCTGACTTCATTTCTTCCGGGGAGTTGAGCTCCAGGGAATTCTTGGCACATCATTATCATTCAGCTTCCTTAGTATCTCAGGATGGAGGGTGTCCGGAATTTCTTCAATACTTGTAGTGGTGAGATAAGGTCGGAGTCACCCAGTACTGGGGAGGCGTCCGGGGTACCACCATGGTTAGTATCTTTGTGCTTTCGGGGATCTGAGTTAGATGGATTTGCGAAAGCCTCTGGTTATGTGTTGAAGGATGAATACAGTTGGGGTGTAGGTTTGCTAGTTGTGTGAGATATTTCCTCCTTGTATCCCCCACACCAGATTGCATATCCAGAAAGTTTTGGAAGTTCTTAGGTGGGAATTCAAGTAGGTACCTAGGATTATCTTTCCAATAAGTGCATAGTGGGTACGTATTTGTTCTGGCATGTTCCTTAAGACTCATCCTTTGTTTTGTTTTGTATATGGTGATTCAAGTTGCTTCGATGTCAAGTGGTGATTTCATATCTTGCGAAGTAGTGTTCTCATCTGTTTGCGGGTTTGCTAATTCTTGTGCTCAATCAAGTTATCATATCAATTCTTTTCAACCGGTGCGCTCATCTTCAAGTTATTTAATCATCTCCAATATTTGCAAGATCAATCCTCATATTTCGTTCCGGAGTTATCTCATCTGTCCCAAGTTTCTTTGTTTTTCCCACCCTCCCGCCATTTTTCTTCAATGATTAAATTCTCATCCAAGTGTCTTTTCTATTCATGTAATGCTTCCTCTATCTTTTCTTCTATCTTGTTTTCGATGATTCTTTGTGAATAGTCTCAGGAGTTTCAATTTCAAGATCTATCCTCATTTTCTTTGTTCTCGTTGTTATTCTTCTTCGATGGATTCAATTCTAGTTCTTGGTGTTCATCATATCATTTTGATTCTCTAATTGCTCTCCCATGTTGGAATTCTTATCTAAGCCTCTCTTGCTTATTCATATCTCTATTCTTCCGGAGTGCTGAAGATATCTTAGAAGATCCATGTTTTCTTGCAATCCTTCCAAATTATTTCGAGGTTCTCACCTCATCAAGTTTTCATTTGTACCGGCGCAATCTCTCTCTTTATATGCAGTTGTTTCAATAGTGGTTTGTTTGGAGTGGCCCCATAACCCACCGGTTTTTTCCCAGGATCCTACCTGACTCTTCTAATCTTTCGGAGATGTTCTCAAGTTCTCTTCAAATATGACATAAGAATGAATTTCATCAGTCATATGCCTTCTCGAAGATTGCTTCTAAATCATTTTCATTGTTGTCTCAACCTTTCTTAATTCATTATTCCGGAGTATCTTAGTAATTCATGGTGTTTTTCTCGTCATCATTCTATGCGTTGAAGACCGAAGGAGAGTTCTCTTTAGTCGTTGTTCGTTCTTCCAAAGATTCATGGTTTCAGGCTGTTGCTATCATCTCAAATTGTTTCCATTAATGAGAAATTTCTCCCATATCTATCCGGTGCATTTCATAATTGTTTTCATTTCTCGATCCTCCGAAGTCCATCATTTCAGAAGATTTCTTCATTCTCAGCTTTCAGCTTTCGTTCTCAAATTCTTCCTAGTTGTTGTATCTTCGTTCGTATCTCAATTATTCTGGTGCCTTGTGAAGTTTTCCATTAGGTGGATCAGGCTCTCTTCGTTCTCATGTTATATCATTGATTTGTATTATCCTCATTCGTTTTGAATTCTTACCGGTGTTCTCGTGCAAGACTTTTTCAAGTTTGTGCTCTATCTATCTTTCCTATCTCATCCAAAAGGATAAGTGGTATGCCAAATCCGTTGTTTGTCATCAATTTAACATGATGAAGGATAGGCATATCATAATGCTTATTCTTGTTTCATCCAAGTGATTTCAAACCTTCTTCCGGAGTTGTTCATGATATCAAATTCCTTATCCCAAGTGCTCATCTTTTTTCGAAGTTCCTAGTTTTTCTCAAGTATCTTGTCACTAAAATTCATCTAATTCATAGCAAGGCCTCAATCTTGTTCTTTTTGCATCCTCCAATTCTTTTCTATCATCCTTTCATTTCGGAGTTCATCCCGATGTTTTTATGATGGTTTGTTGAGGGTGTAATTCTTCTTGAAGTGTTATTCAAGATTCTTGTTGGAGGTTCTCGGGTGTTCTTTATCTTGAATTTTTAAGTTAAATTCCTTCTCCATTGTCTTTTGAGATGGTGTTATTAAATTCTTGATTATGAGGTGTCTCGAAGGAAAATTGTCAAGAACAAGATCAGTAAACCCATCTTCTTTTCTTGGAGTTATCTTGGGTTGGATTTCACCTAAAGCATTTCCTAAAGATTGTGGCTATCATGGTGTCATAAATGATCCAAGTTTCCTCCTCCTCTTCTTGGTAAAAGAAGTTTTCATCCCTTTTGCTCCCAAGCAATCCTTGTTTTGTCAGTGGCCGGTTTTCACCTCATAATTTTGAGATGTTTTATCATAAGTCCACAAAAAGTTTGTTCTTTTCGTTGTTGATTTTTTCAACAACCCCGTTGAATCTCTTCTTGTAAGATGCTTTTCAAGTTCAATGGTGGTAGAAGTTGTTATTTTCTTCTCCGTTCTTTCCTTCCTATGATCTGGTTTCTATTCTTTTCTTCCGGAGGCGTTGTCTTGTTGCTCTCTTTCAACCATCATCTAGTTGATTAAGATCATGTTCTTCCCTTGCTTATCCATTTGCCCTGAGTGTTGTGTTTTCTTTTCAAGTTCTCCCATCTTATTAAATTTTGCCTCTCTTTCCTATCGAAGTGCTGCCAAAATTTCTTGGGAATTCTTCGTTGTTGCTTGTGTCAGTCTTCATGTCATTGAAACCTTCCATGATCATTGGTTTCACTTATTTGTCAGAGAAGCTACTAAGTTTACCTATTGCTCTTTCTCTTGCCCTTCTCATTCTAGATCACGGGACGAGATCCTCGTGTAGTGGAGGAGAGTTGTAATAGCCTGGGACCGACGCTCCTGAAGATTCCCCTTTTTATTCCATTCTCGTCTATGTTTCGTCTGGTTGTCGCATTCATCATCGCATCATTTGCATCATCTGCATAGCATCGACATTTTGTCAACATGAGTTTTCAAACTTGCATCCGTTCGTAGTCGCCAGTTCTCTTCGTTCTTGTCGTTGCCCGTTTCGAGCCCAACCAGACACGCATGCGCCCGCAGCATCGTTAAAAAAACTGTTTTTAAAGTGCGTGAAAAATATTCTTGGATTGGGAGAAACTTGGCATGAAATCTTGTTATATGGTAGGTGGACCGCGTGCCAAATTTCGTCGTGTTCCGAGTTCGTTTGATACCCCATCGGTCAATCATAGCAGTGCCGTCATCGGTGATTCGTCGGATGTTTTCGGTGTTTTAAAACCTCGTGTCACGGGCCGTAAACCTCCCTCTCATCTCCCCCTGGCCCATCTACACAGCCACACAGCCCACTTAGCCCCCCTCCGCTTCTGGGCCATCCAATCGAGATCGAACGGTCCGAAAACGGTGCAAAACCCCCTCTCCTAGCCCCCATTTCCTATTTAAGCACCCTTAGCCTGCCCTAAACGGAAACCCTAGCCCTACCCTCGATTTCCGTGCCACCCAAGCCCCAGCCGCCACCTCCATCGCTCTGTCTCCCTCCTCCCGCTGCCAGGCCCTCCAGGACCCAGATTGGGCCTTGGGAAGCCCATCTACGCCGGATCCCGCAACCGCTGCTATCCCCCGCATACGCAGCAAGGGAGCCAGCAGTAGCCCGCAGCCCCGCCGGAGCCAGCCGCCGCCGGCGTGCAGCTCATCCAGGCAAGCCTCGCTATCGATTCCTCCGTCTCCTCTCGACCTCTCTCTAATTCGTAGTGCTCTCTCTCCCTGTGACCCTCCTGCAGGAGCTCCTCAATGGCCGCCCCAGATCTCCCTCTCGGAGTCGTCTCAGGCCCTCTCGTCGTCGGGAACGGAGCCCCCTGGCCCAAATCCGCTAGTACCCCTTGCCTCCTCGCCGTTCCAGTCATCGGAGGCCCACCATGCCGCCACCCATGCTCCTTGTTCTGCCATGGCCTCCTGCCTCATGTGGGCACAGGGGAGGAGACAGCAGCATCGGCCCGTGGGCCTCCGAAGTGCCAAGGCCCAGTGCCCCGACTGGCCTGAGCCAAGCTGCCACGATCATGGGCTTGGCCCAATGTTGTGAGAGCCCCTAAATCCCGCTCGAGCATCGTTTCGCTATCCGTCACCGGTTGCTGCTGTTGGGCTAGTTAGATTCGGCCCTT
The DNA here is from genome assembly GCA_022496015.1 of Hordeum marinum. Classification (NCBI taxonomy): domain Eukaryota; kingdom Viridiplantae; phylum Streptophyta; class Magnoliopsida; order Poales; family Poaceae; genus Hordeum; species Hordeum marinum. The sequence goes on from CM039673.1 coordinate 62,124,673, forward strand.
CAGTCTCTGCGAATTTATCTATTATCTAGTGAATAATAAAATTGGAGAAAAAACCCGTTCTCATGCATTTTATAACTCGAGATCCGTGCATCACATGTAAAAACTTTATATAAGAAACTTGGCTAGAATTTCGTGTAGATTCACAATAACCAACTTTAAAATGTGTTTAAAATGATTGACTTGATGTTTTCATGTATTTTGCATATATGCCATGCTAAAATGAGTTATTTCATAACTAAATAACCGTAGCTCCGATAAAAATGTTCCACATATGTAACTTGGCTAGAAAAATGTGTAGAATCACATGGTGACATTTATTTTGCTGTTTAACAACTCTAAAATTGTGTTAGGACAGATCTGGACCAATTTCATAATATGCTTATGGGGATGTTTCGGAAATGTTATATATTGCTTCCGGCCTCATTTAAAATGCCTAGATGTTGTAGTTGGTTGTGCTTCACCGTTTGCCATGTTAAACAACATTTAATATTCATGAGTACCTAAGGAGAGTGAACTAAGAAATTCAACGTGGAGTTTCGTCAAGATGCAACTCGTTGCATATTGAGCTTCACTTTAATGTGTAGTAGTTGTTTGATGTGAATTATCATGCCTTGCATAATTAAACCGGACATGCATCATATTGGTTTGCGCATCATGTCATGCATATGTGTGGTGTTATCATGTGTTGATTGTTTGTTCCGGTTTGTTTCTTATCGATAGAGTTCCGAAAGCGTTCGGAGTGTGAGGATTCGTTCGACTATGTTGGCTCGTCTTCTTCATGGATTCGATCTTCTTCCGAGCGGGATCTCATGCAAGATGACACATTTCCCTAGATACCATTACTATCATTACCATGCTAGATGTCTCGTTTTCTATCGCTATGTCATGCTACCTACCACTTGTTTGTCAAGCCTCCCAACATTGCCATGAAAAGCCTCTAACCCCTCCACATCCCAGCAAACCATTGTTTCGCTATGTTATTGCTTGCTCGGCCCTTCTTATAGCGTTCTAGCTGTAGGTGCAATTGCTTCCATGTGATAACATGGGCATTATTTTGTTATCACAATATTATTGCTATTTAATTTAATACACGTATACACATGGTAAAGGGTGGAAGGCTTGGCCTTTTGCTCGGTGTTTTCTTCCACTCTTGTCGCCCTAGTTACTTGTGAACTGGTGTTATGTTCCATAATTGAGCGCTCCTAACATGCTCGGGGTTGTTATGGGGACCCTCTTGATTTTCGTGTTAGGATAAAACTTGTCTGGCAAGGCCCAACATTGGTACTATTTGCTTAATAGCAACTAAAATTTGCATAGGGCATGGTCACCTCGTGGATTAATCAACAACTCGGGCCAGTGCTCCTCATAAGTGTTGGTCCAACCTATCAACCGCCGGTGGCTACCATGGGCAACTCTGCGATTAGCCTACCGAAAGTTTGGACAATCTGTCATGTCCTGAGAACGAGATACGCGGCTCCTATCAGGATCGTCGAGACGCTAGGCGGCCTTGCTGGATTTGTTTTACCTTTCTCGAACGTTTTGAGTGAGGAATTCCAATTATTCTTCGGGCTATCTTGAGGTGGTAGATTTCCTTTGGAATTGCCTAGGATGATCACGAGATCTGTGGTCGAGGTTATTCCCGCTGCGTGTGGTCAATTTGTGATGGATGAGTTGGAGCACCCCTGCAGGGTTAAATCTTTCGGAAATCCATGCCCGCGGTTATGTGGCAAACTTGGATACTTTGTTTAACACCCGGTCATAGCAAACTTGAAGTAAACTCTAATACAATACACCAATTGTATGCGTAACTGTGACTGTCTATTCTCGTGAGTCCTTATCTGAGAGAGAACATGGTGGAGTTATGATTGACGAAAGTAGGTGTTCAGGATCAGTTAGTGATCATTACTAGTTCACGTCCGTTATGCATAGACCACCACACTTTACTTTTTGTACTCGTAAGTTAGCCACTCAAATAAATGCTTAGTCGCTTGTTGCAGCCTCACCACTTAACCATACCTCACCTATTAAGCTTTAATAGTCTTGATACCCTTGGAAATGAGATTGCTGAGTCCCTGTGGCTCACAGATTACTACAACAATAGTTGCAGGTACAGGTAATGTGATGATTTTACGTGAGCGTGTTGCTTGTTTGATTTGGAGTTCTTCTTCTTCATCAATCTTGGATGGGTTCCACGCGGCAGCCTGGGATAGCAAGGATGGATGTCATTTTGTCGTTTGTTTTTGCCCGTAATCGGACCCTGCTCTTCTATATGATGTTTGAACATGTTGTTGTATTGATGTGATATTGATGTAGCTTGTGGCGAGTACACGCCAATTTCCATATACTCACCTCTTCTGTACATGTACTTGTAATGATATCCATTCTTGCAACACGACGAGATGCGCTTCTATTCCCGTCGAGGCCCTCGTGCCGAAATAAGGATAGGACCGCATCTTGGGCGTGACACCTTATTCCTTCATCCATCGTGATCTCACCCAAAACTTGAAAACTTCAATCACACAAAACTTAACAAAACCCTCATGAGATCTATTAGTATAATAAAGCAAATCAAAACTTTAAGTATTGTTGTCAACCAATTCATATTTTATTTTTTCATTTTAGCTACTGTATTATAACTTCGTTATGGCTTATACCATCGATAAATCGATAGTTTCATCAAAACTAGCAAAACAATGCATCAAAAACAGAATCTGTCTTAAACAGGAAAATCTATAGTAATCTGGACATTCACCATACTTCTATAACTCTACAAATTGTGCAAAATTAGGAACAAATAAACAATTTGTATAGCAGTACTGTGTAAAAATTTCCGAAACTTTTTACATTCCAGTAAAAAATGTAAATTCACGCACTATAGCCAAAGTTTTTGTTTTTGCACTGCACACACCAAACAAGCAATCTAATCATTCTAAAGGCAAATCTTGGCACATTATTTTTATAATACAATGGATTTATACAAGGGAATAATTATTTTTGTTGAAAAGTTTCTGTAATCAAGATTTGCAAAGCATCCATGGGCATGAACAAAGTTCAAGGAGCTCCCCCGCTTCAACGGTGCTCGTCCTTCTTACTTTCACTTATCTTTTTGAAAAAGTTTTAGGTTCCCCTCTTTATTTTTATTTTTTTTAAACTATATAAAAGCACACAACAGAATAAAATGACTCTCTAAAACTTCCGGATTGTCTCCCTGGCAGCGCTTTCTTTAAAGCCATTAAGCTAGGCATATAGTGCTCAAGTAATGGATCCACCCGGATCCCAAGGTATATCAAAGCCAATTTTAATTAACAATGATTTGTAATTTAGTAGTGAGCACAAAGTAACATATATCATGCAACAACAAAGTCTAACTCTCTTCCTATGCATCGGCATGTCATAAAAGCACAATTCATGGACACAAAGTAAAGGCCAATGCATAGTATAAACATTTTCTTGCAATTTTATCGTATTGGAAACATAGAGAGGTGGAGATGTAGTTCCTATCTCATAATAATTGCAAGTAGGAGCAGCAAGCACATGCATATTATATCTATCAAAATTATCATGTGCAATAGTAGAAGGCAACCCATCTATATAATCCTTAATAAGTGCAAACTTCTTCGATATAGTGTAGTTGGTTGAATTCAAGAAGATAATAGGACTATCATGTGTGGGTGCAATAGCAAAAATTCCATTATTAACATAAGGAACTATAGCAAGTTCATCTCCATAAGCATCTTTCATATTGGCATCACGGCCACAACATAGCAAGCATTAAGTTCATCAAAAAGGGATATTTCAAATGAATCTAAGGGATCATAGCAATCACATAGCATCCATCCTTCGGTAAGCACGAAGGGAAATTAAAAAAATTATGAGTTGAAGAGTTACTCTCATTAGAAGGTGGGCACGGGTAGATAATCTGCTCTTCCTCCTTTTGTTCTTCGTTTTCCTCCTCATCTATTTCATCTAATGAGCTTACAGTGTCATCATTTCCTTCTTCCAAAGTTTCTTGAAAAATATTAGTCTCTTCCAATGCAGCAGACATTCTCTCTATAAATGCATCAATATAGGAATTATATTCATAATTCTCATAGCAATATTTAAGTACGGCAAAAAATTCAGATTCGTAAGGAACATCATCATCATACTTTTCAAGCAAAGAAGCAATTTCATAAGCACCTTTAAAAACAAAAAATTCTTCTATTCGTTCCACATCATAGTAATCGTAAATACCTTTAGCATATGAAGCTAAGGTTTCATTATAATTAAATTTGCATTGAAAGGGAAGGTGTTGAGCTTCTATATTAGAGCAACAAGGAAAGTCACATCTCGAGCATGCATCCCAAGCAAACCATACTAGTATTCTAATTTGATTCCATAAATGTTTCCCTTTTTGAGATAAGCGATAATCCCTAAAGTATTCATGTTGATCCAACATGTATCCCATTATCAAGTTGAATGGGGTTTTCTCAGGATTATCAAAGTAGTGCATAATATTTTCCACATAACGAGCATCGAGGGTTTTAGGAGGTTCCCCACTTCCATCAGTAGCAAGTACACCTAATTTTTTTGGTATGTCGTGTTTCATATCCATAACTAAAGATAGAGAACAACTTAGAACAGCAATAAAATCTACTTAGTGATAAATCAAACAAGCACACACGAGAATATTCACCCCATGCTATTGCTCCCCGGCAATGGCGCCAGAAAAAGGTCTTTATAACCCACAAGTATAGGGGATCAATTGTTGCCTTTCTCGATAAGTAAGAGTGCCGAACCCAACGAGGAGCTAAAGGTAGAACAAATATTCCCTCAAGTTGTATCGACCACCGATACAACTCTACACACGCTTAACGTTCGATTTACCTAGAACAAGTATGAAACAAGAAGTACTTTGTAGGTGTCATAGGATAGGTTTGCAAGATAATAAAGAACACATAAATACAAACTAGGGGCTGCTAAGGTAAAGAAACAACTAAGTTAGTTTAACGAGTGTGGAAAAGTGGTGGTAGGAGTTACACAATTGTCCCTAGGCAATCGATAACTAGGCTGGTCATCATTATTGCAATTTTATATGAGGGAGAGGCATAAGCTAACATACTTTATCTACTTGGATCATATGCACTTATGACTGGAACTCTAGCAAGCATCCGCAACTACTAAAGAACATTAAGGTAAAACCCAACCATAGCATTATAAGGTATCAAGTCCTCTTTACTCCCATATGCAACAACCCACCTACCCACCTACTCGGGTTTATGCTTCTGTCACTCAAGCAACCCACCATAGGCAAATCATGAACACATTGCAACACCCTACAACGAGGATCCCTCACGCTCGCGCGACACGGAGGGCACCATAGGACAGCACCAATAACAAAACATGCAACTCAAACCAATCATGATCATCAATCAACCAATAGGACAAGAAAAATCTACTCAGACATCATAGGATGGCAACACATCATTGGATAATAATATGAAGCATAAAGAACCATGTTCAAGTAGAGGGTACAACAGGTTGCGGGAGAGTGGATCGCTGTAGATAGATGGGGGAAGGTTATGGAGGTGTTGGTGAAGATGACGGAGTTGTTCGAGTAGATCGTCGTCATGATGATGGCCCTAATGGCGTTCCGGTGCCACCGAGAGAGAGGGGGAGAGAGCCCCCCTTCTTATTCTTCTTCCTTGACCTTCCCCCTAGATGGGATAAGGGTTTACCCTCTGGTCCATGGCTTCCATGGCGGCGAAGGAGCGAGAGCCCCTCCGAGATTGGATCTCACTCTCTCTGTTTCCTTCTGTTTCTACGTTCCCAGATTCTGGCCTTTCACCATTTCTTAAATATTCAGAGATCCTTAACTCCGATCGGGCTGAAATTTTGAGGGGATTTTCCTTATAAAAATATATTTCTTGCAGCTAAAGGACGTCTCTAACAGACCTAACGGGTGCCCACATGCCCTCAAGGTGCGCCCTACCCCCCTAGGCGCGCCTCCAGGCTTGTGGGCCCCTCGGGCACCGCCTTGTGTTGATTACACTTCCCAAACTTCACATATATTCTAGAAAAATCTCCATAAGATTTTATCCCGTTTGGACTTCGTTTAATATGGATTTTCTGCGAAACAAAAAACATGTAACAAACAGGAACTGGCACTGGATCAATATGTTAGTCCCAAAAATAGTATAAAAAGTTTGCGAAAGTATATGTAAGTTGTAGAATATTGGCATGAAACAATCAAAAATTATAGATACGACTGAGACGTGTCAATAAGCATGTTTACCTCTTCAGCATGTAACCGACCATGTGTAAACCCTAGGTACCCTTGGTGTCTATATAAGCCGGAGGGCTTAGGTTGTAGACAGAACAACTCATCTAGGGTTAGCTATTCGACCTCGAGGTAGATCAACTCTGTAACCCCCATATCAACAATACAATCAAGCAGGACGTAGGGTATTACCTTCGTAGGAGGGCCCGAACCTGGGTAAATCCTTGTCCCCTTTGTCTCCTGTTACCATCGCTTCTAGTCTCATAGTTCGAGACCCCCTACCCAAGATCCACCTGTTTTGACACCGACATTCGTGCTTTCATTGAGAGTTCCACTGTGAACTATGAAGGAATCGATGGCTCACCTCGTCGCGAGCAATGAGATCTGCATCCAGGGAACCCTTACCCCTAACCAGACTCTCATAGGCGGCAATATCCTGTCGCACGCTGATCCGATCAGCCACCTTGGCCAGATCGAAAATCCCCGCCCCCCCCCCCCCCCAAACATAGAATCTGGTTCGGAACCTTAGAGTTTGTCACCGATTCACGGGGATTACTCGTCCTTATGGAACCTCTGACCCTTGAGGAGGAGCCTGTAAGTCTCGACGCTGAAGACATTGGGCTTCGCCCCCAATGAAGTCGTCACCCCCAGGCGATCTAGAACGCTCAATCCGGCTATTGTGACCAGATCTACCATGGCTAGACGATACACGAATCCGCCTTCGTGCAGTTCTGGAACTGCCACACCGCATATTGACTCCACTCGGCTCAGCGACACGCATCCCACCATCGCCTTGTTCTTAAACGAGTTGTTCGGTCAGGTTGAAACTATACGTATGTCACATGATCACATTTCGATCTATGATCGGCTTAGGATTAAGCCCAATGATAGGGAGATTCACGTTCCCATGGTCACCCACCTTGTCGCCACCATCAAGTGTCAGGTGGAGGGCTCATCCCAACAACCAGAATTGAAAATAGTCTACACCCCGGTCTCTGACCACCGAGTCTTCATCGGCGAACCAAACACCAGAATTTGTTTTAAAAATGGACCACCATCGGTCCTTCACGCAATTCGGAGCCCGTGATTCCAAACACCCAATGTGCCACGGGGTTGGATTTTTTTCCCACCCGCCACCCAAGACGACGATTCTAGTATCGCACCAAAGCCCACGTCTTCAGACTTTCGAGACATTAAACAACTACCAGGTGAATCAGTCCACCACTTTTGGGCCAGAATCCTACTCTCTAGAAGCAGAGAAAAGTGTCTTAATGACCAAGATATAATGGCAACTTTCAGTAACAATTGCCATGATGAAGGGATTCTTAACGCCCTAGCTGACACATACGTGACTTTTTCGAGCTATCCGACTTGGTACAAAAATATTGTGCCATGGAAAGCGCTTGGCAAACCGAGAGGCTATTCTTGGAACCAAATTTCCCCAAACACCCTAGTGAAGATCAAAAAAAGAAGATACCTCCAAAATGGCCAGCCAGATTTGAACCTGCCGAAAAAAGAAACATGGCCCTTCTATGGGTCAGTGTTGTCCTTGACGGACTATTGGATAAACCTTGCCCCATACATTTCGTATTGCTGAACACGAGCCCGACCCACAGCCTTAGGGCTTGTTGGGTCATGAGGCAGGTCGCAAAGAGTGGCGAAGCCATCCTTGAGGTGCTTCCACCGAATAGGCGCTCTTCATCATCGTCCGAATACAATGCCGAAGTTTTAATGGTCTACTAAACATTCCCCTCGAGGAATAGAAGGAAAAGATCTCTTAGAGAACTCGAACAGGTCTACCATGTGGCAGCATCAAGTGCATGGGCAGACGTACCGATCACTTTTGGAGATACTGACCGACCAGCCATTCTTTCCAGTTATTCACCAGCCGCACTAGTCCTAAACCCCATCATTGATGGCTACATGTTACATAAGGTGCTAATCGACGGCGGTAGTGGTTTAAACCTAATCTAGGAAGGCACCCTGGAAAAAATGCAGTTTGACCGATCTCGCATCGAACATAGCAACATGATTTTCCGGGGAATTATTCCAGGGAAAGAGGCATGTTGTTTAGGACGTATCACCCTGGACGTAGTGTTCGGCACACCCGAAAATTACCGATCCGAAGAGCTTCTCTTCCACATCGTACCTTTCCAAAGTGGCTACCACGCCCTATTGGGATGTGACACCTTCACAAAGTTCTAGGCTATACCCCACTATGGGTACATGAAACTCAAAATGCCAGGACCAAACGGGGTGATCACAATCACCAGTGATCCTAACATCGCCCTACATGCCAAAACAAAACGGTGGTGCTCGCCCTCGAGGCACTTGCCAAGACCTTCGCTGCAGAAGAATTAACCGCATTACGGTCAATGGTCGACAAGGACGACGTGATCCTCAGCAAAAGGCCCAAGCCCACATCCTTTAAACCCGTAGAGGAAATCATTAAGTTTCAAGTACATCCGACGGACCCCAATAAGACAGCGTCCATGAGAGATCAGCTTGATCCCATAGTGGATGAGGCACTACGAACCTTTCTGCGGGAAAATTGGAATATCTTCACCTGGCATCCTTCAGATATGCCCGGAATCCCATGGCATCGTGCAGAACATAGTCTAAACATCATTAAAGGCTTCAAGCCTGTTAAGCAGACTATACACCACTTCTTCGAATCCAAACGGCGACCTATGGGTGAAGAACCAGCCAAACTACTAGAGGCCGGATTCATTTGGGAGATTAAGCACCCTGAATGGTTGGCAAATCTGGTGATGGTACCAAAGAAAGATAAGTCCTGGCGGATGTGCGTTGATTTTAAAGACCTCAATAAAGCTTGCCCTAAGGACCCTTTCCCCTTACCATGCATAGGCCAGATCATTGATGCCATAGCTGGACACGATTCCTTGTGTTTCATCGAAGCTTATTCCGGATACTATCAAATCAAAATGAAGGAATCCGACCAAGTGGAAAATGCATTCATCACCCCATACAACCCATTTTGCTTTAACACGATGCCCATTGGGCTAAAAAATGCTGGGGCTACATACCGGCGCATGATCCAGACTTGTCTCGCGACACAGGTCGGTAAGACGGTCGAGGCATATGTGGACGACGTGGTAATTAAAACCAAGCACGTCAGCCAGCTAATCGACGACCTACGGCAAACCTTTTCCAGCCTACGCGGGTACGACATATGACTCAACCCAGAAAAGTGTGTATTCATAGTTCCCTCTGGCAAACTTCTCGGATTCATCGTCTCCCATAGAGGAATAGAAGTGAATCTGGTGAAGATCTGTGCTCTATCAAAACATGCAATTCCCACAGAGCTAAAGCATATCCAGAGGCTGGCAAGTTGTGTCGTGGCGTTAAGCCGCTTTACATCCTGCCTTGGAGAGAAGGTTTTACCGCTCTATAAGCTTCTAAAATGGACCGATAGCTTCGAATGGACCGGCGAAGCAACGGTTGCATTAGAAGAAATTAAAACACCATTGGCAACCAATCCCATACTCACAGCACAAGGCACTGATGAGCCCATGCAATTATACATATTGGCACCCAACCGGGTTACTAGTACAGTGCTTGTCGTTGAACGAGATTAGGAGGAGCATAAATTCCAGACTCAGAAGCCAGTCTATTACATGTCATAAGTGCTAATGCACTGCAAGTCCAGATACCCACACTACCAGAAAATAGCCTGCACAGTATTTATGGCATGACGAAAACTTAGACACTACTTCCAAGGGTTGTTGGGGAACGTTGCATGGGAAACAAAAATTTCCTACGCAAACGCAGACCTATCCATGGTAATGAGCATCTACGAGAGGGAGAGTGGATCTACGTACCCTTGTAAATCGCTAAGCGGGAAGTGTTAAGAAACGCGGTTGGTGTAGTCGAACGTCTTCGCGATCCAAATCACCGAGCGTCCCGCGATCCAATCACGATACGTCCCGATCAAGCACCGAACGGACGACACCTCCGCGTTCAGCACACGTACAGCTTGATGACGATCTCCGCCTTCTTGATCCAGCAAGAGGGAGCGGAGAGGAAGAAGAGTTCTCCGGCAGCATGACGGTGCTCCGGCAATGGTGGTGGAGCTATTCTGGCAGTGCTTCGCCTAAAGCACTGCAGAAATCCGATCTAGAGGAGAAACTATGCACTGGAGAATGGGTAGCACGTGGCTGAAATTCTAGTGCAAAAACCCTAAAACCTCCAGTATATATAAGTGGGAGGGAGGAGAGGCCTTGGCGCAAGGGCAAAGCCTCCTTTGGTTCGGCCGAAGTGGGGAGGAGAGGAGGACTCCTCCTCCAATCCTAGTAGGACTAGGATTCCTCCTTTTTTGCCTTTTTCCACCTTTTTCCCTTTGGGCTTTTCTTCCCTAGCCGCATGGGCTTTGTGTGGGACTTCCACCAGCCCACTAAGGGCTGGTATTCACTCTCCCATAGCCCATGAAGCCTCTTGGTCGAAATAGCCCTCCCGGTGGTCTCCCGTACACTACCCGCACTCCCGGTACACTACCGATGAGCCCGAAACTTTTCCAGCGACCAAAACAGGACTTCCTATATATGAATCTTTACCTCCGGACCATTCCGGAGCTTGTCATGATGTCCGAGATATCATCCGGGACTCCGAACAACCTTCGGTGACCACCATACATAACTCTATACTACCGAAACGTCACCAAACCTTAAGTGTGCAGACCCTGCGGGTTCGAGAACTATGTAGACATGACCGAGACACCTCTATGGTCAATAACCAATAGCGGGACCTGGATGCCCATATTGGTTCCTACATATTCTACGAAGATCTTTATCGCTCGAACCTTTATGTCAAGGATTCAGTTAATCCCGTATGATGTTCCTTTTGTTCTTCGGTATGTTTACTTGCCCGATATTCGATCGTCGGTATCTCCATACCTACTTCAACCTCGTTACCGGCAAGTCTCTTTACTCATTCCGTAATACAAGATCCCGTGAATAACACTTAGTTACATTGCTTGCAAGGCTTATTGTGATGTTGTATTACCGAGTGGGCCCTGAGATACCTCGCCGTCACACGGAGTAACAAATCCCAGTCTTGATCCATGCCAATTCAACAGACACCCTCGAAGATACCTATAGAGCACCTTTATAGTCACCCAGTTACGTTGTGATGTTTGATACACACAAGGCACTCCTCCGGTGTCCGTGAGTTGCATGATCTCATGGTCATAGGAACATATACTTGACATGCAGAAAATAGTAGCAATAAACTGACACGATCATATGCTACGTTTGTAGTTTGGGTCTTGTCCATCACATCATTCTAATGATGTGATCCCGTTATCAACTGACATCACATGTCAATGGCTAGGAAACCTTGACCATCTTTGATCAACGAGCTAGTTGACTGGAGGCATACTAGGGACAAAGTGTTGTCTATTTACCCACACATGTAATGTGTTTCCAATCAATACAATTATAGAACGGATAATAAACGATTATCATGAACAAGGAAATATAATAATAACACTTTATTTGTTGCCTCTAGGGCATATTTCCAACAGTCTCCCACTTGCACTAGAGTCAATGATCTAGTTCACATCACTATGTGATTTACATTGTAATGAATTGAACACCCAGTTCTGGTGTTGATCATGTTTAGCCCTTGGAAGAGGTTTAGTCAACAGGTCTACAACATTCAGATCCGTGTGCACTTTGCAAATATTTATGTCCTTCTCCTCGATGTAATCGCGGATGGAGTTGAAGCGTCGCTTTATGTGTCTGGTCCTCTTGTGAAAACTTGGTTCCTTGGCCAGAGCAATGGCACTAGTGTTGTCACAGAACAAGTTCATTGGATTCAGTGCACTGGGCAATACTCCAAGATTTGTCATGAACTGCTTCATCCAGACACCTTCCTTCGCCGCCTCCGAGGCTGTGATGTACTCCGCTTCGCATGTAGAATCAGCTACCACGCTTTGCTTGGAACTGCACCAGCTTACCGCTCCCTCGTTGAGAATAAATACGTATCCGTTTTGTGACTTAGAGTCATCCGGATCAGTGTCAAAGCTTGCATCAGGATCAGTGTCAAAGCTTGCATCAACGTAACCCTTTATGACGGGCTCTTCATCACCTCCATAAACGAGAAACATTTCCTTAGTCCTTTTCAGATACTTAAGGATATTCTTGACCGCTGCCCAGTGCTCCATTCCAGGATCACTTTGAAACCTTTCGGCCATACTTATGGCTAGGCTGAATCGAGTCTTGTGCACAGCATTGCATACATGATAGAGCCTATGGCTGAAGCATAGGGAATGACACTCATCTTTTCTCTATCTTCTGTAGTCACTGGGCATTGAGTCTTACTCAACTTCACACCTTGTAACACAGGCAAGAACCCCTTCTTGGACTGATCCATTTTGAACTTCTTCAAAACTTTATCAAGGTATGTGCTCTATGAAAGTGTTATTACGCGTCTCGATCTATCTCTATAGATCTTAATGCCTAATATGAAAGTAGCTTCTCCTAGGTCCTTCATTAAAAAACTCTTGTTCAAATATTCCTTCACGCTTTCCAGCATTTTTATATTGTTTCCAATCAGCAATATGTCATCCACATATAATATTTGAAACGCTATAGAGCTCCCACTCACTTTCCTGTAAATACAAGCTTCTCCATAAACTTGTATAAACTCAAACACTTTGATCACCTCATCAAAGCGCTTATTCCAACTCCGAGATGCTTGCACCAGCCCATAAATGGATCGCTGGAGTTTCCAAACTTTGTCAGCATTCTCTGGATCAACAAAACCTTCTGGTTGCATCATATACAACTCTTCCTCAAGGAAACCGTTGAGGAACGCCGTTTTGACATCCATCTGCCAAATTTCATAGTCGAAATAAGTAGCTATTGCCAACATGATTTTGACAGACTTAAGTATCGCTACGGATGAGAAGGTTGCATCATAGTCAACTCCTTGAACTTGCGAAAAACCCTTTGCCACAAGTCGAGCTTTATAGACGGTGACATTACCGTCCGCGTCTGCCTTCTTCTTAAAGATCCATTTGTTTCGAATGGCCTTTCGCCCTTCAGGTAATACTTCCAAAGTCCATACTTTGTTTTCATACATGGATCTCATCTCGGATTTCATGGCCTCTAACTATTTCTCAGAATCCGGGCCCATCACTGCTCCGCCATAGATCGTAGGTTCATTCTTGTCCAACAACATGACCTCCAAGACAGGGTTGTCGTACCACTCAGGAGTAGTACGCGCCCTTATCGACCTACGAGGTTCAATAATAGCTTGATCCGAAGCTTCATGATCATCATCATTAACTTCCTCTTCTACCGTCGTAGGTTCCACAGAAACATCTTTCTGCTCTGCGCTACTTTCTGGTTGAAGTAAAGGTTCAATAACCTCATCAAGCTCTATTTTCCTCCCACTCAATTCTTTCGAGAGAAACTCTGTCTCAAGAAATGTTCCGTTCTTAGCGACACACACTTTGCCTTCGGGTCTGAGATAGAAGGTATACCCGACTGTCTCTTTCGGGTATCCTATGAAGACGCATTTCTCCGCTTTGGGTTCCAGCTTTTCAGGCTGAAGCTTTTTGACATAAGCATCACATCCCCAAACTTTAAGAAACGATAACTTTGGCCTCTTGCTAAACCATAGTTCATATGACGTTGTCTCAACGGATTTTGATGGTGCCCTATTTAAAGTGAATGCAATTGTCTCTAATGCATAACCCCAAAACGATAGTGGCAAATCAGCAAGAGACATCATAGAACGCACCATATCTAATAAGGTTCAATTACAACGTTCGGACACACCATTACAATGTGGTGTTCCAGGCGGTGTCAACTGTGAAACAATTCCACACTGTCTTAAGTGACTGCCAAACTCATAACTCAGATATTCACCCCCTCGATCACATCGCAGGAATTTAATCTTCTTGTTACGATGATTCTCAACTTCACTCTGAAATTGCTTGAACTTTTCAAACATTTTAGACTTGTGTTTCATTAAGTAAATATACCCATATCTACTTAAGACATCAGTGAAGGTGAGAAAATAACGATATCCGCCACGCATTGTAACATTCATTGGACCGCACACATCAGTATGTATGGTTTCCAATAAGTCACTCGCCCGTTCCATTGTTCCAGAGAACGGCATTTTAGTCATCTTGCCCATGAGGCATGGTTCACATGCGTCAAGTGATTCAAAATCAAGTGACTCCAAAATTCCATCTGCATGGATCTTCCTCATGCGTTTTACACCAATATAACATAAATGGCAGTGCCACAAGAAAGTGGTACCATCATTATCAACTCTACATCTTTTAGCATCAATGTTATGAACATGTGTGTCATCACTATCAAGATTCAATATGAATAAACCCCTCACATTGGGTGCATGGACATAAAAGATATTACTCATATAAATAGAACAACCTTTATTCTCTGATTTAAATGAGTAACCGTCTCACAATAAACAAGATCCAGATATAATGTTCATGCTTAACGCGGGCACTAAACAACAATTATTCAGGTTCATCACTAATCTTGATGGTAATTGAAGAGAGAGCGTGCCGACGGCGATCACATCAACCTTGGAACCATTTTCCATGCGCATCGTCACTTCATCCTTTGCCAGCCTTCGTCTATTCCGTAGTTCCTGTTTTGAGTTGCAAATGTGAGCAACCGAACCGGTATCAAATACCCAGGCACTACAATGAGAGCTATTAAGGTACACATCAATAACATGTATATCATATATACCTTGTTTGTTGTTGGCCGCCTTCTTGTCAGCCAGGTACTTGGGGCAGTTCCACTTCCAGTGACCAGTTCCCTTGCAATGAAAGCACTCAGTTTTTGGCTTGGGTCCATGCTTGGGCTTCTTTACAGTAGTAGCAACTGCTTCGCCATCCTTCTTGGTTTTATCCTTCTTGCCCTTGCCCTTGCCATTCTTCTTGAAACTAGTGGTTTTATTGACCATCAACACTTGATGTTCTTTCTGGATTTCAGACTCAGCGACTTTTAGCATTGCAAACAGCTCGGCGACTGACTTGTTCATCCCGTGCATGTTATAGTTCATCACAAAGCTCTTGTAACTAGGTGGCAGTGACTGAAGAACTCTCTTAGTGATCGCCTCTAGTGGAAGGGCAATTCCCAATTCCGCTAGACGAGCCAAATACCAGACATTCTGAGTATATGTTCACTGATAGACCCGTTCTCCTCCATCTTGCAAGCATAGAACTTATCAAAGGTCTAATACCTCTCGATTCGGGCATTTTTCTGAAAGATAAACTTCAACTCCTGGAACATCTCATATGCTCCATGATGTTCAAAACGTATTTGAAGTCCCGGTTCTAAGCCATACAATATTGCACACTGAACTATGGAGTAATCTCCAGAACGTGCCTCCCAAGCGTTCTTAACATCTTCAGATGACATGTCTTCTGGTTGGTCACCAAGCGGTGCATCAAGGACATATGATTTTTGGGAAGCCGTGAGGATAATCCTCAGATTACGGGCCTAGTCAAGAAAGTTACTTCCATCATCTTTCAACTTAGCTTTCTCTAGGAACGCATTATAATTCAAGGGTGCTACTGCGCGAGCCATTGATCTACAACATAAATATGCAAAGGTTACTTAGACTATTGTTCAAGATAATGAGTTTAGTTAATCAAATTACTAAAACTCCCACTCAAATTGACATCCCTCAGGTCATCTGAGTGTCACATGATCCAAATTCACCAACTCAAGGCCGATCATCACGTGAGTTGAGGTGGTTTCAATGGTGAACATCATCATGTTGATCATATGTACTATATGACTCATGTTCGACCTTTCGGTCTCTTCAAGTTTAACTCGAGTGTTCTGCACGTGCAACATTGGCTTGCACCCGTTGTATGTGAACGTAGAGTCTATCACACCCGATAATCACATGGTGTCTCGACACGACGAACTTTCGCAATGGTGCACACTCAGGGAGAATACAATTCATCTTGAAATTTAAGTGATGGATCACCTTATAATGCTACCATCGTCCTAAGCAAAACAAGGTGCATAAAAGGATTAACATGACATGCAAATCATAAGTAACATGATATGGCCATGAACTTGTGCTTTTGATCTCCATCTAGAAAGCACCGGCATGATCTCCATCGTCACCGACACGACACCATGATCTCCATAATCTTGATCTCCATCAGCGTGTCGCCATCGGGGTTGTCGCGCCCAACATGCTTATACTACTATTGCTACCGTTTAGCGATAAAGTAAAGCATTACATAGCGCTTAATGATTGACACGCAGGTCATGCAATAATTAAAGACAACCCTACGGCTCCTGCCGGTTGCCGTACTCACCGACATGCAAGTCGCGATAATCTATACATCACATGATCATCTCATACATCACATATATCACATCATGTAATTGGCCATATCAAATCACAACATACCCTACAAAAACAAGTTAGACGTCCTCTAATTTGTTGTTGCATGTTTTACGTGGCTGCTACGGGTATCAAGCAAGAACAATTCTCATCTATGCAAAAACCACAACGGTGATACACTAGTTGCTTTTCAACCTTCTCAAGGACCACCTTTGTCAAATCCGATCCAATTAAAGTGAGAGAAACTGGCACCTGCAAGCCATCTATGCAACAAGTTGCGGTTGAGGGAACCGGTCTCTCGTAAGCGTACGAGTAATGTTGGTCCGGGCCGCTTCATCTCACAATACCGCTGAACCAAAAAACGACCAAGGGAGGAAGCAATCTAAGCATCAACACCCACAAACTCTTTGTGTTCTACTCGAGATCTCATCTACACATAAACCTAGCTCATGATGCCACTGTTGGGGAACGTTGCATGGGAAACAAAAATTTCCTACGCACACGCAGATCTATCCATGGGGATGAGCATCTACGAGAGGGAAAGTGGATCTACGTACCCTTATAGATCGCTAAGCGGGAAGCGTTAAGAAATGGGGTTGGTGTAGTCAAACATCTTCGCGATCCAAATCGCCGAGCGTCACACGATCCAATCACGATCCGTCCCGATCAAGCACCGAACGGATGGCACCTCCGCGTTCAGCACACGTACAGCTTGATGACGATCTCCGCCTTCTTGATCCAACAAGAGGGAGAGGAGAGGGAGAAGAGTTCTCCGGCAATGTGACAGTGCTCCAGCGATGGTGGTGGAGCTATTTTGGCAGGGCTTTGCCTAAGCACTGCAGAAATCCGATCTAGAGGAGAAACTATGCACTGGAGGAACGGGTAGCACGTGGCTGAAATTCTAGTGCAAAAACCCTAAAACCTCCAGTATATATAAGAGGGAGGGAGGAGAGGCCTTGGCGCAAGGGCCAAGCCTCCTTTGGTTCGGCCGAAGTGGGGAGGAGAGGAGGACTCCTCCTCCAATCCTAGTAGGACTAGGATTCCTCCTTTTTATCCATTTTCCACCTTTTTCCCTTTGGGCTTTTCTTCCCTAGCCGCATGGGCTTTGTGTGGGACTTCCACCAGCCCACTAAGGGCTGGTATTCACTCTCCCACAGCCCATGAAGCTTCTTGGGTCGAAATACCCCTCCCGGTGGTCTCCGGTACACTAGCGGCACTCCGTGTACACTACCGTTGAGCCCGAAACTTTTCCGGCAACCAAAACAAGACTTCCTATATATGAATCTTTACCTCCAGACCATTCCGGAGCTCCTCATGATGTCCGGGATCTCATCCGGGACTTCGAACAACCTTCGGTCACCACCATACATAACTCTATACTACCGGAACGTCACCAAACCTTAAGTGTGCAGACCCTGCGGGTTCGAGAACTATGTAGACATGACCGAGACACCTCTACGGTCAATAACCAATAGCGGGACCTGGATGCCCATATTGGTTCCTACATATTCTACCAAGATCTTTATCGGTCGAACCTCTATGTCAAGGATTCAGTTAATCCCGTATGATGTTCCCTTTATTCTTCGGTATGTTTACTTGCCCGAGATTCGATCGTCGGTATCTCCATACCTAGTTCAACCTCATTACCGGCAAGTCTCTTTACTCGTTCCGTAATACAAGATCCCGTGACTAACACTTAGTTACATTGCTTGCAAGGCTTATTGTGATGTTGTATTACCGAGTGGGCCCTGAGATACCTCTCCATCACAGGGAGTAACAAATCCTAGTCTTGATCCATGCCAACTCAACAAACACCCTCGGAGATACCTATAGAGCACCTTTATAGTCACCCAGTTACGTTGCGACGTTTGATACACACAAGACACTCCTTTGGTGTTCGTGATTTGCATGATCTCATGGTCATAGGAACATATACTTGACATGCAGAAAACAGTAGCAATAAACTGACACGATCATATGCTACGTTTATAGTTTGGGTCTTCTCCATCACATCATTCTACTAATGATGTGATCCCGTTATCAAATGACATCACATGTCAATGGCTAGGAAACCTTGACCATCTTTGATCAACGAGCTAGTTCACTAGAGGCATACTAGGGACAAAGTGTTGTCTATTTACCCACACATGTACTGTGTTTCCAATCAATACAATTATAGCATGGATAATAAATGATTATCATGAAAAAGGAAATATAATTATAAACACTTTATTTATTGCCTCTAGGGCATATTTCCAACAAGAGTGTGCGGTAACGGTAGCATCCTAAGTACCCCTGAACGATATAATCAACAATAGGGATGCCTCCGGCCACATAGCCAAGTGGGCCATTGAGCTCCTTCTCTTTGAAATGACCTACAAGCCACGCCGCACCAGCAAATCTCAGGTATTGGCAAACTTCCTGGCCGAAGGAATACAGTGCATACTCCCATTGGATAATGTTCTTTGATGGATCCAAAACCTTGGCCTGGCTAGGGCCCGGAGTTATCCTCACATCCCCCACAGGCGACAATGTGCGATACATGTTGCAGATCATGTATGCCGACTCCAACAATGCAGCCGAATATGAAGCCCTTTTGCATGGTCTTCGGATGGCAGTATCAATTGGCATACGATGGCTGGAGGTGCAGGGAGATTCCAACTTGGCCATCTCCCAAATCAGTGGCCAATTGGATGCCAAAAATCTGAAGATGGCGGCGTATAGGAACGCCGTCTTAAAAATATCCACACGGTTCAAGGGGTTGGAATTCCACCATGTCCCTTGCGACAACAACCAAGCCGCCGCCGTACTGGCGCGCAAAGAGGCTAAGCGCGACCCTGTCCCAAGAAACACCTTCCTGGAGCAGCTCTTTAAGCCATCCATGGTTTGGCAAGACAATCACAAGGGCGCCGGTCTAGATACGACGGAAGAGGTCCTTCCCCCTATAAATGAACCAGAAAATCAAATCATCGGTGGCTCCATAATGGATGAAACGTCTTCGGCCCATGAAGTCATGGAGGTAATCACGCCATGGACAGAACCCTTCCTTACCTACCTCCTTCTCAAGGAACTCCCCGACGATCAGACAGAGGTGCGAGGCATAGTTCCGCGATCCAATGCCTACAAAGTACATGAGGGCGAGTTATACAAGAAAAGCACCGGAGGAAGAAGGACAGGAACTCCTAGCCGAAGTCCACGTAGGTATGGGCGGCCACCACACCACGACAAAAGCCTTAGTTAGCAAGGCCTTCCTAGCTAGCTTCTTTTGGCCTACAGCTCGGACGGACACCCAGTCGCTTGTCAAACACTCAGTGGGTTGTCAGCCTTTTGCAAACCAAAGTCAAATGCCCCCAACAACTCTTAGGACTATTCCGATAACTTGGCCTTTCGCGGTCTGAGCTCTAGACATGGTCAGACCCCTTAAAGGGGGAACCAAGAAAAATAAATACTTACTAGTCATGGTTGACAAGTTCACCAAATGGATAGAGGCAAAGCCTGTTAAATTGGCCAAGTCCGGACCAGTAATCGACTTTATCTCCGACGTGGTACACTGTTATGGTGTCCCGCCCAGTATAATAAGGGATAATGGATCCAACTTCACTACCCAAGAGGTCAAAGACTGGTGCACAAAAATGGACATAAATCTTGATTACACATCAGTATATCATCCGCAGACCAATGGACAAGTCAAACGAGCAAACAACCTCGTCATGAGCAGCATTAAGCCACATTTGGTTTGATCTCTTCATGAGTCCAACTGCCATTGGGTGGAGGAGCTCGACTCCGTTTTATGGGGCCTGCGCACCACCCCGAATAGATCGACAAGATACACACCGTTCGTCATGGTCTACAACGCAGAAGCAGTCCTCCCCTACGACATTATTCATGACGCACCAAGGGTCCGCATGTACGAGGAAAGGGAGGCCGAGGTAGATTGGCATGACGACCTAGACGCCTTAGAAGGAGAGCGCAACATAGCTCGGGCTCACTCTACTTTTTACCAATAGCAGGCCAAACATTACCAGAGTCAGGAGGTCAGGGCAAAGGTGTACAACGTTGGCGAACTCGTTCTACGGCTTTTGGAGAAGTAGAAGCATAAACTCAACCCCAAGTGAGAAGGCCCCTTCATAATCAACGAAGTACTCGTGGGAGGAGCTTACCGTCTTCGGAGCCCGTCGAACAACCGGATTGAACCAAACCCATGGAACGTAGCTCATCTTCGACGCTTCTACGGATAAATCGGTGTCGTCACATTCTCTAGCCCCTGCCCTTTCTTTTTTCTTCCCCCTTCCACTTTGCTATATGGTAGGATTGAGTTTTTGCCTTTTTCTCCCCATGTTCGGTTTCACCCGACCTTGTACTACAATTATCGACTCACACCCTTAAGTGTTGAGTCCGAACACTGTACCTAGGGGCTCCTTCTAGAAGCCAACCCTTTTATATTACTAGCATTTACCCACACTTATTCTTTACGCACGTTTCCTTTGTCGCGTTCGAGTGATCATATGCATCAATTTGAACTAAGACTTTGCCAAGCTGGGTTGCCTCACTCCTGTGATTGCGGTCTATGTTTCCGATTGTTCGGCTAGAGGGTAAACTGAGCACCTGTGCGATTGTTACGACCGGGTCATCCGGATACGTACCTCAGACGGGTGAAGCCAAAAGCTAGGTATCTTACGTAGACAATTGGTCGGCTGTGACAGAAACACTTAATACGGTGATGGTAACTATCATCATTGCTTGGGCTTCCTCCTTTTTAAAGGCCCTTAGCTGCATACTAGTAGTATGAGGACTTCTACCTACGATCTTCATAGAACCCCGAAGAAAGGTATCGATAGGGGTGCTATTTTCCTCGGAAGATGTTTCTTACACTAAGCAGTAATATAACATACCTCTTTGTGTGCTTTCTATCCGTTCACACCACATGGCCGGATTGCCTGGTTCCCCGAACACAATTCGTCCTTTTAGGGTGACAAATTATGAAGGAACACTCCTGATCTCTTCGCATGGGAGGGAGAACCCGATGGCCGGTTAAGACAAAGTATACAACACAGATGGAGTAACAACTTGATTGTTCATACAAAAGTATATAAAATTACGCATTCGGCTGCTGGTCATGATTGTTGATTATCGTATCTAAGGAGCGGTATTCTCGTGAAAGAAGGGAGATAGGCATCACCTGGTCATACACCAGGTGGAGTGGCACTTCTTTCCCATCCGATCCCACTGGACCAACCCGAGCCATACACTCGGGATTAAGTCTGATGTAATGGGTCTTGATCATTGCCAATGCTTCCCGTTCTCCCTCCCGGCAAGCCGATGTTTTCCACAGCTCGAACCTACTTCGGACTCCCTTGAATCGATCGACTAGTTCAGTCATTCCTTCCGGAGGCTGTTCAGCAGGTCACAACACCTTTACCATGCTTTTCATTGCTTTTTGAGTATGCTCGTGAAGAGCGGAGATCTCTTTTAGCAGAGTCCCCAGAAAGGATCTGATCTCTTCTTCAGGATGCTTGGACAGGAGTCCTATTTATGAGGCAAAGGCATGCTTATTTAACTTCCTTCATAAGAAGTACTTACTAGCGTCGGAATCAAACTTACCAAACATGCCCCTTTGTAGCTTCTGGTTTTCTTCTTGGGCCTGGGCCAATTGAGATTTTAAATTCCCAATTTCTTTGACCCGTTGCCTCTTTTCTTCCTGGAGACGGTTCGAAACACGACAACCAGCCTCGTGCTGGGACTCAGCGTACCGCTGAGCTTCCCGGGCTTCATCCAGCTCCTTTTGCATATGCCCTATTGATTCAGTTGTTAAAGAGAATCCTTGCATCAGCATGGAAATTTCATAGAAATAAGAAGCATTGGTATACTCACCATGGGCCTCCCAGGTGACGCTCTTCACTTCTGCCAGCTCTGCCTTCACAGATTGCACCTGTGATTGGTTGTCCTCTAGCTCCTTGGCCAGTTGTTCGTTCTGTTGCTTTGAAGCATCCATCAGCAGTATAACATCATAAAGACCCTTAAGTCGGTTGTTTCGAACCAATTTAAGGCTCGGGGCCTACTGGGTTTGCATAAGTGTTTGGGCTCTTGAAAACTGATTACTTACCTACAAGTTGGACGATAATAACCTTATGGACTCACCGAACCCAGCTCTAGCGGCACCAATGTGTGCGTCCGCCGTACGTAGGGCTCCGAACTCTTGATCAGAGAATACTGGATAGCGCGGGGCCTCCCATCATCGCCGATGATTCATGGAGCTTCCCACTTCAGATTTGGTGACAGACACTGCATCGACAGAGTTGGTGGGGGCCTCGGTGGTGGGTTCGGCATGAGCCGCAGCTCTGGAATTTTGAGCATCGTCGGGCACCTTAGCAACCTCTTCAGTGGGAGAATACTGGGCATTTCACCTGGGTATGTTGGTGTAGTAACTATAGTAAGACTCTATTTGATTGTGATAATAAACGAACAGCCGAACAAAATACCTTTGGGTTGAATGAGCAGACGAGTTCGTCCTCGTAGCTGGCTCGTTGGCTGAGTCCCTCTTGGCTTCCGATCCGGGCACTACTTCATTTGCCGGTGTATGGTGCGTGGATCGACGGCGCTTGGGAGCAGGGGCCGATGCGTTCGGGGCGCTCTTGGACGCCTGCCTCTTGCCGGATGAACTCTTTTATTTTTCTTGTTTGTTACGGGAATAGAGAACGATCCAGGGTAATCGGCTATGATAGCCACCTGAGATTGGTCGAGGCTCTCATGATAAAAGACTCTGTCTTCAAACTCAATTAGAAGATCCGGGTCCTCATGAAAACCTGAATCATCATCATGTGAATAGTCTTCGGGCTGGGGAGCCGGACAGTTGACTATTTCAATGAAACTCATCCATTCCTATTCACATAAAGTTGAAAGGCTTCGGTCAAATAAAGGACAGAATGGAAACCCCGAACTATGTTCGTAGAGGAAAAAACTTACCCATTTGATGGGGTTGTGGCTTGAGTATCCTTCCTTGGTTGATCGCTGAATGAAATCCTCTTACTCTCCTTTATACAGGTGGACAAGGGCAGCGGCCAATGTTGTCTGATTAGCGGGTCCCAGTCTTCGAGAGCGCGTGGTGTCGCTTGTACTGTTGTAGCGCCACAGGCGATGTATCCTCTGTTGGAGAGGCTGCACGCACCGGGTGATGGCGGTGGCCATGACATCGGGCATGGTCAGGTTATGGTGGGTAAGTACCCGCACCTGAGCCGCCAAGCATTGTACTTCAACTTTGTCCTCTTGGGACAAACTCTCCGGTCGCTAGTTGTACCTTTTCTTCAAGGGGAGCGTCACTATATTCAGTTAGACCTCTCCGAGCTGGCTCGAACAAGGGGACGTCTTCAATATAAAACCACTCTGAAGTCCACTATTCGGATTCCTTCGGTGTACCCATCGGATACCTCGTCCCCGCTATACAGCATACTTCGGCTCCGCCGACCTCCAAGATTGCCTTGTCCCAAGTTCGAGGGACAAGACAGAACAACTTTCTCCATATCTCGAAATGCGCCTCATAGCCTAGGAACATCTCGCAAAGGGCCACGAAGCCTAGGATATGCAGGATACACCTCGGGGAGAGATGATGGATTCAGGATCCCATATAATTCCAACAATCCCCTCAGGAATGGGTGGATAGGAAACCCGAGGCCCCGTAGGAGGAAGGGCACGAAGAATACACGATCCCCCCGCTGAGGGTTGGGGAAGCACTCCGCGAAGACCTCGTTGTTGTGAGAAGTTAAACCTGTGCGGGTAACGGCTAGATACGAAGAAGGGACATACCCCAAGGTCTCTAGATTGCACAGTCGCAGAAGCGATACGGAGCAGCTGGTCCAGTCCCGGGGACATGAGCCGTAGGGGCGTGCGAAAGAGATGGGGGTGCTTGCCATGTTTTTCGTGGATCTTCCACTAGGAGTTTTTTCGTTGGGGAGGAGGAGGAGGATGTGGTCTAAACCACGATTCTATTTACTTAAATGGGTGTACCCTCCGTTATGAAAGGGCAATATTGTAAAAAAATCACTAACCCGCTTGCTGCCCCACGACGCGCGAGAATCGAGGAACGTTGGCGGTTATTATAATGGACCTATAGAGCTTGTGACGCTTGGGATTTCGCCGATGACTGGTCGGTTGCTGAATAAGGAGTATGGGACTCGCCTTGCAAGCCGAAGATTATGAAGATCATCCAAATATACATCGGCGTTGAAGACTAGTCCGGGGGTTACTGACGGAGTCCTGGATTAAGGGGTCCTCGGGCAGCCGACCAGTTTCCTACGGGCCGGACTGTATGGGTCGCATAGTGACCATTGGGTGATCAAGGGCCCTATCGCCAGGGTGGAAGCTTCAAGGAGCCGTGGCGTGTTCTCCAAGATTGTCAGTCGTAGATAGGCATGTTTATCTCTTCGGCGTGTAATTGACCATGTGTAAACCCTAGGTACCCCCGGTGTCTATATAAGCCGGATGGTTTTAGGTTGTAGACAGGACAACTCATCTAGGGTTAGCTATTCAATCTCAAGGTAGATCAACTCTGTAACCCCCATATCATCAATACAATCAAGCAGGACGTAGGGTATTACCTCCATAGGAGGGCCCGAACCTAGGTAATTCCTTGTCCCCTTCGTCTCCTGTTACCATCGCTTCTAGTCTCACAGTTCGAGACCCCCTACCCGAGATCCACCAGTTTTGACACCGACACCCGTAGCTGGAATTCTGGACCGGAAAGGTCCACCCAAGAGCTGGATATTATCTGGAACTCCAAATGATCTGAAAATTGATGGAGAATTAGTTTTGAATATATAAAAATATTGACGAAGAAATCTACCAGAGGGGACCTACTAGATGCCCACAAGCCATGGGGACGTGCCCTATCCCCAAGGCGCGACCCAATGGCTTGTCGGCCACCTAGCAGGCCTCTGATGCCCATATTCTCCTATATGATTTTATTTTCCCTAGAAAAAATCATAAAAGACTTTAGGGACGAAGCGCCGCTGTCTCGAGGCAGAACCTGGATAGGAGCACTTTTGCTCTCCGGTGCAGCGATTCTGCTGGGCAACTTTCTTCCGAGAGGGGGAAATCGAAGCTATTGTCATTACCAACATTTCCACCAACGTGGGAGGACCAATCTTCACCAATAGCTTCATCAGCACCATCTCATCACAAACCCCTAGTTAATATATTCTATTCAATTTTTGTCTCCGAACTTTAGATTGGTACCTGTGGGTTGATAGTAGTGTTGATTACATCTTGTAGTTGATGCTAGTTGGTTGAATTGGTGGAAGGTTATATGTTCAGATCCTGAAGCATATTTATTACACCTCCGATTTTGAACATGTTGGTACTTTGTGAGTAGTTACTTTCGTTCTTAAGGACATGGGAGAAGTCAGGTCTTAAATAATCATGCGATGATTATATTTGTTCAATATTTTGATGATATGTATGTTCCTCTTCCTTTAGTGGTGTCATGTGAACGTCGACTACATGAAACTTCACCATATTTGGGCCTAAAGGAAAGCATCGGGGAATGATAAGTAGATGATGTGTTGCGAGAGTGACAAAAGCTTAAACCTAGTTTATGCGTTGTTCCTTAATGGGGTTTGGGTCCACACGTTTAATGCTATGGTTAGATTTGTCTTAATTCTTCTTTCATAATTGCGGATGCTTGTGAGAGGGGTAATTATAAGTGGGTTATTTGTTCAAGTAAGAAAAACACCCTAGCATTGGTCCACCCACATATCAAATTATCAAAGTAGCAAACGCGAATCAACTAAATATAATGAAACATGACTAGACAAAATTCCCATGTGTCCTCGAGAACGCTTTGCTTCATATAAGAGTATGTTTCGGCTTGTCATTTTCTATAAAAAAGGATTAGGCCACCTTGCTGTACCATTTATACTATTGCTACTTGTTACTCGTTACAAATTTCCTTTCTACCATTCTATATATCACCATTACTTTCAGTGCTTGTAGAAATTTCCATACCAAAACCACTTGTCATTTCCTTCTTCTCGTCGTTGGGTTCGACACTCTTACTTATCGAAAGAACTACGATTAATCTCCTATACTTATGCGTCATCAGCCAGGGCTGATAAAGTGTTGTTCTGACTTGAACAAACAACCCACTTATGATTACCCCCTCTCTCAAGCATTTGCAACTACAAGAGAAGAATTAAGATAAATCTAATCATAGCATGAAACATATGGACCCAAAACAACCCTTTACGTAATAGCGCATAAACTAGGGTTTAGGTTTCTATTACTCCCACAACCCATCATCTACTTACTAATCCCATAATACCTTCGCCTAGGCCCAATCATGGTAATCTGTCATGGATTCGACATTCACATGACACCACTAGAGGAAGAACAACATAACACATCATTAAACATTGAATGAAACTCAACTTCACATGATTACTTATAACAAGACTTCTCCCATGTCCTCAAGAACAAACTAAACTACTCACAAATCATATTAATGTTCATAATCAGAGAGGTTTGAGGCATCAGAGGAGCGTTGGTGATGACGAGGCTTGGATTTCCCCCTCCTGGAGGGAAGTTCCCCTAGCGGAACCGCTCCGTTGAAGAGGAAAAGTGCTCCTGCCCAGGTTCTTCCTCGAGATGGCGGTGCTTCGCCCAGAAAGTATTTTATTGATTTTTTTTTCTTGAGCAAATGGCTTCATATAGCAGAAGATGGGCATCAGAGGGCCTACATGGGGGCCACAAGGCACTTGGCCGCCCCTCTCCCTTCTGGATCCACCAGGGGGGCTCTCTGTTAGTTTTTCCTCCACTAATTTCTATATATTCCAAAATAATTCTCTGTGAAATTTTAGATCAGTTGAAGCTCTAGAGAATAGCTATATCTAATGTAGCTTTTTCAGGCTCAGAACTGCAGTTGTTGGCAATCTCCATATTCATGTGTATCTTGCATATTAAGAGAGAAAAGAGATTGGAATTTCTTTATAAAGAGAAATAAAGCTCCAAAACACTATAAATAATTGTAAGAAAACATGATGCAAAATGGATACATCAATGAGTAGCGGGAGTGATAGAATCCTATACTCTAGTTTAAGCATTATTTCGTAAGGGGCTCTTTTGGATCCATATGTTTCTCATGCTATGGTTAGATTTATCTTAATTTTTCTGTTTTAGTTGTGAATGCTTGCATGAGGGGGTAATCATAAGTGGTTTGTTTATTCAAGTAATAAAAATACCTTAGCACCGACCTACCCACATAACAAATTATCTAAACAATGAACGCGAGTCAATGAATCATGGTGAAAGTAACTAGCTATATTCACCTGTATCCTTGAGAACGCTTTGGTTGCTATAAGAAGTACTTCTGGTTTGTCCTTTGCAATAAAAATGATTGTGCCACCTTACTGCGCCTTGTCACTTCTGTTATTTGTTACTTATTATGTGTTATCTTGCTATCAAACTATCTATCATAACTACTTTACAACACTTGCACAAAATACCTTGCTGAAAATTGCTTATTGATTTCTTCGTCTCCTCGTTGAGTTCGACACCCTTAATTATCGAACGAGTACGATATTTTCCCGATACTTGTGGTTCATCATGCATCTACTCATCCTCCCCTCGCTCCTCCCTCGTCCGAGACGCCATGGAATCCATGAATTACAGGATTTCGGTTATTTTTGTATAAGATTAGTAGTGTTGAATTAGGTTTAGTAGTCTAGAATCCGATTATACTCAGTAGAATTTGATTTATTAGTGTAGAAACCAATTTTGTACTTCAGGTAGATTTTTTAGTGTTAAATAAGTTTTAGAGTTGAATCGGATGCTAGTATTTTGTGTTGATTTAGTAGTGTATAATCTTAGTTTACTTAGTAAAATATTATTTATTAGTGTAGAAATCAATTTGGAACTTAGGGTAGAATATATATTTAGTGTTGAATGTGTTTTAATGCAAAATCATGTGAGTCTTTTGTGTTGTTTTAGTTGTGTTCAATTTGATTATGCTTAGTAGAATTTGATTTATTAGTATATGAACTAATTTTATACTTATTAACGTAGATTTTTTTAGTAGTGTCCAAGTTGATATGCTTTTTTGTAAAATGGCGCCACCACTGCCATGTCAACTATGAGAGTTAAGGTGTGTCACGAGCCTTGCAACTAGCAGTCTGTTCAACATCTATTTTCGACATCTATTTTCAGTGGTGCTATGTTTCTTCGGTGGAAACATTTTCCCATGCAAAATGAGATTATAATTCAATGAGCTGACCAAAGACATCGTGGTCTTCGAGGCTCCTGGGGGCCCCTATAGTTTGGAGGTCATGGAAGAACAAAAAATGTCCCGGATGAGAAGAGTTGGATGGGATCGTTTCCTCACCCACAATCGTCTAACTAGGGGGGGTGAATTCATCAGTTTCTCCTTCAGAGTACCAAGACCCAGGCTGACTATTATCTATCTGAACACATATGAAGATGATGAGGACCTACTTGATGATGCCATCTTTTCCCAAAGAAGAGGATGAACGATGATGAGACCGGCCACCTCTCGGAAAAACTTCCACCATGTAATGACTACATCGGGTTGCCATTCATGACTTGTCTGATAAGGATCAATGTTACCCGACATGTCATGATATGTTACTTAGTGTAATAATTAGTTTAGAGTGGGATTTGCTGATGCACTTAGTATGTGTAGAATCTGATTGGGATGCTTAGTGTAGAGTCGATCTTCTTGATATGCTTAGTGTAGAATCCAACGATATGCTCGGTGTAGAATTCGATGATATATATAAATTGAATTGTACGCTTTTTTTTGATAATTGCAAATGATGTGCTCATTTATTTAAGAAATTGATATGTTTAGTGCGAGGCTACTTAAATGATATGTTTTTTCTTTAGAAATTGCCTAAGAGGCTATAGCTCTAAGTTGTGGCATCGAGCCTGATGAGGCAAGCTATGTTGGAGTACGCCTTACCGCAAGTGGCTCCGCACCATCTTTGCACACGTAGTGGCATGGATGTTCGCACTGCCTTAAGCTCGGTGGGGTGGAAGAACTTTCTCGTTGGCAAGAATCTCTAGGTTGGACATGCCATCTTAATCATTATTAGGAAGAATCTCTAGGTTGGACATGCCATCTTAATCATTATTAGGAACACCAGACGCCATGACTTGAGGATGATGTTCGTCATCGACATTATTTGAAAGAATGTGTGTGGTTGGGCTACATATTAATTAAACTAATTATTAAATATTAGTTCACTTGTAGTGCATGTTGGCAATGACTAAGTAGTAGCTAGAACTTTTTGTGAGATCGACGTTTGTCGGATATCTTGTCTATATAATTACCCATGTTTTGCCATTGTGGCGCTGCTCGTCTACATAATTATCAATGTGATTGAGATGCAAAATTCTATATGGTGGTGTAAATTATTATTATTTGTTGCAAAACGGTTGTTGATGTGCATGTTACATGGATGCCGCTTGGTGGGAATAATAGTGTTGATGCGAGACACGTGACACGCCACAAGCACCTAAATTACTACTGACATGGGTACCAATGCGACTACTATTTTTTAACAGCGGATTCATATTGGTGGTGTTGGCCTCCCACTATAGCAAGGCATCTTTTTCCATGCCATAGTTAGACTTTTGTGCACTAGCGGTGAAACCTCAGCTTGAAAGGTAATGAATCTCGACCATCACAACCTTGAAAAGAAGCTCCCTTTGCTTCTTCATTTAATATTACTCTTCTTCATTTTCTCTCTTGATTTTACCTCTCGTTATTTTATCTTCGAGGTTGAACTGGTTTTCTTCACTTTTGGTGATGGCTGCTAGATGAAAGATAAAGGCATCTCTATCCTTTCATGTGCAAAGTCTAAAATGAACCTAGGTCATAACCTTAATAGGTA
Source organism: Hordeum marinum (assembly GCA_022496015.1). NCBI lineage: Eukaryota > Viridiplantae > Streptophyta > Magnoliopsida > Poales > Poaceae > Hordeum > Hordeum marinum. Next base: position 62,155,207 of record CM039673.1, read on the forward strand.
GGAGCATCTTACATCTCTTTGGGATGTATATAAGAGCATCTACAACCGCGACGGGCTAATTCGGCCTCTCAAACGCCCACGAACAAGCCCGGGCGCGTCCACGGGCACTGAACAGGCACGCCTCATATTTTCTTCTTCACATCCACGTATCTTATATCGAACACCCTATATTCATAGGACACATGCACCATGGAGTTACTCTACGTGATCAAACATCAAACAACAAAATCAAAAGCAAACGGACATCAAACATCACCCAAAAGATCATCTTGTTCACGGGACATAGTTCTTAAATTCGTACAACTAAAAACTGAACAATGCAGAGGGGGGGGAGTAGATCACCACTTCATTGCTGGTCCTTTGCCATTTGGGTCGCCAGCGCAGCCATAGCCGTCTGTGGCCAGCGGAGGGTCGTCATCATAGGAGGTGCAGTTGTCGCCGTCGTTGGAGTCGGACTTAGATAGGATGATGAGGCCCTTCATCCGACGGACCGCCTTGTTCTGCTAACACTTTAGCTTGGCGACTTGGGCCTTCTCCTCTGCTGCCTTCTTCGCCTTACGCTCGGACTGCTCAATAGCCAGGTGGAGCGCCTTGGCGTTCTTCCGTCAGAGGCGCCGAGCTTTCGACTCTACCGTGGTGAGGGACCGACGGTACACCCATGCGAGGAGGATTTTGTGCTTGTCGGGCTCCATCGGCATCCTGCAGCGGCGGCGCGCGGACTGCTCCGCTCCCCTCTCCCTTGCCCACTGCTTCTCATGGCAGGCGACATGCGCCTCCGACTTCGGAGTGCGCGTGAGGGCCGGCGGTGTAGGCACTAGGACCCAACGTTGCCCGCGTGGAGGAGCGGGCGGTAGGGGAAGGAGAGATCGCGAGGCCGATGCGGACTGTGTAGTCCTGGCGGAGCTACGGCGGGACGGGAGGGTCCAGCTCCGACATCCGCATTGTGCCGACGCAGGAGCTGCGGCTTAGCTCCCGATCCGGAGCTGCCGCCGGTCTCCACCTTGGACCGCTCCAAGGCGATGCGGAGGGCTAGTTCCTCGGAGTTGATGTCGGAGTCATCAGAGCGGCTGCCGGAGCTCAACATTGGAGTGGATGGTGGGCCGGGCTTGTAAGGCGGACGTGCCCGGACGCGTCCGTGCTCCTTCATATCCCCCCATATTCTGACATGATATGAGGTGTGTCGGTCTGCCCGGAATTTTGAGGCTGATTTGAAAGGTCCGACTGGATCAAACATTCGTAATCGATTAGTGACCGGATGACCCGTCCGGACGTGTGAGAGGATATAAGGATCCGGTTATAAATGCTCTTATGTTGCAAATGATCATCTTCTCACAATCCATATAAAAAAGGATATCCGAACATGTTCTTGACTGACGAGCGGAATGGTCAAACAGTCAAGAGAACGTGTTTTCTTGACTCCTTCATTCTAGTGGCACGGTGGATTGCCATTCCTGCGTGCTCGGAGAACGATGCAAGTTTCATCTCTAAACTATTTTACGAAAAGGAAGGATAAACCTCGCGCGGTATGCACCCTGGAATGCACATTCGTATCGTATGATGCACCTGATCATGTTGAATTCCAACGGTGACAGAAGTCAATTCTTTTCATTTCATTTTCATGTGGCTGCTGAACGAGGGCAGTGATGCATGCGGAATGGTCAAGAGATATGATCGTCACATTCAGACAGCTTTCTTCGTGCAATTGAACTCCCTGCTGACCGTGCGTCCATGCGTGCATCTTGTTCATCTACATCGTCCCTTTATTTTATTCTTGTCCATCTCACCGGCAACTATACATGCACCCATTTCTAAGGGCTTCTACCAAAATAGGCTGGAAAGTTGCAGTTAGTTTCGTTATCTTCATCCAACCATCCCCGTCCAAAGATCTGATATATTGATTGTCACCTCATATTCTTTGTTATCTGGATACATATATGATATATACCAACACAGAATACATGTACTAGACAATTTGTCCCCGGACAAATTTATGGCGTGGGCCACGCACTAGGTTTGTCACGGAGCTCCATATAATTTTGGCAAGTGGAGTGCTCGGGAGGAGTTCCCACAGTTCTAGCTCTGGTTGCGCGCGTCCGTCGCCATACGTCGTCATCGTCATCGTCACCGAGGACGAATGACCACCACCATCTCTCTCAGCAGTTTCAAGATCGGGTGGGCCGGCCGGCCAGCCGACGGCGCCCACACGTCGACACGTGAGACGACGGCGACATTGGCAAAGCTAACCCCGGTCCCGCCCAGGTCAAGCCAGTTCACGTCAACGGCGACGTGCGCGCACTCGATGTGCAACATGTCCTCGTTCTTCCATGCTTACCTGGTTTTGGCAGACAAATACCCCAAACGTACCCTATAGCACTCCGGGCCTACTTGTTAGAGTATATATGGACGGATTTGACAAATCCGATTCTTTATACATTCACGGACGTGTCCGGACACACAGTTTAAAACGGCCTATGAAAAAATGATCACCCGCGTCGTCCAGCCCAGGGCGACTCGGGTGCAATGGCTCTCCGGCTACCAGCGTCGCTCCTTGTCCTCCTCTCGCCACACCGTCGCTAGAGGACGCCGTCGGGTGAAGCCCACGCGGGCCGACGGCGGTGGCAGGGCGCTCTCCCACAACGGCTTCCATCCTGTAGGGCAGCAGGTTGGGTGGTGCGTCGGCGTGCGCTCGGGCTCAGGATCCCGGCGACAGACCTCACATCCTCTCATGGGCATGGCGGCGGCTATCGTGGTCGTGGTCGTTTGGGTTGCGTGTTGTGAAGCGTGGCAGCCTAGATCTGACCGGGATCCAGGGAAGCCCCGCAGCAGTCGGCCCTGCTATTCTTCGTGTTCCATAACTTCAATCTGCTTCATGTCGGGCTCCTCGATCTGGCATCGACGGGTTTCGGTCTTTCTCTCGAAGATCTCAGTTATTGGCGCATGGCGTCACTGGATATCAAGATCAGAATTGATCCGGGCGGGCACGTCCTCATCATCGGCCAATGAGGCTTCATGAGAATGTGGCGTGAAGCTTCGTTGTCTTGCCGGTGCCATGGAACATGTCAAAGTATAGATTTCCACGACATTAACAGTGGTGAAGAAACTCATGGTGGCTGTGATCGGAGACTTGCAATGGCGGAGAGGAGTTTTGGTTGTGTTGAAGACTGGCGACATAGGTATTTTCCTGTGTATCGGGTGTTGAGGACTTACAGCGACGGCGTTGACAAGAAGGGGCGGCAACACATGTGGACAACATTTTTGAGGGTGCTTCTCGAGTACCGAGCCACGATCTCTAGTGTGAAAGCCCAAGGTCTGGCCTTCATTAGTTGTACCTGGCAATGGTCTTGCGAAGGCATTGTTTTTGAAATCTTGGACTCTCTTCGGGGTGAAAACTCAAGATCGATGATCGGGCGACGACAACGCTTGTGCATTGTTTCCTTCTGGAAGGCGTCACTTTCGGAGAATCCCTTATGTAGTTCGGGTGTTGTCTTTGGTGGGGTTAGAGTGTTGTTGTTGCGAGTGTTTCATCACTACGACGAGGTCTTCAATTTTATTTTTCTCTCTTTTTTATTTTTTTCTTGGTCATGTGCATCCTTGATGTCTTTCGATATCTTGTTGGTGTAGAGGCTGGGTATAATTGATATCTCCGCGATATTAATATATTCTCTTTATTGAAAATAGTTCAAAACAAAGCAAATCAAAGCACAATTCAACAAGCCGAACATGTCAAAATGAAATCAATGTCCGAGCGAGAACGAATGATTGTTGAATCACTAGCCGGACGCGGCCATTCAACTTGTCCTGCTCCGCTTGGGCAGCCAGTTCCGCCTGCATCCAGGTTGCGTGCTCCGTCTGCATCCTGGGCGCGTGCTCTGCTGCTGCAGTCGCTCTTGCCGCCTCCTGCGCCCTACGGTCATTGATCTCCTTCTTCTTCTCCGCAAGTCACTTCTTCGCATGGGCAGCCAAGAGGGTTTCGTCCGCCAACATGATCTTCGCATCTCCGGTATCCCGTGCGAGTTGCAACCTCTCTTTTTCGAGCTCGATCTCTTCAAATGTCTTGGCTTTCTCGAGTTCTCATTTGATCGCCGCCTCTTACTTCTCCAACTTGATATTCTCCCTCGCGAATTGCGTCTCCGACGCGGCGGTCGGGGACAGGCTGGAAGACATCACGAAGTGGGATCGAGACCGGTAGTGACGATGCGGAGCAAGATTGGCGGACGGCGAGGGTTCGGCCGCGGAAAATGTTGGAGCGCGGCGGCAGGAGAAGGAAGGATTTGGAGGATTTATGCAATTTAGGGTAGGACCGGGATGTCGGGTCCGGCGTGGCGGGCGCGCCCGGTCACTTCAATATCCACCTTATATTTGGGCTAGATATGAGGGGTGTCGGTCAGCTCGGACATTTGAGGCCTGTTTAGGAAGACCTTTTTAGTTAAGTTTTTGTGACCGATCAATGACCGGACGGGTTGCCCGGCGTTTGAGAGGGGTTTGATGAGTCCGGTTATAGATGCTCTTATAGTAGAACTGATGTGAGAGATTGTACATGCTTTTAGACTACCCGCACGAAAACTAAAAATAGTAATCTAAACATTACGTATATTTTTTTTCCGAAGGAGGTAGATGAAGTACTTTCCTCGGCTACTTTATAAAATCCCCTTGTTCTGTTGTTGAAGCTTGTGTATGCATAGATAGATAGATAGATAGATGTACAGTGATCCGTGTGTTATTAAGACGAATCTGAGCGTTGATGGATGGGGTGCTTAGCTTGTTTGGTAGACCAGTTTGTTCGTTCGAGATATGGGTTTGTCACCTGTCACTTGTCACGCACGTTTGGCCGGCGTTCTCGACTGGTGCACCTACGTGCCTGCTTGACTTGAGTAACTCTATACTTAGCTTTCTTCAGAAAAACACTGCCCGAGTCTCATAGGATACAGCTTAATGGTAGCTAGTGTCAGGTTGCTCGTCATACCCTAAGTAGTGGCTACGGACCTAACTTCATACATGTTGATGTACATATGGGATTGACCAGCAAGTCAAGGTTTTTAGTACGAAAAAAAGAAGTATGATTGTATGAACTACTTTTATTATTTTTCGGGAGGATAATAATATGAACTACTTTCTTTGTTCCTAAATATAAATCTTTTTAAAGATTTCACTACAAGACAACATACGGATATATAGAGAGAGACATATTTTAGAGTGTACATTTACTCATTTTACTTAGTATATAATCATTTAATAAAAAAAATATTTAGGAACGGAGAAAGTACTCGATTACTCGTGATCCCCGTACAAGTATGGATGCTCTAAGTTGGATGTCATCCCACACTCGCAAGAACATTTGATTAATTATTTAACCAACCAATTTATACTCTAGGATAGCTTTATTTACGAGTAGAGACGAGGAATACTGGGGAAAAAACATGTATATATTCGGGAATAAACATCGAAAACACTCTTCCTCAGCCGGTTGATCCGCAAACAACATCAGACGGGAGTGCTACCGTTGGATCGACCTACATCGAACGGTGCAGCAAGCGGCGCCCATGGTCTCACCTCCTCTCGATATATCCCAAACAACCAATGTATCCTTATCCACTCAGAAGCGACACGACTGAGTTTTCTCCATCGCAAATTTTCCATGGCTGCAGCGGTCACTCCCTCCTCTCCCTGACCAATGAGCTCCGCCGGCACCCAGCACACTGAGTTGCAGTCCCTGGGAGCGTCCTCCTCCTCTCCATGCCCCTCTCCCACCTCCACTTCTGCCCATCCCTCGCCTTCATAGTTGCTTTCCCGCGCTACTAGTATGACGGTTGACAGTGGCTTGTTGCGAGGGTTGCGAGGCAGTCACGTGGCCGCCGATGCTCAAAGGTCAGTTGTCGGTGCTGCAACGCCATCTGGGCACCATTCCTTAATTTGCTGCTGTGAGCAACAGTTAGGTGTGCCGCGAGCGATGGCGCAATGAGCACCAACGGTGCTATAAGGGTGGTCAACGACGGCTAGGCAACCACGGCAGACTAGCCGCGCTGGAGTCGACGACGAGGATTCCAGTCGGATCTCATCAGATTCTTTTCTTGCAATATCCTCCCGGTTGCAAGAAAGATTCCGCAACATCACTAATGTGCCAAAACTTTCATCCGTCGATACCTTTGTTTGAAGAAAAACAAACTGCAACAATACACTTGTTGCAAAAAAAATCCACAACACAACCTCTGTTGCAAAAAAAATTCTACACCACAGCCTCCGTTGCACAAAAATCTACAATGAATTCTCTGTTATAAATGTTTCTACAACAAAGCCCTTGATGCGGGAATATCCAACACCATCTTTGTTATAAATGTTTCTGCAACAAAGCCGTTGTTGCGGGAATTAATGAGTGGGGGAGGGGCCAAACGAGGCGTGGCAGGAGATCGATCAGACGCTGCCCGCGCGTAGATCCAACGGTCATCTAGGAGGTGGCGGGCATATAACACACATCAACCGGTGGATGCGTAGCTCATTAATTCCGGCAACCTCGGCTTTGTTGCAAAAACATCTATAAGAAAGATGGTGTTGTAGATTTTCGTAACAACGGCTTTGTTATAAAAACAATTATAACCGAAATTACGTTGCAGAATTTTTGTGTAACATAGGTTGCGGTGCAAATTATTTTTGCAAAAGAGGTTGTGTTGCACCGTCCGATGTAGGTCAATCCAACGATAGCGCTCCTAGCTAATGTTGTTTGCGGATCAGCCGGCTGAGGGAGAACGTTTTCCATAAATATAGCACATCCACTTTACAATTCGGATTTTTTGAGTATAGCCTTTCAGTCGACAAGGAAAAGCCATGCGAGGAGGACAATGAGTTCATCAAGAACCTAGCGCGATGGCCACTGGCCAGTGGCAAGCACAGGATTAGCTCCCGTATATCGCGTAACTTACAATGAAACTGCTACCAGCGGAAAACACCACATCCACAATCAGATGCAAGGACTAACTACCTCCGTCGGGTTTTTTTCTAGAACGAAGGCTTAAGAAGAGCCCGGCTTTGAATTAACAAAGCCATCAACCGGCCAGGGATTACACAAGGGCACCATTACAACCAACTGGGAGCAAAAAAGAAGAAAAAAACAAGCAACGGATACAAGGTGATGCTGGGGCAGCTTACAAGCACCAAAGACTACACGCCCCAAAGAAGTAATCAGAATAAGCACTAGCTTGTAGTCGACGGCGTCCTGAGAGTGAGCTTGATCCAGTAAAGCAAATAGATGGGAACTTCGAGCGGAGCCAATGCCCAACGTCCATGAACCGAGCCCTCATCTACCCTGGGAGGTGAACATCGTAAGCCTGCCGCTCCTCTCCAAATCCGTAGGGGACCCCTGCCCCTCGCCTTGGCTCGAAAGGCGTCGGACCGTCGGAAGATGGAATTGCTCCCCCTAGAGCAAGGAATGGACATGGTTCCGGGCATCAATGGAGATACTCAGCTCGACATGCCGCTGCACGAAGGAAACCAGACGAAAGCCCATACCGCGGCTCATTGTAGCAAGCACGAAAAGGAAAAACTGCACAAGGGATATGCCTCTGAACAAACAAACAGTGAGAAAATGGAGCATCCATAATTGGAATTAGATCAGCCCGCAGGAATCAGCTCCGTGTTCCTGCAACCGCATCTTGTTGCTGCTGACAATAGAAAGGATCCCTATCCCCTCCCTGCCCAAGCAAGCACAGATCGGGCAACGAACAAATCAAAACGATTGCGGACGAGCACTAATTCAAAGACAAAGAACCATGCTCCAAATCCCTCATCGATGACGTTGCCACCCCAACCACCATCGCTCAGCACTCCAGCACACTCCCACCTTGCCCAAGCTGGAACCTTCAAGCAGGAGACGACGCACGATGCGCTGTTGCCGTCCAGTCTCAACAAGACAAGGGATTTCTCCCAGGGAAGGAACGGGAGGGAGAGTGCACGAACCTCGACGACGCCTCCGAGGAGGGGAACGACACCGGCCGGTGTCGCTGCAGCCGTAGGCAGAGATACCAGCCAAGGATTTCTCCCAGTTTGGTCCGCAGCTCTAGGCAGCCTAACAACGGATCCGGCGACCAGAGGCCATCGGTGACCAGATCCGGCGGGGCAAAGTGCAGCGGGAGGGAGGGAGGCCGCCTTCAGATCCGGCCGCAAGCGAGGAGGGCGCAACTCCCGCTGCAACCGGCGACAACACCAACCGTCCCTCGCCGCCCTCGCGGCCGAGTAAACAGAGGGGCACCACCTACGACACCACTTGCTGAAGACAGCGCCGCTGCGCCATCCAAGGCCGTCGTCTCGACGTACTGAGCCCTCCGACCAGGAGCAGCCAGATCCTCCTCGTCGTCGTCCTTGACGACCACGCGGGCTTCGCCGGAGGTCTCCTCGGGCGGCGGCGGGGGGGGGGGGGGAGGAGGAGGAGGCGGGAAGGGAGGGTCGGCGGCTAGGTTTCGACGCCACCCGAGTCGCCCCAAGCGGAGCGACGCCAACACGGCTATAGCGACTACTGTCCTCCGTCGGGTTTAGTAGGCCCCCTTTCATTTTGTGTCAAAATTTGCATGAATTTAAACTATTGAATTGTAAATTCTATTTTATAATAATATATCAAGGAAAAGCTCTTTCAAATACAAATCCATCAATGTACTTTTTTAGCAACATGTTTTATATTTTTTAGTCAAATAGATGGTCAAAGTTGAATCCGAAATATGAGAGGGCCTAATAAACCTAGACGGAGGGAGTACACAGTACCAGTTGAAGGCTGGACTTGTGCCAGATATAACCCAAACTAAATATTCTGTTATTTTCAGACAAATAAATTAACGGATATGCTAACACGTATGCGCGTGGAATTTTTTGAAGTCTCGAACTCTTTTTTTCGGTGGTGGTGAAGTTTCATCCACTTATATGAAATCGGAAATAGAAGTAGTCTTTTCTCAATGAAAAACCCCCTCCGCTACCCCTTCGATATCTATTAAAGAAAGGGAAACGGTTCCCTACGGCGCGCCGGCTGAACGTTTCGGTCGGTCCTGCGCGCGTTGTGCAATTCCGTGCATGGACCCCTTTCTTTTTTGCTGCGAGGCGTCATTTTTGCTGTAACTGTTATCTTTTTTTTTTGCTACTATTGACAGAATTTTTGTTGTAATCGTTGGTGATTTTTGCTATATTTTTGTTTACTAAAACGCTGCATCGACGTTTAGTTGCAATCCGAGTTTGTTGGATTTTTTTGCTACAACCGGTGTTAATTTTTGCTATAACCGGTATCATTATTTGCTACAACCGTTCACTAAAAAAATTCGCATACACGTTCGTCAGAGTTGCAACCCGAGTTCACCGAATTGTTTTGCTATAACCCACATTTTATTTTGGTACCACGCATCATCAGCGTTATTTTTTACTACGGCCACGTAGATATTTTTTTTGCTACCATCATATTTTTGCTGCATCCATGACAGAAATTTGTTACATCAAGACCGAAATTTGCTGCATCGAGGATTTTTGCTGCACGGATAGATCTAACAGATCCAATCTGACGAATCAAACGATCCACGTATAAACTTTCGGCCGGCACCCCGGCGTAAGCACTGGCCTTAAAGAAAGCACATGGTTTTGAGCCCCAGTACAAACTACCAGCCAAATAAAAAGCAACACACCTCAGATTGGACGTTGCCAACAAGTAGCCAGCCCAAAAGAAGCAAGCAAAGTGATCGAAGTCTTTTTTTAAATCCACTCGTCCGTTCCCTAGACTAATATTTTCAAACACTTTCATAATTTAAACTCTTATTCAAAGAAATTGTGCCTTTCATAAAAACTTCCAGAAATGAAACCAAGCCTCCAAAGACAAGAGAATCAATTTGGTTCCGAGAAAGGGGAGTACTGGGTGCCGGTGCGTCGGCCCAAAATTTGGGCCGGTCGGCCCCCAGCCTTCCGATTTTTTCTGTCTTAGCCATCCGATCTACCCTTCTCAGGCATTCTTTCTTCCTCCTGGCGGAAATATCTGCAGCGCCTCGTCGCCCCTTCCTTCCCTGACCTCCTCCTTGCAGCTCTGCCCGCTGGCTCGCCGTCGGCGCTTGCCAGAGCAGCTCGTCGGCTTGGCGGGTTTCCCCGCCGGTGCCCCCGTGTGGTTCTCATCGGTCGCCGGTTCTCGTAGCCGTCGGTCGCTGCCCTCGCCTCAGTCGCCGTCCTCATAGCCACCCTCGCCATCGGTCGCCACAGCTCTCACCGTCCTCCGCTAGTGCCATCGGCATTCCCCCGGTCGAAGCATTTTTGTCATTATGCTTGAAGATTTCCCTCCTGTCGGTTGAAGATTTTCCACTGCCGCTTGAAGCTTTTTTCACCAGCGGTCGAAGCGTTTCTCTATGACGATTGAAGTTTTTTTTCCAGCTGTCGGTGTCGGTTGTAGCAAAACTCGACACCGGTGGTAGCACGCCGAAATGCAGGTTGTAGCAAAACTGGACCTTGGTTGTAGCTTTTTGGTCATAGGTTGCAGCTATTTCCCATCGTCGGCAAGAAGTTTGTCATCGTTGGTTGCAGCAAGTCAGTCCGACAGTTGTAGCAAAAATCCCGCCGGTCATAGCAAAATAGACAACGATTGCAGCAAAAAGCAGGTCGTCGTCGTCGCGAGTGCCATTAATGGATGTAGCAAAGAACCTCGCCGGTTGTAACAAAAATAGACAACGGTTGCAGCAAAAAAACTGGGTCGTCGCCGTCGCGAGTCATAGCTCTGCCATGAATGGATGTAGCAAAAAATCTCGCCGGTCGTAGCAACAAAAGACGACGGTTATAGCAAAAATCAACGTCCTCGTCCTCATGAGTTGCATCATCCTGTGCACCACCGCTCAGCTTCTGTCCTCGTCGCTCTTCTTCGTGCGGGCCAAGAGAGGAAAAAATGAGGGAGCAAGGCCTCATTCATGCCGGTGTGTTGCGTGTGAGCCTGAAGATGGAGGAACTGAGCGGTTGTGACAGCGTCTAATGCGTGTCATGGGATAGAAGAAAGCAGGAGATGAGAAAAACGGTTCATACTGAAAAAACAAAAGTGAGAGGCCCGCATGATCGCAAGGCCCGCGTGCGTCCAGCGTGAGTTTCGGCGGGCACACCGGGTGGAAACGTTTCCCTCCGAGAAATGATAGACCCGGCCGGTCGACAAAAGCGCGTGGAAAAGATTCCACAGCGGCACTTCACAGCTAGCTCCTCTACAATCTACATTCTAGATTTTTCATGCATGCTGGAGTAGATTTTTTTTCTAGAGAGAATGCACGCTGAACTAACAGTTGGAGATATCACATGCGATTGATGAGCAGCGAGCGAGTGGCGGCTACTAGATACGGTTGCGCACAGCTCATCGACGCAAACGGGCCGGGCGCACGCACGCCCCCGCCCGGCTCGCTGACGTCACACGCTCACACCGAACCAATCGTCCGGCGCGACGCGATCCACTTCCCTCTGCATACATGCAGCTGCCGCTTCTGCCCCTGGAGAACCCCAACAACCACGTGGCCCTGCCACCCATCGCTAACGGACAAGATACGCTGGACCATATAAGCACACGCCCGCCCGTCCATCCCATCCGGCCACTCGATCCCCGAGATAGATTCTGCTCTGCTTCTGCTTCCTTCCTTCTTCTGATCGTGTGTGCAGTGCGCGTGCCGGTCGGGTGGTCGATCGATCGATCATGTCGATGGCGCAGCAGGGGCAGGGGGCGGCGACGTCGCTGCCGCCGGGGTTCCGGTTCCACCCGACGGACGAGGAGCTCATCCTGCACTACCTCCGCAACCGCGCCGCCGCCGCGCCGTGCCCCGTCCCCATCATCGCCGACGTCGACATCTACAAGTTCGACCCATGGGACCTCCCTTGTAAGTTCTTAACCAATCAACCGATCACCGCTCTGTATGTAGTCCCTGCTCTGCTTGCTCACCATGGTTCGGCTCTGATGATGATTGAATCTGCAGCCCAGGCGGTGTACGGCGACTGCGAGTGGTACTTCTTCAGCCCGCGGGACCGCAAGTACCCCAACGGCATCCGCCCCAACCGCGCCGCCGGCTCCGGCTACTGGAAGGCCACCGGCACCGACAAGCCCATCCACGACGCCACCACCGGCCAGGGCGTCGGCGTCAAGAAGGCGCTCGTCTTCTACAAGGGCCGCCCTCCCAAGGGCACCAAGACGGCCTGGATCATGCACGAGTACCGCCTCGCCGCCGCCGTCAACACCTACAAGCCCATCAAGCTCCGCAACGTCTCCATGAGGGTACGTAACGCCCATCCCACTTGCTTCCATCCATTAATTCGTCCATCGAGCATGGACCGTCGCTCTCTATCAGTTCGTTACCGGCGCCGGCCATGCCCGTGTGCATGCAAGAGTGTCACGCCGCTGGCATGCATCCTATCCTGATCCTCTTCGCGCCCGGCCCATGCTTTTGCTTTGTTGCACGGTTGCACCGGGCGTGTAATGCATCCATATTTATTTAATGACCGAATTGCCCTCTAACCTGAGACAACTCTGATTAGCACTCCTTGATTTGTTTAATGATACCTTGCGAGTGAGCACGAGAATTGCTTAATTTGTTTTCCTCTGCTTTGATTGGAGAAAAGAACAGCTTTGCGATTGATGGGTAGCTAAGCTAGTGGCCGCCATTGATTCGTCAAGTTCAGTAGCTTTCGACAGCGATAGCCGATAGGCATGGCGGTACCGGCACCGATATTGATCTATGTTGTTCACATGTGTGCAGCTGGATGATTGGGTGCTCTGCCGGATCTACAAGAAGACAGGCCTGGGGGCGCCGATGGTGCCGCCGCTCGCCGACTACGAGCACATGGCCAACCACGACGACCTCTCCGGCGGCAGCGCCTTTGACAACGCCACCTGCACACCCATGATCAAGCAGCAGCACCAGCAGCAGCCGCACGCCGGGAGGCTCCCGACGTTCCCGTCCATCTCCGAGCTGTTTGACGACTACGCGTTCGGGCAGATTTTGGACACCGTGGTCGAGCACGGCGCCACCCACCACCACCTCGCCGTCCACCCCTCCCTGAACCAGCTCCTCCCCGTCGGCGACAGCAGGCTCGTAGTGGAGCCGTCGTACTACGCGCCGTCGTCGTCGCCGCCGGATTCCAGCTGCGGGAGCGCGGGGAAACGCAGGGCGGCGAGCCCCGAAGAACGCGCCACGCACCAGCCGTTGGCCAAGAAGCTCAACGGGTCGTGCTTCGACGCGCCGCCGCAGTCGGCGAATGGCTGGCAGGCCGTGGCGTCCGTGCTGGGCGGCCTCAACCATCACATGCTTCCTCAGTTCTAAGCTGCTCTTCACGAACCTTCTTCTGGATCTTCAGCATGCCCGGGAGCTGCTGTGCGAGTTGGGTGATGGCGCTCGTTGCAGGAAAGAATAATCTTATACGACCTGGTTGTATGCTTCATCTCAGTGGCCCCCATCGATCAGATGATACATGGCTTTGCAAATCTCAAAGCTGTTGGCGCCAAGCCTGGCTGCTCTCTCTCTCTCACTCAAACGGAGGTGGAAGAAGAAGATCAGTAGACACAAGATTTTCCGACCGGCACGAACGCCGTCATGGGCGCACCAACGTCCTAGTCTTTTCTTATATTCACTTGGCACACATCTAACATGAAGTTTATAGTGCCTTATATAGGCTCACACACGCACACGACCTGGAGCCACTAACTCCACGCACGCATACATGACCGGCCCGGCCGCTCCTCTCGGCCACTAACAGCACCAACTGCCTTGACCTCTTCCTACGCATGCACTAATAGACGCACACACACGCCACGGTGCCCGGCACGACCACAGCGCGCACACTGATCACCACGTTCACCGTGTGGCTTATTCCTAACATTCTCCTCCCTAAGCCACGACCTCGCCGCCCATCCTGACAGGACTCCGGCCTCTCGTCGACTGCCATGGAAAACGCTCTTCTTCATCTCCGGCGACACACACCGCAGCTTCTCTTCCCAGTGCACTGACGCCTCTTCTTTCTTCCACCCGAGCTCAAACTCGTCGTGCTTCAATGGAGTTACATGAGGTGGGGATTTATAGGCGCTCTAGATCGCACTAACGACGCCACGGCCGTGCCCACGACGCGCACCAACGCAATCTACACGGCCGGCCCTGCGTGCTCAGGACGCGGTCTTCTTCCTCGACGACACATGCCGAGCTTCTTCCATGGCCGTCGCATGGCGCCGCTACGGACCTCCGTGGCCGCGCAGCACCTCCACGCCTCCGCCATGCCGCGGCACCGTGGCCTCTGTGCCACAACTCAGGTCTGCTGCGGCCTCCGTGCTCGCCACGCATACGGCATCACATCGCGTCGCTTCCACGTCCGTCGTGCTCATCGCGGACTGACCACGCGTCAGGGCCTCGAACCATGAGGCTCTAATACCAATTGTTGGCGTCAAGCCTGGCTGCTCTCTCTCTCTTTCTCTCTCTCTCTCACTCGAACGGAGGTGAAAGAAGAAGAACAGTGGACACAAGATTTCACAAGATTTTCCGGCCGGTGACGAACGCCGCCATGGGCGCACCAACGCCCTAGTCTTTTCTTGTATTCACTTGGCACACATCTAACATGAAGTTTACAGTGCCTTATATAGACTTACACACGCACATGACCAGGAGCCACTAACTCCACGCACGCATAGATGACCGGCCGCTCCTCTCGGCCACTATGCCTTGACCTCTTTCTACGCATGCACTAACAGACGCACACACACGCCACGGTGCCCGGCACGACCAGCGCGCACACTGATCACCACGTCCACCGTGTGGCTTATTCCTAACAAAAGCAACCAAAGTGCCCAACCTTATGCTCCCCATATGTCCATTAGAAATCCTATGCCTTGTTCTTCTGGTTTTTAAGGCATAGATTTTTGTTAGAGCATCCCTCCTGGTTCCATTATTAATGAAACCAGACGAGTTCAAGTTACCAAAAACATGGTTCGAAAAATGGAAGAAAAAAGGGTCTATAGTCTACCAAGCTCCAAACTTCCCCTCAGAGGGAGGAGGCAAGAGCTAAGAGCTAATTAAAATCTATTACAACTGAAGAGTATATACTGCATCCGCATCAATCATCGAAAGAAGAAAATCTTAACATAATAGCGCCGACGACGCAACTTCCTGTTCGAGACAATGTTCATGATATCGGTAACTTGTACTTGCTCGGCCAGGTGAGAAGTAGGGATTAATCGGCGAATCATCCTATTAACTGAATTTATCGGTGCCCAATTATCTGTAGGTTAATTAAGGCCATATTTATACTCCTTTCGTCTTAAAATAAGTGTCAATGATCCAGACAAAATTTATACTAGTTTAGTAGAAAATTTGCGACATTTATTTAGGGACGGAAGGAGTATATAATAGCTACATAGGAACATGCAATGTACCAAATGCCTAAATATGCTCTGGTACATAGTAAATTTAACAAGAAAAAATATTGTTGCAGTCGATGTGGAACTCCATGAACCTGCAACATTAATAACAAATGTATCAATGTGTGCTCTAAATTAGACATAACAAATCAAAGTTGGCAACTACACATGTCAAGCAAAAGATCAATGCCAGAAACTTTGAAACTCACAAATACATAATATGAAAATCATATAACAAGGTTCAGAAATAGAAATAGGTAGTTCCCAATTCTCACATCACACGATCACAACAAACAAAGTAGCAAGCAAATCTGCAAACAACACAAATGGAAACATACAGAATAAGATAGTTCTCGCATATCAAGTTCACAACAAGCGAACAAATCAGCAAACAACACAAATGCTCAATGGCTTCAAGGTTGATGTGCGTCCTCCTCATCTTCAATTTCCTTGGTTGACATCACCCCGTCATCGTCGGACTCTAAACTCTATGTCTTCATCCATATCATGCTCATGTTCAGACTCATCTTATCCATCATAAAGAAATTCATCAGCTTCATGAAGTTTTCTCACTCTTGCACTCCTACGAGGGTTCGTAGCTTTGGTAGCCCCCATTGTGGCATCAAAAACATCTTATGCTACACTCGAGATAGGATCAAACTCATCTTCTTCATTGTATGCATCAAGACATATTGAATCTTGTGCTTGTGTTACATCACATGCAAGAAGAACATCACTAGAGCTCGATAACTTCTTTCTTTTGTCCATCATTTTTTCATGGAACTGGATGTAAACTAGCTTGTCCCTACGCCGCACATATAACTATTTCTCCTCTTTGCATCAACCTACAAATAGTTAAAAATTTAAATTAAAGCCTAGTTAGACTACACATATTCTTCCATACACAAGACAAATGACAATTCGGATTGAGATTTACCATCTCGAAAGTGCTCCAATTTCTTTCACATTCGGTTGCACTTGATGTCAAGTTGAGTATCCGTAAGGCCATCTTTTGCAAAGTTGGATATTGTAGTCCATTAGTCCTCCCACCACTCCCCTACATTTACAAGAAGGAAAGTAATATGCAATCGGTCCATAATTTGAGAAACGCTATATGCAAATATTTTCTTCAAGCACAAGCTTACCGGTGTTGAATTCTGCATTGTCAATTCTCTTATGGAAGCCACGTTGTCAAACAAGCATGCCTTGTTTTAAATTTATTCGTTCAATGTTCATCAATAAATTTTGCGCTTAACCATCATGATGATAGAAGGTCTCGGCAACTTGGTAGAATCCACTCACGACTACTAAATCATCAAAGATGGATGGGTGTGCACAACTATAATATGGATTCAACATGTATGCAACTGTGTGCAATGGAGAGCGAAGCCTCCCTACCATCTTGGAATCCATGGCTATAGTGATCATCATGTAGTCTTTCTCTGAATGTTCAACATCATCCATGATTGTTGTTTTTGCCTTTATTAGCTCACCATAGATTTTGGCCATAGATTGGCCGTCACTATCAAGCAACCAAAGAACCTTCACCAATGACTCAAAAACCTTGCATATACCATGGTACATACCCAATTATTAGTCAACACTCAAGACTGCACATAATAGCAAGTAACTAGAAGTCTACTAGAACATAAAACAACCAATAACTAGAAATAAAACGACCTATACCTTGATGCAAATAGACACTATTTTCCAATAGCCACTACTCATGATTGTGGCATGAGTCAAATTTACTTTATTTGTTCTTGTGTGCTTGCATTCTTCCCAAGAATCACTACAGATCATTTCTCTTAATTCCTTCTTCTTAACAACAAACCTTGCAAAGTAAGGGATGCCGAAGAAAATCTGGTCACTCCCGGTCTCATAATGTCTCTCTTTTTAGTATATGACCTCATCAAGGACAATGTTTTATGATGTGCATAAAGGAAAATAGGCATGTCCTTGGATTTAGTCATTGTAGAACCAAATTGTTTCAATCTGCCAACAACTTCTACCATTAGGTTGAGGGTGTGAGTTGCATATGAGGTCAAAAGATGGTTGGACATGAATCTCTGAGCAATGCCTTTGCTTCCATGTTATTGGAAGCATTATCCATGAAAACTTGCACAACATTATCAGCACCTACAAAGCAATGAATGATACTAGCTACGAGTGAAATAAAATTGATGAAAAGAAATTAAAGGAACGATGGAAGTAATCAAATGGTTAAGATTCAAGTTCATACCAAGTTTGACATGCATTCATTCACATAGTTCAAGATTTATATACTCATATATGCATCACCCGATGCCTCTTTTGGTTCAAGAAAGGCAGTCCCCAACTTGCACTGTGCACAAAAGTTCATTATGCTCCTCCTTTTCTCGTGTGTCCATACATCGGTCATGACTGATCACCCAAAATCCACCCTTGCCTCTTCATATGGTTTCAACAAATCCTTGGTACTTTCCACCTCTTACACCAACACATGTGACAACTTCTCTCTAATTATATGTTGGGAAGGTTGCTCCCAATTAGGACCAAGGTCCTCCAAAAATGCTTTGAAGTCATCATGATTAATTGTGTTGAAAGGGATATTTCTCTTATACAGCCATCTAGCCAAATACTGCCCTACTAAATAACTTCTCTGGCTGTCAATAATTTCATTATTATTTTGTTGGAATTGTTGTTTGCCAATTGGTTGAAACGATTAATTGGATGCACACATTGATCCATAATACCTTTCTTACGAGATCCACCTTTCCGAATTGAAGCAATACCCTCCTTCTTGTCATCGTCCTTGCCAACCTTAACGATATATTTGCTCACTTCAACTCTTAGTTCTTCTTCATATAGTTGCTTCAACTTGTTCCTAATCCTTGCTATCTCACATGAATCCATGCATATTTCTTGATGTTCTATCATGGATATCGCGCAACTTGTAACATGTCGTATGACTTGACCAATATGTTGTGTCAATCTTCTTATGCCTCCACCCATATCCTTTTCACACAACTTGTATTTCACCCTTTGCAAGTCATTAGGATCATACAAGACCCCAAAATCCCACCCCATATCATCCAAATTTTACTTCAAACATGGAGCACTTGTAGTGCTTCAAGCAGCCACAAATTACTACTGGAATCAGGAACTTTGTCGTCTGCCATGGCTGATGGCAAAGGCATGCACGGCGGACGACAAAGGTCTTTGCCGTCAGCCAGCAGATGGCAACACATCTGGCTGAATAAGCTACGGTAAAGGGTACTTTGCCGTCTGCTGGCTGACGGCAAAGATGCAAAGGTCTTTGCCATCAGGGAGCGAACGACAAAGGGCGTGGACGGCACACCTGGCAGCTTAAGTCCGTTAAGGGGTTAACGGCATGCTTTGCTGACTGCTGACAGACGGCAAAGATACAAAGTTCTTTGCCGTCTGCCAGCAAACGGCAAAGCAACCACATAGGCCAGCCTAGTGCCACCCCAGGTTGCACAGGTAGCTGCCACATGGTAGCTTTGCCGTCTGTTGGCTGACGGTCCGCCAGTGGACGGCAACGTGCCTGTACTGCCCCTGTATTTTCTGTTTTTTTCTTAAATTCAATCAATTTCACAGATATATATATATATATACATTTGAAAATACTTTCAACAAGCATACATATCCTTGTCATATGGATATGATCATCCAACACATATACATACCAACTCAAAAGTCCATATCCAACATATATATATATATAGCCAACATATATCCAACAACAAGCATACAATGGTTTCATCCATGTATACATATATAGGTAGCAAGTTTCACATTGTTCATCCTACAAAACCAAAACAAAAAGGAAGGACAAGGAGAAGAGTAGACTCCATGAATGCAAGCTTCCTTGATCTAAAGTAAATCTACAAATTGGGAAAGAAGAAAGTTAGAAGAAGAAGAATTAATCTTCTCTTTCTTTTTCTCCTCTTCTTTATCTTCTTCTTCTTCTAACGAAGGTAACTTAGGTAATTATGCCATTTTTTAGCTAAGCTAGGTAAAAATGCTAAGTGTAGGTCATTTTAGAGCTAAGCTAGGTAAATAGGTCATTTTGGAGGTTAGTAAGGTTATTATGTCATTTTCGAGGAAAATAAGCTAAGTCAATGTCATTTTGGAGGTAACCAAGATTGTTATGCCATTTTTGACCTAAGTATGCTAAGTATGTCATAAATGAACTAAAGAAGCTAAGTATAGGTCATTTTTGAGCTAACCTAGGTAGTTAAGCCATTTTTAGCTAACTGAGCATATTTATTCATTTTGGAGGACAAAATGGTAAGTTTAGGTCATTTTTGAGCTATCCTAGTTAATATCGGTCATTTTGGAGCTAGGTAAGGTTATTTTGTCATTTTGGAGGAAAATAAACTAATGTTATTTTGTCATCTTCTTCTTCTTCTTCTTCTTCTTCTTCTTCTTCTTCTCCTCGTCCTCCTCCTCTTCTTCTTCTTCTTCTTCTTCTTCTTCTTCTTCCTCTTCTTCTACTTATTCTTATTTTATTTTATTTTCATCTTCCTTCTTTCTTCTTCTAATTATGTAAATCTAATCTAAACTAAACCTAAAACTAAACCTAAACCTAAACCTAAACTAAATCTAAACTAAACCTAAACCTAAAAAAATAAAAAAATAAAAGAGGAGAAGAGAAGCTCACCTTGGAGGGGGGAAGGGGGGCGGTGGAGGAGGGGGCCTGTGGAGGAGGGCCGCCGTAGGGGAGGGGTGCGGCGCCGCGGCCTGCTTCATGGCGGGGCTCGGGCGACCGCCGTAGGGGAGGGGGGGGTCATGGGCGGCAGGGATGGTGGACGGCGGGTGCGGCACGGGCGGCGGCAGGGGCGGTGGGGTTCGGGGGCGGCGACCGGCGGGTGTGGTGGGGGCGGCAGGGGCGGCGGCCGGCGGGTGTCGGGGACGGGGGTGGCAGGGGCGGCGGCGGGTGGCAGTGGTGGTTGGGTGCGATGGGGGTCGGGGAGGAGAGAGAGGCAGAGAGAAGAGAGAGAGGAGGTCACGTCGTTAGGTAGCATTTTCTTTGTCGTTTGCTAGTAGACGGCAAAGAGGTGGGGTGGGCCGTTACAGTGTTCAGGCCTCCACTGGACCCCACCCCCACCTCTTTGCCGTCTGCTAGCAGACGGTAAAGCTTCTTTGCCGTCTGCTAGTGGACAACAAAGCTTCTTTACCGTCTGCTAGCAGACGGAAAAGAACCGGCTGATGGAAAATAGCATCTTTGCCATCAGCCAGTTTTGCCGTATGTTTTTTGTAAATGAACGGTAAAGACCTTCTTTGTCGTCTGCTAGCAGACGGCAAAGAAAAGACATACGACAAAGTTCCTGATTCCAGTAGTGATATCAACAAATACACTACATTAGACAATAAGCAACAACATATATTATAGCGGTAGTAGTTGTAAAGGAGAGGCAATAGGCAGCAGCAACAACATATAGCATAGAGGAGGAGAAACATATAGCATAGCACAAAGCAGATCAACATATAACAAATTAGCACATCTGCGAATGAAATCACAACATCATATCATACAACGAAGACTGGAGGAGGAGAAGACACAGCAATACCTTGTTGTTAGCGGACACTGTGAACTAGATCCTAGAGTAGTTGGGGGAGGGGAAGACTTCTTGGGAAGGGGGCAGAGACCTGGAGTAGGAAGAAGGGATGTGAGCTCGTATACCATGCTTCTACTAGTCTAAGGGAGAGGGAGGAGATAGCGAGCTTGAGTAGGAGGAAGATGCTTGGTGTGGATGCTGATCGAAGAGGGGGGGCGCCGACGGTTCTCCAGCCACCTCCAATGATGGTTACTACTATGAGAAGGGAGGGGAGAGTGAGAAGGGAGGGAATGGGCTAACCTAAAACATCCACTTTGGGGTTAAAGGAGGGAATGGGCCCAAAATTCTCTATCGAGTTAATCGGCCAAGTGGGATAATTCTGCCTTATAGCCGATTAATCGACCTGACATCCATTTAATCCACTAGACCAGTTAACGTGATGGATATGATGTTATCACATTTGTGACTTACAAAATCAGGATTAACTGGTTGATTACCTTAAATACAGGCCGATATTCCGAACAGTGGTTCCAGAGCAGCTTCATCACCCACAACAGCTTTAAGCTTCTTAAGTGGCAATGCCGAAGGGGGCGGTAGCATCTCCAGGGGTGTAGATGGTCTAAGGGAGATAAACTTCTTGATCCAAGCACCATGGCGAACAGATGAAGAGGAGACAGAGCTTGCTCGCTACCGTGAAGTACTTTCAGCCAAAGGAGAGCTTAGCTAAGACACTAGTAGGATCCAAAGTTTCTTCCCCATAATCAACTTAAATGGTGCTCGAAGCAGCACTTATCTCATCTAAGTGTTCCTCCTTGAAAAGGATCTTCCATTTTCTGAGAGTGGATAGCATGAGTTTCCAAATCTACTTAACATCAGGCAATACAACATTATCAAAGACATATGTGTTCCTAGATTTTAAAATGCTCCACAAGATACATGAACAAATGGAGTTCAGAGCACAAAGGTTTTTGCTTGCTGGCGAGTGTCTAGCTACATAGAGAAAATCATGATCAATAGGTTTGTTAAAGTATTTACAGATGCACTTCCAAATATTCTTAGCTACCACACAACTAAATAAAAGGTAATCAATAGTTTCATGTTCCACACAAAACTCACATCACAAGGGTTTTACCCATGTTCCTTTTATCCAGGATATCCTTAGTAAACAGTCTGTTGTTAGCAAGCAACCAAAGAAAGCTTTGTACTCTAGGGGCAACAATAGACCATACCGAGAGAACGTATATAGGTTGAATTCCTCTAAAATTAATGATTTTGTACAATGAGCTTGTAGTATATTCCCATTTGGAGTCATATTTCTAGATCAATGCATATTTATCATTAGAGTAAGTGGTATTGTGAAAGATTTGCCCAATACACAACCAAGATTCCAACAACTTTCAAAAAAAGTTCTAGAATAAATAGCTTGATAGTTGCCCCCATCCCAAACATCAGATGTGGTTACACACTGTTGGTACATATGATATAGATGGGCCAAAATTGCATAGATAGACGACAAGTACCAAACCAGGTACCTTCCCAGAATCTGACTTTTTTAAGGTCACCAACAACCCAGCTATATCCATATTTTAAATATTTGTCCCAAAGGACCCCCTGTCAGAATCTAGAGGGGTTTTGGCACTTGTTAGCAAAGATATTTGGAGAGTCTTTTATGTATTTCTTATCAACAATGGTTCTCCAAATTAGTCCTTCATCTTTAATGTATCTTTTAACCCAATTTCCTAATAGGCACAAATTGGCATCTTTAAGGTTATGCACACCTAGACCTTCATGCTTTTTCTGCATACAAACCAAATGCCAATTGGCTAAATCTAGTTTCATATCCCTTTAAATTCATTCCATAAGAAATGGGCAAGTTCAGTATTACTCAAATCTTGTGCCATTTTGGGAACATAAATAAGGAAATGAGGTACACTAGGATGCTAGAGAGGCAGAACTTGACGAGGGTAAGTCTAGCATCGTATGACAAGAGCTTGCCTCTCCAACCAACCATTCTTTTCAATCTTTTACGATTTTACCTATAGTGGGTTAAATATATTCCCTCCTAAGTTTTTTGCCCATAGAGTTGTGTTGGTGGTCGATAGAACTTGAGAGAATATAAATTCTACCTTTATCTCCTTCTTGATTCAACACTCTTATCGAAAAAGGCT
Organism: Hordeum marinum; assembly: GCA_022496015.1. Lineage (NCBI taxonomy): Eukaryota > Viridiplantae > Streptophyta > Magnoliopsida > Poales > Poaceae > Hordeum > Hordeum marinum. The sequence continues at coordinate 62,178,303 of CM039673.1, forward strand.
ACAAATGATCTCATACACATGTGGGTTATCAAGACATTTTTTCTAGCGCCGTTACCAGGGAGCAGTAGTGTAGGGTGGATATTATCGTGTGTGCCTATTTGCATTACCTCTAAGTAATTTTATTTTTTGTTCTAAGTTATTGTATATCTTTAGTTATGGATATGGGACACGAAATAAAAAAAAAGTTGTACTTGCTACTCATGGAGATGGGGAACCTCCTAAAACCTTTGATGTTGGTTATGTGAGAAACATTAAATACTACGTTGAGAATCCTAAGAAACCCCATTCAAATTGACAATGGGAGACATGTTGGATTAACATGAGTACTTTGGGGATTATCGCTTGATCGGAAAAGGGAAACAGTTATGGGATCAAATTAAAATGTTGCGTTGGTATGCTTGGAATTTATGCTTAAGATGTGATCATACTTGTTGTTGGAAATATGTCCTAGAGGCAATAATAATTTTTTTTATTATCATATTTCCTTGTTCATGATACTCGTTTATTATCCATGCTAGAATTGTATTGATCAGAAACTCGGATACATGTGTGGATACATAGACAACACCATGTCCCTAGTATGCCTCTAATAGACTAGCTCGTTGATCAAAGATGGTCAAGGTTTCCTAGCCATAGACATGAGATGTCATTTTATAATGGGATCACATCATTAGGAGAATGATGCGATGGACAAGACCCAAACTATAAACATAGCATATCATCATGTCAGTTTATTGCTATAGTTTTCTACATGTAAAGTATGTGTTCCTATGACCATGAGATCATGCAACTCCCTGACACCGGAGGAGTACCTTGTGTTTATCAAACATTGCAATGCAACTGGGTGACTATAAATATGCTCTACAGGTATCTCCAAATGTGTCTATTGAGTGGGCATGGATCAAGACTAGGATTTGTTACTCCGTATGACGAAGAGGTATCTCAGGGCCCACTCGATAATACAACATCACAATTAGCCTTGCAAACAAAGTGACTAAAGAGTTAGCAACCGGATCTTGTATTACAAAACGAGTAAAGAGACTTGCCAGTAATGATATTGAACTAGGTATAGATATATCGACAATGGAATCTCGGGCAAGTAACATACCGAAGAACAAAGGGAACATCATACGGGATTAACTGAATCCTTGACATAGAGGTTCAACCAATAAAGATCTTCGCAGAATATCTAGGAACCAATATGTGAATCCAGGTCCCTCTATTTGTTATTGATCGTAGAGGTGTCTCGGTCATGTCTACATAGTTCTCGAACCCGCAGGGTCTGCACACTTAAGGTTCGGTGACATTTCGGTAGTATTGAGTTATGTATGTTGGTGATCGACGGTTGTTCGGAGTCCCGTATGAGATCTCGAAGGTCACGAGGAGCTCCAGAATGGTCCGGAGGTAAAGATTGATATATAGGAAAGTGGTATTGGGGTTCCGGAAAAGTTTCGAGCACTACCGGTAGTGTACCGGGAGTGACGAATGGGTTCCGGGGGTCCACCGAGTGGGACCCACCCACCCCAAGGGCCACATGGGCCTAGAAGGTGGTGCACCAACCCCTGGTGAGCTGGTCAGCCAGCCCCTAGAGTCCTATGCGCAAGGTATGGGAGAAGAGGCCAAGTGGGAAGGAGTCCCACTAGGATTCCACCTCCCTTGTGGGAGGTGGACTCCTCCTCTCATGTGCGCTAAGCCCCTAGGGTTTTCCCTAGGGCGCCTCCCACCTACCCCCTCCTCCTCCTATATATATTGGAGTTTTTTTAGGGCAGCCACCACCTGAAAAGACACATGTTTCCCTCTCTCCCTCTAGACTGCTTCCCCTATAGATTTGTTCGGTATAGCTTAGCGAAGCTCTGCCGGATGAGCTCCACCATCACCGCCACCACGCCATTGTTCTGCCAGAGAACTCATCTACATCTCCACCCTCGCTTGCTGGATCAAGGAGGTGGAGATCGTTATCGAGCTGTACGTGTGCTGAACGCAGAGGTGTCGTCCGTTCGGCACTAGATCGGAAGGACCATGATTAGATCGCGGGACGATTCGTGATTGGATCACGGGATGGATCGTGATCGGATCGCGGGACGGCTAGCGATTTGTATTGTGAAGATGTTCAACTACATCAACCGCGTCTCTTAACGGTTCCCGCTTAGCGATCTACAAGGGTATGTAGATCCACTCTCCCTCTCGTAGATGCTTATCACCATGGATAGATCTTGCGTGTGCGTAGGAATTTTTCTGTTTCCCATGCAATGTTCCCCAACACTTGTTACTATAAGATGAAGGCTCCACACCTTCCCTTTCAATGTGAATTTAATTCTAATAAAACTTTGGCATATTATGCTAATGGTATATATGATTACTATGATGTGGAACAAGTGGAAGAATTTGTTGCCTTTAAGGGTGCTTATGAAATTGAATATTTGTTTGAAAAATGTGTAAATGACGATGATGCTCTTTACAGATCTGAAAATTATGCTATACGCTCAAATATTGCTACGAGAATTACGAATACAATGCATTTATTGAAGAAGTATCCGTCGAAGAAGAGACTAATATTTTGCACGAATCTATGGAGGAAGAAATTACTGAAACTATGAGCTCATTAGAAAAAGATTAGGAGGGGAGCAAAGAACAAAAGGAGAAAGAGAAGGTTAGCTACCAGTGCCCACGCCCTCCTGAGCGAACAAAGAAATGTCCTACTACGCCATTAATTTTCACTCCTACCGAGCCCCCCCCCCCCCCGCCGCCGCATGACTAGCTTTTACAATTGTATCCATGTTGGCCAAAGTTGTTCCTAGAAAGGTCCTCTATGAGGAAGTCTATATTTACATTATAAAAAACATTTTCAGAGCCAAATTTTAATATAATCCAAGGAGTGTTAGAGCTTTGAATATACTAGAGAATCTCATGACCTGTCACAACACTTTCTAAAATAAATCTGCCTTTAAAAAATGTTGTTTGATGGTTTGAGGTGCGCAAATGCACAAGTTTAGCAAGGAAACTAGTGAGAACTTGGGTGAAAAAATAAAATTTCAATTGAGGAGGCTAATAGGCCTGAATTTCTTAATCGATGTAGCACCTTTCTCTGTAGGGATAAGTGACGATCGCCCGCCACTGTTGGGGCGATAACAGTTGCGAGTAGAGCACCCATCACAAATTATATATTAGTAGTGGTGGGAGATCTATGGCGGGTGCCCCTCAGACTACCGCCCACCACTGTCGGGCATTCCTGTAGTAGTGTGAATTTCTTAGTCGTTCCTTCAATTCCAAATCTTTGACAGAATTTGTTCTTGCTAGTTTCCTTAAGTGCCAATCTTGCTTAGCTTACTTGTTGGTGCACTTAGTTGAGCCTAGCATATTTTATATTTGTGCTTGAAAACTATCCGTCTAGTTTAACTACGTATTAGTATAAATACAAACACGTAAAAGTTTTAAAATGTGATCACCCCCCTCTAGGTGACATCTAGGTCAATATGCCAACTGCTACTTGTGAGCTAGTTGGGTTTTTGGCCGAAGAGAAAGGGTGAAGAAATATAGTAGCGATAAGTATTTCCCTCAGTGATAACCAAGGTTATAGAACTAGTAGGAGAATCACAACAACTCGTCTTTCAAGCGGTACCTGCAAACACAAAACCAAACACTTGGACCCAACACGAGCAAGAGGGTTGTCAAGCCCTTGAACTCATTACTTGCAAGGATTAATTTTGATAGTGGTAGATAGATAATGATAAAAGTAAAACAAAAGTAAAGTAAATAAATTGCAGTAAGATATTTTTAGGAAATATGATTAAGTAGACCTAGGTAGCCATAGTGTTCTCTAGAGGCTTCTCTTTGAAAGTAGCAACGGCAGGTAGACCAATTACTGTTGGGCAATTGACAAAAAAGCACATAGTTATGATTATGTATTCATGGCAATGCTCATGTATATAGGCATCACATCCGTGAAAAGTAGACCGAAACGATTCTGTAGCTACTACTATTACTCCACCAATCGGCTGCTATGCAGCATGCATCCATGGTTTTAAGTTTATGACAAACAGAGTAATGATTTAAGCAAGATCACATGATGTAGACAAAATAAGAACAAGCATTATGTTCAAACCCTGTCGTTTATCCTTAGTAGCAACAATACAATATGTTTCTTGTCCCCATTCTGTCACAGGGATATATAGCACCGCAATATTGAACTCACTACATTGCACACCTCCCATTGAAGAGAAATAAATCTGGTTGACCAAACCAAACCAATAGATCGAAAAGACTTAGTTTTTGCCAAAAGGGTCAGAACAATCATTATACCCATCTTAGTTTTTTATGTAGGAATTATACTCATCTTAGTTAATCGATACAATGAATTTTCCGCCCTCTCCTTCAATGAGATGTTCTAGTGCCATTTGTTTTTGCCAAAAGGGTCAGATATTTTATGAAAGTTCATAGAAAGTACAAAGCATCTCAAACAAAATAAAAATTATTCCGAGACTAACGAATGACCACTACAACCGTCAAAACAAGTCGTTGACCCGTTGTGGTCTAAGGACCAGTGCCCTGAAACCGCAATCGTCATCGTTGAACCCTTGCCTAAATCTGAGGCAACTAGCATCAAATCTTGCCACATGACGAGAATCTCTAAGCTCACCGCCCGAAGGAAACGACAATAATCTACACCGGAGCTCCATCGACTATGTCGATATGGATGAACTCAAGGAAGATTGAAGCCCGAAAAACAAACTAAAAAAAGTGTCATCATCGTATTGAGGAACTCATCATTTTTTATGGGCACATTAAAGAGCTTTATTCATATAAACTCATTCATATGATAATTAGCGGGAAGACTGGTCACAAGAAAGTTAGAAGTTTCATCAAGCCAGATCTCGGTTATATTCAACGTGCATGCATGCTTTACATACAGACGTGCCGGAAGGTATGCCGACCTGTTTACATGACGAATTACCAAAAGCAAAGGGTACCTCTGCACTATTTACCTGCGAAATGAACTAGGAGAATGCTCGTGCGTTGCCACAGGCCAACAAATGGATCTATTATGATACCCTTCATTTCAGCTCTTTGATCATTGTGTTATTTTTTTCTTCGGTCTTGTTTAGTCTTCATATAAGTTTTGTCTAAAATCAAAGTATCTCTAATATGTCCAAACTTATAGGACAAAGTATTGACATTCACAACACCAAATCAATATCATTAGATTCATTAATCAAATAACCATCACGGATTAGAGGAATTGCTATGAGAACCTTTTTGTTTGGATCAGTTATACATTAGGATCCCAACATTATAAGATGATGGGGCAAGAAAAAAACAGTCAACAATTTCAGATTTGGTACTCCTTGCAGGATGCACTCTTGTGCAGATTTCGCTCGCGGCATCTTGCATACATACAGTACTATGCTATTATCAAGGAAAGCATGCTGCCATTGGCAGAGCTCCTGCAGGTTAAAAGGAACCTCCTTCTCCTTGTAACGGTCTAACAGCAGAACCCACAGGTCAAAGGGTCTGCCCCATTGTTCAAACATGTCATCTTGTCCACTGCAAAACCTCATGATCTTCAAAAAAGGAAGGATAATCTGTGAAGGGTTTTACATCGATAAAAATAAAGGGTACATATCACGAATGGAAACGACCCTCAAACCTGCTCCGGCTTCCTCGTCGGCGTCGTGTCCCTCGATGAGCTCAGATCCAAGTAGCCAGCATGGAGTAGTAGTTCTGCTGCCCTGGTACAGGGGCACATCAATGCGACAGGAGCGTCGTCACAGTGGCGAGGTGAGCAGTCAACGAAGTACCTGCCACCGCTGCACACCTCGACCTCATCAGCGTCAGAGGACTCTGTCGATGTAGCCCGTCGACAGCACCCAATGGTACGATGCAGGCAGCAGGTGGCCGCTACTGAACATCTCTGCACCACCATGCCAAGGCCACTCCTGAACACAGCCCGCCCGCCTCACTACAGGCTCCACCCGAGTGACTGCATTCACGAACAGGCTCTCGTTATGGAGTGTGATGAGCACGTGATCGGGCATCACCGCTGCTTGCTCCTTAACGTGGTCGAGCACGTGGAGAGGCTGGGAGGAGGGCGCGACATATAGTAGAACGCCCGTGCGTTGCCACGGGATTTTACAATTTTTTTCATTATTCACGTTGTTAAAATAACCAAGAACAATTCCGTCTCAGCTAACGCGCATCTCTTTTTTTACAATCAACTAACATAAATCATACTATCAAACACAATAAAATGTTATTGGCAAATAAATCAAATTGGCTTTGTTGGCATCATCTTGAAGGTGGTCGACCTTCTCTACTGAACCTTATCATCAAAGAACCACAATAGAAAGCAATTTTTCTCTTCCACACTCTTGCATATACTCCCTCCATTTCTAAATATAAGTCTGTTTTAGAGATTTCAATGTGGACTACGCGCTAGGAGTAAAATGAGTCAATCTATACATCCATATGTAGTCCGTACTGAAATCTCCAAAAAGACTTATATTTAGAAACAAAGGAAGTATATTAGAATAGGAACAAATTAGATACATAGGGAAAAAAAGTTACTGGCTTTAATAGTATATAATGAAGTAAACAATTACATATTCACTTTATGCTTGCAAAGAGCCTTTTCAATAATCTTTATCGGTTTATCTAGCTCTAGCAAGGCACAATCCAAGTCTCCTATTCAAATCCATATAAATGATCCTTTAGCTAGCAAACAACGGGTATATTGTGGACATTTTTTTAGAATCAAACATTTCAGTGAAAAACACCTGACTTGTGAAAAGCCTTAGGTCTTTCTAAGTTTCATAGTATGATCGACAACTAAAAGTGGAGATACATGCTGGGTGGCGGAAACTTAGCTCACAAATATTTCACAGGTCACAATGTCGATGGACCATTGTTTCTACTTTCTTTAGGTGCCTCTACTCATGGTTAGCGCAGCTGCACTCCCAACCATATCCCTGGCAAGATCACGATTATGTTTAAAGGCATACATACTTGAATTCGTCATAGGCTCATCTTCCCATTCCTTAAATCTATTTGAAGGCAATCATCCGGAACATCAGTCTAATCACCCTAAGAAAAGTCCACATAATAAGAATGAGTTGTTATATATATATTTATTTGAGATGAGAAGAATAACATGCTAGTACTTTTAGCTCATTCCAAGAGGAGAATTTACTAAACAACAGAACCAATTTATTATTTTTGTTAATTATTTGAAGTAAAAATAGGATGCTATATATTCACCCGAATATGTAAAAGCATTACAATAAATATCTCTATTTTTTGCCTAATTAATTCAAATATTGACATACAAATCCAGCATGTTTATGGATCCTTGTAATGGTGGCGGTTCCAACTTCGAAGGCTCAAATTCGTAAAGAATGAAACCTTGAGATTTGGGTTTCAAGATGATACTGATTAATACTATGGTCCACGCACTTGGGTCCAAACTGATAGCTTGATGAAAAAATCGATCAACACTAATTGACCCTCTTATCATTTCACTTACCTACAAATTCAAAAGAAGAAAACTTCAGTACACGCACTTTGTACTCTCTGAAGATTAGAGAGCATACAAAAAATCAGGACAAAGAACATGCTTCTAAGGACAGGAGAATCACATCTCAAATAGCAATATAGCATATCTGCCTCATGCCAAAGAAACTTGGCAGGCAACATGCACAGAGAGATAATGCAGTACACTCAACGTTCTTGTCTGCTAGGTTACTCAACATAAATTCACTTTGTTTCAAGTTAAGTTTGGGTTGCTTGCCTAATCTTGGAGCACTTAACTGTAGGATGCAAGCTAACTCAAAGATACTATTAAATACATTTCATGAAGAGATACCCTTTGTTCATGGTCCCTCGACAACTATATTGCGGACCATCTATTCCGAATTTTGCATCTTCAATGTATAGCAAATATTAATAAGTGATGTGGAATTTACACTCATGATGACAAAGTGAAGCATCAAAGCATGGTAGCATAAAGCTTGTACTTGACGCGGTTCCTCGATTGGCACTTGAAACAAAGCAAACACTAATAAAAAAGCCACTCTGGTGAACAAATTTCAATCTTGGGACTGTCCCTTTTCTCTGTACAAGCACTAACGAGAACTATGGTCTTATTATTGGCTGGAAATTCTTGTAATACAGTCTTGATTGAACGCAGTTATCATGGCTCTACTTTTGGTAGAATATTGTTTCCTTCTACAAAATAGCATGTGACTATACAGCTTCATAGGTCGCCAAATGATACCAACCAGGCTAATTATTATAGAAAACTACATCAAATTTTGTCAAGAGAATTGGACCCAAGTACACCATATAGGAAACCAAAGGTAAACTTTATATGACCAGCAACAACCGATGAAAGAACTGCCATCTAATTCAGCCACACACCACTTGGCAAAGACCTCGAATAAAACCATGCTAGAAACCTACATATACCTGAAAATGAAATGCACATGTATTGAAACTACATGTACCAGATATACATTTACATTTATTCTATAGACATATCTGTATAGTTTTTACAAGACATAATAAGTTAGCCTAAGAATACTGCACCATGACCAAATCTTGTGGGAATCATTTTTATTTCAAACTATCAAATTACTTTCCTCTTGAATTGATGAACACAAATATTACCTAGCATGCTTGTCACAGGCAAACGCATGGCTCGCAGTCACAGCGTATCCCTACAGGCGACATGCATCACAACTCACCCAACACAACAGAAAAAATCCTGCAACGAATAGAGGAATCTAATGGACAATCGGCGAATATAATACCCCAAGATCTTACCTGACATGTTAGAGGTCACTACCGAACCAACATCATCCAAGACAACATGAAAACCATCATCCTCCCTCAGCGCTCCTTTATTTTGCAGGACAGATTTTGATACATTGCCAGGTGTCTCTGCAAACAAAACAAGAACAAGATAAATACAGCACACCACATGCGTGCAAAATTCGAAACAAGCAACTATTAATAGATTTGAATAATAATGCCATGTCCTCTGATGGCCAAGATATTGCCAACGTTTTATCACTTTTGATTATCCAATTTGTTTATTCGTTACTATCTTTCACCTACCAGTAACTCTAGTATTAACAATTGCTAAAATAAATGTTACCATGATCAGAGAGAACTCATATAGAAATTAGAGCTCTGATTTAATTACTCTCAGAGAGGACGATTATCTTGTCCTGACATCATAGCACTATTTATGTAAAAACAATTGTCTGGCACATTACAAAGTAGTATCATCTGCCCCACTTCTTAGAAATCACAGTATGAGAAAGAAATGGTTAATGATAGATTGCCACTTGGGCAACAGGAAGATGCAAATGTCATAATCCTTGAACCTTGCAAATTATGACCTAAACCGACAATCTGTGCGTTGTAAATAAGACTGCAGTGGAAACAAATATTTATAGTAACCTGACCTGAAATCAATGTTTTTAAACCAATCCATTTTTCCAAGCGGTGTACCCAAACTTAGGAAAGTTCTACGATTGAGGAACGAATGGATCCATGGTTGTTCTTTGAGCAAAAATTATACTGGATAAATGAGCTAATGCCTTGTAGAACTTTCAAAAGAACCAATCATATAAAACACTCCTTCATGAACCCTGCTATCGAAGGTGTGCGTTCTTATTTTGGGTATTGTTTATTCCATTATGCCATCCTAGAGAAACATATTCCTAAAGACATGAACTATTGCAAGAATTTGTCATCAGTAAAAAAAAGTGCAGCACCTAAATATTACAGAGACGCTTTGTCTTTCTTATCAGTTATAATTCAGTATTTTTCCTATAATTAAGTATTTTTCCTAGGGAAACCAATCAACTGAAGAACCACTTATGCGAATCGCCGATTTCTTGAATTGGATTATCAACTTTCTCACGGATTTAAATACTGACTTTCCAAAATCTCTTGAGCCTAGATACTGCAGAAAACATGTAGAACAATATTGTTAAATACAACAAAGAATGTGCTACCGTCATAATTTATATGTTGATGATCACACGCAACTCAACAATATGTTCGAATAAATTTCAAGAAAGTTAGCCAAAAAAATTGTGACGTGTATGTGTGTAAAAAGAGGATAGTAGGTAAGCAGAAGGAGCCTTCTGGCTGACATGACATGAACACGCATTATACAACAAAACAGAGAAGGATATCATGTGAAGAGAATTGAGAAGAAAGGCCATCTCAGTGATGGCAATGGTCTGTCCATGGAAAGAGAATGTGCAGCGTGAAAATCTGAATTTTGTGAAGAGAGTTTGAACATTCTTTTGAAGCATCAGAGGAGTTTCATGGACATCTTATTCTAACAATTCCGAAACAACTCATCATTTGAAAACAGGCAAACATCTTATTCTTATGGTGCATCACGTCCCATTGACTTCGATCTGAGAAAAAACATGAACATAAACAAAAAAAATTGTGTGTGTGTGAGAGAGAGAGGAGCTCATCACCGACCATTGGCCAGAGCAGGGTAAGGTCGCCCTGCTGCATCCAGTAACGTCCATCACGCTGTTTGGAGGATGATGGCACATACGCCCGTCAGAATCGTCTCCTGGCCTCGTGCCCGTGGGTTCAAACGGCGACGGCCGGTGGAGACATGGAATCGAGCGGCGATGGTGGTAGTGCAGACGAGAGATCAAGCGGATGCATCAAGCGAATGCCCCGGCCATGGACAAGGCCTCCTCCATCGCCGAATCACACCGTCGGCTGCCACGCCAGGCCTTGGCCACCCTGCACAGGTGCCCACCCCCTCGATCTACCTCTCCCAGTGCGGCCCATATCGACGTGATGTGGCCGTGGCAGATCTGGCCGCCGCCCGCTGACTTGCTCGACTCGATCTAGGGGCGGCTAGCGCGGGGCGGTAGTACGTCGCTGTTGCCGCCGGCGGCGGCAGGCGTGGGGCGTCGCTGTTGCGGGCGGGGGCGACGGCGGCCGTCGCGGGGCGTCGCTGTTGCGGGGGAGGGCGGTGGCGATTGGCACGGGGCGTCGCACGAGAGGGCACGGTGGCGATGGAGGCGACCCCAGATTGGCGTACGCAGCGATGGAAAGTGAGATCGATTGGCTGAAGCATCTGGTGGGGGTTCCGAGATCGGTTTTTTTCGTCCCATTTTTATTCAGGACGGACGTGGGAGCCTCGTTCAATCTATTGTCGTTTGGTTTTTTCATCGATCCGTACATGGGAGCCCTTTGGCCTTTTTGTTGCTAGGAGCGCAAGGCATTACGTGCGGCGGACCTTGTTTTCTACCATGACGAAAAAAACCAAGTGGAAGGTAGGTGGGATGACGAAGAAACCCAAGACAAGAAGCTACCAAGAACGAGCATTATGTTTTTGGAATTCTTAATTACCTATTATTAATGTTATTAAATTAAATCATCACCTGCCAAAGTAAGCACAAAATAAAATCTTAAGTAATGGTGGATTTAGTTTTTCGGAAGGTGATCTCACATATATGATATCATGCTTTTGGAATTCTTAATTACCTATAATTAATGTGATTAAATCGAATCATCATCTGCCAAAGAAAACACAAAAAATCTTTCGTTTTAATAATGAATTTGGTTTTTTAATGAGAGGGAAAAAACAAACCAATAAAAAACGGTGGGAGGCGAGATAAAAAAACGAACGAAAATAAACCACACGAAAATAAATCGAGGCAAGAAGCTACCACCTTCCTTTTTTTAGAAGTAGAGATATGCAGGAGTGGAGGAAAATCGTGTACATGTCTGCTTGTTCAATAATAACTGGAATAATTAATCCTACACCACGGTAGTATTATCCATCTTGAATTCTTGATGGCATATAGCATATACCTAGTATACAAGATTGTTTCATGTCACCGCGCGTGTTTACACGGCTGATTAAGTTAAATTAATTACAGCTTAGAACTGAGGAAGCATCTGATGGCTGAGGCCGCCCAGCACCGACGCCGCCGCTTGCCAGCCGGTAGCAGACTGCGGCGGCGCGTCGAAGCACGACGCGTTGAGCCTCTTGGCCGATGATTCTTCCGGGCTCTCCGCCTTGCGTTTCCCGGCGCTCCCGCCACTGGCGTCCGGCGACGATGACGACGGCGCGTAGTACGACGGCTGCACTCCGTGAGTGCTGTCGCCGACGGGGAGGAGCTGGTTCAGGGAGGGGTGGACGGCGAGGTGGTGGGTGGCGCCGTGCTCGGCCTCGGCGTCGAGGATCTGCGCGAACGCGTAGTCGTCGAAGAGCTCGGAGAAGGACGGGATCGTGGGGAGCCTCCCGGCGTGCGGCGGCTGCTGCGTGATCATGGTTCTGCAAGTGCTGCTGCTGCTGCTGGAGTGCGCATAGAAGCTGCAGGCGGCGTCATCGAAGGCACCACCGCCGGAGAGGTCGTCGTGATCGGCCATATGGTCGTAGTCGGCCAGCGGCGGCACCATCGGCGACGCCAGGCCGGTCTTCTTGTAGATCCGGCATAGCACCCAGTCATCCAACTGCATACATGTGAACAATATATCAATATCATACACGGTACCCGCGCCATGCCTATCCACGCCGAAAGCTACTGAACTTGACGAATCAATGGCTGCCACTGGCTATGCCAGTCATCAACCGCGAAGCTAATTTCTTCTCCAATCAAAGCAGAGGGAAGCAAATTAAGCATCTATCGTGTCCACTCGCGAGATTTCATTCATTTTCATCTTGATGTGATGTGATGTCAGCTAGTACTAATCGGGGTCATTTCAGAGTAGAGGGCAATTTGGTCATTAAGTAAAGATGGATGCATAACCGATCAACGCGGCAACGGCACGGCCGGTGCAACCGTGCCACAAAGCAAAAGCATGGGCCGGCGCGCGAAGAGGAACAGGATAGGATGCATGCCAGCCGCGTGACACTGTTGCACACGGGCATGGCCGGCGCCGGTAACGAACTGAACGAGAGCGACGGTCCATGCTCGATCGACGAATTAATGGAAGCAAGTGGGATGGCCGGCGTTACATACCCTCATGGAGACGTTGCGGAACTTGATGGGCTTGTAGGTGTTGACGGCGGCGGTGAGGGGGTCGGCGGCGAGGCGGTACTCGTGCATGATCCAGGCCGTCTTGGTGCCCTTGGGCGGGCGGCCCTTGTAGAAGACGAGCGCCTTCTTGACGCCGACACCCTGGCCGGTGGCCGCGTCGTGGATGGGCTTGTCGGTGCCGGTGGCCTTCCAGTAGCCGGAGCCGGCGGCGCGGTTGGGACGGATGCCGTTGGGGTACTTGCGGTCCCGCGGGCTGAAGAAGTACCACTCGCAGTCGCCGTACACCGCCTGGGCTGCAGATTCAATCATCATCAGAGCCGAACCATGGTGAGCAAGCAGAGCAGGGACTACATACAGAGCGGTGATCGGTTGATTGGTTAAGAACTTACAAGGGAGGTCCCATGGGTCGAACTTGTAGATGTCGACGTCGGCGATGATGGGGACGGGGCACGGCGCGGCGGCGGCGCGGTTGCGGAGGTAGTGCAGGATGAGCTCCTCGTCCGTCGGGTGGAACCGGAACCCCGGCGGCAGCGACGTCGCCGCCCCCTGCCCCTGCTGCGCCATCGACATGATCGATCGATCGACCACCCGACCGGCACGCGCACTGCACACACGATCAGAAGAAGGAAGGAAGCAGAAGCAGAGCAGAATCTATCTCGGGGATCGAGTGGCCGGATGGGATGGACGGGCGGGCGTGTGCTTATATGGTCCAGCGTATCTTGTCCGTTAGCGATGGGTGGCAGGGCCACGTGGTTGTTGGGGTTCTCCAGGGGCAGAAGCGGCAGCTGCATGTGAAGGGGGTCGCGTCCGATTGGTTCGTTATTCCTCGCGTCCGGCGTGAGCGCGTGGCGTCAGCGAGCCGGTCTGGGGCGTGCGTGCGTGCGCCCGGCCCGTTTGCGTCCATGAGCTGTGCGCAACAGTATCTAGGAGTAGTAGGACTCGTAGCCGCCGCGCACCACCCTCACTGCTCATCAATCTCATGTGATATCTCCACCTCTTAAAAATCTAGAATGCGTGAAAAAAAATCTATAGATTGTACTAGCTAGCTGTGCAAGTGCCGGTTTGGAATCTTTCTCACACACACTTTTGTCGACGGGACACTCATTTGATGGAACCGAGTTGCTTCTCTTGTCGTTAGAGACTTGGTTCATTTATGGATGTTTTTTTAGCATAATTTATGGATGTTTTTTGAAAGGCACAATTGCTACAAATAAAAGTTTATTTTAAGAAAGTTTTCGAAAAGTTTAATATAGTTGAAGGGCGAGTGATCTTTTAAAAAGTATTGATCAGTTTTTTACCGATTTGTCAAAGTGTGACAGCAAACGTAACTTTTATTTCCAATTTAATATAAGCCGATCAAACTTCACCACGGAGTGACTGAAACACCAACTAACGAAAAAAAATTGAGGCCTTTAAAAATTCAAGGCGCCTACGTTTTAGCATTTTCGTTAATTTATTTATCAAAACAAAACAGTATATTAATTTTGCATTATATCTGGCATAAGTCCAGCCTTCGGCTGGTATTTCGTAAGTCCTTGCGTCCGGTTGTACATGTTGTGTTTTTCTTTGGTAGTTCTGTAGCATGCTACGCGATGTACTGGAGCTAACCCTGTGCTAGGCCACTGGCCACCGTGTTAGGTTTTTGATGAATTCATTGGCCTCACATGGCTTGTCCTTATCGACTGAAAGGCCAAACTCAAGAAAATCCAAATTGTGAAGCGTTTTTTAGCAAAGAAGGATATACCTCTGGCCTTTGTATCTGGAGGATGCATGCAATCATTTTATTAATTATTTATAAAAATCTTATAAAGTAATACAACAGTAAGTCTGAAGTCATCATTTTGACAACACCTATTGCTACTCCTATTCATTTGAGAAGGGATATCAAATGTCCGAGCCGAATACCAAATAGACATCGCACCAAAGCCTAACATCTAAGCCGGATGCTCCGACCAAGCCACATACCGGGTCTACGGCTCATACCGGTCCGACGCACTCTTGAAGACCGTCGTCGCCGTCTTCCATCAATACATCAATTCATACAAATTGCGAAGTGGATGTGCCATATTTATTTTCGGATAAATACATGTTTTATTTCTCCAGTGTCCCTCGCCTCTACTTGTAAATAAAGCTATCCTAGAGTATAAATTTGTTTGTTAAATAATTAAACAAACTTTCTTGCAAGTGTGGGATGTCATCCAACTTATCCATATTTGTATGGGGGTCACGAGTAGTCGAGTAGTTCATACAATCATCCTCACAAAAAGAAAAAATGAGTAGTTCATACAATCATCCTCGCAAAAAGAAAAAAAAAGAGTAGTTCATACAATCATACTTCTTTTTCCGTAATAAAAACCTTAACTTGCTGGTCAATCCCATATGTACATCACCATGGATGAAGTTAGGTCCGTAGCCACTGCTTACGGTGTGACGAGCAACCTGACACTAGCTACCATTAAGCTGTATGCTACGAAACTCGGGCAGTGTTTTTCTGAAGAAAGCTAACGTAGAATTGCTCAAGTCAAGCATGCACGTAGGTGCACTAGTCGAGAACGCCGGCCAAACGTGCGTGACAAGTGAGAGGTGACAAACCCATATCTCGAACGAACTAGTCTACCAAACCCATCAACGCTAAGATTCGTCTTATCAACACACGGGTCACTGCACATACATCTATCTATCTATCTGTGCACACAGATCACATGCATGAACAACAGAACAAGGGTACTTCATACAGTAGTGGAGTACTTTTTAGTTTTCAGGCGGCTGATCTAAAAGCATGTTAGCGCGTACTTGCTACTACAATCTCTCACATATATTCTAACACGTACTGTAGGCCCGTAGCTAGCGATAGGATAGGTTTGGGGTACTTGTCTGCCAAAACAAATGGAACCAGGCAAGCATGGAAGAACGACGACATGTAGCACATCTAGCGTACGATCGAGCGCGCGCACGTCGCCGTTGACGTGAACTCGCTGGACCTGGGCGGGGCCGGTGTTAGCTTTGCCATCGCCCGTCTTGTCGCCGTCGTCTCACGTGTCGACGTGCGGGCGCCGTCGGCTGGCCGGCCGGCCCACCCGATCTTGAAACTGCTGAGAGGGATGGTGGTGGACATCCGTCCTCGGTGACGATGACGATGACGATGAGGACGCATGGCGATGGACGCGCGCAGCCAGAGCTAGAACTATAGGAACTCCTCCCGAGCACTCCACTAGCCAAAATTGACATGGAGCTCCGTGACAAACCTTGTGCGTGCAGGTCAGCTCAAATGATAAGCCCCACGCGATAAATTTGTACGGGGACAAATTGTCTAGTACATGTATTGTGTGTATATATCATATATGTATCCGGATAACAAAGAATATGAGGTGACAATCAGTATATCAGATTTTTGAACGGGGATGGTTGGATGGAGATAACGAAAATAACTGCAACTTTTCAACATATTTTGGTAGAAGCCCATGCTGCAGCTAGCATGTAGTGTGGGTGTGCCGCCCGTCACACAAAATAATTGGCGGATAGAAATGGGTGCATGTATAGTTGCCGGTGAGATGGACGAGAATAAATTAAAGGGGACGACGATGTGGATGACCGAGATGCACGCATGGACGCACGGTCAGCAGGGAGTTCAATTGCATGAAGAAAGCTGTCTGAGTGTGACGATCGTATCTCTTGACCATTCCGCATGCATCATTGCCCTCGTTCAGCAGCCACATGAAAATAAAATGAAAAGAATTGACTTCTGCCACCGTTGGAATTCAACATGACCAGGTGCATCATACGATCCGAGTGTGCATTCCAGGGTGCAGAGCACGCGAGGTTTATCCTTCCTTTTCCGAAAATAGTTAAGAACTTGCATCGCTCTCCGAGCATGCAGGAATGGATAGATGTCAATCCACTGTGCCACT
The DNA here is from genome assembly GCA_022496015.1 of Hordeum marinum. Taxonomy (NCBI): domain Eukaryota; kingdom Viridiplantae; phylum Streptophyta; class Magnoliopsida; order Poales; family Poaceae; genus Hordeum; species Hordeum marinum. The sequence continues at coordinate 62,195,239 of CM039673.1, forward strand.
AGACCGGATGAGTAAAGAAAACGTGTCCTCTTGACCGTGTGACCATTCCGCTAGTCACTGAAGAATTTTTTTTGGCATATCTATGTGGGTTGTGAGGAGATGGCCATTTAAAGCCTTTTATGCAGTTCAAATAGGTACAAAAGCCCATTACCTATTACGATTATGACCTAATCCCATTTTAAACTTTGCACATGAGAGGACGGAGATGCTTTATCCTTCATCTAGCAGCCACCACCAAAAGTGATGAAAACCGGTTCAACCTCCAAGGGAGAAGAACGAGAGAGAAAACCAAGAGAGAAAGGGAAAAAAAAAGGAAGATTGAACGAATGAGCAAAGGGCGCTCCTTCCCAAGGTGACGATGCTCCAGATCCACTATCTTGTCCCTTTCAAGATGTTGTTTCATCACTAGTGCAGAAAAGTCCAGCTATGACAGGCAACAAGTGCCTTGTTGGAGTGGGAGCCCAACGCCACAAATATGTCGCCGCTGTTAAAAAACCGTGCTCACATTGGTGCCCACGTTAGCATTAATTTAGGTTCTCGTGGTGTGCCAAATGTCCCACGCCAGCCCTATTATTTCCCACCTAGCGGCGTCCATGTAACATGCACGCCTGCAAAAATTTGTCCAGTAAAAATATATTTGCACCACCATATAGCATTTTGCATCTCGGTCACATAGATGATTATATAGACCAGCAGCAGTACAATGACCAAACTGAGGTAATTATATCACTAGTAGAAAACAGGCCTTTCGTTTCTACCTTTAGTCCTGGTTTCAACGGCTAGGAGTTGTCAGGGGGTACGGGCCCCATTAGTCCTGGTTCATTTGGGACATATAGTCTAAGGAGTGGTGGCAGACTGGTGTCAGCCTGGGGCCCCCACGAGCCCTTTTAGTCTTGGTTTGTGATATAAACCGGGACTATAGATGGACCTGTAGTCCCGATTTGTATAACCAACCGGGACTAAAGTTTTCCCTATATAAACCCTTCGTCCAATCCCACTCAATTTCTCTGTTTTCTCCATTCGAACTCCCCTCTCTGTTTCTTCCCCTAGCTCGAGCTCATCCCTTCATTTTTGCAAAGATTTGTCAAGATTTGAGGCACCCCAATCCATCCAAGTGTTCACAAAGGTTAGCAACTTTGTCCTTTCATCTGTTATTGCTAGATCAGCTCGTGCAATGCTTTATAAGTATAATGATTTGTGGGTTTTAGCTTGGATATAATTATGTGATAGTTTTTTTGATTTATATGCAATTTGAGCTCAAATTAACTCCTTAGTTTGCATATGTGTATGTGTGGTTTACTTAGTGTGCCTTCTCGTCCCCGTCCTAACCACCGTCGATCGACAACACCGTCCCATCGCCGGCACCACCTTGGTGAGCCTCTTCTTGTGTTCGTGTCATTTTTATAAATATAATTGTATTTGTATGATTTAGATAGTTACTTGCATAGTTTTCTTACTTGTATGATTGTTGTTATATATAGTGCCATGGTTATGATATCTGTGCCCGTCGGCCCTCGTCCGGTTTACGATTCAGATATGGTATATTCTCGTTTATAACTATTTGTTGCATTTTGTGTTAATGAAAATTATGCCCATCAAGTTCACATCGATATTTTTTATCTAGGAGGTAGTTGAAACGGAAGTGCCAACCGACCCTATTGTCGAGAAGTTAAATTTAGTTGAAAAAGAAAACGAGGATTTGAAAGGAAAATTGAAAAGAGTTGAAGAAGAGATGATGAAATTGGAGTTGTACGTTGCCGATGTCGTCGATGATCACAAGATTAAGATGGATGCAATGCGCTTGAAGATTAGAAAGATTAGAAAATATGTCATTAATAAAGAGGCTTGGTATCATTATGTTGTTGGATCAATTTTTACCTTAGTTGCGATTTTGATCGCATTTGTTGTTGCATTTCAAATGTTTTAGCTAGATAGTTTTATGTTGTTTTATGAGAATATGTGTGTGTGAACTTTATGTAGAACTTGTATTAATTTGGTCTTCTCGGTGTTGTGTAATGAAGATGAACTGACAATGGATGTACGTTGACCGACGCTCTCTCCAGTTCATTAATGGCGTGTAGAGTTTTTTGCGTGTGGCTGAGGCAAACAAGCGGGATGCTTTTATGTGTTGTCCATGTAGTGTGTGTAAGAATAAGACTTACTCTAGCTCAAAACAGATTCACGTCCACCTGTTTACGTCCGGTTTCATGTCCGGCTATAATTGCTGGACCAAGCACGGAGAAAAAGGGGTTCTAATGGAAGAGAATGAAGAAGAAGAGGCTGACGACAACTATCCTGGGTGTCCTGAATATGATGGTAGTACAATGGGGGAAGAGAATCAAGAAGAAGAAGCTGAGGCATCAGATGAGTCCGCTGGATCTTGGTCGGGCCATTGCTAATGCAAAGAGAAATTGCGAAAATGAAAAGGAGAAGTTGAAGTTGCAGTGCATGTTAGAGGATCACAAAAAGGGTTGTACCCAAATTGCAAAGATGACAACACAAAGCTCGATACCACATTCGAATTGCTGCAATGGAAGGCAGGGAATGGTGTAGCTGACAAGGAATTTGAAAAGTTGCTGAAAATAATGAAGAATAAACTTCCAAAGGACAACGAATTGCCCGACAGTACATACGAAGCAAAGAAGGTTGTCTGCAATCTAGGATTGGAGGTGCAGAAGATACATGCATGCCCAAATGACTGCATCCTCTACCGCGGTGAGTATGACAATTTGGAGGCATGCTCGGTATGCAATGCATTGCCATATAAGATTGGTCGCGATGACCCTGTTGATGATGTTCAGGGCGAGCGCCCCGGGAAGAGGATTCCTACCAAGGTGCTGTGGTATTCTCCTATAATACCATGGTTGAAACGTTTGTTCCAAAACAAAGAGCATGCCAAGTCGTTGCGATGACACAAAGAAGACCGTAAGAAAGACGGGAAGTTGAGAGTACCCGCTGATGGGCCGCAGTGGAGAAAAATCGAGAGAGAGTGGCCGGACTTTGCAGATGACCCAAGGAACTTATGGTTTGGTTTAAGTGTAGATGACATTAATCCATTCGGGGAGGAGAGCAGCAAGCATAGAACCTTCCTCCTTGGTTGTGAATGAAGAGGAAGTTCACTATAATGCCTGTGCTCATCCAAGGCCCTAAGCAACCTGACAACGACATTGATGTGTACCAAAGGCCATTAGTTGATGAACTTTTATAGCCGTCGAATAAAAAAGGTGACGTGTGTGGGATGAGCACAAATAGCAGGAATTTGACCTGCGAGCGTTGCTCTTTGTAACCATCAATGATTCGCCTGCTCTTAGTAACCTTTCAGGACAGACAAACAAGGCATACCATGCATGCATGCACTGTTTAGATGATACCGAAAGTATATATTTGGACAAATGCAAGAAGAATGTGTACCTGTGACATCGTCGGTTTCTTCCAGCCAAGCATGCCTTAAGAAAGAAAGGCAAGCATTTCAAAGGTGAGGCAGATCACCGGAAGAAATCCATCCTCCGTACTAGTGATGACATACTTGATATGGTCAAAGATTTACATGTAATATTTGGAAAGAGTCCTGGCGGACAATCTGTTTCGACTAATGCTGAGGGACGCACACCCATGTGGAAGAAGAAATCTATATTTGGGGAGCTAGAATATTGGAAAGTCCTGGAGATCCCCTCTGCAATCGACGTGATGCACGTGACGAAGAATCTTTGCGTGAATCTGCTAGGATTCCTAGGCGTGTATGGGAAGACAATACATACACCAGAGGCATGGGAGGACCAACAACATGTGCACGAAAATAATGGCATGCATGCAAATCAGCATAAAGGTCCTGCCACACTCTTACCAAAGTAGAGAAGAAATCTTCTTTGAATGCCCGCTCAGTATGAAGGTCCCCTCTGGCTTCTCGTCGAATATAAAGGGGATAATAAATATGGCAGAGAAAATTTTTCAGAACCTAAAGTCTCATGACTACCACGTGATCATGACGCAATTGCTTCCGGTTGCGTTGAGGGGGCTTCTACCAGAAAATGTTCGATTAGCCATTGTGAAGCTCTATTCATTCCTCAATGCAATTTCTCAGAAGGTAATCGATCCGAAAAGCCTACCAAGCTGATAGAATGATTTGGTCCAATGTCTTTTTAGTTTCGAGTTGGTGTTCCCATCATCCTTCTTTAATATTATGACGCATGTCCTAGTTCACCTAGTCGAAGAGATTGCCAATTTGGGTCATGTATTCCTACACAATATGTTCCCCTTTGAGAGGTTCATGGGTGTCTTAAAGAAATATGTTTGTAACTATGCTAGTCCAGAAGGAAGCATCTCCAAGGGACATGAAACAGAGGAGGTTATTGAGTTTTGTGTTGACTTTACTCCTGACATTAAGCCAATTAGTGTTCCTGAATCGCGGCATGAGGGGAGACTGCGTGGAAAAGGCACGCTTGGACCAAAATCAATAATATGTACGAACGAGCATTCTTGGGCGCAAGCACACTACACAGTTCTACAGAATTCTACCTTGGTCACCTCATATATCGAGGAACACATGGATATTATATGCTCGAAGAACCCAAAGAAGTCTGACCCCTGGATTCAACGTACACACACTGAGGCTTTTGGCGGTTGGTTGCGAACACATCTCATGAATGACGACAATGTTGAATATGACTTGTACTTGTTGGCCAAGAGACCATCTTCAACTATATTGACTTTCCATGGGTACAAGATAAATGGGAATACATTTTACATGATCACTCAGGATAAAAAGAGCACCAACCAAAACAGTGGTGTTCGCTTTGACGATGCGGCAAACACCAAGGAAAAGGACACATATTATGGTTACATAGAGAAGATACGGGAACATGACTATGGAGGTGATTTGAAGGTCCCTTTGTTCCGGTGCAAATGGGACAATCTGACTGGACGAGGGGTAATGGTAGACCCGTAGTACGGAATGACAACAGTGGATCTCAACAATCTTGGGCACACAGACAAACCATTCGTTCTAGCCAAGGATGTGGCGCATGTTTTCTATGTGAAGGACATGTCTACCAAACCAAGGAAAGAGAAGAAAGCAGATACATCATACGATGATCCAAAGCGTCACATAGTTCTTTCTCGTAAAAGAAACATCGTGGGAGTGGAGGACTAAACAGACATGTCAAGAGATTATGAAAAGTTTGATGAATTCCTCCCTTCGCAGTGAAGACTGGCCCAAGCATCATGTTAAATAATGAAGATTGTCCGTGGTTCCGGTGCAATAATCAAGGGACACACGCGAGGAAAAAGTTTTATACCCCGAGATCCCACTCTGGGATGTGATTGGCTACACCGTCATCACTTTTCTTCTCTAGTGAGTAGCCGGGATGGTTCAGTTTGCACACGAAGTGCATCCAGTTTTTGTTGTAACCCTCTCAATTTTTTAGCGCATGCTATGTGGGTGAAATGATGATACCATGTCAAGTTTCAACCTTTTCAGAGTTCATTTGTGGTGCTTTTAAATTTCAGGGTTCTTTAGCTCAAAACAATTCATTAAATGGAGAATAAGTGTTTGTGAACTTTATGTATGAACTTATATTAATTTGGTCTTCTGGGTGTTGTGTAATGAAGATGAACTGGCAATGGATGTACGTTGACCGACACTCTCCCCAGTTCATTAATGGTCTGCAGAGTTTTCTGCGTGCGGCTGAGGCAAACGAGAGGGATTGTTTTATGTGTTGTCCATGTGGTGTGTGTAAGAATGATAAGACTTACTCTAGCTCAAAACAGATTCACGTCCACCTGTTTACGTCCGGTTTCATGTTCGGCTGTAACTGTTGGACCAAGCACGGAGAAAGAGGGGTTCTAATGGAAGAGAATGAAGAAGAACTGGATGATGACAACTATCCTGGGTGTCGTGAATATGTTGGTAGTACAATGGGGGAAGAGAATGAAGAAGAAGAAGCTAAGGCATCAGATGAGCCTGCTGAGGATCTTGATCGGGCCATTGCTGATGCAAAGAGAAAGTGCAAAAATGAAAAGGACAAGTTGAAGTTGCAACGCATGTTAAAGGATCACAAAAAGGGTTGTACCCAAATTGCAAAGATGACAACACAAAACTCGATACCACACTCGAATTGCTACAATGGAAGGCGGAGAATGGTATAGCTGACAAGGCATTTGAAAAATTGCTGAAAATAATGAAGAATAAGCTTCGAGAGGACAATGAGTTACCCAACAGTACATACGAAGCAAAGAAGGTTGTCTACCCTCTAGGATTGGAGGTGTAGAAGATACATGCATGCCCTAATGACTGTATCCTCTACCGTGGTGAGTACGAGAATTTGGATGCATGCCCGGTATGCAATGCATTGCGATATAAAATTGGTCGCGATGACCCTATGGATGATGTTCAGGGCCAGTGCCCCAGGAAGAGGATTCCTACCAAGGTGATGTGGTATGTTCCTATAATACCATGGTTGAAACGTTTGTTCCAAAACAAAGGGCATGCCAAGTCGTTGTGATGGCACAAAGAAGATCGTAAGAAAGAGGGGAGTTGAAAGTAACCGCTGATATGTCGCAGTGGAGAAAAATCAGGAGAGAGTGGCCAGACTTTGCAGGTGACCCAAGGAACTTATGGTTTGGTTTAAGTACAGATGGCATTACTCCATTCGGGGAGCAAAGCAGCAAGCATAGAACATGGCTTGTGACTCTATGTATCTATAACCTTCCTCCTTTGTTGTGCATGAGGTGGAAGTTCATTATGATGCCAGTGCTCATCCAAGGCCCTAAGCAACCCGACAACGACATTGATGTGCACCTAAGACCATTATTTGATGAACTTTTACTGCTGTGGAATAAAAAGGTGTATGTGTGTGGGATGAGCACAAACAGCAGGACTTTGACATGCGAGCGTTGCTCTTTGTAACCATCAATGATTGGCCTGCTCTTAGTAACCTTTCAAGATAGACAAATAAGGGATACCATGCATGCACGCACTGTTTAGATGATACCGTAAGTATATATTTGGACAAATGCAAGAAGAATGTGTACCTGGGACATCGTTGATTTCTTCCGGCCAAGCATGCCTTAAGAAAGAAAGGCAAGCATTTCAAAGGTGAGGCAGATCACCGGAAGAAGCCCGTCCTCCATACTGGTGATGACATACTTGATATGGTCAAGGATTTACAGGTAATATTTGGAAGGGGTCCTGGCGGACAATCTGTTCCGACTGATGCTGAAGGACGCGTGCCCATGTGGAAGAAGAAATCTATATTTTGGGAGCTAGAATATTGGAAAGTCCTAGAGGTACGCTCTGCAATCGACGTGATTCACGTGTCGAAGAATCTTTGCGTGAACCTGCTAGGATTCCTAGGCATGTATGGTAAGACAAAAGATACACCGGAGGCACGGGAGGACCAGCAACGTCTGCACGAAAACGACGGCATGCATGCAGAGCAGTATGAAGGTCCTACCAGCTACACTCTTACCAAAGCAGAGAAGGAAATCTTCTTTGAAAGCCTACTCAGTATGAAGGCCCCATCTGGCTTATTGTCGAATATAAAGGGGACAATAAATATGGTAGAGAAAAAATTTCAGAACCTAAAGTCTCATGATTGCCACGTGATCATGACGCAATAGCTTCCGGTTGCTTTGAGGGGGAGTTCTACCTGAAAATGTTTGATTAGCCATTGTGAAGCTATGTTCATTCCTCAATGCAATTTCTCACAAGGTAATCGATCTGGAAATCCTAACAAGCTTACAGAATGATTTGGTCCAATGTCTTGTCAATTTTGAGTTGCTGTTCCCACCATCCTTCTTTAATATTATGACACACGTCCTAGTTCACCTAGTCGAAGAGATTGCCATTCTAGGTCTTGTATTTCTACACAATATATTCCCCTTTGAGAGGTTCATGGGAGTCTTAACCAAATATGTTTGTAACCAAGCTAGGCCAAAAGGAAGCATCTCCAAGGGACATGAAACAGAGGAGGTTATTGATTTTTGTGCCGACTTTATTCCTGACATTAAGCCGATTGGTGTTCCTCAATCGCGGTGTGAGGGGAGACTGCATGGAAAAGGCATGCTTGGACCAAAATCAATAATATGTAGAGACGAGCATTCTTGGGTGCAAGCACACTACACAGTTCTACAGAATTCTACCTTGGTCACCCCATATATCGAGTAACACATGGATATTATACGCTCGAAGAACCCATAGAAGTCTTACCCTTGGATTCAACGTACACACATTAAGACTTTCGGTGGTTGGTTGCGAACACATCTCATGAATGACGACAATGTTGAAGATGACTTGTACTTGTTGTCCAAGAGACCATCTTTGACTATATTGACTTTCCAAGGGTACGAGATAAATGGGAATACATTTTACACGATCGCCCAAAATAAAAAGAGCACCAACCAAAATAGTGGTGTTCGCTTTGATGATGTGGCAAACACCAAGGAAAATGACACATTTTGTGGTTACATAGAGCAGATATGGGAACTTGACTATGGAGGTGATTTGAAGGTCCCTTTGTTTCGGTGCTAATGGGACAATCTGACTGGAGGAGGGGTAATGGTAGACCCGTAGTACAGAATGACAACAGTGGATCTCAACAATCTTGGGCACACAGACGAACCATTCGTTCTAGCCAACGATGTGGCGCAAGTTTTCTATGTGAAGGACATGTCTACCAAACCGATAAAAAAAAGGAAAGATAAGATAGCAGATACATCATACAATGATCCAAAGCGCCACATAATTCTTTCTAGGAAAAGAAACATCGTGGGAGTGGAGGACAAGAAATACATGTCAAGAGATTATGAAAAGTTTGATGAAATTCCTCCCTTCGCAGTGAAGACTGGCCCAAGCATCATGTTAAATGAAGAATATTGTCCATGGTTATGGTGCAATAATGAGGGGACACACGCGAAGAAAAAGTTTTATACCCCAAGATCCCACTCTGGGATGTGATTGGCTGCACCGTCATCACTTTTCTTCTCTAGTGAGTAGCCGGGATGATTCAGTTTGTACACGAAGTGCATCCAGTTTTTGTTGTAACCCTCTCAACTTTTTAACACATGCTATGTGGGTGAAATGATGATACCATGCCAAGTTTCAACCTTTTCAGAGTTCATTTGTGGTGCTTTTAAATTTTAGGGTCATTTAGCTCAAAAAATTCATTAAATGGATGAAAAATAGCAAATGAAGTTAGAAAGGGTTGAAATTTGAGGATGTGCCTTAGAATGGTTCATATTTAATGCACAAAAAGTCTGGAGTTGAAATAAGTTAAAAAATGAAATCCCTTTGTAACATATGAGTTTTCGTCCGAAACCCTCATACTTCGAAGGAGATGGTTCAGTTTGTACACGAAGTGCATCCATTGTTTGTTGTAACCCTCTCAAGTTTTTACCACATGCTATCTGGGTGAAATGATTATGGTGAAGTATCGGGTGAAAATGGCTTTTCAGCGAAAATCTGGAATACTATCATGGACTATTGGATTGATGGCAGAGGTTCTAGATCAAACGTGGGACTTCTAACAATTCACTTAAACACAATTTAACACATAACCCCCTCTGTGTACTAACCAGGTGAGTAAGGCTTGAATCCTCGTCTTGAGATTTGATTGCTTCGATCGTCTTGAGCGCCGCCGTGATGCACCTTTGCCCAGCGCCTAGCGCCTGCCCTCGGCCGACCGCGACCGGCTCTTCGCCCATCGGGATGGTCCTTTTGTCGTTAGGGAGTGGACCTCTGTCGACCACGACTCTCCCTTCGCCGGATGTGTCTCTTGCCATGACGCCCTCCCACCGATAGCAATGTGGTGTTCGCCGTCTATGGGTCATCCTTCATTGAACGTGGCTCACCCTCCGGTAGCCGCGACTCACCCTTCGGAGAACTTGTCGCCGCTCCCTCCGCAGTTATGTCCCCGAATCTATTTCTGCATCTTCATAGTCATGTATAGGTAAGCCACTAGATGAAGCATTAACCTAGACATGTAACGATCATACTGTACTACCATCATAGCCTACAATGACGAGTAGCAAATTGGTTGTCACTAGTTTTTGGTACATGCATGGGTTTGTCTACTATGAGCAGTGTGCAGCCGGTCATGAGAATGCTGAAGCTGCTCCATATGTACTGTTTTCACCGTTTTTGTCAAGGGTAGAAATTCTTTAAAAAAAATCCCAAGGCAAGAGAAAGCCATATAGATCAACCAGTGTACAGAGCACAACTATTTACTGTCCACTACATGTATATTTGATGGCTCTTGTTGTTCCTCGATTGATATGAACTAATCATGCTAGCCCAATGATGTTGCATTACAGATGGAGCATGAACCTGAGCTTGTCAATGATGGAGGGAGCCATAGTATGGAAATTCTACCTCCTCCGGTTAATCTGGAAAACTTCAGTACACCAAAAAAGAGAGCTATAAGTGGCCCATTTTGTGTGACTGTCATTATCACCATAATTTTGCTCAAATTTTTACAACAATCATTGACTTATATGACTATGGATGTTTTAATATTTAGGGTTAGTTACACCTGACTGTGATGACAATGTAAAGCCGACCGTAGGTATGACATTCGCAACTGTGGAAGATGTTGAGAAGTTTTACAAGGCATATGCGCATACTGTTGGATTTTCAGCCAGAATTGGACCAAAAAGGAGTGAAGATAATGTGGTGGTCTGGAGGTGATTTATTTGTGCCAAAGCAGGTTTCCGAACAAAGAAGTAGGAGGAACAGAAGAAGGATTTGAAGGGAGATAAAGTAAGAACACATGCAAGAAAAATTATTAGATGTGGTTGTGAGGCCATTTTGACTGTCAAGCGTATGGAAGATGGCAGATATTGTATATCACATTTTCATGAAGAACACACACATAAATTTGTCACACCTAGCAAGCAACATTTAATCAAGTCTAATAAAGAAGTTAGTGAGAAGGCCAAGACCACACTATTCACTTGTCATGCAGCTAGCATTGGCACATCCGGGGCCTTTCGGCTGCTTCGTGTTGGTGAGGGTGGATTTGAGTTCGTGGGGTGCACAAAGAGAGACCTGCAAAACTATCACTTTGACATGAGAAGTACTTTCAAGGATACAGATGCTCAAATGTTCATTCACAACCTTAGAAAGAGGAAGAAAATCAACCTGGGATTCTTCTTTGAGTATGTTCTTGTTGAACAAAACCGATTAACACATGTGTTTTGAGCGCAAGCTTTTGTTAGAAAGAATTATGCTTTGTTTGGAGAAATTGTGTATTTTGACTCCACATACAACACCGATTAGTACAAGATGATATTTTGTCCATTCATAGGAATAAATCACCACATGGGATCTGTTTTCTATGGTGCCACCTTGATTGTTAATGAGAAGATAGAGTCATATAAATGGGTGTTTGAAACATTTTTGAAAGCAATGGATAGGGCAGCACCGAGGCTTATAGTAACTGATGAAGATGCTAGCATGAAGTATGCCATTGGTAAGGTTATGCCAAACACATCCATAGGTTATGCATGTGGCACATAATGAGAAAGCTTCTAGAAAAAGTTGGTCCTTCATTGAGAGAGGACAAACATTTCTACAATGTAATTAACGCGTGTGTATGGAGCTCTGAAAACCCAATTGAATTTGAGGCAAAGTAGTTTTCCATGATTTCTGAATTTGGACTTGAGGATAACACATTATTCACTAGGAGGTATGAAATTCGCGAGTCATGGATACCAGCCTACTTTACACGTGTATTTTGGGTGAAACTCTAAGAACCACTTCAAGGTCAGAGAGTGCTAACTCATTCTTCAACCACTTTATTGGTTACAAGCATGCTTTGGTAGAGTTTTGGATTTGGATCAGTACAGCCCTCAAAGAACAACGACAAAATGGACTAAAGGCTGACCATGATTTCCTCAATTCCACACCTCCACTGAGTACATCATGGGAGCTTGAAAAGCATGCGAGCATGTACTTCACCCATGAGGTTTTCAAAGTTTTTCAGAAGGAGGTATGTGCAGCTAGAGACCATTGTTTGATTGAAAGCATATCCCACGAAGGTGATGTGAAAACCACATTTGTAGGTGGTGACCGCTCTTCGAAGTCTAGAGCAGTTCAATTCAATGTATCATCTAATAGTGCACACTGCTCTATTAGATACGTCCATTTTGGATCATGTTTTCTTGCTGTTATTTATAATGTTTTTATCCATAATAATGCTTTTTTGGAGTAATTCTAATGCCTTTTCTCTCATAATTTGCAAGGAACACACCAAGAGGGAGAATTCACGCAGCTGGAAATCTGGACCTGGAAAAGCTACGTCAGGCTACCTATTCTGCACAACTCCAAACAAGCTGAAACTTCACTGAGACTTTTTATGGATCGTTTAAGAATTATTGGAGCAAATAATTACCAGAGGGGGCCCACCAGGTGGGCACAACCCACCTGGGCACGCCAGGGAGCCCAGGCGCGCCCTGGTGGGTTTTGCCCTCCTCGGCCCACCTCCGGTGCCCATCTTCTGGTATATAAGTCATTTTGACCTAGAAAAATAAGAAGAATGCTTTCAGGACGAAACGCCGCCGTCTCGAGGCGGAACTTGGGCAGAAGCACTTTTGCCCTCTGGTGGAGCGATTCCGCCGGGGGAACTTCCCTCCCGAAGGGGGAAATCATCGCCATCATCATCACCAACAACTCTACCATCTTGGGGAGGGCAATCTTCATCAACATCTTTAACAGCACCAACTCCTCTCAAACCCTAGTTCATCTCTTGAGTTCAATCTTGTTACCGGAACTATAGATTGGTGCTTGTGGGTGACTAGTAGTGTTTATTACGTCTTGTAGTTGATCACTATATGGTTTATTTGGTGGAAGATTATATGTTCAGATCCATTATGCTATTTAATACCCCTCTGATCTTGAGCATCATTATTATTTGTGAGTATTTACTTTTGTTCTTGAGGTCACGGGAGAAATCATGTTACAAGTAATCATGTGAATTTGATATGTGTTCATTATTTTGATAGTATGTATGTTGTGATTCCCTTAGTGGTGTCATGTGAACGTTGACTACATGACACTTCACCATATTTGGGCCTAAGGGAATGCATTGTGGAGTAGCAATTAGATAATGGGTTGCGGGAGTGACAGAAGCTTAAACCCCAGTTTATGCGCTATTTCGTAAGGGACCGATTGGAGCCAAAAGTTTAATGCTATGGTTAGAATTTATTCTTAATACTTTTCTCGTAGTTGCGGATGCTTGCGGGAGGGTTAATCATAAGTAGGAGGTTTTTTCAAGTAAGAGCATCACCTAAGCTCCGGTCCACCCACATATCCAATTATCAAAGTACCGAACACGAATTAAACCAACATGATGAAAGTGACTAGATGAAATTCCCGTGTACCCTCAAGAACGCTTTGCTTATCATAAGAGACTGCTTTGGCCTGTCCTTTGCCTCAAAAGGATTGGGATACCTTGCTTCACTTTTTTTACTATATTCGTTACTTGCTCGTTACAAATTATCTTGCTATCAAACTACTTCGCTACTTACAATTTCAGTACTTACACACACTACCTTACTGAAAACTACTTGTCATTTGCTTCTGCTCCTCGTTGGGTTCGACACTCTTACTTATAGAAAAGAGCTACAATTGATCCCCTATACTTGTGGGTCATCAAGGCTATTTTCTGGCGCCGTTGCCGGGGAGTGAAGCGCCTTTGGTAAGTGGAGTTTAGTATGGAAACATTTATATAGTGTGCTGAAATTTATTGTCATTTGTTACTATGGAAAACAATCCTTTGAGGGGTTTGTTCGGGGTATCTTCACCTCATCCGGAACCAAAATTAGCTACCCCTCAACCTACTGCACCTACTGAAAATATTGAATATGAAATTCGTTCGGGTATGATAGAACAACTTCTAGCTAATCCTTATGCAGGAGATGGAACTGAACATCCTGATATGCACTTGATATATGTGGAACAAATTTGTGGATTGTTTAAGCTTGCAGTTTTACCCAGGGATCAAGTTATGAAAAAGATTTTCCCTTTATCTTTGAAGGGAAAATCATTGGCATGGTACAGGCTATGCGATGATATTGGATTATGGAATTGCAATCGTTTGAAATTGGAGTTCCTCCACAAATTTTATCCTATGCATCCAGTTCATCGTGATCGGAATTATATATATAAGTTTTTGCCGCATGAAGGAGAAAGTATCGCGCTAGCTTGGGGGAGGCTTAAGTCAATGTTATATTCATGCCCCAATCATGAGCTCTCAAGAGAAATTATTGTCCAGAATTTTTATGCTCGGCTTTCTCATAATGATCAAACCATGCTTGATACTTCTTGTGCTTGTTATTTTATGAAGAAGACTATTGAATTCTGGTGGAATCTTTTGGAAAGAATTAAACGCAACTCCGAAGATTGGGAACTTGACGAAGGTAAAGAGTCAGGTATTAAACTTAAGTATGATTGTGTTAAATCTTTTATGGATACCCATGCTTTTCAAAAGATTAGCACTAAATATGGACTTGACTCTGAGATAGTAGCCTCCTTTTGTGAATGATTTGCTACTGATTTTGAACTCCCTAAGGAGAAGTGGTTTAAATATCACCCGCCTGTTAAAGAAGAAATTAAAAAACCAGCACTAGTTACAGAAGAAACTATACTCTATAATGTTGATCCAGTTGTTCCTTCTGCTTATATAGAGAAACCACCTTTCCCCGTTAGGATAAAGGAATGTGCTAAAAGTTTCAACTGTGGTTAACAAAAGCTATATTAGAACACCTAAACCTGAAGAACAAATTAAAGTAGAACCTAGCATTGCTATGGTTAAATATCTATTGGAAGAAGATATTGATGGGCATGTTATTTACTTCTATGAAGAAGCTGCTAGAATTGCTAAACTTGGTAGAAAAGATAAACATAGACTTGTTGTGGGAATGCCTGTTATTTCAGTTAAAATAGGAGTTCACTGTTATCATGGTTTATGTGACATGGGTGCTAGTGTGAGTGCTATTCCTTACACTTTATATGAAGAGATTATGAAAAGCATAGCACCTGCTGAGATAGAAGAAATAGATGTTACTATTAAACTTGCTAATAGAGACACTATATCACCAATTGGGATTATTAGAGATGTTGAAGTCTTGTGTGGGAAAATAAAATACCCTACTGATTTTCTTGATTTTGGTTCCCCACAAGATGACTTCTGTCCCACTATCTTTGGTAGACCTTTCTTGAACACAGTTAATGCTAAGATAGATTGTAAGAAACAAACTGTTGGAGTTAGCTTTTGCAATGAGTCTCATGATTTTAATTTTTCCAATTTTAGTAGAAATCATCATGAAAAAGAATTTCCTAGTAAGGATGAATTAATTGGTCTTGCTTCTACTATTGTACCACCTACTTATCCTTTAGAACAATATCTTGTAGACCATGAAAATGATTTACGTATGCATGAAAGAAATGAAATAGATAAAGTTTTCTTTGAACACCGTCCTCTGCTTAAACACAATTTACCTATTGAAACTCTTGGAGGTCCTCCTCCACCTAAAGGTGATCCTGTGTTTGAATTAAAACAATTGTCAGACACTTTGAAATATGCTTATCTTGACGAAAAGAAGATATATCATGTTATTATCAGTGCTAACCTTTCAGAACATGAAGGAAAAAGATTATTGAAAGTTCTAAGGAAGCACCGGGCTGCTACTGGATATAATCTTGATGATTTAAAGGGCATCAGTCCCACTCTATGTCAGCACAAAATCAATATGGAACCTGATGCTAAACCAGTTGTTGATCACCAACGTCGGTTAAATCTGAAGATGAAAGAGGTGGTAAGAACGGAAATATTAAAACTTCTGGAAGCAGGTATAATCTATCCTGTAGCTGATAGTAGATGGTTAAGTCATGTTCATTGTGTTCCTAAGAAAGGAGGTATTACTGTTGTTCCTAATGATAAAAATGAACTTATTCCACAAAGAATTGTTACAACCTATAGAATGGTAATTGATTTTAGAAAATTAAACAAATCAACTAGAAAAGATCATTACCCTTTGCCTTTTATTGATCAAATGCTTGAAATATTATCTAAGCACACACACTTTTGCTTCCTTGATGGATATTCTAGCTTTTCAATAATACCTGTATCACAACCTGATCAAGAAAAGACCACTTTTACTTGTCCTTTTGGAACCTATGCTTATAGATGTATGCCTTTTGGTTTATGTAATGCACCTGCTACCTTTCAAAGATGCATGATGGCTATATTCTCTGATTTTTGTGAAAAGATTTTTGAGGTTTTCATGGATGACTTCCCTGTTTATGGAAAGTCTTTTGATGATTGTTTAAGCAATCTTGAGCTAGTTTTGCAGAGATGTGAACAAATAAATCTTGTCTTGAATTAGGAGAAGTGCCACTTTATGGTTAATGAAGGCATTGTCTTGGGTCATAAAACTTCTGAAAGAGGTATTGAAGTGGACCAAGCTAAGGTTGATGCAATTGAGAAAATGCCATGTCCTAAAGATATAAACGGTATTCGTAGTTTCTTAGGTCATGCTGGTTTCTATAGGAGATTTATCAAAGACTTTTCTAAAATTTCTAGGCCTCTTACTAATCTCTTGCAAAAGCATATCCCTTTTGTTTTTGACGATGATTGTCTTGAAGCCTTTCAAACACTCAAGAAAGCCTTAATTACTGCACCTATTGTTCAACCACCTGATTGGAACTTGCCCTTTGAAATTATGTGTGATGCTAGTGATTATGTTGTTGGTGCTGTTCTAGGACAAAGAGGTTATAAGAAATTGAATGTTATTCATTATGCTAGTAAAACTCTAGACAGTGCTCAAAGAAATTCTTCTACTACTGAAAAAGAATTCTTAGCAGTTGTGTTTTCTTGTGATAAATTTAGACCTTATATTGTTGATTCCAAAGTAATTGTTCACATAGTCCATGCTGCTATTAAATATCTTATGGAAAAGAAAGATGCTAAACCTAGAATTATTCTTTGGGTTCTCTTGTTGCAAGAATTTGATTTACATATCATTGATAGAAAAGGAGATGAGAACCCCATAGCTGATAACTTGTGTAGGCTTGAAAATGTGCTTGATGACCCACTACCTATTGATGATAGTTTTCCTGCTGAGCAGTTAGCTGCAATAAATGTTGCTAATAGTACTCCTTGGTATGCTGACTATGCTAATTACATTGTTTCTAAATATTTACCACCTAGCTTTACTTACCAACAAAAGAAAAATTCTATGATTTAAGACATTACTTTTGGGATGACCCACATCTTTAGAAAGGAGTAGATGATATTATTAGATGTTGTATACCTGAGCATGAACAGGGACAAATCCTACGGAAATGTCACTCCGAGGCTTATGGAGGGCATCATCCTAGAGATAGAACTGCTCATAAGGTATTGCAATCTGGATTTTATTGGCCTACTCTCTTCAAGGATGCCCGTATGTATGTCTCATCTTGCGATGAATGTCAAAGAATAGGTATTATCGGTCAGCGTCAAGAAATGCCTATGAATTATTCACTTGATGTTGAACCATTTGATGTTTGGGGATTTGATTACATGGGACCTTTTCCTTCCTCTAATGGGTATACACATATTTTTGTTGCTGTTGATTATGTTACTAAATGGGTAGAAGCTATTCCAACTAGTAGTGCTGATCACAACACCTCTATTAAAATGCTTAAGGAAGTTATTTTCCCAAGGTTTGGAGTCCCTAGATGTTTAATGACTGATGGTGGTTCACACTTTATTCATGGTGCTTTCCGTAAAATGCTTGCCAAGTATGATATTAACCATAGAGTTGCATCACCCTATCATCCTCAATCTAGTGGTCAAGTTGAACTTAGCAATAGAGAAATAAAATTAATTTTGCAAAAGACTGACAATAGGTCCAGGAAGAATTGGTCTAAGAAATTAGATGATGCACTTTGGGCTTATAGAACAACATATAAAAATCATATGGGTATGTCTCCTTATAAAATGGTTTATGAAAAAGCTTGTCATTTGCCTCTTGAGTTAGAACATAAAGCATTTTGGGCAGTTAAAGAGCTCAATTATGATTTCAAACTTGCTGGTGAGAAGAGGTTATTTGATATTAGCTCATTAGATGAATGGAGAACCCAAGCTTATGAAAATGCAAAATTATTCAAATAAAAAGTCAAAATATGGCATGACAAAAGAATGTAAAAGTGTGAGTTTAAAGTCGGAGAATATGTTCTTTTGTACAAATCAAGTTTTAGATTTTTTGGAGGAAGCTCCTCGCAAAACGGGAAGGCCCGTATGTCATCGAGGAGGTTTACCGGTATGGTGCCATCAAAAAAATATTTCCGAAGGTACTAACCCGAAGGTTGTTAATGGACAACGAATAAAGCATTATATCTCAGGTACGCCTATTAATGTTGAAAGTAATATTATCCAAACTTTGACACCCGAACCTGTTGATAACCGTATTGCGGAGAAATCCTCTGTCCTCTTTTTCCCTTGTTGTTTTCTGTCAGATCCCATCTACCATGGCTTCTTCAAGCTCCTCCAAGGACAAGTTCTTCAAGAATGTCATCAACCCATATCTTCGGGAGGTGGTGCAGCACCCTCGGGTCATTGAGATGCATGAGGGGGTGTTGCACCTTCACGATGTGACCTATCCCAAGGGGACGGGAATCGTGGAGTCTAGCCTTGAAGTTGTGGAGCAAGATGTCTTCCGGTGCAAGGGGATGGTGGAGCGTGGACTCCATGCCAATCACCTCATGATCACGGACCTCTCTTGTTATCTCAAGGTGGCTGACAAGCCCATGAAGGACATCGTCTTCACCTTCAACGAGCAAATCAACTTCCTCCAAAGCCAGATCTATGACCTCCAGAACCAAGTCTTTAAATATGAGACAAGGTTTAAAGGTATGAGTTTGGCTGCTAGTTGCAGGACCCATGAGACTCACTCTTCCTCTCATGATGGTGGACCACTGCCATGGAAATCCGAGGACAAGACTTCTACTTCACCACCATCATCTTCTTCATCACCAAAGGAGAACTGAGTATCGGGTATGGGCACTCCCCTTGGCTTCCACCAAGCTTGGGGGAGGTGCCCCGGTATCGTATCATCCCATTATATTTTTGCTTTTACTTATCTTAGTTTAATCTTTTGCCTAGATGAAATAAAGTTCAGTTCGATCCTTTCTTATTTGAGAGTTTGCTTAGTGATCTATCATTGTAATCGTGTGCAAGTTATATGATAAAGTTTAGTTTGAGTTTTTGCTTTCTTTACTTTCATGTTGCAAATAAAGAAAAATAAATAAGAAATTAATGAAATAAAGGAAATAAATCAATAAGATCATATACGAATCCTATGGTAGGTGATGGCACCACATAAGGAAAAGTATAAGTAAGAAATTTTATGAGAGATTGACAAACATAGCATTAGTCAATGATGCAACTCATGAAAGAATTAATAAGGGAAGAGAAGATTCACATCTAAATATACTATCCTAGAAATCTTTTGTGATTGAGAGCCCTCATCAAAATATTATATGCCAAAATTGTTGACGTTGGACAAGGAAGACAATTTAATGGTTTATGTTTGTTTATATTCACATAGAAGTCATATTGTCATAGATCCTTTAACATGTCATGCTTGTCCCCTACCTTTGCTAGCCAAAAATTCCGTACTAAGTAGAGATACTAATTTTGCATCAAAAAATCCCTAAACCCAAATCCTATTTTGAAGAGTCCACCATACCTTCCTATGGATTGAGCAAGATCCTTCAAGTAAGTTGTCATCGGTGCAATAAGGCAATAAAAATTGCTTCTAAAAGTGTAGGATCATTTAGTGTAAGAGAAAACTAAGCGTTGTATGAACTTGGATGACAAAGAATAAAAGGAACAGACTGCATAATAAAGGTTGTCATCTTAAGGGGCAATACAACGTGACGTTCTCTTGCAATAAGGGATTGAGCATACAAACAAATAAGCGCATGACAAGCTCTGCTTCCCTGGGCGAAGGGCATATCTTTTACTTTTATGCAAGAGTCAAAGTTTTTCTCTATTCCTTTTATTTTTCTCCTTTGGCAAGGATCATGTGGTGAGGAAAGATCTAGGAACATATGTCCATTTGAATATAGATAGCATGCGTTATTATTGTGGACATCACCCTTGAGGTGAGGATGTTGGGAGGCGAAACTATAAGCCCCTATCTTTCTATATGTCCGGTTGAAACGTTTTGCTCATGGGTACGAGGCGAGTGTTAGAAATCATAGAAGACTCTATGATGGTTGAGTATGTGGACTTGCCTAAAGGCTCCGATACGTGACCCTTCCTGAAAAGATGATGAACTGTAGTTGCAAAGTTGACTAAGAACATAGTTTGTTGGTTCTAATAGAGTTTTTGCTTTATACTTCGATTGTGTGACGCACTATTACTTATTCATGAGAATTATATGATAAAAGTTCTATGATAAAAGTCCTATGTTTAATTTTGTTGTTGTTATAAGAATCAACATGATGCTTCTATGTTCGTATTTTGTTTTTATCGACACGTCTCTCTCAAAGCATGTGGACATGTTTTTTGATTTTGGTTTTCGCTTGAGGACAAGCGAGGTCTAAGCTTGGGGGAGTTGATACACTGTTTTGCATCATGTTTTCTTGCTTTTATTTATAATGTTTTATCCATAACAATGTTTTTTGGAGTAATTCTAATGCCTTTTCTCCCCTAATTTGCAGGGAACACACCAAGAGGGAGAATTCCGGCAGCTGGAAATCTGGACCTGGAAAAGCTACGTCAGGCTACCTATTTTGCACAACTCCAAATAAGCTGAAACTTCACGGATATTTTTTATGGATTATTTAAGAATTATTGGAGCAAATAACTACCAGAGGGGCCCACCAAGTGGGCATAACCCACCTGGGCGTGCCAGGGAGCCCAGGCGCACTCTGGTGGGCTGTGCCCTCCTTGGCCCACCTCTGGTGCCCATCTTATGGTATATAAGTCATGTTGACCTAGAAAAAATAAGAAGAAGGCTTTCAGGACGAAGCGCCGCCGCCTTGAGGCGAAACTTGGGCAGGAACACTTTTTCCTTCCGGCGAAGCGATTCCGCCGGGGAAACTTCCCTCCCGGAGGGGCAAATCATCGACATCATCATCACCAACAACTCTCCCATATTAGGTAGGGCAATCTTCATCAATATCTTCAGCAGCACCAACTCCTCTAAAATTCTAGTTCATCTATTGAGTTCAATCTTGTTACCGGAACTATAGATTGGTGCTTGTGGGTGACTAGTAGTGTTGATTACGTCTTGTAGTTGATCACTATATGGTTTATTCGGTGGAAGATCATATGTTCAGATCCATTATGCTATTTAATACCCCTATGATCATGAGCACCATTATCATTTGTGAGTAGTTACTTTTGTTCTTGAGGTCACGGGAGAAATCATGTTACAAGTAATCATGTCAATTTGATATGTGTTCGTTATTTTGACAGTATGTATGTTGTGATTCCCTTAGTGGTGTCATGTGAACGTTGACTACATGACACTTCACCATATTTGGGCCTAAGGGAATGCATTGTGGAGTAGCAATTAAATGATGGGTTGCGAGAGTGATAGAAGCTTAAACCCCAGTTTATGCGCTATTCCATAAGGGACTGATTGGATCCAAAAGTTTACTGCTATGGTTAGAATTTATTCGTAATACTTTTCTCATAGTTGCGGATGCTTGTGGGATGGTTAATCATAAGTAGGAGGTTTGTTCAAGTAAGAGCAGCACCTAAGCATCGGTCCACCCACATATCAAATTATCAAAGTACCGAACACTAATTAAACCAACATGATGAAAGTGACTAGATGAAATTCCCATGTACCCTCAAGAATGCTTTGCTTATCATAAGAGACCTCTTTGGCCTGTCCTTTGCCTCAAAAGGATTGGGCTACCTTGCTGCACTTTTGTAACTATATTTCTTACTTGCTTATTACAAATTATCTTGCTATCAAACTACTCTGCTACTTACAATTTCAGCACTTGCAGACATTACCTTACTGAAAACTACTTATCATTTCCTTCTGCTCCTCATTGGGTTCGACACTCTTACTTATCAAAAAGAGCTACAATTGATCCCCTATACTTGTGGGTCATCAGGCGTCCGCCTCTCGGCTATCTGGCCACCTCACCTAGGGACTCGTGGCTGCAAGAAGTCTCGGATCAGCCATAGCTTTCCCGCAGCTGCAGCCAATGGGACATGGGACTCGGAGACTTAGATCGCAGTTTGGAATCTCCCAGCTAATTTTGTCTAATCACTGAGAGAGGAGGGGGTTATCTGCTAATTATGCTTAAGTGGATTGTTTAGTATTCCACCTTTAATCGTTGGTGTTCATTACAGATCTGAGGGTCCACGTAGGAATTTTTAGATTTTCACTGAATACACGTTTTCACAGGATACTTCGCCAATGATGATACCATGCCAAGTTTCAACCCTTTCAGAGTTCATTTGTGGCGCTTTTTAATTTCAGGGTCATTTAGCTCAAAACAATTCATTAAATGGAGGAAAAATAGCAAATGAAATTAGAAAGGGTAGAAATTTGAGGATGAGGCTTAGAATGGTTCATATAGAATGCACAACAAGTCTGGAGTTGAAATAAGTTAAAAAATGAAATGCCTTTGTAACATATGAGTTTTCGTCCGTAACCATCATACTTCGAAGGACATGGTCTAGTTTGTACACGAAGTGCATCCATTTTTTTATTTTAACCCTCTCAACTTTTTACCACATGTTATGTGGGTGAAATCATGATAACATGACAAGTTTCAACCTTTTTAGAGTTCATTAATAGTGGTTTTGATTAAAACAAATGAAGGTATTAAACTAACAAGAGTTAAACAGAATCTGGTTTTGATTAAAACACCTATTTAAAATATCCTAAAAATTACAAAATTTAACATAATTATAAAACATACTAATATTAAACAACAGCAAAAACAATTACTCAAATATCTATTTTTAAACTAAAGTTATTCACAAACTAGTGATTCACAAAAATTTCAAATGAATTCAAATTTAAACTATTTAAATTTGAAAACTACTGGCACTAACAGAAAGTTTGTAATTTTTTGACATAAAGAAAAAGATTCATTAAAAACTACAATATTCTAACAGTTATTACAAATATAAAAACAGTTATTCCAAATATAAAAACAAAAAAACAAAAAATAGAGAAAATAGACCTTTAGTCCCGGTTGGATCCACCAACCGGGACTAAAGGTCCCTTCCCGGGCAAATTTGGGCCGCCAAAAAGGCCTTTTTAGGCCCGGTTGGTATAACAAACCGGGACTAAAGGGACTTTTAGTCCCAGTTGGTGTCGGTGATACCAACCGGGACTAAAGGGTCTTTAGTCCCGGCTGGTGCCACCAACTGGGACTAAAGGTCTCAGGCCTATTTAAGACCTCCTTCTTCCTCCCGAAATTACTCTGTCTTCACCCGCTCGACACCGCTATCAGGCTACCCCCCGTGCACCCTCGATCGACGGCGTTGTCCGTCCACGCGCCGCCGCCGCTCTCTTCCTCCACGCTGTCGCCCTGCTCCTCCACGCCGTCCCTGTCAGCTCCGCCAACTCCGCCACACACTCTCCTCCTCCATGTCATCGCCCTGCTCCACCAGTGCCGCTCCTTCACGCCGTCGCCGTCAGCTCCGTCGGCGCCGCTCTCCTCCTCCACGACGTAAGCCCGATACATCCTCCGCTTTCCAAATTGATGTGTATGTGTATGTGTATGTTAGATGTATATGTGTATTTGTATGTGTATATATGTGTATGTTAGATAAAATTAGGAGTCCTAGGAGTTTATAGTATTTTTATGTTAGATATATTGATGTTTATATGTGTATGTTAGTAAAAATTGATAATACTAGAGTAATATGTCACTTTGACGCAATTAAAATAAATGATATATTTTATTAGTTTAAATTTGCCCCTAGGAGTTTATAGCATTGTACGTATGGTCATAGCTATTAAATAATTTACCGATCGTTGGGGGAGTTTATACATTTTATTAGTTTAAATGTATGTATGTTTAAATGTATGTTTTAAATGTTTAGATGTTGCTGATTTGTTGATTGACATATTGCATATAAAGCATCTTTCCTAATCGTCGAATCGATTGCATAGCATAGCCGTCGAGTCGGCGATGCCCATCCCGCATCCTCATCGTCGACTTGGCGGCAACCACCTGCTTGAGAGGCGCCATGTCCAGGACTGGGCTCCGCCGGGCTAGCACTGGGAGATGCTGCCTTCCGGGGCGCGGAGCTTGGTGAGGAATGAGTGTCCTGTCGTCGACCCGGAGGTTATTTGGTGGCGGTCGCATGGACCACTGTCGGTGTAGAGGGAGCCAGCCCCCGCGGAGGTGATACATCGAGGGAGGAGGACGAGCACGTCCGATGCTACATGGCTGCATTGGATGCCAGGTTCTCCAATACCTGGCAGGTTCTTCACGGATCTCACCCAAACTATGATGCTGTCATGGTTTCTTCTCTTTGGGTGTCCACCGCCTGCGCCGCGAGACACCAACTATATCTGTATTAGTGGATACTATTCGATGATGTATTAGTGATATTATTCGATGATGTATTAGTGATACTATTCGATGATGTATTAGTGATACTATTATTCGATGATGTATTAGTGATATTATATGATCATATTGTTCCATTGCCTTGTATTGATTTGCATATCTCTGGTTCTGCTTATCGAATGCATTCTAATTGTTTTTATTTGACAGACCGAAAGTAATTATCAATTTTTGAATCATCAACATAGGAAATGTCGACGTCTGATGACGACGATAGGATCCAAGCGTGTGAACTCTGCAGCAAAGATAACGGTCTTTGCGACCAGCCTAGGCTACGAGACGGCAGGTTCTTCGCCATGAAGCTTAACGAGGACTTCGATATTTTTACGGTATGCAACGATGACACCTTTTTCGTAATTAAGCATGACTTTTGTATCTTTCCTTGAACGTGTAATTTCTATTTTATACAACTCGACTAGTTCATCCCCTATCATGCAAGACGGTATTTATTTCAGAGGCTCGGCTTCGAAAAGCACGAGAGTTTCGAGACGAGGACAGCCAACCTGAGGACTAAACATGGTCACACATTTCTGGTGAAAGTAATGAATGCACTTAATAACACATAATTAGGGTGTTCAAGTTGGGAAGCTCTTTGCAAGGCATATGGATTTCAGGAGGATATGGAAATAACCTTCGATCTTCGTCCTGAAGATCATATTGAAGGTAACACTGACATTTGGGTGGATGTCGATATGCTTCCTGTTTTATCTCCATGTGAGTTTGTCAACCATGCATATTTTTCAAGTAATTTGCATTCTATATTTAAAAATAGTTGGTGTTCATCCATACTAAATTTGTTAATTTACAATGTACAGCTTATTTCGTTTCTTCGAGTGAAACACAGAACATAATCGACACGACACACTACACTTATGGATCAAATCTAACTTGGGAGGAGAAGGATGATCTTATAAACTTTGTTATTGGTGTCCTAGCTGGTAGGGAGATGTTCTCGTATAATTTGGGAATTGGCTCAAATTATACATTGTACAGGACACTAGTGCATAGGTTGAGGGCGGATGACATTCGACGAAATATCTTGGTAAGAGTTGCTAATTAAGGACACTAGTACTGTTGCGTAAACAGTATTGATTACATTGCTAACTAGGCTACTATTATGTTCTTCAACAGAAACTGCCAAATGAAGTTGTGCCTATGAAAGCCGAAGGTAATATGACAATTAAAAGCCCCTTGTAGCACGAGTTCTATTTTGCATACTCATCTGAGCGCAAACCACCAAGATGGATCCAAATTGAAACATGGGGACAAATAAAGAAGGATCGCAAGCCACAAGTTGGAGACTGTTGGATCTGTTTGCTTCATCATGGAGACATAGTTGTTCTTCTGTTTTATGTCATTTTACCTAGGAGGGAGGACTAGGTCCTATGACAGAGAAGTTTTTCTGGTTTATATTAACTTGCATGATCGATTAGGATGATTAGTATTATGATATTTTTTGTTTTATGAGATTTTAACTTGGTATGATTATGATGATGATGAGTAAGATGATGATGAGTTATATGACATATATTTGATTAAAGTGGATGGATGCAAGTGATCATGTTGAATTAGAGGAAAAAATTAAATGGAAAACACAAAAGGAAAAGGAAAAATAAACAATGAAGCCTTAACAGCTAAACCTTTAGTTCCAGTTGGTGTTACCAACCGGGACCAAAGGACACCATGCGCTGCCGACCACGTGGCCAGAGTTTAGGCCCAGTTCGTAGCCAACCGGGACTAAAGTCTTGGACCCTTTAGTCTCTATACTTTAGTCCCAGTTGGGGAACCGGGACTAAAGGCCCTTCCCAACCGGGACTAATGGCATGTTTTCTACTAGTGTATAGACAAATTAGCCGACAAACACCGATCTCACAAACAATTCTAGCTAGTTGATACGTCTCCAACGTATCTATAATTTATGAAGTATTCATGCCATGTTTACAATAATTCTATATGATTTTGGTATGATTTTATTAGAACTAACTCGGACTGACGCTGTTTTCAGCAGAACTACCATGGTGTCGTTTGTTGTGCAGAAATAAAAGTTCTCAGAATGGGCTAAAAAATTAGTATGATTTTTTATGGACCAAAATATACCCTCGAAGCATTGGATCTGGGCCAAAAGAGCCACGAGGAGGTGATAGGCCACCTAGGCGCGGCCAGGGGGTGGTCGCGCCTGGCAGGCTTGTGACTTTCTCGTGGCCCCCCTTGACGTGAGATCGACGCCAAAAATTCCTATAAATATAGAAACCTCCGAAAAGAAACCTATATTGGGAGTTCCGCCACCACAAACCTCTAGAGCCACGAAAAACGAATCTTGGCCCTCTCCGGCACCCTGCCCGAGGCCATCAACACCATGGAGGCTAAGGACCAGAGGGAGAACCTCTGCCCACCGATAGGGGAGGCCATGGAGGAGGAAGCACAAGGGGGAGACCCTCCCCCCTCTCTCACGATGGTGCCGGAGTGCCACCGAGGGAACCATCGCCGCGGTGATCGTCTTCATAAACATCACCTTCTTCATCACCATCCTCATCTCCTTTTAGTGATCCACTCTACCGCACCCCACTGTAATCCCCTACTTGAACATGGTGCTTTATGCCACATATTATGATCTAATGATGTCTTGCCATCCTATGATGTTTTGAGTAGATTTATTTTGTCCTTTGGGTTGATTGATGATCTAGATTAGTTTGAGTTGTATGTTTATTTTGGTGCTGTCCTATTGTGCCTTCTGTTCCGCGCACACGTGAAGGATTCCCACTGTATGGTGTTGCAATACGTTCATGATTCGCTTATAGTGGGTTGCTTGAGTGACAGAAGCATAAACTCGAGTAAGGGGGTTGTTGTGTATGGGATAAAGGGGACTTGATGCTTTAATGCTATGGTTGGGTTTTACCTTAGTTATGTTTAGTAGTTGCGGATGCTTCCTAGAGTTCCAATCATAAGTGCATATGATCCAAGTAGAGAAAGTATGTTAGCTTATGCCTCTCCCTCATATAAAATTGCAATAATGATTTCCGATCTTGTTAACAATTGCCTAGGATAATTCCGCACACCGACCCATCATTATTCCACACTCGCTATTTGTAAATTATTGTAATGTTATGATAACAGCAGCTATTTTTATATTTTAGATCTCCTATTTCATGCAAAGATATCCTCTTCATACCCACAACGTAGTTTTACTTCTCGTTTCTAGATGGAAGCAAACGTTCGGTGTACGTAGAGTCGTATCGGTGGCAGATAAGACTTGAGAGAATATTGATCTTAAATTTAGCTCCTTGTGGGTTCGACACTCCATACTTACCACTTCCACCTTTGGAAATTGCTACGATGATTCCTTGCACTTGGGGATTATCAAGCTCTTTTCTGGCGCCGTTGCCGGGGAGCAATAGCGTGGGGTTGATATTCTCATGTGTGCTTGTTTGCTTTCTTCACTAAGTAGATTTTATTTTCCCTTTTTGATTTCTTTAGTTGTGGGTGAAACAAACAAACAAAATTAATAATGTCAAATACAAAAATAGTAACTTGCCCCTTATGCCTAAGAAGTTTTTCAAAAAGAGAAGTGATTGGAAGGTTGTGCATTGGAGAAGTGAGGGTCGACCTTGAACACTTGTGTTCATGCTCATGGAAAGAATGTAGAATTTTTCATGGAAGATTCTGCAAAAGAAGTATCCCCTTGTATATATCCATTTTATTATAAAAAAATTGTGCCAAGATTTTCTTTTAGGATG
The DNA here is from genome assembly GCA_022496015.1 of Hordeum marinum. Taxonomy (NCBI): domain Eukaryota; kingdom Viridiplantae; phylum Streptophyta; class Magnoliopsida; order Poales; family Poaceae; genus Hordeum; species Hordeum marinum. The sequence continues at coordinate 62,223,574 of CM039673.1, forward strand.
ATTAGATTGCTTGTTTGGTGTGTGCAGTGCAAAAATAGAAACATTGGCTGTAGTGGGTGAATTTACATTTTTACAGGAATGTAAAAAGTTTCTGAAATTTATACATAGTACTACTATGCAATGTTTTTTAATTTGTCCTAAATTTTCAGAATTTTTTGATTTACAGGAGTAGACGAAGTTTCCAGATTACTACAGATTGTCCTGTTTTTTACAGATTCTGTTTTCTATGCATTGCTCTCTTATTTTGATGAATCTATGGGTTGTATCGGGGGGTATGAACCATGGTGAAGTTTTAATACAATATATATAATCCTATTATGAATTTGGACTGAGTTCACAACAGTACTTAAAGTAGTATTCTGCTTTATTATACAAATGGATCTTACGAGGGTTTTGTTAAATTTTGTGTGAATGAAGTGTTCGAAGATTGAGGAGGTATCGGTATAAGAAGAATACAGAGAGACAAGAGGTCAAGCTTGGGGATGACCAAGGCGCCCCAAGTAAATCTTTCAAGGAGACTCAAGCATCCAAGCTTGGGGATGCCCCGGAAGGCATCCCATCTTTATTCTTCAACAACTATCGGTATACCTCGGTTTTTGTTTTGTTCACATGTTATGCGTCTTTAGCGTTTTTCTTTTCCTTTATGCACCCTTCTAGTATGATTTAGTCCTTCATTGATTTGTAGAATGCTTCATGCACTTCACTTAAATCTTTTGAGTATGGCTTTGTAGAATGCTCTTTGTGCTTCACTTAAATCTTTTGACTATGGCTTTATAGAATGCTTCGTGTGTTTCACTTATATATATATATATTGAGCTTGGATATTGGTTAATCTATATTAGTTGTAGAATTCTCTATGAACTTCACTTATATATTTTAGAGTATGAATAAAATGATCATCGGAATTTGCCTTGGAAGAGTATAATTAAAATGTCATGCCTAGCTAAAAAGGCATTAAAGAAAAGCGCTCGTTGGGAGACAACCCAAAACTTTTACTTTTATTTTGATGTGTTCACATGATTAAGATACTGTAGTAATCATGGTTTGTGCCTTTTATTTAAATAAAGTACCAAGCAAAGCCTTTTGGATAGTGTGGATACTTGCTTGTTTGATTCTGTGCAAAAACAGAAAGTTTTGCGTCCAGTATATGAATTATCTGATTTTACTAGGGAGTCAAAAAATTCTGCAATTTGTACACAACATTTCTATGAAAATTCTGTGATACGTTCTAATTTTTTAGAATTTCTAGAGTTAAGGAAGTTTGGTGATCATTCAGATCTTTACAGACTGTTATATTTTTGACAGATTCTGTTTTGCATGCATAGTTTGCTTGTTATTTCAAGTGTTCCTATAGCTTATATTGAGTAATATTGCATCATTCTCCAAGCATGCAGGAATGGATATATGTCAATCCACTATGCCACGAGACCGGATGAGTAAAGAAAACGTGTTCTCTTGACAGTTTGACCATTCCGCTAGTCACTCAAGAATTTTTTTGGGATATCTATGTGGGTTGTGAGGAGATGGCCATTTAAAGCCTTTTATGCAGTTCAAAGAGGTACAAAAGCCCATTACCTATTAGGATTATGACCTAATCTCATTTAAACTTTGTACATGAGAGGACGGAGATGCTTTAGACTTCATCTAGAAGCCACCACCAAAAGTGATGAAAACCGGTTCAACCTTCAAGGGAGAAGAACGAGAGAGAAAACCAAGAGAGAAAGGTAAAAAGAGGAAGATTGAACGAATGAGAAAAGGGATCTCCTCCCCAAGGTGACGATGCTCCAGATCCACTATCTTGAATCTTTCAAGATGCGGTTTCATCACTAATGCGGAAAAGTCCAGCTATGACATGGCAAAAAGTGCCTTGCTGGAGTGGGAGCCAAACGCCACAAATATATCACCGTTGTTAAAAAACAATGCTCACATTGGTGCCCACATCAACATTAATTTAGGTTCTCGTGGTGTGCCACGTGTCCCACGCCAGCACTATTATTTCCCACCTAGCGGCGTCCATGTAACATGCACGCCTACAACAATTTGTCCAGTAAAAAATATTTGCACCACCATATAGCATTTTGCATCTTGGTCACATAGATGATTATATAGACCAGTAGCGACACAATGACCAAACTGAGGTAATTATATAGACAAGATAGCCGACAAACATCGATCTCACAAACAATTCTAGCTAGTAATTAGTCATTGTCAACATGCACTACCAGCAAAGTAATATTTAATTACCAGTTTACTTAATATTTAAGCCAGCCACGCACTTTCTATGAAATGATGTAGCTGGCGATCATCATCCTGAAGTCATGGTGACGGGTGTTGCTAATAGTGACTAAGACGACATGTCCAACCTGGAGATTCTTGCCAACGAGGAAGTTCTTCCACCCCATCGATCTTGAGGCAGTGCGACCGTCTGTGTCCACTATGTATGCATAGGTGGTGATAGATCTCTTTGCGGTAAGGAGTACTCCGGCATAACTTGCTTTATAAGCCTCGATGCCACAGCTCAGAGCTAGCCTCTTAGGCAATTTCTGAAGAAAAACATATCAATTAAGTAGCCTCACACTAAACATATCAATTTCTTAAATAAATGAGCATGTCATATGCAATTATCCAAAAAACATACAATTCAATTCTCATATATCATTCAATTATACACTAAGCATGTCATCGGATTCTACACTAAGCATATCAAGCAGATCAATTCTACACTAAGATATCAATCAGATTCCACACATGCTAAACACAGTAACATATTCCACACTAAACAAATTACTATAGTAAGTAACATACCATGACATGGCAGGTAACAATGATCCTTGTGAGACGGGTCATGAATAGCACCCCGACGTAGTCATCACATGGCAAAAGTTTGTCCCAGAGATTGCTAGTCTCATCATCGTTTAACCACATTTTTTGAACAAAGATGACATCATCAAGAAACATAGCATCACTGGAACTAGATGTCGAATAGATCGCGAGTTGCAAGACTATGGCGCACCTTGACTTGCGTAGTTGACATGGTGGTGGTGGTGGTGGTGGTGCCATTCTACAAGAAAACATTCAATTTGTACACTACTAAAAGAATATCTACACTAAAAATATAAAGTCGGTTTCTACACTAATAAATCAAATTCTACTAAGTATAGTCGGATTGAACACTACTAAATAAACAAAAAATCCGATTATACACTAAAACATATTTGACACTAAAAAAAATCTACCCTCAGTTCAAAATCTGTTTCTATACTAATAAAACAAACTCTACTAAGTAATCGGATTATACACTACTAAATCAGCTCAAAATACTAGCATCCAATTCTACACTAAAATATATTCGGCGGTAAAAAATCCACCCTAAGTACAAAATTGCTTTCTACACTAATAAATCACAGATTCATGGATTTCATGGCGCCCGTGGACAAGGGAGACACAAGGGGAGGGAATATCACCTATTGACCTGGAGGTGGCGGCGGTAGCGTTGGTCCTGTGGCGATGAGCGTCAAGGTCCGGGGATGGCGGTGGTGGCGCTGGTCGATAGGGGAAATGAAAAAGATGGGGTGAATCAAAATAACGTAGATTTTTTGACTGCGAGAGGTAGACAGAAGATGGACTAGTGCTGGCATGGGCCTAACTGGTCATGCCATAACAAACTGTAGCAAACAGAAGAAAAAAAAACTCAACACATATCTATGGCGTGATAAAAAATACAACGCTAGCAGTAAGGTCATAGCGATGGCGTACCAAATATGCCAATGCCACAACTATTTATAAAAATAGTGATGGCGCTGATTGGAAATGGCATGCAGTCAACTTAAGTGTGACTAGCCATTTCTCTATTTGTACATCATCTTTGGTGAAATTGTTCCAATCCCTAGCTCTTGAGCCCCAAATCTTGTTTGTTCATCCAAGATTCAAAAATCCTAATGTATGAGATCCTTTAATGCTATGTAGATAATAACTTGTTGTATCCCACATTTGATAATAGTGGAAGAAGATTCGGGTGGCTTGGAACCGTGGTTTCTCCCCTCAAGTTGGGAGTTTTCCACGTAAAACCAAGTGTCTTTGTGTTGTTAATTGTTGCTGAATTTCTGGGGTGAGAACACATAGGAATCTTCCTAGCTGCTTGTGAGATTAGTTAGTACTTTACTTGACTGGCATCTGGTTGCACTTAGGACGTGTCCTAGGTTCAGGTTGATCCTAGTATCTCCATATATGTTTGATGCATATGTTTTCCTTAATGTTAAGCAACGATCCTTGAGTTAGTATATGACGTGATATTAAGATTACTTTGTTACCGCTATAGTTTTTAGTTGACCACAAGTGTGTTTGTGTGCTAATTCCCAACGGATTGGTATCAGAGCTTGGTTGCTTAGGAGGTTGCTAATCCCAGTTTCTTTATTGATGTTGGAAGTGTTACCCACAATGGTTTTTGAAGAAACACTAATATAGGTGGCATGCTAAAACTTGATTCTTCCAATTACTCATTTTGGAAGCCCATGATGGAAGGAATCCTTTATTTCAAGGATTTGTGTAAGCCAATTTTGAAAGACAAGATACCCACCGGTGTCACAGAAGAAGAATGGAGGGTGATGCACAGAAATATAGTAGGTATGATTCAGTTATACATCAACCACAACATATTTCACCATCTTGCAAAAGACACAAATGCGTATGAGATGTGGCAGAAGTTGGAATCTATGCATGGGAGGAAGGCATCAATGAACAAGGCATCGGTTATCAAAAGACTTGCAAAGGTTGAGTACCGAGATGGCACTAGTGTGATTGAGAGGTTGAATGTATTCCGGTGGCATATAAATAAACTTTCAGCCATGAATCTCAACTTTGAGGATGAGTTGTAAGAATTGTTGCTACTGAGTTTCATGCCTGATAGTTGGAACGCGCTTGTTTTGTCACTTAGCAAATTAGATGCAGATGGTAAACAGGCCTTGGAGATGATGAAGAACAACATGTTCAATGAAGAAGCCAAAAAGAAGGAAAAGGGTGATATTACCCCTTCTTATGATGCACATGTGACTGAAACCCATGGGAAGAATAAGAACCATGGATGCGGTCATACAAGATTTCAGAAGGTATAAGTAAATCCAGGGTGAGATCAAAGTCAAATACAGGAAAGATATTACTTGTTTTCATTGTGGCAATCAGGGACACATAAAGAGTGGATGTGGGAAGTACAAAACAGTGTTTGTAGAGAATAAGCCTGCAAGAAATATCGATGTAACATCCCAAAATTTCATTTTGGAATGTTATGAATATAGTTATGCATATATCATCATCATTGCTTGATTGTATGTAATAGTTGAAATGTCTTTTCTGACTTTCTGAAAGTCCCTTCTACTTTTCCCTATGCTGCTTTCCCTATTTGAAATTTTGGTTAAATGTTCAAAATAAGAGAGGAGTAACATGACACTCCACACCATGGTCAAATTGGTGAATTATTTGAACAAAAATAACCAGGAGTTATTTTGAAAATATTTCCAAAAAGGATTTAAAAACAATTAGGCAATTTCTAAAAATAATATTTTTTTTAAAGTGTTCAAATGACAGAATAGAAATGTTCATTTAATAGAATTTATTATTCTGTTAATTTTGATATATAATACCTCTATATTTAGAGATGATTTGAATGCTTTAAAAGCTTTTGAATGTCTCTGGAAAATTATTAAAAAGAAACGGTAACCGTTTCCGGTATTAAACGGGCCGGCCCACAGGTTTTATTCGCGCATTAACTACGAGCCGGCCGACCGCGCGCAACGGACACGTCTCTCTCTCACTGACGCTGGACCCCACCCCCCGACCGACCGTTACCCTCGCTCGGTCATCCCCTTCCTCCCCGCGACGGCGGACGCGACGCCGGCAGTTTCTCCCCCTCCCGGATATCTCGCCCCTCTCCTCCCCCGCACTCCCCAGCGCCCCTATATAAGCCGGCCACCCTCCGCTCCTCGTTTCCCCCCAAAGCCCCCTCCTACCTAGCCGGGACGCTGCACAACGAGCTCGCTGGAGTCCCTGCAACCACCGGATCTCCCCCACCGTCGTGCCCGTCGCTCCACTCTTCCCCTCGCCCCTCCGACCTCACCATTCGACGCAGGACGTCCACCGCAACCGTCTGAACCCCTTCGCTGCCACCCTCGACCACCAGAGACCCCTCCGACAACGTCCTCGACCATCGGCCGCCGCCACCATCGCCGGAGTCCACCTCCCCTCCGGTAAAAAAATCTTCGGGCTCATCTCCACCCTTGGATCCAAAATCCACAACCCAGATTAGATCAATTTAATCCCCGAAACGTTTTCCTTTTCGGTCCGGTCGACCGCCCGTAACCATCTAACGCCCGCGCTAGCCAGCCAGTAGGATCGCGCCACGTCACCCCCTGGCCGACCGGTAGAATTTCACCTTTTTCTGATTTTTTATTTAGAAAACAGAACCTATTCTAATTTTGTTTTAGCTATATCTTTTAATCTATTTAGTGTTTTAAGTTGATTCTTTTTGCATTAGTTCACATTTTTCATGTAGTTTCACCCTGTTCTTTCAAATTTCAAATTTGAACTATAAAAATTTGAATTGAATCAAATTTGCTTAAAATCTTCAAATTTGAATAACTAGAGTTTGAAAATAGATTTTGATATGAATCTTTTTGCTACTGTTTGGTATTAGTTAGGACTACCTTCATGCTTAGCTTGGCGATTTTTAGGATATATTTGATTAATGTTTTAACCAAAAATAGAATCTGTATAGTATTATAATATAGTTTTATAAACTCAATTTTGATTAGTTTGATTTAGAATTTGGTTTTATTTGTTTATTAGGTTCTGTTAGTAAACATTTAGTGTTTTCACTTAATGTTAATAAAAATATAAGTTTGCTTAGTATAATTTTAATTAACATAGGAATCAAAATTTCTTTTCAATTAGGCTTAATTTGACTAAAACAACTAACTAGTAATAGTTTTGCTTTCAGACAAAGTTTTGTATATTTTCTTTCTGTTTTCTAAGACAGATTTAATAGTAAATTATTTTCTGTCAAGAACATGTTTTGTTAACAAATTATAAGTTTAGTTTTCATTCTTTTGTTAGTACCACTATAGTTGATTCATATAGTGTTTATCAAAACTTTTATAAACTTTACTAGAGTTTTCCCAACAAACTTAAATTGACTTTGTTTACTTTAATAGTAAAATATTCTATTGTTGCCTTGCTGTCAACAATTGTCTTGTTATTTCAAAATATTTTTATTATGTAGAAGTGTTTTCATCATCCCCTTTGGAAAACAAAACTTTGTGTGTTTTACTTGCTAGAGACTTTTGTGCATTGTTTGCCTTGTTTGTTTAGTACTTCTTTGCTGAATGTTATGAGTACTTATTTTGGTTGTATGCTTATTTGAGTGCATTGTTTGTTTCGTTAGATTATCCGGAGTGCGAAGCTTGTTACTTAGAGTCACTCACGTACGAAGATCATCAATCAGGCAAGTCACTTTGATCATGTTTTACCCATGTTTTATATGCATTAGTTCTACCATCTCCCCAGTTGCATGCAAGATAGGTTAGTTGGAAACTTGGTTACATTGTAGTAGTATCATGTGGTAGATACCCCTTTCAACCCTCTTTGACAACATTGGCCCCGGGAAACGTTGTTTTACTTTTGCTATGCTAATAGTAGACGGGGTTGGTTGTGTGATTCATGAGAGTTGAGAGAGTTAATAATTTCAAGACCTACATAATGATCAAGATTTACGACTCCGAGTTTTCAACATACCTTTGGGTGGATGATGGTTGAACGGGCCCTTGGAGAAACCAGTGGTTAGCCTAGGTGATGCTGGAGATGGCCAGTATTCACGCGGAAAGGTCCACCCAGGCACAAAGAGATGGATGGATGCTTTAAAACCCAAGGCTTACCTGCACAGCCACAAGTCATTATGGGCTCTGGCTTGGTTGGATATCGTGGTGACCCTGGACAGGCGGTGCTACGAGAGGTAGAAGAACGGTAGGAAAGGATGGGCACCGACAGAGTCGCAGGGAAACCCTTTGGAAGACCATGTTTTGGTCATCCGTTTCTCAAACACCCTGAAGTGCGAGAAATCAAACGGAGGTGACCAAATCTTGTGGGGAACGTGTGCAAAACTCTGCAGAGTATTCCAAACCTAATCGATTAGCCGTGTCCACGGTCATGGACGACTTGAGCCAAAGGAATTGAAACTTCCGGAACTCTCAACACAAATAATATGATGTTGTGGGTATTTAATAATTTTGGGTATGAGAATTGGTTGGTGGAACCATCTCATTAATCAACCAACTTAGTAATATTTTGCTTAGCCCTCTCTTGATGTAGGAAAAATTTGGCTTTACGCAAAAACTTACCACCCCACCTGCCATATATGCATATAGAATATATGATTATATTTTCACCCCTCTCTTGTGACTTTGCCGGCATATTCCATATGCTGACCTACACGGCTGCAACGTATCATGTTGCAGAGTATTTTTCCGACCAGGAGTGAGGACGCGTTCTATGCTCAGTGAGATGCCCTTGGAGTCGGATGGACTCATCTACCGTCGACGCTTCCGCAAGATTTAGATATTCTCATGAGTTGGCTTTTAGCCACTTTATTGTAATTTTTATTGTAATAAAGGACTCGATATGAGATTTCGATTAATATAATGCTGTGTGATTTCCCTTTGATATATACATGGATGTACCGTGTGTGTACCAGCATGATCTTGGGATGGTACGGAAACACCGGAGACTTGACCTTCCAGGTCGGGTCGCTACAGAAATGGTATCAGAGCACACGCTGACCGTAGGACGTAACCTCTAGGATTGGAAAGCCTTAGGATTGTTTCTCTTTGTCTTTAAATATCTTATACTCTCATCTATTCGTTTCTGACTCCTCTCCGATTATTTCAAAATTTATAGATGGCCACCTTCATCCCAGTGTTGATCACAGAGTTTTGCCAGCCTGACGCAACGATGCCCTTTGGTAAGGAGCTGATGAGGATCGTCAAGGACGTAAGGATTGCTTTGCCGAGCATCACCGGGATTCCTATCATGGCATTTCCTCAAGATGGACGCTACAGGATCGAGGTGCATATTCCAGGGAAGACTTTTGGGAATCGGAAGGAACCCATCGACCTCAAGTTCGTGGCACCTAGTTGGATACTTGGAAGAGACATGGCCATTCATCGTGCCCTTGGACGTATTCAGGAGGAATACAGAGGTGGAACCATTTCACCAGGACTCAGCGTGGTATGTCGTAGAGATGCCAATGGAAACATCATAACTCCTCCCACTGCAGACACCACTATTTCCTATATCCAGACCTTGGAGACTCACATCAGGACTCTGGAGCTTCGAGTTCGTGCTGATACAAAGACAATCAAGAATCTGATGAACCGCGAGCTGGACCTTGAAGCTGATCTGCGAGAGGCCAACTATGAACACGAGCATGAAATGAGGGACTTCCTAGAGAGGATTGATGAGCAGAATGCACGCATTGCAACTCTGGAAGAGCAGCTAGACATGGGGGAAAACCTTCACCCCGAAGGAGACATGGCACCCTTCATCAGCGACGATGAAGACTATGAGGAAAGCACCACCGGAGGACCTACGACTATGCACTTTTGAGGAGAACATTAGTTATGCCCTCCAATGTATCTTTTATTTTCGTCGTTAAAGCGTAGGTCGATGCTTAGTTGTTTGAGATTTGTATTCTCGATGTTTGACATTGATTAAATAAATGAATGAGTGTTTGGTGTGATATGTTTGCGCATTTCATATGGGTAGTGAATTTCTTCTAGACCTTTGTTCTATTCTAATTCTCATCCCTCTGAAAACAGCAAGATGCCTCCACGACGTGAGACCGACTTCACTTTCCCACCAGAACTCACTCAACTCCTTCAACAGCAGAATGCACTGATGCAGTTATTGATTCAGAATCAGACCAACAACAATCAGAACAACAATAACCACCAACATCCACCCCAGGCTGACAATCTCACCCGTTTTCTAAGGTTGAATCCTCCAACTTTCTCCAGCAGCACTGAGCCCATTGTGGTAGATGACTGGCTCCGTAGGATGGAGAGAGAACTTGTCACCGCTGGATGTACTGATGCTGAGAAGGTGCGATTTGCCGCACATCAACTGGAAGGACCAGCAGCATCATGGTGGGAGAATTACACCACCACATATCCTATTGCAGATGTGACTTGTTAGCAATTCAAGCTTGCTTTTCGCACCGCACATGTCTCAGGCTGAGCCATGAGTCTGAAGAAGCGCGAGTTTCGCAATTTGCGCCAGGGTAATCGCTCTGTGGCCCAATATGTGGAAGAGTTCAGCATGTTGGCCCGTTATGCCCCAGGAGATGTGGCCGATGATGCGGCCAAGCAAGAAAAGTTTCTGGAAGGACTCAATGATGAGTTGAGCATACAGCTGGTAGTGGCTAATTTCAACAACTACCAAGAGCTGGTGGATAAGGCCCTTATTCTGGAAGGTAAACAGCAGCAGATTGAGAACCGCAAGAGGAAGTACACTCAGGGGAAGTTCAACTTTGGAGATCATTAGAAGCCTCGTTACTCCCCGTACTCCGGGAATACCGGATCAGGAAACAGTAAGTTTGGAAAGCACACTCATGCTGTGCATAACCATGGAGGCCACCATCATGGAGGAAATGGGAACAATCGTCCCAACCATGGTAACTTCAAGAGTGACAATGGGAATGGGAACAACAACCAGCACCGTCAAGTTCCTACTCAGAAGGATCTGAGTCACATCACCTGTTTCAAGTGTCAGAAGACATGGCACTATGCTACTGAGTGTCCCCAGAGCAAGCAAAGCAATGGAAACGGCAACTCCGCAGCCAAGAAACCCAATCCGTTTCCCCGTGCTCAAGTGAATCACATCGACGTGGAAGAAGTCTATGATCAACCCGAGACTGTGGTTGGTAAGTTTTTATTGCATTCACGTCCTGTTACAGTACTTTTTGATTCTGGTGCAACTCATTCATTCATATCAAGGGTAGTTGTGGATAAGTATGGTTTGCCCACCAAAACCCTTAGTCAGCCCATTAAGGTTAGTTCTCCAAGAGGTATGATGATGGCAGGGATAGGATGCCATGCCTTGAAACTCAATATAGGAAATCATGTTTTTCCCACCGACCTCATCGTCTTAGAGTCACAAGGATTGGATGTAATCCTAGGCATGGATTGGATGACCAAGTATGAAGGAAATCTTGATTGCCTCACCAAGTCTGTTTCACTCACCACCCCGGAGAACAAGAGGATTAAGTATGTATCCCGACGCACCCAGATGAGTGCTAGGTTAAATGCCCTCACGGGAGTTGTTCAGGAAGAAGTACCTGTGGTAAAAGAATTTCCAGATGTATTTCCGGAAGAATTACCAGGAATGCCACCAGATAGGGAAATTGAGTTCCTAATAGAGCTACAGCCAGGGACAGCCCCAATTTCTAAGAGACCCTATCGGATGCCCGCAAATGATCTGTTGGAAATCAAGAAGCAAATTAAGGAGTTATTGGACAAAGGTTATATTCGCCCAAGTTCTTCACCTTGGGGAGCCCCAGTACTTTTGGTGGAGAAGAAGGATAAATCCTTGAGAATGGTAGTCGATTATCGTGCCTTGAACGAGGTGACTATCAAGAACAAGTATCCTCTGCCGATGATTAATGATTTGTTTGATCAGCTAGTAGGAGCCAAAGTATTCTCCAAGATCGATCTTCGATCAGGGTATCACCAGTTGAAAATTCGTGAACAGGATATACCCAAAACAGCTTTCACCACGAGGTATGGCTTGTATGAGTATACGGTCATGTCTTTTGGATTGACCAATGCTCCTGCATACTTCATGAATTTGATGAACAAAGTGTTCATGGAATATTTGGACAAGTTTGTTGTGGTATTCATCGATGACATTCTGATATTCTCCAAGAACGAGGAAGAGCATAAGGAACATTTACGTTTAGTTCTGGAGAAGCTGAGAGAGCATCAACTATATGCCAAGTTCAGCAAATGTGAATTTTGGCTGACGGAAGTCAGATTTCTTGGACATGTTATTTCCGGAGAAGGAATAGCCGTAGACCCCGCTAAGGTTGAAGCCGTCACCGAGTGGAAGTCACCCACCTCAGTTAAGGAGATCCGTAGTTTCCTTGGACTTGCCGGATATTACCGGAGATTCATTGGGAATTTCTCAAAGATTGCCAAGCCCATGACAGAGTTGTTGAAGAAAGAATCCAAGTATATTTGGACTAAGGAATGTGAAGCCAGTTTCCAGGAGTTGAAGGAACGTTTGGTCACAGCCCCAGTATTGATCTTGCCCGATAATCGGAAGGATTTCCAAGTTTACTGTGATGCCTCACGTCAAGGACTTGGAGGAGTACTTATGCAGGATGGAAAAGTTGTAGCCTATGCTTCCAGACAGCTACGACCTCATGAGTTGAATTATGCCACTCATGACTTGGAGTTAGCAGCCGTAGTGCACGCACTCAAGACTTGGAGACATTTCCTTATCGGAAATAGTTGTGATGTTTACACCGACCATAAGAGCCTGAAGTATATCTTCACGCAGAAAGAGTTGAACCTCAGACAGAGGAGATGGTTAGAGTTAATCAAGGACTATGACATGAGATTACACTACCATCCAGGTAAGGCTAATGTTGTAGCCGATGCCTTCAGTCGGAAAACTTATGTGAACACACTCACAGCTGGAGGATTACCTCAAGAGTTAGTCGATGATCTCAGAGAGCTCAAGCTAGAGATAGTTCCAAGAGGATATGTTGCTACACTGGAAATTAAGTCCACCTTGACCGAAAGAATTCGTGAAGACCAGAAATCGGACAAGGAGATAGCTGAGATAAAGCAGAGAATGGAAGATGGTAAAGCTAAAGGTTTTCGTGAGGATGAACACGGAACTTTGTGGTTTGAGAACCGAATCTATGTGCCCAATGAACCAGAGCTCAGGAAGTTGATACTTCAGGAAGCCCACGATTCACCTTACTCGATACACCCAGGCAATACCAAGATGTATCTGGATTTGAAAGAAAGTTATTGGTGGACAGGTATGAAGAAAGATATTGCAGAGCATGTTGCAATGTGTGATGTTTGTCAGAGAGTAAAGGCAGAACATCAGAAACCAGCAGGGTTACTCCAACCTTTGCCAATACCCGAGTGGAAATGGGAAAAGCTTGGTATGGATTTCATCACAGGATTGCCCAGCACCCGTTCAGGTTATGATTCCATCTGGGTAGTGGTAGATCGCTTGACCAAGGTAGCTCATTTCATTCCAGTGAAAACCACCTATACCAGTGCTAAGCTAGCCAAGATATATATGACCAGGATCGTATGTTTGCATGGAGTTCCGAGGAGTATCGTGTCAGATAGAGGAACACAATTTACCTCAAAGTTTTGGCATCAGTTACATGAAACTTTGGGTACAAGGCTAGAGTTCAGTACAGCTTTTCATCCGCAGACAGATGGACAGACTGAGAGAGTCAACCAGATTCTGGAAGACATGTTGAGAGCTTGTGCACTAGACTATGGTTCTAGTTGGGACGATAACTTGCCTTACGCAGAATTCTCATACAACAACAGTTATCAGACCAGTCTAAAGATGGCCCCTTTCGAAGCTTTATACGGAAGGAGGTGCAGAACACCGTTGACATGGGATGGTGTTGGAGACCGACAACTTTTTGGTCCCGACCTTATCCGAGATTCTGAAGAGAAAGTCAGGTTGATTCGTGACAGACTCAACATAGCTCAATCTCGACAAAAGAGTTATGCTGACAGCAAACGTAAAGAAGTGACATATGAAGTGGGAGACAGAGCATATCTTCGTGTATCCCCGCTTCGAGGAATCAAGAGATTTGGTGTTAAAGGAAAATTAGCACCCAGATTCATAGGCCCCTACAAAATTCTTGAACGTAGAGGTGAAGTTGCATACAAACTGGAATTGCCAGAAGGATTATCCGAAGTTCATAATGTGTTCCATGTCTCCCAGCTGAAGAAATGTCATACAGAGATGGCTGATATCCCTCTCAGAGATATAGTGCCCCTAGAGGCCATACAGCTTGAAAGTGATCTGACTTATGAGGAGAAGCCTGTCAGAATCCTCGAGACATCCAACAAAGTTACCCGCAGCAAGATTATCAAGTTCTGCAAAGTTTTGTGGAGTCACCATACTGAGGAAGAAGCCACCTGGGAACACGAAGAAGATCTTCGTAGAGACCATCCGCACCTATTTTCTAGCCAACCCGAATCTCGAGGGCGAGATTCATCTTAAGGTGGGTAGGTTTGTAACATCCCAAAATTTCATTTTGGAATGTTATGAATATAGTTATGCATATATCATCATCATTGCTTGATTGTATGTAATAGTTGAAATGTCTTTTCTGACTTTCTGAAAGTCCCTTCTACTTTTCCCTATGCTGCTTTCCCTATTTGAAATTTTGGTTAAATGTTCAAAATAAGAGAGGAGTAACATGACACTCCACACCAGGGTCAAATTGGTGAATTATTTGAACAAAAATAACCAGGAGTTATTTTGAAAATATTTGCAAAAAGGATTTAAAAACAATTAGGCAATTTCTGAAAATAATATTTTTTTAAAGTGTTCAAATGACAGAATAGAAATGTTCATTTAATAGAATTTATTATTCTGTTAATTTTGATATATAATACCTCTATATTTAGAGAGGATTTGAATGCTTTAAAAGCTTTTGAATGTCTCTGGAAAATTATTAAAAAGAAACGGTAACTGTTTCCGGTATTAAACGGGCCGGCCCACAGGTTTTATTCGCGCATTAACTACGAGCCGGCCGACCGCGCGCAACGGACACGTCTCTCTCTCACTGACGCTGGACCCCACCCCCCGACCGACCGTTACCCTCGCTCGGTCATCCCCTTCCTCCCCGCGAAGCCGGACGCGACGCCGGCAGTTTCTCCCCCTCCCGGATATCTCGCCCCTCTCCTCCCCCGCACTCCCCAGCGCCCCTATATAAGCCGGCCACCCTCCGCTCCTCGTTTCCCCCCAAAGCCCCCTCCTACCTAGCCGGGACGCTGCCAAACGAGCTCGCCGGAGTCCCTGCAACCACCGGATCTCCCCCACCGTCGTGCCCGTCGCTCCACTCTTCCCCTCGCCCCTCCGACCTCACCATTCGACGCAGGACGTCCACCGCAACCGTCTGAACCCCTTCGCTGCCACCCTCGACCACCAGAGACCCCTCCGGCAACGTCCTCGACCACCGGCCGCCGCCACCATCGCCGGAGTCCACCTCCCCTCCGGTAAAAAAATCTTCGGGCTCATCTCCACCCTTGGATCCAAAATCCAAGACCCAGATTAGATCAATTTAATCCCCGAAACGTTTTCCTTTTCGGTCCGGTCGACCGCCCGTAACCATCTAACGCCCGCGCTAGCCAGCCAGTAGGATCGCGCCACGTCACCCCCTGGCCGACCGGTAGAATTTCACCTTTTTCTGATTTTTTATTTAGAAAACAGAACCTATTCTAATTTTGTTTTAGCTATATCTTTTAATCTATTTAGTGTTTTAAGTTGATTCTTTTTGCATTAGTTCACATTTTTCATGTAGTTTCACCCTGTACTTTCAAATTTCAAATTTGAACTATAAAAATTTGAATTGAATCAAATTTGCTTAAAATCTTCAAATCTGAATAACTAGAGTTTGAAAATAGATTTTGATATGAATCTTTTTGCTACTGTTTGGTATTAGTTAGGACTACCTTCATGCTTAGTTTGAAGATTTTTAGGATATATTTGATTAATGTTTTAACCAAAAACAGAATCTGTATAGTATTATAATATAGTTTTATAAACTCAATTTTTGATTAGTTTGATTTAGAATTTGGTTTTATTTGTTTATTAGGTTCTGTTAGTAAAAATTTAGTGTTTTCACTTAATGTTAATAAAAATATAAGTTTGCTTAGTTTAATTTTAATTAACATAGGAATCAAAATTTCTTTTCAATTAGGCTTAATTTGACTAAAACAACTAACTAGTAATAGTTTTGCTTTCAAACAAAGTTTTGTATATTTTCTTTCTGTTTTCTAAGACAGATTTAATAGTAAATTATTTTCTGTCAAGAACATGTTTTGTTAACAAATTATAAGTTTAGTTTTCATTCTTTTGTTAGTACCACTATAGTTGATTCATATAGTGTTTATCAAAACTTTTATAAACTTTACTAGAGTTTTCCCAACAAACTTAAATTGACTTTGTTTACTTTAATAGTAAAATATTCTATTGTTGACTTGCTGTCAACAATTGTCTTGTTATTTCAAAATAGTTTTATTATGTAGAAGTGTTTTCATCATCCCCTTTGGAAAACAAAACTTTGTGTGTTTTACTTGCTAGAGACTTTTGTGCATTGTTTGCCTTGTTTGTTTAGTATTTCTTTGCTGAATGTTATGAGTACTTATTTTGGTTGTATGCTTATTTGAGTGCATTGTTTGTTTCGTTAGATTATCCGGAGTGCGAAGCTTGTTACTTAGAGTCACTCACGTACGAAGATCATCAATCAGGCAAGTCACTTTGATCATGTTTTACCCATGTTTTATATGCATTAGTTCTACCATCTCCCCAGTTGCATGCAAGATAGGTTAGTTGGAAACTTGGTTACATTGTAGTAGTATCATGTGGTAGATACCCCTTTCAACCCTCTTTGACAACATTGGCCCCGGGAAACGTTGTTTTACTTTTGCTATGCTAATAGTAGACGGGGTTGGTTGTGTGATTCATGAGAGTTGAGAGAGTTAATAATTTCAAGACCTACATAATGATCAAGATTTACGACTCCGAGTTTTCAACATACCTTTGGGTGGATGATGGTTGAACGGGCCCTTGGAGAAACCAGTGGTTAGCCTAGGTGATGCTGGAGATGGCCAGTATTCACGCGGAAAGGTCCACCCAGGCACAAAGAGATGGATGGATGCTTTAAAACCCAAGGCTTACCTGCACAGCCACAAGTCATTATGGGCTCTGGCTTGGTTGGATATCGTGGTGACCCTGGACAGGCGGTGCTACGAGAGGTAGAAGAACGGTAGGAAAGGATGGGCACCGACAGAGTCGCAGGGAAACCCTTTGGAAGACCATGTTTTGGTCATCCGTTTCTCAAACACCCTGAAGTGCGAGAAATCAAACGGAGGTGACCAAATCTTGTGGGGAACGTGTGCAAAACTCTGCAGAGTATTCCAAACCTAATCGATTAGCCGTGTCCACGGTCATGGACGACTTGAGCCAAAGGAATTGAAACTTCCGGAACTCTCAACACAAATAATATGATGTTGTGGGTATTTAATAATTTTGGGTATGAGAATTGGTTGGTGGAACCATCTCATTAATCAACCAACTTAGTAATATTTTGCTTAGCCCTCTCTTGATGTAGGAAAAATTTGGCTTTACGCAAAAACTTACCACCCCACCTGCCATATATGCATATAGAATATATGATTATCTTTTCACCCCTCTCTTGTGACTTTGCCGGCATATTCCATATGCTGACCTACACGGCTGCAACGTATCATGTTGCAGAGTATTTTTCCGACCAGGAGTGAGGACGCGTTCTATGCTCAGTGAGATGCCCTTGGAGTCGGATGGACTCATCTACCGTCGACGCTTCCGCAAGATTTAGATATTCTCATGAGTTGGCTTTTAGCCACTTTATTGTAATTTTTATTGTAATAAAGGACTCGATATGAGATTTCGATTAATATAATGCTGTGTGATTTCCCTTTGATATATACATGGATGTACCGTGTGTGTACCAGCATGATCTTGGGATGGTACGGAAACACCGGAGACTTGACCTTCCAGGTCGCGTCGCTACAGAAATGGTATCAGAGCACACGCTGACCGTAGGACGTAACCTATAGGATTAGAAAGCCTTAGGATTGTTTCTCTTTGTCTTTAAATATCTTATACTCTCATCTATTCGTTTCTGACTCCTCTCCGATTATTTCAAAATTTATAGATGGCCACCTTCATCCCAGTGTTGATCACAGAGTTTTTCCAGCCTGACGCAACGATGCCCTTTGGTAAGGAGCTGATGAGGATCGTCAAGGACGTAAGGATTGCTTTGCCGAGCATCACCGGGATTCCTATCATGGCATTTCCTCAAGATGGACGCTACAGGATCGAGGTGCATATTCCAGGGAAGACTTTTGGGAATCGGAAGGAACCCATCGACCTCAAGTTTGTGGCACCTAGTTGGATACTTGGAAGAGACATGGCCATTCATCGTGCCCTTGGACGTATTCAAGAGGAATACAGAGGTGGAACCATTTCACCAGGACTCAGCATGGTATGTCGTAGAGATGCCAATGGAAACATCATAACTCCTCCCACTGCAGACACCACTATTTCCTATATCCAGACCTTGGAGACTCACATCAGGACTCTGGAGCTTCGAGTTCGTGCTGATACAAAGACAATCAAGAATCTGATGAACCGCGAGCTGGACCTTGAAGCTGATCTGCGAGAGGCCAACTATGAACACGAGCATGAAGTGAAGGACTTCCTAGAGAGGATTGATGAGCAGAATGCACGCATTGCAACTCTGGAAGAGCAGCTAGACATGGGGGAAAACCTTCACCCCGAAGGAGACATGGCACCCTTCATCAGCGACGATGAAGACTATGAGGAAAGCACCACCGGAGGACCTACGACTATGCACTTTTGAGGAGAACATTAGTTATGCCCTCCAATGTATCTTTTATTTTCGTCGTTAAAGCGTAGGTCGATGCTTAGTTGTTTGAGATTTGTATTCTCGATGTTTGACATTGATTGAATAAATGAATGAGTGTTTGGTGTGATATGTTTGCGCATTTCATATGGGTAGTAAATTTCTTCTAGACCTTTGTTCTATTCTAATTCTCATCCCTCTGAAAACAGCAAGATGCCTCCACGACGTGAGACCGACTTCACTTTCCCACCAGAACTCACTCAACTCCTTCAGCAGCAGAATGCACTGATGCAGTTATTGATTCAGAATCAGACCAACAACAATCAGAACAACAATAACCACCAACATCCACCCCAGGGTGACAATCTCACCCGTTTTCTGAGGTTGAATCCTCCAACTTTCTCCAGCAGCACTGAGCCCATTGTGGCAGATGACTGGCTCCGTAGGATGGAGAGAGAACTTGTCACCGCTGGATGTACCGATGCTGAGAAGGTGCGATTTGCCGCACATCAACTGGAAGGACCAGCAGCATCATGGTGGGAGAATTACACCACCACATATCCCATTGCAGATGTGACTTGGGAGCAATTCAAGCTTGCTTTTCGCACCGCACATGTCTCAGCTGGAGCCATGAGTCTGAAGAAGCGCGAGTTTCGCAATTTGCGCCAGGGTAATCGCTCTGTGGCCCAATATGTGGAAGAGTTCAGCATGTTGGCCCGTTATGCCCCAGGAGATGTGGCCGATGATGCGGCCAAGCAAGAAAAGTTTCTGGAAGGACTCAATGATGAGTTGAGCATACAGCTGGTAGTGGCTAATTTCAACAACTACCAAGAGCTGGTGGATAAGGCCCTTATTCTGGAAGGTAAACAACAGCAGATTGAGAACCGCAAGAGGAAGTACACTCAGGGGAAGTTCAACTCTGGAGCTCATCAGAAGCCTCGTTACTCCCCGTACTCCGGGAATACCGGATCAGCCAACCAATGCATCTACCTCAGCCAACCAAGTGAAGAGTTCTGCTACAGGTTGTGGGATCCAACCAATAGGAAGATTATGAGAAGACGAGATGTGGTGTTCACTGAAGATGAAACAATAAAAGATATTGGGTAACTAGAGAAGCCAATGACCAACATGCCTCAGGTTGACATGGATCCGGTTCCTCCTCCTCTCGTGCATGAAAATCATGGGGGAGATGACACTAAAGACAGTGGAAATGGAACTAGCCAAGACAGTACAAGTCAAAGTGATGATGAGTCATCGAGTGATCATGATGATGATGATGATGGTTATGATGATGCCACCGATAATCGACCCGATTCACCAATACAACAATAAAGAAGAAGTGAAAGAGGGAACATTCCTTCTTCTAAGTATCCACCACATCAATATGTGTTGATGATTGCCGCATGTAAGATCTCATGTTATGAGGAGTCAATGTTTGATGAGAACAAGAATGAATGGTCAGAAGCCATGCAGGATGAGATGAATTCATGTATGAGGAATATATTTTTGAGTTGGTAAATCTGCCAAAGGGCAAGAAACACTAAAGAACAAGTGGTTGTACAGAGTGAAGACTGGAGAAAACACCTCACATCCAAGGTACAAGGCCATATTGGTTGTGAAAGGTTTCACTCAGAAAAATGGCATCGATTATGATGAGATATTCCCTCCGATGGTCAACATGTCTTTGGTCCGAGTTGTGTTTTTCATGGTTGCCACTATGGTGAAAGCGTAACTTCACCATAGGTGGTTTTGGTAATTAATAACAACATACATTTCATTGGAATAAGGATTTTATCAAGTATATTTCAGGAAAAGTTCAATGAATGGATTTTCTAGGATTGTGAGGATATCCCCTAGATGTTTGGAACATCCATTGGCAAAATCTTCAAAACTCTACATTTTGCATTGATGTCAGAAATCACACTTGAGGCCATAGTAAAGGCAATACTATTAAAAGGGGATACGGTATCTATGATGGTCTGGTTGCTCAAGTGCTTAGAGATTAGCCACCCAAAACCCTCAAGATTTCTCCCGCAATATATTTTTTCAAAATCCTAAAAGTCAAATTTGGTGCCACCAACATCCCACAATCGGCCCTATCGCGTTTTCCTTATACAGAACCCAGAGTAAAAACCCTAGCAACTCAGTTTAACCAAGTTCTGCTTCGATACAACCGAAAAGCAGGGACCAACCTTCTGGTATCTATTAGCTAAATATTGGAATTTCCAAGTTTTTCAAATTGGTGTCACTGAAGTGAGGAACCGCCCAAGTCAACCGAGTCGGGCTCACCGGGATGTTGTATATCAGTCTCATCGAGAACCCAAAAGTTGTAACCTTTTGCACTGGTCGGTGTAACTGAGTTTTGACTTCGGTCGCATCGAGTTGGGAAATAATGTTGTAATGGTTGGAATTTTGTCCACCTCCATCTCATTCGGAGAGAGAGCACTCAGAACAAGCAAACACTTCCACCATTCATTTTCTAAGAGAGAACCACCTACTCATGTGTTGAGATCAAGATCTTCCACTCCAACCATATGAATCTTGATTTCTAGCCTCCCCAAGTTGCTTTCCACCCAATCAATCTCTTATACCAAGCCAAATATGTGAGAGAGTGATTGAGTGTTGAAGAGACTATCTTTTGAAGCATAAGAGCAAGGATTTCAACATCCATGACACATATATTACCCTTTGGAGAGCGGTGTCTCCTAGATTGATTAGGTGTCGCTTGGGAGCCTCCAATCTGTGTGGAGTTGAACCAAGAAGTTTTTAAGTGCAAGGAGATTGCCTACTTAGTGAAGATTTACCCCGGGTGAGGATAGTCCTTCGTGGACGTAAGCTGTGATGGAATAGACGAGGTTGGTACTTCGTGGACCCTTCGTGGGTGGAGCCCTCCATGGACTCGCGCAACCTCTACCCTTCATGGGTTGAAGTCTCCATCAACGTGGACGGACGATAGCACCACCTATCGGTACCACGGGAAAAATCTTTGAGACCCCATTGTGTTTGATCCTCCTATCCCTTCCCTCTACTTAAACTTGCATGTATTTACTTTCCGCTGCTATACTCTTATATTTGCATGTGTAGGGTGTGCTAGACTTGATAGAATTGCTAAAACTGGCCAACCTTTAAATTTGGGAAAAGGCTAGATTTTTAATTGGTCAAGTAGTCTAATCACCCCCCCCCTTATACACATACTTTGGATCCTGCACATGGACATGGAAATTTAACAACTTGATGTGAAGACATTATTCTTGCATGGTGACCTAGAGTAGGAGATACACATAGAGTAGCCAAAAGGATGCATAGTTGCAGGCAAGGACCATTTAGTTTGCAATTTGAAGAAGAGCTTATATGGCTTGAGGGAAGATCCTCGGCGGTGGTACAATAAGTTTGAGTCTTGTATGACTGAGCTTGGTTACCATAAAGCACAACCTGATCATTGTGTCTTTATGAAAGGTACGTCGAGGGTGATTACATTACCATCTTCCTATATGTTGACGATATGCGGATTGTTGGAAAAGGCACAAACATAATTGCTCTCCCAAAGAAGACATTGAGTAAATCATTTGCCATGAAGGATTTAGGACTAGATAAGCAAATGCTTGGCATGAAGATCTCCCGTAATAGATCAAATAAATTGCTTTGACTCTCACAGGAAGGATACATTGAGAATCTACTTGAAAGGTTCAATATGAAATATACAAAAAAAATCTCTCCGCTTGCAGGGCATCACGAACTAAATTCTAAACGACGTCCTACAAGCAAGAAGGATAAAGAAGAAATGAGGAAAGTACCATACCAATCTTCTGTGGGTAGTTTGATGTATGCCATGGTATGCACTAGGCCTAATATTGCATATGTAGTTGGACTTGTTAGCTGGTTCATGACAAATGCATGCAAATCTCACTAAGAAGCGGTGAAGTGGACTCTCGGGTATATTAAGGGAACTTCTACATCCTTTTTATGTTTTGGAAGCGGTAATACTTTATTGCAAGGCTATATAGATGCATATTATGCTGGCGACAAGGATCGTAGGAAGTCCACATCTAGATACCAGATAACTTATGAAGGGGAAACAATGTCATGTCAAACAAGATTGTAGAAATATGATTCTGCACCCGTCCTCTACATAGCTAAGATGTTCCATCGTTTACCTAGAGTGTAGTATCATTTTCTTTCCATATCAGTCATGAGATACAACCAGGACCAATGCATGTGCCACATGCAAACTATGATAAGACGACCAGGCATTGGCCTACGGCCCGGATTAGTGCATCGGCTTGAGAAAACAAACCCATCTCATAGTGGCGGGGACTTTTTCATGAGGGCATTCTCAATGCTCCAAGGTGTACTATATCAAAATTATGTCACCTATGTAAAAATATGATGTGGCACCATACTTAATGATAAA
The DNA here is from genome assembly GCA_022496015.1 of Hordeum marinum. Taxonomy (NCBI): domain Eukaryota; kingdom Viridiplantae; phylum Streptophyta; class Magnoliopsida; order Poales; family Poaceae; genus Hordeum; species Hordeum marinum. Next base: position 62,246,709 of record CM039673.1, read on the forward strand.
AAAGAGTAACACTATATCCTAATCTAGATATCTTAGCACTAAAACCAAGAAAAATAATGTTTTCTCTCCCCCAGGATGTATTAAACGAGAGTAGTTTTAGATACAACTCTAAGATAACTAAAGATGTATCTAAATGCATAATTAAAGTATAGAGACATGACTTTCAACACCCGGGTGCCCCTACACCCTCCATGAGTAAATTCATTTTTTAAAATATCTAAACTTCTAAAACATTGGAACATAAAATAGAATCAAAGATTCAATTCTTGCAAAGTTTCGGTCTCAAATAACTTTCGAGTAGGCCTCACCTAAAAACCAAAATCAATATTCGAAGTTTATGTGCACTTTTCAGCAAGTGATTTTTAGGGCCCCTCGAGTGTTATTTGTCCCTAGAAATTTGCAAGAACATCAAAAGTTTGATCATCTTTGATACCCCAAAGTTTCATATTTTGTTTGATTTTGTTTGATTTTTTGAATTTACTGTTCATGAGGGTGTAGGGGCACCAGGGAGCCGTCACACCTTTCTCTTAAATTCTATGATATAGTGCATTTGGAGTGCCCATGGTAAGGTATTCATACTTGAGAACTGTGTTGGGATTTTCGTCGAAGAGGAGGGGGTGATGCAACACAGTAGAGGTAAGTAATTCCCCTAGTGATAACCAAGGCTATCGAACCAATAAGAGGGTCACACAATTTCCCATCTTCAGCACCTACACACAAAAGAGCACACGCTTGTACCCAACGCGAGCAATAGGGTTGGCAATCCCTTTGAACTCGTTACTTGCAAGCAATAAGTAGTGATAGATAGATAATTTTATAAATATAGGTTGACAGTAAAAATAAAGTACATAATGGCATCAAGGTATTTAGAGTTTCTGTAAATATATTTGTGAGGAAACCCAGGGGCCTTAGTTCTTGCTAGAGGCTTCTCTCTCGAAGAAAGCATATGGTTGGTAAACAAATTACTGTTGGACAATTCATAGAAAAGTGCATAGTTATGCAATATTTATTCATGGCAATAATCATGTATATAGTCATTATGTCCATAAACAAGTATACCGACTCCTGCCTGCATCTACTATTATTACTCCACCCATTAACCTCTATCTAGCATGCATCTAGTGTATTAAGTAAAAATAGAGTAATGCTCAGAGGGTGATGAAATGATGTGGAAAAAGTAAATCCAATTAATATGAATAAACCCCATTGTTTTACCCTTAGTGGAAGAAATACAATACGTGTCACTAGGATTGAGCACCGCGGGATTAAACCCACTATAACGCATCACTCCCACTTGAAGATAAATAAATCTAGTTGGCCAAACCAACCCGATAGATCAGAGAGCATTACGAAGGTACAACAATCATTCATATAAATAACCATCAAGGATTCAATATATTTTCATGAATATCTGAAGATAAACACACAATTCATTGGATCCCAACAAACACACCGCAAAGATTGATTACATAAGATAGATCACCGAGGGAATCATGGTGATCTTGGCAATGAAGAACAGAGAGAGAGAGAGAGAGAGGTAGCCATCTAGGTACTAACTATGAACCCGTAGGTCTGTGGTGAACTACTCACACATCACCATGGTAGCAACAAGGTTGATGTACAGGCCCTCCGTGATCGATCTCCCCTACGGCAGGGCACCGGAACAGGGCTCTAGATGGGCACACGGTGGAACAAAGAGTTGCGGCAGCGGAAAAAGTGTTTCAGGAGGATCTCTAGCGTTTTGGGGATATATGAGAATTTATAGCAAAGAGATCTAGGCCAGAGGAGCTGGGACGTGGCCCCAAGCCATCAGTGCGCGACCACCCCCCTGGGCGCACCCTGTAGGCTTGGGGGCACCTCGTGTGCTCTTTGGTCTTCCTTCAAAGCCTCCAGGTCTAGTTTTTGTCCAAAAAAATTATCAAAAAAGTTTCGGTGTATTTGGACTTCGTTTGGTAAAGTATTCCTGAAAGGCCAAAAACATGCAGAAAACTACAAATCAGAATTTTCAATAATCTTTATTCTTCATGTTCTGAAAGGTTAGCACTAACAATAACAAGATATATCTTTTTCTCATCAAGATAAGCATACTTCAGAGTGTCAGGCAATTGTTTTAATTTGAACACAGGATCACCTTTAGGTGGAGGAGGACCTCCTAGAGTTACAATAGGCAAATTGTGTTTTAGGAGAGGTTGTTGTTCAAAGAAAATTTTATTTATTTCATTTGTTTCAGACAAGTGCATATCATTTTCATGGTCTAGCAAATAGTGTTCTAGTGGATCAGTAGGAGGAACAACAATAGAAGCAAGACCAGTTATTTCATCCTTACTAGGTAATTCTTTATCACGGGGTTGTCTACTTAACTTGGAAAAATTAAACTCATGAGACACATCACCAAACTGAACACTAATGGGTTTTTTTGACAATCTATCTTAGCATTAACAGTGTTCAAGAATGGTCTACCAAAGATAATGGGACAAAAGTCATCTTGTGGGGAACCAAGAACTAAAAAATCAGTTGGATATTTCACTTCCCCACACAAGAATTCAACATCTCTAACAATCGCAAGTGGTTTGATGGTGTCTCTATTAGGAAGTTTAATAGTAACATCAATATCTTGTATTTCAGCGGGTGCTATGTCATCCATAATTTCTTGATATAAGGCAAAAGGAATAGCACTCACACTAGCACCCACATCACGTAACTCATGATAACAATGATCTCCTATTTTAACTGAGACAACGGGCATGCCAACTATGGGTCTATGTTTATATTTTTCATCGGGTTTAGCAATTCTAGCAGCTTCATCATAGAAGTAAATAACATGCCCATCAACATTTTCTACCCAGAGAACTTTAACCATAGCAAAACTAGGTTCTACTTTAATTTGTTCAAAGGGCTTAGGTGCTCTAATATTACTCTTGCGAACCATAGCTGATACCTTAGCATGTTCCTTTATCCTAACAAGGAAAGGTGGTTTTTCAATATAAGCAGTAGGCACAACTAGATCAACATTGTAAATGATAGTTTCTTCTTTAGATATGACCGGTTCTTTGATTTATTTTTAATAAGGGGGTGATATTTAAAGCACTTCTCCCTAGGGAGATCAACATGAGCAGCAAATGATTCACAAAGGAGGCTACTATCTCAGAGTCAAGTCCATATTTAGTGCTAAACTTGTGAAAAGCATCGGTGTTCATAAAAGATTTAACACAATCAAATTCAAGCTCAATACCTAACTCATTACCTTCATCGAGTTCCCAATCTTCAGAGTTGCATTTCATTATTTCTAAGAGTTCCCACCTGAATTCAATAGTCTTCTTCATAAAAGAACCAGTACAAGTATCGAGCATGGATCATCATTATGAGAAAGCCAAGCATAAATTTTTTTAATAATAATTTCTCTTGAGAGGTCATGATTGGGGCATGAATATAACATTGATTTAAGTCCCTCACAAGCTAGAGCGATGCTTTCTCCTTCACGAGGCCAAAAATTATATATATAATTCTGATCACGATGAACTAGATGCATAGGATAAAACTTTGGGTGGAATTCCAATTTCAATCAATTCTAGTTTCATGATCCAATATTATCACATAGCATATACCATGTGAATGCTTTTCCCCAAAGATCAGAGGGGTATTCAATAGCATAATGGATCTGAACATATGATCTTACACCAAATAAACCATATAGTAATCAACTACACAAGGTAATCAACACTACTAGCCACCAACGGGTACCAATCTGAGGTTCTGGTACAAAGAATGAACACAAGAGATGAACTAGGGTTTGAGACGAGATGGTGCGGTTGAAGATGTTCATGAAGAATGGCCTCCCAAAGATGAGAGGGTTGTTGGTGATGACGATGGCTTCGATTACCCCTCTGGGAGGAAAGTTCACCCAGCGGGATCGCTCTGCCGGAGGGCAAAAGTGCTCCTGCCCAAGTTCCGCCTCGAGACGGCGGCGCTGCGTCCTGAAAGTATTCTCTTTATTTTTTCTAGGTCAAACACAATATATACCAGAAGATGGGCTCCGGAGGTGGGCCTGGGAGAGCACCACCCACCAGGGCGTGCATAGGGGCGCCTAGCGCGCCCTGGTGTGCCGTGCTCACCAGATGCCCCCCTTTTGGTAGTTTTTTCTCCAATATTTTTCATATATTCCATAAAAATTCCCCGTATAGTTTCAGCTCAATTGGGGATGTGCAGAATAGGTATCTCTGATATGCTTTTTCAGGTCCAGAATTCCAGTTGCCGGTATTCTCCCTATTTGTGCAAACCTTGCAAATTATGAGAGAAAAGGCATTAGAATTACTCCCCAAAGCATTATTATGCATAATTTTTTTATAAATAACAGTAGGAAAACATAATGCAAAATGGACGTATCATGAATGCTTGAAAAGTATCCTAAAATGATAATACAATATCATGGAACAATCAAAAATTATAGATACATTGGAGATGTATCAGGTATCTACTTGAAGGAAGGTGGCTTGCCGAAATATCTAGAACAAGTCACAAGTAAGAGCGTCTAAGGGCTTTCGGGCATGTGCCTAAGTATAAACTCGAAGGGGATAATGGACATATGTGCTACTTTAGGGACTTAGAAGTGTTAGGATATATGTTCCCTATAATTGCAGGATAACGTATCGTATCATATCCTCCAAAGGTAAATATTGTACTATCGACCTTCCTTTACCTATACAAGGGATAGATGAAGCCTTGCTAATAATAAAGGTCATGTGGAAACCCTATACCTATAAGCCAACTCACTAGCTAAATGCAACACCATTTTAATTCTCCCATTGACCAATAAAAGATTGGTAGGCAGGGTGTAGGGCTATTACCCATCTGGGGATCTGAACCTTTGTAAAAAATTGTGTTACCTTTATCACCGAAGAGATCCCTTGGGGAATCACCCATATCTCTACTTCACTCCACGACTCCACAGATATCATAAGGTAGATGATGCATTAATCGTGACGATCCTAGAATAAAAAGACAAACAGATCTCGTGCGGGACACCGTCGGCTGTTGATGTTGCTTTGAGCATCTACCACTATTCTCGTCGCAATACTCTGTCATCATCGTTGTTTGTTGTTGTCATTCAATGAGGAAGAGGGTAAGGACACTATGATGAACTTACTAATCTACAATTGTGGCTTCCTCGTGGGGATTGAATTCAGAGTTTGGAAGACAATGATCAAATAGCCGATGTAGCGTCAAATAATGAAGTATTGAATTTTTTGTCTATTAAATATATGTGCGGAGTTACTTTTGCCAATGCTACCAACGTACAAATTCTTGGATCTACCTTTTGCATATGTTGTATCAATATGCGGAGGGTATGATCATGGACAAAATTGTGTCCCATGGATATTTTTGCAACGGTCCTAACGTTTATCTTGAAAAAATGTATCTTCTATACTATCTTCCTGGTTGGTTCGAGTCCAAGCATAAACCAAGAAGGGCATATATAGGTCTTAAATTTTAAAATAGCCCACTCCTAGTAATAAGCCATGCTCCGCCTACTCCCATAAGTAATGTCACACTAATACTAGTTCTAGATAACCTCAATAAATCTAGAAAAGTATTGTGTGGCAAACTAGGTTAAGGTAATGACTCCCTTTTCCCCTTTCCCATCCTCTCTTGCCCATCCCTCATTGGGATTCGGCATAAAAAGGTTGACTCTCCTCTGACGACGATGTCGGTCGGTGTGGAGATGGGAGTAAAGCCTTGGAGTCTCATGTTCAAAGTTGGGCTAGGATTAGTTGCGGGACTAGGTCTAGGTGGTTTGGTCTAATGGCTTCTAGTGTCATGCCATTTTGGTGCTTCCACCTCTTGCACCTAAGTTTTGTTTAAGGGCTTCTAGATCTCACCCAAGGTGCCCAGCATGGTGGATGGTAGATGGTGTTGGTTGGTGGTGGATCTGAGGAAGCACTCCCAATAAGATCGACTTGCTCCTTGATCTGGAGGACTTTCTTCCACTTGACCCCGGTTCCACATGTCGCCATGGTAGTGGAAAAGGGGTACGGAAAGAGTGGACCGCAAGACCATGTCGATTGAGAAGAGATTCATCACCAACAATGCTTGTGGAGGATCTACGACGCCTGCTATCCAATAACACTCAACAACTAACCTTTGAATCCTCGTCATTGGTTTTTCTAACCTGAATGTGGTTCTTATATTCTTCGGGATGGATGCCAAAAAGGATACAATATAGGTTTATTTTCGAGTCCATGGTTACTTCTTCTAGAAACCTTTGTTGTTGCAAGAGACCTCATCGAGGTTTCACTGCCCTCGAGTGGTTTGTCGCCGATGATGGTGCGATTGTATGTACATTGAAGCTACTTTTGGACCCTGATTGTAATCTTGTTTCTATGTTGGGGATCCTTGCAAAAAACAGGGATTTTCCTATAATTTTCCTTCTTCTCTAAAAGCTTGTTGGGTCCTTCGACTGATGAGGATATGTACCTAGGGTAGGGTCCTAGGCCTGACCTACATACCCTACCCAAGGACATTATATTGGAGGACTTTGAGATTACAAGTGAGATTCCGACTGGATTCACCATGGCGCTCAAGTCACTCGACAGTCAACCCACTTAGAGACTTCTCCCTCCACTTGACAATCACCTGTCACTCGAAAGACCTCACTTCCAGTCGATGCTAGAAGACCAGAAGCCACCCCAGGGAGGCCAATAGGCAGGCGTTAGCCCAGTCGTCATTAGTAGAAATTATGATTTACGTTACCAGTAACACTTGTCTTTATTCACATGATCAAACCCTTGGATGTCTGGCACTTATGAGGGGCAGCGTACTCTATATAAGCCGCCTCTCCCCTCTGGCACAAGGGTTCACACCTTCTGTAACTCATACTTCCCACACGACAAGAGCTCCCAAGCACTGAGACGTAGAGCTGTTACCTCCACGAGAGGGGGCTGAACTCATACATCTGTGTGTACTTCCTCGCCGTAGCTAGGAATCTGCCCTCTCCTTTCGTACCCATATCTTCTATTGTTAGACTCGTTCCCACGACAGTTGGCGCTCCCCGTGGGGCAGGCGTCTAAGCGACTTCCGGCGAGGTTACATTTTCCCCTTCGTCATGTCTTCCGGCGGTGGTTTGTTCTTGGGCCACGAGATCCATCTCAGAGCGCTCACCTTTATCACCGACGATTCGGCATGGATCCAAGAGGTGCCTCTCGACGTTGAGGCGCTCCCGATCCGCGGGGCGGTGCACTTCTGCGCGAGCTCCTGCGGTGTTCTTCTATGGTAGCCGTCGACTCCGTACTATATGGCCCTACCCGCTATTCGCCACCGCAAGCGATCCGGTCGTTCACGGCTCAAGCGTTGGGTGAGGCATGCGGTTGCTCGCAAAGTTTCATCTCCGTAGATTGCAGCAATCGAGCCCGCGGAGTCACTTCACGGCGTGTTCGACTCGGAGTCAGACCAGTCTGACGTTCCGTCCGAGTGGGAGAGCTGCGATCCTGCAGCGGAGGTTCTTATGGCCGGTTCACATCAGAGCCCGCCGCCTGGTTTTGGCCACGGCAGGCGAGAGGCTGGTGGGGCGTCGAATGAGCAGCCGCACCGAGAGGAAGTCCTTCATATACCCATCGTCGATGCGAAGGCTGAGGCTCTGGCCTTGGAGGACACGCGCATTCGGCTCGAAGAGCTTCAGAGGGAACTCGACGAGCGTGCTCGCCAGCGTCCACCACCTCCCAGTCGACATCAACGACAGCTGTTTCCGAGTGGTTCACAGAACAACATTAAGGTATACCGCACTCCAGTTTTAAATGTTACAGCAGAAGCTAGGATAACAGATTCCATTCAGCCGTCATGTTTAGAGGCTGGCAGAGGTTTGCTAAAGATTAGAGCATTGCTTGATGCAGTGCAGCGCAAAAACTCAATTGTTTCTTAGTCGCGCAATAGAATACACAGTAATTCGCCAAGTGTAGAGATTGTTCAGTCGACACACAGTCCTGGTTCTCCTCTGCGTCGCAGGTGCGGAGGTTTCTATGAGGATCAGTACAGGGATCAAGGACGAGATCAGTTTCACTGTGATGACCACCGTCAAGTGCCCACTCCTCCGCGAAGTGGTCCATACGTGCCCCAGCACCAGGACGATAGGCGCCCGTTTGGTGAGGAGCGGAATCCAGGGTTTGATGCAAGAGACATCCTCACTCAGAGGGGAATCGACAGAGGCAGAGCCCACAAATATGGTTTCGACACAGATTACCCGAGTGGCAGGAGTGCTGTTATTTCTTGTCCCGAGTGCTTTAGCAGAGCCATTCGTTCTGCCATGATTCCCCCAACTTCAGTTTGGCGGCTGGGATAGGCAAGTTTTCTGGCGAGTCAAAGCCAGAAACATGGTTGGATGATTACCGAGTGGCTGTTCATATTGGTGGTGGCAATGACAACATTGCAATGAAGCATTTGTCCTTGATGTTGGATGGTTCAGCCCGTGCATGGCTGAATCGTTTGGCTCCTTCTAGCATCCACTACTGGATTGCCTGAGTGTTCATCAGAATGTTCGAGGGCACTTGCAAGCGTCCCGCCAGTTTGATTGATTTGCAACATTGTGTTCAGAAGCCCAATGAGTCATTGAGAGATTACATTCAGCGTTGGTACACTTTGCATCATACAATGGAGAATGTTTCCGAGCATCAGGTTGTTTGTGCTTTCAAGGACGGAGTGAAGTACAGAGAGCTTTACCTGAAGTTTGGGCAAACCAGTGATATTTCACTTATTAAGATGATGGAAATCGCCACTCGGTACGCAAATGGCGAAGAAGAAGACCGCCTCCGCAGAGGCAAAGGAAAAGCAGTCGACAACGATGCTGGTGGCAATTCCAGTCGGAAGCAAAAGCGAATGGCTGATGGCCCTGTTCAGGCACAGGCAGCCTCCCTGGCGGCACAAGGAAAAAATAAGGGGAAGTCCAAGGGACAGTTCGCCCCCAAGAAAGGAAAAAATTAGTCGGGAACAGATGTTCTTGACTTGCCGTGTGCAATCCACATGAGGAAAGACGAAGATGGTAATCTGATATTACCCAAACATACCACTCGACAGTGTCATCTACTAATCCTATAGTTCAAGGAAGGTCAGTCGAGTCAGAAAACTCTTGAAAAATAGGATGATGAAGACAAAGAAACTTTTCCCAATGTCAATGCCACTCTGATGATTTTTGCTGATCTTGAAAGCAAGAGTCGTTTGAAGGTTATAAACAGAGAAGTCAACATGGTTGTGCCTACAACCCCCACGTACCTCAAGTGGTCTCAGACTGCCATCACATTTGATCAGTCAGATCATCCTGCTCATGTCGCCACACCCGGTCGGCAGGCTTTGTTGGTAGATCCCATTGTGGGAGGCACTCGACTCCGCAAGGTCCTCATGGATGGAGGGAGTGGACTGAATATTTTGTATGCAGATACCCTTAAGGGGATGGGCATTCTGATGTCCCGACCCAGTGAGAGCAACATGCAGTTCCACGGAGTAATCCTAGGGAAGAAGGACAAATCACTCGTCCAGATTGCATTGGATGTGGTGTTCGGTATAGATAAAAAAAATTACAAAGAGAAATTGATGTTTGAAGTCGTGGACTTCCAGAGCGCGTACCATGCCATCCTTGGTCGACCAGCTTATGCCCATTTCATGGCCCGACCATGTTACGTGTATCTTAAACTGAAGATGCCTGGACCCAAGGGTGTTATCACAGTCACTGGCAATCGACAGAGGGCTAAGGAGTGCCTCCAGCAAGGCTCCAAAATTGCCGATCATCGGATGGCTATGGTCGAGCTAGAAGAGTATAAGAAGAGCGCTAACCCTGTTGAGTTGCTACGTGCTAAGAACCCTGCTTCAGAGTCAGCTTTTCAGTCGGCAAGGGAAGTGAAAAAGGTGCACATTCACCCGACAGATCCTACTGCTGCCCCGACCAACATATCTTCGACACTCGATGGTAAAATAGGAAGTCGAGCTCATCCAGTTCCTCCGTGAGAACTAGGACATCTTCGCATGGAAGCCAGCTGACATGCCGGGGGTTCCCAGGGAACTGGCTGAGCATCGACTGAGAGTTGATCCGAAGGCCAAGCCGGTGAAAGAACATTTGCATCGGTCGGCAACGGAGAAGCGGAAAGCAATCAGTGAAGATGTGGCTCCTCTCTTCGCAGCTAAGTTCATTTGAGAGATTTACCACTCCGAGTGGCTCTCGAATGTCGTCATGGTCCCCAAGAAGGACAAGTCCCTCCGCATGTGTATTGACTTCAAGCACATCAATCGGGTCTGCCTGAAACATTATTTCCCACTCCCTCGCATCGATCAAATTGTTGACTCGACTGCGGGGTGTGAGCGTTTATCGTTTCTAGATGCATACTTTGGAATACCATCAGATCCATCTGTTTGGTCCGAATGAAATAAAAAGAGCCTTAATCACCCACATTCCGGTGTTTCTGCTATATAACCATGCCTTTTGGTTTGAAGAATGTTGACACTACTTTCATGCGCATGATTCAGAAGTGTTTACTCGATCAGATCCCTCGGAACATTGAAGCTTACATAGACGATATTGTCGTCAAGTCCCGCAAAGGTTCCGACCTGCTGGCTGATTTGGCTGAGACATTCGCCAATCTGAGGAAGTATGATATCAAGCTGAATCTGGCTAAGTGTACTTTGGTGTTCTTGGCGGCAAGTTACTCGGTTTTCTCGTTTCCAAACGAGGAACCAATGTCAATCCTGAGAAAATGAGTGCCATTACCTGAATTAAAATCCCCGTGTGAGTGCACGATGTTCAGAAGCTCACAGGTCGCTTGGCAGCGTTGAATCGATTCATTTCTCGTCTCGGTGAGAGGGCATTGCCTTTATACCGACTTATGAAGAAGTCTGACACATTTGAGTGGACTCCTGAAGCCGAAGCAGCGTTTGTCGAGCTCAAAGCCTTGCTTTCCACCCAGCCGGTGCTTGCAGCTCCACACAACAAAGAGCCTTTGCTCCTATACATTGTGGCCACTAATCAGGTGGTCAGAACAGTTTTGACTATCGAGCGTGAAGAAGAAGGTAAGGCCTACTAGGTCCAGCATCCAGTCTACTACCTTTCAGAAGTGTTGGCTCCTTTGAAGCAAAGGTACCCGCATTACCAGAAGCTTGTCTATGGTATCTATCTGTCAGCAAAGAAGGTGGCACACTACTTTCAGGATCACTCAATTTCAGTCGTTAGTGATGCTCCATTGTCTGAGATCCTCAACAATCGAGATGTGACTGGTCAAGTGGCTAAATGGACGATTGAGATCCTATACTTTGACATCAGGTTTGAAGCTAAAAGGGTGATCAAGTCTCAGGCACTTGCTGATTTCTTGGCCGAGTGGGTTGAACAGTAGCAGCCAGTCCAGATTCACTCGGCGCACTGGACCATGTTCTTTGATGGCTCGAAAATGATGAATGGCTCCGGTGCTGGCGTTGTTTTGGTATCCCCAAAAGGCGACAAACTCAATTATGTCCCTCAGATTCACTTTGATTCCTCCAACAATGAAGCAGAATACGTAGCACTCTTGTATGGGTTGCGCATGGCCATCTCCCTCGGCGTCAAGCGCTTGATGGTTTAGGGCGACTCGGATTTGGTGGTCAATCAAGTGATGAAAGAGTGGGATGTTCGGAACCCCTCTATGACCGGATATTGTAATGATGTTAGAAAACTTGAGAACAGATTTGAAGGTTTGGAACTCCATCATGTTCCCCGAGTGAAGAATCAAGCAGCTGATGAGCTGGCAAAGATTGGATCCACTCGGAGACCTCTCCGCAGTAATGTATTCTTAGAACATCTTCATACTCCTTCGGTGCAGGAAGATCCCTTCACTGAATAGCCCCCACAAGCTATGAGCACCTCTGATCTGACTGAGGTTGATGTCCCAGCTGTTATTGATCTGGTCATGGAGGTTCTGGTCATCATTCCCGACTGGATAGTGCCCAACATTGCTTATATTTTGAGGTAAGAACTCCCTGAGGATGAAGTTGAAGCCCGACAGATTGTGCGCAGATCCAAAGCTTTTACTGTGATGGATGATCAACTTTACAGAGAAAGTGTAACTGGTGTGACACAGTGGTGCATCTCCCCTGAAGAAGGTCGAATGATCCTGGAAGAGATCCACTCGGGAACTTGCGGCCATCATGCGCCCACTCAGACAATTGTCGCTAAAGCGTATCGAACTGGTTTCTTTTGGCCGCGTGCCAATGAGATGGCCAAGGACATTGTTGATCACTGTGAAGGGTGCCAGTTCTTTGCAAACTTGTCTCACAAACCTGCATCTGCCCTGAAGACCATTCCACTCGTTTGGCCGTTCGCTGTTTGGGGTTTGGATATGGTTGGTCCCTTTCGGATAGGACAGAGTGGATTTACTCATTTGTTTGTTGCAGTCGACAAGTTTACGAAGTGGATTGAGGCCAAGCCTATAAAGAAATTGAACTCTCGCACTGCGATCAAATTCATGAGAGAGATAATCTACCGGTATGGAGTTCCCCACAGTATTATCACAGAATGGCTCGAACTTCGACTCGGAAGAGTTCATACACGTCTGCTTCTCCCAAGGCAGTCGAGTGGATTATGCATCCATTGCACACACCCAAACCAATGGCCAAGTTGAGCGATCCAATGGCCTCATCCTGCAAGGACTGAAGCCTCGTCTCATGTGGGATTTGGAACATGCAGCCGGAGCCTGGGTGTCTGAGTTGCCATCTGCTTTATGGGGCTTGAGAACAACTCCCAATCGGTCGACTGGACGAACTCCTTTCTTCTTGGTGTATGGAGCCAAAGCTGTCCTGCTGAGTGACATGCTTCATAATTCCCCTTGAGTGGATCTTTTTCCGAGGCTGAAGCTGAGCAAGCAAGACAAGAGGGCGTAGATCTCCTAAAAGAGGAACGCGAGATGGCTCTAATTTGGATGAGTGCATACCAGCAAGATCTGCGATGCTTCCATGCGAAGCACGTTAAGAGTCGGTCGTTTCATGAAGGTGATTTTGTGCTCCGAGTGGATCAACAGCAACCTCAGAAGCTTGCTCCGGCATGGGAAGGACCTTTCTTTATTACTAAGGTGTTGAACAACGGAGCCTATCACCTCTACAACCTCAAGAATAAGATTGATGAGCCACGAGCCTGGAATGCAGATCTGCTCTGGCGTTTCTATACCTAAAAACAGAGTTGTGTTGATGTAATAAAAGTATTTCAGACAATCTCGTTTATGCAAGTATGACTTCCGCAGTCTTTCGTCGATTCCTATCATCCAATTTCACATCTAGGAACACTACGAGTGTCGAGCGATCCTCACACTCGGGGGCTTAGCTGCGAACATGCTTTCGCCTAAGTTAAAAAAAACTACTGAGTGGATAGCAGTCCATTCACTCGGAGACTTAGCTGCGAATCAATCTTCGTCTAAGTTCAAAACTTCTTCGAGTGTCGAGTGATCCTCACACTCGGGGAGCTTAGCTGCGAACACGCTTTCGCCAAAGTTAAAAATCCTACCGAGTGGATAGCAGTCCATTCACTCGGAGACTTAGCTACGAACTAGTCTTCGTCTAACTTCAAAACTTCTCCGAGTGTTGAGAAATCCTCACACTCGGGGGGGCTTAGCTGCGAACACGCTTTCGCCTAAGTTAAAAATCCTACGGAGTGGATAGCAGTCCATTCACTCGGAGACTTAGCTATGAACCAGTCTTCATCTAAGTTCAAAACTTCTCCGAGTTTCGAGCGATCCTCACACTCGGGGACTTAGCTGCGAACCAGCTTTCGCCTAAGTTAAATAACCTTTCCGAATGGATAATATTCTATTCACTCAGAAACTTAGCTACGAACCAGTATTCCTCGAAGTTCAAAACATCTCCGAGTGTTGAGCGATCCTCACACTCGGGGGCTTAGTTGCGAACCAGCTTTTGCCTAAGTTAAAAAATCCTTCCGGGTGTATAACATCATATTCACTTGGGAACTTAGCCGCGAATTAGTCTTCGCCTAAGTTCAAAAACTTCTCCAAGCGGTGAGTATTCTCGTCACTAGGAAACTTAGCTACGAACCAAATTTCTTCTAAGTTAAAAACTCTACCCAAGTGATGAATATACTTCTCACTCGGGGACTTGGCAAAGCAAATTCAGTCAAACAAATGATTGAAAGTGAAATGCAGATAAATCCAAAGGTTCCAGCGCGAATAAAAGTTATGCGCGCAAGCAAAGATACTCAGGCTTAAGGCCAGAATGAAGTGTTATGGCCATTACATTTTCACTCGGCATTCCGAGGCGAATAAAGTTTTTCAAGCACCAGACGGACTTGCTGGCTCGACGAACGTGTCCAAATTGATCCCGTCTACAATCCGAGTGGCTGCATCGATGAAGGTCTCCATGAAGTCTTCGAACTGAAGTTTCTTCGTGTTAATCACTCGGAGGTCCTTCAAATTGTCCTCTCTCTCCTCCTTGCAATGGAATCTGACGAGCGAGAGTGCCACATCGGCTCCGCAACGGGCAGCTGATTTCTTCCAAGGTTGCACTCGACTAGGGATCTCACTGAGACAAGTCATCATGGATGCAAGGTCAGTCTGGAGGGAGTATTCAAGCCACAGTTCCTTGTCAATCATCTTACAACACGGCCTTTAGTCAAATGATGTATGCTTGAACACCCTGGAGACGGATGTTGAGACGGAACATGTTCATGGCCACGACATCTCCAACGGGCGACTTAGTGGGATCCAGATTGGGCTCAATCTCTTCAGTCTCTTTTTCGAAGTCCTGGCAGAATTCTATATGGAGGAACGAATAGAAAGATGGTTACATTGCTAGCCTATGGGAGTTAAGTAAGGTCACTCGACAAGGAAGTTACCGGCGAGCATGATGAACATCTTTTTTGCGAAATCTCCCAAGTGCTTCTCTAGACCATTGCTCCTCCTGGTCAGCTATTCCAATTTCAGCTTGGAGTTTTCCTCTTCTAGCTTCTTCTCAGCGGCTTCAGTTTTCTCCCTCGCCACCTTTTGAGCATCAGCGAGCGCCTTGTCCTTGTCCTCTAGTGCTTTCTTCATGGTATCTCAAGAAATAGCATTGTTGAGTCGCGCTTGGAGTCGACGATTTTCATCACGCATGTCTGTTCGAGTGAGAACACTCGGTTCAAAGGATGGAAGGTGAAAGTAAGAGTGTATTGGGTCGACAAAGATTACCTCCCAGGGTCTTCAACTCAGTCTGTGCATGTTCCAGGTTGTTTTTAGAGACCTCCAGACCCAATTGTAGCTGGATTTTTTCCTTCTCCAAGTCCTTGTACCGGGTGCCAAGTTCGCAAGCTCTCTAAAATCAATAAAAAACAGTTCAGTCGACATGAAAATTTCTCCACTCCCGAGTGGAAAGGATAAAGAATAGTCGACCGGGCGGCAGCCTACCATCCCACCCTCACTGGTTCCAAAATCACTCGACAAGGCATGTCATGTCCGAGCATAAAATGGTCTCTATCAGACCCTTGTCGATGCAAGCACTCGACGGCGGTCTCGGGGACTACACCCACTGGGTGCACTCAGCGTGCCCCCACTGGTTCCGAAATCACTCGACAAGGTCTGTCCTGTCTGAGCGTAAAATGGTCTCTATCAGACCCCCGCCAATGCAAGCACTCGACGGCGGTCTCGGGGACTACTCCCAGTGGGTGCACTCAGCGTGCCCCCACTAGATCTGCTAACACTCGATCTGTCGAGTGGCAAGAAAAAAATGTTCGCAAGCATGTGAATATCATCTCTATTAAGACCTCCGCTAGTGCAAGTACTCGGCGGTGGCCTCAGGGACTACACCCAGTGGGTGCACTCAGCGTGCCCCCACTAGACCTTCTATCACTAGATCTGTTGAGTGGTTACCAAAACAATTCCAAGACCCCTATTGATGTCATCATCATTCGACAGTGGTCTCGGGGACTACACCCAATGGGTGCACTCAGCGTGCCCACACTGGACCGAAACCCACTCGACTAAGACCTAGTCTATTCGAGAGGAGAACATTCAAGTATTCTACAAAAGGAAAACACACAATGGGTGTACAATCAAGAAAGGCAAGAATTCAATTGGAAATGCACTTACAATCTCACTTACTCGAAGGTTAGTGTGAAGCACCATGCTGGCATCATAGGCCAGCTTGCAGGCTTCGTACGCTTCCTTTGTGCGCAGCAGCATCTGCTCCGCTTGGATCATGGCTTCCTTGGAAGCTCCAGTTTGGTCTTCCGGGACGTGGTGAAGAGGAAAGACAGTCGCCGGCTGAGTTGATGTTGCAGCTGGAGTAGTTGAGGTGGTCTGGAGTTGTCCGAATACAAAAGTTAAATGAGCATCCCACACCTGAAATAGAAAACCCCCCAGTTACTAATGTAAACAAAGTAGAAAAAGCACCAATTTCTGTACCGGTTCCGGAAGAGCGAAGAAAAAGGGGGTGTTTAGTTAATGGGAACAAGGAACTATTTATAGCTGTCGCGATATAAATAACTATACTCATCCAAGCCATAGGAACATGTACATACGAAATACGTGTTGAGGCCACGATGGTTGAAGCAGCTGGTGGGGCACTCGACAACGGAGCCACGAGCTCGGTTCTGGCTCGGGACGAGTCGCCTATCCCTTGGGACGATGCAGCAGTCGACCGTTGAGGTGTTTGCACTGATGACGTTCTTCGGGCGCGTACGCACGGGGTGCCTGAGGTCACACCTTCACCCCCGTACCCCGAGGTGGTTCTTCATTGTCCTCCAGTTGAAAGATTTCTGCAAACACCAGTCGATAGCACTGGCTTATTCAATCGGTAAATCATTTTCAAGAAACAGAGCTGAGTGAAGATTTGTTATACCTCGTCGGGAAGTGGCCGCATCGGGAGTATCCACATCCATTTGCTCCTCTCCGTCCCATGGAGGCGACGTCACTGAGGTAGCGGCTCTGGTAGACCAAATTCCACTCGGTCAGCAAGAATTTGAAGTCCTATACAACAGCGAAAGAAGAAAACAAACACTTATGTTGAGACAACGGGTACAACGATTTTCATGCGGGGCAAAGCTTTTTGAGGTTTCGGCGCGTCGGGCTTGGGCTGCTTTGCAGCCCGTTCACTCGACTCGGCTGTTGAGGTTCGGTCCTACTTCAGGCTCCTCTCACTCGACGCCAAGGCCTTGTCTGGGGCAGTCGCAAGGTCCTGACTCAGCTTGGAGTGATGCTCAGTGTGCGGAGGAGACTCGACTTCTTCTTCGTCCTCGCCCGAGTCCTCGTATTCGTCCCTCGCTGTCGTCGGCATAGTCAAACTCCACGCTGCCTCCCTCACTCTCCCGTCCAACTTCGAGATGATTCCCGTTTGGCATGGACGAGTACATGTTCGTCCATTCCTACAAGATTCAAACAACAAAGTCAGTCGACCGATGATTCAACCACTCGACATAATAGTACGGCAGTCGACAAAGATATAATTTACCAGATTCTTAGGTGGATTCTCAGCAGAGTAAGGCTTGATCCTCTTGGCTCCCAAGGGATTGTCCCAGGCTCCAGTGATGCTCCAAAGCCATTGCTCGATAGTTTTTTCTAGGACTTCCTCTAGGTGCGTCCGAGTCATATCCTCGGGGCCTTTGTAATGCCATTTAGCATGGTCCCTTTCCTGGAGGGGCTAGATCCGTAGACTGAGGGATATCTCCAGAAGGTCCATGCCAGTCACTCCACCACGAACAATGGCCACTATGGCATCCACTAAGATCCCCACTTGGACTTTCTCCCCTTCTAACACTAACAAGGATTTGGGGATGGTGGGTCGAGCTAACGTGAAATGGGAAAGACCAGTCGACATGTTGGGAGATGCTACATCTTTGCAGTAGAACCAAGTCGACTGCCAACCCCTAACAAATTCTAGAAAAGTCATGGATGGAAAGGCACTCCCAGCCCTCTTTTGGATCCCCAAGCCACCACATAATGTGATGACATGGGTCTTACCATCCTCAGGGTTGGCCTTTTTGACCGACTGAGATCTAATGGTGAAGATATGCTTGAACAAGCCCCAATGGGGGGGACAACCCAAGAAACATTCACACATGGTGGTGAACGCAGCAAGATAAGAGATTGCATTGGGAGGAAAATGATGGAATTGGACTCCGAAGAAATTCAGAAACCCTTGGAATAAAGGATGGGGGGCATGGAGAAACCTCTCTCGACATAGGTGAGGAGATGGACCCGCTCCCCCTCGCACGGCTCCGGCTCAATCTCCCCCTCCGACAGCCTCCACAAGCCTTTGGCCACGAGCCCGTCGACGAAGAGGTTCTTGACGTCCGCAGCCGTAACCGTCAACGGGAGGAAATCCCCTTGGATCCACCCCACCAGCACTGTGAACCGCGCGCTGGACGGCTTCTTGGCCATGCCCTTCGCGGTTCCCTTCTTGGCACGCTCCAGCTTTTCGGTCTTGCCCTTCATCATCGTGGCGGCGGCGATCGTCGAGGCGGAGCTGAGCAGTGCGCTTAGAGCAGAGGAGGCGGAGGAAGAGAGGAGATTTGGGGGAAGAAGACAGTGCAGACCATGGCGCTACGGGATTTTATACTCTATTGAGTATCTCGCTGACTTGTGGGCCCACTATATTTCCGCGTATCTTGACCACAGACGCCGCGCGGTACGTGGCGAAATGGGCGGCGCGTGAATCGAGGCGTTGTGCTCCCACTTGCCCCAATCGTGGCATCATCTTCGCGAGGCGTGCGCCTCCCAAATTTTCGAATCCTACGAAATCCGGGCTTGACAGAGCGAACCGTCACGTCTAAAGATCCCTTCAAGTCATTGGAACAAAATTGGTGCTTAGAATTCATTCGGACACTTTCAAGGCAGAATCGATCCGAGCGAATGACAAAGATTTCAATCGACGCAGATTTCATTGAAGCCCCAAAGTACATTTGGAAGTTTGGTGCCTTATCAGAACTGGCATCGATTCCCTTTCTTACTTGAACCCCGATCCATTCGGGGGCTAATGACGAGGATATGTACCTAGGGTAGGGTCCTAGGCCTGACCTACATACCCACCCTAAACCCTAAGCCCTAAACCCTAAACCCTTGTTAGCCCAGTCGTCAGTAGTAGCAATTATGATGTACGTTACCAGTAACACTCGTCTTTATTCCCACGATCGAACCCTTGGATGCCTGGCATTTATGAGGGGCAGCGTACTCTACATAATCCGCCCCTCCCCTCTGGCACAAGGATTTGCACCTTTTGTAACTCATACTACCCACATGACAAGAGCTCCTGAGCACTGAGACGTAGGGCGGTTACCTCCACGAGAGGGGCATGAACTCATACATTTGTGTGTACTTCCTCGTCGTAGCTAGGACTCTGCTCTCTCCTTTCATACCCCTATCTTTTACTGTCAGACTCGTTCCCACGACATCAACCACTGTTCAAAAAATTACTGTGTATGTATGTACGTTCCAAAAGGTCAAAAGTCCAATTCGGCTCTTGGGAGCATATGCTCCTGTCCACCAAAAACGATTTTTGCAAATGGAAAAAAAATGGAAAAATAATAGATGTGTTCATTGTCACACCAAAACTCAACCTGCAATTTTTTAGGAGAAAAGCTAAAGTAATTTGATATGTGCAAAAAAAAACCAAGTCAAACGACAAATATTACCTCCAAATGTTACACTTATTTTTGTCCTTTTCACCGACAAAGAATTGTCATCTCGTTTCGCATGAAAATTGACAAACACACTTGCTACTAACAAAACGTCTAAAAAAATTAAGAACTAAGAAGTTCATTTACTATTTATTTTCATTTTTATCGTTCATTAGGAAGCATATGCACCCAGAGCCAAAATGGCCCTCCCTAAAAGGTGGAATTACAGGGCACCTATGATGACGTCATGAATCTTAATACCCATGGACTTAGTTTCGACGAGATGTTTATAGTGTGCATGTGTGTGTCCATGTGAGTACCTGCACTTGTACTGTGTTTATGATAAATAAAAATGAATATACTTATAAGCTCAAAGAAGAGAACGTATAACCGGTTAAAGGTAGCTGTTGGGAGTGTCAAAAGTCGTCGTGTGGTTATCCGAACTTACCACACGTGCAAGCAAGGTCGGCCTTTTTTTTTCCTCAAAAGAGAAGGGCCGATAATATCCACTGAACATCCTTCAAAACCCTCTTGTCTTATGCCTAGTGTCGCATCAGTCTCTCTATCTCTCAGGCTGGTCATAGTAATGATATCTTAGCTGATACCATGCACCCAAGGCTAGCAAACATGCCGAAATGACGGACAATTACAAAAAAAAGATTACAATAACATAGATAGATATTGTATTATAATAAATATTATATGACTATGTATCATGCATGTCAATAAATAAGATAATATATGATATTAGTCTATGACACCATGCACTATAAATATAGTATCATATGCATGATACTATTATATTATACTTCATATTATAAATAGCCTGAGATAAAACGAGACGGTACGAGTAACGTGTCCACGTGGTGAATAAACGATGTAATATGTGCATGTGAGGTCAAGACAACGTGTGTATATACATGTTGAAACAGAAGAGAGAAAATCAAAAGATAGGTTTATATAGTCGTATTAATCTCCTGCAGCTTGCATGGAGTTGCCTCACTGCACACGTACGCACGAGAGACATGGCGTGAATTCGGTCACCTACGTTGAGGGATTTCGGTTTCAGTTTCATTCGTGCATGTATGCGCGCGTGCCGCTTTTGACTGGCCGGTAGCTTCACAGGACACGTTCCACGGAAGAGCTATCTAGAGTGAAGTGGTGCAAAGCTGTTGCACTCGGCGCAAAAGATTTCGATAGCTCTTCATCCCCATCCCATCATAAACGTACGTCGCCAGCCGGACTCCACATTGCACAGCTAGCTACCACTTGTTCGGTCTCTAGCTAGCCACACCACTTCTTTCTCAATCGCCTCTCTTTCTTTTCCACGTAGAAAATAATTTTAATTGAAGATGGTGGTCTTGGTGGCTTAGGTAGAAGCTCAGAGTAGCCAGATAACCTTTTCACACGTTGTAGTAACAAACCTGCAGGCATCTAGATGCACTCAGCCAAAGTCACGAAAGGGAGAAAAGATTCGAAATAACCACGCGTAGGAGTACTCTGATTTTTACTACCACGTGAGGTTCCTGGAAGAGACATGTACATGCACGACGACTTGACTAGCTAATGATCAGCACTGCCGTAAGAAGGCTGGCCACCGATTCCAAATCAGACGATAATTAAGGCCAGCCGGTCTGGCCACTGAGACATCGACAGGGAAAATAGCATTTGAGCATGGAATAAAGCGCCGTTTGTCATTCAAGCTCGCGGCCGGTACTGGCAGACATATATGTAAGCCTAGCTACGTCACACGTAGAGCGCTCCATCATAGATTTTTTCGACTAGATTTTTCGGTTAGGTAGCGTATGATTTAACCCAATAATCCATACCAATTGCGCTCACAAAAGGGGCGGGGGAATGAGACATTAATGGGAGGGGGCAGATGATCATGCGATAACAACTTGACGCTTATCGCTTCGAGATCGCTCTCCGGCGGTGTCACCAACTTCTTCGGGACAAGAGAACAGACTGAATAGTCCAAGAATATATGTAGAGCACTAGGGTCTGGTGCATGCATGGGTGATGTGTGTGTGAGAGACTTCACAGCTGGTACCACTGCACGATGCAGCCGGTGTTGTGCGTAACTATCTCGTTTCGACCAAAGCTACAAGCAAGCGGCTAAGAATCCATGGATGGAGTCATTGGAGTGGAGCAGTGATATGCAACTTGGCTGCTAAGAAAAGGATGGAGTAACTGTAGTAAGATCGATCTGGTTGGTTATGGTAATTATAATTCTCAATGTGCTGTAAATCTCATGAGGTGAAAAGGTGAAGGAAGGAAAAGATTTGGTCGATGGCGTATCCACCAGGTGTCGACATTTAGCGTGGCCGTGGCGTACAGCTTAGCGCCTCTGTAGATTGTACTAGTGTATACGACCACGTGGTGTCGTAAGTGCAAGTGGTAAAAAACCGCACGCTACGTACGCCAGTAGTAGTCCTTACTTTTAGCCTACAGTGACATCTTCCGAGTGGAGCATCTGGACTAGGAGTAGATCGACAAAGGCAAGGACATATATTTGCATCATCCAAGTGTGAGATGGGCATGCAACCATGCATGCATGCGTGCATGCAGCTACCGTATATACTGTGACAATGAATACTGTTCAACTCCCACTAGTACAAGTCGGTCGATTGAATATGTGAAGCTGGTCGATCGTGTGGCGAGGAAAGTAAAGCTGTTTGTGTGCGTGAGTTTTTCTTCTTAAGCTTATCTTTTTTACTGAACAGAGATAAATTCAGGGTGAGACTTGTCGACGCGTCACGATGTATCCATAATCATGGAACGCCGTCGTCCTTGTCTTGTGTGACACCCGTTCAAATCCAACTTGTGAAAGCTTGTTAATTAATGGTCATTCTGAGAGGGCAGGCTGAGCTTGACCATCGTACTGCAGATTTGCCCGTGCGTTAGAGTCCGTCATGTGGTAGAAAGAAAGGCTCCGGTGTTTACGGTTCCCGCCTCCCTTCCGCTGGTGTTATTGCTGATTTGCTCGTCTTATGTGAACTCAGGGTCATGGAGGCACTATGGATACTAACCTTTACTGTCGGGATGACTCGTGTTTCATTTTAAGGTGCTTTTTAGTTTGTTTAGGATTTATGTCATGTTCAAAAAGATAATGCAACGATGACTCTTTGAAGTAGGAATAAGTTTCTTTACGCCTAACTTGACCATTGTACTACGGATTGATTTGCATGTTCATAGAGTCGATCGTGTGGCACAAAGAAAGGATCAGGCATTTAGGGTTCCTGCTTTTCGCCGGCCCCTCCGGGCCTCGTCGCCTGTGACGTTATAGCATTCACAACCGGAACAATAAGGACGGTCACCACTGAAAATTTAGATAAGTTTTACATTGCATGTAATCGCATGAATTGATGATTTGAAAATGAGGAATCCGTGGACGTTTGGTGACCGGATTTTCTGAGTGGTGGTTGTAGATGCTCTTAAGGCCATGGAGACCTGGTAGATCCGGCCTTTGCTGGTGGGATGACGCATGGCTGTTTTTACGTGTCCTTCTCAAAAAGACGAGCTGGTGACGATTACCTGAAAATGGAATAAGGTTCTCCTCGTCAAGCCTCCATCTCGACGATGTGTCTCGTGTTGCCAGAGGGTGTGTGAAGGTTTGTCTCTGACGGGTCTCATGGGCTTCGGTTCGTGTTTGTTTCCGGCGGATCCGCGTGGTTGTTGTCTTCGTTCGTCTCTATTCATGTGTTGAATCCTTCTAATCTATGTGTTTTTATTAACGACGATTGCTATGCTGGTGCGCTCGTCCTTTGGTTCTGATAAACTTAATAGCAAGCTTTTCACCAGGACTTAATTAGAAAAACGGCCATGTGCATGGGACCTCCTATTTAACGCTCTTTGCGCGTGAAGACTATATCTCGCTTGTAGCTAGTATAGTTTACGTCTCGCTTGAAGGTTTCCATTCCCTGTCGTAACTGGGCTGACCAGTTGCATTAGTTTTTATCAATCGCTAGCTAAGTTTGATTGCTTTATTGTAGCTTTGTTGTACTTGCCCTTTTTTTTCTAGTTCTCTTTTGGTTTTTCTTTCGGTTTTCTTTGTTTCCTCACTAGTTTTCTTGGTTTTTCTATTTTCTTTGTTGTACTTCAATTTTCTTTGTTTCTTTGTCGTTTTTTATTTATTTTTTCTTTTTATTATAATTTAGTTTTATTTCTGTTTTGTTTTATAATTTTTTGTCGGTTTTTATAATTTTCCACTTTTTTAACACATTCCTACCTTCTTAGTACAGACTTAAAATTTCAGGGTACACGTGCAACATTATTTATTTGATACACGTTGTATATTTCTAAAATACACAATATACTTTCTTTTCTTAAAACCATATTTTCTAACACCTTCTCAAAGACATGGTCAACAATATCAAATAGACGGTTAATATTTTTTAATGTCAATAAACATTTTATTCAAACAACAAGATCTTTTTTTAACATTCTGCGAACATTTTTACAATTTCATGGGAATGTTCTGGGAATCACGTGACTATTTCTTTACAAATGCCCCGTACATTTTTTTTGTAACAGCAACAAACATTGTTTCAAATTATATGAACATTTTTAAATTGTATAAATATTTTTGGTAACTCAAGAATATTCTTTTAAATGTCATTTAGATTATTTTTATTGGTAAAGAACTTTTTACACAACAGAAGCATTTTTTTATTGTACATTTTCCATAAAGTTTTCTTTTAACACATATTTTGAGCACTTTTTTAAATACATGGTCAATATTATTTTAAACACATGTTCAGATAGTTTTTAATGGTAAGAAAAATATGATTTGTTTTTACATTCAATAAAAAAAGAAGTCTCACAAACATTTTTTTAAATGCTGGAACATTTCTGTAAAATTTTACTTACAATTTTTAAGTTGTACGTTTTTTTTTATAGTAGGCAATTCAAAAAAATACATTGTACATACATTTTTCTAAAATTTGATATACATATTTTTGAAATTTAGAAACATTATTTTGCTTTCCTGAATAATTTGTGAATTGTGCTAGCATTCTTTATACTTCGATTACATTTTTCAAATTCATATTTTTATTTTTATCCCATAAATTTACATTTTATAAAATATGTTCATTTAAAATGTGAATAAATAGAAGAAGGAAAGAAATGAACTTAGCATTACATAAGCGCAACGACTCACGTCCCAACTGGGCCAGCCCACCATCGACTCCATGTATTGTGCTTGTGGGAGAGGCTGTTATCGTATGAGCAGAAGCATTATGGACTTTTTCCCTCTCGTTAAGGCTATGGTTCTCGAGGGGTGATTCACCGCCGTCGAGCTTTGATCTTCCCTGCCCGCGATATTCTCTGTAGTTTTCCTCTCTTGGTCGGCTGGGGCACTCAAGTGTCGCAAGGGTCGGACGGGGGGTGTACGGGAGAGCAAGGAGCCTGGGGTTTCCGCAAAACGACTCGATTTAAACCTCGGGTTAGTGATCTACATGGCTTCTGAGGTAGCGTCGAGTTCGGCAAAGATGAGTGACATCGAGAAGATAATGCAAGAATTGGGCCCTAAGGAGGAGGACCTAGATGATGTGGACTTTGATGAGGAAAAAGCTCCGCTGGCGGTGGCCCGGTGGGTTGCTTTGGCTAGAGTTAACACAGTGAAAACCTATAGCGAATTATGGTTCTTTCAGAATATGAGATCGGCATGGGATCTAGCGCAGGAGGTAAAGTTCAAGCCTTTGGAGGACAATCTCTACACTATCGAATTCTTCCGTCTAGGGGATTGGGAGAGGGTCATGCAGGAGGGGCCGTGGCACTTCCGGGGAGATGTTGTGATCATCGGGGACTATGATGGGATCACGAAGCCAACCACCATTAAACTAGACACAAATGACATATGGATTCTAATTCATGATGTTCCTGACCTGTATGGTCATCTGGTTCCGTCCCTGGCTGCAAGGTGGGTGAGGTGTTGTTCTCGGAGACCTATTACCAGGATTTCACAAGGAATTTTCACCATGTTTGCACAAGGATCAATGTCAATAAACCAATCAAGAACGCGGTCTCCATGATTCGGGGGGTGTCGTGGTTTTGTCACGGCAGATGTCCGAAGACTTAAGTTCGAGGCCATCACCAAGGTGATGGACTCGAAGGGGTTGGTTGAGACGAGGGACATGAGTTTACCCAGGTTCGGCCTCTCAAGAAGAGGTAAAAGCCTATGTGCTGCTTGTGTTGTATTAATTGTACTATTGCGTACAAGGGAGCGGATTCGCTTGACCTAGTTCTCGATTGATTGGTTTCTGTCTTAACCGACCTGGGGTCCCGCCTTTATATCAGAGGTCGAGGCCCTAGGTTACATGAGTCCTATACCGACTCTTACAATGTAGACAATCATGTCTCTAAGTCGCCTTGCCATCTTGGGCAAACTGTCTCCGGACGACTTAACCGCCCGGGTCTTCACACCATCTTCTGTTTGGGCCTTCATCTTGGCCCATCTTGGTAAGCCTCCATACAACCAGGCCTATGTCTTTCGGCCCGCTTCCCTAGTCTTGATTATGAGGCACCAGGTATGACCCGGCCCCACCTGGGCAGGTCTTACCACGGGGTTATATCCCCAACATTAGGCCCCAGGTTGATTTGAGCCTACTGAGGTCAATCTTCAAACTCACTTGGAGGCGAGTCTCACACTCCATCACCTGAAAGGAAATATATAACCCGTCCTGACGTCACATTGAATATGCCAAAAAGATTCCATGACGTCCACAAGGGATCTTTTCACTAAAACTGTCGGCCCGAAAATCGAGGCGTCTGTCTCGGTCGGTCAGTTTCTGTCACCTTGATTCCCGCGCCGGTTCGGCCTTCCAGCCTCTTAAACAGGACCGCGGAGGGTCCTTCTCACTTCCTCTGTCGCCCGCACTTCTTCTTCTTCCTCTCGATGCCATCACCCTCGAGCTCCGTCGCGCTGGTGAAGCTCCGTCGCCGTCATCAACCCAGGCCGCTACATCAACCTGAACGGACCAGAGTTTCGCCCGTGTCCGCCGCGCCCCGTCCGGTACGTCTTTCTCCCCCCTTAGATCCGTAACTTAGAGCTTCAAATCCATCAAGTTCATCGGCTCCATTAGTGCGTGAGCTTTTCTTGCAATGCCGAGCGACAAGTAACTCCGTAAATCTCGCAATGTTCGTCTTCCCACTGCGGTAGGTCGTGTAGAATCTCCAACTGGCTAGTATAGATCTGTAGTTGTTCCCTTTTCTGTAGTTAAACTTATTCGTTCTTCCTCAGTTCCTCGCTAGGGCTAAGATAAACTCGGTTTTTTCTTTGCCCGTAGATCTTGCAGCTTCATTTTATCACGTGAAACCTGTTATAGATCCTTAGCGATTTTCGCATCACGGTTTTGTCCACCTTAACCCGCCGAAAAACTTCTGGCTCTAGTAATAAACTGTACCGGCGGCTTAGCTTCGTAGTGCTTAAATTCATCAGCCGCCCCTAGTTGTCTATCACTTTCTAACTCTCCGTGTACCGTCACCTTTCACAGTAATAACCCGCCATCATGTCTCGTGCGTCTTGTTCCTGCAATTAGGCGGCTTTGTGGTCTCTGAGGAGTTCCTGCAAGATTTCATAGATGCAGGAACTTTGCCGGCTAAAGACGTTATCCATTGGCGGGTTCCGGGCAAAGAGAAGAAACCCATCCCTCAAGAGGGCGAAATAGTTATATTTGCTGACCACCTTGCACACGGTTTCAGCCTGCCCGACTCTAAATTTTTCCAAGACGTCCTCCATTTCTTCAAGCTGCATCCTCAGGACATTGCGCCCAACTCCGTCTCTAATATGTGCAACTTCCAAATCCTTTGCGAAGCTTAATTACAAGAAGATCCGTTAGTTGACCTCTTCCGCGAGTTCTTCTACGCCAACCGCCAGACGGAAGTGGCGGCTGGCCCAAGCTTAGAACTCGGCGGAGTCTCCATCCAAAGAAGATGGGATATGTCTTTCCTGGCTGTTCGAATGCCAAGTCACCCCAAGGAATGGAATAAAACTTTGTTTTATTGCAAGGACACGTCTCCAGAGGGAGAACATCCACTGTCGGGTTATCGTCCTACCCGGCTTCGCACCACAACTGAACTCCCATACCGGATGTCAGCCTCCGAACGAGCAAAATATGCTCCGGCTTTCGCCAAGATTAGAGCCCTCATGGCAAACGGTCTGACAGGAATCGACCTGACCCGCTGTTGGATCTCCTGGAAGGTCATACCTCTGAGCCGGCGGGACCGGCTTATGTGTGAATATACAGGTGACGCCAATGACCCCCTCTGCTTCAATCACACCACTCTGACAGAAGAGAACATCATTGCTGCCATCAAGGGACTTATCCGTGAGTCCCAAGAAGCTTGCCGCACCGTCGGGTTACAGCATTTCTATGCTGCAAACCCGGCCCCAGATGTAAGAGCAACTTTGAAATTTCTTTGCTTCCGGGTTAAATATATATGTATGTAGCGACCTTTAACCTCTTTCGGCGGCTCTTGCTTTCGGGCTAGTTCTAGCTTCTGGAAGAAAAATACACTCATCCCGCGAAGAAGTCTAAGGAGAAGACCGGCGGCCGTAAGAAGAAGACTGTTATTCCTGAGCAGCATGAAGTTGATGACTCCGAGGTAGAACTTGACTCTCTTAGCTGTCTCTTTATGCGTCTTACTAATAATAATTACTCACGGGAAGAATCGGAGACAAGCCATGCCAACGCTCCTTAGGTAACCTATATTTCATCTGACTCCGAACACCTTCCACCAAAGAAAACACGGCGGGTTGTCCGAAAAGTCCCGTTTTCTCATCCTCTTGCTCATTTAGGCCCCGATTTTCCTTTCAAAAAGCAACAGCACACCTCCCGACGCCAGACCCGGAGCAGCAGCTCTGAAGATCTTGTGGCCAGGTTATCCAATTCTCTGGCTCAACGGAAGCGGCCGGCTGAGGTAATCATTCAACTAAGTTCAGCTTTGTCAACCTTGCATCATAACCTTACTCTGCTTTATATTGCCTTAACTGCCTTCAAGACACTTCCCCATTGTGAGGAGACTCTACAACGACTAAGCTGCCGCCTCTGAAGATCAGTCCAGAGTGCGTGCTTTTATGTCTGCATCATATTCTTTGTCATCCTTGATCTTTATATAATAATCTTATGTGCTTTCGAGGGATCAAGCAAAACGAAGGAAGACTGGCGGGTCTACTTCTGCCCCCACTGCCCAAGAGCCGGAGACTGCTAAGCCAGACTCTCCTACGGCTCATGTTGAGCCCTCTATAGCCACAAAGGATGCGCCTGAAGACACTCGTCGGTCCTCCGAGCCGGCGGCCCATGAGATGGCAACTGATAGTCCTCCGAGGACCAGTTCTAAGCCGCCCAGCCCTTCAACAACCGTCGAAGATCCAGCTCTTCCAGACGTCCTCATTACTGGGACTGGCTTTCAACCTCCCAAGCCCCATGTACTGACAAAGCACACTGAGAAGGCTGAAGCTTCTCACAAACTAGACTTTGAGTTCTTCGTGCTGGAGAAATTAACTGCCGATGAATTACATGCTGGTTATCTGAACCGCCTCTCCACAAGCCGGAACATGGAGCTCAAACTTGTCGGTTTAATGAAGAAAAATATGAGGTACTCTTGTCTTCCCTTATATCCTTATGTAGCCCCCAAGAGCTGGTTTAAAATTGCAAATGGTAAACCGGGTCTTCCAATCGGTGTCATAAGTAGAACAACTTAGCCTATAGCCCCCAAGTATCGGCTTAACATGTACATGTGGAGCTGGTACTCAGCGTTGATGACTTGATCAATGGTAACCCCCAAGTCCGGGTCAGTATAAGAATAATGAGCCGGAACTTCACTGTAGACTTGGAAAGCATCGATCTAGCCCCAAAGTGCCGGCTTAACTTGATGAAGATGAGCCAGAACTTTATTGAAGACTTGGAAAGCATCGTTGTAGCCCCCAAGTGTCGGCTTAACTTGATGAAGATGAGCCGAAACTTCATTGTAGACTTGGAGAGCAAACGGACATTAGCCCCTAAGTGTCGAGTATATTGCTTGCAATCTGCTGAGACTTGCATTATATTCCCTTAGCTGACCTATCTAGTAATATTTTATCCTTGTGACTTACCCCTCCTTTTCTTTTGTATGTCACAGGAAGCTTTGAGCAATGTCGAGTCTGATCTGACCGGCTTAAAGGGCAATCTTGCTTCCCAGCAAGCCGCCCGAGGTGAAGCAGAGGAGAAGTGTCGGCTTGCCGCCGAAGAGCTTGCAAAGGTTAAATCTGACTGTGCTGCTTTCAAGAAGGCCGCTGAGGCGGAGCAAACTGCCCTGGCCAAACGTGCAGATGATGCTGACCAGCGGCTCAAGCTTGTATCAGACGAGTTGTAGACCTTGAAGCGCCATATCTCGAATATGACTGCTGCTATTTTTGGTAAGTACTGAATACTCAGCCAATTTCCTTACTTAAAAGACTGTGCAGGCAGCTGATGAAACGAAACCCGTCTTCGCAGGTCAAAGAAGCCGTCAGCTTGGTGCTGACAACTTGTTGTAGCTGAAAGCCGTCTATACCTTGTTAGAGCAGTTATACTGGGGGACCCTTTGCACTATTAGAGCCATGCTGAACAAAGAAATTATTCCCAACTTCATGAAAGGAGTCATAGAGCTCTTATCCACCCTGCCGAAGCAAATCAAAGAGCTCAAACGATCAGCCGCCCAGAAGGGAGCAATTGCTGCGATAAGTCGGGCTTTGGCCTTTGCGCCAGAGCTGGCTGCTAAAGAGATGATGGATGGCTTTCCGTCCAAGAAAGACGAAGGGTTAGAGTTCACAGAAGCTGACTACGCCCATTGTATGAAGGCCTCCAGGATACTTGCATCAGTATTGGCGGAGGAGGTTGATCTGTCTACTTACTAGGCGGCTTACAGTGCTAAAAACAAGCGAGTGCGCTGCCCAACCTTCGAGGCCAGGGACTTAACTCATGCACGCTGTAAGTACCTCTTTGCCCCTGACATTGAGCCATCTCCCCTCTTTGAAGAGGCTAAGTTTGAAGCTTTAACAAAGTGCAACTGGGACGTGGACAATCTTCAGATCGAGGAGGTCAAAGACCCGCCGCGGGATGACCCGCCGTCAAGCTGAACAAGTTTATCCTGCAGTGGGATAACCCGGCTCCTTGACCCGCCAAAATTGGAGCAGTGTAAAAACTTTAAGTCTGGCTTTTTGGGCTCTGTGGAGAGCTTTCTAATAGGCTTAGAAAAAACCTTCATTGCCTGAACCGTGCCATCGTGCACGTGCACAACTTGATATATCTTTATATGTTTTGTGCTTCACTCGTATCTTGTCATCAGCCTTCATGGCGGCTTATCTTAAGAGACAAAGCCTGCGAAAACAAACAGCAGAATATATTCTGCCTTGCTATGAGGGTGTCTTGAAAATAGCGCAACCCGGGGATGTCAAATCTTTCCTGACCTTGCTTTGTCAAAAACTCATATGCCAGTTCTTCTGGGTGGACTCGCTACTAGAACTCTTTACCAGTATAGGGTCTCTATCGAGATTGACCGTCAATTTCTTTGGACGGCTCAAGGTCTCTAGGCGATATTAACTAATAAGAGTGTAACGAACCAGAAAGAGATGTAGCAGGCCATGAGTACCCTTAAGGCCCATAAGCCACCTCTCACGTGACATAAATCCGTTGTTTGAACTTTAAACAGTGCAGGGTCTTTAAAAGAGTAAGTGTTTAAAAGTACGAATGGGACACATAGCGGAGAGTCGGTAGTAGATGGGTGAGTTTGTCCTCATTTTCCGTAAGCCGGCCCTCACGTGAAAAGAGCCACCGCTTTAACCTTAACTAGTATAGAGTCTCTAGCGATATTGGCTGCCAAATATGTTTGAACAACTCAGGGTCTCTAATTGAGATTAACTGGTGAGAGTTCGACGGGTCACATAGCGGAGCAGGATCAGCATACAGGCAGGTTTAACTCAAACTTGCAGTGGCTTAAGAGCTGATCAAGAGGGTGTGCAAGCTAAACCCGGTGGGTTGGAGGCCTCCAAATGATCTTGTTGACGGAGTCAACTTTTGGGTATATAACCCACCTTACTATGGCTTAAGAGCCGATCAAAAGGGTGTGTGAGCTAAACCCGGTGGGTTGGAAGTCCCCCAGATGACCTTGTTGACGGAGTGAACTTTTGGGTATATAACCCGCCTGACTGTGGCTTAAGAGCCGATCAAAAGGGTGTGTAAGCTAAACCCGGTGGGTTGGAAGCCCCCAGATGACCTTGTTGACGGAGTCAACTTTGCACGAGCTGAGATACGTGAAACGGCAGAGGCACCAGCTTGCAGGGATGCCAACTTTATTATATATATATGTGATATGTACAATGGTGGTGTACAAAGTCGAGTATTGATGACTCAAGTATAGTAAGGCCGTAGATGAGCTATATTCCACGGCCGGCGGGTCTCCTACCCAAAGGTGCTTGACTCGTCTCATATATCAATGAGATAATACAACCCGTTGTTGAGATTTCTGCTGACCACGAAAGGTCCTTCCCATGGAGGAGATAACTTGTGCGTATCCATCTGATCTTGAATCAAACACAACACCAAGTCGCCTTCTTGAAACGTTCGGGTCTTAACTCTGCGGCTATGGTAGCGGCGCAGGTCTTGTTGATAAATTGCCGATTGAGCCGCCGCCAGATCACGCTCTTCATCCAAAGCATCCAACGCGTCTTGACAGGCTGTCTCATTATCCACCTCAACGTAAGCCGCCACTCGTGGCGAGTCATGACGTATATCGCTTGGTAACACGGCTTCTGCGCCATAAACCATGAAGAAAGGCGTATAGCCTGTTGATCTGTTGGGAGTAGTTTTGATGCTCCATAAGACTGATGGCAGCTCCTCTACCCAACAACCCGGCGTTCACTGCAGAGGAACCATAAGTTGGGGTTTGATGCCTCTCAAGATCTCCTGGTTAGCATGCTCTACCTGACCATTGGATTGTGGATGAGCAACCATAGAAACATCAAGCCGGATGTGCTCACTTTCACATAACGTTTGCATAGCCTCCTTGGATAAGTTCATACCATTGTCGGTGATGATACTATGAGGGTAACCAAAGCGGTATATCAATTTTCTGACAAACTGAACCACCATAGCCGTGTCACACTTGCTGACCGGCTCAGCCTCCACCCACTTGGTAAACTTGTCCAACGCCACCAAGAGGTGGGTCTTCTTGTCCTTGGATCTCTTGAAGGGCCCAACCATATCAAGCCCCCAGACTGTAGACGGTCAGATAATTGGAATCATTCGCAATTCCTGAGCCAGCACGTGAGCATGTCGTCCAAACTTCTGACAACCATCGCACTTGAGAACCAAGTCTTCTGCATCCTTGTGAGCCTTTAGCCAGAAGAAACCATGCTGAAAGGCCTTGGCCACCAGAGATTTTGAGCCGGCATGATGACCACAATCGCCAGCGTAAATTTCATTCAAGATTTCTTTACCTTCTTTAGGTGAAACACAACATTGAAAAACGCCGGTAACATTGCACTTATGTAAATCGCCGTTGATGATTGCCATAGACTTAGCTCGCTGGACGATCTGTCTTGCCAAGGTCTCATCCTCAGGTAACTCGCCGTGTGTCAAGTATGCTAAGTAAGGCAGCGTCTAGTCGGGGATAGCATGTAGAGCCGCCACCAGCTGCCCCTCCGGGTCAGGTATAGACAAGTCTTCCTCTGAAGGCAGTTTGACTGACAGGTGATGTAGCACATCCAAGAATACATTAGGTGGCACTGTCTTTCGCTGAGAGCTCAGTCTGGACAATGCATCAGTCGCCTCGTTTCTGCGACGATCAATATGATGCACCTGATAGCCCTTGAAGTGACCAGCGATTTCATCCACCTCCTGACAATAAGCCGCCATCCACGGGTCCTTGGAATCCCATGTGCCTAAAACTTGCTGGGCCACGAGATCTGAGTCGCCAAGACATCGAACCTGGCTCAGGTTCATCTCTTTAGCCACCCGGAGGCCATGAAGTAAAGATTCATACTCAGCTGCATTGTTAGTACAACGAAACTTCAACCTTAACACATAACAGAACTTGTCACCTTTAGGGGAGGTTAAGGCAACCCCAACCCTTGATCCTTCCAGTTGTCTGGATCTGTCAAAGTGAATCGTCCAGTATGTGTTATCCGGCTTCTCCTCGGGCGCCTGACACTCTGTCCAGTCATTTATGAAATCCACCAAGGCTTGAGACTTGACCCCCATGCGAGGCACGCATTTCAGATTAAGAGGCCCAAGCTCCAATGCCCACTTAGCAATCCTGCCGGTGGCTTCTCCGTTTTGAATTATGTCCCCCAACGGGAAGAGCTAACCATTGTGACTTGGTGTCCCAGGAAGTAATGCTTCAGCTTACAGTTTGCGATGAACACCCCATATACCAGCTTCTGCCAATGTGGGTACCTCTGCTTGGATTCTATTAGTACTTCACTGATATAGTAAACCAGCCTTTGAACCGGATATTCTTTCCCTACCTCCTTACGCTCAACAACAATCACGGCATGGATTGCCCTGTTATTAGCCGCCATGTATAGCAGTAGAGGTTCCTTCTCAGCCGAAGCAGCCAAGACCGGCGGCTCAGTGAGTTGCTTCTTGAGTGCTTCAAACGCTTCACCCGCCGCCGTACTCGAGACAAAGTTGTCTATCTTCTTCATCATCTGGTATAAAGGAATGGCCTTCTCACCCATGCGGCTTATGAACCGTCTTAATGCAGCAATTTGACCCTCCAGGCGTTGAACATCATTGATGCATGCGGGCTCAGACAAGGAAGTAATAGCCTTTATCTTGTCAGGATCCGCTTCAATGCCTCGTTCGGAGACGAGAAAACCCAAAAGTTTGCCTACAGGAACTCCAAAACACACTTAGCCGGGTTAAGCATCATCTTGTAGACCCGTAAGTTATCGAAAGTTTCCTTCAGGTCGTCAAGTAGAGTCTCCTTCTTCCTTGACTTAACCACAATATCATTCACATATGCATGAACATTGTGTCCAATTTGACTGTGAAGACAGTTCTACACACAACACTGGTAAGTCGCCTGGGCACTCTTGAGACCAAAAGGCATACACACATAGTAGAAAGCACCAAAAGGCATGATGAAAGTCGTCTTCTCTTCGTCCTTGACTGCCATCTTGATCTGGTGATAACCGGAATAAGCATCTAGGAAGCTTAAACTCTCACAACCCACCGTTGCATCAATAATCTGGTCGATACGGGGGAGAGCAAATGGGTCAACTGGACAAGCCTTGTTAAGATCCGTGTAATCCACACACATACGCCATGTGTCATTCTTCTTAAGCACTAGCACCGGGTTAGCAAGGCACTTTGGGTGAAACACTTCCACAATGAACCCTGCTGCCAGAAGCCGGGCCACCTCTTCCACAATAGCCTTACGCCTTTCTTCATTGAACCGCCGGAGGAACTGCTTAACCGGCTTAAACTTAGGATCCACATTAAGGTGGTGCTCACCAAACTCTCTCGGTACACCCAGCATGTCAAAAGATTTCCATGCGAAGATGTCATGATTCTCATGGATGAATTCGATGAGCGCGCTTTCCTATTTGGGATCCATATTGGCCCCAATAGTGAATTGTTGTGATGAGTCGCCCGGAGTGAAATCCACCAACTTGGTATCATCCGCCGCAAACTTGAGGGGCGGCTCAGATTCCGTGGTAGGCTTTTTGAGTGGAGTCATGTCCTCCGGGTCAACATTTTCCTTATAGAACTTGAGCTCTGCTTCAGCACAACTTGACTCTACATAAGTTGCGTCTCCTTCCTCACACTCAATTTCCTTCTTCCGATCACCATGCAAGGTAATCGTTCTATTCAATCTGGGCATCTTGAGCTGTAAGTAGACATAGCAAGGCCTTGCCATGAACTTGGCGTAAGCCGGACGTCCAAACAGGGCATGATACAGACTTTTGATTTTGACCACCTCAAACCACAAGGACTCCACCATGTAGTTATAATCGTCACCAAAAGCAACCTCCAAGGAGATCTTACCCACTGGATAAGCCGACTTTCTGGGTACCACGCCGTGAAAGACCGTCAAAGAAGGCCTAAGATCCTTATCAAGCAACTTCATCCGGTAGAAAGTGTCCTAGTACAGGATATTAATGTTGATGCCGTCATCCATAAGTACCTTAGTAAACACATATCCTCCCACTTGAGGGGAAACTACCAAAGCCAGCTGCCCCGGGTTATCAACACGCGATGGGTGATCCTCTCTACTCCAAGTTATGTCGTACTCAGACCACTTCAAGTATTGTGGGAGAGCTGGCGTGACCGCATTAACCGCCCGCTTGCACACCTTCTGGTCTCGCTTGTCAAGGCAGGTTGTAAAAACATGATATTGACCCGTGCTGAGCTGCTTCGGATTACTCTGATACCCAGATTGGTTACTCTGCTGCTGATTACTACCACCAGATTGCTGATGATGACCTCCTTGATTGCTCTGGCCGTGATAACCAGATCCTGAGCTGCCGGTGCCGATACCGGCTCCTGACCCGCCTGGCGCTGAGCCGCCCGGCGGGCCACCACCGTTGTCATGATGCTGCCGCAAGCTGTAATCCCAAAATTGTCGCATAATGTGGCAATTCCTCCATGTATGGCACGCCGCCCTATCGGGCCGGTTGTGCTCCGGACAAGGCTTATTGAGCATCTCCTCTAGGTTGAAAGGAGTTTTACCCTTATTAAAGGGTTGCTTGAAGTTCCCATTGCCCTTAGAGCGATTGTTTCCGGCGCTGGTGTTTGCCACCAATTCTGACCCGCCGTCCGGATTCTTCCTCTTGCCATGGCTGCCGCTGCCAGCCATACCCTTACCATTGTTATTCTTCTTT
The DNA here is from genome assembly GCA_022496015.1 of Hordeum marinum. Taxonomy (NCBI): domain Eukaryota; kingdom Viridiplantae; phylum Streptophyta; class Magnoliopsida; order Poales; family Poaceae; genus Hordeum; species Hordeum marinum. Next base: position 62,283,149 of record CM039673.1, read on the forward strand.
CCCTAACCTGATTTCTCCTCATCAGAGCCTGGGTCTTTCGTATTGTCAGAGTCGGCGTACTTGGTGAGAGCCGCCATGAGCTCCCCCATGTCTTGACACGAGCGCTTGAGCCGGCCAAGCTTCTGCTTCAGAGGCATAAAGTGGCAATTCTTTTCCACGATGAAAACCGCTTGAGCCGATGTAATCTGCTCAGACGAGTGGATGATAATTGAGACCCGCCGGACCCAATGATGAGCCGATTCGTCCTCCTGTTGCACACAATGATCTAAATCCACAATCGTCATGGGCTGCTTGCACGTTCCCTGGAAATTCTTGATGAACTTCGCCTTTAGATCAGCGCAGAAATTAATGGTGTTGGGTGGCAAGCCCTTCAGCCACGTGCAAGCTGGTCCTTCAAGCATCATGATGAAATATTTGGCACACACTACATCACTGATGTCTAACATCTCCATGGCCAGTTCATAGCTTTCAATCCAAGCTTCTCGGGGTAAGTCAGCAGTATAATTGGGGACCTTGTGAGGGCCCTTGAAATCCTTTGGCAGCCTCTCATTCCGCAAAGACGGCGCTAAGCATGGCACTCCCACAGCCCTGGAGGTTATTCCTGCCCCCACCGAGGTGGAAGGCACGGGTGCGGGTTCTTGATGAGCCGTCGCCGCCGCCAGAGTCGCTGCTCCTTGCTGTGCTCTCGCCCGATCCACTAGCGTCTGAGCATCCAGAGCCGCCCGGTCAACTCGCGGCAGGTTCCGGTGTTGATCGCTGCTAGAAACCGCCGGTGCTTCATAACGTCGGCTGTAACTGTGGCTGAGGATGGGGGTTGAATGCACGTGACTCCAGTTGTAAGTGTACTTCTCCTGCTAGGCCATCACTGTCTGCAGGTATCCAATAGCGTTTCGCACCTCCTCTGCAAAAGGCGCCTCGTGCGGGATAGGGATTGTACCCAGCCGGGTTGCTGCCGCCACCATGTTTTCCGTCGGGTTGGAATAGTGACCTGCCAGCGTGGGATTGACATTGGTGAGGCCTAGTTCCGTCGGGGCGGGTTAAGCTGCTGAACCGCCAGCCGATTTTTGGGTACTTCCGCTGTCCGTCCCGTTCCCGGCATGTGGAAAATGTTCCTGGCCTCATACTGATTCGGCAAGCGGGACTGATGCCTCATCTGCTGAACCGTCATTGCACACTGTTGTTCCATCTCAAGGCGGAAAGCATCCGCCCTAAGGCGCTCCGCCTCCGCCTCCATCTGATCCTTCAGCGCATTGATCTCCTGTTGGACCTCGGTCATCTGGTCCTTCAGCCTCGTGATCTCCGTGTTCTGGGACGCTTGATTTTAAGTCGTGATCTCCGTGGTCATCAAGGTTGTAAGCTCGTTCATTAGATCCAGAAGAACCTGAGCTGGTGGCCTACCAGCCCCCGAACCTGCTGCATCGGCAGTTGTGCTGCTCGGGGCTAGTGTTGAACCTTCCGTGAAGACGGCAGCACGGCTCGGCGGCTCATAATCCTCCGGCTCGTGATATTCCGATTCGGGATAAGACTCGACGTAGCCCCCGAGCCTGCCATCGTGAAGCTGGTAAATTGATTTCGTCTCTCCTCTCGAAGATCTGTCCTCTGAGAAGATGAGAGTTTCCTGCGACATAGAATCTTCAAGATCCATGCCCTGAGTAAAGCTGACGAAGACATGCTTCCTTACCGGGTCACCACGGGCGGATTGCACGTGTCGGGCGGGTTGCGTGCGCCAGACCGGCTCGATGATGTCGGTGCCGACATCCGGCCCGGATTCTGGCCCGCCGATCTTGCCGATGAAGATATGGATTCCGCCGAAGGGGATCCAGAAACCGTACTCAATTGAGTCGGCCTCGGGGCCCCAGCCGGCATCGTGATGTAGAGCCGACCATGGCGACTCTTTCTCATCCTACCAATAGTGTACCCCTCGATCCCTGGGAGAGATCCCTTTGAGAAATCAACCCCATCGAGCGTTGGCCCCACGGTGGGCACCAACTGTCGTGGTCTTGTCACAACAGATGTCCGAAGACTTAAGTTTGAGGCCATCGCCAAGGTGATGGACTCAAGGGGTTTATTGAGACGAGGGACACGAGTTTAGCCAGGTTTGGCCCCTCAAGAAGAGGTAAAAGCCTACGTCATGCTTGTGTTGTATTGATTGTAGTATCGATTACAAGGGAGCAGATTTGCTTGACCTAGTTCTTGATTGATTGGTTTTTGTCTAAACCGCCCCGGGGTCTCGCCTTTATATCAGAGGTCGAGGCCTTGGGTTACACGAGTCCTATACCGACTCTTACAACATAGACAATCTTGTCTCTAAGTCGCCTTGCCATCTTGGGCAAACTATCTCCGGGCGGCTTAACCGCCTAGGTCTTCACACCATCTTCTATCTGGGCCTTCATCTTGGCCCATCTTGGTAAGCCACCGTACAACTAGGCCTATGTCTTTCGGCCCGCTTCCCTGGTCTTGATTATGAGCCGCCAGGTATGACTAGGCCCCACCTAGGCGGGTCTTACCACGGGGTCTAGCCCCAACAAGGGGCGAGTGCCAAATCAACAAGGTAAAATATGAAAAGCTTCCAGAGTGGTGTGCGGTCTGCAGCATGATGAGCCATCTCTTCAAGGAACATGGCAGCGGCATTCATCCACCATCGACTTTGGTGTTAAAAGATCCCAGGTGAGGGAGTCCTGGTTTAAGGGGTCCTCGGATAGCCGACCTGTTTCTCATGGGCCGGACTATGTGGGCTGTTGGATGAGCAATTTATGATCACAGGCCCCGTCGCCAGGGTGGAAGCTTCAAGGAGCCATGGCGTGTCCTCCAAATTTTCGACAGTAGATAGGCATGTTTTTCCTTCGATGTGTAACCGACCATGTGTAAACCCTAGGTACCTTCGACGTCTATATAAGCCGGAGGGTTTCATGTTGTAGGATGAAGAACAACCCGGCTAGGGTTTAGCTATTCGATCTTGAGGTATATCAACTCTGTAACCTTCATGCCATCAATATAATCAAGCAGGACGTAGGATTTTACCTCCATAGGAGGGACCAAACCTGGGTAAACATCGTCTCCTTCGTCTCCTATTACCATCGATTCTAGTCTCACAACTCGGGACCCCCTACCCGAGATCCGCCGGTTTTGACACCAACATTGGTGATTTCATTGAGAGTTCCGCTGTGATCGCTAAAGGAATCGATGGCTCGCTTCGTCATCAACGAAGAGGTCCGCAACATGGACACTTTTGTCCCCGAATAGATCTTCACTTTCGGCAGCATTGTGTTGCTCGCTGACCCAACCAGCCATCTAGGTTGGGTCAGAAGCTTCGCCCCTGACCAACAGGTCAGATTCGGGAACCTAGAGTTCTCCGTGGACTCTCGGGGTGACCTCTCGCTAACCGGGAGCGAAGTCTCGCCTGCCGCGTCCAAAGACTCTGAGCCTTTAACCTCGGATTCCTCTTTCGGTCCCGCCCACGGGATCTACCCTGGTGATGACCTGACTCTTAGTCCAGATCCGTCCATAGTGCCAGATGATCGGATACCTATTCTTGCCGAACACACCCCTAGCACGGACACAACGGAGGTCAACTCCAAAAGCTCCTAGCAAGTTGACCCGATCGAGCTCTCGATACTCAATGAGGCCCTAGATTGGATCTCGTCGATGAAGATTACCGATGACCCAACCCCGATCCATGCTCAAATCGGTCTCAGGGCGGGCCAGAAGGAATTTTTCGTCCCACCCACCACCCACTTGATAGCAACAGTCAAAGATTTAACCGACATGTTGGACTATGCCTCTGAGGAGCCAGAATACATGGATGGGGACGATTGCACTCCCACCCCTGTTAACACAGGGCGATGGGCCGCCTCCTCCACATACGATGTCTACATGGTGGACACTCCAGCCGCTAATGGTGAGCACACACCTAAAAATGATGGCGACAAGTCGGGTGAAGCACCATCAAGGCGCCGGAAGTCGTATAAACGGTTAAAAGGCCAAAAGGGAAGGAAAGATATCATCGGCACCTGGGCGGAGATACCCCGGAAGACCTCGGTGATCCCAATATCCACGAACACCCACTAAAGGGTCAGGAGAGGCCTAAATACCAACGCAACCCTGATGACCTAAATGATTCCGAGGACGACAATTACCTCCACATATCGAGGAGGAGGACGTCTCGGAAGCCGATGACTTTGCCATCCCCGATAATCTTGAAGATCGGGAACTGGTCAGGCAACAGCTTATAGCCACGGCCCGCAGCCTAAAAGCAAAAGAATGGCAGTGATGACCCAGAAGTATAGGGGATCTATCGTAGTCCTTTCGATAAGTAAGAGTGTCGAACCCAACGAGGAGCAGAAGGAAATGACAAGCTGTTTCTAGTAAGGTATTCTCTACAAGCACTGAAATTATCGATAATAGATAGTTTTGTGATAAGATATTTTGTAACGAGTAACAAGTAAAAAGTGTAGCAAAGCTGCAGCAAGGTAGCCCAATCCTTTTTATAGTGAAGGACAGTCCTGGACGAACTCTTATATAAAGCAAAGCGCTCCCGAGGACACATGGGAATTTTTGTCAAGCTAGTTTTCATCATGCTCATTTAATTCGCATTCATTACTTTGATAATTTGATATGTGGTTGGACCGGTGCTTGGGTGCTGCCCTTACTTGGACAAACCTCCCACTTATGATTAACCCCTATCACAAGCATCTGCAACTACAAAAGAAGAATTAAGGTAAACCTAACCATAGCATGAAACATATGGATCCAAATCAGCCCCTTACGAAGCAAATCATAAACTAGGGTTTAAGCTTCTGTCATTCTAGAAACCCATCATCTACTTATTACTTCCATATAGGAGTAGATGGGCATAGGGGGAGCCACAGGGGCCCCACAAGCCTGCTAGGCGCGGCCAGGGGGTGGCCGCACCTAGCAGGCTTGTGGCCTGCTGGTGCCCCCTCCCCTCTAATTGATTCTTGCGCCAGTATTTTTTATTAATTCCAAAAATATTCTCCATAAATTTTCAGGACTCTTGGAGTTGTGCAGAATAAGTATCTCATATTTGCTCCTTTTCCAGTCCAGAATTCCAGCTGCCGGCATTCTCCCTCTTTATGTAAACCTTGTAAAATAAGAGAGAAAAGACATAACTATTGTAACATAACGTGTAATAACAGCCCATAATGCAATAAATATCAATATAAAATCATGATGCAAAATGGACGTATCAGGTAGCTTAAGGTCAAACAGGACAACCTCAACGATCGATGGACGAGAGTCCTCTCAACTGAGGAAGGATACGGTACCAGTCTATCGGACCAACCCAAGAGCTATCCACGCAGAAGGCTGCTGACACAATTCGATGACGACCTCACTGATACGATGTCTCCCAAACATACCCCATACGACAAGCCAGACCGCCCTCCTCGAGGACGGGACAGGACGGCTGACGACACCGGTTATAGGTTGATGATACCCCAAAGATGAGGAAAAGAGCCAATAGAGCCCGATGACAGGTTCAACCTGCGACGCATCCTGGACTACAGAGTAGGTCGTACGAGATCCATCTACAGATCCAGAGGGTACTCACCCGACAGACGGGAAGGGTAACGGCCCTGACTTGACTGCAACAATAGAGGCCGGGAACGAAACCGGGCTAGAACAGATGCCGACTACCGGCACGACATAGCTCGGGTCAGAGGCACTGCCCACCCACTGTGCTTCACGGACGAGGTGATGCAGCATCAGTTCCCGGAGGGGTTTAAACCCGTGAAGATAGAGCAGTACGATGGGACAACTAACCCAACCGTATGGATTGAGGATTTCCTCCTCCACATCCACATGGCACGAGGAGATGATCTCCACGCCATCAAATATCTACCAATAAAACTTAAGGGGCAGCTCGACACTGGTTAAACAACCTCCTCGAAAACTCCATTGGGTGCTGGGAAGATCTAGAGGATGCATTCCGATCTAACTTCCAGGGCACCTATGTCCGCCCGACGGACTCCTCCGACCTTAGCAACATCGTCCAGAAGTCAAGAGAGTCCGCGCGGCAATTCTGGAATCGGTTCTTGACCAAGACAAACTAGATTGTTGACTGCTCAAACACTGAGGCAATAGACTCCTTTCGGCTCAATATTCGGGATCAATGGTTGGCTCACCAGCTTGTCCAGGATAAACCTAGGACAATGTACGCCCTTACATCACTCATGACTTGCTTCTACGCGGGCAAAGATAATTGGCTAGCAAGATGGAGCCATAACCCCGAAGACCCCGGAACCTCTGTGGTTCGGGACGGAAACGTGAAACCAAAGCACAACAAGAATAAGTGTTGGCACAACAATATCGATGTCGAAGTCACGTCCGTTAACGCTGGCTTCCGCAATTCCTGACCCGGGCAGCGGAACAAGCCTCCTAAAGGTAATTGCGACGGACCAACCCCGCTAGACAAGATCATGGAGAGAACTTGCAAGATCCATGGCACTCAAGAGAAGCCTGCCAATCACACCAACTGTAACTGTTGGGTATTCAAACAGGCCGGCAAACTCGCATCCGAGGATCAAGGCAAGAGCCCACACAGCAAGGACAAGGATGAGCCTCGGGGTCCGATCGGTGGCGGACAAAAGAAATTCCCTCTAGAGGTGAAAACATTAAATATGATATATGCCGCCCATATACCCAAGAAGGATAGGAAGGGCGCCCTTCGAGAGGTCTACGCTGTAGAGCCTGTAACCCCGAAGCATAACCCATGGTTGGTGTACCCAATCACCTTCGATCTACGTGACCACCTGACCAGTATCCATAATGGAGGTTCGGCTGCCCTCGTCCTAGACCCCATCATAGACGGGTATCACCTCACTAATGTCCTAATGGATGGAGGAAGTATCCTTAATATGATTTACGCAGACACGGTGAAGAAGATGGGTATAGATCTGTAAAGGATCAAACCGAGCAACACTACCTTTAAAGGAGTGATTCAAGGCGTCGAAGCCCGGTGCACGGGCTCTGTAAGCCTGGAAATAGTGTTCGGTTCGCCCGACAACTTTTGAAGCGAAGACTTGATCTTCGACATTGTACCTTTCCATAGAGGCTATCACGCCCTACTAGGTCGTACATCATTCGCTCGCTTTAACGCCGTCCCACACTACGCGTACCTCAAGCTCAAGATGCCCGACCCCAAGGGGGTCATTACGGTCAACAGCAACACAGAGCCCTCTCTCCAAACTGACGAACATGTGTTAGCCCTGGCGGCCAAATTCCATTATAATGATGATCAGCAAATGCCGACATCTGCCGTAAAGGCACATAAGACTAGGAATCGAGCTCGGTCTCGGCCCAAACTCCTAGAACTTTCATCTCCCCATAAATAGGGACTTGCCCCCACTGCTTGATCCTAAGGCCAGCACAGCATGTGCCGAGGAGGCACAACTTTGCGCTCAAAATTCCATGGGCGGTGGTGGGGAAAACTATAAAAAGTGTAAGTATTCAGCTGGACCGAACTACTACCATCAAAATGTCTTCAGACGCATTGCAGGTACCATAAAGGGCCAGCTAAAGGCGTAAAGCTCACCCACATTTCGGCAACCTCTCAAGATGTCATTTCCAAGGTATGTTCGCCGAACAGTACCACCCATTGAGGTACACAACTCCCTAGGAGGCGCAGGATCGGACAAGCGACAGGGCACATCGAGGACTTTAGGTCACCCATCAAAGACCCCTGGTACAACCACTCTTGTAAACAATATTTCATTTTCAAATACCACTACTAGGAAAAAGCCTAGTAGTAGCGCAGGTTAAACAGCTAGTAGTAGCGCGTGTGCCCGCGCTACTACTACGGCGCTACAACTAACTAATAGTAGTAGCGCGGGCGCACCCGCGCTACTATTATGTGTGTTAGTAGTAGCGCATGTGCCACACGCGCTACTACTAACTATCTGTAGCGCATACCTGTGACCCGCGCTACTACTACTAATTTCAAAAACCAAAAAAAATTGATCCCATGCGTGCTGTCAATGGTCCCAATGGTTTGATGCAGCGATGATAGGGGGCGTCGGAGGCGCGGACACGCAGCAAGAGACCAGATCCGGCGGCGGCTGCTGGAGAGGGCCTCGATCCAGGGCAGAGCAAGGCGGCGGCTTGGGGCTTCTGTTCGCATCCAAGGCAGAGAGCTCCTGGTCGTCCATGGCAACGACCTGCACGGGCATCGACATGGCAGGGTAAGTCAAACCAGTGGGAGAGATAGAAAAAGGAAAACAAGGGAGAGAGGAAGGAGATGGAGGGAGCAACGAGGTTTTGGTCACCGGTGGTGGGGTGCTCTAGCGTGATGGGGAAGACCGGCGAGCTCTTGGACACCGGCAACCGAGGCGGCAGCCTCTTTACGCGCCATGGAGGAGGAGGCGTGCCTGGGCAGGAGGTCCATGTGAGAGCCTATGGAGAGAGAGGGGCGAGAGGGATGCAAAAGAAGAATAACTTAGAGGAGGAGATTGGGAGATGGGGCTGTTAAAAAACTCTATACTTAGTAGTAGTGCGGGTTATAAACCTGCGCTACTACTATGGTTTTGTCCCAGGGGCCACGGTAGATACCACTTACTAGTAGCGAGGGGTATAAACCTGCGCTACTACTATCAATTTTGTAGTAGCGCGAGTTTATAACCCTTGCTACTACTAAGTGGTCTCTACCATGCCCCCCGGGGACAGTCCATAGTAGTAGCGAGGGTTATAAACCCGCGCTACTACTATCAACTTAGTAGTAGTGGCTAGTATAAATCCACGCTACTAGTAAGTACCAGTAGCGAGGGATAAAACCCTGCGCTACTAGTAAGCGTCTGTCTATAAGCTTTTTCCTAGTAGTGTACCTATAAATAGTTGCCTCAGCAATTTGAATAATAAGAGTTGTTGAGCAAAATAAAGAGCCATTATACATTGTCGCTTCGCTGTCCTTTTTCACACTATTTTCTCCCTCTTCTTGCGAAACTGTTCGGTACACATTACGATGCAACCGGCAATAGACCGGGGGCTCGATTTAAAAAAAATAGCCCTACGCACAATTGATTATGCGTTCGGCATCTTGGAATTTGCTTTATATGCATTGGTTCCGAACTATTTCTTGGGTCAATAGTTGGGTTGCCCGGCTCCTGTGCTTGCCCCTTTATGTTCCGCTTGTTCGGCTAAAAGGGCAAAGGGAGAGCCACTGTGATTGTGTTTCCAGCTAGCCTGGTCAAGCACCTCAGGGGAGAAAGCCGAAAACTGACTGTCATAGTGTGCGAGAACCAGTCTGCGAATCCGAGCTTAAGTGTCATACTAAAAACCTCGTTAGAGGTTATTCCGTGTCATACGTTGGGTTTGGTATTTGTCCAAACCATGTGATATCGGCTTTAGCCGCGGTTTATCCGAACATCACAAACCATTGGGGGCTAGTCATCAGCCCCCCGCATTCCTTTTCGCGCTCCTACGACTAAGTGAAAGTAATAAAGCACTATGGTATGATTGCCTTGTCCCCCTCACACTACCGCCTTCGGGTACCGATATCTCGGCTAATTAAGGGTCACAGTGCGGAGGAAGAGACACCTCGTGTAGTATCTACATGGGGGCTAAAGCCGACGACTCACAACTTTCAGTTTCAACGGCCACACAGGAGTTATAAACGAATGCAAAACATAACAGACATGATAAACCATGCATCATAAGCATACAAGCGTTCAAAGGTCTTCGAACATATTACAACGCATTTACTCATAAATGTTCTCTTTCGAACACTATGACTCTATTGCCCGAGCACCCTCCATTACTATGAAGAAGTACCGCTCAGGGCACCTATGCTCCTTTCCAGGAGGCGAAGGGGCGGTGGCTATCTTCATCGGATCATGCCCCGGCCAGTGCACCTTGGCCTCCACAAAGGTCATCCGGGCTCTCTCGATACAGGAGGAATGCCTTAGCGCGTCGATCCGAGGCGAGGCATCGCTCAGCTTCTACACCAGACCGAAGTAGTTTCTCGAAAAGGGATCGTTGGGCCATAGCCAGATACAGAGATCCGCCATCCGGTATAGCTCCATCAGCTACTTCAGCTGCTCGACAAGGAGAGGAGAGCGCTCGAGGGCCTCAAATTGCGCCCAGAATAGCCGAGCTTCATCCCCTTCTCCTCACGAATCATAGAACTGATTCGTGTCTGCTATGCTCTTCTGGAGGTCCGAGCAGGCGCCTGAGGAACAGCACACTTGGGTGAGCAATGCGAACCTGCTATCACTGAAGACACACTGCAGTAAATACGGCTTACCATCCGTGATATCCTTAACTTGGTGGACTTGCTCTTCAAACAACCGCAAGTCCACCCGCTCCTTTTGGAGATTGGATTTCAGGGTGGACAGTTCAACGGCCTGCTCCTTGCCTTTCTGCTCAAGGTCCTCGCACTTCTGTCCGGCGTCCTTGAGCTCCTGCTGGATTTCCTCCACTCAAGCCTCATGCTTGGCACTCGTGTCTTTTAGAGCTGAAAGTCTGGCAGCTGCTTGTTCGGCCGCCGCCTTCTCGGCCACGGCCTCTTGCTTTGCATTTTGAAGCTCAGCCTTGAGTTTCTCAATTTCCTTCACCGAGGCTGTGTAAGTATCAAGGATGTAACCATGCTGTGTTGATAGTACAAAACGCTAGTGATGAAAAATTCAGACATTACAATCCGGCTTACCTTGCGCCTCGTCGAATCTCTTGTTCAGTGTCTCAAGCTCATCCTCGGAGATCTTGAGCTGCCGATTTAGCTAGTCTAGCTCGGTGGCATTAGCTACCGCCGCCGATGATGAAGCCTACAAATAATAAATCCCTATCAGAATACATGGGTTTAAACCTCCAAACTATCATAAACATGACCCTATGATTGGTCCTCTTAAGGGCTATTAGAACATTCCGAATAGATATACTTTTGTACATTGTCTGGACAATGTTTATGACTGATCCCCAGGTGAGTTTTTCCAAACTCAACTACGGCTCGAGGGCTGCTATATATAACAATGGCACAAATATAATTAATATTTCAAACATGAAACATTACGTGGCTCACCTGGAAGCCCGTCAGCAGACCGTTAAAGGCCTCCTTCAGTCCGCTATCAACGGACTGAATGCTCTGCAAAACCGCACCCATAAGGGTGCGGTGATCCTTAGAGATGGAGGCGCCTGATAGAGCCTCCCCCATGACTGGCCACCCATTGGTCAGTGGCACCGGTGGTGATCGGTTAGCCCGATCTCCAATCGGGGATTGAACCAGTTGCTCCGGAGGCATGGCACGCTCCGGAGATGACCTTGGAGGGGACTGGACATCCCTCCGTCCGGCCTCCTCAGTATCTGGGAGGAGCTCCTCCCCCCGGTCTTCAGCGACCGAGGCGTTAACCTCGACCATGATGTCGTCGCCCCCGTCGCCGGTGCTCGGCTCCATAGGAGCCTGGTGGGATGACAGCTCCGCGATGTCCTTCGCGGCACCTGGAGCGGTGGGATGCGACATGGTCCCGCTCTCCGCTAGCTCAGCGGGTGGGGTCTCCTCGTCCGAAACTTGGTCGGTGGGGAGAACATGTGGTGGGTTGCAGATCAATAGGCGCTCGCATGTTAATAACATCTAAAACTTGACATAAATAGCTCGGGAGTCTTCGGATTCTTACCATCGAGCTGGGGGCTTGACCCTTAGGTTCCTTTGAGGAACCTTCTCAAAGTCTTTAGACTCGGTATCCGAGTCTAAACTGTCGTCGGGCGGAATCAGCTGCGGCCAACGCATCTTCTTCGGGGCAGGAGGAGGTACTTACTCTACAGCGTCTGGTGACGCCGCCCTCTTTATTGAGAGGGGGGAATCACCTTCCCCCTCTTCCTCATGCTCCTCCTCTTGGTTAGAGGAAGCATGGATTTCCTCGAATGCAACGTCCAGCTGGTCCTTGATGCGGAGGCCTCCTTGGCTTTTCTTCTTCTTCTTCTCCTTCTTTTCTGGTGCCTTGTAAGGCGCCACGACAAGCATCTCTGACAACAGCTTGGACCTGGGGTCTTCGGGCTATGGTGCCAGGCAGGTGATGCCCGTGGCTTTGCTCAACCATTTCTGCAGAGGTGTTCGGAAAGGTGCTTAGTTTTTCTTTAGAAAAACAGACTCAGTCTATTACAACTATGTTATACCTCGGAAGGAGGGTTATCGGCATGTAGACACTCATCCTCCTCCACGGCTGGCCAGTTCTCCTGAGCCTTGAACAGCGCCTTCTACAGCTTCTTCCGAGTGGTGCGGAAGAGTTGACGAATAACAGGCTCATCGTCAAGCCGATAAGCCCACATGGGAGAGTCCCAATGTAGCAGGGGAGGATGCACCGCCAAAGCATAATCTAGACCACGTTGGCCAGCTCGATCTCGCCTTTGATCATGGAGGCGATGCACCTCTGCAGGTTGTCCACCTCCGTATTCGATCCCCAGTCGAGGCCCTTTCAGAGCCATGAGGTCAATCTGGTGGGGGGCTGGATATGAATTTGGCCAGAGCAGCTCGGCCTTCCTCCCTTGGCCCAGTGATATAAAACCACTCTTTTTGTCTTGTTGGTGTCGATGAAGGTGTCGAATGGCCATCCGACAAGGGGGAGTTTGTTGATGACTACCCCGCTGCAGTATGCGTGTTCGCCTGTGACACACTTCGGCTTAATATTGAATATCTTGAGCCACAGTCCGAAGTGCGGTTTGACCCATAAGAAGGCCTCGCAGACGATGATGAAGGCCGATATGTGCATAAAGAAGTTAGGCGGGAGGTCATGGAAGTCGAGTCCATAGAAGAACATGAGTCCCCTATGGAAGGGGTGGAGCTGGAAGCTCAGGCCTTGGATGAAGTGAGGGATGAAGACCACCCTCTTGCCCGGCTTGGCAGTGGGAACCACCTGGCCCTTCTCTGGCACCCAATGGTAGATGTTGGCAGGGAGGTACCGGCGTCCTTCAGGTCCCGGATATCCTGGTCAGTGACCGTGGAAGCCTCCCACTTGTCATTGGAAACAGAACCCGCCATGGCCGAGCTTGGAGGAGGAGGAGTGGAAAAACTATATCTGGGCTTTGGAAGCTTAAGAGATTGGGGAAGCAAAGGATGCGAGTCGGAAGCATGGCTGTTCCTTGGGGTTTTTTCCCTTCTTATGGGGCTAGTCGTTGATTAACCTCCCTTTACTGCGCCGCATATCCCTCCGCCTCCCAAGACGTGTGTGTCATTATACGTGCATGATTAAACATATCCCGTGTGAAACGGAGCACGATCTGTGCATTGATGGATCGTGCTGATGAAAACAGCCTTGAACCGCAGATCGAGTTTTTGCAACTGGTCCAACGGTCGTGGTGGGCCGCGACCTTTCGTCAGAAAGATTGTCAGGGAACTCTGTTTACTCCTTGATGCTTGGCCTTTAGGGCTAAGATATTCATGGTATTCGAGCAGTCCACGAATCGGGAAAAACTGCATGTCATCGGAGGCTAAGCTAAACTCGGTTGATCACTGATTGAGGATAAGAACTCGCCTCGCAAGCCGAAGACTCTGATTAAACAAAGCTGGAGCTAGGACCCTTGGCGTTGGAGGCTAGTTCGAGGGCTACTGAGGGAGTCCTGGTTTAAGGGGTCCTTGGATAGTCGACCTGTTTCTCATGGGCCAGACTATGTGGGCCGCGGGATGAGCATTGGATGATCAAAGGCCTAGTCGCTAGGGTGGAAGCTTCAAGGAGACGTGTGCTACCTCTTGAGCATGCGTTGGTTTTCCCTTGAAAAGGAAAGGGTGATGCAACCAAGTAGATAAGTATTTCCCTCAGTTGATGAGAACCAAGGTATCAATCCAGTAGGAGGAACAAGCAAGTCACAAATGGATGCACCTACACAAACAATCAAACTCTTGCACGCAACGCTATAAAGGGGTTGTCAATCCCTTCACGGTTATTTGCAAGGATTAGATCTGATAGAGATAGATGTAAACGAGTATGGAAAGTAAAAGATAAATAAATTGCAGCAAGGTATTTTTTGTTTATAGATCTGAAAATATATTATGGAAAGTAGACCCGGGGGCCATAGATTTCACTAGAGGATTCTCTCTTGAAGGAAAATATCACGGTGGGTGAACAAATTACTGTCAAGCAACTAATAGAAAAGCGAATAATCATGTAGATATCCAAGGCAATTATCATGCATATAGGCATCACGTCCGTGTCAAGTAGACCGAAATGATTCTGCATCTACTACTATTACTCCACGCATCGAACGACTCCTGCTTGGATCTAGAGTATTAAATTCATGAAGAACAGAGTAACGCATTAGGTAAGATGACATGATGTAGAGGGATAAACTCAACCAATATGATGAAAACCCCATCTTTTACCCTTGATGGCAACAATACAATACGTGCCTCGCTACCTGATAACCCACAAGTATAAGGGATTACAAAAGTTTTTGAGGGTAGAGTATTCAACCCAAATTTATTGATTCAACACAAGGGGAGCCAAAGAGTATTATCAAGTATTCGTAGGTGAGTTGTAAATTCAACCACACCTATAAGACTTAATACCTGAAGCAAAGTATTCAGTAGCAAAGTAGTATGGAAGTAACGATAACGGTAGCAAAAGTAACAGTAGCAGTTTTGTAGCGATTGTAACAGTAGCAACGGAACAGTAAGTTAGCAAAGATCAATATGTGGAAAGCTTGTAAGCAATGGATTGGTGATGGATAATTATGTTAGATAGTATTCATCATGCAACAGTTATAACATAGGGTGACACGGAACTAGCTCCAATTCATCAATGTAATGTAGGCATGTATTCCATATAGAGTCATACGTGCTTATGGGAAAGAACTTGCATGACATTTTTTGTCCTACCCTCCCGTGGCAGCGGGGTCGTAATGGAAACTAAGGGATATTAATGCCTCCTTTTAATAGAGAACTGGACCAAAGCATTAGCACTTAGTGAATACATGAACTCCTCAAACTACGGTAATCACCGGAAAGAATCCCAGTTATTGTCACCCTGGGGGATGCGGATCATAACTCATAATAGGTGTCTACAACTTGCAAGATAGGATCAAGAACACATATATATTCATGAAAACATAATAGGTTCTTATATGAAATCATGGCACTCGGGCCCTAGTGACAAGCATTAAGCATAGCAAGGTCATAGCAACATCAATCTCAGAACATAGTGGATAATAGGGATCAAACCCTAACAAAACTAACTCGATTACATGATAAATCTCATCCAACCCATCACCGTCCAACAAGCCTACGATGGGATTACTCACTAACAGTGGAGAGCATCACGGAATTGGTGATGAAGGATGGTTGGTGATGACGATGGCGTCGATTTCCCCTTTCCAGAGCCCAAAACGGACTCCAGATCTGGTCTCCCGAGGAAGAACAAGAGGTGGCAGCGTCTCCGTATCGTGAAACGTGATGAACTCTTCTCTCTGATTTTTGTCTCCATGAACAGGGTTATATGGAGCTGGAGAGGAGGTCGGAGGAGCCACGAGGGCCACACCAGCCCGCTAGGCGCGACCAAGGGGTGGTCGTGCCTAGCAAGCTTGTGGCCTGCAGTTGGCCCCTCTGGTTAAGTCTTGCGCTAGTATTTTTTATTAAATCGAAAAATATTCTCCGTAAATTTTAGGACGATCCGAGAACTTTTATTTCTGCACAAAAATAACACCATGCCAATTATGCTGAAAACAGCGTCAGCCGGGTTAGTTCCATTCTAATCATGCAAATTAGAGTCCAAAACTAGGGAAAAAGAGTTTGGAAAAGTGGATACGATGGAGACGTATCACTACCCCTACTTTGTCACTGGGTGAGGACACCGCAAGATTGAACCCAAAACTAAGCACTTCTCCCGTTGCAAGAATTACCAATCTAGTTGGCCAAACCAAACCAATAACTCGAAGAGACTTGCAAAGATATGAAATCATGCATATAAGAATTCAGAGAAGATTCAAATAAGATTCACGGATAATCTGAACATAAACCCACAATTCATTGGATCTTGAAAAACACACCGCAAAAGAGTATTACATCGGATAGATCTCCATAAAGATCATGTAGAACATGGTATTGAAGATCAAAGAGAGAGAAGAAGCCATCTAGCTACTAGCTATGGACCCGTAGGTCTGTGGTGGACTACTCATGCATCATCGGGGGGGTAATGGAGTTGGTGTAGATGCCCTCCGTGATCGGATCCCCCTCCGGCAGATTACCAGAAAAGGCTCCAAGATTGGGTCTCTCGGGAATGGAGGCTTCTGTCAGCAGAAAAGTATTTGCGTCGCTCTTTTTGGTATTGGGGGGAATATTTGTGTATTTATAGGACGAATAATAGGGTTAGGAGACCTACCAGGAGGCGGCAAGCTTGCCAGGCGCGGCCAGGGGGTGGCTGCGCTTCCAGGGCTTGTGACCTCCTGGCAGGTGCCCTGGTGTGCACTCCAAGTCTGGTAGATCTCTTTCCTTCCAGAAAAAATCATTCTGTAGATTTTATTCCGTTTGGGCTCCGTTTAATATTCTATATCTGTAAAACTCAAAACAAGGAAAAAACAGAAACTGCACTAGGCTCTAGATTAATAGGTTAGTCCCAAAAATAATATAAAATAGCATATTAATGCATATAAAACATCCAAGAAAGATAATATAATAGCATGCCATCATCAAAAATTATAGATACGTTGGAGACGTATCACCGTGGCGTGTCCTCCAAGTTTTTGACAATAGATAGGCATGTTTTTCCTTTGATGTGTAACCGACCATGTGTAAGCACTAGGTACCTTCGGCTTCTATATATGCCAGAGGTTTTTAGGTTGTAGGACGAAGAACAACTCAGCTAGGGTTTAGCTATTCGATCTTGAGGTAGATCAACTCTGTAACCTTCATACCATCAATATAATCAAGCAGGACATAGGGTTTTACCTCCATAGGAGGGCCTAAACCTGGGTAAACATCGTCTCCTTTGTCTCCTGTTACCATTGATTCTAGTCTCACAGCTTGGGACCCCCTACCTGAGATTCGCTAGTTTTGACACCGACACCAGGGCATCCTAGTTCATGCGCACTGGTAGAGGACGGGGAGGAGCCAGAGGTCATACAGGAGGTCGTAGGGGAGGCCGCACAGACGGAGGTGGTAGGAGTGAGTACTTGGGATCCCACCGCGATGAGGGGAAGGTGTAGCGACCCGACCTGGAAAGGTCAAGCCTCTGTGTGTTCTATGCCATCCCTGCATCAGTATGCTGGCACACATAGTACATCAATGTATATATCAAAGTGCAATCACATGTAATTAACATAAAACTGATATATACTGTATAATCTCAGTGGAAACAGTCAACGGGAGTGGAGTCCCAATAAACACCAACGGCAGGTTGAGTGTAGACCGTAACCTTGAATCGTACTCTTACTCGTCGAAGAAGAGTATCTGCAACATGAGACGTTGCAGCCGTGTAGGTCAGTACATTGAATGTACCGGCAAGATCACCATAGTAGAACAGAAGATAAAAACTATTCTATATGCAGTAAGGCTTTGTGGCTTTGTGTCTGAGTTTTTGCATAAAAGCTGATTTTATTTTATTTTCCTACAACAAAGGAATATCAGGAGTTTTCACTACAGAGTTACCTAACATGACATGGTTCCGCCAACCGATGTCTTAATGCCCACAAGTATCATAAGTTGCCCACAATTAATTATCAGTCTAGTGTTGAGAGTTCGGAGATAGATCCAAGTCCAGAGGCTCACATTGTCCGTAACCGGGGACACGGCTAATCGATTAGGTTTAACTCTGTAGAGTGTTGTGTACTTTACCCACAAGATTCGTTCCCTCCTGGTAAGTCCTCGCACTGCCGGGTGTTTGAGAACAGGACGAACGAAACATGGTCTTTCAAAGTGTTTCCCTGACTACTGTCAGTGTCCATCCAGTCCTAACGTCGACTACATCTTGTAGCACTGCCCAGCCAGAGTCACAACAAAGATCAACCAAGCCAGAGCCCATAATGACTTGTGGCTACACAGGTAAGCTTCTAGGCATGAAGTATACATCTGTCTCTTTGATTCTGGGTGAAGCTTTCCGCAAGATCTCATGGCACTTCTCCATGCATCCCGGCCATCCACTGGTTACTCCAGGGATGCCCAATCAACCATCCTTCACCCAGTAGTGTGTATTGAAAACTTGTTTCTTGAGTCTCGAAGTCTTGAGGTCTTGAAGATGCAGGACTTGAAGATGCCTTCATGGAGTTGTCATCTTGACGTAGAGTCATCCTTCTCACACCACTCACGAACACTCATACCAAACCCAGTCTACTTTAGCATAGCATAAAAATAACTAACGTTCTCGGGGCTTTAGTAACATGTGGTGGGTTCCTACCTCATGCATTCTACTCAACTACAAGAATTTCAATAACACTACTGGAGGGATTTGTTGAATGATGTCACTACATGAAATAAAACATAGGTATGAAATAGATGGTCAAAGTGAACTTGCATGTACTGTTGATGAAGAAATATCGCTCTCAGAAATAACTTGATAGAACTATTCATCACTCTCCGATGAAAATCTATATAATCAAACATTGCATTCATAAGCAAACACTTCTAGCAATCAATACTAACAATCAGTAAGCAACACAAAACTAAAGGCAACAAGGTTGTGATGAAGGAAATACTTAAGACAAAACTCAAAACAACAAAACTTCATCAACACAACTAAGGGTTGGTTTTCTCTACAAATAATCCTATTTTCAAAATTAACAAAACAAAAACAAAGTAAAATATAACAAAAGTATTTTAGTAAATATTTTACTAGCAAAAGAATTACTTTTGAAGAACAACTAGGAATTATGAAAACAACACACTAAACAACATAAGTTTTTGCCTAATAAACTTAACAACAAGTAAAAAAATATTAAAATAACAGAAAATAAAATATATAACAACTAAGTTAACATAAAGTATATTTTATAAAACAATTTTATTAAAGGTATTTTCAATTAGCAAATCAACTAGCAATGGAAATCAATTGCAAGTTATAATTGAACTAGAATTGATTCCATGCAAGCAAAACTAATAAGAAACATAGAAATAACTTGGTTGAAATATTAATTCTAACTAACAGAAAACAATGTAAAACTTTTCAACTAATATAAAAGAAAATAAATTAAAATAATTTAAAACAAAAGAAATATAAATAAACCTAAAAAGAACTAAACAGAATCTGTTTTGCTTGAAAATACTGCTTTAAATTATTCTAAAAATTCTCAAATTATACCTAATGTTAACTAAAGTCACTAGTGACAAATAGCAAAAACAATCAACTTAAAATATATTTTTAAACTCAAGATATTCAGAAAATAAGATTTGAATCAAATCTGTTTGAATTCAATTTTCAATTTTTCAAATATGGTCAAACTTTATATCTACAGAAACTACATACAATTTGTGACACAATGCAAAAAGAATCAAATGAAAACAATTAAAAATATAAAAGATGTAAAGAAAACAAAATCATAAACTATTCTGTTTTTAAAACAAAAACAGAAAAATAGAAAAAATCTAACTAACGTATAGGGTACACGTGGCAGTCTCTGATTGGCTGAAGTGTGTGCACGTTCTAGCGATTCCAGCGGACGGTCGGTACTTAAAGAAAAACGGTTCGGTCTAACTTAAAATAAATAAAACCAACGGTTCTTTTAAATAAACCGAAAGGTTATATTGTTTCTAATCTACGCCGTTCAAATGAGATCTAATGGAGGGAAACGGCTCCGGTGACTTACAGAGGAGGAGGGGAGCTCCGGCGATGCTCTGGCGACATCCCACGCGGCAAGGTCGACGGGGACGTCGCTCCGGTGGTCCTTCGGCAATGGCGACGGCACAAGACGATGCGGACGAGCGCGGCGAGGCTTCTGATGGTCGTGGAGGAGCTCGGGGATGACGGTGGCGACGACGGCGAGCTTCGAGGCGGTGATGGCGTTCGGTTGGTCAATTGGGAGGGGGTTCCGGTGGCTATGGGGCTCGAGCGAGTGCACTGGGGGTGCGCGCGAGCGAGAGGGAGCGGTCGGTGGGCTCAGGAGACAGCGGGGGTGTCAGAGTAGCTCGGTGGGGCAGCAATGGCGCGGTGGTAGCGCTCGGGCTCCGGTGAGCAATGGCGGCGGCGAGAGGGCATGGGGAATGGGGCTTAGGGGCGGAACGGGTCGCGGAGGGGGCATGGTTTATATAGGGGGTCAAGGGCGCTCCAAATGGCAAGGGGAGCGAGAATCGCGGCAAATCTGGCCGGCTCCGACGAAGGAAGGAAGGAGGGGACAGAGGAGGGAGGCAAGCGCGGATTTAGTGGGATTGGACGGTGGGTCCACCGGTCCGTGGGAGAGAGAGAGGGGGTGTGGCGTCGGGCGGTTGATCCGGAGAAGGTGGGCCATGGGTCGGTTTTCTATTAAGGAGATTTTTCCTTTTTAATAAAAACAGAGAAGGAAACTCTATTTTTGGCAATAAATACATTTCCAAAAAATAAAGTTTTATATTCCAGAATGACCAGGGAATTAAATGCAATGTAATGAACATTTTTCCATGGCCAAAATAAATACTCTAAAAAAATTATTTTCAGAAAATGCCTAAATTTATTTTAATTCTTTTTGCAAATAATTTTCAAATAACCCCCTAGGTTTTATGGTTCAAATACTTCACAAGATGACCCTGGTGTGGAGTGTCATATTACTCCTCTCCAATTTTGTCAAGGGGTTTGAATTCTTTCAAACTTCAAATAGGAAATTCAAATATGAAAGTGAACCCCATATCAGGAAATTTCAAATAGTTTTCAAATTCACTTTTCAAATCTTTTTATATTGAAGATGTCATGTCATCTTCTCTCACTGATTTGAAATGGAATTGAATTTGAAATCAAACACAAAGGGGAAAGTCATTTTATTCCCTCTCATTCAAAAGTTTTCAAAAGTTTCAAATTTCACTCAATTCAATCACTCAGACAAATAAACATTCATTCTAATATTTAGTATAACATTCCAAAATTTGGGAATTTACAGAAGGACCTTAATGGTGACCTGGATGCAGATATGCTTGATGTTGAGAGCAGCACAAAGAGGGGGTCGTCGGGCCCGGTAATTCTTAGTTCAACTTCGAACTAGGGAAAGGAGCTGGCGCTTGCAACTTCTGTGCTACCCCCAAGCCCAAGAGCTACACAAGAACAGAAGAGAGCGAGAATTCTGGATGAGGGAGACAAAACTTCAGCACCAAAGTCTGAAGCAATGACCAAGGGTGATCTAAAGATGGAGGGCCCGATCGACGGGTGCCGCCGAGCCCAATGAGTGTCTTCTGTTGAAACTTTCATGGCACGGGCAAGGCCATGACAGTCCAAGAACTTCGTGATTTCGCGAGGAAATTTTCCCATACCCTCTTTTGCATTGTAGAAACTCAACTTAAGGGCTCGAGGGTAGAATTGTTAGTAGGAACACTTGGATATGATAATGGTTTTGCGGTTGATAGTCAGAGTAGAAGTGGTGGCATCAGAATTTTTTGGAATAATGAGATAAAGGTTGATGTTTTGGGCTACTATGTGTACCATCTTGACTGCTTTGTTCTTGAATCAGGCCATGATCCATGAAGGTCGACTGTAGTGTACGGTGAAGCACAAACGCATCTCAAACTCAACACTTGAGATACATTGATAAACATAAGTACATCCATTAGCCTTCCCTCGCTTTGTATGGGGGGTTTCAATGAAGTTTCACGTCCAAATGAACATGAGGGAGTTGGTCAGCGGAGCAACACACAAATACAAGCATTCCGAGAAGCAGTTGGTGTTTGCATGTTGGTGGACATAGGCTATATTGGAAAATTTTGGACTTTTGAAAAGAAGGTCACAGGGGGCATGTATACGAGGGTGCGACTCGACCGTGCTCTGGTCTCATCTGAGTGGCATGCCCTTTATCCTTCGGTGGATCGCACACACCTGGTGGCAGCCACGTCGGGCCATAGTCCAATCCTGGCGAATTTTAATAGGGAGCAACAACAACCCCGACAGCCTAATTCGTTTAGGTACGAGATTATGTGGGAGGGGAACTTGGCATGCAATAACCCTATATCAGCGGCGTGGTCAGCCCAGGGGTCGTCGAGCAGGGTTGAAGAGTTGAGAACGAAATGCCAGGCGTTATCACATGATCTTAGGAGATGGAATACGGATACCTTTGGCAGTGTACGCTAGGAGATTAAAACCATGAAGCTTGAGTTGGAAAAGTTGTGGTCTAACCCTAACCTCACTGCACCCACACATGCAGAATTAAAGATCTAGGAGAAGTTTGGTAGAGCTCTTCCGCCGAGAATAGATCATGTGGTGCCAGAGGTCTAGGATGGAGAGGCTCACTTCTGGAGACATGAACACTAAGTTTTTCCACTTGAGAGTTAGCATACGACAAAACAAGAACATGGTCGAAGCACTACAGAATTATTTGTTGGTGATAACAGATAATCCCGAGGAGCTGACGGCTTTGGTATAGGATTTCTAAAAGACCCTCTACACCACCGAGGGTGTTAGCAACATGGACGCAGTCTTAAATTGTGTCTCGGGTAAGGTGACGACAGATGAATGCTATGTTGTGTGCCCCGTATTCCAATGAAGAGGTCAAGGCAGCACTCTTTTCAAACGTACCCGACCAAAGCACCTGGCCCTGACAGTTTTCCGGCACATTTCTATCAAAGGCATTGGGAGCTATGTGGCGTAGAGGTAACGGAGGCAATACTCAGGATTATCAGGGGACGATAGCCCAGAGAGCATTAATGACACTATACTTGTTTTGATACCCAAGGTAATGAATATGTCTCTCATGTCACAATTTCGACCTATAAGTTTATGCAACATCTTATATAAGATTGCATCCAAAGTAATTGCAAACAGACTCAAGCAAATCTTGCCTAAGATCATTTTTGAGGTGCAATCTGTCTTTCTCCCTGGGAGGTTAATCACTAAAAAAATTATTAGTGCGTATGAGTGTCTTTATTTCATGAAACGCAGCAAATCAAAGGCCAACCGTTATTGCGCTCTCAAGCTTGACATGATGAAAGCATACGATAGGCATGAATGGGACTATCTTGAAGCCATGATGGGGAAACTTGGTTTTGCCATGTCCTAGACCAAGACGGTCATGAATATGGTGCGGTTTGTTTCTTTCTCAGTCTTGTGTAATGGTGAGAAGCTTGAAAATTTCATACCAAGCAAAGGTATTCAGCAGGGAGATCTGATATCCCCTTATCTTTTCTCGTTAGCAGCAGAGGGCTTTTTGTGCCTCCTGAAAACCAGTTCTTCGTCATCACAACTTGTTGGAATCAAGGTGGCACCAACAGCCCCGGATGTAAACCACCTTCTTTTCATGGATGACAATCTGTTGCTTCTTAAGTCAGGTAATAAGGGGGCAGTCAATGTTTTAAACCTGCTAGCCAGCTATTGCTTGGCATCAAGATAGAGAATAAACCAAGACTATTCTTTGATATTCTTTAGCAAGGGATGCCCACAACTGGTGAGGGACAGTGTTAAAAATATTTTGAATGTCCATAATGAATCGCTCAATGACAAATATCTAAGGATGCCTACGGATGTGGGGCACTCAAAGAATGGGATCTTCAAATGTATGTGGGATAGAGTGTTGAAAAAAGTGAAAGGATGGATGGAAAACTTTTATCAACGGCAGGCAAGGAGGTGTTGGTTAAGGCACTGGCACAAGCTATCCCGATTTACTCTACGGCATGTTTCCGCCTGCCCCACGTCCTATGTGAGAGTGTCATGTCCCTCATTAGGAAATTTTGGTGGGGCACCAAGTAGGGGAAGAGGACATCCAGTTGGGTGTCTTGGGATGTTATGACCTTGCCAAAGCATTTGGGAGGTTTAGTATTCCGAGATTTGGAGATTTTTAACCTTGCTCTTCTAGCAAGGTAAGCATGCCCTTGGCACTTAGCTCTCAGATATTGAAAGAAGACTATTATCCCTCCAAAAGTCTTTTTGGAGCGACTTTTGGGTCACAACCATCCCATATTTGAAGGGAAATATTGGATGGTTGCGACATAGTGGTCCACGGGATTATTCGGAGAATTGGCAACGGAGAAACAACCAACATATGGGAAGACAATTGGCTCCCAAAAGCCAACATGAAGAGGCCGATAACTTCTTTGATCGCACACCCACCATTGAGAGTATCTGAACTTATTGATCACAGCTTGGCTACCCGGAATGAGGCTCTGGTTAGGTCAGATTTTGTTCACATAGACGCGGCAGCGATCGTGCAGATTCCCTTGTGCATCCGACAAACGGACTTTCTGGGTGTGGTCAAAAGAGAGAAGAGGTAGCTTCTCGGTTTGCTCCGCATATATGACGATACACCGCACCAAGCTCAACCAGGAATCATGGTTATATGAGAGGGAGTCAGCCGCTCACACCCGAGGCAACAATGAAGGCTAGGTAGATTTGTGGAAGATCAAGGTGCCCTCAAAACTGGGATTCTTTTTGTGGAGACTAGCTTGTCACTCAATCCCAATGGTAGCACTTCTAAATCATTGTAATATGTCCACAACTAGTTCTTTTTGCCTGTGCAGTGCGGAGGATACTTGGCGCCATGCTTCACTAACGTGTTCAGTCTCAAGGAGCACCTGGGGGCTCTCGAGTGAAGGGATCATTAATAAACTTGTTATGAGCACCGAAGGCAATACGAAAACATGGCTATTATCAATGCATGAGTCCTTGACACTTGAAGATTTCCTCACATATCGGACCCGGATACCCTGGAGGCCCTCACCATAAGGGAGTCCCTCTCACTAGCGGGTGATCTATACGAAAGAAGAATTCAAGTTGTCATAGATTGAAAAGTGGTTGTTGATGATATCCAGCAGAAGAATGGAGGAGCATACGGGGCTATTGTGAATGAAATAATACAGCACAAATCTACTTTTCATATATGTAATATTAGTCATGAATTTAGGATCTTGACTTTCGAGGCTCACAGACTCGTGAAGCATGCTTTATCCCTAGGGGTTGGCCGCCATGTTTGGTTAGGCTAGCCTAATGAACTTGATTTTGTCCTTGTAAACATCATGATGGAGGGATAAAATCTTCGGAGTTTGTCTAAAAAAAGGAGGAGGCGGTTATCTGTCTTGCTATATTTACCTCAAAAGAAAAATCGGTCTTGCTCTATCTTTATACTACTTAAGAAAATGTAAGGTTTCATGTTTCATTTTCTTTCCACCATTCCTTCGTCCAACCTTATTCACATGATAATCAGTCACCTTAATCTACTTATCATATGAACTAATTCTATTTTAATTTACATACCTACTTCTCACTAAAATATAAGATAAATCAGGAAAGGATTGATAAATATTGATTTACACGATCACATTAATATGTGCACATAAAGCACAAGTTTTTTTGTGATGTAGATAAATCACAAGTTAAAGTACTCTCTCCATTACCTAATATAATACATTTTAGCTATTTCATTATTAACTACATACATACTAAAATGACTGAACATAAAAACTAAAATACGTCTACATACATACGAATCAAGAAAAGGCTAAAAGGTATTGTATTAGGAATAAGAGCGAGTATAATATTTATATCTCATTGCAACACATGGGCATTGTCCTACTAAAATAAATTTGCCTCCCTTAGGCATGCCACTCTTTGCGAGCGTCAAATGGAAAAGGTAGCAACACAGGGGGTGTTTTGGGTGGGCCGGCCCATAAGATGACTCTAAAACTAGAGTTGTATGAAACACGTTACTTTTTTGAGGGGGAAATGTTGCCACTTTATTCAAAGTATTCAAGCCCTTCCGACGCAATCTCCGAGCTCACACACTCAGGAGACACATGGAGCCAAGTTTTACATAAAGATTTCAAGCAACCCTTGATACGTCTCCAACATATCTATAATTTATGAAGTATCCATGCCATGTTTACAATAATTATATATGATTTTGGTATGATTTTATTAGAACTAACCTGTACTGACGTTGTTTTCAGCAGAACTACCATGGTGTCGTTTTTTGTGCAAAAATAGAAGTTCTCGGAATGGGCTGAAAATTTAGTACGGTTTTTTCTAGACCAAAAGAGACCCCCGAAGCATTGGAGTTGGGCCAGAAGAGCCACAAGGAGTTCACAAGCCTGCCAGGCGCGGCCACCCCCTAGCCGCACCTGGCAGGCTTGTCACCACCTCGTGGCCCCCTTTGACGTGAGATCAACGCCAAAAATTCCTATAATTATAGAAACTTCCGAAAAGAAACCTAGATCGGGAGTTCTGCCACCGCAAGCCTCCAGAGCCACAAAAAAACAATCGGGAACCCATTCTGGCACCCTGTCGAAGGGGGAAACCATCACTGGAGGCCATCTTCATCATCCCGACGGTCTCCATGACGAGGAGGGAGTAGTTCACCCTCGGGCTGAGGATATGTAGTGTAGCTATATGTTTGATATATCTCTCTCTCTCTCGTGTTCTTGAGATGGCACGATCTTGATGTACCACGAGCTTTATTGATATAGATGAATCATATGGAGTTTTCCCCTCTCTATCTTGTTGTGATGAATTGAGTTTACCCTTTGAAGTTTTCCTACCGGATTGTGTCTTTAAGGATTTGAGAACACTTGATGTATGTCTTGTGATGGTATATCCGTGGTAACAATGGGATGTTCTATTGATCCACTTGATGTATGTTTTGGTGATCAACTTGCGGCTTCCGTGACCTTGGGAATCTATGCATAGGGGTTGGCACACGTTTTTGTCTTAACTTTCTGCTAGAAACTTTGGGGCACTCTTTGAAGTTCTTTGTGTTGGATTGAACATGATGAATCTAAAATTGTGTCATGCATATCGTATAAGCAAGCCCATGGGTACTTGTGGTGACATTGGGGTATCTAGGTGACATTAGGGTTTTGGTTGATGTGTATATTAAGCTGTTATTTTAGTACGAACTCTAGGGCTGTCCATGAAACTTATAGGGATAGCTCATAGTATTGATGAGAAAACATAACTTTGAGGTGGTTTCGTGCCCTACAGTAATTTCTTCGTTATTTCTCCGCTATTTGTAACTTTGGAGTGAACTCTTTGTCGCACGAGAGGTACTTACATATGATTCAACTATGTCAGTATTGTTGAGAGACATTGCACTAGTGAAAGTATGGACCCTAGGCCTTGTTTCCAAGCATTTATACAACATTTTGCTTGTTGTTTACTATTTTTTACCTTGCTGTTTTTATATTTTCAGATTACAAAAACCTATATCTATCATCCATATTACACTTGTATCACCATCTCTTCGCCGAACTAGTGAACCTATACAATTTACCATTGTATTGGGTGTGTTGGGGACACAAGAGACTCTTTGTTATTCGGTTGTAGGGTTTTTCAAGAGAGACCATCTTCGACCTATGCCTCCCACGGATTGATAAACCTTAGGTCATCCACTTGAGGGAAAATTGCTACTATCCTACAAAACTTTGCGCTTGGAGTCCCAACACGAGTCTACAAGAAGAAGGTTGTGTAGTAGACATCAAGCTCTTTTGTGGCGTCGTTGCCTGGGAGGTGAGTGCTTGAAGGTATATCCTTAGATCTTGCAATCAAATCTTTTTGTTTCTTGCTTTTTTACTAGTTTGGTTTTATAAAACAAAACTACAAAAAAATGGAATTGAGTTTGCCTCATATCCTTCATCTTTTTAATGTCTTTCGTGAAAATGATGGAAATGAAAATTGTGCTCAAGTGTTAGAACAAGTTATTAAAATGTTTGGTACTAAATCTTTGAGTGATGAGCATGATTGAAATGTTGTTAGTATGAATTCTCTGAATATTCATGATGCTAATGATATGCAAAGCCACAAGCTTGGGGATGCTATGTTTGATGAAGAAGATATTTTTAGTCCCCCAAGTTTTGATGAGCAAAACTATTATGATTATGACATGCCTCCTATCTATGATGATTATTGTGATGACACGTATGCTATAAAGAGTAATGACAACCTGAAACTTGTCATCATTATTTTAATATTCAAATTGGTTATGTCAATCAAGCGTCAAATGATAGTTATTTTGTTGAGTTTGCTCCCACTATTATGAATGAGAAGAAGTTTGCTTATGTCGAGAGTCATAAATTTTCTATGCTTGTAGATCATGAAATGAATGGTTTATGTGCTTGTTATATTGTGGAATTCCTTCATGATTCTACTCAAAATTATTATGAGGGAGGAATATATGCTTGTAGGAATTGCCATAATATCAAGTTTCCTCTCTATGTGTTCAAAGTTTTGAAGTTATGCTTGTTTAGCCTTCCTATGCTAGTTGATTCTTGAACCCATAAATTGTTTGCTCACAAAATCCCTATGCATAGGAAGTGGGTTAGACTTAAATGTGCTTGTCATGAGATTCATGATGCTCTTTTGCATGTTTCAACTATTATTCCTATATGAGCATCATTGAAATCATCATGCCTAGCTAAAAGGCATTAAAGAAAAGCGTTTGTTGGGAGACAACCCAACACTTTTACTTTCTGTTTTGATGTGTTTCACATGATTAAGATACTGTAGTAATCATGTTTTCTATCTTTTATTTCAATAAAGTGCCAAGTAAAGCCTTTGGGATAGTGTGGATACTTGCTTGTTTGATTTTGTGCAAAAACAGAAAGTTTTGCATCCAATATATGAATTATATGATTTTACTGAAGCGTCAAAAAATTATGCAATTTTTATGGAATATTTATATGAAAATTCGTTGAGTTGTGCTAATTTTTCAGAATATTTAGAGTCAGGTAAGTATGGTTATTATTCAGATCTTTACAGACTGTTCTGTTTTTGACATATTCTGTTTTGCATGCAGAGTTTGCTTGTTTAAAGTGCTCCTATAGCTTATATTGAGTAATATAAATTCTGGTAATGATGGAATACAGTAGGTATCATGTGAGAAAAAATATGAATCTTGTCTTGACAGTACCTAAGTGAATGATCTATCTTTGTTACACTAACCCTTCTCACGAAGTTCCATTAAGTTTTGTGTGATTGAAGTTTTCAAGTTTTAGGTGAGACACCGATATGAGGAGAATAAGGAATTACAATAACCTAAGATTGTGGATTCCCAAGGCACCCCCAAGGTAATATCCAAGGAATACTCAAGCGCCTAAGCTTGGGGATGCCCCGGAAGGCATCCCTCTTTCGTCTTCAACACTATCGGTATATCTCACTTGAAGCTATATTTTTATTCGTCACATAATATGAGTTTTGCTTGGAGCGTCATTTTATTTTATTTTTATCTGTTAGGTGTTATTTATAATCTTGTTTTTCAATAAAAAGTTCCAAGAATTGCCTTAGGATGCTTGCATTGCATGTTTTGATATGTGCTGGGTAAAAACACAAACTTCTGCTGTAGTGTTTGAATTTTCATATTTTACTGGAACGTGGAAAGTTTCTGAAATTATTATACAGTGTTGTAATATAAATTTTATAGCATGTCCTAAAGTTTCATAAAAAATTCAGTTACATAAGTACACTGGTTTCATAGAATGCTACAGACTATTCTGTTTAGACAGATTGATGTTATAATTTTTTCATCTACTTATCCTATAGTTTCGATAGCCTATATTGGTAGATATAAATTTTGGAAATGATAGTATACAGTACCTACTGTTTGAAAAATATTGTGCAACTTGTCTTGGCAGTACATTAAGTGTTGATTTATTATTATGTGTACTAACCTATCTCATGAGTTCTTTTCAAGTTTTGTGTGGATGAAGTTTGTGAGAATACGCGAAACCATGATATGAGAGGATTGAACGAGATACAAAAGCTCAATCTTGGGGATTCCCAAGGCACCCCAAGTAAATATTTCAAGAATTCTCAAGCATCTAAGCTAAGGGATGCTACGCATCCCATCTCTCTTCATCAACAATTATCGGTTAGCCTATGTTTAGCCTAAATTTTAATTCGTTCACATGATGCATGCTATTCTTGGAGTGCTATTTTTATTTTGCTTGTTGTTTAAATAAAATACTCAGATCTAAAAATCTTTATTGATAGAGAGAGATAAATTCCTCACATAGCTACTTAATTGTTTGACTACTCATTGATCTTCACTTATATGTTTTGGAGTAGTTTTGTCATTTACTCTCGTGCTTCACTTATATCCTATGAGTAAATGGTTGAATGAATTGAATATAATAAGCTGAAATTATATATTTTTTATATGCGTATCCCATGGGGATTAATGACTTCACATATAAGAAGTATAGGTGGTAAAATTTATTGAAAGTTAGCAAACACCGCATTGGTCACTTGAACAATTCATGAAAGAATGTTGAAGGAAGAGAGATTTCACATATAAATATACTATCTTGGACATATTCTATTATTTTTATTACCCATTAATTATTTTCAAACTTGAGCAAATTAGTTGAAGTTGGACAAGGAAGACAACGTAATGAGTTATGCTTGCGTATATTTGCATAGAAGTTATATTGTTATGGATCTTCCAACATGTGGTGCTTGCTTCAACCTTATACTAGCCAAAACTTCCGCTCCAAGTAGAAATACTACTTGTGCATCCAAACACCCTTAAACCCAAAGTTGTTCTATATGAGTCCACCATACCTACCTATATGTGGTATTGACCATCCATTCCAAGTAAATTTGCATGTGCCAAACTCTAAACCTTCAAATAATATTCTCTTTTGTATGCCTGGATCGCTCATATAATGACTAGGGGTTGTCAGTATCTTCCATGCTAGATGGGTTATTGTCACGATAGGTGTTGATTCACTATCATTCACGAGAAAGTGTCTGGTAATAGGGATTCCCCATCCCGAAGTCAAAGAAATAAATGCAAATAATTAGACAAACCTCCCCCAGGAATGTTGTTGGTATGGACGGTACTCGTGGATTTGGCTTGCCGTGGAGTGTGATTGATTGGTGGAGAGGGGTAAAACCTTTACCATTCTATTTGGGAACCTCCTATAATGTATCTAGCATGGAAGATACCGAGATCTCTCGGTTATTATTGTGACAATGAAAGCATACCACCCTAAATTATTATTCATCTCTGTTTTAAAAGCTCGAGCTCTGGCACCTCTGCAAATCAATGATTCCCTCTGCAAGTACTTACCTTTATGCAAGAGTCATGGTGATCTTCACCACTTCCTATATTTCTCCTTTTTTCTCTTGGCAAGCATCATGTGTTGGGGAAAGATCCAAGCATATATGGCCATTCAGATATATTTGATCATGAATTATTATTGTTGAAAATTATCTATATAGTAAATAAGTTGGGAGGCGAAACTTTAAGCCCCTATCTTTCTCTGTGTTTGATGGATGCTATTTGCTCTAAAAATATGCTTTGAGTGTTAGCAATCATGGAAGACAATATGATAGTTGAGTATGTGGAATTTGCTAAATCAAAGCTCTTACATAGACCCTTCCTGGAAATAAGATGAATTGCAATTGTTTGGTGACTGAAAGCATAGTTTGTTAGTCTATACTTTAACATGTGGATAGCTTGTTATTTCATCATAAGAAGGTTTATGAGATGATCTATTGTTTATAATATATAATGATGCTAGAAAAAGTGTTTGGAATTATCATTGATCAAATTCATGCACTATGCTAGCATTCACACTTCATAAATTATTTCTTTTATCATTTACCTACTCGAGGACGAGCAGGAATTAAGCTTGGGGATGCTGATACATCTCCAATGTATATATAATTTATGAAGTATTCATGCCATGTTCACAATAATTCTATATGATTTTGGTATGATTTTATTAGAACTAACATGTACTGACGTTGTTTTCAGCAGAACTACCATGGTGTCGTTTTTTGTGCGGAAATAAAAGTTCTCGGAATGGGATGAAAATTTAGTATGCTTTTTTCTGGACCAAAAGAGACCCCTGAAGCATTGGAGTCGGGCCAGAAGATCCACGAGGAGGTCACAAGCCTGCCAGGCACGGCCACCCCCTCGCCGCGCCTAGCAGGCTTGTCACCGCCTCGTGGCCCCCCTTGATGTGAGATCAACACCAAAAATTCCTATAAATATAGAAACCTCCGAAAAGAAACCTAGATCAGGAGTTCCACCCGCGCAAGCCTCCAGAGCCACAAAAAACCAATCGGAGCCCATTTTGGCACCCTCACGGAGAGGGAAACCATCACCGGAGTCCATCTTCATCATCCCGGCGGTCTCCATGAAGAGGAGGGAGTAGTTCACCCTCGGGGCTGAGGGTATGTACCAGTAGCTATGTGTTTGATCTCTCTCTCTCTCTCTCATGTTCTTGAGATGGCACAATCTTGATGTAACGTGAGCTTTATTGATATAGATGAATCATATGGAGTTTTCCCCTCTCTATCTTGTTGTGATGAATTGAGTTTACCCTTTGAAGTTTTCTTATCGGATTGTGTCTTTAAGGATTTTAGAACACTTGATGTATGTCTTGCGATGGGACATCCGTGGTGACAATGGGATGTTCTATTGATCCACTTGATGTATGTTTTGGTGATCAACTTGCGGGTTCCGTGACCTTGGGAATTTATGCATAGCGGTTGGCACACGTTTTTGTCTTGACTTTCTGGTAGAAACTTTGGGGCACTCTTTGAAGTTCTTTATGTTGGATTGAACATGATGAATCTGAAATTGTGTGATGCATATCGTATAAGCATGCCCATGGGTACTTGTGGTGACACTGGAGTATCTAGGTGACATTAGCGTTTTAGTGGATGTGTATCTTAAGGTGTTATTTTAGTACGAACTCTAGGGCTGTCCATGACACTTATAGGGATAGCTCATAATATTGATCAAAAAAGATAACTTTGAGGTGGTTTTGTACCCTACAATAATTTCTTCGTTAGTTCTCCACTATTTGTGACTTTGGAGTGAACTCTTTGTTGCACGAGAGGTACTTACATATGATTCAATTATGTCAATATTGTTGAGAGACATTGCACTAGTGAAAGTATGGACCCTAGGCCTTGTTTCCAAGCATTTATACAATGTTTTGCTCGCTGTTTACTATTTGTTACCTTGCTGTTTTTTATATTTTCCGATTACAAAAACCTATATCTACCATCCATATTAGACATGTATCACCATCTCTTCGCTGAATTGGTGCACCTATACAATTTACCATTATATTGGGTGTGTTGGGGACACAAGAGACTCTTTGTTATTTGGTTGCAGGGTTGTTCGAGAGAGACCATATTCAACCTATGCCTCCCATGGATTGATAAACCTTAGGTCATCCACTTGAGGGAAAATTGCCACTGTCCTGGAAAACTCTGCGCTTGGAGGCCCAACACGAGTCTACAAGAAGAAGGTTGTGTAGTAGACATCAACCCTCGCTAGCTAGAATCGTGTGCAACTTTATTCGAGAATGCCGCACTCAAGCAACCCTAAACCTCGGTAAAAAACCTAGTAAACCTTTTATCTTCTCCACCAGTTTCCCATTGGTAGAGAGGTCTTTCTCCTCACTCATAACCTTCTTCGCCATCACTTGTGGATCGGTCTCCAGAATGATACTTTTAATTCCCAATTCATGTGCCAGCGAAAGGGCCCTTTGACAGGCTAGCAGCTCTGCTACTTATGCATCCTTAGTAGATGGAAAAAATGGCAGCATCTCGCAAGGAACACGCCCTGGTTGTCCCTGAGGACAGATCCACCTCCTCACGTATTGTTTACCTTGGATAGAGCTCTGTCTGCTTTCGCCTTGACCCACCCCTCCTTTCGCTTCTTCCATCTTTCAGATTCCCTTTTCACCCTGTGGTGAATATACTCATGTGTGGTCTTCCACTCCTCAACAAGAGCAAGAACTCGATCACTAACAATCCTAGGTGCCACGATCCGGTTACTGTAAGCAGACAACGTACGGTGCGTCTATACGATGGGGTACGATGTGGTACGGGTTCATAGAGACGAGTTGTGCAGTGAACCAATCTGTGGTTGGATGGTTAAAGAAATTGTGGTATACTTAGTCCATCAGGGTTTAAATCTTGATGCTCGCACTTATTTTTGGATTAGTTTGAGGATTTCTGGCGATGTGCATTCAGTGGGAGGAGACGTTCCCGTCGACGACGAGGTGCCTACGGTGACTTCGTAAATTTTAAGATGATATGTTGGCTCGGTCTTTCGGAGGTGCTCATAGGGGTAGGGTGTGTGTATGTGCATGTATATGAGCGCTTGCGTCTGTACTATGTTTAAATAAAGGGATGAGTTGTGTGTGCATCTTGATCTATGCTGGGAAGTTGCCGGAGCCCCAAAACATACAGCGAGAAATAATCCCCAGATTGTTTTCCTTGTCCCTTGCAGCTTGGGAGTAGTCCAGGAGCGGATGCCGATTATGGTATGCATGAACGACATCTGGAAGATGGAACATGCGTTGGGTTCATGATTCGTGGATGGGAGGTATGTTTGCCTCCTTCGACGTCTTAGTCGTGGTGGGGTGCCAGATATGTATTTCGATGGTGTGTCTAGGGTTGCCCCAGTCTAATTCATTCAACGGTAAGGGCTTCACTTTTGATGAGCCACCTTGGAGGTCCACAAAGCTACATATCAGTGATGGACTTGCGTCGAGCTCGAGAGAGGAGGTGATCTATCAATTTTTTTCTTCGGTGCCTGCTGTGGTGGTGCCAGAGGCACGTGATGGACATTGGTGTCAAGTTTAGAGTTGTTCTCCTATCTTTTCAATGTTGTCATGTCGGTGTTTACGTAGCTTATACTTTGATCTTTATAATATGAATGAGACACATATTACCGTGCAAAAAATCTATATTTGTATTGTGTTTTTCAAAAACCTTGACCTCTCACTTTTAATCATGGTACATGCTTAGCTTCTTTGCCCAGCATGCACTTATGTGCCGTGGAAATATAGACTTCGTGATGATACCTACTTACATCAGTTCTATTGATTTGTCTCAACAAAATAATCAGTTTTGTTGATCCTTCCATTGTATCCTTGGTGGAATCTGAACTCTGAAGTCCATGTTTGCCCATGTGCATGATCATCGGTGCTCTTTGAAGAAGATCTAATCACCTTCATTACCTGCTTCTTCCACTTGTTCTCCACCCACTAAGGAGGGGATTCAAATAGACTGCGTGCTATCTTTCGATTTTGTTTTGATATTGGAAAACTATTTAAATCAACAGGAAGATTTCATCGGCTCGTAAACCGTCTCCTCTACTGTCTGATCGCGTCTAATTGCATGGCCCAATTATTCTCCATCTGGACACGCACAGCCCCGAGTCCCTCACCAGGTCCATCGTGAGTAATTGCATCTCAAGTCCCGTATCATTGCAACTCGGTCATTTGCTCCCTTCTCCCCTCCTCCCCCGTCTAGATCCAGCGATTCTCCCGTCCTCCTCTGCCTGGATCCCAGCGACTGCCGGATGCGACGGTCAGCGTGCTAGCTAGGCAAAGGAGCAGCACCGCCGACGGGCAGGGAGGGAGTGACGACTCGCACATCGTCTTCACGCTCCATGGCCGACGATGACCTAGAGCTGAGGTTGGTTTTCCATTTCTAGATCTTGTTGTGGAGTGGGGAATCGGAGCATTTCGAGAGGGTGGAGGGTGGAGGACCATGGGGTAGGTGTAGGATGGGTGGTTCTTGTGGATTTGAGTCATCTTGTAGGAAGGGTGGTGGGGTTGTTGTTGATGTTATGCTCATCGGTGATATTGCCCCCGTGGTGGCTTCATGTCCTCCATATCTAGGGCGGTGGGGTTGGGGTGGGCTTGGGGGTGGGGGTAGTACCCGATGTGGGGGTGGGGGAGTAGGTGTAGGAAACCTAGGATCGTTCTATCTTCATCATTGAAATGTAGCAAATAGTGGCAATGCAGCGGTGTAGTTGTTCCATGGTTTTGCTATTTTTTCTTGTTGGAATTGTTTTTTTTCATAGTGGCATTGCAACAGTACTTGTTGTTTCTGCTTTTCACTAGTACACTTGTAGGGTCATGAGGATTTCCTGTAGTTTTTGTTCGTAGTGCCATTTCAGCAGCAGTATATATGTAGTCTTAATGTCCATAGCTATCTTGAGGTTCCTGTGTCACATTGAACCTGTAGCCATCTTTTATTTTGTTAAAATTAGGGTTGTTATTCAGATTGAGTGAAATAGCCAGGTTTTAGTTTTATATACTAAATTTTATAGATGTAGTATGGTGAAGTAGCTATTATTAGGAATTAAGGATGTGGTATATTTGTTATAACTATCTTTTTTTGTTGTGCTGCAATAAGCTTTCAGTGTTTTTATAACTTTGTTTTCGTTCTTCTTCTTTTTTATAGAATGGGTGACGATGAATGTAATGTTGATAGGTTATTCTCAACACGTTTCCCAGCCACCCGCTTGCGAGTGATTGCGGATCGACGGTCAAAAGAAAAGAAGGAAGTTGTAAGCAAAGGCAGCTTTGGATGTCACTTGAATATCAACCCTTTCCATGTGCCTGCCAATCTGCTAGATTGGGTACTGTAGGACCGAAGGGGGGTGATTAGACTACTTGACCAAATAAAAGTGTTTCCTTTCCCAAATTTTAGTGTTTGCAGTTTTAGCATTCATAGCAAGTCAATTTCACCCTACACATGCAAGTCTAAGAGTATAGCAGCGGAAAATAACAACAAGCATGAGTAAAAGGGATAGGATAGGAAGATCAAACGCAATTGTAGACACGATGATTTTTTCTGTGGTTCCAATACACGGCGCTATCATACATTCACGTTTATGGAGTCTTCAACCCACGGAGGGTAACGGTCGCGAGAGTCCACGGAGGGCTCCACCCATAAGGGTCCACGAAGTAGCAACCTTGACTATTCCATATGGCTTCCGTCCATGAAGGACTAGCCTCACTATGGGTAGATCTTCATGAAGTAGGCGATCTCCTTGCCCTTACAAACTTCTTGGTTCACTCCACGACATGAAGTAGGAGGCTCCCAAGCGACACCTAACCAATCTAGGAGGCACCGCCCTCCAAAAGGTAATAGGCTCAGTAATGACAATGAACTCCTTGCTCTTGTGCTTCAAGATGATAGACTCCTCAGTACACAATCACTCTCTCACAGATTTGGCTTGGTGGAAGAGACGGGATTGGTGGAAAGCAACTTGGGGGGCTAGAAATCAAGATCCATATGGTTGGTGTGGAAGATCTTGATCTCAACACAAGGGTAGGTGGTTATCTCTCAGAAAATCTAATAGGATAGGTATGGAATAGTTCTGAGTGCTTGTCTTTCGAGTAGGTGGTGGTGGAGGGGTATATATAGGCATCCCCAAAAGTCCAACTGTTACACACAAAATGACCAACTTGATGACACCGATGTGTTCATCTTGGTGGTACCGAAGTGATCTAAGGGTGGCAACTTTTGAATCTCGGTGAGACCGATATATGAAACTCGATTGCACCGATAAGGTGACCAACGATCAGATTTCCAATCTCAGTGAAGCCGACCCAACAATCTCGGTGGTACCGAAAATGGGAATTTGCGTAACAGAAAGTTGGCAACCTAAACTCGGTGGCACCGGTATGGAATCGGTTGGACCGAAGCGGCTAGGGTTTGGTTGAGTCTGTCATGGTTCTGGAATCGGTGGCACCGGGATAGGAATGTTGGTTGCAACGATTTTGAATGTTTGGCTATAGACACACTTTGGTGGGAGAGCTTGTGGATGTTTTTGGTGACTATCACTTTTGCATGTATGAGCATTTTGTTCACCAACAAAACCTTACCCCCTTTTAATAGTATTGGCTTTTCTATGGACTCAAAGTGATTTCTCACAAATGTAAAATGTAGAGTCCTCTTGCTTGAAGCTTGGCCAACCTATTTCCCTGCATCTTGGGGTAATTCCACAATCCTTTTGCCATCCCTATCACTGAACTTTTCCTGAAATATACTTGGTGGAAACATTAGTGCAATGACTTATATGTTGTTATTAATTACGAAAACCACCAAGGGAGCAAATGTGCTTTCAATCTCCCCCTTTTTGGTAATTTATGACAACATATAGATCAAAGCTTCGACAAAGATATAATCAATGAATATAATCGTCACTTTGAGAAGTATGTGATAAGAAAGAGCTCCCCCTAAATTTGTGCATTATTTTAAATTTGCATTTGAATGCAAATGCACAATCGATTAGGTACATGGTTCACTTCTTACATGTCACATACAACTTGGTGGTGTGTGAGAATAATTAGAAGGAACCTCATAGAACAAAACAATCAAGCAAAGATGAATGATCATCACATAAGCATTAAGATGATAGGAAATAGTAGCATCACACATTAAGGCGTATGATCAAACATCATCAAACGTGTATCACAAGCAACCAAAAAAATTGTCAAAGAAAAAAA
The DNA here is from genome assembly GCA_022496015.1 of Hordeum marinum. Lineage (NCBI taxonomy): Eukaryota > Viridiplantae > Streptophyta > Magnoliopsida > Poales > Poaceae > Hordeum > Hordeum marinum. The sequence continues at coordinate 62,321,439 of CM039673.1, forward strand.
TTGTCTTTTGAAAAAGCAATAAACACCAAAACGCTCTCTCACTCAAAGCCTAAAGATCTATATACACTTCTCCCCCTTTGGCAACAAGTTACCAAAAAAGCTCAAAGGCATATATCTAAGCATTCTTGGGCTGATCTCCTCCGGTTGTTGAAGGAGTCGAGAGAACAGCGTCGGCGAAGATCTGTGCAGATGTCGTGGATGGAGTTGGAGTGGCAGCTGGAGGAACTAGAGCTGATGGAGCAGGAGCTAAGGTGACAGCAGCAGGAGCAGATGAAGAGGGCCTCAAGTCTAGAGCAGGCATAGTGGCTGATTTGGCCTGAGTAGGAAATTGTGTGCATGTCCTGAGAGGTGATCCATCGTCATCAGCATCATCATCATCATCTGAAGAAGTGGTGTGAGGAAGTGGCACTAAGTCAACTTCCTTCTGGAGCTCTGTAACTGTCTTAGTCAGCCTGTCCACCTTATCATTAAGGGTCTTGATCCTAGTTTCAAAGATCCTCACAAGACTGTTCTGGTTGTCTAGAATCCCCTTAATGTCCTTTTGCATGCCCTGACTGATGAGATCAAAAGATCCATTTGCTCATTTCTAGATATAGGGACTTGAGCACTAGTGGCTCGAGCTGCCTCTGCCTCTACCTGAGGTGTAGCAGATGTGGGATGATCTGGGTCCATCACCACGATGTTATCCTCAAGCTCTGGCTGGAGGGACAAATGGGGATTGTCAAGAGAAAATATGTGCTTCTCAATCTGAGAGTTGATAAGCATCTGGATATAGGGTGCATAGCAGCAAGAGCGCTTCTGATCAGCAGCAACCCTCTTGACTGTCTCAACAATCAAGTCCATGACTCTGATCCTGGTGTGACTGTCAAGGTGGATCAACATGTTGATGGAGTAGCCTCGGATCATATTGTCATCTCCTGACTTGGGCATCAAAGTATGCCTCAGAATGGTGTTCATGGTGCGGAGGCCAGCTTGAAGATAGTAGATGGATCCTAGCTTGTGAGATTGCACTTTGTCTGTAGGGATAGGAGTATACATATCCTTCATGGCATTGTGGCTCGCCCTGGATTCCGTGTAGATATCCAAGTCTCCATCCTGAACCTCAGGGACTCCTAGAAGTGCAGCCCATTCATCAACAGTGGACTCATATCTTGCTCCTTCTATCATCCATACAATCCTACCATCTCCATAGAAATGTGCAGTGGAGTAGAATTGCATGATCATTTCATTATTCCATGTAGTAAATTATGTGCCAACAAACTCATCCAAACCAATGCAGTGGAAATTGTCTTGGACACTTGGAAAATAGTCCTCATTCTCCTTAATGAATTTCCAGTCTACATACCTCATGTCACTCACAACCGGACTCTTGTCAAATAGCACAGTCTCATAGAAATCATGTTGCTCTGTGGTATAGAATTTGTAGTCCACGGCTGTGTTCTTCCTTTGAGCATATGGATCTATAGCTCTCCATGCCCTCAAACCTGAGTCTTTCCTCTTCTTCATATCTTCAGTAAGTGGATAGCTTGCATTATGTACTAGAAGGTGTGGTATGAGTTTCATCAAGGTTGTCAAGTCATCATCATGCTCAGCTCTGGAAGCAGTTCCTTTGTTCTTTTCAGAAGCTAGAATTTGCCTGGATGTCCTCTTAGGATTTTCAGCAGCAGCCTTCTTGGATTTGGTGCTCTTGGATGTACCAGACTTAGGCATAGCATCAGCTAGAAGTTTCTTGGACTTCTTCTTGGGAGGAGCCTTTGCAGCTGGCTCATCCTCCACTTTAGCAGCAGCTGCCTCCTCTGGATCTTCATACATAGAAGTAGGCCTGCCAGTCACATGATTTATCCTCTTTCTGGCTCTCTTCTCCCCTGCCTTCTTAGGCATGGAGTTCCTTGGGGGATCAATGGTCGTTGTAGCCCTAGCACTCTCTGGTGATCTCATAGCTTCAAAGCTAGCATACACTTTGCTAACAACTCTCTTGGAAGAAGTGGCTTCAGTAGCAGACTTCTTAGCAGCCTTCTCTTGCTTCGTGGCAAGAATATCCTCAAGGACAAAGTCTGAATCCTCCTCGTCTGAATTCAGCTTCTTCCTGGTCCTAGTAGCAGCCTTGGGCAACCCATGGGAGCTGGGGGTGCCTGGATCTGAAGATGTACTAGGCTCGGGGCTAATGCCTGAACTCATTTCAACACCCTGCTCTGGCAAATTCTCATTGTCCTCAGCATCTGACATACTGACCCTGTGAATAGAGTATAGAAGAGCAGAAGAAGATGAGTCATCACAAAATGAGGCTGGTTTTTGAAAGATTGAACAAAAGATTTCCAAGGTTTTGTGTTCTGTCACATGAAAATCGGTATAGCCGAAGCAAAGTTTTTGGTGCTATTGAGACTCACTATCCCATTAACAGAAACTTGGCACTCTTTTCGGTGAGACCGAAAATAAGTACTTGGTTTCACCGAGACAGTTCTCATGAACACAGAAAGACAAATTAGTGACACCGATTTGTTTGCTTCGGTTCCACCGAGTTCCATCGGGCGGAAGGCAAACCCTAGTAAATCGATCATTTGCTAGACTATAGGAATTTCTTGTGGGTACGAAGACGTGCAATAGGTGGCTCATAGAGAAAAACAAATCTAGTGCGCAAGAATCGGACGGCGAGTGCAAAGGAGGTCAAATCTGTGCCCTAACTCGGCAACGGATCCGCTACGGCGGCAACAATGGAGAAGATTTTGTCGACGGTGGCGATTCCCAACGGCGGAGGAGCGCATGGGGACAAGGGCGATGACCAGGGGTCTTGAAAACGGCAGCTTAGGGTTCTGAGGCGTGATGGTTTGAGGATGAATTTCAAAGCACCAGGGTCCATAGTATATACCCACCATTGTCGGTGACGCTGGTTCTATATTGTCAGTGTCACCGAGTTCCTCAACTGTCAGTTGAGAGGGAAACTCGGTGTAACTGAGAATATGGAATCGGTAGTACCAAGATAGAAAACCAGATCAACCCTAGGCATTCGGTGAGACCGAAATTTTGGCGTTGGTTCCACCGAGATGCACTTGGGAGGTTTTAATGGTTAGTCCTTGTCGATACAGAACTCCTGGTGCTCCACACACAAAGGGATCAAAAAGCACTTGTTCAAATTTTGTGATGCAGCATGAATAGAGTATGAGGTGAGAAAGCATAGATAGCTAAAGAGTGGTCCTAGGCATTCTTGTCCATCCAATTGGCAAAAGATAAATCAAAGACCAAATAGCAACAATTGGATGTCCTCGAATGAGAAAATAAATGCAGACCAACATGCTCATGCAATAAGATGTCAAATGAAATCATGAAAAACATGCACAAACACTCTAGCATCTAACAAGCACTTGGGCGATGACGAAGTTATCTATATATGAGTATTTGACTTAGGAGCCAAGTAAGAATACTTGATCATAGGTCATACTCATCATTTAAGCACAAGTGGGGTTACCACTTTTACATAAAGCATTTAATGTTGTCACATACTAAGAGTTGCTTTGACTCAAGTCTTAGAGTAAAGCTCCCCCTTGATGCGGCATCCCCCCATAAGAGGGATAAACTAACCTTGGGTTTGTCGATGAAGACTTCATGTTGGTGAGGTAGTGGTGGATGCTAAAAGTTGATGAAGATCACCAAGAGTTTGGAGCATCCTTGTTGTTTCCTTACTCTTCTCACCTACATGGGTTAGTCCCAACACACAAGAGACAAATACAAGGATATCTATGGACATGGAGTGCAAAGCATGTGCGATGATGTCCATTGATTTGTTGATTACCTTGTCCCTTGCTTACCTTTGAGTGAATGTGTGACTCCTTGAACTATTGCATAGGGTTGATGTTGATTGCAAATAGATCTTGCCAATAATGCATGTGAGTGAATTTCATTGGCGGAGTCACCCCTCAAGAACTTTCTAGTTCTTCTTCTTGGGGACCCACATCAAGTTGATGGGGATCCTTGGTGTTGTAGTAGCTTTGTAGACGTTGAGCTCGAAGTAGCCTTGGGAACCCACTCCACCATAGCTAGGGATTCATCTTCATATGAGTCAATGTCCTCTTGAAGCTTGTTCTTGCCCTTGAGCTTGTGGTCTTGTGGTGGAAGGTCATCTTGAGTGTTTGTCCCCTTGGGAAGGGTATTTTCATACTTCTCCTTTTGAGGAACAAACTTGGGCTCGGGATATTGACCTTCTTCCCATTCAACTCCATTAGCGTTGAAGTAGCCAACACCACGATTCTTCCGGTATCCTCCGTGCTTGCGTACAATTTCCTCAAATTGCTTACACCCGGCAAGACTGTTGTAGATACCTTTCTCTATAATTCCTTTCAATAAAGCATTTTCTTGCTCAAGTTTAACTTGCCTAAGATAATCATCATTAGTGGAATCAATAGAACTACTAGGAGCAACATCATTGGGTTTAGCATTTTTATTGTTGCTACTAGATGAAGAACCTTTCTTGCCTTTGTTACTAGTTTGCTTAGATTTAACTTGTGGCATGAATGTAGACAAGAGTAGTCGTTTTGCAAGATAAGATGAAGTCTTCTTTCGGAGATTATCATTGATAGCTTTAAGAAATTCATGTTCTTGCTCCAAATTGAGCTTCTCGAAGCGTAGCTTCTCATGAGTTCTTACAAGCTCTCTATGATCTTCGAAAGTAGATTCATGGGCTAACTTAAGAGTGTTAAGTTCTTTAGTTAGTTCTTCTATTTTCATCTTATCATCGTCAATCGACCTATCTTGACTAGCATGAGAACTATCAAGTTCATTTTGATCAACATCACTAGTTTTATCACATAGCAAGTCATCATCAAAAAACAAATCATCTTCCTCACTATTGAAATGATATTCGGGGTGTGATACCTTGGGGTCTTTAGCCATGAAGCAACTGTTGGGAAACTTCGCATGGGAAACAAAAATTTTCCTACGCACACGCAAACCTATCCATGGTGATGAGCATCTACGAGAGGGAGAGTGGATCTACGTACCCTTGTAGATCGCTAAGCGGGAAGCGTTAAGAAACGCGGTTGGTGTAGTCGAACATCTTCGCGATCCAAATCGCCGAGCGTCCCGCGATCTCATCACGATCCGTCCCGCGATCCAATCACGATCCGTCCCGTGAACTCATCACGATCCGTCCCGCGATCTCATCACGATCCGTCTCACGATCTTGATCACGATCTGTCCTATGAACTCATCACGATCCGTTCCGCGATCTCATCACGAACCGTCTCGCGATCTCGATCACGGTCCTTCCGATCTAGCGCCGAACGGACGGCACCTCCGCGTTCAGCACACGTGCAGCTTGATGACGATCTCCACCATCTTGATCCAGCAAGAGGAGGTGGAGAGGAGAGAGAGTTCACCGGCAGCGTGACGGCGCTCCGGTGATGGTGGTGGAGTGATTCCGGCAGGGCTTCGCCTAAGCGCTGCGGAAAACCGATCTAGAGGAGAAACTGTGCACCGGTGAAACGGGTAGCACGTGGCCGGAAATTCTGTCCAAAAACCACCCAATCCACTAGTATATATAGGAGGAGAGGAGAGGAGAGGCAGCCAAGGCCTTTGGGTCGGCCGAAATAGGAGGTGGGAAGAAATCCTACTTCACCTCCAATCCTAGTTGGAGTAGGATTGCCTCCTATTGGCTGATTTTCCACTTTTTGCTTTAGGACTTTCTCTCCTGCGCCATGGGCCTTTGTGGCTGTTTTCCCAGCCCAATAAGGGCTGGTTATTATTCTCCCACAGCCCATGGACCTCTTGGGGTCGAAGTACCCCTCCCGGAGGTCCTCCGGTACACTACCGGCACTCCCGGTACAATACCGATACTCCCGGTACACTACCGATGAGCCCGAAACTTTTCCGGAAACCAAACTGGGACTTCCTATATATGAATCTTTACCTCCGGACCATTCCGGAGCTCCTCGTGACGTCCGGGATCTCATCCGGGACTCCGAACAACCTTCGGTCACCACCATACATAACTCTACACTACCGAAACGTCACCGAACCTTAAGTGTGCAGACCCTGCGGGTTCGAGAACTATGTAGACATGACCGAGACACCTCTACGATCAATAACCAATGGCGGGACCTGGACGTCCACATTGGTTCCTACATATTCTACGAAGATCTTTATCGGTCGAACCTCTATGTCAAGGATTCAGTTAATCCCGTATAACGTTCCCTTTGTTCTTCGGTATGTTACTTGCCCGAGATTCGATCGTCGGTATCTCCATACCTAGTTCAACCTCGTTACTGGCAAGTCTCTTTACTCGTTCCGTAATACAAGATCCCGTGACTAACACTTAGCCACATTGCTTGCAAGGCTTGTTGTGATGTTGTATTACCGAGTGGGCCCTGAGATACCTCTCCGTCACACGGAGTAACAAATCCCAGTCTCGATCCATGCCAACTCAACAGACACCATCGGAGATACCTGTAGAGCACCTTTATAGTCACCCAGTTACGTTGCGACGTTTGATACACACAAGGCACTCCTCCGATATCCGTGAGTTGCATGATCTCATGGTCACAGGAACATATACTTGACATGCAGAAAACAGTAGCAATAAACTGACACGATCATATGCTATGTTTGTAGTTTGGGTCTTATCCATCACATCATTCTCCTAATGATGTGATCCCGTTATCAAATGACATCTCATGTCCATGGCTAGGAAACCTTAACCATCCTTTGATCAACGAGCTAGTCCATTAGAGGCATACTAGGGACATGGTTTTGTCTATGTATCCACACATGCATTTAAGTCTCCGATCAATACAATTATAGCATGGATAATAAACGATTATCATGAACAAGGAAATATGATTATAACTAATTTATTATTGCCTCTAGGGCATATTTCCAACAGTCTCCCACTTGCACTAGAGTCAATAATCTAGTTCACATCACCATGTGATTCGCATTGTTATGAATCTAACACCCAATGAGTTCTGGGGCTCGATCATGCTTTGCATGTGAGAGAGGTCTTATAGTCAACGGGTCTGCGATATTCAGATCCGTGTGTACTTTGCAAATCTCTATGTCAAACCGTAAACACTGCTACCACACTCCACTTGGTACTATTTCCAAATGGCTGCTCCACTATACGTATCGAGATTGCTACTACTAGTCATCCGGATAGGTGTTAAAGCTTGCATCGACGTAACTCTTTACGACGAACTCTTTGTCACCTCCATAATCAAGAAACATTTCCTTAGTCCTCTGGTTACTAAGGATAATTCCGACCGCTGTCCAGTGATCCACTCCTGGACCACTCTTGTACCCCTTGACAAACTCATGGCAAGGCACACATAGGTGCGGTACACAGCATGGCATAATATAGAGCCTATGGCTAAGGCATAGGGGACGACGTTCGTCCTTTCTCTTTCTTCTGCCATTGTCGAGCTTTGAGTCTCACTCAACTTCACACCTTACAAATCAGACGAGAACTATTTCTCTGGCTGATCCATTTTGAACTCTTTCAAAATCTTTGTCAAGGTATGTACTCATTGAAAGTCTCATCAAGTCATCTTGATCTATCTCTATAGATCTTGATGCTCAACAATTTGGTAGCTTTATCCAGGTCTTCCTTTGAAAATCACTTTCCAAACAACCATTTATGGCTTCCAGAAATCCTACATTATTTCCGATCAACAATATGTCATCCACATATACTTATCAGAAATTCTATAGTGCTCCCACTCACTTTGTTGCAAATACAAGTTTCTCGTAAACTTTGTATAAACTCAAAAACTTTGATCAACTCATCAAAGCGTATATTCCAAATCCGAGATGCTTGCTTCAGTCCAAGGAAGGATCACCGAAGCTTGCACACCTTTTAGCATCCTTAGGACTGACAAAACCTTCTGGTTGTATCACATACAACCTTTCCTCAAGTAAACCGTTAAGGAAACGATGTTTTGACATCCATCTGCCAGATTTCATAATTGAAAACACAGCAACTGCTAACATAATTCCAACAGACTTTAGCACCACTACGAGTGAGAAAGTCTCATCATAGTCAACTCCTTGAACTTGTCACAAACATCTTTGCAACAAGTCGAGCTTTACAAATAGTGACATTCACCATCAGTGTCTGTCTTCATTTTAAAGATCCATTTGTACTCAACGACCTGCCATCCAACGAGCAAGTCTACCAAAGTCTACACTTGGTTTTCATACATGGATCCTATCTCGGATTTCATGGCCTCCAACCATTTTTCGGAATCCGGGCCCATCATCGCTTCTCCATAGCTCGTAGGTTCATCATTGTCCAACAACATGACCTCCAAGACAGAGTTGTCATACCGCTCAGGAGCAGTACACATCCTTGTCGACCTACGAAGTTCGATAGTAACTTGATCCTGAAGCTTCATGATCATCATCATTAACTTCCTCTTCAACTAACGTAGGCTTCACAGAAACATCTTTCTGCGCTGCGCTACTCTCTGGTTGAACAAAGGTTTAATAACCTCATCAAGTTCTATCTTCCTCCCACTCAATTCTTTCGAGAGAAACTTTTTCTCGAGAAAGGACCCAGTTCTAGCAACAAACACTTTGCACTCGGATCTGAGATAGAAGGCATACCCATCTGTTCTTAGGGTATTCTATGAAGATACATTTGTCCGCTTTGGGTTCTAGCTTATTATGTGAAAACATTTTCCACACAAGCATCGCAGCCCCAAACATTAAGAAATGACAGCTTAGGTTTCTGTCAAACCATAATTCACACGGTGTCATCTCAACGGATTTAGATGGTGCCCTATTTAAAGTGAATGTAGTTGTCTCTAATGCATAACCCCAAAAATTATAGTAGTAAAATGATAAGAGACATCACAGTATGCACTATATCAATAGAGCATGACTATGATGTTCGGACACACCATCACAGCATGGTGTTCCAGGTGGCGTTTAGTTGTGAAACAAATTTCACGTTGTCTTAAGTTGTATGCCAAACTCGTAACTCAGATATTCACCTCCACGATCATATCGCGGTCTTTTTTATCTTCTTGTCACGATGATCTTTAAACTTCACTCTGTATTTGCTTGAACCTTTCAAACGATTCAGACTTGTGTTTCATTAAGTAAATATACACTATATCTACTCAAATCATCAGTGAAGGTAAGAAAATAACGATATCCACTGCACGCTACAAGACTCATTAGATTGCATACATCAACATGTATCATTTCCAATGAATCACTTGCCTGCTCCATCCAACGGGGTCCTTTAGTCATCTTGCCCAAGAGGCATGGTTCGCATGTCTCAACCGATTCGAAATCGATGAGTCCAAATATCCATCAGCATGGAGTTTCTACATGCGCTTTATACCAATATGACATTTAGCGGCAGTGCCACAAGTATGTGGTACTATCATTATTAACTTTGTATCTTTTGACATCAATGTTATGAACATGTGTACTACTACGATCAAGATTTCAACAAACCATTCTCACTTGGTGCATGACCATTGAAGGTATTATTCATGTAACCAGAATAACTATTATTCTCTGACTTAAATGAATAATCGTATTGCAACAAACATGATCTAATCATGTTCATGCTCAACGCAAAACACCAAATAACATTTATTTAGGTTCGTTACTAATCCTGAAGGTAGAGAGAGCGTGCGATGTTGATCACATCAACCTTGGAAACATTTCCAACACACATCGTCACCTCACCCTTAGCTAGTTCTCCGTTTATTCCGTAGCTTTTATTTCGAGTTACTAACATTTAGCAACCGAACCGGTATCCAATACCTAGGTGCTACTAGGAGTACTAGCAAGGTACACATCAATAACTCGTATATCAAATATACTTCTGTCGATGTTGCCAGCCTTCTTATCTACCAAGTATCTAGGGTTGTTCCGCTTCAGCGACCTCTCACCTCATAATAGAAGCACTTAGTCTCGGGTTTGAGTTCAACTTTGGGTTGCTTCACTGGAGCGGCAACTGACTTGCTATCCATGAAGTTTCCCTCCTTGCTCTTGCCCTTTTCGAAACTAGTGGTTTGCTTAACCATCAACACTTGACGCTCCTTTTTGATTTCTACCTTCGCGGTGTCAAACATCGCGAACAGCTCAGGGATCAATACTTCTATCCCTGGTGTATTATAGTTCATCACTAAGTTCTAGTAGCTTTAGTGACAGTGACTTGGAGAACTATATCAATCACTATCTTATCTGGAAGATCAACTCCCACTTGATTCAAGCGATTGTAGTACCCAGACAATCTGAGTACATGCTCAACGATTGAGCTATTCTCCTTCATCTTACAAGCAAAGAATCTTGTTGGAGATCTCATATCTCGCAACAAAGGCACGAGCTTGAGATCACAATCTCTGCTCCTAGAACATCTCATATGTTCCGTGACGTTCAAAACGTTTTGAAGCCTCAATTCTAAGCCGTAATGCATGACGCACTAAACTATCAAGTAGTCATCGAAACGTGCCTGTTAGATGTTCACAACATCTATAGACGACGCTAGAGGGGGTGGCGCACCGAGCGGTGCATTAAGGACATAAGCCTTCTGTGCAGCAGTGAGGACAATCCTCAGATCACGGACCCAGTCCGCAATTTTGCTACCAACATCTTTCAATTCTATTTCTCTAGGAACATATAAAAATACAAGGGAGCTACAGCGCGAGCTAGTAATCTACAACATAATTTGCAAAGACACTTTGACTATGTTCATGATAATGAGTTCAATTAATCATATTACTTAAGAACTCCCACTCAAATTGACATCCCTCCGATCATTCGAGTGATACATGATCCAAATTCACCAACTCAAGTCCGATCATCACGTGAGTTGAGGTGGCTGCAATGGTGAACATCATTATGTTGATCATATCTACTATATGACTCATGTTCGACCTTTCGGTCTCTCGTGTTCCGAGGCCATGTCTGTACATGCTAGGCTCGTCAAGTTTAACCCGAGTGTTCTGCGCGTGCAAATCTGGCTTGCACCCGTTGTATGTGAACGTAGAGTCTATCACACCCGATCATCACGTGGTGTCTCAACACGACGAACTTTCGCAACGGTGCACACTCGGGGAGAACACAGTTCATCTTGAAATTCAAGTGAGGGATCACCTTATAATGCTACCGCCGTACTAAGCAAAACAAGGTGCATAAAAGGATTAACATCTCATGCAATTCATAAGTGACATGATATGGCCATGAACTTGTGTTTAAGATCTCCATCTTCGAAACACCGGCATGATCTCCATCGTCACCGGCACAACACCATGATCTCCATCATCTTGATCTCCATCAATGTGTTGCCATTGGGGTTGTCACGCCCTGCATGCTTCTACTACTATTGCTACCGTAGCGATAAAGTAAAGCATTACATAGCGCTTAATGATTGACACGCAGGTCATACAATAATTAAAGACAACCCTATGGCTCCTGCCGGTTGCCGTACTCATCGACATGCAAGTCGTGATAATCTATACATCACATGATCATCTCATACATCACATATATCTCATCATGTAATTGGCCATATCACATCACAACATACCCTGCAAAAACAAGTTAGACGTCCTCTAATTGTTGTTGCATATTTTACGTGGCTGCTATGGGTATCTAGCAAGAACGATTCTCACCTACGCATAAACCACAACGGTGATACACTAGTTTGCTTTTCAACCTTCTCAAGGACCGCCTTCGTCGAATCCGATCCAACTAAAGTGAGAGAAACTGTCACCCGCAAGCCATCTAGGCAACAAGTTGCGTCGAGGGAACCGGTCTCTCGTAAGCGTACGAGTAATGTTGGTCTGGGCCGCTTCATCTCACAATCCCGCTGAACCAAAATACGACCAAGGGAGGAAGCAATCTAAGCATCAACGCCCACAAACCTTTTGTGTTCTACTCGAGATCTCATCGAACCATCAACCTAGCTCATGATGCCACTGTTGGGAAACTTCGCATGGGAAACAAAAATTTTCCTACGCACACGCAAACCTATCCATGGTGATGAGCATCTACGAGAGGGAGAGTGGATCTACGTACCCTTGTAGATCGCTAAGCGGGAAGCGTTAAGAAACGCGGTTGGTGTAGTCGAACATCTTCGCGATCCAAATCGCCGAGCGTCCCGCGATCTCATCACGATCCGTCCCGCGATCCAATCACGATCCGTCCCGTGAACTCATCACGATCCGTCCCGCGATCTCATCACGATCCGTCTCACGATCTTGATCACGATCTGTCCTATGAACTCATCACGATCCGTTCCGCGATCTCATCACGAACCGTCTCGCGATCTCGATCACGGTCCTTCCGATCTAGCGCCGAACGGACGGCACCTCCGCGTTCAGCACACGTGCAGCTTGATGACGATCTCCACCATCTTGATCCAGCAAGAGGAGGTGGAGAGGAGAGAGAGTTCACCGGCAGCGTGACGGCGCTCCGGTGATGGTGGTGGAGTGATTCCGGCAGGGCTTCGCCTAAGCGCTGCGGAAAACCGATCTAGAGGAGAAACTGTGCACCGGTGAAACGGGTAGCACGTGGCCGGAAATTCTGTCCAAAAACCACCCAATCCACTAGTATATATAGGAGGAGAGGAGAGGAGAGGCAGCCAAGGCCTTTGGGTCGGCCGAAATAGGAGGTGGGAAGAAATCCTACTTCACCTCCAATCCTAGTTGGAGTAGGATTGCCTCCTATTGGCTGATTTTCCACTTTTTGCTTTAGGACTTTCTCTCCTGCGCCATGGGCCTTTGTGGCTGTTTTCCCAGCCCAATAAGGGCTGGTTATTATTCTCCCACAGCCCATGGACCTCTTGGGGTCGAAGTACCCCTCCCGGAGGTCCTCCGGTACACTACCGGCACTCCCGGTACAATACCGATACTCCCGGTACACTACCGATGAGCCCGAAACTTTTCCGGAAACCAAACTGGGACTTCCTATATATGAATCTTTACCTCCGGACCATTCCGGAGCTCCTCGTGACGTCCGGGATCTCATCCGGGACTCCGAACAACCTTCGGTCACCACCATACATAACTCTACACTACCGAAACGTCACCGAACCTTAAGTGTGCAGACCCTGCGGGTTCGAGAACTATGTAGACATGACCGAGACACCTCTACGATCAATAACCAATGGCGGGACCTGGACGTCCACATTGGTTCCTACATATTCTACGAAGATCTTTATCGGTCGAACCTCTATGTCAAGGATTCAGTTAATCCCGTATAACGTTCCCTTTGTTCTTCGGTATGTTACTTGCCCGAGATTCGATCGTCGGTATCTCCATACCTAGTTCAACCTCGTTACTGGCAAGTCTCTTTACTCGTTCCGTAATACAAGATCCCGTGACTAACACTTAGCCACATTGCTTGCAAGGCTTGTTGTGATGTTGTATTACCGAGTGGGCCCTGAGATACCTCTCCGTCACACGGAGTAACAAATCCCAGTCTCGATCCATGCCAACTCAACAGACACCATCGGAGATACCTGTAGAGCACCTTTATAGTCACCCAGTTACGTTGCGACGTTTGATACACACAAGGCACTCCTCCGATATCCGTGAGTTGCATGATCTCATGGTCACAGGAACATATACTTGACATGCAGAAAACAGTAGCAATAAACTGACACGATCATATGCTATGTTTGTAGTTTGGGTCTTATCCATCACATCATTCTCCTAATGATGTGATCCCGTTATCAAATGACATCTCATGTCCATGGCTAGGAAACCTTAACCATCCTTTGATCAACGAGCTAGTCCATTAGAGGCATACTAGGGACATGGTTTTGTCTATGTATCCACACATGCATTTAAGTCTCCGATCAATACAATTATAGCATGGATAATAAACGATTATCATGAACAAGGAAATATGATTATAACTAATTTATTATTGCCTCTAGGGCATATTTCCAACAGCAACTTCCACTCCCTTCGTTTGGTTAATCAAATAGATCAAAGGAGTTGGTAGTCACTAGAGCAATTCTGGCAACACCATCATATTGACTATAGTCGGAGTCGGAGTTATAGCTTCTCTCTGAGTTGTTGTCGGAGTCGGAGCCGGAAACCCTTCACCAACATGAGCTTGATGTTTTCTTCTTGTGTAGCTCTTGGTGTACTTTCCCTTCTTCTCTGAATCTCTACTTCTCCTTGTGGTCTTCGTTCACAACGATCATATCTACTCCTTCTCTCTCTTTGAGGTGATTCACTCCTTGAGCTTCGTCTTCTAGGTGACTCTTCTCTTTGTTTGTAGGGAGCTGTGCACTCATTGGAGTAGTATCCGGGCTTCCCACAATTGTAGCAATTGCAGTCATGACTTGACGAACGCTTCTCATCATATCTTGAGTTGGCATTTATTTCTTTGCCTCTATTCTTGTAGAACTTGTTGAATTTATTGACCATGAGGCTTATTTCTTCATTGGTGATAAGGTTGTCTCTTGAAGTTGCGGGAGCATCACTTGTGGCCTTGTAATCACCACTAGACTTGTTGCGGAGCTCTTCTTTGTCTTTGAGTGTCATCTCATGAGCAACAATCCTTCCAATGACTTCCGTGGGCTTGAGATCTTTGTAGTTGGGCATCATTTGGATTAATGTGCACATGGTGTCATATCTCTCATACAGAGCTCTAAGTATCTTCTTGATGATGAATTAGTTGGTCATTTCATCGCTTCCTAAGTCGGCAATCTCGTTGGTGATGAGAGCTAGCCTAGAGTACATCTCTGCAACTCCTTCACCATCCTTAATCTTGAACTTGTCAAGCTGACTTTGAAGAACATCTAACTTGGATTCTCTCATGGACTTGGTTCCTTCGTGCATATCAACCAAAGTATCCCAAATCTCTTTTGCATTCTCAAGACGGCTGATTTTGTTGAACTCTTCAGGGCATAGACAGTTGAAGAGAATGTTGCATGCTTGAGCATTGAGTTGCAACATCTTCGATTCATCCGTGGTCGCTTCACGATCCGGTTCTCTTCCATCACCAAAGAATTCACCTTGCAAGCCAACACAAAAAAAATCCCAAATGGCGGCGTTATGACCAAGAATATGCATTTTCATTTTGTGCTTCCAACTAGCAAAATTGGTACCATCAAAGTACGGACCTCTACGGCGATAATTACCCTCACTAGACGCCATACTCTCCTAGGTTGTGAGACCAATGCAATGGAGACCAAAGCTCTGATACCACTTGTAGGACCGAAAGTATGTCTAGAGGGGGGTGATTAGACTACTTGACCAAATAAAAGTTTTGCCTTTTCCCAAATTTTAGTGTTTGCAGTTTTAGCATTAATGGCAAGTCAATTTCACCCTACACACGCAAGTCTAAGAGTATAGCAGCGGGAAATAACAACAAGCATGAGTAAAAGGGATAGGGTAGGAAGATCAAACGCAATTGTAGACACGATGATTTTTCCTGTGGTTCCAATACGTGGCGCTATCGTACATTCACGTTTATGGAGTCTTCAACCCACGGAGGGTAACGGTCGCGAGACTCCACAGAGGGCTCCACCCATAAGGGTCCACGAAGTAGCAACCTTGACTATTCCATATGGCTTCCGTCCATGAAGGACTAGCCTCACTATGGGTAGATCTTCACGAAGTAGGCGATCTCCTTGCCCTTACAAACTTCTTGGTTCACTACACAACACGAAGTAGGAGGCTCCCAAGCAACACCTAATCAATCTAGGAGGCACCACCCTCCAAAAGGTAATAGGCTCGGTAACGACGATGAACTCCTTGCTCTTGTGCTTCAAGATGATAGACTCCTCAGCACACAATCACTCTCTCACAGATTTGGCTTGGTGCAAGAGATGGGATTGGTGGAAAGCAACTTGGGGGGCTAGAAATCAAGATCCATATGGATGGTGTGGAAGATCTTGATCTCAACACAAGGGTAGGTGGTTATCTCTCAGAAAATCTAATAGGATAGGTACGGAATAGTTCTAAGTGCTTCTCTTTCGAGTAGGTGGTGGTGGAGGGGTATATATAGGCATCTCCAAAAGTCCAATTGTTACACACAAAATGACCAACTTGATGACACCGATGTGTTCATCTTGGTGGTACCGAAGTGATCAAAGGGTGGCAATTTTTGAATCTCGGTGAGACCGATATATGAAACTCGATTGCACCGATAAGGTGACCAACGGTCAGATTTCCAATCTCAGTGACGCCGACCCAACAATCTCGGTGGTACCAAAAATGGGAATCTGCGTAACACAAAGTTGGCAACCTAAACTCGGTGGCACCGGTATGGAATCGGTCGCACCGAAGCGGCTAGGGTTTGGTTGAGTCTCTCGATGTTTTGGAATCGGTGGCACCGGGATAGGAATGTTGGTTGCATCGATTTTGAATGTTTGGCTATAGATAGATTTTGGTGGGAGAGCTTGTGGGTGTTTTTGGTGACTATCACTTTTGCACGTATGAGCATTTTGTTCACCAACAAAACCTTACCCCCTTTTAATAGTATTGGCTTTCCTATGGACTCAAAGTGATTTCTCACAAATGTAAAATGTAGAGTCCTCTTGCTTGAAGCTTGGCCAACCTATTTCCTTTCATCTTGGGGTAATTCCACAATCCTTTTACCATCCCTATCACTGAACTTTTCCTGAAATATACTTGGTGGAAACATTAGTGCAATGACTTATATGTTGTTATTAATTACGAAAACCACCAAGGGAGCAAATGTGCTTTCAATCTCCCCCTTTTTGGTAATTTATGACAACATATAGATCAAAGCTTCGACAAAGATATAATCAATGAATATGATCGTCACTTTGAGAAGTATGTGATAAGAAAGAGCTCCCCCTAAATTTGTGCATTATTTTAAATTTGCGTTTGAATGCAAATGCACAATCGATTAGGTACATGGTTCACTTCTTACATGTCACATACAACTTGGTGGTGTGCGAGAATAATTAGAAGGAACCTCATAGAACAAAACAATCAAGCAAAGATGAATGATCATCACATAAGCATTAAGATGATAGGAAATAGTAGCATCACACATTAAGGCGTATGATCAAACATCATCAAACGTGTATCACAAGCAACCAAAAAAATTGTCAAAGAAAAAAATTGTCTTTTGAAAAAGCAATAAACACCAAAATGCTCTCTCACTCAAAGCCTAAAGATCTATATACACTTCTCCCCCTTTGGCAACAAGTTACCAAAAAAGCTCAAAGGCATATATCTAAGCATTCTTGGGCTGATCTCCTCCGGTTGTTGAAGGAGTCGAGAGAACAGCGTCGACGAAGATCTCTGCAGATGTCGTGGATGGAGTTGGAGTGGCAGCTGGAGGAACTAGAGCTGATGGAGCAGGAGCTAAGGTGACAGCAGCAGGAGCTGATGAAGAGGGCCTCAAGTCTAGAGCAGGCATAGTGGCTGATCTGGCCTGAGTAGGAAATTGTGTGCATGTCTTGAGCGGTGATCCATCCTCATCAGCATCATCATCATCATCTGAAGAAGTGGTGTGAGTAAGTGGCACTGAGTCAACTTCCTTCTGGAGCTCTGTAACTATCTTAGTCAGCCTGTCCACCTTATCATTAAGGGTCTTGATCCTAGTTTCAAAGATCCTCACAAGATTGTTCTGGTTGTCCAGAATCCCCTTAATGTCCTTTTGCATGCCCTGAACTGATGAGATCAAAAGATCCATTTGCTCATTTCTGGATCTAGGGACTTGAGCACTAGTGGCTCGAGCTGCCTCTGCCTCTACCTAAGGTGTAGCAGATGTGAGACCGATATATGAAACTCGATTGCACCGATAAGGTGACCAACGGTCAGATTTCCAATCTCGATGACACCGACCCAACAATCTCGATGATACCGAAAATGTGAATTTGCATAACAGAAAGTTGGCAACCTAAACTCGGTGGCATCAATATGGAATCGGTTGCACCGAAGTGGCTAGGGTTTGGCTGAGTCTGTCTAGGTTCTGGAACCGGTGGCACCGGGATAGGAATGTTGGTTGCACCGATTTTGAAAGTTTGGATATAGACAGACTTTGGTGGGAGAGCTTGCGGATGTTTTTGGTGACTATCAGTTGTGCACATATGAGCATTTTGTTCACCAACAAAACCTTATCCCCTTTTAAAAGTATTGGCTTTCCTATGGATTCAAAGTGATTTCTCACAAATGTAAAATGTAGAGTCCTCTTGCTTGAAGCTTGGCCAACCTTTTTCCTTGCATCTTGGGGTAATTCCACAATCCTTTTGCCATCCCTATCATTGAAATTTTCCTAAAATATACTTGGTGGAAACATTAGTTCAATGACTTATATGTTGTTATTAATTACCAAAACCACCAAGGGAGCAAATGTGCTTTCAGGTATTCATGAATATTGATCTAGAAATGGCGTTGTTTAGGTATGCAACTCACATGAAATGAGATGCTTCTACTTGTTTTTTGTTGTTGCAATATGTTTTGTTTGTTTTAGGCTCAGTTGTTGTATTTGTTTGTTGCAGTCACTGAAAGAAGTCCATATCGTTTACGAAAGAAATGGTGCGAAAAAATTCAATGTACCTTCTGGGCCAAGGCCGGTGGAACTTTTGAGGAGGAATGAGCCACATGTGTTGCGTGAACCTTATCGAGTAGGGTGAAGGGCTCCAATGAGGTGCGGTATCGAAGTGCCTGGTGGGTCAGATCATCTGGATGTCGTCACTGTAAAGAGGACCTGGGTACTATTATGTATTGCTCTTATGCTATCTTCTGGGGTTGGAAATATGGTACCTCTAGAGTATCTCCCGAGCTTGGTTGACATGGACAAGATCAGTGAGTTTGCATGGGACGAGCATTTCTTAGATGCTGCGTAGAACAAGATGAAGAAGTACCAACAGTAGAGGGAGGAAGGGAAAACTGGTTTCTGGATCGGCGGTTGTCTGCCAATGTTTGTGGTATGGCCCATGAGCTTTCTTCTTCTTTGTTTTCTTTTCTTTTAATTTGTTGCGCTCTATTATATGTCTATATCAGGTATTCAGGTGGGCTCAAAATGGTATTTCTATGTTTTTTGCAGATAATTTACATGGACTTTGTCGATGTTCCTCATGTGTTGGTTTCTGAGCATCAAATTCAGTACTCTCTACCAAGGGCATGTTTCGTTTGCAACGACAACTTTAAGTTGGTAGAACAAATTGACAGGAATAAGCTAAGCCTTGATAAGACTAAATTTGGAAAATGCAATGTAAGAGCTCATTCTCCTTCTATTTTACATATCTCGTTTCTTTTTCCTCATTTCCTTATTGATATGGTGGTCTAACCTTGTGCCTTGGTTTTTGCAGCTTCGTCGCTTGGCAGAGAACGTACCACTGGAGGGCTGCAATGAAGCTCTCTGTCAGAACAACAATCTTGGAGGAGTTAGTGTAGATTCACATATCCCTAGATAGCAAGCAACCCAGCCATGGATGGGTGTGATATTGGTGGCGATGTATGTGTGGGGACCCTGACTCATAAGTCATGATCACCGAATGCACGTGTACAATGATCCTAGAGATCAATGCTCACTAAACACACAAAAGCTGAATAACAAGAGTCTTACATCCTTACATACCGTCTTACACAAATAAAGACCATGAAGGTCAAGTCTTACATAGATAGGGCCGCAAGGGCCAAACACTTAAACATAACAAGCAGCGGAAATCTTGATCGAAAGCGTGAACCCATGCCATCTGCCTTAAACCTACAGGCATTCTGACTCGGAAGCGTCCTAGTTCGCATGTTTGTCACCAACGAACTCTTCACCGTACTCCTGATCTTCCATGTCTGGCCAATTAAATAACCACTGGCAAGCCAATGTACTTTGAATGTACTCGCAAACAACCCATGTTTGGAACACAGCAATAGCAATGCATGATATAGCACTAATAGGAAATTTCCATAAAGCTAATTTTGAGTGCAATGACATGATCAAATAACTTATGTAAGCATGCATCAACAGTTGGCAGATATCCATGAACAAGTTATAGATATCATCATAAACAGGGGGTTGAACATCTCATGTTCAGTCATGTCATCATGTCATCTCACTTAAGTCAAGTGCCATCTCTATGTCATCCACACACACACACTCACACCAAGTTCTTAGGAAGCATCTGGACGTGGCTTAAGCAGCACCACCCAACTGTCCTTGGCCATGGACACAGCTATTCGAATATTTTTACACTCTACAGAGGTTGCACGCTTTACCCACAAGACTCGGGGAACTTCCGTGTCATCCATGACTCGTGGTATATTACATACCCGAGGTAAGCACACGAACAATGTCTTTCCCCTGGCGATACTGAACAAAGAGTCCACTCGATTGGTACATAGCCCACATGATGTACATCACACGTAGCATCCATGCAGGGACCAACGGTGTGCCCGGTGCCTGTGAAGACAGCGCATGATTGTCCATACCGGCATGACCCCGTATCGAGAGTGACCATGCCACTCCCGCCACTAGTAATGCGGGCTCCTTGCTAGTACCCACTAAAGTAATCAACAGAGCCCCATCCCATAAGGGGTATCGTGGTTGTGCATGTAAAGTTGGGATGGTCAACAAATCTTAAACCCTCTGTTTTTCGAAAACACACACTCACTTATTCCGCTACACCACTTCATTATCAAGTGGTTACCCAACTCATCATAATCTCCCTTGGGCATTAGGGGCACCCAACGGGGGTTTTGAAAAGTCTTTGAAATCATTCCTTTGCTTCAATCACCATGCATAATCCTGATCCCACTTGCATAGCATCTACTAGCATCCTATCTACTCCCACCCGCACAACCCTCATAAGGATGGTAGGGTCATGCATGATGCAAGTATCAATGGTAAAAGTAACGGAGGCATCCCACCGAAGTGGTTGCCACATCACATGATCAACAACAAGGAATAAGGTGATATATGACATGCATGAAAATGGTTTCTTAACATGGTCAAAGGGTTGCTTGCCTAGCTCAACAAAGTCTTCAGGGTCTTCAAAGTCTTCGGGTCCAACTCCCTCGTCAATACCGCAATCTATCGTCGCGATAAATAACGGGAATAATAAGCATCACACAAAAACATAGCACGTAAATCTACTAATAAAATGCTACCCTATTCTGATAAATACTAAAAACTATTCTAAGAATATTTGTCTAAGGTTTTGGGGTGAACAAGGTCATCAAAACTATTTAAAACAGAGGCTAAAAATGCCAAATAGGGGTTTTAAATTGAAACAATACATAAAAGCTTTTCAAATATTCTTACAAGTGGCACTATAAAATTCTATAGAATATTACAAGATTTGGGGTGGAAAAATATTTGGAATTGGACAAATATTAAGCTTTGTGGGATTTTAGGAAAACTGGAGTAAAAGAAAAAGAAAAGGAGGCCTCAGAGCCAACCAGGCCAGAACGGACCCAGTTGGGCCGGCCTGTGGCCGAGGCAGTCCTGGCCGAGGGGAGCTGAGGGCAGGGACGGACCCAGCATCGACCCGCCGTTCCTCTGGAGGTGGAGGGGAAGTTGGAGGCTCGCGATTTCGCTGGCGACGAGGAAGTACGGTGAAGCCACTTCGGGAGGAGATCGCTGGCGGTGTTTCTCTGCTAGAAATGGACGAGGAGGAAGGAGAAAGGGGTCAGGGGGACCCTACGGGCTAGATGGAGGTGAGAGGAGCACCGGAGCAGGCCTATGTCCCGAGATCGACGGAGCTCTGCCGCGGTTGTGCCTCGATCGATCCCGAGCACTAGGCTCCGGGTGGTCACTGGGTGGTTTGGGAGTGCAAATGGGAGTGGAAGGGAGCCAGAGGTGATAAGAGGGGCTCAGGGGAGGCCCTTTTATAGGCGAGCCTCGGTCCATTGAGCTGCTGGTGCGCCGGCGAGCTCGAGGCCGAGGCTAGAAGGCGCAAGAGGAGGAGTTGGTGTGCCTACGGTCCTCCTTGGGCCTGTCCACGACCAAGGGGAGAGAGAAGAGAGGAGGGAGCGCGCGCGTATGAAGCTATGGGTTGGCCGAGCCGAGCGGCGCTCGGCACGCGCGAGAGGAGGGAGAAGGAGGAGGAGAGAGGAGGGGGCCGACAGCGGGGGCGTGTCCCGGAAGTCGAGGGAGCCAAGTGGCGAGAGGGGAGGCTCGAGGCGGATGGCACCATGGAGTGCAAAACGGCTGCACTGTAGAGTGCTCCAGAGCATGCGTATGGCATGCCAACGGCATTCTGGCCGCGGCCAACCCTGTCCAGGGGGTCCAGGGGGTATTAGACAAGGAGGAACTGGCATAGGATGCTCTGGAGGGTCAAGGGAGAAGGAGAGAGATTCCTTCTGTCCATAAGGGTAAATTGGGGTTTTACCCCATCTACCAGGGGCTTTTGGACATGGACCTTCTACTGGAGGTAGAAGGATCATCCTAGGGGTAGTGGTAAAAGTTTGAGACCAAGGGGAATAGGGGAAAGAGGGTCAAACTTGGCTCTTACCAATCAGTCAGAAGGTGTTTGATCAAGGTTTGGGTCAGTCAATGGGGTTTTCTAGCCATGGGATTTAAGAGGATGAAATAGAAGGTAAAAACAATGAGGACCACCAAGTTTGAGAGGATTTGAGGAAAGTTGACAATGAAACCTTGTAAAACCCTAGAAATCAATAGAATCTGCTTTCTGTAAATCTGGACATGCTAAACCAATCCCATTGATGCACCCCTTACTGTAGCATCATCATTTCGGTATTAGAACATGCCCACAAAGTCCGGGGTCAAGGGAAGAATCTTCACAATGTAAAGTTGTTCAAATTTGAATCTGGACAAAGAGGGTTTTGGAGTATTTTGATGAGGCAAAACAATTTGGATTGAGATGAAACTTTGCAAGGTCATCACCTATGATAATATTCACTTGTTGGAATTTTCTCGGGATTTATTGAGAATATTTCTTATAGAAATATTTCAAAAGCTTGATTTGAGCAGAAAGGGTTTTGAGGGGTTGTTCCCATGATTTTGAACATGACCATTGTTGAAACTCATATATATGGAAAATATATGCTCACTGAGTTTCCCTAAATTTTCTCAAATATTTTCAAGGCATAAAATAATTTTTCCCTATGAAAACATTTCTGGCCTTAAGAAAAAATATTTAAATAAAATAGTAAAATAATCTTTAAAATTAATATTTGGTGGTTTTGGGAAGTCACAAATATACTAGGTTTCAAATAAAGCCTTTGGGGAAAAAGTATCCTCCCAATTTGAGGACTTGTAGTGCAAACCTCA
Organism: Hordeum marinum; assembly: GCA_022496015.1. Lineage (NCBI taxonomy): Eukaryota > Viridiplantae > Streptophyta > Magnoliopsida > Poales > Poaceae > Hordeum > Hordeum marinum. The sequence continues at coordinate 62,344,614 of CM039673.1, forward strand.
ACTCAATATGGTTGCTCCATTGGACCTTGAAGTACTTGATGGTGCGGCTTCGGGTGCAACGCTCAGCTTCATCCAAAATGCAAACTAGACACTCACGATAAGTGAGGTCTGGCTGAAGGTCGATGGCTTGATGGTCGATGTCCTTGTAGAGGTCGGTGCGGTTGGGTACTTGAAGACACTTCCGGAGTTGTGACACGTGGAACATGTTGTGCACATCTGATGACTCAGAAGGTAGCTGTAGCTAGTAGGCAACTTCTCCTCACATCGCGGTGATCTTGAAGGGGCCGATGTATCTTGGTGACAGCTTTCCTTTGACGTGGAAACGCTTGGTTCCCTTGAGGGGCGTGACTTGGAGGTAGACATGGTCACCGACACAGAAGTTCACTTCTTGGCGGTGGGAGTCAGCGCAACTCTTCTGTCTTGATTTTGTGGTCTCCAGACGTTCTCAGACAAGTTGTACTTGCTCTTCTGCCTCACGGAGGATATCTGGTCCAAAGACCAATCCTTCCCTCGTTTCTGACCAGTTGAGGGGAGTACGGCACTTGCGTCCATACAACACCTCAAATGGCGCCATCTAAAGACTTGAATGATAGTTGTTGTTGGAGAGATTGGTGAATGGTAGGCAATCTTCCCACTTGGCCCCGTATGCCAAAACACAAGCACGGAGCATATATTCGAGTATCTGATTCACTCGTTTTGTCTGTCCACCGGTCTGGGGGTGAAAAGCAATGCTAAAGGAGAGCTTGGTTCCCATTGCCTCTTGAAACTTCTTCCAAAACCTTGAGGTAAACTGGGTCCCTCGATCCGACACAATCTCCTTTGGAACTCCGTGAAGACTCACGATGCGGTTGATGTAGAGGTTTGCTAGCTCGCTTTCGTCATAGGCGGTTTTAGCAGGGATGAAGTGGGCTACCTTGGTCAGATGGTCGACAATGACCCAAATAGAACCATGTCCTTTGTTTGACCTCGGTAATTCGGTGATGAAATCCATCCCGACTTTGTCCCACTTCCATTCAGGCACTTTGAGAGGTTGCAACAATCCAGCGGGTCGCTGATGCTTAGCTTTGACTCTCTGGCATATGTCACACTTAGCAACAAAGATGCCTATTTCCTGTTTCATGCCATGCCACCAGAATCTTGCCTTGAGGTCTTGGTACATCTTGGTTCCTCCAGGATGGATGGAATACGGAGTGTCATGAGCTTCTTGCAAGATCAAATTCTTGAGCTCTTCCTTGTTGGGTACGCAGATGCGATTCCTGAACCATACAACTCCTTGTTCATCCATTGAGAATCCTAGGGCCTTGTCGGCCTTGATCTTCCTATTGATGCCTTCAATGCTCTCGTGTCCCTTCTGAGCTTCTTTGATATCATCCATCAAGGTAGGCTTTGCTTCGAGGTTGGCTAGGAAACCAGGTGCAACTAGTTCCAAACCAAAGCTTTCAAGCTCTTCATATAGGGCGGGTAGCCTTTCCTTAATCATAGCATTCAAGAAACAAGCCTTTCTGCTTAAGGCGTCTGCTACCACGTTAGCCTTTCCGGGATGGTATTGAACACTAAGGTCATAATCTTTGATCAACTCCAACCATCTTCACTGCCTCATGTTCAATTCCCTTTGGGTGAAAATATACTTCAAACTCTTGTGGTCTGTGTATATCTCACATTGCTTCAACAGAAGGTAATGTCGCCATGTTTTCAAGGCATGAACCATGGCTGCCAACTCAAGATCATGAGTAGCATAGTTCTCTTCATGAGGACGCAGGTGTCTGGATAGATATGCTACGACTCTGTCTTCTTGCATCAGAACACCTCCAAGCCCGGTTCTCGATGCATCACAATATATCACAAACTCCTTGTGAATATCGGGGGTGGCCAAAACTGGGGTTGTGGTCAATCTCTTCTTGAGCTCCTGGAAGCTTTCCTTGCACTTAGTTGTCCATTCAAACTTCTTGTCCTTCTTCAAAAGTTGAGTCATGGGCAATCTCAAGAATCCTTCCACGAACTTGCGGTAATACCCCGCGAGTCCAAGGAAGCTCCTGACTTCCTTCATGGTGGTTGGGGATTGCCATTCAGTCACGGCTTCAATCTTGGCAGGATCCACTGACAATCCTTCTGCAGTCAACACATGACCCAAGAATCCAACTTTATGTAGCCAAAATTCACACTTGCTAAACTTGGCATAAAGTTGGTGCTCTCGAAGCTTGTCTAGGACCAATCTCAAGTGTTGCTCATGCTTTTCTTCAGACTTGGAGAAGACGAGTATGTCATCAATGAAGACGACAACAAACTTGTCCAAGTACTCCATGAAGACTTCGTTCATGAGGTACATGAAGTAGGTAGGGGCATTGGTCAATCCAAAATACATGACCGTGTACTCATACAGGCCATACCGGGTTACAAATGTTGTCTTCGGAATGTCTTGGTTCTGATCTTCAGCTGGTAGTACCCAGATCTGAGGTCGATCTTGGAGAACACCTTGGCTCCATTCAGCTGATCGAACAGGTCTTCAATCTTGGGGAGTGGGTGCTTGTTCTATATTCTGACTTCATTAAGAGAATGGTAATCCACACAGAATCTGATAGTTCTGTCCCTCTTTGACACAAATAGAACTGGTGATCCCCAAGGAGAGGCACTAGGGTGAATGAATCCTTTTCTGAGTTGCTCTGCTAGTTGCTTCTTCAATTCATCCAACTCTTCAGATCCCATTCTATAGGGCTTCTTATAGATGGGCCTTGATCCGGGCATTAGTTCAATGATGAACTCAATGTCGCGGTCAGGAGGCATCCCGCGCAGCTCATCAGGAAATACATCTGGGTATTCACATACCACTGGCACCTGATCCAACTCAAATCCCAATAGACAGTTAGCCTAAGGAGCTTGAGTGGAGGCGGGGTTGGGAACATACTTGAATTCCACTCCTTGGCTATTGGTCATGGTAACAATCCTCTTGGCACAGTCTAGCAAGTCTTGGTGCTTGGTTAACCAGTCCATGCCTAAGATCACATCCAAGCCTTCTGACTTTAGGATGATAAGGTCTGCTAGGAAATCTACCCCGTTGATGTTAATCTCAACTCCCTTACAACCTATTCCAGACTTCATAACTGATCCCGAGGTTTATATCAACATACAACTACCCAGGGGAGTAGGCTTTATGCCACTCTCTAGAGCAAACTTTTGGGTGACAAAAGAATGTGAAGCTCCACAATCAAATAGTACTATTGCTGGGGTGGAGTTGAGGAGGAACGTACCCAGTATGACGTCAGGGTCTTCCTGGGCTTCCTCGGCGATGACATGATTCACACGACCCTTGCCATTGTTGGGCTGGTTGCGGGGAGCGGGGTTCCTTGGTGGTGCTCCACGGCCTTGACCTTGGTTCAGTGCATTGGGGTGCGGTGCATCTGGCTTCTTGTTGGGACACAGCCTAGACATGTGTCCAGGCTGACCACATCCAAAACAAGTGACTTGACCGGGGTTGTTGTTGTAGTTCCTGCCGCCGTTGTTGATATTGGGGTTGTTGTAAACCGGCATGGGATTGGCATACTGATGAGGCTGGTAGCTCGATGAGGCGCAGGAGGTCTAGCCTGTTGTGGCTGATAGGTCGGCTTGGTTGGGGCTAGCTTCCAGGGGCAAGGCTTATGGTTGCTGGAACTACCCTTGCTAATCATCTTGCGCTTGCGAGTGTCGTCTATGGCATGACGCTTGTCTTCCAGCATGAGGGCCTTGTTCACCAGGTTGAAGAAGGTACGACAGTCGCAGACGATGAGCTGATACTGCAGGGTCTGTTGAATTCCTTCGATGAAGTGTTCCTTCTTGGCAGCCTCCGTGTTGACATCTTCAGGTCCATACCATGACAGAAGGTTGAACTTCTGCAGGTACTCCTTGACAGAGCCACTTCCTTGCTTCAGCGCTCTGAATTCTCTATTCTTAATAGCCATGATCCTACATGGAATGTGGGCGGTGTAGAATCCTTCCTTGAAGTTATCCCAAGTGATCACACGATCTCCATGCATGACCTTGAATCCATCCCACCAAGCTCTGGCGGTACCTCTGAGGCAGTGAGAGGCATAAAGCACCTTATCACGATCCTCATTGCAATTTACCAGTGCAAGGAGGTCCTCGATGGTGCGGATCCAGTCGTCAGCATCCAAGGGCTCAACAGTCTTGGTGAAGGTTGGGGGCGAATTCCTCATGAACTTAGACAGATTGGAGCGGCCATTGCCGTTCGTGCCTTGCTGCTGGTTGTTCACAAGGACTTGAGCCATCTGCTGAATAGTAGCAGTGTTGGCTTGGCGTTCCTCCCGGAGAACTTGGAGAAACTGACATATCGTCATGTTCTCCGGTGGAGGTGGTGGGGGGGGAATGTCGCCTTGTGGATGCTCCTGGTGTCGTCCAGCCTGAGCAGTCCCACCAGCTCCCTATTGCTGGCTGGAGTTGTCGGCTTCAAGGTTGGTGAAGGAGCTATTGCGGGTAGCAGTCACCATCCTGTTTGGAGCAGACAAGTCAAACAACTGGGATAGACGAGAGGAAAAGCAACAATGGAGGAGCACGCCTAAGGGGGTTGGTCGAGTGCAAGTGTGGTAAAACAAGGTTCGAAAGACCAACACATATATTAGGATAAGATAGACGATGGAGTCGCTTATATGTTGCCTAAGCCAAAAGCACGACTTGCATTGGAACACAAACAGCAAAAACAAGCAACAAGCACACATGGTTTCATATGAACCATTACATGGACTCGACTTTGCATGAGGGGTACATGACTGATCCTACCCTAGGGGTTCTCGTACTCAGGTGGTGGAGTGCTCTGCTTCCTGCCCAAAAGGAAGGAAGACTTGGTTGCTTGCTAGGACTCCTTCTGGTATGATGCCCATGCTTGCCATACCCGAAATATGCGAAGAAAATCCACAGGTTGCTATTTGCCCTTGGTTCAGGATGTCAATGGTTTGGCGGAATAGCTCTTGAATGTGGTGAAGTTCCTGGCGAAGCTTCATAGACTCCTTAATCAGGTTGTGAACCAAACTATCGACGGAGAGGCTGAAGTAGGTCTGGAATCTGAGGGGTACGTCGTCCTCCTTGGATGGAACCAGCGTCTGACTTTTGCCGATGTCGTCCTTTCTGATGGGTAGGTAACGAGTAGCGGGCTCATCGGCCATCTCTGGAATGATTCCTCGAAGGTGGAAGAGTGCCTTCCATGCAGCTGTCTCGACTACGAGTGCCAGGGTATCCATCTATGGCCCTTCAAAGAACCAACTGGTCGCGGAGTCGTTTGCCTTCACGAACACTTCAATGTGATACTCCTTCGTGGTGGCATCGACCCAATGCTCGTGGTAGACGAAAACAAGTGGGTGGCGACACAGGCACTTCTCCAGGCTATCCCCAAGGAGTAGGGGAAAGCCATATGCTAGGAGGGCTTCAGGTACGAGGGCCATCTACAAGGTTTTGAATGGAGGAGAGTCAGCGGAGTGTTGTGTGAAGGATAGAAGAGGTAATAAGTGCAGAACTCCTCAGTATAGGTGCTAGGTGTAGTTTTGAGAACGATTTCATCCTAACTAACATCCATGCTAGCTAAGGGCTTCCTATAGTCAGCATGGCTCTGATACCAGCTCTGCAGGGACCTTGACTCATAAGTCGTGATCACCGAATGCACGTGTACAGTGATCCCAGAGATCAATGCTCACTGAACACACAGAAGTTGAATAACAAGAATCTTACATCCTTACATACCGTCTTACACAAATAAAGACCATGAAGGTCAAGTCTTACATAAAAAGGGTCGCAAAGGTCAAACACTTAAACATAACAAGCAATGGAAATCATGATCAAAAGTGTGAACCCATGACATCTGCCTTAAACCTACAGGCATTCTGACTGGTAAGCATCCTAGTTCGCATGTTCGTCACCAACGAACTCTTCACCGTACTCCTGATCTTCCATGCCTGACCAATTAAATAACTAGTGGCAAGCCAATGAGTACTTCGAATGTACTCACAAGCAACCCATGTTTGGAACAAGGCAATAGCAATGCATGATATAGCACTAATAGGAAATTTGCATAAAGCTAATTTTAAGTGCAATGACATGATCAAATAACTTATGTAAGCATACATCAACAGTTGGTAGATATCATGAACAAGTTATAGATATCATCATAAATAGAGGGTGGAACATCTCATGTTCAGTCATGTCATCATGTCATCTGACTTAACTCAAGTGTCATCTCTATGTCATCCACACACACACACACACACACACACACACACTCACACCAAGTTTTTAGGAAGCATCTGGACGTGGCTTAAGCAGCACCACCCAACTGTCCTTGACAGTAGACACGGCTATTTGAATAGTTTTACACTCTGTAGAGGTTGCACGCTTTACCCACAAGACTCGGGGAACTTCCATGTCATCCACGACTCGTAGTATATTACATACCCGAGGTAAGCACCCGAACAATGTCTTTCCCCTGGTGATACTAAACAAAGAGTTCACTTGATTGGTACATAGCCCACATGATGTATATCACATGGAGCATCCATGCAGGGACCAACAATGTGCCCGGTGCCTGTGAAGACAGCGCATGATCATCCATACCGGCACGACCCCGTATCGAGAGTGACCACGCCACTCCTGCCACTAGTAATGTTGGCTCCTTGCTAGTACCCACCAAAGTAATCAACAGAGCCCCGTCCCATAAGGGGTATCGTGCTTGTGCATATAAGGTTAGGATGGTCGACAAATCTTAAACCCTTCGTTTTTCGATAACACACACTTACTTATTCCAGTACACCACTTCTTTCTCAAGTGGTTACCCAATTCATCATAATCTCCCTCAGGCATTAGTGGCACCCAACGGGGTTTTCGAGAAGTCTTTGAAATCATTTCTTTGCTTCCATCACCATGCATAATCCTGATGCCACTTGCATAGCATCTACTAGCATCCTATCTATTCCCACCCGCACAACCCTCATAAGGATGGTAGGGTCATGCACGATGCAAGTATTAACGGTAAAAGTAACGGAGGCATCCCACCGAAGTGGTCGCCACATCACATGATCAACAACAAGGAATAAGGTGTTATATGACATGCATGGAAATGGTTTCTTAACATGGTCAAAGGGCAGCTTGCCTGGCTCAACAAAGTCTTTGGGGTCTTCAAAGTCTTCGGGTCCAACTCCCTCGTCAATAGCGCAATCTATCGTCACGATAAATAACGGGAATAATAAGCATCACACAAAAACAGAGCACAAAAATCTACTAATAAAATGCTACCCTATTATGAAAAATACTAAAAACTATTCTAAGAATATTTGTCTAAGGTTTTGGGGTGAAAAAGGTTTTCAAAACTATTTAAAACAGAGGCTAAAAATGCCAAATAGGGGTTTTAAATTGAAACAGTACATAAAAGGTTTTCAAAAAAATTTACAAGTGGCACTATAAAATTCTACAGAATATTACCAGATTTGTGGTGGAAAAATATTTGGAATTGGACAAATATTAAGCTCTATGGGATTTTAGGAAAAGTGGAGTAAAAGAAAAAGGAAAAGAGGCCTCAGAGCCAACCGGACCAGAACAGACCTAGTTGGGACGGCCTGTGGCCAAGCCAGGCCTAGGCGAGTTGATGCACGTGCGCCGTCTGGGTTCAGACCCGACAGGCGACCCCAAGCGCTAGCCTCGGAGAGAGGGAGAGAGAGAGGAGAGGATGATAGGTGGGGGCCACCTATCATCTCCCTCCTCTCGATGGGAAGGGGGCGGCGCTTACCGGCGGTGAAGGAGGGTATGGCGAGGGGAGCTGAGGGCAGGGACAGACCCAGCATCGACCCGTCGTTCCTCTGGAGGTGGAGGGGACGCCGGAGGCTCGTGGTTTTGCCGGCGACGAGGAAGTACGGCGGAGCCACTTCGGGAGGAGATCGTCGGCAGTGTTTTTCTGCTAGAAATAGATGGGGAGGAAGGGGAAAGGGTTAGGGGGACCCTACGGGCTCGATGAAGGTGAGAGGAGTGTCGGAGCGGGCCTGTGTCCCGAGATCGATGGAGCTCCGCCATGGCGGCGCCTCGGTCGATCCCCAACACTGAGGCTCCAGGTGGTCACTGGGTGGTTTGGGAGTGCGACTGGGAGTGGAAGGGAGCCAAAGGAGGAAAGAGGTGTCGGGAGACGTAGTAGTAAATCAAAAATTTTCCTACGCGTTCACCAAGATCCATCTATGGAGAAACCAGCAACGAGCAAGGGGAGAGTGGATCTTCATACCTTTGAAGATCGCTAAGTGGAAGCGTTACAAGAACGCGGTTGATGGAGTCGTACTCGCAGCGATTCAGATCGCGGTAGATCCGATCAAGTGCCGAACGGACGGCACCTCCGCGTTCAACACACGTGCAGCCCGGTGACGTCTCCAACACCTTGATCCAGCAAGGAGGAAGGAGAGGTTGGGGAAGGGCTCCAACAGCAGCACGACGGCGTGGTGGTGGTGGAGTAGCAAGGTATTCCGACAGGGCTTCGCCTAAGCGCTGCGGAGGAGGAAGAAGAGAGGTAGGGCTTCGCCGTGAGAGAGAGAGATCAAATCCTCTCTCAAAACATCCAAAACCTCAAGTATATATAGGAGGAGGGACGTGGAGGGCTGGCTTGGCCTCTACTCCAAAGAGGAGATGGCCGGCCGAATTAAAGGGAGAGTCCACCTCCCACAAGGGAGGTGGATCTCCTCCTTTTAAATCCTTTTTGCCTTATCTCCTTATCTCCAGCCACATGGGCCTTTAGAAAAAGTATTTCCCAGCCCAATAAGGGCTGACACACTTTATCTAACAGCCCATGAAGTCCTCTGGTCGTCACACCCCTCCCGGGGGTCCTCTGGCACCCTCCCGGCACTCCCGGTACAATACCGATGAGCCCGAAAACTTTCCGGTGACCAAAACTGGACTTCCTATATATCAATCTTTACCTCCGGACCATTCCGGAGCTCCTCGTGACGTCCGGGATCTCATCCGGGACTCCGAACAACCTTCGGTAATCATGTATACCTTTTCCCTATAACCCTAGCGTCATCGAACCTTAAGTGTGTAGGCCCTACGGGTTCGGGAGACACGTAGACATGACCGAGACACCTCTCCGGTCAATAACCAACAGCGGGATCTGGATACCCATGTTGGCTCCCACGTACTCCACGATGATCTCATCGGATGAACCACGATGTCAAGGATTCAATCAATCCCGTATACAATTCCCTTTGTCTATCGGTATGATACTTGCCCGAGATTCGATCGTCGGTATCCCCATACCTTGTTCAATCTCATTACTGGCAAGTCTCTTTACTCGTTCCGTAATACATCATCCCGTGGCTAACTCCTTAGTCACATTGAGCTCATTATGATGATGTCTTACCGAGTGGGCCCAGAGATACCTCTCCATCACACGGAGTGACAAATCCCAGTCTCGATTCATGCCAACCCAACAGATACTTTCGGAGATACCCGTAGTGCACCTTTATAGCCACCCAGTTACGTTGTGACGTTTGGCACACCCAAAGCATTCCTACGGTATCCGGGAGTTGCACAATCTCATGGTCTAAGGAAACGATACTTGACATTGAAAAGCTTTAGCAAACGAACTACACGATCTTGTGCTATGCTTAGGATTGGGTCTTGTCCATCACATCATTCTCCTAATGATGTGATCCCGTTATCAATGACATCCAATGTCCATGGCCATGAAACCGTGACCATCTATTGATCAACGAGCTAGTCAACTAGAGGCTCACTAGGGACATGTTGTGGTCTATGTATTCACACATGTATTATGGTTTCCGGTTAACACAATTATAGCATGAACAATAGACAATTATCATGAACAAGGAAATACAATAATAACCATTTTATTATTGCCTCTAGGGCATATTTCCAACAGTCTCCCACTTGCACTAGAGTCAATAATCTAGTTCACATCACCATGTGATTAACACTTACATCACCATGTGATCATATCATCATGTGATTAACACCCAATAATTTCTGGGGTTTGTTCATGTCCTGCTCGTGAAAGAGGTTTTAGTCAACGGGTCTGCGACATTCAGATCCGTGTGTACCTTACAAACTTTCCATGTCATATTTGTAGATACTGCTCCCACGCTCCACTTGGAGCTATTCCAAATGGCTGCTCCACTATACGTAGCTGGATTTCTACTAAGAGTCATCCGGATTGGCTTTAAAGCTTGCATCATCGTAACACTTTACGATGAACTCTTTATCACCTCCATAATCGAGAAATATTTCCTTAGTTCTCAAGTTACTAAGGCTAACTTTGACCGCTGTCCAGTGATCCACTCTTGGATTACTCTTGTACCCCTTGACAGACTCATGGCAAGGCACACACAGGTGCGGTACACAGCATGGCATACTATATAGAGCCTATGGCTAAAGCATAGGAGATGACACTCATCTCTTCTTTATCTTCTGCCGTGGTCGGGTATTGAGTCTTACTCAATTTCACACCTTACAATACAGTCAAGAACTCCTTCTTTGACCCATCTATTTTGAACTCCTTCAAAAACTTGTCAAGGTATGTCTTCGTCGAAAAAACTTATCAAGCGAATAGATCTATCCCTATAGATCTTGATGCTCAATAAAATAGTAGCTTTATCTGGGTCTTCCTTTGAAAAAAAAACTTTTCAAACAACCCTTCATGCTCTTCCAGAAATTCTACATCATTTCCGATCAATAATATGTCAACTACATATTCTTATAAGAAATTCTATAGTGCTCCCACTCACTTTCTTGCAAATACAAGTTTCTCATAAACTTTGTATAAACTTAAACACTTTGATCACCTCATCAAAGCATATATTCCAACTCCGAGATTCTTGCTCCAGTCCATAGAAGGATCGCTGGAGTTTGCATATTATTAGCATCCTTAGGATTGACAAAACCTTCTGGTTGTATCACATACAACTCTTCCTCATAGAAACCATTACGGAAACCTTGTTTTGTCATCCATCTGCCAGATTTCATAATCGAAAAATGCAGCAACTGCTAACAAAATTTTAATAGACTTTTAGCATCGCTACAGATGAGACAATCTCATCGCAGTCAACTCCTTGAACTTGGCGGAAACTTCTTTGCGACAAATCGAGCTTTATAAACGGTGACATTTCACCATTAGCGTCTATGTTTATTTCAAAGGTCCATTTGTACTCAATGACCCGCCATTCAACAGGCAAGTCTACCAAAGTCCATACTTGGTTTTCATACATGGATCCTTTCTCGGATTTCAAGGCTCCTAGCCATTTGTTGGAATCCGGGCCCACCATCGCTTCTCCATAGTTCGTAGGTTCATCGTTGTCCAACAACATGATTTCCAAGACAGGGTTGTCGTACCACTCAGGAGCAATACGCGTCCTTGTCGACCTACGAGGTTCGATAGTGACTTGATCCGAAGCTTCATGATCATCATCATTAACTTTCTTTTCAACTGAGTAGGCTCTACAGAAACATCTTTCTATGTTGCGCTATTCTCTGGTTGAAACAAAGGTTCAACAACCTTATCAAGTTCTATCTTCCTCCCACTCAATTCTTTCGAGAGAAACTCTTTCTCAAAAAGGACCCGTTCTTAGCAACAAACACCTTTTGCGCTTGGATCTGAGATAGAAGGTATACCCAATGTCTCATTAGGGTATTCTATGAAGATGCATTTGTCTGCTTTGAGTTCGAGCTCGCTAGGTGAAAAACCCATTTTCACATAAGCGTCGCAGCCCCAAACATTAAGAAATGACAGCTTAGGCTTCTGTCAAACCATAATTCTCACGGTGTCATCTCAACAGACTTAGATGGTGCCCTGTAAAAGTGAATGGATTTGTCTTTAATGCATAACCCCATAACGATAGTGGTAAAACGATAAGAGACATCATAGTACTCACTATATCCAATAGAGCACGACTACGACGTTCGAACACACCATCACACTATGGTGTTCCAGGAGGCGTGAGCTGTGAAACAATTTCCACATTGTCTAAAATTGCATACCAAACTCGTAACTTAGATATTCACCTCCACGATCATATCGTAGACATTTCATCTTCTTGTCACGATGATCTTTATCTTCACTGTGAAACTCCTTGAACCTTTCAAACATTTCAGACTCGTGTTTAAGTAAATATCCCCATATTCACTCAAATCATCAGTGAAGGTAAAGAAAAACAACGATATCCACTGTGTGTTTCAACACTCATTGGACCACATACATCAACATGTATTAATTCCAATAAGCCACTTGCCCGCTCCATCATATTGGATGACGGGGTCTCAGTCATCTTGCCCAAGAGGCATGGCTCGCATGTCTCAACCGATTCGAAATCGAGTGAGTCAAAAAACATCCATCATCATGGAGTTTCTTCATGCGATTTATACCAATATGACATTACGTGGCAGTGCCACAAGCATGTGGTACTATCATTATTAACTTTGTATCTTTTGGTACCAATGTTATGAATATGTGTACTACTACGATCATGATTCGATAAACCATTTCGAGTGGGTGCATGACCATTGAAGGCATTATCCATGTAAACAGAATAACCATTATTCTCTAACTTATATGAATAACCGTATCGCACTAATCATGATCTAATCACGTTTATGCTCAACGCAAACACCAAATAACATTTATTTAGGTTTATCACAAATCCTGAAGGTAGAGAGAGCGTGCGATGGTGATCACATCAATCTTGGAAATACTTCCAACACACATCGTCACCTTTCACCTAGCTAGTCTCCATTTACTCCGTAGCTTTTATTTCGAGTTGCTAACACTTAGCAACCGAACCGGTATCTAATACCCAGGTGCTACTAGGAGTACCAGCAAGGTACACATCACTAACACGTATATCAAATATACTTCCATTGACATTACCAGCCTTCTTATCTACCAATCATCTAGGGTTTTTCCGCTTCAGCGAACATTCTCCTCATAACAGAAGCACTTAGTCTCGGGTTCGGGCTCAACCTTGGGTTTCTTCACTAGAGCAACAACTGGCTTGCCATTCCTGAAGTTTTTCCCTTCTTGCCCTTGCCCCTTTTGAAACTAGTGGTTTTCACTTAACCATCAACACTTGATGCTCCTTATTGATTTCTACCTTCGTGGTGTCAAACATCACGAACAACTCAGGGATCATCTTATCCATCCCTGGCATGTTATAGTTCATCACGAAGCTCTAGTAGCTTGGTGGCAGTGACTTGGAGAACTGCATTAATCACTATCTCATCTGGAAGATTAACTCCCACTTGATTCAAGTGATTGTAGCACCCAGACAATCTGAGAACACGCTCACCGATTAAGCTATTCTCCTTTATCTTGCAGGCAAAGAATCTTGTTGGAGGTCTCATACCTCTCAACATAGGCACGAGCTTGAGATCACAATCTCAGCTCCTAGAACATCTCATATGTTCTGTGACGTTCAAAACATTTTGAAGCCTCAATTCTAAGCCGTAATGCATGATGCACTGAACTATCACGTAGTCATCAAAAAGTGCCTGTCATATGTTCACAACATCTACAGACAACGCTTGAGGGAGTGATGCAGTTAGCGGTACATCAAAAACATAATCTTTCTGTGCAGCAATGAGGACAATCCTCAGATCACGGACCCAGTCCGCATTATTGCTACCATCAACTTTCAACTTACTTTTCTCTAGGATTGTATCAATAAAACTGGGGAGCTACAGCGCGAGCTATCTACGACATAATTTGCAAGGACATTTTTAGACTAAGTTCATGATAATTAAGTTCATTTAATCAAATTATTAATGAACTCCCACTTAGATAGACATCTCTCTAGTCTTCCAAGTGATACATGATCCATGTCAACTAGCCCGTGTCCGATCATCACGTGAGACGGACTAGTCATCCATGGTGAACATCTCTATGTTGATCGTATCTTCTATACGACTCATGTTCGACCTTTCGGTCTTCCGTGTTCCGAGGCCATGTCTGTACATGCTAGGCTCGTCAAGTCAACCTAAGTGTTTCGCATGTGTAAATCTGGCTTACACCCATTGTATGCGAACGTTAGAACCTATCACACCCGATCATCACGTGGTGCTTCGGAACGACGATCCTTAGCAACGGTGCACAGTTAGGGTGAACACCTTTCTTGAAATTTTATTGAGAGATCATCTTATTTACTACCGTCGTTCTATGCAAATAAGATGTAAACATGATAAACATCACATGCAATCAATATAGTGACATGATATGGCCAATATCATCTTGCTCCTTCGATCTCCATCTTCGGGGCACCATGATCATCACTGTCACCGGCACGACACCATGATCTCCATCATCATGATCTCCATCATTGTGTCTTCATGAAGTTGTCTCGCCAACTATTACTTCTACTACTACAACTAACGTTTAGCAATAAAGTAAAGTAATTACATGGCGTTTATGATTGACACGCAGGTCATACAATAATATAAGACAACTCCTATGGCTCCTGCCGGTTGTCATAGTCATCGACATGCAAGTCGTGAACCCTATTACAAGAACATGATCAATCTCATACATCACAATGCATCACATCACATCCTTTTGGCCATATCACATCACACGGCATATGCTGCAAAAACAAGTTAGACGTCCTCTAATTTGTAGTTGCAAGTTTTTACGTGGTTGCTATAGGTTTCTAGCAAGAACGTTTCTTACCTACGTCAAAACCACAACGTGATATGCCAATTGCTATTTACCCTTCATAAGGACCCTTTTCATCGAATCCAATCCGACTAAGGTGGGAGAGACAGACACCCGCTAGCCACCTTATGCAACTAGTGCATGTCAGGCGGTGGAACCGGTCTCACGTAAGCGTACGTGTAAGGTTGGTCCGGGCCGCTTCATCCCACAATACCGTCGAATCAAGATAAGACTAGTAACGGCAAGCATATTAACAAAATCGACGCCCACAACTACTTTGTGTTCTACTCGTGCATAGATTCTACGCATAGACCTAGCTCATGATGCCACTGTCGGGAGACGTAGTAGTAAATCAAAAATTTTCCTACGCGTTCACCAAGATCCATCTATGGAGAAACCAGCAACGAGCAAGGGGAGAGTGGATCTTCATACCTTTGAAGATCGCTAAGTGGAAGCGTTACAAGAACGCGGTTGATGGAGTCGTACTCGCAGCGATTCAGATCGCGGTAGATCCGATCAAGTGCCGAACGGACGGCACCTCCGCGTTCAACACACGTGCAGCCCGGTGACGTCTCCAACACCTTGATCCAGCAAGGAGGAAGGAGAGGTTGGGTAAGGGCTCCAACAGCAGCACGACGGCGTGGTGGTGGTGGAGTAGCAAGGTATTCCGACAGGGCTTCGCCTAAGCGCTGCGGAGGAGGAAGAAGAGAGGTAGGGCTTCGCCGTGAGAGAGAGAGATCAAATCCTCTCTCAAAACATCCAAAACCTCAAGTATATATAGGAGGAGGGACGTGGAGGGCTGGCTTGGCCTCTACTCCAAAGAGGAGATGGCCGGCCGAATTAAAGGGAGAGTCCACCTCCCACAAGGGAGGTGGATCTCCTCCTTTTAAATCCTTTTTGCCTTATCTCCTTATCTCCAGCCACATGGGCCTTTAGAAAAAGTATTTCCCAGCCCAATAAGGGCTGACACACTTTATCTAACAGCCCATGAAGTCCTCTGGTCGTCACACCCCTCCCGGGGGTCCTCTGGCACCCTCCCGGCACTCCCGGTACAATACCGATGAGCCCGAAAACTTTCCGGTGACCAAAACTGGACTTCCTATATATCAATCTTTACCTCCGGACCATTCCGGAGCTCCTCGTGACGTCCGGGATCTCATCCGGGACTCCGAACAACCTTCGGTAATCATGTATACCTTTTCCCTATAACCCTAGCGTCATCGAACCTTAAGTGTGTAGACCCTACGGGTTCGGGAGACACGTAGACATGACCGAGACACCTCTCCGGTCAATAACCAACAGCGGGATCTGGATACCCATGTTGGCTCCCACGTACTCCACGATGATCTCATCGGATGAACCACGATGTCAAGGATTCAATCAATCCCGTATACAATTCCCTTTGTCTATCGGTATGATACTTGCCCGAGATTCGATCGTCGGTATCCCCATACCTTGTTCAATCTCGTTACTGGCAAGTCTCTTTACTCGTTCCGTAATACATCATCCCGTGGCTAACTCCTTAGTCACATTGAGCTCATTATGATGATGTCTTACCGAGTGGGCCCAGAGATACCTCTCCATCACACGGAGTGACAAATCCCAGTCTCGATTCATGCCAACCCAACAGATACTTTCGGAGATACCCGTAGTGCACCTTTATAGCCACCCAGTTACGTTGTGACGTTTGGCACACCCAAAGCATTCCTACGGTATCCGGGAGTTGCACAATCTCATGGTCTAAGGAAACGATACTTGACATTGAAAAGCTTTAGCAAACGAACTACACGATCTTGTGCTATGCTTAGGATTGGGTCTTGTCCATCACATCATTCTCCTAATGATGTGATCCCGTTATCAATGACATCCAATGTCCATGGCCATGAAACCGTGACCATCTATTGATCAACGAGCTAGTCAACTAGAGGCTCACTAGGGACATGTTGTGGTCTATGTATTCACACATGTATTATGGTTTCCGGTTAACACAATTATAGCATGAACAATAGACAATTATCATGAACAAGGAAATACAATAATAACCATTTTATTATTGCCTCTAGGGCATATTTCCAACAAGAGGGGCTCGGGGGAGGCCCTTTTATAGGCGAGCCGCGGTCCACCGAGTCGCTGGTGCACCGGCGAGCTTGAGGCCGAGGCTAGAAGGCGCAAGAGGAGGAGCTGGTGTGCCTGCGGTCCTCCTGGGACCTGTCCATGTCCAAGGGAGAGAGAGAGAAGAGAGGAGGGAGCGCGCGCAAGTGAAGCTGCGGGTTGGCCGAGCCAGGCGGCGCTCAGCACGCGCGGGAGGAGGAAGAAGGAGGAGGAGAGAGTAGGGGGCCGACAGCGGGGGCGTGTTCCGGACATCGAGGGAGCCAAGTGGCGAGAGGGGGAGGCTCGAGGCGGTCAATGCCATGAAGTGGGCGGCGGCTACGGTGCCTGTCGGCACTATAGCACGCTCCAAAGCGCGTGTATGACATGCCACGGCATGCCAATGGCATTCTGGGCGCGGCCAACCCTGTCCAGGGGGTCCAGGGGGTATTAGACAAGGAGGAACTGGCATAGGATGCTCTGGAGGGTCAAGGGAGAAGGAGAGAGATATAGATTCCTTCTGTCCAGAAGGGTAAATTGGGGTTTTACCCCATCTACCAGTGGCTTTTGTACATGGACCTTCTACTAGAGGTAGAAGGAGCATCCTAGGGATATAGTGGTAAAAGTTTGAGACCAAGGGGAATAGGGGAAAGGGGGTCAAACTTGGCTCTTACCAATCAGTCAGAAGGTGTTTGATCAAGGTTTGGGCCAGTCAATGGGGTTTTCTGGACATGGGATTTAATAGGATGAAATAGAAGGTAAAAACAATGAGGACCACCAAGTTTGAGAGGATTTGAGGAAAGTTGACAATGAAACCTTGTAAAACCCTAGAAATCAACAGAATCTGCTTTCTGTAGATCTAGACATGCTAAACCAATCCCCTTGATGCACCCCTTAGTGTAGCATCATCATTTGGGTATTATAACGTTCCCACAAAGTTTGGGGTCAAGGGAGTAATCTTCACAATGTAAAGTTGTTCAAATTTGAATCTGGACAGAGAAGGTTTTGGAGTACTTTTGATGAGGCAAAACAATTTGTATTGAGATAAAACTTTGCAAGGTCATCACCTATGATAATGTTGGCTTTCTGGAATTTTCTTGGAATTTATTGTGAATATTTCTTATAGAAATATTTCAAAAGCTTGATTTGAGCAGAAAGGGTTTTGAGGGGTTTTGCCCATGATTTTGAACATGACCATGTGTTGAAACTCATATATATGGCAAATATATGCCCAGTGAGTTTCCCTAAATTTTCTCAAATATTTTCAAGGCATAAAAATAATTTTTCCCTATGAAAAAACATTTCCGGACTTAAGAAAAAGCCTTTAAATAAAATAGTAAAATTATCTTTAAAGTTAATATTTTGTGGTTTGGGGAAGTCACAAATATAGTAGGTTTCAAATAAAGCCTTTGGGGAAAAGGATCCTCCCAATTTGACGACTTGTAGTGCAAACATCAACTAAGGGGGGTTTTTTAACCTAATTTGAATAAATCCTTTTTGGTCAAAAATAATATTTGATAAAAATAGTTTTGGGCACTATTCACATGGCATGATCATTGGGCAAGAAGTTTGGTTCAAGTAAGATGAATATGGAGAGGATTAGAATCTAAGAGTGCCAAACATACTCAACCCAACAATGAAAGAAGCAATAATTCAAACAAGCATGCACTCAAAAAGTTTTAATTGGTTCCAAATTTTGTAAATCCAAGCATAACAAAGTGGTACAAACATATGATGTGACAGTATGCGGCTCTCTAGATGAGTGGCTACACCCGTTGCCTTTAAGTCAAGAATTGGAGGTAAGCACACTTTATTATGACCTTTCATCATTTCTTTTTGCTTTTTTCTTCAGTAAACAATAGTTTATATTTGTAGCCTTGTGTTTTATTTGTTGTGTGCATGTTTTCATTATCGATGGAAACTAAAAACTTCTCTGTTTCATTTGTTTTCCTCGAAGCAAATCCCAAGCCACATGATAGCAATATATGATAAGCACAAGAATAACGTTATGAAAACTTTTGGACAGGTTTTGCAGTCAATGTTTTGTAAGCGTCTGGCAGCTATTTTTCTTGAAGCAAACATCACCCCAAGAATCTCTAATGATCATATTCCCGAAGATGTTACATTTCATGCTCCAAGAGGCAATGGAGCAGGTGAAGGTCACACCAGGTCCCCCCCCCCCAACACTGTCCATGAACCTCACATGACTGCTAAGCACAAGATGTGGAGCTTGACAGAGAAGTTGCAGGTTGTTCTGACACCAACCAGACTGAAGCTCATCGGGACATTTTTTTGGATAAAATGCAAAGTTGTGATGATCAAGGGAAGGAAGACATGCATCCAGGACCTGTTATTATGGAACGGGAGAAAGTGGTAGTTTCTGAAGGTGGTGTGGAAGACTTGAAAGATCCAGGTGTGGCAGATGAGGGTGAGAGTTTGATTTTATCACAAGGTATGATGGCTACATTGGAAATACTTGCCATGGAACTTGATCATGGTCCATCAATGAGTCTTTTCAAAGAGGGAACTAAAGATTACAAATATGGATGAGGAGGCGGCAAGGAAGTATTTTGAAGCAAAGAAGTATATGGAAACTTCCAATCATGTTCTTGATGTGCAATAACCGGTTTTAGATGGGCCTACATTCGACAAAACCCCATAGCGTGCAATGCAGAGCAACACCTCAAATCTTCTAGTGCAAAACGAATCATATGGTCCTTGCTTTGACACTCATCCAAAGCTTCATAGACCCATTGACATACCGGCACATGTGTACAATGCATCCCCAATTGCATTGGCAGATCCACTTCTACCTGCAGGTTTGTCCTTTTTTGGTCATTACTCTCCTTCAAGCTATTTTTAAACAACCATGTACCCCTTGTAGTGGATGCACTGTTATTTGTGTTTTTCTCTTTTTTCAGTCATTGTTCCAGTGCAACAAGGTCATTTAGAAGCAGAGTTGCATAATGTTGGGGAGAAGACTAACAAGGATAGCAGCCCGCATAGCACTGTTGTGAAGAAAGCGATTAAGAAAAGAACAACTATTACCCTTGATGGTGTTCAAAAATATGAAGAAGATCAAGATCGACCCCAATGGCGATGCATTGTACCAGCAGTACATTATGAGTAGATACAAGATACCAAAACCAAAGAAAGACCAAGCAATGTGAGTCTTTTTTCCCTTGTCTTTTTCCATTCATTGCAACATGTGGCGTGGTCTGTGTTTGTAAAACTACTAAAAATTGTTTTCCACTTTTTTTGCAGCCCTGGTTTCATTGAAATAAAGAGTTTTCACACGTCACTTCAGAACTTCCATTCTTCCTTAAAGCCACGAGCAGAGATTGACACTGAGGTAATGACATGTTATATAAAAACCTTCAACCTGGAGCAGATGTACAACAAGAAAAATCCAAATAAGTTTGAATTCTCTGTGTTTATAGGGGGTCAGTGTTTCTACTGTCATGTTTATGTTTTTCATTTATTGCATCCATAAACTCATCTGGTGGTGTTATCTTGTTGCAATTTATTCTTTTCTCATCAGACTCGGTTGGCAATGGAACCTGAAATGTTTGATCACACAAACTATGAAAGAGAGTTCCGAAGGGCTAGCGATAATAACCAGATTTCAAAATCTGATCTAGTAAGATTGCTTGCATTTAAAATTGACCTCAATTGCTTCAACAAGTTCATCCCAGTTTACCCGAAACAAGCAACGTAGTAAGCATTTTATTTCCCATAAAGAACTAATTTTTACATACAATTTTTGTTGAATAAATTTTATTTAAATACTATTTTTTGTATTTTAAAAATGTTTTCAGTTATAATTGTGGCTTCTATGCAATTCTATTCTTGGAAAACTACAATGGTGTTGTCATGAGCCATTTCGATGAGGATCAACTTTTATACTATTGCATAAATAAAAGCATACAACTGGGGTGTCATGAGCCATTTGTATCCATTAAATCCATGTTTTTTGTGTTTTCCATTGTCAAAGTTATATCCCCAACCTTCGGAAACGCATTGTAGGAAATCTTTTGAAGCATCCCAGCAACACTTCGAACCCTGCAGAGCATTTGAGGAAGCTGCTGGAACTTTGATTTGAAGACCAATGGCGGAGGTGGAACTGGTTTTTCGTGTGGCAGCTAAATTGTGTGATATTTGTTGGGGCTTTGTAGTTCACATTTTGTTGTAACCAATATGTAACCTCTTTTAGGTGATAGTTTGGTTTAGCAATGGATGCAACTCTCTCCGTGTGTGGAGATACTTTTGTGTTTAGATGTCCCCCATCCCGCAGACTTCAGCGGGGTTGTATGTTCATTGTTGGATATTGATATGGTGTGTTTGAATGAAATGTCCCCTCACATGTCTCTTTTTGATTTCATTTTTCTTTCTTGAAGATGTAACGCATTGCAATTCCTGTCTGATGAATACACAATATTTCTCTATAGTTTTGTTGTTGAAAATTAGTGTCAAGTTCTCACCAAGTTTTGTATACGGGGTTCATATTTTGAATTTTTATTAAAATGCTTCCAGGAAATATCCCACGTCTTAATTTCTTGCTCGATACTTCTCGATGCATGCTTTCTCAGTCCTAAAAAATGCAAGTTGTTGCATTAACGTTTTCACTACAAGAAATGCAGTCAATTATGACACCCCATTTTGGTTGTTGATTCGTCATTATTGTCGCTTATTGACCTTTTTTGACCAAATTCAGAAGGTCAACAGTTGGCCGTCAAGAACGAACAAAGATGACCGTTTGTGGAATTTTGGTCATGGCTGCCCATGACCAAAATTTTGGTCGTAAAATCTACGACCAATATTATGGTCATTACAAATGAGCCTAAAACACATAGGATCTGATGTGGCTAGCCAATAGTGAGTAGAAAATTTTCTACCCACTAATAAGAAGTAATATGATAGTTTTTACATGGTCTCTATTTTAAAGTTGGTTTGTCTCAAAGGAGCATAATTATAAGGAAGCATTTGCACCTAATCAGACATCCTTATTTTTTGTCCAACACACATATATCACACCGAAACTCATTTTTCAAAGAAATAAGCACAATATAACCACTGTAAATTTGTACTAAATAAACACTGTTACTTATCCAGCACACAATGTAATCACAATTTGTTGCCGAAAAATAAGAGTGTATTAGATGTTTTCAGCACACTCTCATGTGACCAAAACTAGCATGGAAAATTTTGTAGTGACATTAGCCTCCATTGACATTGGTAGGAAGCAAGGGAATCTGTTCTTCTTCATGTCTTTTTCTTCTCAGAGCCTAAGCTTTGTTCCTCTAGCGACGTTAGCCTCTAGTGACATTGCAACTCTCAGGTAGGGACAGTTATTTACTGGATGACCATCAGCAGTGCAGTAGTTGCATTTCTTGACAGCCATCGAAACTTTAAACTGCTTGCATGCTTGGATGTTGTGACCATCTTCTTTGCAATACGAGCAGATGTCCTTTTTTTTCTTTGGTCCAGGTTTCCTCTGGGCTTTGGTTCTTTCTTTCTTTTTCTTTTTTTGTTTGCCTTCTTCTTCACTGCATCTTCTCTTTGCTCAAGCAAAGTCTTTCTTCTTCTTGCCTTTCCCGTTGGTCGACCTTTCTTCGAGACACGTGCTGGGTTTTGAAACATAACACTCTCCCCTGTATCTTGTGCAACCGGTGGGTTGGGCGCTTGTTCCTGATGGCTCGATGGATTTGACTGATGTTGCCTCAGTTGTTTTGGTTATTGTTGCCTTGGTCGAAGCGGTGCATGTTGCTGCTGCATTTGTTGATGGTTTGGCCCCTTTTGATGCATTGTTGTTGGCTGCCGCTCACCCTGTGTCGTGCTTTGTTGTTGGGTCTGCTGTTGTTGCCCTTCTTCCCGCTGCTCTTGCAATTCCCCTCTCCTTGCTGCATCTATAATGGGATCAAGTGTATAAGCTGCATCACTTAGTATTTTGTAGGCAACATCATTGCTACAAGCTTGGGAAGCCAACCATGTGAACTTCATGCACAATGAGTTGTACTTGAGTGTATTGTTTGAAGGTAGTGCAAAATCCAGGAGATGAGGACTACTACGTGTTGTTGTTGTTGCTTGTTATGACCAACGTTCCAGCAAATAGCGTTACGGTATAGCTTGGACATTGAGGTGGATCATGACTCTAACGATATGGGCACATATGATTCCATTCATTTCAAAAAAAATGCAGTTGCACTCAAATATCTGTTATGCCATATCAACATTTACTGTAAATATCTTGGGATCTTCATAGTAGTTTGAAAAGAGCTCAAATTGCATGCCTCCATTGACAAGAGAAGGAACTTGGTTAAGCAGGAAGCCTATGGATGCAGTCACTTCTGTTTGAAACTTGATAAACACGCTTCAAGTGTAGAAACCATCCGCTTGTCGCTCAATGTTGTAACGTGAGTAAAGCGGGGTTGTGGTTGCTGCACCAATGAAAGCTTGATTGTCCTCGCGGTCTAGCATAGTCTCATGCAGCATCTCATACTGTTGCACAAACCTCCACATCGAATCTTGAGGATTGACAAATGTCTTGAAGTAGGAGTTGAGCCCCTCTGACCTCCCGGTAGTGCTTGTAAAGGGGAAGAAGCACTTCTGGAAGAATGCTAGAGCCCAGGTGTGACGGGTGTGCCACATGTTGCAAAGATGTCTATTCTCAACCAAATCGAAGCAGTGTTCATATGCTGCCAATTCTCCTCAAATTCATCAACCGTGTCAGAATCATTGATGCACGTGTAGAAAGCATGCTCAAAAACCTCATCCCTGCTCATTATCCTGCCCAATTTCTCACGTGTTTTTCTCTGGACATGCCATTTGCAACATCTATGCACCGTGTTTGGCAAGACTTGAGGTATGGTCGTTTCCATGGCCTTGTCCTGGTCGGTCATAATGTTCAATGGGTGTTCATTTTTCATCGCAAGCAAAAAAAATTGAAACACACACTTGGAAGTTTCAAACTGTTCATTTGGTAGCAATGCACAACCAAGCAGCACTGTTTGCAAATGGTTGTTCACCCCAACAATCGGAGCAAATGGCATGTTGTATCTATTTGTACAAAATGTTGTATCAAAGAAAATGCAGTATTTGTACTTAGGGTACAATGCCCTTGTTCTCTCATCCACCCAAATCAGTCTTGTGACAGAGTTTGTTTCCTCGTCAACAATTTTGTCATAGTAGAATTGAGGGTTCTCACCCACCTGCCTCTTATTAAAATACTCAATTGTCAAATCCATATCTCGGAGATTTAGGTTTTGGCGCAGCTTTGACCGGACATTAGAAACATCCCTCTTCACATATGGTAGTATCATGCGGTCCCCGTCACGCACACTTCCAAGCATTCCCATGCATGATGAAGTTGAGAAGTTTACATCATGCATGGTCATTATGAGATCCATATCTTCTTCGGGAATGTTGCGGCGTGAGTGGTAGTACCGTACAAGCTCTGGTTGTGGCATTAGGGGTTGTGTATGCTCTGCAACAAAGTGAGATACAGTCCATTTTGTGCCCCTGAGTCCAACTATCATTTTAAATTTGCAATCATGTCGTAGCAAGCGATTCTTTTGACGTTTTTTGTAGCATCCATTTCGAACCAATTATCTTTGCTAGAATAGGCTGGACCAGTTGATAGACCTTCTAAAGCACTACTAGTGTCATCTTTGCTTCTTGGCTTCCCTGTGTGGACACACTGAAAAACCCTCTTGATAAGTGTCATAGGACCTTTCTTGTGGCTGTTTCTAGAAGCGCCTATGTGTATTCCAAATCCCATCTTAAAGGAATATTCATTGTAGAATGCTCTAGCATCATCAACAGAGTCAAATTGCATGCCAACATAGGGTAAAAGTGGCTGCGATGAAATCTCTTTACCGTCTTCATCACCTTCATACATTGCAGCGGTACTCGTGTGTCCAGTATGTGAAATTCATTCCTGCATTTGTTGCAAAGTCTTGTGCCGCATAGCTCTGTTGAGCTGTTGTCCCATCATCAGCATCCTATGAAAAAGGATAAAAATCACATCCAAACATTAGGGATTTTTGTAACAATATGCAAATGCTTCATAATATAATTATCTACATCAGAGACTATCATGTCCAAGTTAAAAAAACAATCACAAGTATTGCTTCATATTTACATCAATAGTGTTAATTTGCAGAGTGACATTGCAACACTACTAAATTTTTAAGGAGGGATTGTTGTAAGGAAAATCAACCAATCACAAGATCAATTTGCAGAGGAACTCACCCAATTTGTAGAGGAATTGACAGTGGGAGGTTGATTCTCTAGGAAGAAAACTGGTGGATTTCTGTAGCTAGTGGCAGGAGGTACTATGTAGGTCGTCGGAGTTGGATCCGTCCACCTGGATGCAACGGATCCATTGGAGCTTCGAGCAAAAGTAGAAGCAAGGTCTCTGTAGATGTGGTGCGCCATGGAACCGGTCGAGGCGGCTCGGGTACAACGGAGGGGTTGCAGGCGAAGGAGATCTGGCGGCGGAACGGCGATGGAGGGTGGCAGGCGGGAAGGGGTTGGGGGTTGGGGGAGGGGGTGTCGCCGCCCGCGATCCGCGAGGCTCGGGTGGGGAACTGTCTATTTATTATTGCTGCAACGCAACAAGACGATCGTTGCAAAAGGAGATAGATGGGCTGGTGCTCAGGTGGGGCGTTGTCGCGACTTAATCGGACGACGGGGACCGGTTGAATCGGACGGCTGGCAAGGCGGCTTACGCGTGGAAGAAATCTGTCGGCTGATTTGTAGCACGCGCCTTTGATATTTCACCAAGGTTCTTGAGAAGGGGGGGTAAATCAATCGATTGGAAGAAAGGGGGAACATGCGCTGCGCTGGGCCTCTTTCGCCTCTTGGTGGGCTTACGACCAATTTGCAGCTGTCACTAACGCTGATTTGAATTTGGACTCAAATCATCGGCCCCAAATGTGATGACTATTCACATGATCTGCACCCCTAAAAAAACATTATCGGCTCTTCTTTTTAAGATCCTGCTCCACATTTGATCTAAAAAAAAGTAAAGATCTTGATCCACATGCGATTCTTCCGTTGCATGCTCTGTTGGACTTTGAAGTGCATGTTCGCACGTGTGCACGATAGTCCATGTTTGTTGGATCCTTTTGTTGATTCTTTCGTGCATCCTTTGGCAAAATCTGAGGTCATGCGCTGCTCTCTGAAGAACAGAATGGTCTGATTGTCTAGCATATATTTACCATATGACACACAAAGGTAGCATAATGAGCACATTAGTTGTGCCATACCCAATCACCTAATCCAAGTCCATATCATCCCCATCATGACCCGCTCCTTCCACTCGATCGCAACCATACCCAGAAGAGGGCATGAGACGAGACCGATCACCCGAGGCTTCTTGCCGATGTATCTTGGCAACGCCGGCCCTGGTCGTTTCATGTTGTTGTTGCCCTTTCCATCTCTTCTTGGAGCAAGAAAGTTGGAGATGGCAGTGCGCATGTAGGCGAAGTCCATGCAAGCTTCTCCTTGTCTGGTGAACTTGGCCCCTCGCTCCACCGTCTTCTTCCTCATGTCGATCGCCGCCACCCACGACTCGCGGTCGTCGTGTGGGCCGGCATTTGTCATCAGGTAGAGAACATCGTCGGCGTGCGAGCTGAGCCTGGGGTGGGTGACGAACAGGAACGGGTCGAGGGGGGTGAGCATGTCGCCGGAGTTCACCTCCCCGTCCCTGCGGAACCCCGAGTCGCCGGCCGCCATGCTCCACGTGACAGCCGTCCAGCCGATCGGGGTAGCGGAGCCCGGGCTGGAGTGGAGCTGGAGGTCAACGAACTTGATCCGGCCGTTGACGACGGCGATGTCCCGGAAGAAGGACGAGAGTCCGCAGAGACGGGGGTCATTGTCCGGCTGCATCGGCTCCGGCAGCGGGACGTAGCGAAGCAGCCTGGGGCCGGGGCGCTCCTCCTCATTCTCTCCGGCGGGGACATACACGTCGCAGAAGAGCATGCCCCGGCAGAGGTCGCAGAAAGGCGGTGGGCGTGCGGGTCCAGGCGTCGGCCCCGGAGTAGTAGACGCAGACGTCGTACTGCTTGGCTCCGGTTCGCCGGTGAGAACAGGATGCCGACCTCGCCGTGCGGTTGCGAAGGTCGATCATGTGTGCCTCGCTGTCGATGAGGGCCTCACGCCAGTCCCAGGAGCCCTTCGCCCCTTCCTCATCACCGTCGCCGCTTTCCGACGGAGGACACAGGGACTCGCCGTGGTTGCACTTGCCGGCCATGGACACAAGAGCTTGGTCTGAATCCGGCATCTCGTTACGATGCTAGGGGTTTGAGGCCGGAGGCCGGATTCAAGTTGGTATCGGAACGGAATAGGATGGGCCGACACAGGTTGTACATGCAGTCGAAGGCCACGTATACTTGGCAGACAATCACACGATGTAGAGTTTAAAATACGGCAACGAACAATGCATTTACGGTAAGTGGACAATGTGTTTATGCCCATCTCAAGTGGAAGTCGGGAAGAATGGAATGCTCTCGTCCTACTCTCATCATCAGTACAAAAATAATAATGCGCCTTCCAATGGCGTCCGGCTGAAGTACAATCGGTGCCGTAATCCTCGTATCCCTGCGTATGAACCTATACTGTATCGGAGGGGAGGCTGGACGAACTGACCGGGTGACAAAATGGCAGACTTCGGGGGAGGGGCAGACCGAACTGGCTCCCCCTGAATCCAAAACTTCTACGGTGGCCATGTCCACGTTCCCACGTCGATGTTTCTGTTGCTACACTGGTTGCTGCCTATGATGAAGATGCAACCTCGATGGCGCTTCCGAGCGGCCACGCTGCTTCCACAAACGCATCGCTGTAAGGAACCTTCTTTACCAATGTCATCTCCTGTTGGGGATCAACACCTGCAAGATGGAATGCGGAACGAATGAGATATGACTGCAACAGATGTACATGATTATGGACATTTTTATTTTGTACCGAGCCTCTTACCAAATCCATCCACAAGCAGTGTGTACTGGTAAACAAGATCCATGCAAATATATGGAACATTATCCTTCTGGACACCGGGATAGCTAGATTGGGCGTCATTCACGTTTAATTTACAAGCACGCTTGGCAGCTTCCTCAAAGTCCGAGGGTTTGACCTTGGCAACAGCCGCCTTGGGGTTAATGAAACCAGCCTGGAGCAGGAATCACGGAATGCTTAGACATGCATTACAACAAAGAGTAGCAAACAAGTGAAATTTATCCTCAAAAGTTCCATAACTTACCTCAGCTGCCCTGTCAAAGAAAAATGACGCTACAAAGAGATTCTTCTGTCCAGCACCACCACCACCATTCCAAATGCCACCGAAGGAACATTTCATGTGAGTGCATGCTTCGTCTACTTTAAGAGCTTTCACTACATCAGCCCTGCATTCCGTAAAACTACCACCAGAAGGTGCAGCCGATGCTTCAAATGTATTGCCACCATAGTTATATTGCCCTAAAATCATAAATGCAATTAGAATCGAGTCCTCCTATGATTAGCACAATGAAAACAAGCACGTGATGTCATAATCTACTCGTGGTTCGTATTTGCTATGAGTTTTTATGGATATAATAGAGTATAGTAATACAGTACACGGTAATACAAGTACTTTAAACTGAAGATTGATAAGCGGCAAAGACTAATAAGCAGAACCAATAAGATAGTTTGTCTTGTAGAGAATGGTAATCTACATAAAACAAATTTGAGGAATTCCTCCTATTGTAAGCCTGACTTTGTTTCACAACAAAGCAAAGCTGAATTCTTTTGGGAACAAACTTCACTGAATGGGAGTGAACTAATTTAGACTTTTAAGATGCAGATACCAAAGACAATAGAAGAACGGTAAGGCAGAAGAAAGCAGTCATACCCTGATGTCCAGCCAATACACAGTTGCTGTAACCATTGGCATTGCCGGCTTTTAAGATCTCTGCTCTAGCAGCCAGCAATCCATAGCGCAAATAACTACAACAAATGTTCACAGTTATATTCATGATTCAAACCCATCATACCTTGGACCAAAATAATCATGTGATGTCACTTCCATTGGTGATCAACCAAAAACTTGTTACCACACAGAGCACAAGCCGATGCATGACTAAAGTCAGTTCAGATTAGGTATTAATTGAACCAACAGCAATATGTTCGTCTACAATGCGGTTGCCTTGAAACAGTGTTACATACAGTCATGCTTTTCTTGAGATTAGCCAGCTGTTTTCTTCTGATGGATTTTTACACATTTTAGGTCATTAATGTATTGTGGGGACATGATCGTTTCTACATAATTACACATTTTTCTTCTTTCAGTGATTTATGACTCATCAATTCAATTAGACATAAACAAGATTTGCAGGACAGTACCACCACCAGGTGCTTAAATATGTTTTGATAATTGTTACTTCGTGTTATGCTTAGAAACATCAGCAGAGGGTTCACTAATTACCAGGACAATAATTCGGCTAAACAGGAGGAACAGCGAAAAGCTAACAGAAGTTATAATATCAACCTGTGGACATAAAGATGATATGGTGTCCCTTTAAGGAAAAGCTTCTTCACGTATGATTCTTCACCATCTGCTGGTTTGGGAGCCTTTTCAGCATCCTTCTCTGGGATAGCATATGCCATTTGGACAGATCCACCGCCAAGGTCAACCACACCAACTGTGTCTGCGTATGTCTTTCCCAGTTTTCCCAACAGATAATTAATGGTAACCTGTAAGAATATAGAAGAGTGAATGAGAGAGATATGGTATATGTCCCTGCAATAGAAGCTAACAAAGCAGCAAAGCTTATGAAGAATTCCTAAACACTCTGCTTAGCACACGACATGACCACTACTAGGCTTGGTCGGTGGTTACCTTGAACTCTATTTGCATCCAATTTTACATATAAACCGTCAAACAACAGTTCATAATTTAGAAAAATGGCATGTAGTCTTCTCAAAAACAAAAAATATGCAGCGCCAATTTTATTTTATTTTACTCAAGAGCCTTAGAATAACATGAAACGCAACCATATGTAATAAGCAAGGCCAGCATCGTACCCATTCATATGCACCTTCCTGAGTTCCATCAAGAACTGTAACCCAATCCGGCTGGTTCTTAAATGAACTCTTTTCACGAAGAAGATCCCTAACCTGCATTTTTGTGGCTACATTAGCATCCAAAATTATGATCAATCATGGTAAATTGGTACTAACAATAACCTCATTGAAACAAGAGAACAAAATAATAGCTTGCAATGATGACATTGCGACTGATATGATAAAAGACCATTTACCGCTTGCAATATCTCTTCGGATTTTCCTGCTCCCAACGCTCTTAGCCCTGCTGTGGCCTGTGAATGAATAAGGAAGCTAAGAACATCAACAAGCAACGGTTACAGAATCAATTAGTGTGAAGGAACCACTCACCCCAACTCTGACCGGAGTCTGGTCGCGCAATTCAGCCGGAACAACTTGTTTGGCCTCCTCAATGAGGGAGACGAGCGATTCAGCAGCCTCACGCGGGTCATTGGCGAACGCGCTAAGTCCAGGTTTTTTCTGCGAGAGCGAAAGGGGAACTGAATTCAGCTGATAATAACCTAGACCAGATCCAGATCCGATGAGCGAACGGGGCGTCCTCTTACCTGGACGAAGAGCTCGATGTCGGTACCAATGTGGACCAGATCCAGGTTGCCGTCGAAGCAGAAGACGTGGACGCGGCTGCCGGAGCTGCCGGCGTCGAATATGACGGCGTACTTCTTGTCCCCGGCGGCAGCCCCTCCGCCCAGGGGCCTCTGTGTGGCCCCGGCGGGCGCGCGCGGCATGAGCAGGAGCACGAGCGAGACAAGGGCGAGGGGCGCGAGCACGACGAGCAGCACCCCGCGGTAGCGGTGCACGCGGTCGGCGAGCGTGTCCTGGCGCCCGGCCCCCGGCAGCTGCGAGTAGCGGCGCATCTTGTCGGTGGGCAGGAGGAGGAGGTCGGGCGAGGAGGGCGTGCGGTAGCGGATGCGGCCCCCGGGGCCGGTGGGCGACGGCTGCTTGACCGCCTCTAGATCCTCCGCGGGATCCAGCGCTCCCGTCCGTCCGCTCCGCTCCGCGCGCGTCGGCGTGTGTGGAGGCGAGGGGTGGAGGGCCGATCTGCGCGAGCCTCGGGGTGGAGTTTTAGGCGGGCGCGCGTCGGTGGGTTTGACTTCGGGAACCGGGCGCGTGCTGGGGAAATGCGCGCGCCTCGGGATGTGGCGCGGCGGTCTCCCGCTGCTGTGCTGCCGCCGGGCACGCGCGCGACGGAGGGGGGAGGGAGGTGGCGGTGGCGTGCGGAAATGGCGGCGCTTTGTAGCGGCCGCGGCGGGGGAGGGGGTGGGGGTTGCTTGTGCGGGTTCGCCGTGCCCGTGCCCGTGCCCGTGCCGGTGCGGTTGGGTTGGGTTGGGTTGGGGTTGGCTTCGTCCGCGCGCGTGTGCGGAGTTGGCCGGACGCCACCGGAGCTGCGGTGCTCGGTAATTTCTACGGTGCTCGGTCTACGGGTGCGCCGGACCGTGATTGGTTGGTGCAGGTAATTGACCGTGTACGCGCCAAGCGTGTATGACGTGTTGATGGATTCAGCGATCCAGTTTAGCCACTTTTAAATTTTTTTAAACCAAAGTGTTAATCACTAATCACGGCATTACAAAGAAAAAAATAACAAAAATTACATCAAATCTGTAGACCATCCAGCGAGACGACTATAGGAACATGGGTGAGTCGAAGGGATCCCTTCCCTTATCGAGGCTGGACAAAACTTGTCTAAGCCTAAGGTTATCACACAAGTTTGATCAACTTGGTTGGATGTTTGGTTCCACATCACATACATTTTAAAACGATGGTAAGATTTTCTTATGTTTGCTAACTCATGGGTGCAGATGATCGACGACCAGGTCCAAGTAAATCGACAGAAGACAAAAGTCGATCGAATTCCGTGAGATCCGTTGGAGACACACCTCGCCCTCCAACAATGCAAGAAGCACCGTCAAAATGGGTCTAGGCAAGGGAAACCTTATTTCATTTTCAGAAAGTCGTCGTCGCCTCGCCTTCCCGAACAGGAACACAAAATCTAACCTGAGACAAAAAAAAATACACCTAAACACAGAGCATGAGTCATCCCGCGAGCAATGATCAAGATCCACCACACTTCCATTGCCTGAGGCCACAAAAGATGGATAAACCTGCAGCATCGGACATGAGTCCAGGAAACCCTAATCGCCCAACTCCCAAGAAGCACGGACGAAGTTGTAAGACACGAGACATATGCTCTAGCAACAATCCATTTTATAATTAAGGATGCCCCACTCAATGTACTCCTTTTTCATAGACGGTTTACACTTCTCTCTCTCTTTCACACACACACATACCATAGATCAGTGACGGTACACCCCCTCCCCCTCCCCCCTCCTTCCCAACCCTAGCTGCCCTCCGGTCTCACTCCCTCCCCCTTCCTTCCTCGCCGCCGCCTGAGACAGCAGCCGGGCAAGCCCAAGGCACCAAGGATGGTGGCGGTGGGGCCTCGGCTGCCCTGCCTCTGCGTGGGGAACCTCGGATCTGGAGCGGCGACTCCATTGGCGAGGCACGACAGGCTAGCAGCCGTGCGGGCGATGGATCTGGCGTCCCGGCCGCACGGGCGGCGGGATCCGGTGGTCGTTAGCGGACGACGGCGGCTTCTGCGGTGACCAGTGCGCGTGATCTCGCGCCTTTCCTCCTCCCTTGTTCGGCGTGCGGTCTAGCCTGGTCGGGTCGCGCTTCCTTGGGTTACCGGTTCTATACAGGAGGCGCTGGTGGTGGCGGGGATCTAGTTCGGGCGAAATCCCTGGCCGGCCATGGCCGGCAGCATCGACGCTGACGCCTGAGGGCGTCGTTCCCCTCCTTGGAGGCGTTGGTATGGACTGATCCCCTCACTTCCCCTTTCCCTAGGTCTCCCCGGCGAAAGCCCTAACTTTGTTGGGCGGCGGCGGCGCTCACGGCGTCGTTCCCTCTTGAAGGCGCCGCTTTGGGAACCTTGGGGCTGGGTGGCGCTTGTGGGTGGTGGGCGACGGCGGTGATGCGGCCATATCCTAGCATGGATCTGTGTTCGCTGCTTGGAGATGGACTCGCGTAGGTGAAGGTCGTCGTTCGGCGTCATGATGGCATCGATGGCGGAGGCACCTGCCAAGGCTGGCACCTCAATCTGCTCTGAAGATGAACCAATGGAAGATGTGTGGCGGCGACACATGTGAGTGTGTCGGACCGGTTTGTGCCCCAGACTCAGTATGTGGCTCGGTCGGGGTCTCCGGCTTTAGGTGTTAGGCTTAGGTGAGAGGTTTGGGTATTTGGCCCAGCTTGCACCCCTTCATCATATGGATAGGAGTAGCGGTAGATGTTGGCAAGATGGCGGATTCAGACATATTGTTGTACTACTTTGTAAGGTCCTCGAGAATAATCAATAAAATGGCCACATGCATCTCCCACATGCAGAGGCCGGGATCATCCTCCTTTTCTATAAAAAATGTACTCCTTTTTCTCTTTTATTTTATTTTATAATGGCCCACATGGTGTTTAGCTGAATTTGATAACAAAACTAGTTTGGGCATGACGGTGCTTGGCTGATTCATGCATGTTGAATAATGGGACGATGTTTTACAGTTTGCCTCCTCACATCAAAGACTTAATTAACAACATCGTTCATAAATTATGTAGACTATGTAGTGTGTATGTCATCGTTCATTTGAAAAACACTACGGATACTATGTTTTCGATCATAAGCAAACAAAAAATAAAACAATTCCCACAAACGATGAATTTTTTTCAGAGTCATCTTTCTTTACTATCAATCTTTGTAACATGAAATAAATTTCAGGTTTAAGTAAAATAGATTGGAGACATATTGGAGCAGTGACACCAACACTGAGACGCACGAAAATATTTTTTTCTGTTTGCGAATGGAAAATACTAAATTTAAATTTATCTTTTAGATGCTCCAAGCATCAAACAAAGTACCTTATTTCAGAAATACCACAGCCTAAGATTCAGCTTCTCAAATTCTTATAGATCGCATTCCTCATTGTAATTCATAGGAGATATAAAATGGACTCTAACTTTGTTTTCTTCCTTTAAAATCCCATTGTACCCCTTTGAGCTTAGTTTTCGGGTACGAATTGTTTTGTCCTCTCCAAACCCTATAGAGGTGGGTTTTCTGGGTGATACGTGCCACCACCCTTCATTCGCCAGTAGATCGCCACCCCATCCTACTTCGTCGATGTATGACTGTGGGGCGACCGCAAGCTACCGGTTGGAGTTGTAGTTCTCCCCAATTTTGGGTTACATGGTTACACATCGAATGTGGTGGGCGGTGGCTCTCATCTTGCAAATAACTTTTCCTCGAGCTTCCTCATCTTGACGGTGTCGACTGCCGGGGCGTAGATTCCGGGTAGCCTTTTCAAACAGGGAGGTTAGGCTTTGTTGGCATGGCGGCGGCTTCCCTTTCCCGTTTCATCCTCCCTGTCACGTTGGTACGTCCTCTTGCACTGGTATAAGATTGCGATTTTCTCTACACGTCATGATCTTGAATATGGAGATATTTTGGTGGCAATGACTTCTATGGATCTTTCTCTAGTGCGATGATCTATGTTAGTATTGCGTCATTAATGGTTGTATTTGCGATCAACAATGACTCGCTAGCTCTCGCGATGAAGAGGCTATGAGCATGTGCGGGGGAAGAAGACGATTGGGTCTCATGAACCTGGATGTATTTGTTTTATTTTTCAAAGGTGTTTGTATTGTTGGTTTCATTAATATATTTCAGGATTTTTCGCAAAGAAAAAGGCCTGGTGCATTTTCTCTATACCTCCCTTTTTGTCCATTCAAATGTACAAGATGACCCGTTTAACATTTTTTTGTACACATGGTACATTTTATACATCCAAAACATTTTCTTATACATGTTCAACATTTTGTTCAGATATATGTTTTGATGTCTATTGTTTCATACACATTGTACATTTTTAGTACATCTAAAACATTTTATACAGATGATTAACATTTTTTAAATATCTATTTTGATGCCTACTTTATTTCGTACACAACATAAATTTTTTATACATGTGAAACTTTACTTATGTATGTTAAACCTTTTTATTTTGAATTAGACGAACATTTTTGTACACAGTATAAACATTTTTTAATTCCATGTATATGTTTTTAAGCACGTGAACAGTCTTCCTTTTTTTTCATTTAGGTTCCTTTTTTCTTCACCGGTTTTCTCATTTCTTCACCGATTTTCTTAGACTTTTTTTGCGTTCTTTTTTCTTTTTGTTTCTTTACCATTTTTATTTATTTTTTCTATTTTTCCTTCATTCATTCCCTTTGTTTTTAATAGTTTCTTGCATTTCTTCCCAGGTTTCCAAGAACTTTGTTCTTTCTATTTTTCAAGACATTTCTATTATTATTTCAATGCACAATGTACATTTTAGTGTACAATTTTCTTGTAACACGTTAAACATTTTTCAAACACATGATACATTTTTTGTATACGCTAGGAACATTTTTATACATATTTAATATTTCTTAAATACATTATTAACATTTTTCAATTATATGTTTTGATGTCAACCTTTTTCATTCACATCGTATATTTCTCATATGCACATAATTTTTTTATAGAAGTTTATTTTTAAAAAATACATGTTTAAGAATATATTTTTCTTTAAAATGATAGAATATGCTATTAATATTTTTGAAATAAATTATTATCAATTTTCAAATACAATGCTGAACGTTTTTAGAAAGGTGAGAAATTTTCTTGAAAATGTCACATAGAATTTTTAATGGTATGGAGCATTTTTTATACTACGCAAACATTTATTTACATTGTATGCACATGTATCAAGAAATACACATCACTTTTTCAAAATGCAGGAACATTTCTCATGCCAGAACAATTTCTTTTAAAGATATCACATTTTTTTATTGTGCTAACATTTTTCATACTTTGTTACCATTTTTTAGATTGCAGAATGATAAATTTTTAATTAAATTTAAGTTTTTAAAATAGGACCGAGATATATGGCAACTGTTTTGTTTTTAAGCGATAGATACAAACGTCTCCGTCCTCCTCTCTAATTGAATGTGTACATGCATTAGAATGAACCCACATCGCCGTGCACATGTTTTCCTTTAATTACAAATATGAAAAAAATGATATCACCCTAAATTCTTTTTAGTTTGAAACTTTAAAATGTTCTATAGCTTAAACATGAGACCTTGAAAACTATATCTCATGTTGATATGTTTCGACGACTTTTCTTAAGTAAAAAGTCATCAATCATGGGCTTAGTTAGTTATCACAATCGTGATACATAAGTTACCATGTTTACATAGGAATTACCTGACATAAAAAATGGCTCCTCCATCCTTTGTCCCCACATGGACATGCACCACTAGATGGCGAAAACGGGTGATGTCAAAACTTCAAAATGTCTTCTACCTCAAATTGTCGATCCAACTAAAATCGTTTCACATAAAAAAAAGTGGACACGAGACATCAAAACTAGATCCCATGTTAATACGTTCTAACGATTTCTTCGGTAGAAAGTGACCAAGTCTAGGTTAAATAAGTTATCATCCATGTGGTACATAAGTAAAGCATTACATAGCGCTTAATGATTGACACGCAGGTCATACAATAATTAAAGACAAACCTATGACTCCTGCCGGTTGCCGTATGCATCGACATAACATATTGTAAAATATGATCATCTCATACATCAAATATATTTCATCATGTCTTTGGTCATATCATATCACAACATACCCTGCAAAAACAAGTTAGACGTCCTCTAATTTGTTGTTGCATGTTTTACGTGGTTGTTATGGGTATCTAGCAAGAACGATTCTTACCTACGCAAAACCACAACGGTGATATACACGTTGCTATTTAACCTTCTACAAAGACCGCCTTCGTTGAATCCGGTTCAACTAGAGTGGGAAAGACAGACACCCGTCAGCCATATTTATGCAATAAGTTGCATGTCAGTGGATGGAACCGGTCTCTCGTACGTGGACGAGTAAGGTTGGTCCGAGCCGCTTCATCCCACAATATCGTCAAATCAAAATAAGACTAAGTAAGTAAGCAATATGAACATCAACGCCCACAAAATCTTTTATGTTTTACTCGTGCATGTTATCTACGCATAGACCTAGCTCATGATGCCACTGTTGGTGAACGTTGCATGGAAAACAAAAAAAATCCTACGAACACCCAAGATCTATCTATGGAGATCAACAACTACGAGAGGGAGAGTGGATCTACATACCCTTGTAGATCGATAAGCGGGAAGCGTTAAGCAACACGGTTGATGTAGTCGAACGTCTTTGCGATCCACATCACAATTCGTCTCGCGATCCAATCACGATCCGTCCCGATCTAGCGCCGAACGAACGACTCCTTCGCGTTCAGCACACCTATAGCTCGATGATGTCTCTGCCTTCTTGATCCAGCAAGCGGGGGGCGGAGAGGTAGATGAGTTCTTCGACAACACGACGGCGTGGCGGCGATGGTGGTGGTGTTATCCCGGCAGGGCTACGCCTAGCGCTACCAAAACCGTGAACGGAGGAGAAAACTGTCTAGTGAGAGAGAGGGGCGCCAAGGGCTTCGTGTGTGCTCTTGAGGCGTCTCCTCCCCTCTATATATAGGTGGAGGGGCATGGAGATCAACCCCTCCAAGCCCTAGTGCGTAGCCAAGGGGGAGGAGTTATACTCCTAGTCTAATTCCCTCCCTTTCCAAAACCAGGTGGACTTTTCACCTCTCCCAAGCCACATGGGCCTTGAGGGACTTGTGCGCCTGGCCCAATAAGGCGAGAGCACCTCCCCTCAGCCCATAAAAACCATGAGGATGTGGTGGAACCCTTGGTGGACTTCCAGACTCCTCCAAAAGTTTCCGGAATCTTCTAGAAGCTTCCCAATAAAATACAAGAAAAACCCGAAACTTTTTCGATAGCCAAAATATGAATTCCCATATATAAATATTTACCCCCATTCTGAAGGTCCTCATGATGTCTGGGATCTCATCCGGGACTCTGAACAACCTTCGGTCAGCAACATAAATAACTCAACAATACCAAATTGTCATCGAATGTTAAGTGTGCATAGCCTGTAGGTTCGAGAACTATGTAGACTTGACCGAGACAACTCTATGGTCAATAACCAATAGCAGGACCTAGATGCCCATATTGGTTCCTACATATTCTACAAAAATCTTTATCGGTCGAACCACGATGTCAAGGATTCAGACAATCCCGTATGCAGTTCCCTTTGTCCGTCGGTATGTTATTTACCCGAAATTCGATCATCGGTATCTCCATACCTAGTTAAATCTTGTTACCAACAAGTCTCTTTACTCGTTCCGTAATACAAGATATCGTGACTAACTCCTTAGTCACATTGCTTGCAAGCTTCTTGTGATGTTGTATTACCGAGGGGGTCCAAAGATACCTCTTTGTCATACGGAGTGACAAATCCCAGTCTCGATCCATGCCAACCCAACAGATACCCTCGGAGATACCTAAAGAGCACCTTTATAGTCACCCAATTATGTTGTGACGTTTGATACACATAAGGGGTTCCTTCGGTGTCAGGGAGTTGCGTGATCTCATGGTCGTAGGAACAGATACTTGACATGCAAAAAACTATAGCAATAAACTGACACGATCAACTGCTATGCTTACGGTTGGGTCTTGTCCATCACATCATTCTCCTAACGAGGTGATCCCATTATCAAATTACAACTCATGTCTATGGTCAGGAAACCTTGACCTCTTTGATCAATGAGCTAGTCTAGTAGAGGCTCACTAGGGACATGGGGTTGTCTATGTATCCACACATGTATTTGAGTTTCCGATCAATACAATTCTAGCATGGATAATATACATTTATCATGAACAAGGAAATATGATAATAACCAATTTATTATTGCCTCTATGGCATATTTCCAACAGTCTCTGACTTGCACTAGAGTCAATAATCTAGTTCACATCACCATGTGATTTACACCCACTGAGTTCTGAGGTTTGATCATGTTTTGATTGTGAGAGAGGCTTTATAGTCAACGGGTCTGCAACATTCAGATCTGTCCGCACTTTGCAAATCTCTATGTCATATCATAGATGCTGCTACTGCGCCTCACTTGGAGCTGTTCCAAATGGCTGCACTATACGTATCCGGTTTGCTACTTAGAGTCATCCGGATTGGTGTCAAAGCTTGCATCGACATAACCCTCTACGATGAACTCTTTGTCACCTCCATAATTAAGAAACATCTCCTTAGTCCTCTAGTTACTAAGGATAATTTTTTAGTCTAGTGATCCACTCTAGGTCACTCTTGTACCCCCTTGCGAGACATGTGTCAAGGCACACATAGGTGTGATACACGGCATGGCATACTATATAGAGCCTATGGCTAAGGCATAGGGGACGACCTTCGTCCTTTCTCTTTCTTCTGCCGTGGTCGAGCGTTGAGTCTTTACTCAACTTCACATCTTATAACACAAGCAAGAACTCCTTCTTTGGCTGTTAATTTTTGAACTCCTTCAAAATCTTGTCAAGGTATGTGCTTTGTGAAAGTCTTATCAGACATCTTGATCTATCTCTATAGATCTTGATGCCCAATATGTAAGCAACTTTATCCGGGTCTTCCTTTGAAAAACTCATTTCAAACAGCCCTTTATGTTTTCCAAAAATTCTACATTAGTTCCGATCAACAATATGTCATCCACATATACTTATGAGAAATTCTATGGTGTCCCCATTCACTTTCTTGTAAATACAAGTTTCTTATAAACTTTGTATAAACCCAAAACCTTGTATTAAGATATATTGCTCCCCCTTCAATCTCGTACATGTCAATTTCTATGGTAAGAAGAAGTTTATGTCGTTCTTGCCCTCCTAATGCATGATCACGGTCGTCTCCCCACTATAAACCTGATATAGCATCTGAAATTCCTTAGAGGATTTTCTTCGGTATTTTAAAGACCCTCATTGCAAAAGAAAAACTGGTATTGCTTGGGCAATAACTTTATCAGAGTTTCTTTACCTCTCGTTGGTATCATCGTTTCCTCCTATCTCACGGTAAGGGCGCATAGTTGGTTCACTATATGTTGAAAACATGTTGATCTATCAACTCCCACTATAGTCGACAAC
This sequence comes from Hordeum marinum, assembly GCA_022496015.1. Lineage (NCBI taxonomy): Eukaryota > Viridiplantae > Streptophyta > Magnoliopsida > Poales > Poaceae > Hordeum > Hordeum marinum. Next base: position 62,384,553 of record CM039673.1, read on the forward strand.
CCAAGGTAATTATCAATATTTAAAGTTTGGCGAACATGAACCTTTGTATCAACATGTGTGTTTTGGCTGAAGTAATTAGTACATTTAGTCTCACCCACCATTTGTATCGAGTTGTGACTACATGTATCCAAAATTCCCCTCAAGGTTCCAACATTTTGATTATTTGCCTCCACTAAAATTAATGAGTCGTCTACTAACAAAAGGTGTGAAATATGTGTGGCATTCAACTAACTTCATCCAGTCCACCATTATTTTCCGCTTTAGGTAGTATTTGTGATAGACCTTCTGCAAGTACCAAACAGAGTTAGGGGATAAGGGACCCACTACTAGGGAAAACCTTATACACAGAACCTTAGCAGTAGGACTGGATAAAAGGAGGCGCTACTGCTACATATCAGTAGCGCGCGTCCAAAAAAAGCGTTGCTGATCACGCTTACCAGTAGCACGGACTTCCACAAACGCGCTACTACTAACATTGACCCATCATTGCCGTCAGGCTAGATTTAGTAGTAGCGATCTTTCCAGACCAGTGCTACTGCTAACATAATATTAGTAGCGTGTGTTTCCCACCCGCTCTACTGCTAAGTGGGTCGTGCACTAATAACCCACAAGTATATGGGATCATTAGTAGCCTTCTTCGATAAATAAGAGCGTCGAACCCAACGAGGAGCTAAAGGCAGAACAAATATTCCCTCAAGTTCTATCGACCACCGATACAACTCTACGCACACTTGACGTTTGCTTTACCTAAAACAAGTATGAAACTATTTTGTTGGAGTGATGCTAGAACTATTTTGCAAGAATAAAACTAGAAGTACTTTGCAAGATAATAAAATTTAGGTGTTCAGTAAAAGGGTTTGTGTCAACAAGAAAGTTATTTGTCCCTAGGCAATCGATAACAACTACCGGTAATCATTCTTGTAATTTTATATGAGGGAGAGGCTTGAGCTAACATACTTTCTCTACTTGGATCATATGCACTTATGATTGGACCCCTAGCAAGCATCCGCAACTACTAAAGATCATTAAGGTCATGAAACCCAACCATAGCATTAAGTATCAAGTCCTCTTTACTCCCATATGCCATAATCCACCTATCCGCGTTTGGGCTGCTATCATCCCCCGCAACACTGACAATAAGCAAATCATGAACATATTGCAACACCCTACAGCGGGGAGCCCTTGCGTTTGTGCGAGAATGGAGGGCGCTGTAGGACAACACCATAAATAAAACATACAATCATACCAACCAAGATCACGATTAACCCACATGACAAAACGAATCTACTCAAACATCATAGGATAACCATAGATCATTGGGAAATAATATATGGAGCTGAGCACCATGTTTAAGTAGATATTACAGCAGGGAGAAGAGGTGTTACACCGCTGCATAGAAGGGGAGAGAGTTGGTGTTGATGGTAGCAAGATTGTTGATGTAGATCACCGTCTCGATCGTTGCCCCGGTGGCACTCCGGCGCCACCGGGAGCAAGAGGGAGAGAGCCCCCTACTTCTTCTTATTCCTTGGCCTCCCCCCTAGATGGGGAAGAGAATTCCCCCTCTGGTCCATGGTCTCCTATGGAGGCAGAGGGATGGGAGCCCCTTCGAGATTGGATCTTCCTCTCTGTTCTCTTCTGTTTCACGTTCCAGATCTGGCCGAAAACTGTTTCTTATATTCCCGGAGATCCTTAACTCTGATTGCGCTGAGATTTTAACACGATTTTTCTGGTTATAAGCTTCCTTGTGCCCAAAGTAGAGCTCCAAACGACGTACGAGGTGGGCACAACCCACCACCGCGCGCCAGGCTCAAGGGTCGGATCTTGGTGTCTTGTGCCCTGTGTGGGCCTCCGTTTGCGGTGATTCCAACTCCCAAAAATCACAAATATTCCAAAATAATTCTCCATAAAATTTTATTGCATTTGGACTTCGTTTGATATGGATATTCCCCGATACAAAAAACATGCAAAAAACATGAACTGGCACTGGCATTGGATCAATAGGTTAGTCCAATAAATCATATAAAAAGTTACCAAAAATATGTGAAAGTTGTATAATATTGGCATGAAACAATCAAAAATTATAGATACGATGGAGACGTATCAGCATCCCCAAGCTTAATTCCTGCTCATCCTCAAGTAGGTAAATGATAAAAAAGATAATTTTTTATGTAGAATGCTACCTAGCATAAACGTGATCATATATCTAATCATGGCATGAATATTAAGACATAAGTGATTCAAAGCAATAGTCTATAATTTGACATAAAGACATCAATACTAAGGCATCCCAACAAACAATCATGTCTTTCAAAATATCAACGCTAAAGAAAGCTATCCCTACAAAATCATATAGTCTTGTCATGCTCTATCTTCTTAACACAAAGTATTTATCATGTACTACCCAGTGTCAGCCAAGCAATTGGTTCATACTTTTTAACGCGCTTCAGCTTTTTCAACCCCCACGCAATACATGAGCGCAAGCCATGGATATAACACTATAGGTGGAATGGAGTATGATGATAGGGGTAAATATAGAGAAGACAAAAAGTAAGAAAGTCTCACATCGATGCGGCTAACCAACAGGCTATGAAGATGCCCATCAATTGATATCAATGTGAGGAGTAGGGATTGCCATGCAATGAATGCACTATGAGCTATAAGTGTATGAAAGCTCCATATGAAAACTAAGTGGGTGTGCATCTAATCCTATAATGGAAAATTCCCACTAGTATATGAAAGTGACAACACAGGAGACTCTCTATATGAAAAACATGGTTCTACTTTGAAGCACAAGTGTGGAACTAGAATGTCCCTTCTATCTTTTTATTATTTCTTCTTTTTTTTCTTTCTTTCTTTTTCTTTTTCTTTTTCTTTTCATTTTTTCATTTTTTTCTCTCATTGTCCGGAGTCTCATCCCGACTTGTGGGGGAATCCTAGTCTCCATCATCCTTTCCTCACTGGGACATGCTCTAATAATGAATAATGATGATCATCACACTTCTATTTACTTATAGCTCAAAAGAAATAAAATTTACAACTCGATACCTATGACAAAGTATGACTCTATATGAATGCCCCTGGCAATACCAGGATGTGCAATGATCTAGTGTAACATGTATGGAAAATGATGAACGGTGGCTGAGCCACAACTACTATGTGAGCTATATGATCATGCAAAGCAATATGACAACGAATGCTCAATTCATCAAAACGGAAGCGGTGGAAGTTGCATGGCAATATATCTCGGAATGGCTATGGAAGGGCCATAATAGGTAGGTATGGTGGCTGTTTTGAGGAAGATATAATAAGGCTTATGTGTGATAAAGTGTATCATATCACGGGGTTTGGATGCACCAGCGAAGTTTGCACCACGTCTCGAGGTGAGAAAGGGCAATGCACGGTACCGTAGAGGCTAGCAAATTGCGGAAAGGTAAGAGTGCGTATAATCCATGGACTCACATTAGTCATAAAGAACTCATATACTTATTGTGAAAGTTTATTAGCCCTCGAAGCAAAGTACTACTACGCATGCCCCTAGGGGAAGGGTTGGTAGGAGTTAACCATCACGCGATCCCGACCTCCACACAAAGGAAGACAATCAATAATAAATCATGCTCTTCATAGCATAACGAGAGACTATACATGCATGCTTCGGGAATCACAAACCTTAACATCAATATTCTTACTAACCACAACTATTTACTATTACCTCCCACATATTCCATCTCTATATCGCAAAACTATTGCAAGTAATCAAACATATCATATTCAGTGATCCATAAGTTTTATGTAGGCTTTTATGACTAACCATGCAAATGACCAATTCATGTTGACTCTCTAAATAGATATAAGTGAAGCAAGAGAGTTTAATTCTTTGTAAAAAAATACCATTATCTAATAAGTATAAGTGAAGCAAAAGATCATTCTACAAATAACGGTTTTCTATGTGAAGAGAAACACGCAATCCAAACTTCAAATGATATAAGTGAAGCACATGAAGCATTCTATAAAGCCATACTCAAAAGATATAAGTGAAGTGCAATGAGAATTCTATAAATCAACCATGGACTATCTCATACCAGCATGGTTCATAAAATAAAAGTGAAAAATAAACACAAAAGACGCTCCAAGAATTTACGCATATCATGTGAACGAAACGAATCCGAAAACATACCGATACTTGTTGAAGAAAGATGGGATGCCTTCCGGGGCATCCCCAAGCTTAGACGCTTGAATCTCCTTGAATATTTACTTGGGGTGATTTGGGCATCCCCAAGCTTTAGCACTTGCCTCTCCTCCTTCTCCTCACATCGAGACCTCCTCGATCTTCGAACACTTCATCCACACAAAACTTAACCAAACTTTTAGTGGCGGGGTTAGTGAATATGGCAATGAATCCCATCATGTACTGCTGTAAAATTATTGTATAATTATAAACAAACATTAACCACTGTATTCTATCACAATCCTATGGCCCCAAGTCAAGGAGTCTTCAACAAGAATTCAAACATATGCAAATAATGAAGCTATAACAACAATCTGTGAAAACAGGACAGTCTGTAAAGATTTGAAAATCCATCGTAATTATGTAACTCTAAAAATTAGTAAAAATTATTAAACAATAAAAAAATTTATATGAAGACACTGAAGAAAGTTTCAGAACCATTTGACGTTCCAGTAAAGAATGAGAAATTGCGCACTACACACGAAGTTTCTGTTTTGCACCGCACAAACCAACAAGCAATCTAATCATCCTAAAGGCAAAACTTGGTACATTATTTTTATAATAAAAAGGAATTTTACAAGGGGATGATTATTTTTTTGAGAATACTCATGAAAAATTCTACATTGTTTCCATGAGCATGAACACAAGTGTTCAAGGTCGACCCTCACTTCCACAATGCATCACCTTTCAATCGCTTCTCTTTTTGAAAAAGTTTTAAGTTCCCCTCTATATTTTTTTGTTTTTAAACTTTATAAAAGCACTCAAAGTAAATGACTCTCTAAAACTTTCGGGTTGTCTCCCTGGCAGCGCTGTCTTTAAAGCCATTAAGCTAGGCATAAAGTGCTCAAGTAATGGATCCACCCGGATCCCAAGGTATATCAAAGCCAATTTGAATCAACAAGGATTTATCATTTAGTAATGAGCACAAAGCAACATATATCAAGCAATGACGAAGTCTAACTCTCTTCCTATGCATCGGCATGTCATACAAGAACAATTCATGCACATCAAGTAAAGGCCAATGCATTATATAAGCAGTTTCTTGCAATTTTATCGTGTTGGAAACATAAAGAGGCAGAGATGTAGTTCCTCTCTCATAATAATTGCAAGTAGGAGCATCAAGCACATGCATATTATATTCATCAAAATTATCATGTGAAATCGTAAAAGGCAACCCATCAATATAATCCTTAATAAGAGCAAACTTCTCCGGTATAGTGTAGTTGGGAGAATTCAAAATGATAATAGGACTATCATGTGTGGGTGCAATAGCAACAATTTCATTCTTAACATGAGGAACTATAGCAAGTTCATCTCCATAAACATAATTCATATTGGCATCTTGGCCACAAGCATAACTAGCATCAAGTTCATCAAAAAGGGATATTTCAAATGAATCAATGGGATCATAGCAATTATCATAGCATTCATCCTTCAGTAAGAATGAAGGGGCATTAAATAATGTATGAGTTGAAGAGTTACTCTCATTAGAAGGTGGCACGGGTAGCTAATCTGCTCTTCCTCCGTTTGTTCTTCCCTCTCCTCATCATCTTTTTCATCCAATGAGCTCGCAGTTTCATCAATTTCTTCTTCCATAGACTCCTGCAAAATATTAGTCTCTTCTTGGACAACGGAGACTTTCTCAATAAAAACATCAATATCGTAATTGTATTTATAATTATCATAGCAATATTTAAGGATAGCAAGATTTTCAGGTCTATAAACTAAATCATCAAACTCTTCAAACTTTTTAAACAAAGATTCAATTTCACATGCGCCCTTAAAAGCAACAAATTCTTCTATTCATCCCACATCATAATAATCATATATACCATTAGCGTAAGAATATAAGGTTTCATTGTCATTAAATTTGCATGAAAAGTGAAGATGTGGATTATTCATCCTAGAGCAACAAGTATAATCATATCTAGAGCATAGATTCCAAGCATACCACTTCAATATATGAATTTGATCCCATAACAATTTCCCTTTATGAGTCAAGCGATAATCCCTAAAGTATTCATGTTGATCCAATGTTACTCCCATTATATAGTTGAATGGGGTTTTCTCAGGATTATCAAAGTAGTTAATAATATCTTTCGCATAATGAGCATCGAGGGTTTTAGGAGGTTCCCCATCTCCATGAGTAGCAAGTACAACTAATTTTTTTGGTGTTTCGTGTTCCATATCCATAATTAAAGATAGAGAACAACTTAGAACAGGAAATAAAAACTACTTAGTGATAAAGCTGTTGGAAATATGCCCTAGAGGCAATAATAAATTAGTTATTATCATATTTCCTTGTTCATGATAATTGTTTATTATCCATGCTATAATTGTATTGATCGGAGACTTAGATACATGTGTGGATACATAGACAACACCATGTCCCTAGTATGCCTCTAGTAGACCGGCTCGTTGATCAAAAGATGGTTAAGGTTTCCTAGCCATGGACATGAGATGTCATTTGATAACGGGATCACATCATTAGGAGAATGATGTGATGGACAAGACCCAAACTACAAATGTAGCATATGATCGTGTCAGTTTATTGCTACTGTTTTCTGCATGTCAAGTATATGTTCCTATGACCATGAGATCATGCAACTCACAGACATCGGAGGAGTGCCTTGTGTGTATCAAACGTTGCAACATAACTGGGTGACTATAAAGGTGCTCTACAGGTATCTCCGAGGGTGTTTGTTGGGTTAGCATGGATCAAGACTGGAATTTGTTACTCTGTTTGACGGAGAGGTATCTCAGGGCCCACTCGGTAATACAACATCTCAACAAGCCTTGCAAGCAATGTGACTAAGTGTTAGCCATGAGATCTTGTATTACAGAACGAGTAAAGTGACTTGCCGGTAACGAGGTTGAACTAGGTATGGAGATACCGATGATCGAATCTCGGTCAAGTAACATACTGAAGAACAAAGGGAACATCATACGGGATTGACTGAATCCTTGACATAGAGGTTCGACCGATAAAGATCTTCGTAGAATATCTAGGAACCAATGTGAACATCCAGGTCCCGCCATTGGTTATTGACCATAGAGGTGTCTCGGTCATGTCTACATAGTTCTCAAACCCGCAGGGTCTGCACACTTAATGTTTGGTGACGTTTCGGTAGTATAGAGTTATGTATGGTGGTGACCGAAGGTTGTTCGGAGTATCAGATGAGATCTCAGACATCACGAGGAGCTCCGGAATGGTCCGGAGGTAAATATTGATATATAGGAAGTCCCATTTTGGTCGCCGGAAAAGTTTCGGGCTAATAGGTAATGTACCGGAAGTGTCGGTAGTGTACCGGGAGACCACCGGGAGGGGTATTTCGACCCAAGAGGCTTCATGGGCTGTGGGAGAGTAAATACTAGTCTTTTGTGGGTTGGTGGAAGTCCCACACAAGGCCCATGCAGCTGGGAGAAAAAGCCCAAAGGGAAAAAGGTGGAAAAAGACCGAAAAAGGAGGAATCCTAGTCCTACTAGGATTGGAGGAGGAGTCCTCCTCTCCTCCCCACTTTGGCCGACCCAAGGGCTGTCTTTTTGGCAGACAAGACTCCTCCTCCTCTCCTCCTATATATACTAGAGGATTTTAGGGTTTTGGCACAGAATTTTCAGCCACGTGCTACTCGTTCCTCTAGTGCATATTTTCTCCTCTAGATCGGTTTTCTGCAGTGCTTAGGCGAAGTCCTGCCGGAATAACTCCACCACCATCGCCGGAGCGTCGCCACGCTACCAGAGAACTCTTCTACCTCTCCGCCCCTCTTACTGGATCAAGAAGGTAGATATCGTCATCGAGTTGTACGTGTGCTGAATGCGGAGGTGCCGTCCGTTCGGCGCTAGATCGAAAGGATCGTGATCAAGATCGCGAGAGGATCGTGATGAGTTCGCGGGACGAATCGTGATGAGTTCGCGAGACATATCGTGATGAGATCATGGGACGGATCGTGATGAGTTTGTGGGACGGATCGTGATTGGATCGCGGGACCGATCATGATGAGATCGCGGGACGGATCGTGATTGGATCGCGGGACGGATCATGATGAGATCGTGGGACGCTCGGCGATTTGGATCGCGAAGACGTTCGACTACACCAACCGCGTTTCTTAACGCTTCCCGCATAGCGATCTACAAGGGTACGTAGATCCATTCTCCCTCTCGTAGATGCTCATCACCATGGATAGATCTGCGTGTGCGTAGGAAATTTTTTGTTTCCCATGCGACGTTCCCCAACAGTGGTATTAGAGCTAGGTCTATGTGTAGATGAGATCTCGAGTAGAACACAAAAGGTTTGTGGGTGTTGATGCTTAGATTGCTTCCTCCCTTGGTTGGATTTTGGTTCAGCGGTATTGTGAGATGAAGTGGCCCGGACCAACATTACTCGTACGCTTACGAGAGACCGGTTCCCTCGACCGCAACTTGTTGCATAGATGTCTTGCTGGTGCCAGTTTCTCTCACTTTAGTTGGATCGGATTTGACAAAGGCAGTCCTTGAGAAGGTTGAAAAGCAACTAGTGTATCACCGTTGTGGTTTTTGCGTAGATGAGAATTGTTCTTGCTAGATACCCGTAGCAGCCACGTAAAACATGCAACAACAATTAGAGGACGTCTAACTTATTTTTGCAGGGTATGTTGTGATGTGATATGGCCAATTACATGATGTGATATATGTGATGTATGAGATGATCATGCGATGTATAGATTATCACGACTTGCATGTCGATGAGTATGGCAACCGGCAGGAGCCATAGGGTTGTCTTTAATTATTGTATGACCTGTGTGTCAATCATTAAGCGCTATGTAATGCTTTACTTTATCGCTAAATGATAGCAATAGTAGTAGAAGCATGGTGGGAGTGACAACCCCGATGGCGACGTGTTGATGGAGATCAAGATGATGGAGATCATGGTGTCATGCCGGTGACGATGGAGATCATGCCGGTGCTTTCATGATGGAGATCAAAAGCACAAGTTCCTGGCCATATCATGTCACTTATGATTTGCATGTGATGTTAATCCTATTATGCACCTTGTTATGCTTAGGACGACGGTAGCATTATAAGGTGATCCCTCACTTAATTTCAAGATAAATTGTGTTCTCCCCGAGTGTGCACCGTTGCGAAAGTTCTTCGTGTCGAGACACCACGTGATGATCGGGTGTGATAGACTCTACGTTCACATACAACGGGTGCAAGCCAGTGTTGCACATGCAGAACACTCGGGTTAAACTTGATGAGCCTAGCATGTACAGACATGGCCTCGGAACACAAGAGACCGAAAGGTCGAACATGAGTCATATAGTAGATATGATCAACATGATGATGTTCACCATTGTAACCACCTCAACTCACGTGATGATCGGACTTGAGTTGGTGAATTTGGATCATGTATCACTCAAATGACCGGAGGGATGTCAATTTGAGTGGGAGTTCTTAAGTAATATGATTAATTGAACTCATTATCATGAACATAGTCAGTAGTGTCTTTGCAAATTATGTTGTAGATTACTTGCTCGCGCTGTAGCTCCCTTGAATTTTTTATATGTTCCTAGAGAAATAGAGTTGAAAGATGATGGTAGCAATATTGCAGACTAGCTCCGTGATCTGAGGATTGTCCTCATTGCTGCACAGAAGGCTTATGTCTTTAATGCACCGCTCGGTGTGCCAACCCCTCTAGCGTCGTCTGTAGATGTTGTGAACTTCTGACAGGCACGTTCTGATGACTACTTGATAGTTTAGTGCGTCACGCATTACCTCTTAGAATTGAGGCTCCGAAACGTTTTGAACGTCACGGAACATATGAGATGTTCCAACAGCTGAAATTAGGATCTCAGGCTCGTGCCCGTGTTGCGAGATATGAGATCTCTAACAAGATTCTATGCCTGTAATATGAAAGAGAATAGCTCAATCGTTGAGCATGTGCTCAGATTGTATGGGTGCTACAATCGCTTGAATCGAGTGGGAGTTGATCTTCCAGATAAGATAGTGATTGATATAGTTCTCGAAGTCACTGTCACTAAGCTACCAGAACTTGGTGATGAACTATAAAATGCCAGGGATAGAAATAATGATCCCTGAGCTGTTCGCGATGTTTGACACCGCGAAGGTAGAAATCAAGAAGGAGCATCAAGTGTTGATGGTTAGTCGAACCACTAGTTTCGAGAAGGGCAGGAGCAAGGAGGGAAAACTTCATGGATAGCAAGTAAGTTGCTGCTCCAATGAAGCAACCCAAAGTTGAACCCAAACCCGAGACTAAGTGCTTCGATTATGAGGATAGCGGTCGCTGAAGCAGAACAACCCTAGATACTTGGTAGATAACAAGGCTGGCAACATCGACAGAAGTATATTTGATGTACGTGTTATTTATGTGTACCTTGCTAGTACTCCTAGTAGCACCTGGGTATTGGATACCGGTTCGGTTGCTAAATGTTAGTAACTCAAAATAAAAGCTACGTAAAGAACGGAGCACTAGCTAAGGGTGAGGTGACGATATGTGTTGGAAATGTTTCCAAGGTTGATGTGATCAACATCGCATGCTCTCTCTACCTTCGGGATTAGTGACGAACCTAAATAAATGTTATTTGCTGTTTTGCGTTGAGCATGAACGTGATTAGATCGTGTTTATTGCAACACGGTTATTCGTTTAAGTTAAAGAATAATGGTTATTCTGTTTACATGAATAATACCTTCAATGGTCATGCACCCAGTGAGAATGGTTTGTTGAATCTTGATCGTAGTAATACACATGTTCATAACATTGATGCCAAAAGATACAAAGTTAATAATGATAGTACCACATAGTTGTGGCACTGCCGCTAAATGTCATATTGGTATAAAACGCATGAAGAAACTCCATGCTGATGGATCTTTGGACTCATTCGATTTCGAATCGGTTGAGACATGCGAACCACGCCTCTTGGTCAAGATGACTAAGGACCCCGTTTTCTGGTTTGACGGAGCGGGCAAGTGATTTATTGGAAATGATACATGTTGATGTATGCAATCCAATGAGTCTTGTAGCGTGCGGTGGATATCATTATTTTCTTGCCTTCACTGATGATTTGAGTACATATAGTGTATATTTACTTAATTAAACACAAGTCTAAATTTTTGAAAAGTTCAAGCAATTCAGAGTGAAGTTTAAGATCATCGTGACAAGAAGATAAAAATGTCTGCGATATGATCGTGTAGGTGAATATCTGAGTTACGAATTTGGCATACAACTTTAGACAATGTGAAAGTCGTTTCACAACTCACGCCACCTGGAACACCATAGTGTGATGGTGTGTCCGAACGTTATAGTCGTGCTCTATTGGATATGGTGCATGCTATGATGTCTCTTATCGTTTTTTCTACTATAATTTTGGGGTTATGCATTAGAGACAACTACATTCACTTTAGAAAGGGCACCATCTAAATCCGTTGAGAAGACACCGTGTGAATTATGGTTTGATAGAAACCTAAGCTGTCATTTCTTAATGTTTGGGTCTGCGACGCTTGTGTGAAAAATGTTTTCACCTAATGAGCTCGAACCCAAAGCGGACAAATGCATCTTCATAGAATACCCTAAGAACAGTTGGGTGAACCTTCTATCTCAGATCCAAGCATAAAGTGTTTGTTTCTAAAACAGGTCCTTTCCCGAGAAAAAGTTTCTCTCGAAAGAATTGAGTGGGAGGAAGATAGAACTTGATGAGGTTGTTGAACCTTTGTTTCAACCAGAGAGTTGCGCGGTGTAGAAAGATGTTTCTGTGGAACCTACGTCAGTTGAAGAGGAAGTAAATGATGATGATCATGAAGCTTCGGATCAAGTTACTATCGAACATCGTAAGTTAACAAGGATGTGTACTGCTCCTGAGTGGTACGACAACCCTGTCTTGGAGGTCATGTTGTTGGAAAACAATGAACCTACGATCTGTGGAGAAGCGATGATGGGCCCGGATTCCGACAAATGGTTAGAGGCCATGAAATCCAAGAAAGGATCCATGTATGAAAACCAAGTATAGACTTTGGTAGACTTGCTCGTTGGACGGCAGGTCGTTGAGTACAAATGGATCTTTAAAATGAAGACAGATGCTAATGGTGAATGTCACCATTTATAAAGCTCGACTTGTCGCAAAGAAATTTCTGGCAAGTTCAAGGAGTTGACTACGATGAGACTTTCTCACTCGTAGCGATGCTAAAGTTTGTTGGAATTATGTTAGCAGTTGCTGCATTTTTCAATTATGAAATCTGGCAGATGGATGTCAAAACATAGTTTCCTTAACGGTCTACTTGAGGAAAGGTTGTATGTGATACAACGAGAAGGTTTTGTCAGTCCTAAGGATGCTAAAAGGTGTGCAAGCTTCAGTGATCTTTCTATGAACTGAAGCAAGCATCTCGGAGTTGGAATATACACTTTGATGAGGTGATCAAAGTTTTTTGAGTCTATACAAAGTTTATGAGAAACTTGTATTTACAATAAAGTGAGTGGGAGCACTATAGAGTTTCTGGTAAGCATATGTGATTGACATATTGTTGATCAGAAATGATGTAGAATTTCTGGAAAGCATAAACGGTTGTTTGAAAAGTGTTTATCAAAGGAAGACCTGGATAAAGCTACCTAATTGTTGAGCATCAAGATCTATAGAGATAGATCAAGATACTTGATGAGACTTTCAATGAGTACATACCTTGACAAGATTTTGAAAGAGTTCAAAATGGATCAGTCAAAGAAAGAGTTCTCACCTAATTTGTAAGGTATAAAGTTGAGTAAGACTCAATGCCCAGTGACTGTAGAAGATAGAGAAAAGATGAGTGTCATCCCCTATGCTTCAGCCATAGGCTCTATCATGTATGCAATGCTGTGCACAAGACCCGATGTCAGCCTTGCCATAAGTATGGCCGGAAGGTTTCAAAGTGATCCTGGAATGGAGCACTGGACAGCGGTCAAGATTATCCTTAGTAACTAAAAGACTAAGGAGATGTTTCTCGATTATGGAGGTGATAAAGAGTTTGTCGTAAAGAGTCACGTCGATGCAAGCTTTAACACCAATCCGGATGACTCGTAGTAGCAATCTAGATACGTATAGTGGAGCAGCCATTTGGAATAGTACCAAGTGGAGTGTGGTAGCAGTGTTTACGGTTTGACATAGAAATTTGCAAAGTACACGCGGATCTGAATGTCGCAGACTCGTTGACTATAAGACCTCTCTCACATGCAAAGCATGATCGAGCCCCAGAACTCATTGGGTGTTAGATTCATAACAATGCGAATCACATAGTGATGTGAACTAGATTATTGACTCTAGTGCAAGTGGGAGACTGTTGGAAATATGCCCTAGAGGAAATAATAAATTAGTTATTATCATATTTCCTTGTTCATGATAATCGTTTATTATCCATGCTATAATTGTATTGATCGGAGACTCAGATACATGTGCGGATACATAGACAACACCATGTCCCTAGTATGCCTCTAGTAGACTGGCTCGTTGATCAAAAGATGGTTAAGGTTTCCTAGCCATGGACATGAGATGTCATTTGATAACGGGATCACATAATTAGGAGAATGATGTGATGGACAAGACCCAAACTACAAACGTAGAATATGATCATGTCAGTTTATTGCTACTATTTTCTGCATGTCAAGTATATGTTCCTATGACCATAAGATCATGCAACTGACAGACATCGGAGGAGTGCCTTGTGTGTATCAAACGTCGCAACGTAACTGGGTGACTATAAAGGTGCTCTACAGGTATCTCCGAGGGTGTCTGTTGGGTTGGCATGGATGAAGACTGGAATTTGTTACTCCGTTTGACGGAGAGGTATCTCAGGGCCCACTCGGTAATACAACATCTCAACAAGCCTTGCAAGCAATGTGACTAAGTGTTAGCCACAGGATCTTGTATTATGGAACGAGTAAAGAGACTTGCCGGTAACAAGGTTGAACTAGGTATGGAGATACCGACGATCGAATCTCGGGTAAGTAACATACCGAAGAACAAAGGGAACATCATACGGGATTGACTGAATCCTTGACATAGAGGTTCGACCGATAAAGATCTTCATAGAATATGTAGGAACCAATATGGACATCCAGGTCCCGCCATTGGTTATTGACCATAGAGGTTTCTCGGTCATGTCTACATAGTTCTCGAACCCGCAGGGTCTGCACACTTAAGGTTTGGTGACGTTTCGGTAGTATATAGTTATGTATGGTGGTGACCGAAGGTTTTTTGGAGTCCCGGATGAGATACCGGATGTCACGAGGAGCTCCGGAATGATCCGGAGGTAAAGATTGATATATAGGAAGTCCCATTTTGGTCGCCGAAAAAGTTTCGGGCTAATCGGTAATGTACCGGGAGTGCCGGTAGTGTACCGGGAGACCACCGGGAGGGGTATTTCAACCCAAGAGGCTTCATGGGCTGTGGGAGAGTAAATACCAGCCTTTTGTGGGCTGGTGGAAGTCCCACACAAGGCCCATGCAGCTGGGAGAAAAAGCCCAAAGGGAAAAAGGTGGAAAAAGGCCAAAAAAAGGAGGAATCCTAGTCCTACTAGGATTGGAGGAGGAGTCCTCCTCTCCTCCCCACTTTGGCCGACCCAAGGGCTGTATTTTTGGCAGACAAGCCTCCTCCTCCTCTCCTCCTATATATACTAGAGGATTTTAAGGTTTTGGCACAGAATTTTCAGCCACGTGCTACCCGTTCCTCTAGTGCATAGTTTCTCCTCTAGATCGGTTTTCTGTAGTTCTTAGGTGAAGTCCTACCGGAATAGCTCCACCACCATCGCCGGAGCACCGTCACGCTGCCGGAGAACTCTTCTACCTCTCCGCCCCCTCCTGCTGGATCAAGAAGGCGGAGATCGTCATCGAGCTGTACGTGTGCTGAACGCGGAGGTGTCGTCCGTTCGGCGCTAGATCGGAAGGACCGTGATCAAGATCGCGAGACGGATCGTGATGAGTTCGCGGGACGAATCATGATGAGTTCGCGGGACGGATCGTGATGAGATCGTGGGACGGATCGTGATGAGTTCGCAGGACGGATCGTGATTGGATCGCGGGACGGATCGTGATGAGATCTCGGGACGCTCGGCGATTTGGATCGCGAAGACGTTCGACTACACCAACCGCGTTTCTTAACGCTTCCCGCTTAGCGATCTACAAGGGTATGTAGATCCACTCTCCCTCTCATAGATGCTCATCACCATTGATAGATCTGCGTGTGCGTAGGAATTTTTTTGTTTCCCATGCGACGTTCCCCAACAAAAGCAAACAAGCACACACGAGAATATTCACCCTACGCTATAACTCCCCAGCAACGGTGCTAGAAAAAGGTCTTGATAACCCAAAAGTATAGGGGATCATTTGTAGCCTTCTTCAATAAATAAGAGTGTCGAACCCAATGAGGAGCTAAAAGCAGAACAAATATTCCCTCAAGTTCTATCGACCATTGATACAACTCTACGCACACTTGACGTTTGCTTTACCTAAAACAAGTATAAAACTATTTTGTTGGAGTGATGCTAGAACTATTTTGCGAGAATAAAACTGGAAGTACTTTGCAAGATAATAAAAGTTAGGTGTTTAGTAAAAGGGTTTGTGTCAACAAGAAAGTTATTTGTCCCTAGGAAATCGATAACAAGTACCGGTAATCATTCTTGTAATTTTATATGAGGGAGAGGCTTGAGCTAACATACTTTCTCTACTTGGATCATATGCACTTATGATTGGACCCCTAGAAAGCATCCGCAACTACTAACGATCATTAAGGTCGTGAAACCCAACCATAACATTAAGTATCAAGTCCTCTTTACTCCCATACGCCAGAACCCACCTATCCGCGTTTGGGCTGCTGTCATCCCCCGCAACACTGACAATAAGCAAATCATGAAGATATTGCAACACCCTACAGTGGGGCCCCTCGCATTTGTGCGAGAACGGAGGGCACCATAGGATAGCACCATAAATAAAATATACAATCATACCAACCAAGATCACGATTAACCCACATGACAAAACGGATCTACTCAAACATCATAGGATAACCATAGATCATTGGGAAATAATATATGGAGTTGAGCACCATGTTTAAGTAGATATTACAGCTGGGAGAAGAGGTGTTACACTGCTGCATAGAGGGGGGAGAGTTGGTGTTGACGGTAGCAAGATTGTTGATGTAGATCGCCGTCTCGATCGTTGCCCCCGCGGCACTCCGGCGCCACCGGGAGCGAGGGGGGGAGAGCCCCCTACTTCTTCTTCTTCCTTGGCCTCCCCCCTAGATGGGGAGGAGAATTCCCCCTCTGGTACATGGTCTCATATGGCGGCAGAGGGGCGGGGGCCCCCTTCGAGATTGGATCTCCCTCTCTATTCTCTTCTGTTTCGTGTTCCAGATCTGGCCGTAAACCGTTTCTTATATTCCCGGAGATGCGTAACTCAGATTGCGTTGAGATTTTAACACAATTTTTTATGGATATAAGCTTCCTTGCGCCCGAAGTAGAGCTCCAACCGACGTACGAGGTGGGCACAACCTACCACCACGCGCCTGGCTCAGGGGTCGGATCCTGGTGTCTTGTGCCCTGTGTGGGCCTCCGTTTGCGGTGATTCCAGCTCCCAAAAATCACAAATATTCCAAAATAATTCTCCATAATTTTTGTTGCGTTCGGACTTCGTTTGATATGGATATTCTGCGATACAAAAAACATGCAAAAACAGGATTTGGCACTGGGCACTGGATCAATAGGTTAGTCCAATAAATCATATAAAAATTTGCCAAAAATATGTGAAAGTTGTATAATATTGGCATGAAACAATCAAAAATTATAGATACGACGGAGACGTATCATGCACTTATATCATCTTCGCCCCGCATGACCCCTCTCTCTCACTCTCTCCCTCTCTCCCTCCTCCCTCCCTCTCCCTGCGCCGCCGCCGCCCCTCCTCCCCCCTTCCTGCGCCGCCGCCACCGCCGCCCCTCACTTCCTCCCTCTCCCTGTGCCGTCGCCGCCCCTTCTCCCCCCTCCCTACGCTGCCGCCATCACCGCCCCTCACTCCCTCCCTCTCCCTGCGCCGCCACCGCCCCTCACTCCTTCCCTCTACACTATCTTCCTTGCGGCGGCGCTCCCGCATCCCGATCGTCCTCCCCACATGGGGGCCCTCCTCGTCCCGGCCCTCCTGACGCGGCGACCCTCTCCCGTCCCGTCCCTCCCGTCCTGGCCATCCACGCAGCGGTAGCTCTCCCTCCCTCCTCTCTCCCACTCTCCCCCCTTCTCCCTCCTCCCTCTGTTTTTGGTTAGATGGTTATGAATGGATGCATTTAGATGGTTAGATGGATGTATGGATGCATTTAGATGGTTAGATGGATGTATGATGCATTTAGATGGTTATGGATGGATGCATTTAGATGGTTAGATGGATGTATGGATGCATATCGGAATTCATCCACATGCTATAAATTGTGTTACAAAGGTGCTTCACGTCGTAACCGTAATAATTGTTTAAACTTGCAAACTTTGTGCACATGTCCATTGTTAGATTCCATGTCTAACACACTATAAATGGTTAGATGGACGTTGTGCTATTTAATATATCCATTGCTAAGCAAATGTCATGCCAAATTTACAGGGATTCCATGGCTCCTAGACGTTCTCGTGAAGAGGAGTTGAAGTGGCGGCGGAAGGTTCTGGCGTGGGGAAAAAGGATTGACGATGCAATGTTTGGATGGAGAGATTGTATGCGGGAGCTGAAAGAGGCGGAGGATACGTTTTGGAAGACTTAGTGTAGTCACTGGGAGTTTGAAATCAAGGAGTGCAAGAGTTATGCCCAAACACAACTACAAGTTGCAGCAGGCGTCATCTTCACAAAGGCCAACGCTGCAGAGCGGGCTCGGATGCCACCTCAGAGTAGTCCCCACTTGGTTATGGAATGGGCACTACAACAAGTGAAATCTTCATGCCCGGCTCAAAGAGCCCGATTGGGAAGTGTTGTCAGGATACTTCCGCCAAGAATGCCCCCACCACCATCAGATTCTGCACCACCAGATTGTGCTCATTAATAGTATTGTAGTAAGATTAAGCTCTAATTTAAGGTTTAATAGTTTTATCATTATTGGTCTCGATCTAGCCGTTCGGTCTGGACTTGTAAGGTTTTTGAAATCTAGTTATCTGTTTGACGAAAATGATGATGACGAGGAATTGTTATATGACAATGATGTATTATGATGATACTATATGAAAACTTGTATACTGGCGTATGAATATACGACATAGAAAAAAGAAATACGTAATAATAGTAGTAGCGCAGGCGTAGAGGCGTGCTGCTAGTAACTACCAGCAACGCTTTCTACTAAAAGCGCTACTGCTAAGCATGTATAGCAGTAGCGCTGGCTAACACACGCTACTGCTACACTTTAGCTGTAGCGCCTTAGCAATAGCACTGGACCCAGCGCTACTAATAAGGGTATTTCCAGTGCTACTACTAGGCTTTCTCCTAGTAGTGACCCCTTGGATGCAACCCTCTTCTTAGGTTTATGATATATGTTATATCGAATGAATCTTACCCTGTAATTAACAGAAGTCACGCACACTATCATAATTGCCCCCATCGGTTTGCATTGCCTAATATCAACATTATTATCTTCGTAAATTTCTATTCAACCCTATGATATGTTTTATGCATACCAAGCTTCATTGCGAGATAGCATTGCTACCATGCTCCTCCTCGAGGGATAAGGGCTAAAAATGGGTTATTATTTTAAGGAGGGTTTTTATGGTACCCTACACTGCTGTAGAGGGGGGGGGGGGGTAGTATACTAATAACCCATCGTTGATTTCCTGAGGTTAATATAGTCATTTTCTGTTATTATTAAAAATATAACAATCACAATTTCAGGCAATTGGTATTCGCTATTCCCTAAAGAAAAAAACTATTGATGTCTTTGTTCGCCGTCCTCGTCGGAAATCACTAGCTCGCCGCCACCCTAGTCAAACCTAGCCGACCTTATCCTAGTCCTCCGCCCGTGGCATCCACATGAGTACAGACTGCAACTCTTCCATTTCCTGTGCATTGGTCATGGTGGTTCTCGAGTCGACTTGGAGTACTAATATTTTGTGAATATGCAACCATGCATCATTGCTTTTTGGTCGCCTCCGATGACATGACATTCTTGTTCCCCGTTAGCTATTGCTAGTTTAGGTTCTCCAATTTGCATTCAGAACCGACGTTGGTCTCCTCGCATGGTGAAGAACTTGAGGCAGCCACATGGACGAAGAGGAGGCGGTCCGACGGCTTTGGAGACCAAAACCTTAAAAAGTGGTTGTGTGCAGCCATGACCCCCATGTAGAATAGGATCACGTTGGACTCGAACACCTGGGCAATGTCGAATTGGCACATCAATGGTCACAACCGAGGACAAGGAAGCGAGCGCACGGGGTGGCGTGCAAACATCCATGTCCGCGAGAGCAAGGTGAAGAAAGGAAGACGTCCAGGCGGATAAACCGAGACCACCGGAATCCTAGGCGAAGACGAGAAAACCATGCGTATTAGGTTTTTAATATCCAAAAAATACCATCACATCATGTTTTTTAGGGTCACGTGAGGTATACTGTTGCATAGGCAACGAAGAGTCCTAGAGATACCGTCGGCGCTATTGTTGGTCCGATGTCAACAAGACTTCTTCCGTTTTTATGTACTCACATATTAGGTTTGTTAAGGTCAAACCTTAACACTTTCAAAACATTTGTAGAAAAAATATTAACGTATACACCATCAAGTCAATATCATTGGATTTATTATTGCATACTATCAAAAAGGTCCGTGCGTTGCAATGGTATGATAAATTGACGTCTTCAAATCAAACCATTGAGAATATAATACCTGCAATAACTATACTAATATGCAAATTATATTAGGTAAACATTTAGATGATTCAACCAATAAATTGGAGATATTATCTCAATGTCCGTGTTTCGATACGGAGAAAACATATGAAAATCACTTTCTTGAGAAAACGTATGAAAATTACTTTCTTTAGAACTGTATGAAATTACTTGTGTTGTGAGAGAACTATTCCATTTAAATCTATATAGAAAATTGGGCTCTTTCTAAATTGCACAAAGAATAAAAAGTATGGGTCAAAACGGGCTAAGAGAGTGCCTGATCCGTTTCTTTTGCAACAATTCTCTGAGGTTGTCAATTGCAGCCAGCCAGCATGCAATAAATCCCACGACCAATTTTTAGTTTGAGAGTCAACCATCATTCGCTCTACTTGTATACATCCCACAAATCACGTTTAATTAGAGCCAACCGGAGCAGACATATGGCAACCATTCTTGTCTTCCTTTCCTTCCTTTATTAAATGCAATCCATAAATCATGCTTAATTAGAGTCATCCTTTCCTTTCATTATTGCATGCAGAACACAGATCAGGGGTGTATATAAACTTGCTGAATTTAATAGAAAAGAATGAGATGATACTTTACAGGT
The DNA here is from genome assembly GCA_022496015.1 of Hordeum marinum. NCBI lineage: Eukaryota > Viridiplantae > Streptophyta > Magnoliopsida > Poales > Poaceae > Hordeum > Hordeum marinum. The sequence goes on from CM039673.1 coordinate 62,405,234, forward strand.
GAGGTCTTAGTTTGAATTTCAACTAGAGAAAATTTGTTACAGTGCGCGGGAACATTTTTTTTGTTACACGCCATCGGGGGATGACCCCCGGATAGGCTCAAGAAGACAAGACGGCGTTTCAAAAGATCAGGGCAGCCAACGCCCCGCGGTCCGCCCACTCACCACCAGACTGCCTCGGCCAGCTCTCCAATCGGCTGCTCCAGCCGGCCTGCTACGCGAGGTCACCGCAATGTCCCATCGGACATGACAGAAAGACACTATAGCCACGTCACTTCACTGCGCCTCAATAGTCCAGCATTCTTGACCAATAGTGACGCATTATAGCATGCGTCATGCGTCACCTTACATGTCCATTTCAACAGTGTAGTAGGCCAAGTGGGCCACTCCTTGTTCCCTGGGCATCCCTTTATAAGTTGCACCACACCACATGAGCTCACTCACGGACACACACTACACACTCAGGGACACCATGCCCACCACTCTCTCACTCTCTCATTCTCACACATGCATGAGACACAAGGAAAGGTGCTCACAACTCCCACTCCCTTCTCTAATAAAACTCAAGGAGCAACCATGTACTACCATATACACTGCATATACAGTAGACATACAGGATTAGGGGTGTTACCTCCCTGCGAGGGTTCCGAACCTGGGTAAATCACCGTGTGCTATTACCCAATCACGTCACGGGTCTCCACTGTAGCCTTGTTCTCACCTCTTTTAGCCATCCCCTAGCATCTACCGTGAGAAGGACAGGATAGTTGCCGCCCACCATGAGGCAAGCTGTAGCTGGAATCGCGGTCCGGGCAGGACCCCCTTTGTCACCACCATCACAACGTCGGCCACCCACCGCCGCTCCCACGTGGCTTCGCCCGCGCCCGGCCTCGGCGTGCTCGCCTTGCCGACCGCTCCGCTCGGCCCCACACACGTGTGCTCCTCCGCGTCCGCGCCCGCGGATCTTGCTTTGCCGCGCCATGTCGTCATGCCGTTGGGGCTCGCGGGGCTCCTTGCTCTGCATCTCCCCTCTCGTATGCGCTTGCCTCCACCCGCCATGCAGCTTGGCACGTGGTCGCCGCTAAAGTAGGCTCGCATATGCTCGATTCCCCATTCCAGCGTTCTTCTTTGGGGTGGAGTTGGCGACCAACACGTTGGAGACGTATCTATAATTTTCGATTGTTCCATGATGATATATTATCATTCTAAGATACTTTTTGGGTATTTATTTACCAATTTATAATATTTTTGAGCATTAACCTACTGACCTAGTGCCAGTTCCTGTTTTCTACGTGTTTTTTCCTTTTCAGAGTTACAATACCAAACGAAGTCCAAGTGGCACGAAAATTTTTGGTGATTTTTTCTGGACCAATACAGAACCTAGAAGCTTCAGAGGAGGGCTAGGAGATGCACCAGGGGCCCACCACACATCCAACTGCTGCCCTGGGGGGAGGCGGCCAGATATATGGTGCCCCCTGGAGCGTCTCCCGACGTCGTTCTCTGGCCTATAAATTCACATCTACCCTAAAAACACCAAAAGCGCTACCTAAATACTTTTTCCGCTGCCACAAGTCTTTGTTCGATGGGAGGCCATCTACACCTCTGTTTTCGCACCCTGCCGGAGGGGAGATCGATAACGGAGGGCCTCTTCATCAACTTTGCTGACCTCACCATGATGTGTGAGTATTTCACCACAGACCTACGGGTCCGTAGGTAGTACCTAGATGGCAATCTCTCTCTCTCTCTCTCTTCAATACAATGTTCATCGCATCTTTGCCTTGATCTATGATACGTCTCCAACGTATCTATAATTTTTGATGATGTCATGCTATTATATTATCTATTTTGGATGTTTTATATGCATTAATATGCTATTTTATATTATTTTAGGGACTAACCTATTAATCTACAGCCTAGTGCAAGTTTATGTTTTTTCCTTGTTTTTGAGTTTTGCACATATGGAATATTAAATGGAGACCAAACGGAATAAAACCTTCGGAAATATTTTTTCTGGAAGGAAACAAATCAACCAGCCTTGGAGTGCACGCTAGGGCACCTGCCAGGGAGTCACAAGCCTGGTAGGCGCCCCCCTGGCCACACCTAGCAGGCTTGCCGTCTCCTGGCAGGTCTCCTAACCCTATTCTTCATCCTATAAATACCCAAATATTCCCCCAACATCAGAACGAGCCACACAAATACTTTTCCGCCACCAGAAGCCTCTGTTCCCAAGAGATCCAATCTTGGAGCCTTTTCCGGTAATCTATCAGAGGGGGGTTTGATGACGGAGGGCATCTACATCAACTCCATTGCCCCTCCGATGATGCGTGAGTAGTCCACCACAGACCTACGGGGCTTCCTTATTCCACTATTGTGATATCTTTGTCCTGGACAAAGACCAAGAGCTGGTGCAAGTGAAAGAATAGCTTATGGGGCTGGAGTCAAAGGAGCTTTCATGGACACAGAAATCATAATAGAAAGAGCAGGCCTGCGAGCAGCGAGTGCCCTTTGTAAGTTGCGAGCCTGCCTTACCGCCCCCAGCTAGTATCTAGATGGCCTCTTCTCTCTCTCTCTAATCTTCAATACCATGTTCTTCATGATCTTCATGGGGATCTATCCGATGTAATCCTCTTTTGTGGTGTGTTTGTCAAGATCCGATGAATTATGAGTTTATGTTCAGATTATCCATGAATCTTATCTAAATCTTCTATGAATTCTTATATGAATGATTTCATATCGTTGTAAGTCTCTTTGAGTTATTGGTTTGGTTTGGCCAACTACATTGGTAATTCTTGCAATGCGAGAAGTGCTTGGTTTTGGGTTCAATCTTGCGGTGTCCTCACCTAGTGACATAGTAGGGGTAGCGAGGCACGTATTGTATTGTTGCCATCAAGGGTAACAAGATGGGGTTTTCATCATATTGCTTGAGTTTATCCCTCTACATCATGTCATCTTTCTTAATGTGTTACTCTATTCTTCATGAACTTAATACTCTAGATGCAGGCAGAATTCGGTCGATGTGTGGAGTAATAGTAGTAGATGCAGAATCGTTTTGGTCTACTTGACACAGACGTGATGCCTATATGCATGATCATTGCCTTGGATAACTACATGATTATGCTCTTTTCTATCAATTGCTTGATAGTAATTTGTTTACCCACCATGATATTTTCCTTCAAGAGAGAAGCCTCTAATGAAACCTATGGCCCCCGGGTCTACCTTCCATAATATATTTTCAGATCTATAAACCAAAAATACCAAAAATACTTTGCTACAATTTATTTACCTTTTACTTTTCATTCTCGTTTACATCTATCTTTATCGGATCTAATCCTTGAAAATAATCATGAAGGGATTGACAACCCCTTTATAGCGTTGGGTGCAAGAGTTTGATTGTTTGTGTAGGTGCATCCATTGGTGACTTGCTTGTTCCTCCTACTAGATTGATACCTTGGTTCTCAACAACTGAGGGAAATACTTATCTACTTCGCTGCGTCGCCCTTTCCTCTTCAAGGGAAAACCAACGCAAGCTCAAGAGGTAGCAAGAAGGATTTCTGGCGCTGTTGTCGGGGAGGATACACATCAAGCCTACCAAGTACCCATCACAAACTCATCTCTTGCATTTACATTATTTGCCATTTGCCTCTTGTTTTCCTCCCCCCTTCTAAAACGATTTTCAGAAAATACCAAAAAGATTTGCCTTTTTATCCGCCCTTCTTTCGTTTGCCTTTCGTTTGCTTGTGTGCTTGATTGCTTGCTTTGTCACGATGTCTGAGAATACCAAGTTGTGTGACTTTTCCAATACTAATAGTAATGATTTTATTAGTACTCTGATTGCTCCCGCCCTAGTGCGGAATCTTATGAAATCAATGTTGCCTTTCTTAATCTTGTTATGAAAGAACAATTTTCTGGCCTTCCTAGTGAAGATGCCGCATCCCATCTAAATATTTTCATTGAGTTGTGTGATATGCAAAATAAGAAAGATGTGTATAACGATATTGTTAAATTGAATCTATTTCCATTCTCGCAACGAGATCGTGCTAAAACTTGGTTTTCATCTTTGCCTAAAAATATATTGATTCATGGAATAAGTGTAAAGATGCTTTTATCTCCAAGAACATTCCGCCCGCTAAGATCATATCCCTTAGGAACGATATAATGAATTTTAAGCAACTTGATCATGAGCATGTTGCACAATCTTGGGAGAGGATGAAATTAATGATTAGGAATTGTCCCACACATGGTTTGAGTTTATGGATGATTATACAAATTTTTTATGCGAGATTGAATTTTGCGTCTAGGAATCTTTTAGATTCTGCCACGGGTGGTACTTTTATGGAGATCACATTAGGAGAAGGTACTAAACTCCTAGATAATATTATGACAAACTACTCTCAATGGCATACTGAAAGATCTCCTCCTAGTAGAAAAGTGCATGCTATTGAAGAAATAAATACTTTGAGTGAAAAAATGGATGAATTGATGAAATTGTTTGCTAATAAGAGTGCTCCTATTGACCCTAATGACATGCCTTTGTCTTCTTTGATTGGAAATAATAATGAATCTATGGATGTGAATTTGGTTGGTAGGAACAATTTTGGTAATAACGCGTATGAAGGTAATTTCAACCCTAGGCCATTTCCTAGTAATTCCTCTAATAATTATGGTAATTCCTCCAACAATTCTTATGGAAATTATAATAAAATGCCCTCTGGTCTCGAGAATATTGTTAAAGAATTTATTGGTTCACAAAAAGTTTTAAATGCTACGATTGAAGAAAAAGTGCTCAAGATTGATGATTTGGTTAGAAGCGTTGATAGAATTTCGCTTGAGATTGATTCTTTGAAAGTTAGATCTACTCCACCCAAGCATGATATTAATGAATCTTTAAAGGCTATGAGAATTTTTGTTGATGAAAGTAAGGAAAGAACTTCTAGGATTCGTGCTAAGCGTGAATGGCTTGAAAAAGTGTGTTCTCGTGATAATAATGATGAAGATATCAAAGTGATTGATGTAACTCCTATTGAATATTTGTTTTCCAATATAAATCTTGATAAAGATGGGTCTGGAGATAAGTCAACCTTAGTTAAAGAGCGTCCCAATGATTCGGAGTCTATAGATCTTTATGCTCAAATTGATAAAAGTGGGATAGAAGAGGTCAAAACTTTGAATAGCAATGAACCCACTCTTTTGGATTTCAAGGAATTTAATTATGACAGATGCTCTTTGATTGATTTTATTTCCTTGTTACAATCCATAATGAATTCTCCACATGCTTATAGCCAAAATAAGGCTTTTACTAAACATATTGTTGATGCTATGATGAAATCTTTTGAAGAAAAACTTGAGTTACAGGTTTTTATTACTAGAAAGCTTCATGATGAGTGGGAAACTATTATTAAGATTAAAATCAAAGATTATGAGTGCCATGATTTGTGCTACTTGGGTGGTAGTGTTTCCACGATTCCGAAAATTGTATGTGATGTGCTAGGTTACCATGATCTAGATGATTGCTCTCTAAATTTGCATCTTACGGATTCCACTATTAAGAAACCTATGGAAAGGATTAATGATGTTCTTATAGTTGCAAATAGGAGTTATGTGCCCATAGATTTCATTGTTCTTGATATAGATTGCAATCCTACAAGTCCTATTATTCTTGGTAGACCTTTCCTTAGAACGATTGGTGCAATTATTGACATGAAAGAAGGAAACATTAGATTTCAATTTCCATTGAGGAAAGGCATGAAACACTTCCCTAGAAATAAAATAAGATTTCCTTATGAATCTATTATGAGAGATACTTTTGGATTGCATACCAAAGATGACAATACCTAGATCTTTTGTGTTTTGCCTAGCTAAGGGCGTTGAACAATAGCGCTTGTTGGGAGGCAACCCGATTTTACTTTTGTGTTCTATTTTTGCTTCTGTTTTTGAGTGTTCCCCACATTATTACTTCTGTAATAATTGTGTTTTGGTGTTTTAATTAGTGTTTGTGCCAAGTAAAACCTTTGGGGGTGATCTACGGTAGTTGTTGATTTGATCTTGCTGAAAAACAAAAACTTTTGTGCTCAGTCCAGGAATTTTCTAAATTTTTTAGAGCGTCGAATGAGTCTTATTTTTTTACAAAGATTTATATATAAATTTCTCAGGTTTTACTAAATTTTCAGAATTTTTGGAGTTACAGAAGTATACAAAGTTTTTAGATTGGTGTTATGTAACAAAGTCAGAGCATGATTTGTTTAATGATTGTCAACCTTTGTGTGAGGGTTGGGAGCGCGTGATGGTTAACTCCTACCAACCTCTCCCCTAGGAGCATGCATTTAATACTTTGCTTCAATGACTAATAGACTTTCGCAATAAGTATGTGAGTTCTTTATGACCAATGTTGAGTCCATGGATATACACACCTCACCCTTCCACCTTTGCTAGCCTCTCTAGTACCGCGCAACTTTTGCTGGTACAACAAACACCTTCCTCAAGACAACCACCATATACCTTACTCAAAACAGCCACCGTATATCTTTCCTCAAAACAGCCATCATACCTACCTATTATGGCATTTCCATAGCCATTCCGAGATGTATTGCCATGCAACTTCCACCATTTCCTTTTATGACTTGCACCATCACTTCCATATTGCATATAGAGTCATATTTTGTCATAGGTATCAAGTTGTAATTTTTATTTTGAGTTGTAAGTAAATAAAAGTGTGATGATTATCATTATTAGAGCATATCCCATGTGAGGAAAGGATGATGGAAGATATGATTCCCTCACAAGTGGGGATGAGATTCCAGACTTTATGAAAAAAATAAAAGAGGCCAGGGAAGTCCAAATAAAAAAATAAAAGAGGCCTTAGATGCCCATCAAAAAATAAAAAAGAGAATGAAAAAAAATAAAAAAAGAGAGAAAAGAGAGAAGGGACATTGCTACTATCTTTTTCCACACTTGTGCTTCAAAGTAGCACCATGATCTTTGATACGTCTCCAATGTATCTATAATTTTTTATGATGGCATGCTATTATATTATATTTTGGATGTTTTATATGCATTAATATGCTATTTTGTATTATTTTTAAGACTAACCTATTAATCTAGATCCAAGTGCCAGTTTCTGTTTTTTCCTTGTTTTTGAGTTTTGTAGATATGGAATATTAAACGGAGTCCAAACGGAATAAAACCCGCGGAAGGAATTTTTCTGGAAGGAAATAAGTCATCCAAGCTTGGAGTGCACGTCACGGGAGGAGGCAGGGCGCCACAAGCCTGCTAGGTGCGGGCCCCCTGGTCGCGCCTAGTAGGCTTGTCGCCTCCTGGCACGTCTCCTAACCGTAATTCTTGGCCTATAAATACCAAAATATTCCCCAACATCAGAAAGAGCCACACAAATACTTTTCCGCCATCGGAAGCCTCCGTTCCCGAGAGATCCAATCTTGGAGCCTTCGTTGGCAATCTGCCGGAGGGTGTTTCGATCATGGAGGGCATCTACATCAACTCCATTACCCCTCCGATGGTGCGTCAGTAGTCAACCACAGACCTACAGGTCCATATCTAGTAGCTAGATGTCTTATTCTCTCTCTTTGATCTTCAATACCATGTTCTTCATGATCTTCATGTAGATCTATCTGATGTAATCCTCTTTTGTGGTGTGTTTGTCAAGATCCGATGAATTGTGAGTTTATGTTCAGATTCTCCATGAATCTTATTTGAATCTCCTCTGATTTCTTATATGCATGATTTCATATCCTTGCAAGTCTCTTCAAGTTATTGGTTTGGTTTGGCCAACTAGATTGATAATTCTTGCAATGGGAGAAGTGCTTGGTTTTGGGTTCAATCTCGCGGTGTCCTCACCCAGTGACATAGTAGGGGTAGCGAGGCATGTATTGTATTGTTGCCATCAAGGGTAACAAGATGGGGTTTTCATCGTATTGCTTGAGTTTATACCACTACATCATGTCATCTTTCTTAATGCGTTACTCTGTTCTTTATGAACTTAATACTCTAGATGCAGGCAGGAGTCGGTCGATGTGTGGAGTAATAGTAGTAGATGCAGAATCGTTTCGGTATACTTGTCACGGACGTGATGCCTATATGCATGATCATTTCCTTGGATAACTACATGATTATTCACTTTTCTATCAATTGCTTGACAGTAGTTTGTTTACCCACCATGATATTTGCCTTCAAGAGAGAAGCCTCCAGTGAAACCTATGGCCCCCGGGTCTATTTTCCATCATATATTTTCACATCTATACCTTGCTGCAATTTAATTATATTTTACTTCCCGCACTCGTTTACATCTCTCTGCCTCTCTCTCAGATCTAATCCTTGCAAATAATCGTGAAGGGATTGACAACCCCCTTATAGCATTGGGTGCAAGAGTTTGATTGTTTGTGTAGGTGCAACCATTGGTGACTTGCTTGTTCCTCCTAATGGATTGATACCTTGGTTCTCAACAACTGAGGTAAATACTTATCTACTTTGCTGCATTTCCCTTTCTCTTCAAGGGAAAACCAACGCATGCTCAAGAGGTAGCAAGAAGGATTTCTGGCGCTGTTGACGGGGAGGATACACATCAAGCCTACCAAGTACCCATCACAAACTCATCTCTTGAGTTTACATTATTTTCCATTTTCCACTCATTTTCCTCTTCCCCACTTCTAAAACGATTTTCAGAAAATACCAAAAAGATTTACCTTTTTATTCGCCCTTCTTCCGTTTGCCTTTTCGTTGCTATGTTTACTTGTGTTTCCATGTGCCTCCTATTTGCTTGCATCTTCGCTTGCTAAAAATCTATTGATATGGATCCTCATCCACTTGCTAATCTTTTCAAAAGACCAAATTATGATGAACCAATTGCTAGTGAGTTGAGTGCACTTGATTATCTCTATGAAGTTTGGTTTGAAAATCATGAATCTGAAAATTTTGATGAAGTGTTGAAAGAAGAAATTTGTAAGGAGATTCATAATAGTTCCTTTAATTAAAAGCATGATTTCCATGTTGTTAGTATGAATTATCTGAATATCCATGATGCTAATGATATGCAAAACCACAAGCTTGGGGATGCTATGCTTGATGAATATGATATTCTTTGTTACCCAAGTTTTGATGATGACATGTATGCTATAATTGATGATGGAAATAATGCTTTATTTGGTAGTTATATTTTGAAATTACTTCATGATGCTACTGAAAATTACTTTTAGAGGAACATATGTTTTTACATATTGCAATAATATCAAGTCTCCTCTCTATGTATTGAAAGTTTTGAAGTTATGCTTGTTTTGCCTTCCTATGCTAGTTGATTCTTGCTCCCATAAATTGTTTGCTCACAAAATACCTATGCATAGGAAGTGGGTTAGACTTAAATGTTCTTATCATGAGTTTAATGATGCTCTCTTGCATATTCCAATTACTAGTTTTTAAGTGACCATCATTGAAATCATCATGCCTAGCTAGGGGCGTTAAACAATAGCGCTTGTTGGGAGGCAACCAATTTTATTTTTGTGTTCTGTTTTTGCTTCTATTTTTGAGTGTTTAACACATTATTACTTCTTTAGTAATTGTGTTTTGGTGTTTTAATTAGTGTTTGATCCAAGTAAAACCTTTGGGTGATCTATGGTAGTTGTTGATTTGATCTTGCTAAAAACAGAAACTTTTGTGCTCAATCCAGGAATTTTTAAATTTTCCAGAGAGTCGAATTGATCTGAATTTTTTAGATAAGATTAATATATAAATTTACCAGGTTTTCTTAATTTTTCAGAATTTTTGAGTTATAGAAGTATACGAAGTTTCCAGATTGCTACATATTGTTCTGTTTTTGACAAATTCTGTTTTCTTTGAGTTGTTTGCCTATTTTGATGAATGTATGGGTTGTATCATGTGGTATGAGCCATGTAGAAGTTATATTAGAGTAGTTATAACACCAATATAAATAAACAATGAGTTCACAACAGTACCTAAAGTGGTGATTTATTTTTTTATACTAACGGATCTCACGAGTTTTCTGTTAAGTTTTGTGTTGTGAAGTTTTCAAGTTTTGGGTAAAGATTTGATGGACTATGGAATAAGGAGTGGCAAGAGGCTAAGATTGGGGATGCCCAAGGCACCCCAAGTCATATTCAAGGATGCCAAAGAGCCTAAGCTTGGGGATTTCCCGGAAGGCATCCCCTCTTTCATCTTCAATCCATCGGTAAATTTATTTGAGACTATATTTTTATTCACCACATGATATGTGTTTTGCTTGGAGCGTCTTGTATGATATGAGTCTTTGCTTGTTAGTTTGCCACAATAATCCTTGCTGCACACATCTTTTGAGACACTCACGCTGAATCATGAATTTATTAGAATACTCTATGTGCTTCACTTATATCTTTTGAGTTGGGCAATTTTGCTCTATGTGTTTCACTTATATCTTTTAGAGCACGGTGGTGTTTGTGTTTTTATAGAAATACTTGAACTCTCATACCTCACTTATATTATTTTGGGAGTTTCTAAAACAGCATGGTAATTGGTCTAGGTTATGAATTTAGTTCTAATATGATAGACATCAAAAAGGGATATAATAAAAACTTCCATATTAGGTGCATTGACTATTTATGAGAAGTTTGATTCCTTGCATAAAGTTTTGAGATATAAAGATGCTAATGTTAAGAGACATGTTAGGAAGCAAATTGTGATTTGGTAAAAATACTTGTGTAAAGGTTTGTGATTCCCGTAGCATGCACGTATGGTGAACCGTTATGTAAGGAAGTCGGAGCATGACTTGTTTATAGATTGTCGACCTTTGTGTGAGGGTCGGGGGCGCGTGATGGTTAACTCCTACCAACCTCCCCCGAGGAGCATGTGTTTAATGGTTTGCTTCAATGACTAATAGACTTTTGCAATAAGTATGTGAGTTCTTTATGACTAATGTTGAGTCCATGGATTATACGCACTCTCACCCTTCCACTTTTGCTAGCTTTTCTAGTACCACGCAACTTTCTCTGGTGCAACAAACGCCTTCCTCAAAACAGCCACCATATACCTTCCTCAAAACAGCCACCATATATATCTCCTAAAAACAGCCACCATACCTACCTATTATGGCATTTCCATAGCCATTCCGAGATATATTGCCATGCAACTTCCACCGTTTCCTTTTATGACTTGCACCATCACTTCCATATTGCATATAGAGTCATATTTTGTCATAGGTATCGAGTTGTAATTTTCTTTTGAGTTGTAAGTAAATAAAAGTGTGATGATTATCATTATTAGAGCATGTCCCATGTGAGGAAGGGATGATGGAAGCTATGATTCCCTCACAAGTGGGGATGAGATTCCAGACTTTATGTAAAATAAAAGAAGCCAGCGAAGCCCAAATAAAAAAATGAATAAAAGAGGCCTTAAATGCCCACATGCAAAAATGAGAGAAAAGAGAGAAGGGACATTGCTACTACCTTTTACCACACTCGTGCTTCAAAGTAGCACCATGATCTTCATCATAGAGAGTCTCCTATTTTGTCACTTTCATATAGCTAGTGTAATTTTTCTTCATGATGCACGTCCACTTAGTTTCCTTTTGAGCTTTCATACACTTATAGCTCTAGTGCATCTGTTGCATGGCAATCCCTACTCACTCACATTGATATCTATTGATGGGCATCTCCATAGCCCGTTGATACGCCTAGTTGATGTGAGACTATCTTCTCCCCTTCCTTGACAACCTCCACCATATTCTATTCCACCTATAGTGTTATATCCATGGCTCGCGCTTATGTATTGCGTGAGAGTTGAAAAAGTTTGAGAAAATAAAGGTGTGAAAACAATTTCTTGACTTTTCATCGGGGTTGTGCATGATATAAATACTTTGTGTGGGGAAGATGGAGCATAGCCAGACCATATGCTATTGTAGGGATAACTTTCTTTTGCCATTATATTTTGAAGAGATACAATTTCTTTGCTAGCATGCTTGAAATGTTATTGTTTCTATATCAATATTAAGCTTTTTTTTGAGTCTTACTAATCTGAATATTCATGCCATAATAAAGAATATTACTTGGATAAATATGTTAGGTAGCACTCCACATCAAAAAAATTGTTTTTATCAGTTACCTACTCGAGGACAAGAAGGAATTAAGCTTGGGGATGTTGAAACGTCTCCAAAGTATCGATAATTTTTTATGATGGCATGCTATTATATTATCTGTTTTGGATGTTTTATATGCATTAATATACTATTTTATATTATTTTTGGGACTAACCTATTAATCTAGAGCCAAGTGTTAGTTTTTGTTTTTTCCTTGTTTTTGAGTTTTGCAGATATGGAATATTAAATAGAGTCCAAACGGAATAAAACATGCAGAAGGAATTTTTCTGGAAGGAAACAAGTCATCCAAGCTTGGACTGCACATCAGGGGAGGAGTCAGGGCGCCACAAGCCTACTCGGCACGGGCCCCCCTGGCCACGCCTAGCAGGCTTGTCGCCTCCTGGCAGGTCTCCTAACCCTAATTCTTGGCCTATAAATACCCAAATAAAGAGCCACGCAAATACTTTTCCGCCGCCAGAAGCCTCCGTTCCTGAGAGATCCAATCTTGGATCCTTTTCTGGCAATCTACCGGAGGGGGTTTCGATCACAGAGGGCATCTACATCAACTCCATTGCCCCTCTGATGATGCGTGAGTAGTCCACCACAGACCTACGGGTCCATAGCTAGTAGCTAGATTGTTTCTTCTCTCTCTTTGATCTTCAATACCATGTTCTTCATGATCTTCGTGGAGATCTATCCGATGTAATCCTGTTTTGTGGTATGTTTGTCAAGATCCGATGAATTGTGAGTTTATGTTCAGATTATCCATGAATCTTATTTGAATCTCCTCCAATTTCTTATATGCATGATTTCATATCCTTGCAAATCTCTTCGATTTATTGGTTTTGTTTGGCCAACTAGATTGGTAATTTTTGCAATGGGAGAAGTGCTTGGTTTTGGGTTCAATCTTGCGGTGTCCTCACCCAGTGACATAGTAGGGGTAGTGAGGCTCGTATTGTATTGTTGCCATCAAGGGTAACAAGATGGGGTTTTCATCATAGTGCTTGAGTTTATCCCTCTACATCATGTCATCTTTCTTAATGCGTTACTCTGTTCTTTATGAACTTAATACTCTAGATGCAGGCAGGAGTCGGTCGATGTGTGGAGTAATAGTAGTAGATGCAGAATCGTTTCGGTCTACTTGTCATGGACGTGATGCCTATATGCATGATCATTGCCTTGGATAACTATATGATTATTCGCTTTTCTATCAATTGCTTGACAGTAATTTGTTTACCCACCATGATATTTGCCTTCAAGAGAGAAGCCTCTAGTGAAACCTATGGCCCCCGGGTCTATTTTCCATCATATATTTTCATATCTATACCTTGCTGCAATTTACTTATCTTTTACTTTCCGCACTCGTTTACATCTATCTCTTTGAGATATATCCTTGCAAATAACCGTGAAGGGATTGACAACCCCTTTATAGCGTTGGGTTCAAGAGTTTGAAATTTTGTGTAGGTGCAACCATTGGTGACTTGCTTGTTCCTCCTACTGGATTGATATCTTGGTTCTCAACAACTGAGGGAAATACTTATCTACTTCGCTGCATCACCCTTTCCTCTTCAAGGAAAAACCAACGCATGCTCAAAAGGTAGCAATCTACATGATAGAGAGTCTCCTATTTTGTCACTTTCATATACTAGTGGTAATTTTTATTTATATAACTTGGCTTTTATATTCCAATGATGGGCTTCCTCAAATTGCCCTAGGTCTTCATGAGCAAGCAAGTTGGATGCACGCCCACTTAGTTTCCTCTTGAGCTTTCATACACTTATAGCTCTAGTGAATCCCTTGCATGGCAATCCCTACTCACTCACATTGATATCTATTAATGGGCATCTCCATAGCCCGTTGATACACCTAGTTGATGTGAGACTATCTTCTCCCTTTCCTTGACAACCTCCACAGTGCTGTATCCATGGCTCACGCTCATGTATTGCGTGAGAGTTGAAAAAGTTTGAGAAAATAAAGGTGTGAAAACAATTTATTGAATTTTCATCAGGGTTGTGCATGATATAAATACTTTGTGTGGGGAAGATGGATCATAGCCAGACCATATGATATCGGATCTAATCCTTGCAAATAATCGTGAAGGGATTGACAACCCCTTTATAGCGTTGGGTGCAAGAATTTGATTGTTTGTGTAGGTGCATCCATTGGTGACTTGCTTGTTCCTCCTACTAGATTGATACCTTGGTTCTCAACAACTGAGGGAAATACTTATCTACTTCCCTGCATCACCCTTTCCTCTTTAAGGGAAAACCAACGCAAGCTCAAGAGGTAGCAATCTATCCGATGTAATCCCTTTGTATGGTGTGTTTGTTGGGATCCGATGGATTGTGAGTTTATGTTCAGATTATTCATGAAAAGTATTTGATGAAACCTTGTTACTATGATTCTTATTTGCATGATCATCATATCTTTGTAATGATCTCTGATCTATTGAGATAGTTTGGCCAACTAGATTGATATTTCTTTAGTGGGAGTGTTGCATTGTAGTAGGTTCAACCTGACGAGTTTCTATATCCCAGTGACAGAAGTGGACAAGTTGCGTCTTTGTGTTGTTGCTACTAAGGATAAAACGATGGGGTTTATTCATATTAGTTGAGTTTACTTTGTCTACAACATGTCATCGTTTTCCAACCATTACTCCGTTTGTCATGAACTTAATACGTAGAGAGGAAAGCATAGAAGCACCCTTGAAGTGGAGTAATAGTAGTAAATGCAGGCAGGATTCGGCCTATTTGCTTATGGATGTGACGCCTATATACACATGATCATTGCCATGAACATCGCATAATTGTTCGCTTTTCTACCAATTGCCCAACAATGATTTCTTTACCCACCGTATGCTTTGCTTATGAGAGATGCCACTAGCGAACTCTACGGCCCCCGGTCTATTCACTTATAAATTCACAAATGCTATCATTACCTTCCCGTTGTTTATTACCTTTTATTTTATTTTGCACTTTACTATTATCTACAATTATCTACACACCTCACTTGCTTGCAAATAACGAGATCAAGGGGATTGACAACCCTCTTGCCGGTGTTGAGTGCAAGTTGTTTGTTCTTTTGTGTGCAGCCTCGAAGATGGTTGAGGATTGGTATTCCTATTGGTTCGATAAACCTTGGTTTCATAACTAAGGGAAATACTTACCCACTTTGTGCTGCGATTACACATTCCTCTTCATGGAAAACCCAACACAGATCACAAGTAACAGGAAGGATTTCTGGCGCCGTTGCCAGGGAATACCATCACCAACTATCAAGTAACTTTGCACAAAATTTCATTCCCTTGTTCTTGTTTTTATTTGCTGTTATATTTAGTTTGTCTCGTAAAAATCAAACACACAAAAATATTTACCTTTGCTAGTTACTAGTTTGTTTCTAGTTTGCTTTACTTACTAGTTTGCTTGTCTTGCTAGTTTTGCTTGTGTGGTCACCATGTCTCAAGATACTACTAAGTTGTGTGATTTATCAAATACTAATAATAATTATTTTATTAGTACTCCATACCACTCGCCACTAGTCTGGAGGCATTTGATATTAATGTTGCATTGCTCAATCTTGTCATGAAAGATCAATTTGCGGGAAGTCCTAATGAGGACCCCGCATCACATCTTAATACCTTTGTTGAATTATGTGATATGCAATAGAAAAATTATATGGATAATGATATTGTGAAATTAAAATTATTTCCTTTTTCACTAATAGACAAAGATAAAGCTTGGTTTTCATCTTTACCTCGTAATAGTATGGAACATGGGATAAGTGTAAAGATCCTTTTATTGCCAAGTATTTTTCTCCTGCTAAGATTATCTACCTTAGAAATCAAATAATTAATTTTAAACAGCAAGATCAATAACATGTTTCTCAATCTTGGGAGAGAATGAAATTGATGATAAGAAATTGTCCAACTCATGGCTTAAACTTGTGGATGATTATCCAAAATTTCTATGCTGGACTAAACTTTGTGTCTAGAAATCTTGTAGATTATGCCGCAGGTGGTACCTTCATGGATGTGACCTTAGGAGAGGCCACAAAACTTCTGGACAACATTATGATAAATTATTCTCAATGGCATAACGAAAGAGCTCCAACTGGTAAGAAGGTAAATTCTGTTGAAGAAATTGCTACTTTGAGTGAAAAAAGTGGATGCTCTTATGAATATGGTTGCTAATAAAAATGCTAATGTTAATAAAAAGGATATGAATTTGTATACTTTGATTGAGCAAAATAATTATGCTATTTATGTGAACTTCATCTCGCGAAATAATTTCAACAATAATGCTTATAGAGGAAATTTCAATGCTAGACCGTATCCCGGTAATTCCTCTAACAGCTGTGAATATTCTTATGGTAATTTATGTGCAAATGCTTCTAAAAAATCTAATAGGATACCTTCTGATATTTTTAACACAATTAAATAATCTATTAATTCTCAAAAGGTTTTCAACATTACGGTAGAAGAAAAGATGCATATGATTGATACTTTGGCTAAAAACATGGATATAATTGCTCTTGATGTTCAATCTCTTAAAATTAAGTATTTTCCACCCAATAATGATTCTAATGAGACTATTAAATCTATCCAATTTTTTATTAATGAAATTAAGGGGATAACCGCTAAGTTGAGAGCTAAGAAAGAATTCTTAGAAAAACTCTTTCGCACGTTTTTTATCGGAATCATGATGAAGATCTTAAAATGATTGGTGTTTATCCTATTGAATCTTTGTTTACATATCTGAATATAAATGATAAAGGGACTAGATATGAGTCAACTTTAGTTAAGGAGCGTCCCATTTGCTTGGAGGGTGATGATTCTAATGCTAAAACTGAAAAAGTGGGTTCGGAGAGGTCAAAACTTTAACTAGTGATGTGCCCACTATCTTGGATTACAAGGACTTTAATTATGATAAATGCTTGTTAGTAGAATTTATTTCCTTGATCCAATCCATTATTATCTCACCCAATGCTTATGAACAAAACAAAGCTTTTACTGAACATATAGTAGAAGCTATGATAAAAGCTTATGATGAGAAACTTGAGCTTGAGATTTCTATTCCTAGAAAATTGCATGATGAGTGGGAACCTACTATAAAAATAAAGTTAAATAAATATGAATTCAATGCTTTGTGTGACCTTGGTGCTAGTGTTTCAACTATACGCAAAAGTTTATGTGATGTCCTTGGTCTCGCTAATATTGAAGAGTGTTCCCTAAACTTGCATCTTGCGGATTCTAACTTCAAGACCTTTAGGTAGAATTAATAATGTGCTTATTATTGCAAAGAAAAAATTATGTGCATTTAGATTTCATTGTGCTTGATATTGATTGCAATCCTTCTTGTCCCATAGTACTTGGAAGGCCATTTTTACGAACTATAGGTGCAATTATTGATATGAAAGAGGGAAACATAAGATTCCAATTCCCATTAAAGAAGGGACTAAAACACTTCCCTAGGATGATAATTAAAACACCTTATGAATCAATCATGAGAGCTATCTATGGGTTGAGTGTCAGAGATGACAACACTCGAAACTTTGCATTATGCCTAGCTAGGGGCATAAACCAATAGCGCTTGTTGGAAGGCAACCCAATATGTATCTTTATTTTTGTTTTTTACTTTATATTTTTGTGTGATAACATGATTTTTTTCCTATGTAATGATTATGTTTTATGTTTTAATTAGTGTTTGTGCCAAGTAAAGCCTTTGGGATGACTCACAAGATGAGTAGAAACGATGTTCAATCTGAAACAAAAACTTTGACTCTAGTGCAGGAATTTTCTTTTTTATCGGAGAGTGATAATGATCTAAAATTTTAACACATTATTTATATACAAATTCTTTACGTGTTACTATTTTTTCAGAATTTTTAGAGTTACAGAAGTATGAGATCTTTATAGATTGCTACAGACTGTTCTGTTTTAAACAAATTTTGTTTTGCTTGCATAGTTTGCTTGTTTTGATTATGCCATGGATTATATAGGGGGTGTAAGACATGGGAAAGTTATAATAAAGTACCTATTATGAAAAAATGAATTTGAATCAATTTATCACTGTACCTCAAGTATGTAATATGTTTCTTATACTAACAGATCTCACGAAGTTTTGTTGAATTTTGTGTGATTGAAGTTTTCAAGTTTTGGGTGTGATCACGATAGACTACGAAATAAGGAGTAGAAAGATCCAAAGCTTAGGGATGCCCAAGGTACCCCAAGTATAATTCTAAGTATACTCAAGCTTCTAATCTTGGGGATGCCCCGGAAGGCAGACCCTCTTTCGTCTCAATCCATTAGTATGTCACTTGGAGCTATACTTTTATTCATCACATGATATGTGTTTTGCTTGGAGCATCATTTGCTTTG
Source organism: Hordeum marinum (assembly GCA_022496015.1). Lineage (NCBI taxonomy): Eukaryota > Viridiplantae > Streptophyta > Magnoliopsida > Poales > Poaceae > Hordeum > Hordeum marinum. The sequence goes on from CM039673.1 coordinate 62,423,671, forward strand.
TTTGCTTTTACTTTCCGTTTGTCACAATCATCATTTTCTGGACACACCTATTTGAGAGAGACACATCTTCATGATAATTTGCTAGAATACTCTATGTGCTTCACTTATATCTTTTGAGCTAGGCAGTTGCTTTAGTACTTCGCTTATATCTTTTTTAGCACGGTGGCTGATACGTCTCCGTCGTATCTATAATTATTGATTGTTTCCTGCCAATATTCTACAACTTTCATATACTTTTGGCAACTTTTTATATTATTTTTGGGACTAACATATTGATCCAGTGCCTAGTGCCAGTTCCTGTTTGTTGCATGTTTTTTTTTGCAGAAAATCCATATCAAACGAAGTCCAAATGGGATAAAAACTTATGGAGATATTTTTTGGAATATATTTGAATTTTGGGAAGTGGAATCAACAGAAGGCGGTGCTCGAGGGGCCCACAAGCCAGGAGGGCATGCCTTGGGGGTAGGGCGCGCCCTGAGGGCTTGTGGCCACCCCTTAGGTAGGTTGGATCTATCCTTTGGCCACAAGAAATCTAATTTTTGGATAAAGATCCCCTCAAAATTTCAGCCCGATCGGAGTTAGGGATATCCGGATATTTAAGAAATGGTGAAAGGCCAGAATCGGGGAGCGCAGAAACAAAAGGAAACAAAGAGAGAGAGAGAGAGAGATCCAATCTCAGAGGGGCTCTCGCCCCTCCGCCACCATGGAGGCCAAGGACCATAGGGGAAACCCTCCTACCATCTAGGGAGGAGGTCAAGGAAGAATAAGAAGGAGGGGGCTCTCTCCCCCTCTCTCCCGATGGCATCGGAATGCCGTCGGGGCCATCATCATGACGGCGATATACTCCAACAACTCTGTCTTCTTCACCAACACCTCCATCACCTTCCCCCATCTATCTATAGCGGTCCACTCTCCCGCAACCCGCTGTACCCTCTACTTGAACATGGTGTTTTATGCTTCATATTATTATCCAATGATGTGTTGCCATCCTATGATGTCTAAGTAGATTTTTGTTGTCCTATTGGTTGATTGATGATCATGATTGGTTTGAGTTGCATGTTTTGTTATTGGTGCTGTCCTATGGTGCCCTCCGTGTCGCTCAAGCGTGAGGGATCCTCGTTGTAGGGTGTTGCAATGTGTTCATGATTTGCCTATGCTGGGTTGCTTGAGTGACAGAAGCATAAACCCGAATAGGTGGGTTGTTGCATATGGGAGTAAAGAGGACTTGATACCTTATAATGCTATGGTTGGGTTTTACCTTAATGATATTTAGTAGTTAAGGATTCTTGCTAGAGTTCCAATCATAAGTGCATATGATCCAAGTAGAGAAAGTATGTTAGCTTATGCCTCTCCCTCATATAAAATTGCAATAATGATTACCGGTCTAGTTATCCATTGCCTAGGGACAATTCCGCAACTCCTACCACCACTTTTTCACACTCGTTAAACTAACTTAGTTTTTTATCTATCTAAGCATCCCCTAGTTTTTATTTACGTGTTCTTTATTATCTTGCAAACCTATCCTATCACACCTACAAAGTACTTCTAGTTTCATACTTGTTCTAGGTAAAGCGAACGTTAAGCGTGCGTAGAGTTGTATCGGTGGTCGATAGAACTTGAGGGAATATTTGTTCTACCTTTAGCTCCTCGTTGGGTTTGTCACTCTTACTTATCTAGAAAGGCTACAATTGATCCCTATACTTGTGGGTTATCAAGACCTTTTTTTGGCGCCGTTACCGGGGAGCAATAGCGTGGGGTGAATATTCTCGTGTGTGCTTGTTTGCTTTATCACTAAGTAGATTTTATTTGCTGTTATAAGTTGTTCTCTATATTTAGTTATGGATATGGAACACAAAATACCAAAAAAAATTACGTGTACTTTCTACTCATGGAGATGGGGAACCTCCTAAAACCCTCGATGCTCGTTATGTGAAAGATATTATGCACTACTTCGATAATCCTGAGAAAACCCCATTCAACTTGATAATGGGAGACACGTTGGATCAACATGAATAATTTAGGGATTATCGCCTGACTCAAAAAGGGAAACTGTTATGGGATCAAATTTATATGTTGAAATGGTATGCTTGGAATCTATGCCAGAGATATGATTATACTTGTTGCTCTAGGATGAAGGCTCCACACCTTCCTTTTTCATGTAAATTTAATGATAACGAATCCTTGGCTTCTTATGCTAATGTTATTTATGATTACTATGATGTGGAATGAATAGAAGAATTCGTTGCTTTTAAGGGTGCTTATGAAATTGAATCTTTGTTTGAGAAGTGTGAAAATTATGATGATGTTGTTTATAGACCTGATTTTTTTCTATACTTAAATATTGCTATGAGAATTATGAATATAATTCCGATATTGATGCATTTATTGAGAGAATGTCTGCTGCCTTGGAGGAGACTAATATTTTGCAGGAATCTATGGAAGAAGAAATTGCTACAACTGTGAGCTCATTAGGTGAAAAAGATGAGGAGGAGAGCAAAGAATAAAAGGAGGAAGAGCATATTAGCTACCCATGCCCACCTTCTAATGAGAGTAACTCTTCAACTCATACATTGTTTAATTTTCCTTCGTGCTTACCGAAGGATGAATGCTATGTTGATTGCTATGATCCCTTGGATTCATTTGAAATATCCCTTTTTGATGAACTTGATGCTTTCTATGCTTGTGGCCATGATGCCAATATGAAAGATGCTTATGGAGATGAACTTGCTATAGTTCCTTATGTTAAGAATGAAATTGTTGCTATTGCACCCACGCATTATAGTCCTATTATATTTTTGAATTCTCCCAACTACACTATATCGGAGAAGTTTGCACTTATTAAGGATTATATAGGTGGGTTGCCTTTTACTATTACACATGATGATTTTGATAGATATTATATGCATGTGCTTGCTGCTCCTACTTGCAATTATTATGAGAGAGGAACTACATTTCCACCTCTCTATGTTTCCAATTTGATAAAATAGCAAGAAACTGCTTATGCTATGTATTGGCCTTTACTTTGTGTGCATGAATTGTTCTTTTATGACATGCCGATGCATAGGAAGAGAGTTAGACTTCGTTGTTGCATGATATATGTTACATTTTGGTCACTACTAAACTAAAAATCATTGTTAATTAAAATTGACTTTGATATACCTTGGGATTCGGGTGGATCAATTACTTGAGCACATTATGCCTAGCTTAATGGCTTTAAAGAAAGCGCTGCCAGGGAGACAACCCAGAAGTTTTAGAGAGTAATTTTATTATTTTGTGTGCTTTTATAAAGTTTAAAAATAAAAAATAAAAGAGGGTAACCTAAAACTTTTTCAAAAAGAGAAGTGAAAGTAAGAAGGACGAGCACCGTTGAAGTGGGGGAGCTCCTTGAACTTTGTTCATGCCCATGGAAACTTTGCAAATCTTAATTACAGAAACTTTTAAAAAAAATATACCCTTGTATAAATCCATTGTATTACAAAAATAATGTGCCAAGATTTGCCTTTAGGATGATTAGATTGCTTGTTTGGTGTGTGCAGTGCAAAAACAGAAACTTTGGCTGTAGTGCGTGAATTTACATTTTTACCGGAATGTCAAAAGTTTCTGAAATTTTTACAAAGTACTGATATGCAAATTGTTTATTTTTTTCCTAATTTTTCAGAATTTTTAGATTTAATAAGTAGGGTGAATGTTCAGATTGCTACAGACTGACCTGTTTAAGACATATTCTGTTTTTGATGCATTGTTTTGCTCGTTTTGATGAAACTATCAATTGTATCGATGGTATAAGCAATGGAAAAATTATAATACAGTAGATAAAATGCAAAAATAAAATATTAATTGGTTGTAAATAGTACATAAAGTTGTGATTTGCTTTATTATACTAACGGATCTCACGAGGGTTTTGTTAAGTTTTGTGTGATTGAAGTTTTCGTGTTTTGGGTTAGATCACGATGGATGAAGGAATAAGGAGTGGAAAGAGACTAATATTGGGGATGCCCGAGGCACCCCTAAGGTAATATTCAAGTACTCCCAAGAAACTAAGCTTGGGGATGCCCCGGAAGTCATCCCCGCTTTCTTCTAACAACCATCGGTAATTTTACTTGGAGCTATATTTTTATTCGTCACATGATATGCGTAAATCTTGGAGCGTCCTGTGCTTTTTCTTTTTCTTTTAATAATGCACCATGCTGGTATGAGAAAGTCCTTGGTTGATTTATAGATGGCTCTTTGCACCTCACTTATATCTTTTGAGTATGGCTTTGTAGAATGCTTCATGTGCTTCACTTATATCATTTGAAGTTTGGATTGCATGTTTCTCTACCCATAGAAAACCGCCATTTGTAGAATGCTATTTTGCTTCACTTATATTTGTTAGATCGTGGGCATATATTTTGTAGAAATAATTAAACTCTCATGCTTCAATTATATCTATTTAGAGAGTTAACAGGAGTTGGTCATTCACATGGTTAGTCATAAGATCCTACATAAAACTTGTAGATCACATAATATGATATGTTTGATTCCTTGCAATAGTTTTGTAATATAAATATGGTAATATGAGAGTCATGCTAGTGAGTAATTGTGAATTGGAGAAATACTTGTGTTAAGGTTTGTGATTCTCGTAGCATGCATGGATGGTGAACCGTTATGTAACGAAGTCGAAGCATGATTTGTTTAATGATTGTCAACCTTTGTGTGAGGGTTGGGAGCGTGCGATGGTTAACTCCTACCAACCTCTCTCCTAGGAGCATGCGTCTAATGCTTTGTTTGATAACTAATAGACTTTTGCAATAAGTATGTGAGTTCTTTATGACTATTCTTGAGTCCATGGATTATACGCACTCTCACCCTTCCACCTTTGCTAGCCTCTATAGTACCGCGCAACTTTCGCCGGTGCATCAAGCCCACCTTCCTCAAAATAGCCACCATATATTTTCCTCAAAACAACCACCATACCTACCTATTATGATATTTCCAAAGTCATTTCAAGATATATTGCCATGCAACTTCCACCGTTCCGTTTAGTATGACATGCACCATCATTTTCATATTGCTTTGCATGATCGTAAGACAGCTTGCATGATGTTTTCATGGCTTGTCCGTTTTTTGATGTCATTTGCTAGGATAGATCGTTACACATCCCACTATCCTACCGGAAGCATTCATATAGAGTCATATTTTTGTTCTAGGTATCGAGTTGTAAGTAAATAAAAGTGTGATGATTTTCATTATTAGAGCATTATCTCGTGTGAGAAAAGGATGATGAAAGCTATGATTCCCTCACAAGTTGGGAGGAGTCTTCGGACTTTACAAAAAAATAAAAGAGGCCATCGAAGCCCAAATAAAAACCACAAAAATTTAAAAATAAAAAAATGAGAGAAAGAGAGAAGGGACAATTGCTACTATCCTTTTCCACACTTGTGGTTCAAATTAGCACCATGATCTTCATGATAGAGAGTCTCCTATTTTGTCACTTTCATATAACTAGTGGATTTTTTTGCACGACCACTTAGTTTTATTTTTGAGCTTTCATACACTTATAGCTATAAGTGCATTTGTTGCATGGTAATCCCTACTCACTCACATTGATATCTATTGATGGGCATCTCCATAGCCCGTTGATACGCCTAGTTGATATGAGACTATCTTCTCCTTTTTCCTCATCACCTCCACCATATTCTATTCCACCTATAATGCTATATCCATGGCTCGCGCTCATGTATTGCGTGAGAGTTGAAAAGGTTTGAGAACATAAAAAAGTGTGAAACAATTGCTTGACTTGTCATCGGGGTTGTGCATGATTTAGATACTTTGTGTGGGGAAGATGGAGCATAGCCAGACCATATGATTTTGTAGAGATAAATTTCTAAGGCCATGTTATTTTGAAAGGACGCAATTGCCTTGTTGGTGTGCTTGAAGTACTACTATTTTTATGTCAATATAAATCATTGCTTTGAATCACTCGTGTCTTAATATTCATGCGATGATTAGATTATATGATCAAGATTATGCTAGGTAGCATTCCACATCAAAAATTATCTTTTTTATCATTTACCTACTCGAGGACGAGCGGGAATTAAGCTTGGGGATGCTGATATGTCTCCTTCGTATCTATAATTTTTGTTTGTTTCATGCCAATATTCTACAAGTTTCATATACTTTTGGCAACTTTTTATATTATTTTTGGGACTAACATATTGATCCAGTGCCCAGTGCTAGTTCCTGTTTGTTACATGTTTTTTTTTTCACAGAAAATCCATATCAAATGAAGTCCAAATGGGATAAAAACTTATGGAGATTTTTTTGGAATATATGTGAATTTTGGAAGGAAACAACAGAAGGCGGTGCCCGAGGGGCCCACAAGCTAGGAGGGCGAGCCCTGGGGGTAGGGCGCACCTTGAGGGCTTGTGGCCACCCCTTAGGTCGGTTGGAGCTGTCCTTTTGCCGCAAGAAATCTAATTTTAGGATAAAGATCCCCTCAAAATTTCAGCCCGATCGGAGTTACGGATCTCCGGATATTTAAGAAATGGTGAAAGGCTAGAATCGGGGAGCGCAGAAACAAAAGGAAACAAAGAGAGATCCAATCTTGGGGGGCTCTCGCCCCTCCGCCGCCATGGAGGCCAAGGACCAGAGGGGAAACCCTCCTCCCATCTAGGGAGGAGGTCAAGGAAGAAGAAGAAGGAGGGGGGCTCTCTCCCCCTCTTTCTCAGTGGCACCGGAACGCCGCCAAGGCCATCATCATGACGACAATCTACTCCAACAAATCCGTCATCTTCACCAACACCTCCATCACCTTCCCCATCTATCTACAGCGTTCTACTCTCCCGCAACCCGTTGTACCCTCTACTTGAACATGGTGCTTTACGCTTCATATTATTATCCAATGATGTGTTGCCATCCTATGATGTGTGAGTAGATTTCTGTTGTCCTATTGGTTGATTGATGATCATGATTGGTTTGATTTCCATGTTTTGTTATTGGTGCTGTCCTATGATGACCTCCATGTCGCGCAAGAGTGAGGGATCCTCGATGTAGGGTGTTGCAATGTGTTCATGATTGCCTATGCTGGGTTGCTTGAGTGACAGAAGCATAAACCCAAGTAGGTGGGTTGTTGCATATGGGAGTAAAGAGGACTTGATACCTTATAATGCTATGGTTGGGTTTTACCTTAATGATCTTTAGTAGTTGCGGATGCTTGCTAGAGTTCCAATCATAAGTGCATATGATCCAAGTAGAGAAAGTATGTTAGCTTATGCCTCTCCCTCATATAAAATTGCAATGATGATTACCGGTCTAGTTATCAATTGCCTAGGGACAATTCCACAACTCCTACCACCACTTTTTCACACTCGTTAAACTAACTTAGTTGTTTCTTTATCTAAGCAGCCCCTAGTTTTTATTTACGTGTTCTTTATTATCTTGCAAACCTATCCTATCACGCCTACAAAATACTTCTAGTTTCATACTTGTTCTAGGTAAAGCAAATGTTAAGTGTGCGTAGAGTTGTATCGGTGGTCGATAGAACTTGAGGGAATATTTGTTCTACCTTTAGCTCCTCGTTGGGTTCAACACTCTTACTTATCGAGAAAGGCTACAATTGATCCCCTATACTTGTGGGTTATGAGTGGCGTGTAGATTTTATAGAAATAATATGCTCTTGTTCTTCACTTATATTTATTTGAGATATGAGTAATGGAAATGGTAATTTGCATGGGTCATAAGACTAGTCCAAGAATATTAAGTATTCAATGAATGATAATCAAAACCATCATGTAGCACACATAGAGAAGTTGTGGGTTAATGACATTGATGTGGTAATATGAAATAGCCGTGAGTCCAAAATTGTTCATTTGTAGAAGTGTCGAGATTAAGAGGTGTTAACTTATTATTCATCTAAAAATTAAAAAGGCATGGTGATGATGTGTGAGAATTTATATTCCTCTTTTAAATGCTAGTGTTGTTTCGAGTCGGGGGAGCGCGATGGTTAACTCCTACCAACCTTCTCCCTCCGGGCATGCGACGAGTACTTTGATTTGTTATAAAACTAATAAAACTTTGCAATAAGTATGTGAGTTCTTTATGACGAATGTGACACCATGGACATACGCATCTTCATCTTCTCATATTTGCTAGCCTCTTCGGTACCGTGCATACCCCATTCTCACCTCGAGGATCGGTGCAATATTCGTCGGTGCATCCAAACCCCATGACATGATACGCTCTGTTACACATAAGCCTAATTATATCTTCCCCAAAATAGCCACCATACCTACCTATTATGTCATTTCCATAGCCATTCCTAGATACATTGCCATGCAAATTCCATCGTCACTTCACATGACTAGTTCGTTCACCATCATAATGCTTTGGATGATCATATAGAGCTGACGTACTATTTGTGGCAAAGTCACCGTTCATCATGTTTTTGATACATGTCACGCTAGATCATTGCAAATCTTGGTACACTGCCAGAGGCATTCATACAGAGGCATATCTTCCTATCAGTTCTTCATGTTGAGTTTAAGTAAATAAAAGTGTGATGATAATCATTATTAGAGCATTGTCCCTGTGAGGAAAGGCTGATGGAGACTATGATTCCCCCACAAGTCGGGATGAGACTCCAGACGAAAAATGAAATAAAAATGTGGGAGGCCAAATGAGCCCACCATATAAAAAAAATAAAAAAAATGGGGGAGGCAAAAAAAAGAGAAAAGCCCATCATAATAAGATGAGAGAAAAGAGAGAAGGGACTTTGCTACTATCCTTTACCACACTTGTGCCTCAAAGTGACACCATGTTCTTCATACAGAGAGTTTCCTATGTTGTCACTTCCATATGCTAGTGGAAATTACCTTTTTCGTATAACAAACTTGGCTTGTATATTCCTATGATGGGGTTCCTCAAATGCCCGGGGTCTTCATGAGCAAGCAAGTTTAATGCCCACCCCACTTAGCTTCAGTTGAGCTTTCATACACTTATAGCTCTAGTGCATCATTTGCATGGCAATCCCTACTCCTCTCATTGATATCTATCATTGAGCATCTCCATAGCTCGTTGGTTCGCCTAGTTGATGTGAGACTATCTTGTCCACTTTTTACCCCTTTGATACCTACCACCATATTCTATTCCACCTATATGCTATGTCCAATGGTCCATGCTCATGTATTGCATGAAGAATAAAAGTTGATGCATATTGAAAAACTACGATCTAATTGCCTGACTTGGACACCGTGGTGCTTAACATTTGTATCTATGTGGTGAAGATGGAGTCATGCCTTATAATAAGATGAACATGGGTAAACATTCTTTTAGGATCATATACTTTGAAAAATTAATGATTTTGTTTCTTATACTTATAAATATTACTATGCTCTTGTTTGTTAATTCACCATTTCTTAATGATCTTGCATACCAAAGATTACATAATGGGTAGCATGTCACATAAAAAAATATGTTTTTATCATTTACCTACTTGAGGACGAGGAGGAATTAAGCTTGGGGATGCTGATATGTCTCCAACGCATCTATAATTTTTGATTGTTCCATGCTGATATATTATCATTATAGGATACTTTTGGGGTATTTGTTTACCAATTTATAATATTTTTGAGCTCTAACCTATTGACCTAGTGCCTAGTGTCAATTCATGTTTTCTGCGTGTTTTTGCCTTTTCAGAGTTACAATACCAAACGGAGTCCAATTGCCACGAAACTTTTTGGTGATTTTTTTGGACCAATACAAGACCTAGAAGCTTCACGGGAGGACTAGGGATGCATCATGGGCCCACCACACATCCAGCCGCTGACCCAAGGGGGGAGACAGATATGTGGTGCCCCTGGAGCATCTCCCGACATCGTTCTCTGTCCTATAAATTCGCATCTACCCTAAAAACACCAGAAGCGCTCCGAAAACACTTTTTCCACCGCTGCAAGTCTCTCTTCCGACCGGAGGCCATCTACACGTCCGTTCCAGCACCCTGATGGAGGGGAGTTGATCACGCAGGGCCTCTTCATCAACCTTGCTGCCCTCACCATGATGTGTGAGTAGTTCACCACAGACCTACGGGCCCGTAGGTAGTACCTAGATGGCAGTCTCTCTCTCTCTCGATCGTCAATACAATGTTCATCGCATCTTTGCCTTGATCTATCCGATGTAATCCCTTTGTATGGTGTGTTTGTTGGGATCGGATGAATTGTGAGTTTATGTTCAGATTATTCATGAAAAGTATTTGAGTCAAACCTGATTACTATGATTCTTATTTGCATGATCATCATAGCTTTGTAATTCTCTTCGATCTATTGAGATAGTTTGGCCAACTAGATTGATATTTCTTTAGTGGGAGTGGTGCATTGTAGTAGGTTCAACCCGACGAGTTTCTATATCCCAGTGACAGAAGAGGACAAGTTGCATCTTTGTGTTGTTGCTACTAAGAATAAAAGATGGATTTTATTCATACTAGTTGAGTTTACTTTGTCTATATCATATCATCATTCTCCAAGTATTACTCCATTTGTCATGAACTTAATGCGTTGAGAGGCAAGCATAGAAGCGCTCTTGAAGTGGAGTAATAGTAGTAGGTGCAGGCAGGAGTCGGCCTATTTTATTATGGACGTGATGCCTATATACACATGATCATTGCAGTGAACATCTTATAATTATTCGTTTTTCTATCAATTGCCCAACAGTAATTGTTTACCCATCGTATGCTTTACTTACGAGAGATGTCACTAGATAACTCTACGACCCTCCTGTCTATTCACTTATAAGTTCACAAACGCTATCATTACCTTGCTGTTATTTATTACCTTTTATTTTATTTTGCACTTTACTATTATCTACACAACACACTTGCTTGCAAATAACGAGATCAAGGGGATTGACAACCCTCTTGTTGGCGTTGGGTGCAAGTTGTTTGTTCTTTTGTGTGCAGCCACTAAAGATGGTTGAGGATAGGTATTCCTATTGGTTCGATAAATCTTGGTTTCATAACTGAGGGAAATGCTTACCCACTTTGTGCTCCGATTACCCGATGTTCTTCACGGAAAACCCAACACAGATCACGAGTATCAAGGCACAAGGCGCCATAGGGATCGGGCGTGTGCCAACCTACTTCAGCGGCGATTGCGTGCCAAGCTGCATGGAAGCAGCCATGGCATGTGGAGGAAGCACATACGAGAGGGAGAGGTGGAGCAGGGAGCCCGGGGAGCCCTAGCAGCACGACGACAGAGGCGCATGCGCGCGCAGCGGTCCTGGGTATCGATCGAGTGGAGCTGTCAGGGAGGTGAGGGTGCCGAGGCTGGTCGCAGGAGAAGCCACGCGGGAGCGGCGATGGGTGGCCGACGTCACGATGTTGATGACGAAGAGGGTCCCGCTCAGCCCACAATTCCAGCGGCAGCTTGCCCCATGGTGGGCGCCAACTATCGTGGTGTTCTCACGACCGATGCCATGGGATGGCTAATCGAGAGTGGTTGGGCCCAAAGTGCGTTGGTGGGTTCCGAAGGCGATATTGGGGACAAGTGGTGCGAGACATAGAATGTACCCAGGTTCAGGGGTGTCCGTGGGAGGTAACACCCCTAGTCATGTCGGAGTAAGTATGTGGGGTGATGATAATAGAAGGGTGCTCCTTTTGCCCGACTCGACATCTTGAGATACACATAAACAGGTCCATGGGTTGAATACCCAAAACTACCTATTTTTCTAGAAAAAATGAAACATCTTTTTGTCAAAATCACTAATTGAGGAGTATTCTTTTCAAAGATCACTCCCACCTCTCCAGGTTGTGACAAGTGGCGCACTGCATGCATGCCACTTGTCGCAACCTAAGAGTTTTTCCTTTTTTCTTAGATCCGTATTTTCAAAACGTTTCTCTCTTCAACCACGCGTCCAAATCTTGAACCATTTTCACCGTTGTATTTCTGGTGTCGAGATCTTCAAAACTAGATCCACGTTGATAGGTTTTGACGAACTTTTTTTATGGAGAAACTGTGCCTCTCGCAGAAGGAAAAACACATTTTCTTTTTCGTTTCCGAGAGGCACGACCATGCCTCTCACGGAAGTAAATCTGTGCCTCTCGCGGAAGCAAATCTGTGTCTCTCGCGAAAGAAAAAAAACAAAAAATGCGTCTTTTTTGTTTTTAGTGGCACGGCCGTGCCTCTCGCGAAAGCAAATTCGTGCTTCTCGCGAAAGCAAAACTAGGCCTCTCGAGAAAGCAAAAAAACAGAAAACACGTTTTTTTGTATCCGAGAGGCACGGTCGTGCCTCTCGCGGAAGAAAACTGTGCCTTTTGAGAATGAAAAAAAGCATTTTTTCACATTTTTTTTTGTTTTTGAATTTTTTTCATCCAAAAGCTAAGAATGACCAAAAAAACCCATCTAAAAAGCCGAAAACACATGCGAAAAAATATCTAAAAAACGCGCATAGCACGACATGACGACGGTTAAAAACGCGTCAAGTGGTGACACGTAGAAATGGTAGTTGAAAGGCTTTCAAAGAAGGGAAAGTATTTCCTTCACCCGACCGATCCAACATTGGGCATCTGCCGCCTCCAACACACCACATGTGTCCATGTGGACCCATTGCATCGCTACATCCTTCTTTTCTCATCTTCTTCCCAGTCGGCTCTTTTTCCCCAACTCCTGCGGCATGCCATGGCCACCACCACATCAAGCTCTTGCAACGCCATTGCTCACACGAGCCAGCCAACTGCCACCACGTGCTCTGGGAAATATGCCCTGGAGGCAATGATAAATTGGTTATTGTCATATTTCCTTGTTCATGATAATCATTTATTATCCATGCTATAATTGTATTGATCGGAAACTCAGATACATGTGTGGATACATAGACAACACCATGTCCCTAGTATGCCTCTAATAGACTAGCTCGTTAATCAAAGATGGCTATGGTTTCCTAGTCATGGACATGAGATGTCATTTAGTAACGGGATCACGTCATTAGGAGAATGATGTGATGGACATGACCCAAACTACAAACATAGCATATGATCGTGTCAGTTTATTGCTACTGTTTTCTGCATGTCAAGTATTTGTTCCTTTGACCATGAGATCATGCAACTCACTAACACCGAAGGAGTAGCTTGTGTGTATCAAACGTCGCAACATAACTGGGTGACTATAAAGGTGCTCTATAGGTATCTCCGAAGGTGTCCATTGGGTTGGCATGGATCAAGACTGGGATTTGTTACTCCATGTGACGGAGAGGTATCTCAGGGTCCACTCGGTAATACAACATCACAATAAGCCTTGCAAGCAATGTGAGTAAGTGTTAGTCACGGGATCTTGTATTACGGAACGAGTAAAGAGACTTGCCGGTAACGAGGTTGAACTAGGTATTGAGATACCGACGATCGAATCTCGGGCAAGTAACATACCGAAGAACAAAGGGAACATCATACGGGATTAACTGAATCCTTGACATAGAGGTTTGACCGATAAAGATCTTCGTAGAATATGTAGGAACCAATATGGGCATCCAGGTCCCACTATTGGTTATTGACCATAGAGGTGTCTCGGTCATGTCTACATAGTTCTTGAACCCGCAGGATCTGCACACTTAAGGTTCGGTGACGTTTCGGTAGTATAGAGTTATGTATGATGGTGACCGAAGGTTGTTCGGACTCCCGGATGAGATCCCAAACATCACAAGGAGCTACGGAATGGTCCGGAGGTATTGATATATAGGAAGTCCTGTTTTGGTCGCCGGAAAAGTTTCGGGCTCATCGGTAGTGTACCGGGAGTGCCGGTAGTGTACCGGGGGACCATCGGAAGAGGTATTTCGACCCAAGAGGCTACATGGGCTGTGAGAGGAGTTAAATCATCCTCTGGTGGGCTGGCCTAAGCCTTCTCTAAGGGCCCATGCGGCTGGAGTGGTTTGAGAAGGAAAAAAATCCAAAGGTGGAGAGGTGGAAAGAGTTTCCAAGTGGAAAGGAGGAATCCTACTCCTAATAGGATTGGAGTAGGACTCCTCCACCTCCATTTTCGACCAAACCTTGAGGGTTTGAGGCTGCCTCCTCTCCTCCCTCCCTCCTATATATACTAGAGGATTTAGAGGAAAAAGCTAACCCTAATAGCCACGTGCTACCTCTCCTCTAGATCCCAGTTTCTCCTCTAGATCGGTTTTCAGCGGTGCTTAGGCGAAGCCCTGCTGGAATAGCTCCACCACCATCGCCGCAACGCCGTCGCGCTGCCGGAGAACTCATCTACCTCTCCGCTCCCTCTTGCTGGATCAAGAAGGCGGAGATCGACATTCGAGCTGTACGTGTGCTGAGCGCAGAGGTGTCATCCATTCGGTGCTAGATCAGAAGGACCGTGATGAAGATCGCGAGACAGATCGTGATGAGATCGCGGGACGTATCGTGATGAGTTCGCGGGACGGATCGTGATTGGATCGCAAGACGGATTGTGATGAGATCGCGGGACGCTCGGCTATTTGGATCGCGAAGACGTTCGACTACACCAACCGCGTTTCTTAACACTTCCCGCTTAGCTATCTACAAGGGTATGTAGATCGACTCTCCCTCTCATAGATGCTCATCACCATGGATAGATCTTGCGTGTGCGTAGGAAAATTTTTGTTACCCATGTAACGTTCCCCAACATGCTCACGTGCGTCCGTGCTTGCCACCTGCCCGTGCCGGCAGCCGTTGTTCGTCGTCGAGGAAATAAAATTCCGCAACACTGCCTATGTTGCAAAAGTTTTTCCACAACATCACTGTTGTTGCAAAAAAAGACAGGAAATAAAATTATGCAACACGTCCTATGTTGCAAAAAATATCCTGCAATATAAGTTGTGTTTTAGGAATTGACGGTCATTGTTTCCGCATCGCGGCTATTGTTTTAGGAATTGTTTTTGCAACGCGACCGTTGTTTCAAGAATTAATGAGTGGGGGAGGAGACAAACGAAACGTGCCAGGAGATCGATCGACGGCTGCCCGCTCATAGATCCAACGACCAACGAGGTGGCAGACATATAGCGTGCATCGATCGGTGGACGCCTAGCAATCCCCTTCGAAGAAACGCTCGTCAACTAGTTGCTTTTTTTTTGGGTCGCGATAACGTCCACACGGTCTATAACACACAAATTACGTTCACGTCACCGCATGCATGCATGTGGGAATCTTTTTGGATTTCTAGTTTTTAAAATGTTTTATCTCATAAATGAAAAATCCGATTGAAGATTCGTTTTCACCATTAAATCCATCACGACGAGATCTTCGAAACTAGATCTCATGTTGATATGTTTCGACGAATTTGTTTGCCATGTCTATTACACATGAATCGCCATGCTGTTTACACTAAAGTTGCCATGATATGTTTCAACTATTTTTTCTTCTACTTTAAATGTTTATTTTGACATATTATAATACGGGAAATTAAGAAACTAGACTTACCATGAACCATAAACTAAAATTGCCATGGTGAATTACTTTTACTAAAAATTGCCATGGTCAATTAATAAAAATTGCCGTAAAAGTAGTTGAAAATATAATGAAAGCTTCAAATCTACAAGAAAAAAATAGATAGAACATGTCATGGTAATTTTAATGTAAACAGTATGGCTAAACATCAGGTCAACTCTTCCCAATTTTTTTTGATCGAAACATATCAACATGGGATCTAGTTTTGAAGATCTCATCGAAACAGATTTAATGGTGAAAATGAATTTTTAATTGGATTTTTAATCAGGAGATAAAACATTTTTAAGCCGAAAACCAAAAAAAATTTCGCTGATGTCATCTGCTTTGACGTGGCAAAATAGACGGTAATGAAAACGTTTGTTTGTGTCATGTTGCTTCGTGCGTGGACGTTAGTATTTTTCTTATATAGCACTTAAAGCAACACTGCAGGTTACGGATGGTGTGCAGATTGGTAACCACCCTTAATCTCAGGGAATTGACGGCCCACGTTCATCACAGTGTACGAGCTCATTTTGAAAGCAGAAAATGGATAGCACAGGGCCTTGAGCCCAGTCTGTTTTGCATAGCACATGGCCACTGGCCCACTGGCCAATACCCATCCCCCACTTTGATCCCTGTGCCAAACCGCCAAAAGATACTCACCTCACCCACTCCGATCGCACGCCCTCGAGCTCGGTGCGCAATAATGCCACGGCGGCATCTTCCTCCCCTCCCAACGCCCACCGTGCGGTGGCTTCCAAACGACTCCTCCGTCACCCCCCTCGCCGTCGCCATCACCCCGAAATCAACATGCCACCAGCCGCCCCCCACCCCGCACATGCGCTGCTCTGCTCCCACTTCGCCTCCTCGCTCGCTCACACCCCAGTCTGTCTCCACTCCAGCCCACGCCAGACGCCACGGCCGTAACCACCGCCGAGCGCTGATTCCATCGCCGCTCCTCCATGTCGGCCGCCGACGACGATGGCCAGATCGACGACGACGAGTACTACGAGTACAACCCGCACCCCTACGGCGGCGGCTACGACATCTCCGCCACCTACGGCGCACCCCTCCCGCCCTCCACCTCCACGTGCTACCCCGTCTCCTCCCCCGCCGCCCCCCCCGCGCGCTCCTCTCCGCGGCCGCCCGCGCCCGCGCCCGTTCCGGCTCCCGTCACGCCGCAGCCGGCACCGTCTTCGCCCGCGAAGCCTCGGCCGGTCCCATCGCCCGAGCCGGCGAGGACACCGCCGTTTTCGCCGGTTCCGGTGCCAGTGCCGGTGCCGGTGCCGGTCGCGGAGCCGTTCTACTGGCCCAAGCCGCACGACTACGGAGACGCGCCGCGGTGGCCGCCCGTGTACCCCACGCCGGAGGTGTTCCGGCGCTGGCCGTACCTGGCGGCGGGGTCGCATTGCTGCCACTCGCGGTGCGGGCCGCGCGACTACTGGAGGCAGTGCATGCGCGGGCTGGACTTCCTCTTCGGCCACGCCGACGGGTACGGGGAGCGGCGGATTGGGACTGACTGCCACGGGGTCCCCGTGTACGCCAACAAGAAGGGGGGAGTGGAGGACGCCCTGGTCGTCGAGGTGCCGCCGCCCGCAATTGGGAATGTGCAGTGGCACGACGCCGGCGAGGTGCCGGCGATTGGAAATGTGCAGTGGCACGACCACGCCGAGGTGCCGTCAACTGGGAATGTGCAGTGGCACGACCACTCCGAGGTGCCGGCGACTGGGAATGTGCAGTGGCACGACGCCGGCGAGGTGCACGATCAGAGCAATGTGAGGAAATACACCGCATCACTCTTCTTTCTATACTTACCTGGCATACTATTATTATCCTTTGTCAGTATTATATTGACCGATTCCTTCGATTGTTTTGTACTCGGAGACAGTGGTTATCTTCTTACGACAATTCAAAAGAGGACACATATGCATATGCCCATTCTACCTACGGCTCCTATGACACGCCCTACCAACAGTCTTACGGCGTTGATGCTGTTCCGGATGAACCTACGTGGTTTCCCAATCAGAGCTACCAGGATGTTTACAGAGAGGAGGAGCCTCAGTATCAGGTATTTCTCACTTCTGAATGATCCCAGTGTTAGCCACACAACTGACTAGTGAGCAGTGAGTGACTAGTTGTCACTTGTCAGTCTACTCTATCCATTTTGCGCAATTATGTGTTGATCTGTCAGTCAATGGGTTTCGCCATAGGAGCATCAGTGTTGTCTAAGTACCATCAGCATACTGACTTGCTCTGCCCAATGATTAATTTGACCTTTATAAAGAGCAACATTAGACTAGAAATGCAAAACGAATCAATGAGTTGTATGTCTGAAAGATGCTTCAGTAACTGGAGTAGGCAATCCAGTGTATGATTCATCACTTTCCTTTTTCAGAACATCCATGATTCATTACTTATTATACATGCACCTGGACCTGCCCCTTCTTGTTATAATTCACATCTAAACCCCATCTCAGTTTCACACAAGCGTCCTGTTATGCTGCAGAGAATACTATTTCGGCTCAACCTATATATTGCTACAATCAAAGCTTTAGTGAACGGACGCCCTGAAGTTGTACTATTTGTTTGTTTAATGCGGTCATATGTATTCTTTGTTTAATCTTTTCCTGAATTAGGTAGCCACAGGCACATCAGTGTTGTCTAACTACACGTCTGCATATATATTTGCTCTGCCTGAATGCTTGATTGACTAATCTTATCAATGGAGAATCATTAGACAAGACACACGAAACAAATCACGATTTTTTTTTATATGTGTGAAAGAGATGTTCCAGTAACTACTTATGACTTGCATCCTATCCTGCATGACTGCTTGTTATCTTCACATCTAAACCTCATCTCAATTTCAATGCAGGAGGTTTTGCCCAGTTATGGCCTAGAAAGCACACTTTCATCTCAACCTATTTATTGTTACAATCAACACTCTGGTGAACAACCACTGCATGTTCAGGTTGAACCTCCGGAAACATATTATTCTCACAAGTTGGAGTACCACGAGGTTTGTTAGCTGTCAATGTCATTTACTTAGCGCTTTCAGTTTTGTGTTGACACATAGTAGTTGCTATACATGCATTTGCTTATCCAGGCTGACTACATTTGTCTCTGTGAAAATATAATATGTTTCTCTATATTCTCATAATTGCTAACTAGATAATATTTTGATCCTTATACAGAATTTCTCAACATATACCAACCATATTGATAATTCGGAGATGTCGACACAGTCATGTGAGATACAGCCCTATGCTTATGTACCTGACAGTCTACTCGAAGCTTATCAACCTTCTTGGTCGATGAATTTGGGATACTATCAGGACTCCACAGAAGAGGTGACTCCTCAGTATGATAATGTAAGATGTACTCCTGTCACATTTGAGATGCTACTGATACAACACTGATATAAGATCCTGTTTTGTTTATAAAACTGTCAATTGGACAGATTATTGACTCATTGTTCGGAGTACAGATAATATATCTTATTTTTTTGTTAACTCATTTTTCTGACTAGCAGCATGCTTTCGAATCTGGTGAATATGGAGGCATGGCAAGCATATTCTCGTCTTCCTCCTATCCACAGCATGTAGAAGCTTATGAGCAGTCTTATGGTGATGAGTATGTCTCCTTAGAACAAAATTTCCAGAGCAACTGGAATGCTTTTTCTGAAGATACTTCTGAAATCACTAAATCAGTAAGCATAAGAGCATGTTTTTTTTTTCAATGCTGGACACTTTTATTTTTCTGCCACATATTTTTCCCTGTGAACTGAATGTGCCGCCATATGCTTATTTTCTAGCAAAGCGATCCTTATCTACGAGAACCTATTGTTGGAAGCAAACTCTCAGCCATATTGTCTACTGGTGCTATTACTATTGTATCTCTTTGAGCAACTAT
The DNA here is from genome assembly GCA_022496015.1 of Hordeum marinum. Classification (NCBI taxonomy): domain Eukaryota; kingdom Viridiplantae; phylum Streptophyta; class Magnoliopsida; order Poales; family Poaceae; genus Hordeum; species Hordeum marinum. The sequence continues at coordinate 62,442,998 of CM039673.1, forward strand.
AGAATTGTAGAATTTAAATAGAGAATTCAGATTTGTTTTCCTATCCGTTTATGCTGTAGAGTTTTCTTTAATGTAAATAGCGTTGTTATTTAATAATTGTAGCTCGATTTTCTGTCTGTGACTAGCCAATAGTTAAGGTAACTCAGTTTATGTCATTTTATCAATTTAACAAGTCATGTAGTTTCTTGTGCTTTGCCAGGATTTTGTAGGTTTGCAACTGAAAAAAGTGTAGTTTTTTATGGTTAAAACTTGTATGTGAGCAAAACAGCTTACCGTATTTAACCTGCAGGTTCATGATTGCAACCATCTGAATGGCTCCTTCTGGCCCTTTGGGGAATACTCAACGTATACTGTATAGTCTATAATGTTGTAATTTCACTTTAGTATCAACATATCATATAGTATATACTGTTGTAATTTCACTTCAGGATCACATGTATGAACATCCTGATCTAATTTATTTGGCCAAATGTAAGTAATAAACTGCGTCATACGAAAAGTGTAAGTAGTAAGTTCTTTTTGCACGATATTATGTACCAAATATGTGTTAGTTATGCTTATGCATAAAATGCGAGGTAATAACTGCATTGCTGATCCTAGTTGCATTTACTTATACATTTTCCCTTGATAAGATCTACTGTCTGCTGGAACCATTTATGGCCAGCCACCTTTGTGAACTCTTGAGGTTTGTAACACTATTATTTCATTTTTGTTCTCACAGGATATGTTTAGCGGATACCTATTCAGATTTGAACAATATCACAAAAATGCATCATCCAAACTTCTCCTTGCAGTTTCTATAATTTAGTGCCCCAAGCATGAATTGGCATGAATATAGGCCAACTGTCCAAACCTTCTGACCATCAAACAGGCTAATTGAGAAAACAAAATCTGGCCGTCTGTTGGTTTAATTTGTGTTAATTTCTGCCTGGAGGTGATTTAAACTTAGGCTTGAGTTTCAAACCAATGTGTGTTCTGGACTTGCACAACGCTCCTGCGTTCATCTGTACTTCCCTGTTGTTTCCTATGTGGTTCAAATCATACATAAACAACTTCCTAGTAAGTAGTAATACTAACAATTTTGTGATTAGAATTGCTTGTCTCCTTGTATAGTTGCATGAGCAGGATTTGGTTGGGAAGTCTCCTTCTCTTCATTAATATAAGACGTTTTTTAGACTTATGGTCAATCTAAGATACATCTTATATTAATGAACTGAGGTTGTAGCTTTCAGTACTCTGCAAATTATGGACACCAGAATATCTGAATACGATATGTAGGGCATGCTGCATATCTAGGAATACAGTAGAGTTTTCGGACCTATTAACTTCCTTGAAAAACTTAATCATGAAGCAAGAAAAATGGGGACATTCGAAGTAGGCATCGAAATCCTGCTATAAGACATGCAGCAATCAAATCATAGGTAAGCTTTCACTTTTGGATATCTGCCAGGCCCATATAGGGTACTGCTGTCCAACAGAGTATCTATTATGGTTAACACTAGTGTTTGTGGCTTGCTGTTTCCAGGTCTAATCTTTGCAGCCATTCTGGGCCTGCTAGGCCTGGCCCAGTTAGTCCTTCTGCCAGGCCCCTGGATGGGATGTGTGCCTGGAAAGATAAAATCAGAGGAAGAAGCAGAATTTCTGAAGCTATAGGCATGATTGATGATGGTGAATTTGAAGTCTGAAGTCTGATTTAATAATTCTTTGCAGAGTGAGTCAACTAAACCAGGAGAGAAACATCAGAGGGGCTATTAGCACACCAGCACTGAATACTCCATAGGCTCCACTTTTCATATATACAATGCTTGAGCTTATTCATTAATTGATCTTTGACGGTGATAAAACAAAAACCAAACCTCTTCTGGCCATGTACAATTTTTAAGTTGCATGAATGGCAGACCCACTCATTGGAGATAGATATATTTTTGATACTCTAAATTAAGATTAACTTGTCCAGGGAAAAAGTTGAAGATAGGACATAGAAAAACAGAAAGATGCTTGATGGATCTCAAGGCCATCATATCTCATGCTTTATTCTCATGCTCCCTACTTGAACTGCCGAGGTTGGCAGAAGCTGTTTGTAAACAGTTGAAGAACGAGTGCTTTTTGAATTACTACCGCTCCCTGCTTGACTGAACCTTTTTCACTTTCCAACTGCCTGTAGAAAAGACTGTCAAAAAGGTCCAGTCAAATACAGCACTAGTTGTTGTCATGGTCCTTTATGTTTGGAGCAGGTACTACTAGCATTTGTATTACCAGTCCGAAGAATATTCGTTGAAAAAATAAATGTATCTAGATATATTTTAATTTTAAATATATTTATTTTTAATGACAATTAATTCCGGTCGGGGGTGTAATTGACTGCTATCTTTGAAGTAGTGAAGGGGGATGAAATTCTGGCAAACGTTAGATCTTCATGCACTTAAAATTAGAGTATGACACTTTGACCAATATCTCAGCTAAGAGCATCTACAACCGGATCCTTCATATGCGTCTTAAACGACCGGTCAGGCCGTCCGATCACTAACCAATCATAAAAAATCAATCCAGTTGGGCCCCTTAAACGGGACTTAAACGTTCGGACTGACCAGTACCCCTCATATCTAGCCCAAATGTAGGGCGAATATGGGGGCGTCCGGGCACGTCCGCCACACCGGCCTGACGATGGGGCCCCACACGGACTTGTTCGAAAAACCGACGGTTCGACAGGCGCACCACGAAGGCCCATAACGCCACTCTGGCTCGCCGCCCGAGGCCATAGTCGGCTATTTAAGCCGGTCAACATCCCCTAGCCCTAGCACATCCACCTTCTCCCTCCCTCCTCCACCACTTCAGCCCGTCCGCCTCCTTTCCCCCACTCTCCCATGCTCTCCGACATCAGCATGGTTTGCCGTAGGATCACCACGTACGCTATGCTCACGCCGGAGCGTCGGATGCAGATCGAGGCGGAGATCCAGGCTTGGCACGCCGCCCGCAGCGCTGTGGGGCTGCCTTCAGACTCACTGGAGCCAGAGGAGGTGGAGGAGCCAGAAAAGGAGCCGTTGGAGGCAATGGAGGAGGGCGAGGCGAAGGAGCACGAGGCGGACCAGCCTACTCCAGGCTTGAACATGGCGGAGGCAGAGGCAGAGTTCATCGTCGTCCAAGCCAAGGAGACGACGGAGCAGTAGGCCATTATTGATTCCATTTGGGATGAGGCCGAGGTGGAGGCCAACTGTAGGCTCATCCAGCCGAGGCAAGCGGAGGCCAATGCCCTCTTCGATGAGCTCGATGCGGAGATAGTGGCGGAGGAGGCCACAACGGAGCAGCCGGAGGGGGCGGAGCTACAACTGTCGCGCATTTATTCGCCGGAGCGCACAGATATCGTCGAAATCTCCGACGAGGAGTAGTTAGGTTTCTACGTAGTACGTAGTTTTTTTTATTTGCATGTTTTGTATGGATTTGAGAATCTAGTATAAGATGTCCGGATTATTTAAGACGTCTTCGGTCACTTTCAACGGATAAGACCGGACGCGTTCGCGCGGGCTTGAAGGGTCATTTTTGCTATACTTAGTTGTAGATGGTCTAAGGACATCAAGTTTAGCCAGCCCAAGGAAACCTGAGTAAAGGCCAAGGTAGGCCAAAAGTAAGTACAATAACAATTTATACTAATCCATGATAATGTCCTTTCTCTAGGCACCAAATTACCATTTCGTTTCTATGATTGATTTGGATGCTTTCCGGTACTGTCAGACTGCCAATGGAGTGTACTATGTACCATCTGTTCTTTTACCTTTTATCATTTCATGCATCTAGGGACAACTTGCCCAATGACAGACATCCAAGTGGGTACGCATTTTTTTACCCAACGGCACACCGGCTTATTATATACTACTCGGAATATAAGAGTACGTCCTCGGATACATATTGTCGCTCTATTTAACACTAGATACGTCCAAATGAATCGAAGATAATATTTGTTTTTTCTTACACAGCGATTAAATCTTAATACTCCCTCCGTCTAAAATTACTTGTTGCAAAAATGAATATATCTAGAACAAAAATATATCTAGATACATTTATTTTTACAATAAATATTATCGGACAAAAGAAGTAGTTATCTTGTTTATCTACGCTGTCATGAAAACGGTGTGGATCTTTTTCCTTCCGTTTTAGCCTTGAGCTCTCTTTGAACATGGTCTTCGTGATATAATAATAATACTGTGCAGATAGTTGCATGAAGACAAGGGGGAATTATTCAACAGATAGGGCCATAGGATCGGAATGATTCTCGGATCAGATCCCTCAATTTAATTAACGTTTGAAGCATTATTCAAAACGGAAGGGAGGTTCAGAATATAATTTGTACAGATCGACCAAAGTTTGTCGTTTGAACAGAGATGAGGCTGAGGGGGGATATAAAAACTATTTTGGTAAAAAAAAACTGTTTTCATATATATAGTACAAATGCAACGATGCATGGTCACATCCACCTGAAATCCCAAATGAAACTGATGAAAGCCTCCACAGCTTCCGTGGCAGCGACTTATCTCGGTTAAGCAGGTGTGTTTCTTACCCTTCTCGGTGACATGTGCATCTCAGAAGCTTTAATAACCGTGTTTACTTACCACATGCCCTCTCGCTTTCTGATGACAAGCGAACGTGTCAAGTCGATTACGCTCGTACCTCACCATCAGCTTATGCTGTTGATTGCAATTTCAGTAGTTGACTCGATGTGAGCATTAGAAAATCTCTGGAGAGGTACAGCAGCAGATTTTGTGCTTCCGGCTATTGCAATTTGGAAGCTTCCCCGGAGATGCATAAACGGTTTGATTGTGTACGTAGGTAGAGGACACGCACTTTTTGAATGCTCATTAGACGACATGTACAAATGAGCTGGTATCGAGCAAGCATGTTCTACGCTGGATGAGCCTGAGCTGAGAGATCTCCACGCCACACTCCACAGTGCGGTGGTCGCTTCCCGAGATTTGCGGCTGTGTCCAGCAAGCGTCCAATTGGTACCCACATGGGGTGGTTGCCGGGTGCCGGCCGGATTGAGCGTACTGCTACAATATTACTCTACTATTTTGCTCCATTTCCCGCTGTTTTTACCAGTGACCTGACCTGACATGGCCCCTTGGCCTCCACGATTCCATGGCCGATCAGAGTTGGAGTTGGATCTAACCATAAGATCATGTATAGCCGGACTGTTTATATTTCCTTCAAACGATCGAAATGTCCTTCCGCTCACTGTCTGGTTAAAAAAATTGATCCAATGTGATCCTTATTTTTTTTCTAAACGTTTGAACTGATCAGCACCCTTTAAATCCGTCTCAAATTTGAAGACATATAAGACTGCCCAGTCACGGACACCTCCATTTGACTCCACATGCAATTACTCAAACATTCTCTCTGTGTACTTCCTCTCTCTCGTGCTCTACAACAACAAAGGAGCTGGCAGCCGCGCGGCGACGGGCCAGGTTGTAGCCGTGCGGGTCGCTGGGCACGAGCTGGACGCGGGAGCGGCCGCGGGGCGCCGAGCGAGGGCGTGGGCGTGCCGGGCATGGGGGCACGGGCAGACGTGCTCTGGTGGTGCCGCCCACACTGCTCGTTAAAATGTTTGAAAAACTAAATGGTTAAAATAGAGGGTGCGGATAAATGCAAATAAATATGAGAGATCAAAATGGACACACCCGAACACTGATCGGGTGTGTGCACGGACGTTTGAGGAATACTATTTACACATTACGACTGTAGATGCTTTAACAAATGGCACGTAGACGAGTCCTATACCCCCATTCCAACACCCCATGCACACATGCGGTGCGCGTGCGATCTTTCTCCATTCCTTGCCTCCGCCTGAGTTGGAGTTGGGCTGTTGGAGGCTTCAACTTGGAGTGCAGCCTTGACTGACTGCGGACGTTGTTGTTGTTCGATCCAAAGAGAAAGAAGATACTAGTACTACTACGATCCATCCCATGTCGATGGATGTGCGTCTGATTGCCGTCGGCCCACGGGTTCGTGGTAACGCGCCGGGATCGGGCAGTGTGTCCGCACGCGCCGGACATTGTCAATTCCGAATTCCATTGCCGCGCCTCCGCTCGGCCGCCCTACATCCATCCACGGCCCCCAGCACCATAGCCCTACCCAGCTTGGACTGTTGCTAGCGGCTGGCTAGTACCAGTACTACTGTGTACCGTGTACAACTGCACATGCAACGGGGCAGTACCGCCCCGCCCGTCGCCTACGAACGTAGAGCGTAACGTAAATCCCTCCGCCTGCCTGCCTGCCCGATTGGCTTGCACAGTTGCACGTACCCACGCATGATCGTGACAGACAGGTGACAGGTTTGATGTAGATGATGGGTGAATAATAATAAGTGAGTGCTGATGGACAAGGAAGGGTCCATAAAAGAAGGGAAGCCGTGTGGAGCGCAGCTCGCGGCATGTCGCGACGGGGAGGGGAGCAGCAGGGTACCGAGGGTACCACGGCTCAGCTCGGCTGCATATGGACGCGGCAGATTAGGTTAGGCAGGGGCCTGGCGTGGCGCGTTATTACGGTGGTGGTTACCTGCCTCCGAGCCCGAGACGCCACCAATTACGCCGGAAACGCCCGTGGCTGGCTGGCTGTCTGGCGGATCTCCGTCCGTCCGTCCGTCCGGTCCGGTCCGGTCCGGGTCGCCATGAGTGCCTCTGCGGATCGGCATGTGAGCCGTCGCAGGCCGCGGCCCCCCACGGCATTCATGGCCGCTGCTGTGCCCTTTTAATGTCTGGTATTCCCAGACAGCGGCCCGCCAAGTTGGCACGCAGCCTCCAGCTCCCGCGCCGATCTGCGCAACGGGAGACGCACCAAGTCGTACACGTACTCACGTATACTCATCTTGCATAGCTGCATGCATCTCTTGGAGTTTCTACGGTCTCTGGATGAAAAGATCATCACATCACAGCACAGGGCCATTGCAGCCAACCAGCAGATAACAGTATCAGCCGGATTTGGACGGTGAGATCCAGCCGCTGCGGTATGTGTTGGCAACGACATCCGGTGGTACTGGCCGTGGCGAGCAATTACTTTAGTTTGATGATTGCCGTGTGACTGTGCAAGGACGGGCGCTGACAGAGGGCACATGGTGCTGAATCAGCGCGACCGAGACCGCCTTGCGGCTGTCCGTCCGTCCGATCCATTGGGATGGGGGCGATGGACGGGCTGGTCGTGCCTACAGTAGGGCACGCTCGGCCGGGGCCGCGGGGCCCGCCGCTTTCGGGCCGAGGCCTGCCCCTTGTGTTACGGCCGGGGGAGAGGAAAGGCTGGCGGGCGGCTTTCCCGTTCGGCGCCATGTAAACGACCGTGGAATGCGCCTGCGGGTTTCGTTCGTTTTCCCCTTGGACCTGGCGTCATCCGTCGTACTTGTACTACGCCGTGTGCGCGGTTTGGGGTTTCAATCAGGGCGCCGGGACTGCGCCGCGCATGTGCGCCACTGCCAGCGTGCTCGTGTTGCCTGGGTGGTGGTACTGTATCTCTTTGTGTCCTGCGATCGGAACCGATCGGACCGGCGGAGATGGGAGGGCACGGCCACGGCCACGCAGCCGTGTTGGACTCGTCGTGCCGGGCGAAAGGCTGTCCACGGAGCTAGCTGGGCCGAGCCGGCCACGACTGCACCTTATGGTTACTATTCTTCGAGATGAGACCCTTCTAATGACACTTTCCCCTTTAATGGCGCCTCGTTTCATTAACTAACGAAAAGAGAAAGGACAATTATCTGGTTAACCAGGGCGGTAACGATCAAGCCGTTATAACAAACACCAAAAATCACCTAACATGGCCACAGAATGGCACCCGCACCCTGGTTACTTGACAGCTGCCGTCGACACTTGGTTGCAAATATCAATTCTAATTCTTATGGACAATTCTGATTCTTAACGCGAGCATTGAACGAGAAATATCAATGTTCGTCATGAAAAATATCAACACACAAGAACCGAGGGTCGGCGCGGGTGTGTTCTCGGCCCACCAGTGTTGGAGTCCTGGACTCGGTGGTGTGTGTCTCGGGTGTTTCTTTTATAAAAACAAACCATCAAGGGCTAGTCCCGGCAGGTCTCGTTTTTTCGGAGGATCAACTCAATCTAGACTGACCCTTTCTTGTCATCATCATAACCTGCACAACGTTGTGGTGGCTTCGACTTCACCTGCAACACCAAATAATCATAATTTCTGATGTTCATTGTTGTTTTCCTTTTGAAAAGAATCCAAGAAAATTTGTGCATGTTACATCTATCATGTTACTAATGTTCAATGCAAACCAACCTGTGATTGGATGGTTAGAGGGACAGTGATATTGCCAGCCCATCAGGATTCAAATCCTGACGCTTGCATTATTCCTGGATTTATTTTAAGATTTCCGGCGATGCGCATTCAGTGGGAAAAGACGTTCCCGTCGATGATGAGGCGTCTGTGATGACTTCGTAAATCTCAAGATGATATGCTGACTTAGTCTTTCGAAGGTGCTCATAGGGGTAGGGTGTGCATGTGTACGTTCATATGCGTGAGTATATGCGCGTATATATGAACGCTTGCGTATGTACTATACTAAAAAATGTTACTAATGTTCAACTCCGAATTTCATTCACAAACCAAGAAAAAAAGAGACATGAATAGTATTTAAGCATACTTTTCACAACAAAAAATAATTTGGTACTATTCAAAGCTGAACTTAACTATTTTTCATGTTTCTCGATTTGCAAATAGATTTGTAACAATACCAAAAGTGCCAAAAACACATTTTTCACATTTGATAATTTAGTAGAATCAAAGAGAAGATATGCCGAGGACTACCGTGATTTGGGAAACTACCATGTGTCTATGCTAGCAACTCATTGTAACTCAACTAAAAAGTAAAATTAAAATTAATTGAGTGAACTGGTACAAATACTACGTTTCCTATTTCTAGTGCCGCGTTGTATTACTTCCGTTCCAAAATTATTAGAAGTCCTAGGTTAGTTGTAGGTCAAACCATTTTGAGTTTGAGCATGTATATAAAAACATGCATTAGTATCTACAACATCAAATATATATGTATCAGTATCTACAACATCAAATATATATATCATGAAAATATATTTTATGATGAATCTAGTGAAACAAATTTGGTGCCGCATATGTTGGTATATTTTCAATAGATTGGCCAAACTTAAAGAAGTAGAGCATGACAACAACAAAGTAGAGCATGGAGACCCGAAGACACATGGGAGAGCCGACTACAGAAACCTCACCGTGATCCAAACATTGGTCACTACAGAAAATACAATTAAAAGTCCAAAGAAAATAACATTTTTAAATCTAGAAAATAATTTGGTAGAATCAAAGAAAATTTACCGGGTGCTATAATGACTTGTGTTAGGGCATATTTCTCCCTTAGTGGTTTTGGTGATTGATGACAATACTTTTGTGGACTAATCGTGTATATTTAGCATTTCAGATAATCCATCATATGGCACAAGACGATTCTAGCCCCTTGAAGTTTTAAGTGAAGACGTTTTTTTCCTGCGTTTCTTTTTCGGAGGATTTGAGTCGTAGGAGAACCATATTATTAAGAGGATGTCCTCTTCGGAAAGTTTTAGGTGAAATCAACATGTACACACATTCATTTGCACCATTGTTTCTTTCCTTCATCAATGGAGTTGCTCCTTTGTTTTCTTTGCTTTGGTTTAGATGACCCCAAGCGTTAGTACCGCTCTGGGCAATGGTAGTACCGCTTATAGGCGGCAATGCCTCGGTCCAGTACCGCGGGCACTACCCCTGTGTCTGGGTGGCTCGACTTTTCATGTCGGGTTGTGCGGTAGTGGGATGGTAGTACAAGCGATAGTACCATTTGTAGGCGGTAGTACCGCCCGCTCACTCCCGCTTCACTCCCGCTTCCTTATAGACGGCCATGGGTGCGCGACACTATGACTTATAAGCCATAGTACCGCTTATGCGGTACTGCCCCGCATCCCCTATTCTACTCTACCTCTATGGCTCTCCAGCTGCACCCCCATCGGTAGTATTGCTCCGGCGAGACTACTGCCTCATGCTCTCGTGTCATTGCATTGCTCCGTGAGCACTGTCGCCCGAGCGGTAGTAGCGCTTATGTGTGGGATGAGGGGTGAATAATGGTTCGATTTCATCTCACAATAAATAGGGGGTCTTCTTCCCCGAGAAGACTAACCTCTTCCTCCCCCAAACTCCATTGTTGCTCAAAGTTCTATTTTCGCCCGATCTCTCTCCCTAGCTAACAAAACTTGTTGTTGCTCTAGGGTTTGCTTGAGAGGGTCCCGATCTACACTTCCACCAACAGAAATTCGACCCCCCTATTAACCCCTTGCGGATCTTATTACTCTTGAGAGTTTGAGCATGCTAGACGGTTGAGGTCACCTCGGAGCCACAATCCATTGTTGTGAAGCTTCTTGGTGGTGTTGCGAGCCCCCAATTCAGTTGTGGAGATTGCCCCAACCTTGTTTGTAAAGGTTCGATCACCGCCTTCAAGGGACCACTTGTGGAATCACGAAATGTTGCATTGTGGGAGGGCGTGAGGAGAATATGGTGGCCCTAGTGGCTTTTTTGGGGAGCATTGTGCCTCCACAACGCTCTAACGGAGACGTACTTCCCTTCAAAGGGAAGGAACTTCGGTAACACATCCTCGTCTTCACCGACTTCACTTGTGGTTACTTCTTACCTTTACTCCGTGTAAGCTTTATTTGTGTTGTATACTTTGCTTGCTTGTATTGTTGTTGTTGCTAGCATCATATAGCTTGCTCACCTAGTTGCATATCTAGACAAACAATTTGTTGCTTAGCCTAATTTGTTAAGAAAATCTAAAATTTGATAGTTGACTATTCACCCCCCTCTAGTCAACCATATCGATCCTTTCAACTTGGAATGTTAACATGTGGGAATACTACCAAGTCATGGTAACATTTCAAAAAATGAAAAATAAAGTAATTGAATGAACCGGAACAAATATGCCACGACGTCATAAACAAGTAATGAAAATGAGTGAATTTACATTAAAATATATATCTAATGTTACAAAAAAATAGTCCATACTCAATCTCCATCAAGAATAGAAAAGACAAACTCAACCATGAGTAGAAGTTGGTAGTTTCATTCATGGTAGGTTTTGAAGGCATTTCTCGTAGTTGAATAAATGTTTGTTTTAGATATGTTAATATGTCATGTGTCAATACATAGCCTACTTTTGGCATGGTTTCTAAAGCATCTAAATAGGAAAACACACACGAGTAGAGTGTCATGCAATCTTCAATACTACGTGATTGCATGATTATTTGTTGTGCATAGGAAAACATAGGATTCTTCACAAGTTAGTGGATGAAAGTTTTCCATTGAAATCTAATGAAAATGTAGCATATAAAATTCCTATGGGACGCAATCGTACCGACCAAACAATCCACGCAGCAAAATATTATATGAACTATAATCCTATAAAAACCAGAAAACCATTGAACGTCGGGACTTCAATTTCTTTGGTCACATGTTTTCTTTGTGCCATCGGGACTTAAGAGCACGATATCAATTTTTATGGTGTAAAGAACACGGAATAATTATGGCATGTAAACCGAGAAGCATAGCCGGTGGCACTTTTAGACACGCCCTTGACGTGTGTGCCCAACATTTTACTTCCCCGCTCCAGCGCAATAATTTTGAGGGAGACGTTGTTTCCCCAAGGGACGAAACCCATCTTGTCATTTGATGACGAGCTCAAGCAAACCATGAGACCGTACAAATTGATTTGTTGCAACAAAGAGTAGTTGAAGCATTTTTAAAGGACACAAAGTTCGTAGAAATTTCAGAAAAAATGGATCAAAGGGTTGAAAGGTGAACCCGAGTGTCTAGAGACAACAACGAGCTTAGTTTTTTTTCCGTTTGAAAAAAAGAGAGAAAATTGGTACCTACTACATCTATCATGTTGCTATATTTCAACTCGAAATTTCATTCACAAACCGAGAAAACACACACGAACAATGTCTAAAATTTTCACAATAAAAACCTAATTTGGCATTTCCAATTCAAATCTAAGTTTAACTCTTTTAATGTTTCTCACTTTGCTGATAGAATTCTAACACAACCAAAAGTGCCGAAAAGTATTTTTTTTTACATTTGATAATTCTGTAGAATAATTTGCATTTGATAATTCGGAAGAATAAAAGAGAATATATATCAAGTGCTACCATGACTTGGGATGCTACCGTGCATCAATGCTAACAAGTCATGGCAAATCAACCAAAAGATTAAAATTAAAATTAATTGAGTGAACTGGTCCAAATACATAAATAATGTCATAAAATACAAACTTCAAGTACAACCTTGATCTAGCAAAAAGAGTAGAAGTTGTGAATTTATACAAATTACTTCTTTAATATTACCAAGTTTTAACTCAAACTCAATTCACACACCAAAAAGCAAATTCACCCTGAATAGTAGCTGAGAATTTTATCTGTGGTAGGATTTGAAGGTATTTTTCACGTTTGAATATCTGTTTACTATAGATTTGTTAATATATCTCGTGTCAATACAACGAGTATCTTGATTTGCCTGACAAATTGACACTAGATATTTTTTCCAAAAAACGACAAACTGAGAGGTATAGCCGGTGGACACTTTTAGATACATCCTTCGTGCGTCTGCCTAGCATTTTACTTCGTCGGTTCCAGCGCAAAAGTTATGAGCGAGACGTGTCTCCCCAAGGGACGAACTCCATTTTGTCACTTGATGGGAAGCTCAGGCAAACCATGTGAAGCTACAAATTGGTTTTGTTGCAACAAAGAACAGTTGAAGCATTTTACAACACACAAATTTTGTAAGAATTTCACGGAAATCTGACCAAAGGGTTTGAAGGGAAACCCTGGCGTAATCCTTAGATAGGAGTGACCACCGCTCGGCATGATCATTTCTCTATCTTTTTCTTTACGGTCCTGTTTAGCTATCTAAAAAACAATCAACAACAGAGTTAGGAGTGAGCTTGTTAGTATAATTTTGTTTACTTGTGCCAAAAGGAGTGACCAGAGCAAACCACATCAGGTTTCCTGGAATAATAGTAGTGGTGTATACACTCATACAGTATGGCTAGCTGGTAGCGTAGGGCTGTCTTCAATGATTGATGCGCATATCACGGCTAAATAGCGCAAGCTGGGAACCAGCTGATTAAGCTTGACCAGGGCCCCCCTCAAATAATAGTCTAGGATCCTGCTTACTATTACATCATTGGATGCTGACAAAATTGACAAGACATCGGCCATGAGCAAGTGAACCCAAGTGTTCCACAACTATATATGCTTGTTAGCTAGGTGTCAAAATTTCGGCTCATAAAGTCACTAGCAGCAGCTACTATGTCTAATCCTTTCCGCCAAAAGTGTGGAGGCAATTATAATAGCCAGGTAGTAGCCACTGATTAGCAAGGTACGTAAGGTCATTATCGAAGCCGGTTAAACAAAGATACATGTACTAGTACGTAGTATGGGATTAGTGGTGGTGATGGAGAGAGTGTACCGGCGTTTCTTTATTTATTATAATCACTCGCTCATGATCTGGTTGGCAGGCGGCAACAAATGCACTCTATCTGCGTACTCATGCCGGTCATAATAACGCCAATTAATGCATCTGCAGAATGTTTCGGCTTTGTCTAATCTATCTAATCTATAGTAATAACCAAGGAAAAGGTGGCCATGCACGTACGGTGTTTCGGCGTTATTATTTGACGAGTCGTACCGTGGCTTTGTTCGGTAGTTAATGGTCGTTAAGCACTCGATTTTGCTCTGTTGTTGTTGATGATGACTTCGATTAAGGCCGCGGGCGAGACAAGGTTTAGGCGTGTGCTTGCCCGGAAAAGATGAACACACACACATGCATGAACATGTTTGTACCGGCAGTGCTTAAATGAGGTGATGAATGGGTGGTTAAGGACGGTGTCTCGCGCCGAGAGACCGTCCAGTTAATGAGCAGACAGAGTTAATAGCATCTTGTCCGTACGTTTACCAGGAGCCGGCTTGTTGCATATGCATGGCTTTCATCGCATTTTCGAAAAAGTGGAGCGTACCACCCTACTTGTTTGCCGGGTTGATTACACTTGCAAGTTGCCAAGATGGAGTTAAGCTGTTTTGGTCGGTTTGCACGCATGCTGCCGGTGCCGGCCCTAGCTTACCTGCCATGCATGGCATGCAAACATGCCACAGGGCAGCAGCTGATCTGTGTGATTGTGAGAGATGGTCCATGGAGGACTGCGAGGCAAACAAATCAAACCTTGCCTCGTTGCACGTTTGGACAACGACGATCCATGGACCAGCAGCTCTCGTGGTAGTCCACACGGCTTGTCGCACTGTCATATTTGTATGTAACGGCCCCGTGAGCCAACAACCTGCTTTCAATTTGGATTTTTGGATTTCTTTTGCATCAAGAGTACAAACTAAATTTCGTTTGTATGTCCGTGTCTTTTCATGACGGAGGCTTTACATAAGATCACTTCTGAATATGTTTTCATGATTTTTTTTAAAACTTAACCAAGTTTCATCTGCTGAAACTTGATAGAAATGACAAAATCTCCAAGCTTTAAAAACCGGAGTAAAACATAGAACTTGACGTACCCTCACGCAGAATCCAACAACAAAAATAAACCGTGAATCAAGCGTAGGAGCGGACACAGCTGGGCTTGTGCGTGCCCGTGTGAATTTCCGCAATCACATCAACAAGTAGTTGTGTTTTGCGATTAGTTAATTGTTACGACAGTAGTCTTTCAAGTAAAATTAGGGTGTGTTTGGATTGTTGCACAGCCAAAAAGTTAGTAGTTGATCAAGTATGGGCGTTCGTTTGGATGGAGACCAATAAATTGGCTCGCCAACACTGCATCAACGTTCCTAGTTCATTTTGACGCCAACTTTTAAACAAGATGCGGACGATAGAATGTTGCGCTAAAATTTTGGCGTGCCCATGCGTTGGTAAGACCTGCTAGGGTAGCATCCAAACACATCCTTAGAAACACCAGGTCACCAACAGAGACTACTGACGATGACTCTTATAGGCAGTGACAATGAGCGGCGCTCCTTATCGGTATGTGTTGAGTTGAAGTGATCTTTATATGACTTTGTTTAGTTTACTATGCAACATCAGCCTGCTCTATTAATGAGACGAGCATAATTTGTTCAATGTTCAAAGAGAATCGAGTGAATTTCAGGTTTCACCCTTACTTTAACAATTTTGACACATGACCCCATTTAACAATTTTTTTAACCAGATTACTGCATTTAGTTGTAATTTTGCCAACTTTTACCCCATTTGGTGAAACATTCGTCGATTTTTACCCCATTTAGCAATCTATCATGTGGATCTTGGATGTCAGGTGCATAGTGTATGCCACGTTGCAATTTTCTTTCTGGCGTTTCTCCCCCACACGCAAACAGTTAGTTTTCTCATGATCACACATGTACGCACACATCTCCTTCTTTCACGTCATGCAACTACGTATTCATTCCTTCTGCCTGACTCTTCATGGGGGGTAAATCCACACTAACATTGCTAAATGTATTGCGTGTGAAGCATGTGTTCGTTTCTGCTTGATAGATCTAACCCCGTTGTGGACTGGAGATTTGAAAAGGTAACTAAAAGTTTTTTTTGCTTAATATAGCATTGATATCAAGCTATTAAGTAACCTTCCTTTTTGTGGGGGCTATTAAGTAACTCTAAAGATGAATTGTAGATACATATGTATCTTTGACATAATAAAATGATCACCATCATTCGTATCAACCAACTAGCGATGCATACAAGCTGAATCTTCTAATCAATGCTAGGACGGTAATGATCTTTTTGTCTTCTAAAAAGGGTAATATTGAATGAATAGAGCGTAAATTCTAAAACCTTGGTATTTGTTTTTCTTATGTACAAGATAATTCTAGTAGCAAGAATGAGACTTTAGGTGATGCATCGTATTAGACATAGCTCCGGTATCACTTTTCATTAAAAGAACTGCTAAAAGAATTAGATCAACCAAAAACTTCAAAAGGTGCAAAACTGGCAACACTTCGAGAACAGAGCATAGCTCGAGCGCCTTGAAACGCATGTCTATGCCTTGCCCGCCTAAGTTGAAGCTTGACGACCCTCGCCCATGGTTCTCATTTCTTCTTAAATGGGGATTCTGGATGCTAGTATCCTGGAGTTCGCATTTTTTTTCGAGCTGGCAAAATTTAGGTAAACAGAACAATCTGAATGTAAAGTTGTTAAAAAAGTTAGTAAGCATTAAAACTATCAAACCAAAGATAAAAACTGAAATTCAGACCAATGTCAGAGGCGTGGCCTTGGTCATGGTAGTCCCTTCTTCTCCGAGGTGTCCATGGGAGTGCCTCGATTGTCTGTTGTTGTGAAGTCGAAGCCGTGATGGGGGACCGGTGGTATACGATGACACGTGAGAGATGGTTCGTTTGGTGACCCTTCGTGATGTCAACCTTGCCTAGTTTCCTTCGTAGTTCATCATCGGAGTCGGAGCTGTGCTGTCTATGGATTGTATGTAGTGTTGTGCGACAACTATTAGGGTTGTTGTTTTTCTTTTCCTTTGATCTTCGAATCTTTTGGTCCTAGGACCTTCTTCACCTTATTGTCTTTCATTGCTTCCTGTTATTATTAATGAATGCCAACGATCCCGGATCTTTCAAAAAGAAAGTTGAAGCTTGACGATGCTCGCCTATGGTTCTCATTTCTTCTTCAATGCGGACTCTGGATGCTAGTATCCTGGAGTTTGTATTCCTTTTGAACTGGCAAAATTTCGGTAAACAGAACAATCTGAATGTAAAGTTGTTAAATAAGTTAATTAGCGTTAAAACTATCGAAACAAAGAGTAAAAACTGAAATTCAGACCAGTTCTCCAGCAGCCAGTACTATACACGACCGAAATTCCCATAGCCTAAAATCTAATCCTGCCAAATTAATTATTCAGAAACTAGGGGAGATATCGAACTAACCACGACCGAATTGGATTCCAGCAATCACTAAACTGAGCAAGTGTACGTAGACTCTAGTACAAGTCGCTGTCCCTTTGACAGCAACCTGACTAAATTAGGCGTGCATGTCTCCATCGATTGTCTCTTCTGCCTAATCCATCCAAAATCTTGCCAACCAATTACCTTCCTTTCTAAAAATAAATAAATAAACGATCCTGATTAGGTGCTGCCAAACCGAAGCATAATTAGTACTCTCTCCGTTTCATAATGTAGTGCGTCCACGCTTTTTCAAATTTAAGTTTGATCATGAATTTAACCAACAAGACCGATTGCGGCGGGAGCAAAAACTATACTACTGAATTCGTATTTTTGATAAGAATTCAATGGTATAATTTTTATCTCACCGTAATCGGTCTTGTTGGTTAAATTCATGATCAAAATTCAAGCTCAAAAATCAAGGACGCACTACATCATGAAACGAAAGGAGCAGTAAGTTGCAACTGCGTAGTGCTAGGAGAGTTGTCGCTATCGAGCTAACAAAAAAATCGTATCGTTAATAGCGACAGGTTTCAGTGGGCCCGACCATAGGCTCTAACATGCTCATTCTCTTGTTCCAAAAATAAGCACAAAGAAGGAATCAGCATCTGCATGTATCGACCGTTGGATTTGTTTGAACCGCCCGTTAGGACTTTGGGTCGATATGTACGTTATGGAGGAGACAGAAGGATCGTTGTGTACCTGAATGAGGTTCCACAGAATAAAATTGCTGCCCCAATCATGCCATAAAATTTCCACAAGCGTCTAAAGTTGCACATCACCCGACTTAGGAGCAGTGGGTGAAGCTACAACGTCGGTTCACCCATTTTCTAAGGTTTAATTCATCCTGACCGCGCCATGGAGCCCACTAATGACCCCACGGTCTTCACGCTGGAATTCTTTCCAGATTTTGGTTGGTAAGAGCATCTCTAGTGAAACGTGTAAATTTGGATGTGTATATCTTCATATACACGATCCATATACATCTTGCTAAATTTTACACCTTCCAGTTTTTCAGTGAAACGTGTATACAGGACGTGAAAATCAGGACGTGTATATTTCAACGGCTATATTTCCAACGGCTATATTTTCAACGGCCATATTTCTGGTCTATATAAACCGCCCCAATCACCTCTCTTCCAACATTTCTAGTTGTGCCTCATCTTCTCACTTCTAGATTTCTCTATCGTCTCTCACACAACACAATGAACACATCCTCTTGGGACATGAGTTCTTCGTCATCTTCATCGGGCGACGATGAACTCATACTTGCGGCATTAGCCGATCGCGAGGAGGAAGAGAGGATGAACACTCGACGCCATGGCGGTTCCAAGCATGGACGTCAGACAATCGATCGAGGAAGAGATGCCGGATTTGTTCTTTTGTGGTACGACTACTTCAAAGAAGTTCCTCGCTATCCCGAATATTTGTTTCGACGAAGGTTCGTAATTTGTACACTTCTCTGCTTTAGCCCATTTTTTCATTTCCCTATCTCATTTACTTTTTATGCACATATTTAGGATGTCCCGTAATTTGTTGAACCGCATAACTGATGGTATACTTGAGCATGACTCTGATGGTTATTTTACGCAAAAAAGAAGTGCTTCTGGAGCTCTTGGGTTACATCCTCTACAAAAGATGACCACGGCAATGCGGATGCTAACATATGGAATAGCAGCTGATGGTGCTGATGAGTACATCCGGTCCGCTGAGGCTACTAATTTAGAGTCTTGCAAGAAATTTGTGATCAAAGTTTGTGAAGTTTTTGGGGAAAGGTACCTGAGATCTCCAAATGAACAAGACATTGCTAGGTTACTTGCAATAGGGGAGGAAAGAGGATTTCCTGGTATGTTAGGGAGCATAGATTGCATGCACTGGGGTTGGAAAAATTGCCCCAAAAAATGGCATGGCATGTTTAAAGGCCATGTGAACGAGCCCACTATGATCTTGGAAGCAGTTGCTTCACATGATCTTTGGATTTGGCATGCTTATTTTGGTTTACCAGGGTCTCTCAATGATATAAATGTTCTTCAACGTTCTCCTGTTTTTGCAAAGCTAGCCGAAGGTGAAACTCCTGCAGTGAATTATAGCATCAATGGCCATCAGTACACAACGGGGGTATTATCTTGCAGATGGTATCTATCCAAAGTGGGCAACATTTGTGAAGAGCATACCAGCTGCAAATACCAGAAAGAATAAAACTTTTGCCAAGAAGCAAGAGGGAGCTAGGAAAGATGTGGAACGAGCCTTTGGAGTTCTGCAATCCCGTTTTGCCATTGTTCGTGGACCTGCTAAAGGATGGAAACGTAAAGAAATCGATGATGTCATGAAAGCTTGTGTCATAATGCACAATATGATAGTTGAAGAGGAGCGAGAAACTGGTCCGCAAAGCTGCACTTTTGATGCAATGGGAGAAAGAGTCTCAGTCTCTCGTACTCATGCTGAACAACTGAGCTCTTTTATTCAGATGACTCACCGGATTAGAAATGCCCATGAACATTCTCAGCTTAAACTTGATCTAATTGAGCATGTGTGGCAAAAGTTTGGAAACGAGTGATGTAATCCATGTCTTTGTAACGAGTGATGTAATCCATTTCTTTTCATCTAGTTTAAATTTATGCAATGAGTGATGTAATCCATGTCTTTGTAATGCAGTGCTATCAATAAAATAGTTCTCACAACAACTAGGATAAAGTGTCAAATAGTTCTTACAACAACTAGGATAAAGCATCAAATAGTTCTTACAACAACTAGGATAAAGCATCAAATAGTTCTTACTCTAGGCGACGAGCAAGGATCTCATTCTGCTTAGCTTGGTAGAACTGCTTTTGCATATCAGTCATACCACAAGTGTCCATGAGCATGACCCTCTCATCTAATTCAAACTGTCTCCGTGCATCCTCCCTCTCATTTCGTGCATCCTCCTTCTTTTTCAGTGCAATCTCCTCTTTTCGCAATTCAAATTGCTGTGCATAGCGAGCATTTTTTGCCGCCTCTTTGATGTCATCCTTCTCTTGCTTTGGTGCCCACACTGTTTCTAATGACAACTTGCAAGCACTGTCATCAGCTTTACCTTTCCGCAATTTGTCCTTCTTCACACCATCAGGTCTTTGCTCATGTTCAAGAGCATCCCTGTGTATCGAGGTAGCATCAGTGCGTATCGAGGATGCATCAGCTAGATCATTGGTGGATGTGCCCGGACTTGCACCAACAGTCTTCTTTTGTTTCTTACGAGAAGTTTCAAGTTCTTTTGTCTGCCACTTTGGATACTTCGAAAGCTCGACATAGCAATGCATCAATGTGAAAGGCTTTTTCTTTTTAAGATCCATTTCCTTGAACATAATGTGTGCATTGTTTGTCTGCACATACAAATGTATTGTGAAAATCTGCACATCACATATAGAATATTGCACAACACATATAGAAGTACAAGATAGACACATACCTTTTCTTCTATAGTCCTTCCTCTTTCTTCCCTATTTAAAATCTGCTGAAGGCAACCACAAAATCTAGCGGTCTCTTTGTTAATCAATGTGTAACGGCAATTGATTGCATTAGCATTACGCACCGGCCATGATGACATCTTCTGTGAGTTGTAGTACTCTGAAATTCTAGCCCAATAAGCATCTCTGTTTTGATCTGTCCCGACACTATCCAAACTTGTATTTCCCCATGCTGCTATCAAAATCTTGTCCTCCTCACTAGACCAATTTTTTTCCTTTGTTGGATTTTGCTTTCTCTGTTATTGGTGTTGCTTGATGCTGAGTTGATGGGGTTGGTTGCTCTCCAATTGGACTTTCTAGTTGTGTTTGTGTGTAACCAAAACCCATGGTGTCCAAGAAGCTTTCATCACCATCCATCTGCAAACAATCAACAAATACACACATGAATCAACAAATATGTTAGCAAATCAATAGAATTTTGGTAGTAGTCTATGTGTCAGATTACAACGAAGTTAAGCACATGAATTCTTCTCTGTATGTGTTCATCTACAATGGGAAACACACCAAAACGCAGCAGCCTAGCACCAAATCCCCTCCCCATCGAGCACCAAATCCGTCGCTCCAGCCCCTCTCCCTCGTTCCCTCCCCACCGAGCTCTCTCCCTCCAGGCCGCTCCCTCCCCACATGAATCCGTCGCTCCCTCCCCACCGAGCTCTCTCCCTCCAGGCCACTGCCCCAGCCCCTCTCTTCCCGCCGAGCCGAGCCTCCAGGCCGCCGCCGCCCCACCCCAGCCCCTCTCCCTTCACGCAGCGGCCCCAGCCCCTCTCTCCCCGCCCTCCCATCTCCATGGTGCGCGCCGCCGCCGCCGCCACACTTCAGCAGCGGCCCCAGCCCCTCTCTCCCCGCCCTCCCCTCTCCATGGCGCGCGCCGCCGCCGCCAGATCTGGCCAGCGGTGCGGCGGCCGCCCGACGTCCCGCGCCTCCTCTCTACCGACGGGAATGGAAAATAGAAGGGAGGGAGAGAGCTTACCAGAGGGGAGTGGTCGCCGGCGAGCTTCGATGGCCTCTGGACGGAGGCAGGAGGATGGGGGGAGCAGGGCGGGAGGATGGCGGGAGCAGCTCGTTTCCGTCTTCCAGGAGCGTGGCCGAGGCGTGTTTATTTCCACGAGGAGTAGCCTCGTGGATGGACGTGTAAAACTTGCACGCCCGTATACACGATCCACTGGGAAGCGTTTTTCAGTTTGCATCGTGTATATTTACCATCCACCTCCATATACACCGTCCACTAGAGATGCTCTAAACGAGATAAAGCATATAGATCCCCCAGGGCAAGTCAAGTAATGAGTCTCTCATTAGGATCCTTTCAGGAGTGAGTGTTTGACACCAACATGCCCGTAGGGGGCCAAATCTAAATCAAACACCAGGGCAATGAGAAATCAGAGGAAAATCAAGGCCATCCTAAGGGGACTTGCACTTCGCGAGGATAAGGAGGAAGTGGTCATCATGGATGGAGATTTAGAAGAACTCGAGGCGTGAGCAAGATGACTAGCCCTAGCTAAGGTTCATAGGGAGAAGAATTTCAGTCATGGCACAATATTTGGAAAGATGTGATCTACATTAGTTGCGAAGGCCGGAATAATGTTAAAGCGGGGTGAACTTTGAACTGTAAAGCCTAGAGTAGAGGGACGGTCGCATACACTACAAATCTCGGCTATTTTGCAACGTTTCATCTGTGTCACGTCAAACTGTTTTTCATCACAGAAAATGTCGTAGTAACGTTTTCCGGTCATCAACCCCACCGTCACAGAAATCAAAATCTTGATGGTACCACTTCCTCTGTCACGCAAGATTGTGCCTTAAGTAACAAACCCAAATTTTCCACTGATGGACACGACCCAGAATGTCACCTATGATAGGCCAATATGTCGCCTAAGATCGTTCTTGGTGACGATAATCCGTCACGAGTAAATGGTTCGCAGGTTTGACCGGTCAAAGATTCTAACAACTAGGGACAAGAGTTGCTGGCGTGGCTGCTTCCATGTGGGTCCATTGTGGGTTTCATCACTGACGGTCCCATCAGAAATAACTGAGGCATCAATTTTGAAAAGTCAACATTGCTCACATATGGGATGAGAAGATGCTGGTGTAGCTGCATACATGTGGGACCGAACAATGGTGACAACATACATTCTCGTCGCAATTACAGGTGCCATTCCCCTTCCAATAGAAACACTTTGTCCCAAGTTTTGGTCCAGCCACGGGCTTCTTCACGAGAGCAGAAACTTGCTTGCCATTCCTCTTGAAGTTCCCCGACTTTCCCTTAGCCTTCTTGAAATTGGTGGTCTTTTTGACCATCACCACTTGATGCTCTTTCTTGATTTCTACTTCCGCGGTTTTAAGCATCACGAAAAGCTCGGGGAGTGTCTTTTTTATCCCTTGCATATTCTAGTTCGTTACAAAGCCCTTATAGCTTGGTGTTGTGACGAAAGAACTCTGTCAACCGAAACATCGTGTGGAATGTTTTGTCTTAACTGATTTAGGCGGTTGATACGTCTCCAACGTATCTATAATTTTTGATGATGGCATGCTATTATATTATCTGTTTGGATGTTTTATATACACTAATATGCTATTTTATATTATATTTGGACTAACCTACTAATCTAGAGCCTAGTGCGAGTTTATGTTTTTTCATTGTTTTTGAGTTTTGCAGATATGGAATATTAAACGGAGTCCAAATGGAATAAAACCTTCGGAAAGA
The DNA here is from genome assembly GCA_022496015.1 of Hordeum marinum. Taxonomy (NCBI): domain Eukaryota; kingdom Viridiplantae; phylum Streptophyta; class Magnoliopsida; order Poales; family Poaceae; genus Hordeum; species Hordeum marinum. Next base: position 62,466,190 of record CM039673.1, read on the forward strand.
ATTTTTCTGGAAGAAAACAAATCAACCAGGCACGGAGTGCACGACAGGAAACCTGGCAGGGAGTCACAAGCCTGCTAGGCGCGGGCCCTCCTGGCCGCGCCTAGCAAGCTTGCCGTCTCCCGGCAGGTCTCCTAACCCTAATCTGTGGCCTATAAATTCCCATATATTCCCCCAACATCAAAAAGAGCCACGCAAATACTTTTCCGCCGCCAGAAGCCTCCGTTCCCGAGAGATCAAATCTTGAAGCCTTTTCCGATAATTTGCCGGAGGGGGTTTCAATCACGGATGGCATCTACATCAACTCCATTGCCCCTCCGATGATGCGTGAGTAGTCCACCACAGACCTACGGGTCCATAGCTAGTAGCTAGATGGCTTCTTCTCTCTCTTTTATCTTCAATACCATGTTCTTCATGATCTTCGTGGAGATCTATCCGATGTAATCCTCTTTTGTGGTGTGTTTGTCAAGATTTGATGAATTTGAGTTTATGTTTAGATTATCCTTGAATATTATTTGAATCTCCTCTGAATTCTTATATGCATGATTTCATATCCTTGTAAGTCTCTTCGAGTTATTGGTTTAGTTTGGCCAACTAGATTGGTAATTCTTGCAATGGGAGAAGTGCTTGGTTTTGGGTTCAATCTTGCGGTGTCCTCACCCAGTGACTCCTAGTTGTTTAGGCATGGAATGAGAAGATATAATCTCTATTTGTCATCACAATGTGTTTACTCGTGATATACCGAATCGGGATCAAACTGGCTAAACATATTTACAAAACGAAAAACAAGAAGAGTTCATACCAGCTTCCCTTGCCATGATCACTTCACAAAATATTATCATTATTGCCTTTCACTTGCATGATCGAAATATATAATAATAATAATAATAATAATAATAATAATAATAATAATAGTGCAAGAATCCTGTGGACTAAGCTGGAATCTGCAGGGCAGATTTAGACAAAGGAGAAGACAAGGTAAACGTGGCTCTCCGTTAGATCTACAGTAAAGCATATAAGAGCCACTCAACATTTTCATCGCAGTCTTCTCCTTTCAATGGATCAACAAAAAAGAAAAGAAATTGAGAGAAACACACCAAAATATTTTTGGAGTTTTTGTTTTTCTCAAGCAAGGAAACAAACTAAGGGAAAACAAGAACGAGAAAAACTATTTACACGAGAAATCTCCCAACATGCAAAGGAAATATTTTTGGGTTTTCTTTTTAGTTCAACAACTAAGGAAACGAGGAAATGAAAAACCAAAAAGAAATGAGAAATATTTTTGGATTTTCAAAAAATTTCAAACACACAAAAAGAAAGCGGAAAAATAAAGCTAACATGGATATACAATGAAAGAGGTTCAACACCGATAATTTATCTGAAGTGTGAGAACATGAATGTAATGTCGGTGAGAAATACGTACTCCCCCAAGCTTAGGTGTTTTCCTAGCTTGGTGATTAGTAACCTACAAGTGTAGGGAATCGTTTGTAGCCTTTTTCGATAAGTAAGAGTGTCGAACCCAACGAGGATCTAAAGGTAGAACAAATATTCCCTCAAGTTCTATCGACCACCGATACAACTCTACGCACGCTAATGCTTGCTTTACCTAGAACAAGTATGCAACTAATTTGCGGGAATAAAACTAGAAGTACTTTGCGAGATAATAAAGAACATGGAAATAAAAGTTAGGTGTTGTTTTAATAAAAGAACAATAAAATTAAATAGCTTAGTAGAAAGATTTTTGTGTAACGCAAGAGAAAGATTGTCCATAGGCAATTGAATATAATATGATAGATGCTTATTATATGCAATGAGGGAGAGAAAGATTGTCCATACGCTAACACACTTTTTGTACTTGGATCATATGCACTTAAGATTGGAACTCTAGCAATCATCCGCAACTACCAAAGTTCATTAAGGTAAAACCCAACCATAGCGTTAAGTATCAAGTCCCCTTTACTCCCATACGCAACAACCCACCTACTTGGGTCTGTGCTTCTGTCACTCACGCCACGCACCATAGCAAAATCGTGAACATATTGCAACACCTTACAATAGGGATCCCTCATGTTTTCACGACACGGAGGGCACCATAGGACAGCACCATATCAAGATACAACTCATATCAATAATATCATACCACAATTAACCCATAGGACAAAAGAGATCTACTCAAACATCATAGGATAGCCAAATATCATTGGGAAATAATATGTGGAGTTGAGCACCATGTTTAAGTAGAGATTACAACAAGGAAGAGGGGTGTTACACCGCTGCATACATGGGGGAGAGTTGGTGTTGTCTGCGGCGAAGTTGTTGGTGTAGATCGTCGTCACGATGATTGCCCCGGCGGTGTTCCGACGCCATCGAGAGAGAGGGGTAGAGAGCCCCCTTATTATTATTCCCTTGCCTCCCCCCTAGATGGGAGGAGAGTTACCCCTCTGGTCCATGGCCTCCATGGCGGCAGAGGGGTAGGAGCCCCTCCGAGATTGGATCTCCCTCTCTGTTCTCTTCTGTTTCGCGTTCCTGTTTTCTAGCCAAAAATCGTTTCTTATATTCCCAGAGATCCGTAACTCTGATTGCGCTCACATTTTGACAGGATTTTTATCTGAAAATTACCTTTCTTGTGGCTGAATGAGAGCTCCAACCGACTTACAAGGTAGTCCCAACCCATTACCAAGCGCTACGGCCTTTGGGCGCACCCTAGTGTCTTGTGGTGGCTGTGGGCTCCTGTTTGTGTTGATTCCACCTCCCAAAATTCACAACTATTACAAAATATTTCTTCATAAATTTTTATCGCGTTTGGACTTTGTTTGATATGGAATTTCTACGAAACAAAACACACACAAAATTATAGACACGACGGAGACGTATCAGCACCCCCAAGCTTAATTCCTGCTCGTCCTCGAGTAGTTAAATGATAAAGAAGATAATTTTTTATGTGGAATGCTACCTAGCATAATCTTGATCATATATCTAATCATGGAATGAATATTAAGACATGAGTGATTCAAGGCAATAGTCTATAATTTGACATAAAGACATTAATACTCACACATCCCAACAAACAATCATGTCTTTCAAAATATCAAGGCTAAAGAACTCTATCCCTACAAAATCATATAGCCTTCTCATGCTCCATCTTCTTAACACAAAGTATAAATCATGTACTACCCCGGTGTCAACAAAGCAATTCGTTCATACTTTTTAACGCGCTTCAGCATTTTCAACTCTCACGCAATACATGAGCGCAAGCCATGGATATAGCACCATGGGTAGAATAGAGTATGATGATACAGGTAAATATAGTCTCACGTCGAAGCGGCTAATCAACGGGCTATGGAGATGCCCATCAATTGATATCAATGCAAGGAGTAGGGATTGCCATGAAACAAATGCACTAAGAGCTATAAGTTTATGAAAGCTCAAATGAAAACTAACTGGGTGTGCATCTAACTATATAATGAAAAATTCCCACTAGTACATGAAACTGACAACATAAGAGAGTCTCTATATGAAAAACATGGTGCTACTTTTAAGCACAAGTGTGGAATTAGCATGCCCCTTCTCTCTCTGTCTCTCATTTTTTCCTTTTTTTATATTTGTGCGGAGCCTCATCCCGACTTGCGGGGGAGTCATAGTTTCCATCATCCTTTCCTCACTGGGACATGCTCTAATAATAAATAATGATGACCATCACACTTCTATTTACTTACAACTCAATATCACAACTCGATAGTAGAACAAAGTATGACTCTATGTGAATGCCTCTGGCAGTGTACCAGGATGTGCAATGATCTAGCATAGCAAAGATATCAAAAAAGGACAAACCATGGAAACATCATGCTAGCTATCTTACGATCATGTAAAGCAATATCACAATGAATGCTCAAGTCATCAAAACGGAAGTGGCGGAATTTGCATGGCAATATATCTTGGAATGACTATGGAAATGCCATAGTAGGTAGGTATGGTGGTTGTTTTAAGGAAGATCTAATAAGGCTTATGTGTGATAGAGCGTATCAAGTCACGGGGTTTGGATGCACCGACGAAGTTTGCACTGACTATCGAGGTGAGAAAGGGCAATGCACGGTACTGTAGAGGCTAGCAAATTGTCGAAAGGCAAGAGTGCGTATAATCCATGGACTCACATTAGTCATAAAGAACTCACATACTTATTGCAAAATTATATTAGCCCTCGAAGCAAAGTACTACTACGCATGCCCCTAGGGGCGAGGTTGGTAGGAGTTAACCATCGCGCGCCCCTGACCATCACAAAAAGATAGATAATCAAGGATAAATTGTGCTCCAACTTCCTAGCATAACGAGAGACTATATGTGCATGCTTTGGGAATCACAAACCTTAACACCAATATCTTACTAAACACGATCATCCACTAGTACCTCCCACATATTATTATCGCTATATCGCAAAACTATTGCAAGGAATCAAACATATCATATTCAATGATCCATAAGTTTTATGTAGGATTTTATGACAAACCATGCAAATGACCAGTTCCTGTTGACTCTCTAAATAGATATAAGTGAAGAAAGAGATTTTAATTCTTTATACAAAATACCATGCTCTAATAAATATAATTTAAGCAAAAGAGCATTCTACAAATAGCGATTTTCTATGTGAAGAGAAACATGCAATCCAAACTTCAAATGATATAAGTGAAGCACATGAAGCATTCTAAAAAACCACACTCAAAAGATATAAGTGAAGTGCAATGAACATTATATAAATCAACCATGGAATATCTCATACTATCATGGTGCATAAAATAAAAGTGAAAACTAAACACAAAAGACGCTCCAAGATTTACACATATCACATGAACGAAACAAAAACAAAAATGTATCGATACTTGTTGAAGAAAGATGGGATGCCTTCATGGGCATCCCCAAGCTTAGACGCTTGAGTATCCTTGGATATTTACTTGGGGTGCCTTGCGAATCCCCAACCTTTAACTCTTTCCTCTCTTCATTCTCCTCATATCGAGACCTCCTAGATATTTGAACACTTCATCCACACAAAACTTAATAGAAAACTAGTGAGATCCATTAGTATAATAAAGCAAATTACTACTTTAGGTACTGTTACAAACCCATTCATATTTTATATTTGAATTATCCCTTCTGTATTATAACTTCTCCATGGCTTATACCATGGATAAAATCGGTAGTTTCATCAAAACAAGCAAAACAATGCATAAAAAACCAAATCTGTCTTAAACAGGACAGTCTGTAGTAATCTAAACTTTGACCGTACTTATATAACTCCAAAAATTCTTAAACATTAGGAATAAATAATTTTTTTTACTATAAATACTTTGTTAAAATTTCAGAAACTTTTGATGTTCCAGTAGAAAATGAAAATTCACGCACTACAACTAAAGTTTCTGTTTTTACACCGCACATACCAACAAGCAATCTAATCATCCTAAAGGAAAATATTGGCACAATGGATTTGTACAAGGGGATAATTATTTTTGTTGAAAAGTTTCTGTGGTTGAATATTCACTAAGTTTCCAAGGGCATGAACAAAGTTCAAGGCTAGCCCCCACTTCAACGATGCTCATCATCTCTCTCACTTTCACCGTTATTTTTGTGAAGTTTTAGGTTCCCCTCTATATTTTTTGTTTTTAAACTTTATAAAAGAACACAACAGAATAAAATCACTCTCTAAAGCTTCTATGTTGTCTCCATGATAGCGCTTTCTTTGAATCCATTAAGCTAGGCATAAAGTGCTCAAGTAATGGATCCACCCGAATCCCAAGGTATATCAAAGCCAATTTTAATTAACAAGGATTTGTAATTTAATAGTGAGAGAAAAATGATATATATCATGTGACAATGAAGTCTAACTCTCTTCCTATGCATTTTCATGTCATACAAGAACAATTCATCCACACAAAGTAAAAGCCAATACATAACATAAGTATTTTCTTGCAATTTTATCGTATTGTAAACATAGAGAGGTGAAGATTTGGTTCCTCTATCATAATAATTGCAAGTAGGAGCAGCAAGCACATGCATATTATATTCATCAAAATCATCATGTGTAATAAGAAACACAACCCATCAATATAATCCTTAACAAGAGCAAACTTCTCCAATATAGTGTAGGTGGGAGAATTCAAAAGGTTAATAGGACTATCATGTGTGGGTGCAATAACAACAATTTCATTTTAACATAAGGAACTATAGCAATTTAATCTCCCTAAGTAAAATTCATATTGGTATCATGTCCACAAGCATAGCAAGCATCAAGTTTATCAAAAGGAGATATTTCAACAGAATCCACGAGATCATGGCAATCATCATAGCATTCATCCTTCGATATGTGCGAAGGTTAATTAAACAATGTATGAGTTAAAAAGTTACTCTCATTAGAAGGTGGGCACGGGTAGCTAATCCACTCTTCCTCCTTTTGTTCTTCACTCTCCTCCTTATCCTTTTCATCTAATAATCTCACAATTTCAGCATCTTCCTCTTCCATAGATTCCTGCAAAAATATTAGTCTCTTCCAAGGCAACGGTCATTCTTTCAATAAATTCAATAATATCATTATTGTATTCATAATTACCATAGCAATTTTGGATTGTTCCATGATATTATATTAACTATTTTGGAAGTTTTATATGCATTAATATGCTATTTTATATTATTTTTGGGACTAACCTATTAACCTAGAGCCTAGTGCCAGTTTCTGTTTTTTCCCTTGTTTTTGAGTATTGTAGATAAGGAATATTAAACGGAGTCCAAACAGAATAAAATCTTTGTGATGATTTTTCATGGACCAGAAGACATCTACCAGACTTGGAGAGGAAGGCAGGAGATATGCTCGGAGGTCACAAGCCACCCTCGCACGACCAGGGGGCACCCCTTGGCTTGTGGCCCCTCAGCAGGTCCTCCAACCCTAATGTTTGGCCTATAAATTCCCAAATATTTCCCCAATACCAAAGAGAGCCACGATAATACTTTTCCACCGCCGGAAGCTTCCATTCCCGAGAGATCCAATCTTGAAGGCTTTTCCGGTAATCTGCCGGAGGGGGATTCGATCATGAAGGGCATCTACAGCAACTCCATTGCCCCTTCGATGATACATGAGTAGTCCACCACAAACCTACGGGTCCATAGCAAATATCTAGATGGCCTTTTCTCTCTCTTTGTGCTTCAATAGCATGTTCTCCATGATCTTCATGGGGATCTAGCCGATGTAATACTCTTTTGCGGTGTGTTTGTCAAGATCTGATGAATTCTGGGTTCATGATCATCTTATCTATGAATATTATTTGGTTATTCTCTGAATTCTTATATGCATGATTTCATATCTTTGCAAGTCTCTTCGAGTTATTGGTTTGGTTTGGCCAACTAGATTGGTAATTCTTGCAATGGGAGAAGTGCTTAGTTTTGGGTTCAATCTTGCGGTGTCCTCACCCAGTGACAAAGTAGGGGTAGCAAGGCACGTATTGTATTTGTTGTAATAAAGAATAAAAATATGGGGTTTTCATCATATTGCTTGAGTTTATCCCTCTACATCATGTCATCTTACATAATGCGTTACTATATTCTTAATGAACTTAATACTCTAGATGCAGGCAGGAGTCGGTCGAAGTGTGGAGCACTAGTAGTAGATGCATAATCGTTTCGGTCTACTTGACACAGACGTGATGCCTATATGCATAATCATTGCCTTGGATATCATCATAACTATGCGCTTTTCTATCAATTGCTCAACAGTAGTTTGTTCACCCACCGTGTTATTTTCCTTCAAGAGAGAAGCCTCTAGTGAAACCTATGGACCCCGGGTCTATTTTCCATATTATATATTCAGATATATATACCAAAAATACCAAAAATACCTTGCTGCAATTTATTTAATTTTTACTTTCCACAACCTTTTACATCTATCTCTATCAGATCTAATCCTTGCAAGTAACCGTGAAGGGATTGACAACCCCTTGATAGCGTTGGGTGCAAGAGTTTGATTGTTTGTAGGTGCATCTATTGGTGACTTGCTTGTTCCTCCTACTGGATAGATACCTTGGTTCTCAACAACTTAGGAAAATACTTATCTACTTTGCTGCATCACCCTTTCCTCTTCAACGGAAAACCAACGCAAGCTCAAGAAGTAGCAAGAAGGATTTCTGGTGTCGTTGTCGGGGAGGATACACATCAAGCCTACCAAGTACCCATCACATACTCATCTCTTGCATTTACATTATTTGCCATTTGCCTCTCGTTTTCCTCTTCCCCACTTCACCAATTTACTATTTTATTCGCCTTCTCTTTTCTGTTTGCCCTTTTTCTTGCCGGATCTTTTGCTTGTTACTATGACTAGTGTTACTACCTCCCCTTTCTCACCAGCCTTTGAAGTTCTATACTTCAAGCAAAAAAAGGGAAAATCTAAAAGATGCCTGGTATAGGATAATGGAATCCCATCGTATTGCCAATCTAAAAGGAGATACAAAAGTTCTACTTAGAAAATTTTACATTGGATTGGCTTTGCATCATAGAAAGCTTTTGGATTTTGCCTGAGAGGGCAATTTTATCGAACTTGATGCAAGTGTCTCTTATAAAGTTTTGGAAGGGATTTTGGGAGTTCCCCCACAAAAAGGGGCCCGCCGTTTCACAAGAGTTAGTTCAAATTGTCGATGCATTGGTGACTTACATAAACACTTAGTCGAGTTACAAAAATATCACGAACCCCTCAAACACATTAATGGGAATCTCAGTCGCTTGAACACTTTGATTACCCTTTGCAATAAGCGTTTGGATATTTTGGATCTTAAGATTGTCCCTTTGCCCGAAAACCCAGGGAAGCGGAAAGAGCCCCCCAGATTCGAGAAGGCCCTCACAAAATTTGCTAATACCAAAGATGACAATACCTAGATCTATTGCATTATGCCTAGGTAGGGGCGTTAAATAATAGCGCTTGTTGGGAGGCAACCCAATTTTATTTTCATGGTCTGTTTTTTGCTTCTTTTCTTGAGTATTTCACACATTATTACCTCATAAGTAATTGTGTTTTGGTGTTTTAATTAGTGTTTGAGCCAAGTAAGACCTTCAGGATGGTCTATGGTGATTGTTGATTTGATCTTCCTGAAAAACAGAAACTTTTGCTCCCAGTCCAGGAATTTTATAAATTTATCAGTGCGTAGAATGAGTCTGAAATTTTTACACAAGATTGATATAAAAATTTGCCAGGTTTTACTAGTGTTTCATAATTTTTGGATTCACAAAAATATATGAAGTTTCCAGATTTCTACATACTATTCTGTTTTTGACAGATTCTGTTTTCTTTGTGTTGTTTACCTATTTTGATGTATCTATGGGTTGTATCGGGGGGTGTGAACCATGGAGAAGTTGGAATACAGTAGATATTACACTAATATAAATAAATAATGAGTTCAAAACAGTACCTAAAGTGGTTATTTATTTTCTTATACTAGCAGATCTCACGAGTTTTCTGTTGTGTTTTGTGTTGTGAAGTTTTCAAGTTTTGGGTTAAGATTTGATGGACTATGGAATAAGGAGTTGCAAGAGCCTAAGGTTAGGGATGCCCAAGGCACCCCTAGGAATCAAGGATGCCAAAAAGGCTAATCTTGGGGATGCCCCAGAAGGCATCCCCTCTTTCGTCTTCAATCCATCGGTAAATTTACTTGAGGTTATATTTTTATTCACCACATGATATGTGTTTTGCTTGGAGAGTCTTGTATGATATGAGTCTTTGCTTTTTAGTTTTCCACAATCATCCTTGATGAACACATCTTTTGATAGAGAAACGCATGAATTGTGAATTTATTAGAATACTCTATGTGCTTCACTTATATCTTTTGATCTAGGCAATTTTGCTCTAGTGCTTCACTTATATCTTTTTAGAGCACGATGGTCTTTTGTTTTATAGAAATAATTGAACTTCCATACCTCACTTATATTATTTTGAGAGTCTTTTAATAGCATGGTAATTGGTTTAGGTTATGAATTTAGTCCTAATATAATAGGCATCCAAGAGGGATGTAATAAAAACTTTCATATAAAGTGCATTGAATATTATGAGAAGTTTGATTCCTTGCATAAAGTTTTGAGATATAAAGATGGTAATATTAGAGTCATGTTAGGAAGTGATTGTGAATTGGTAAAAATACTTGTGTGAAGGTTTGTGATTCCCGTAGCATGCACGTATGGTGAACCGCTATGTAAGGAAGTTGGAGCATGATTTATTTATTGATTGTCAACCTTTGTGTCAGGGTCGGGAGCGCGCGATGGTTTACTCCTACCAACCTCTGCCCTAGGAGCATGCATATACTAGTTTTTTAGATGACTAATAGACTTTTGCAATAAGTATGTGAGTTCTTTATGACTAATGTGAGTCCATCGATTATACGCACTCTCACCCTTCCGCTTTTGCTAGCCTCTCTAGTACCCCGCAACTTTCGCCGGTGCATTAAACCCACCATATATCCTTCCTCAAAACAGCCACCATACCTAGCTATTATGGAATTTCCATAGCCATTCCGAGATATATTTCCATGCAAATTCCACTGTTCCATTTATTATGACACACACCATCATTTTCATATTGCTTTGCATGATCGCAAGATAGCTAGCATGATGTTTTCATGGCTTGTCCATTTTTTGATGTCATTTTCTATGCTAGATCATTGCACATCTCGCTACACCCCTGGAGGCATTCATATAGAGTCAAATTTTCTTCTAGATATCGAGTTGAAATTCTTGAGTTGTAAGTAAATAAAAGTGTGATGACCATCATTATTAGAGAATTGTCCCATGTGAGGAAAGGATGATGGAAGCTATGATTCCCTCACAAGTTGGGATGAGACTCCGGACTTTATGAAAAATAATAGAGGCCAGCGAAGACCAAATAAAAAAATGCCATTGATGCCCACCAAAATAAAAAATGAGAGAAAATAGAGAAGGGACAATGCTATTGTGTTTTTTTCCACACATGTGCTTCAAAGTAGCACCATGAAATTCATGATAGAGAGTCTCCTATTTTTTCACTTTCATATACTAGTGGGAATTTCTTAATTATATAACTTGGCTTGTATATTCCAATGATGGGCTTCCTCAAATTGCCCTAGGTCTTCATGATTAAGCAAGTTGGATTCACACCCACTTAGTTTCTTTTTGAGCTTTGATACACTTATAGCTCTAGTGCATTCGTTGCATGGAAATCTATATTCACTCACATTGATATCTATTAATGGGCATCTCCATAGCGTGTTGATATGCCTTGTTGATGTGAGACTATCTTCTCGTTTTTCTTCACAACCTCAACCATATTCTATTCCACCTATAGTGCTATATCCATGGCTCACGCTGATGTATTGCGTGAGAGTTGAAAAAGTTTGAGAATATAAAAGGTGTGAAACAATTGCTTGACTTCTCATCGGGGTTGTGCATGATGTAAATACTTTTTGTGGGGAAGATGGAGCATAGCTAGGCTATATGATTTTGTAGGGATAACTTTCTTTTTGCCATTATATTTTGAAGAGACACAATTGCTTTGTTAGTATGATTGGAATATTATTGTTTTTATGTCAACATTAAGCTTTTGTTTTGAGTCTTATGGATCTGAACATTCATGCCCCAATAAAGGATATTACATGGATATATATGTTAGGTAGCATTGCACATCAAAAATTCTGTTTTTATCATATCCTACTCGAGGACGAGCATGAATTAAGCTTGGGGATGCTAATATGTCTCCAACGTGTCTATAATTTTTGATTGTTCCATGCTATTATATTATTTGTTTTGGATGTTTTATATGCATTAATATGCTATTTTATATTATTTTGGGACTAACCTATTAACCTAGAGCCTAGTGCCAGTTTCTGTTTTTTCCTTGCTTTTGAGTATTGTAGATAAGGAATATTAAACGGAGTCCAAACAGAATAAAATCTTCGTGATGATTTTTCTTGGACCAGAAGACATCAATCAGACTTGGAGAGGAAGGCAGGAGACCTGCTAGGAGGTCACAAGCCACCCTAGCACGGCCAGGGGGCGCCCCTTGGCTTGTGGCCCCTCACCAGGTCCTCAAACCCTAATCTTCGGCCTATAAATTCCCAAATATTCCCCCAATACCATAGAGAGACACGATAATACTTTTTTGCCGCCAGAAGCCTCTGTTCCCGAGAGATCCAATCTTGGAGCCTTTTACGGTAATCTGCCGGAGGGGGATTCGATCATGGAGGGCATCTACATCAACTCCATTGCCCCTTCGATGATGCGTGAGTAGTCCACCACAGACCTACGGGTCTATAGCTTGTAGCTAGATGGTTTCTTCTCTATCTTTGTGCTTCAATACCATGTTTTCCATGATCTTCATGGGGATATATCTGATGTAATACTCTTTTGTGGTGTGTTTGTCGAGATCTGATGAATTGTGGGTTTATGATCAGCTTATCTATGAATATTATTTGGTTCTTCTTTGAATTCTTACATGCATGATTTCATATCTCTGCAAGTCTCTTCGAGTTATTGGTTTGGTTTGGCCAACTAGATTGGTAATTCTTGCAATGGGAGAAGTGCTTAGTTTTGGGTTCAATCTTGCGGTGTCCTCACCCAGTGACAAAGTAGGGGTAGCGAGGCACGTATTGTATTGTTGCCATCAAGGATAAAAAGATGGGTTTTTCATCATATTTCTTGAGTTTATCCCTCTACATCATGTCATCTTACTTAATGCGTTATTATTTCTTCATGAACTTAATACTCTAGATACATGCAGGAGTCGGTCGATGTGTGGAGTAATAGTAGTAGATGCAGAATCGTTTCGGTCTACTTGACACAGATGTGATGCCTATATGCATAATCATTGCCTTTGATATCGTCATAACTATGCGCTTTTCTATCAATTGCTTGATAGTAATTTGTTCACCCACCGTGTTATTTTCCTTCAAGAGAGAAGTCTCTAGTGAAACCTATGGCTCCTGGGTCTATTTTCCATATTATATTTTCAGATCTATATACCAAAAGTACCAAAAATACCTTGCTGCAATTTATTTTCTTTTTACTTTGAGCAATCTTTTTCATCCATCTCTATCACATCTAATCCTTGCAAGTAACCGTGAAGGGATTGACATCCCCTTTATAGCGTTGGGTGCAATAGTTTGATTGTTTGTGTAGGTGCATCTATTGGTGACTTGCTTGTTCCTCCTACTGGATTGATACCTTGGTTCTCAACAACTGAGGGAAATACTTATCTACTTTGCTGCATCACGCTTTGCTCTTCAAGGGAAAACCAACGCAAGCTCAAGAAGTAGCAATAATTTTTCAGATTTGTAAGGATCATTATCATACTTTTCAATCAAAGAAACAATTTCATAAGCACCTTTAAAAGCAACAAATTCTTCTATTTGCTCCACATCATAGTAATCATATATACCATTAGCATAAGAAGCTAAGGTTTCATTATCATTAAATGAACATTGAAAGGGAAGATGTGGAGCCTTTATCTTAGAGCAACACATAAAATGACATCTCAAACATGCATACCAAGAAAACCATTGCAATATTCTAATTTGATCTCATAAGTGTTTCCCTTTTTAAGATAAGTGATAATACCTAAAGTACTCACTTTGATCCAATGTGTCTCCCAATATAAAGTTCGATGAGGATTTCTCAGGATTATCAAAGGAGTAATTAACGAGTTTCACATAACTAGCATCGAGGGTTTTAGGAGGTTCCCCATCTCCATGAGTAGCAAGTACCACTAATTTTTTGGTGTTTTGTGTTCTATATCCATAACTAAAGATATAAAACAACTAATAACAGAAAATAAAAATTACTTAGTGATAAAGCAAACAAGCACACACGAGAATATTCACCCCACGCTATTGCTCCCCGACAACGACACTAGAAAAAGCTCTTGACAACCGACAAGTGTAGGGATCGTTTGTAGACTTTTTCAATAAGAGTGTCGAACCCAATGAGGAGCTAAAAGGTAGAACAAATATTCCCTCAAGTTCTATCGACCACCGATACAACTCTACGCATGCTAATGCTTGCTTTACCTATAGCAAGTATGTGTTGGAAATATGCCCTAGAGGCAATAATAAATAAGTTATTATTATATTTCCTTGTTTGTGATAATCATTTATTATCCATGCTATAATTGTGTTGATTGGAAACTCAAATACATGTGTGGGTACATAGACAACACTGTGTCCGTAGTATGCCTCTAGTTAACTAGTTCATTGATCAAAGATGGTCAAGGTTTCCTGGCCATAGACATGAGATGTCATTTGATAACGGGATCACATCATTAGGAGAATTATGTGATGGACAAGACCCAAACAATAAGCATAGCATATGATCATGTTAGTTTATTGCTATAGTTTTCTGCATGTCAAGTATCTGTTCCTATGACCATGAGATCATGCAACTCACTGACAGCAGAGGAATATCTTGTGTGTATCAAACGTCGCACTGTAACTGGGTGACTAGAAAGGTGCTCTACAGGTATCTCCAAGGGTGTCTGTTGAGTGGGTATGGATCAATACTGGGATTTGTTACTTCGTGTGACGAAGAGGTATCTCAGGGCCCACTCGGTAATATAACATCACAATAAGCCTTGCAAGCAATGTGACTATGTTTTGCCCATGGGATGTTGTATTATGGATGAGTAAAGAGACTTGCCGGTAACGAGATTGAACTAGGTATAGAGATACCGATGATTGAATCTTGGGCAAGTAACATACCGAAGAACAAAGGGAACAACGTACGAGATTAACTGAATCCTTCACAAGGTTCAACTAATAAAGATCTTTGTAGAATATGTAGGAATCAACATGGACATCTAGGTCCCGCTATTGGTTATTGACCATATAGGTGTCTCAGTCATGTGTACATAGTTCTCAAACCCGCAGGGTTTGTGCACTTAAGCTTCGGTGACGTTTCGGTATAGTAGAGCTATGTATGGTGGTGAACGAAGGTTGTTCGGAGTCCCGGATGAGATCCTGGACATCACGAGGAGCTACGGAATGGTCCGGAGGTAAAGATTGATATATAGGAAGTCCTGTTTTGGTCACCGGAAAAGTTTCGGGCTCATCGGTAGTGTACCGGGAGTGTCGGGAAGGTACCGGGAGACCATCGGGAGGGGTGTCTCGACCCAAGGAGCCACATGGGCTGTGGGAGGAGTAAAACCAGCCCCTGGTGGGCTGTCCTAAACCCCCACTAAAGGCCCATGCGGCTGGGTTGGAGAAACCCAAAGGTGGAAGAGGTGGAAAGGGTTTCTAAAGTGGGAGAAGGAATCCTAGTCCTAGTAGGATTGGAGTAGGACTCCCCCACCTCCAATTTCGGCCAAACCTTGAGGGTTCGAGGATGCCTCCTCCCCTCCCTCCATCCTATATATACTAGAGGATTTAGAGGGGAGAGCTAACCCTAATTGCCACGTGCTCCCTCTACTTCATCTAGATCGGTTTTCTCCTCTAGTCTAGTTCGGCGGTGCTTAGGCGAAGCCCTGCAAGAATAGTTCCACCACCATCGCTGCCACACCATCGCACTGCTGGAGAACTCATCTACCTCTCTGTTCCCTCTTGTTGGATCAAGAAGGCTGAGATCGTCATCGAGCTGTACGTGTGTTGAACGCGGAGGCATCATCCGTTTGGCGCTAGATCGAAAGGACGGATCGTGATTGGATCGTGAGATGGATCGTGATGGGATCGCGGGACGCTCGGCAGTTTGGATTGTGAAGACGTTTGACTACATCAACCACGTTCTTAATGCTTCCCTCTGAGCGATCTACAAGGGTATGTAGATCCACTCTCCCTCTCGTAGATGCTCATCACCATGGATAGATCTTGCGTGTGCGTAGGAATTTTTTTGTTTCCCATGCAACGTTCCCCAACAGTATGAAACTACTTTGCGGGAATAAACCTAGAAGTACTTTGCAAGATAATAAAGAACATGGAAATAAAAGCTAGGTGCAGTTTTAATAAAAGAACAATAAAAGTAAATAGTTTCTTAGAAAGCTTTTGGTGTAACGCAAGAGAAATATTGTCCATAGGCAATTGAATATGATACGATATATACTTGTTATATGCAATGAGGGAGAGGCATGAGATAACATACTTTCTCTACTTGGATCATATGCACTTATGATTGGAACTCTAGCAAACATTTGCAACTATTAAAGACCATTAAGGTAAAACCCAACCATAGCATTAAGTATCAAGTCCTCTTTACTCCCATACGCAACAACCCACCTACTCCGGTTTGTGCTTCTGTCACTCACGCAACCCACCATAGGCAAATCATGAACATATTGCAACACCTACAACGGGGATCCCTCACATTTGCGTGACACGGAGGGTACCATAGGACAACACCACATCAACATATGACTCATATCCATAACATCATACCACAATTAACCCACGCGACAAAAGAGATCTACTCAAACATCATAAGATAGCCAAATATCATTGGGAAATAATATATGGATTGAGCACCATGTCTAAGTAGATATGACAACAGGGAAGAGAGGTGTTACACCTCCCAAATTCACAAATATTTCAAAATAATTCTCAATAAATTTTTATCGCGTTTGATATGGAATTTCTGCGAATCAAAAAACACACAAAAAACAGGAACTGACACTAGGCACTGGATCAATATGTTAGTCCAATAAAACATATAAAAAGTTGCCAAAAATATGTGAAAGTTGTATAATATTGGCATGAAACAATGAAAAATTATAGATATGATGGAGACGTATCACTGATCACCATTGATAGTAGTCGTCAGGTCCAGGAAAGTGTTTCTGCCGAGGTACCCGAGCGTCCCATGCCTGGGCCTCGGCCTCCGCAGGAGCAAGTGATAGTCGTGATTCATACGTCCATTTTGCATCATGAATTCTTAATACTATTTACCTCATACTTGTTCATTATTCCACATTATCACACAATTCTTATGTCTTTTTCTTTGAATATGCAAGGTACATCATAAGGAGTAAATATCTGGAAACTGGAATTCTGGACCGAGAAATCAAGAAAAAGGCAAAATATTCACCAGTCTCAGAATGACCTAAAAATTCTCAAAGAATATTTTTAGGAACATTTAAGGATTTTTGGAGCAAAAATATACCAGAGGGGGCTGCCACCAGGGCACTAGCCAATAGGCCGCCCCCTGGTGGCGCGACCAGATGAGTTGTGGGCCCCCTACTGGTTCTGCGATGCCCCTCTTCTCCTATATGGTGTATTTTATCCTAGAAAAAATCATAAGCAACCATTCGGGAAGAAGCGCTGCCGTCTCGAGGTGGAAACCTGGACAGAGGCCATTTTGCACTCCGACAGTCAGATTCTGCGAGGGAAATCCCTGTCTAGGAGGGGGAGATCGAAGCCATCATCGTCACCAACTCTTCCTCCTTCATGGGATGACCAATCTTCATCAACACCTTCACCAGCACAATCTCATCTCTAACCCTAGTTCATCTCTTGTATTCAATCTTTGTCCCAATACCTCAGATTGGTACCTGTGGGTTACTAGCTGTGTTGATTACATCTCGTAGTTGATGCTTGTTGGATTACTTGATGGAACAGATTATGTTCAGATCCTTAATTACCATTATTACACCTCTGATATTGAACATGTTGATGATGTGTGAGTAGTAACTATTGTTTCTGAGGACACGGGATAAGTCTAGTTATAAGTAATCTTGTGAAGTTGGTATGCGTTCGATATTTTGATGATATGTATTTTGTTACTTCTCTTGGTGGTGTCATGTGAATGGTCAAGTAAGAACATCACCTTTGCACCGGTCCACCCACATATCAAATTATCAAAGTAGTGAACACAAATCAACTCAACATGATGAACATGACTAGACAAAAATTCCCATGTGTCTTCGGGAGCACTTGATTAATCTAAGAGTACTTTCAGGCCTGTCCTTTTCTACAAAAAGGATTAGGTTACCTTGTTGCACCATTGTTACCATTGTTACTTGTTACGAATTATCTTGATACAAAACTATCCACTACTGTTACTCACAACACTTGTAGAGAATACCTTGCTGAAAATTGCTTATAATTTCCTTCTGCTCCTCGTTGGGTTCAACACTCTTACTTATCAAGAGGACTAAGATTGATCCCCTATACTTGTGGGCCATCAAGACTCTTTTCTAGCACTGTTGCCAGGGAGTGAAGCGCCTTTTGTAAGTGGAAATTGGTAAGGAAACATTTTCTATACATGCTGAAATTTATTGTTGCTTATCACTATGAACGGTCACCCTCTGAGTGTCTTGTTCGGGGCATCTTCGCCCGAACGGAAGATGAGGAATTTTTTCCTAAACCTACTGCACCTACTGAAAATATTTATTATGAGATTCCTTCGGGTATGCTTGAAAAACTATTGTCTAATCCTTATGATGGTACGACTCATCCTGATTTCCATTTGATATAAGACGATGAGGTTTGTGGACTGTTTCAGCTTGCAGGTTTGTCTAGGGACAAAGTTAAGAAGAATTTTTCCCTTTATCTTTGGAGGGAAAATCAATGATGTGGTATAGGCTATTGTATAATATTGAATCATGGGATTGGAATCACTTGAAGCTAGAATTTTATCAGAAGTTTTACCCAATGCATCTAGTTCACCATGATCGGAATTATATATATAACCTCTGTCCTCGTAAGGGAGAAAGCATCGCTCAAGCTTGGGGGAGGCTTAAATCTATGGCGCACACCTTCCCCAACCATGAGATTCCAAGATAAATGATATACAAAATTTTTATGCTCGGCTTTCTCATGATGATCAAATATTATTGGATTCTTCCTCCTCGGGGTCATATATGAATGGAAGTATTGAATTCAGATGGGATGTTTTGGAAAGAATTTAATGCAACTTTGAAGATTGGGAGCTCGACAAAGGTAACGAGTCAGGCATAAAACTTAATTTTGATTGTGCCAAATCTTTTGTGGAAACCAACACCTTCCATGAGTTTAGCAACAAATATGGTATTGACTCTGAAATAGTAGCTACTCTCTCTGAATCATTTGCTACTCATGTAGATCTTCCCAAAGATAAGTGGTTTAAATATCATCCTCCCATCGAATCACCACTAGAGGAACCAATTAAAATTGAGAAAGAAGAAATAATTGTTAGTCATGCTGATCCTGTTGTTCCGACTGCTTACATTGAGATACCCCTCTTTTCCTGCTTGAATAAGAGAACATGCTAAGACTACGATCGTGGTTAATAAAAGTCATATTAGAACACCTATACCTTCTGAACAAATAAATGTTGAACCTAATGTTGCCATGGTTAAAGATCTCTAGATAATAATGTTGAGGGCCCGGTTCTTTATTTTTGTGGGGAAGCTGCTAGAATTGTGAAACTCACTAGAAACTCACAAGATGAGTTGGAGAAAAACTAGCCGGTAGTTGGCATGCCTGTTGTTTCAGTTAAAATTGGATAACATTGTTATCATGGTTTGTTGACCTAGGTTCTAGTGTCAATGCTATACCTTAAGAAATGATGAACGACATTACACCTTTTACTATGGAAGATATTGATGTTACTATTAAACTTGCAAACCGAGACACCATTTCACCACTTGGGATCGTTAGATATGTTGAGGTTCTGTGTGGAAAGGTCAAGTATCCGCTGATTTCCTAGTACTTGGTTCAAAACAAGATAATTTTTGTCCCATTATATTTGGTAGGCCTTTCTTAAACACCATTAATGTTGTAATCAATTTTGTCACTAATAAGGTTAAAGTAAGCTTTGGTGATGTTTCTCATGAATTTAATTTCTGCAAGTTATCTCCCTCGCGAGGCGACTCGAGGGCCCGCAGATCCTAGAAACCCTCGGCCCCACTACCCCTCTCCTCCCCCGCCACAAAGAAAAGCCCGTGCGATGCCGGCGGCGGTGGGACTGCTCTGTCGACGACCGGTTTTCCCCCCGGCGTCGCAACTCCATGGACACGTGCGGCTGCAGGTGGATCTGGCGCGGCGTGACTGCGGTTGGGCGGCGGTCCCGGCTGGTTCGCGTGGTGGAGGGAGGCTCGCCCCTCTTCTGTGGTGCTGCATAGAGGCTATGGTGGATAGGATCTTCAAGGCTGCGTCTCCGGCGGGTGGCAGCCGTCATGACGGCATCGTCGAGCTACTAGGCTGCGGTCCGGTGCTCCTACCGGCGCATCGGGGCAGGGTGGCAGCCCCCTTCTGGCCTTTGGTGACTCCTCCGCATGTGGGTTAGCTGTGGTAGGCCTTGGGTGGCCTCTGTGATGATGCTGCAGCTAGAGGTCGCCAGATCTGGTCATCCTGGCCGGGTTCGGCTCGTCGGCGTCTGCCGATGGCGAGGTGGATGGCTCCGACATGGTGGTGGCTTCACCATAGTGCCGGGAGTGTGCGGATTAGCGGATCTGCGGATCAGCTACAGGCTCCCTACTGGTGGCTAGTTCCATGGGGGTGTGGAGGCCAGTGCTCCGGGTGATAGCTTGTGTGGCTTCTGCTGACGCCGATGATGCGGCGCCCGTGGGCGTCGTTCTTCCTTCCTGAAGGGTTGTCGTGGAGCTCTATAGCCTTGTCCACCTTCTGGGTTCGTCTCCGGGTGAAAGCCTATGGCCATGTCATAGGGTCGGGTGATGGCTTCGTTTCTGTGTCGCTTCCCCTCTTGAGGGCGTCATGTTGAAGACTTGTTCCCCTCCACACTTTCCATGGGCTGGTTCTGTACGACATCAAGGTTGGCTGGTGCCCAACCGGTGATGCGAGGTGTTGGAGTTGCGACTTGTGTGGCAACGGCGATGGTGGCACGTGGATCTGGGTTGTGGATGGTCCTTCTGATGTCGGCAGCCCGGTGTGCCAATGGGTGTGCCTATGGTTGTGTCTCGCTGTGACAGAGAAGTCGGGGCTGCGCGTGGTGGGGCCCTTGAGGCAATGATGACTCCATGAGGGCGGATTCAGTGGACGGTGCTCTCCGAAGGTTGCAATGGACTAGTTCGGTGCAAGCCTTGCAACTTTCTCTCGTGAAGCGCATCAACAAAATCGGAGATGCCGGTCTTCGACGTCTCGGCCGATTGTTTGGCTTTGGCCAATGAGGTCCTCCGGTGTCGTTCGTTCGGAGGGGTCTTGATGGGTCGTCAATGGCGAAGTCGGAGTCGCTTGCTCAAGGAGAGGTGATGATGATGACATTGCACGCAACCTCGACGGTGCCTTCTCCGCGACGGTGTGTGTGGTCTTGTGGGTGCCAGGTCGGCCGGTGTGCCCCTTCGATGGGCATGTTGTGAAGGTTGTTGCTCGGGTTCCCGTTAATTAACCGGGCAATTCTATTCTGCTTAATTAATGAAAATGGCAAATCTTTTGCCTCATTTAAAAAAAATCTCCAAGTTTACGAATCAATCACATGAGAAGGAAATACCTAGTAAGGATGAAATGATTGGTATTGCTTCTATTGTCGTACCTCCTACTGATACTTTAGAGCAATATTTAGTAGACCATGAGAATGATATGCAAATGAATGAAAGGAATGAAATATATAAGATTCTCCTCTAACAAACACCTATCCTCAAACACAACTTACCAGTTGGTATTTTAGGGGATCCTCCTCCACCCAAAGGAGATCCCGTGTTTGAATTAAAAACTTTACCGGATACTCTCAAATATGCTTATCTTGATGAAAACAAGATATATCCTGTTATTGTCAGTGCTAACCTTCTAGAGCATGAAGAAAGAAGATTACTTAAAACTCTGAGGAAGCACAAGGCTGCTATTGGATATACTCTTCAAGATGCAAAAGGCATAAGCCCCACTCTTTGTCAGTACAAGATTAATATGGAACTAGATGCTAAACCAGTTGTTGATCATCAATGCCGCTTAAATCCTAAAATAAAAGAAGTGGTAAGAACTGAAATACTAAAGCTCCTGGAGGCAGGTATAATCTATCCTATTGCTGATAGTAGGTGGGTAAGTCATGTTCATTGTGTCCCTAAAAAGAAGGTATTAATGTTGTTCCTAATGATAAGAATGAACTGATTCCGCAAGGAATCATAACTGGTTATAGGATGGTAATTGATTTTCTAAAATTAAACAAAGCTACTAAAAAAGATCATTACCCCTTGCCTTTTATTGATCAGATGTTAGAAAGATTATCTAAGCACACACACTTTTGCTTTCTTGATGGATATTCGGGATTTTCTCAGATACCTGTATAAAAAGAAGACCAAGATAAAACTACCTATAATTGCCTTCTGGAACTTATGTTTATAGACGTATGCCTTTTGGCTTATGCAATGAACCTGCTACATTTCAAAGATGTATGACTACTATATTCTCTGATTTTTGTGAAAAGATTGTTGATGTTATCATGGATGATTATTCTGTCTACGGGACTTCTTTTAATGATTGCTTGAGCAACCTTAATCTAGTTTTGCAGAGATGTGAAGAAAGTAGTCTTCTCTTGACCTGGGAGAAGTGTCACTTTATGGTAAATGAAGGTATAGTGCTTGGGCACAAAATTTCTGAACGGGGCATTGAGTTAGACAGGGCTAAAGTTGATGCGATAGAGAAAATGCCATGCCCAAGAGATATCAAAGGTATAAGAAGTTTCCTTGGTCACGCTGGTTTTTATAGGCGTTTCATTAAAGATTTCTCAAAGATTTCTAGGACGTTAACTAATCTTCTTCAAAAAGATGTTCCTTTTGTTTTTGATGATGATTGTGTAAAAGCTTTTGAAATACTTAAGAAGGCTTTAACTTCTGCACCTATTGTTCAACCACCTGATTGGAACCTACCATTTGAAATTATGTGTGATGCTAATGATTATGCTGGTTGGGCTGGCTTTAAGCTACCCTTAGACCGATTCTCTCTCTTGGTAGCAGACACCGAGGCTAGGAAACCTTATTCTATACGATAGGACAGGTAAACAAATAAAGGCCTGGGTCGAGAGCCAATTTCATATTCTCCGGTTCCATTCCTGATCGAACTCCCTTCCTACCAGTTTTATTTAAAAATATTGTTTCCCACAACCGGGATTTCCTTGAGGCAGAAAGCTCCACAAAGATTGTGGAAGATCATTAGCAGAAGCAGGAACTTGAGCACTAGAGGCCAAATTTTTTTGCTTCTCTTAGTAGGCAGCTCTACACTTTGAGCCATTGAGGAGGCGTTGTTCTAGGGTAGAGACTAAATGTTATTCATTATGCTAGTAAAACTCCAGACCGTGCTCAAAGGAATTATGCTACCACTCAAAAGAAATTTTTAGCAGTTGTTTTTGCTTGTGATAAGTTTAGACCTTACATGGTCGATTCCAAAGTAACTATTCACACCGATCATGCTGCTATTAAATACCTTATGGAAAAGAAGGTGCTAAACCTAGAATTATTATGTGGGTACTTTTACTTCAAGAATTTGACTTGCATATTATTGATAGAAAAGGAGCTGAAATCTCCGTAGTAAATAACTTGTCTAGGATGGCAAATGTTCTTTCCATAAATACTCACATGGTGCTCCTTGGTATGTTGATTATGCTAATTATGTTGTTGCTAAATACATTCCGCCTAGCTTCACATATCGACAAAACAAAACAAATCTGTTATGACCTACATCTTTACAAAGAGGGAGTAGATGGTACGATCAAGATGTGTACCTGACCATGAACATGAACAAATTCTTCGGAAGTGTCATTCTGAAGCTTATGAAGGACACCATCGAGGTGACAGAACTGCACACAAGGTATTACTATCTGGTTTCTATTGGCCTACTCTTTTCAAAGATGCTTGTAAGTATGTCCTTTCATGCAGTGAATTCCAAAGAGTTGGTAACATTGGTAAGCGATGGGAAATGCCCATGAATTATTCACTAGCTGTTGGACCATTTGACGTGCGGGATTTTGACTTTATGGGACCTTTTCCTTCCTCAAGTGGGTATACTCATATTCTAGTTGCTGCGGATTACGTTACTAAGTGGGTAGAAGTTATTCCAACTAGTAGTGC
The DNA here is from genome assembly GCA_022496015.1 of Hordeum marinum. NCBI lineage: Eukaryota > Viridiplantae > Streptophyta > Magnoliopsida > Poales > Poaceae > Hordeum > Hordeum marinum. The sequence goes on from CM039673.1 coordinate 62,490,146, forward strand.
TTATTATAAGACCTCTATTAAAATGCTTGAAGATAATATTTTCCTAAGGTTTGGAGTTCCTAGATATCTAATGACTGATGGTGGTTCACATTTTATTCATGGTGCTTTCCGTAAACTTCCAGCTAAATATGATGTTAACCATAGGATTGCATAACCTTATCATCCCCAGTCTAGTGGTCAAGTTCAATTGAGTAATCGAGAAATAAAGTTAATATTGCAAAAGACTGTTAATAGATCTAGGAAGAATTGGTCTAAGAAACTAGATGATGCACTTTGGGCTTATAGAACACCTTATAAGAATCCTATGGGTATGTGTCCGTACAAAATGGTCTATGGTAAGGCTTTTCATTTACCTCTTGAGTTAGAACAAAAAGCTTATTGGGCAATTAAAGAACTTAACTATGATTTTAAACTTGCCGGTGACAAGAGGTTATTTGACATTAGCTCACTTGATAAATGGAGAACACAAGCCTATGAAAATGCTAAGTTGTTTAAAGAAAATGTTAAAAGATGGCATGAAAAGAATATTCAAAAACGATAATTCAATGTAGGACACTTAGTACTTTTATACAATTCTCATTTCAGATTTTTTGCAGGAAAACTCCTCTCCAAATGGGAAGGCCCATACGTTGTTGAGGAGGTTTATCGCTTCGGTGCTATAAAAATCAACAACTTCGAAGGCAAGAACCCGAGAGTGGTGAATGGGCAAATAATTAAGCATTATATTTCAGGTGCACCCATTAATGAAGAAAAAAATGTCATCCAAGTCATCACACCGGAACAACACATCAAGGAAGTCTGCTGAAACACTCCAGAAACCTGAAAAGGGGGTAGGTATGTGGTATGGTAAGTAAACCGACTCGGAAAATTCATTAAAAATATTTTTTTGTCGTTTTTGGTATTTTAGAAAAATTACAAAAATAAAAGAGAGTCGGAAGGACCCATATGGGAGGCACAAGCCAACAGGCCGCCCCGTGGTGGCGTGACCAGATGGCTTGTGCGTCCCTCGTGCGGCCTGCGGACTCCGATTTCGACCGGAACACATATTCTTACCTAGAAAAAAACATTATATATACTCCTAATGTTTTGATCACCGCATTGCGAGATTTTCCTTTGTTTTTGTTTCGAGCTGTTTTTCTAGCAGATTGGAAAATATGTCATCCCAAGATTAGGATGGAGAGAGCTATGTATCCCATTATGTTGCCAATCAAAATATCTTTGGGGATATTTACCTCTACCTATGTTCCTCGGAGGAGGAAGAAGACACCGACTTGGAGGAAATAGAAGGTGTTGGCCCGGATGCTGGCTCAGATTAAGATGAAGCTCCACTACCTCAACTTGGAGATATGAAAGCTCATTTGCTCCCTTGGTGGTTTTGGTAATTAATAACAACATATAAGTCATTGAACTAATGTTTCCACCAAGTATATTTGAGGAAATGTTCAATGAGAGGATTGGCAAAATGAGATTGTGGAGAAACCCCAATATGCAAGGAAATAGGTTGGCCAAGCTTCAAGCAAAAGGACTCTACATTTTATATTTGTGAGAAATCACTTTGAGTCCATAGGAAAGCCAATACTATTAAAAGGGGGTAAGGTTTTGTTGGTGAACAATATGCTCAAACGTGCACAAGTGATAGTCGCCAAAAACATCCACAAACTCTCCCACCAAAGTCTGTTCTATACCTAACACTCAAAATCGGTGCAACCAACTTTCCCATACTGATGCCACCGATTCCAAAACGTAGACAGACTCAGCCAAACCCTAGCCACTTCGGTGCAACCGATTCCATACCGGTGCCATCGAGTTTAGGTTGCCAACTTTCTGTTATGCAAATTCACATTTTCGGTCCCACCGAGAATGTTGGATCGGCGTCACCGAGATTGGAAATCTGACCGTTGGTCACCTTATCGGTGCAACCGAGTTTCCTATATCGGTCTCACCGAGATTCAAAAGTTGCCACCTTTTGGTCACTTGGGTGCCACCGATATTAACACATCGGTGTCACCGAGTTGGTCATTTTGTGTGTAACTGTTGGATTTTTGGGGATGCCTATATATACCCCTTCACCACCACCTACTCGAAAGAGAAGCACTCAGAACTATTCCATACCTATCCTATCAGATTTTCTGAGAGAGAACCACCTACCCTTGTGTTGATGTCAAGATCTTCCACTCTAATCATATGGATCTTGATTTCTAGCCTCCCCATGTAGCTTTCCACCAATCCCATCTCTTCCACCATGCCAAATCTGTGAGAGAGTGATTGGGTGCTGAGGAGTTTATCATCTTGAAGCACAAGAGCATGGAGTTCATCGTCATTATCGAGCCTATCACCTTTTGGAGGGTGGTGCCTCCTAGATTTGTTAGGTGTTGCTTGGGAGCCTCCTACTTCGTGTTGTGGAGTGAACCCAGAAGTTTCTAAGGGCAAGGAGATCGCCTACTTTGTTAAGATCTACCCATAGTGAGGCTAGTCCTTCGTGGATGGATGCCATATGGAATAGTAAAGGTTGCTACTTCGTGAACCCTTTTGGGTGGAGCCCTCCGTGGACTCTCGTGACCGTTACCCTCCGTGGGTTGAAGACTCCATAAAAGTGGATGTATGATAGCGCCACCTATCGGAACCACAGGAAAAATCATCATGTCTACAATTGCGTTTGATCTTCCTACCCTATCCCTTCTATACATGCTTGTTGTTACTTTCCGCTGCGATATACTCTTAGACTTGCATGTGTAGGGTGTACTTGACTTGCCATGAAATGCTAAAAACTGTCAACCCTAAAACTTGGTATAGGCAAAACTTTTAATTGGTCAAGTAGTCTAATCAGCCTCCCTCTAGACATACTTTCGGTCCTACAAGTGGTATCAGAGCTTTGGTCTCCATTGCTTAGGTCTCACAACCTAGGAGAAGTATGGCGTCTAGTGAGGGAAGTTATTTTTGGGGAACGTCGCATTGGAAACAAATTTTTTCCTACGCACATGCAAACCTATCCATGGTGATGAGCATCTACGAGAGGGAGAGTGGATCTACGTACCCTTGTAGATCGCTAGGCGGGAAGCTTTAAGAAACGCGGTTGGTGTAGTCAAACATCTTCGCGATCCAAATCGCCGAGCGTCCCGCGATCTCATCACGATCCGTCCCGCGATCCAATCACGATCCATCCCGTGAACTCATCACGATCTGTCTCATGATCTTGATCACGATCTATCCCGCGAACTCATCACGATCTGTTCCGCGATCTCATCACGAACTGTCTCGCGATCTCGATCACGGTCCTTCCGATCTAGCGCCGAACGGACGGCACCTCCGCGTTCAGCACACGTGCAGCTTGATGACGATCTCCACCATCTCGATCCAGCAAGAGGAGGTGGAGAGGAGAGAGAGTTCACCGGCAGCGTGATGGCGCTCCGGTGATGGTGGTGGAGCAATTCCGGCAGGGCTTCGCCTAAGCGCTGCAGAAAACCGATCTAGAAGAGAAACTATGCACCGGTGGAACGGGTAGCACGTGGCCGGAAATTCTGTCCAAAAACCACCCAATCCACTAGTATATATAGGAGGAGAGGAGAGGAGAGGCAGCCAAGGCCTTTGGGTCGGCCGAAATAGGAGGTGGGAAGCAATCCTACTTCACCTCCAATCCTAGTTGGAGTAGGATTGCCTCCTATTGGCTGATTTTCCACTTTTTGCTTTAGGACTTTCTCTCCTGCGCCATGGGCCTTTGTGGCTGTTTTCCCAGCCCACTAAGGGCTGATTATTATTATACCACAGCCCATGGACCTCTTGGGGTCGAAATACCCCTCCCGGAGGCCTCCCGGTACACTACCGGCACTCCCGGTACACTACCGGCACTCCCGGTACACTACCAATGAGCCCGAAACTTTTCCGGAAACCAAACTGGGACTTCCTATATATGAATCTTTACCTCCGGACCATTCCGGAGCTCCTCGTGACGTCCGGGATCTCATCCGGGACTCCAAAAAAACTTCGGTCACCACCATACATAACTCTACACTACCGAAACGTCACTGAACCTTAAGAGTGCAGACCCTGCGGGTTTGAGAACTATGTAGACATGACCGAGACACCTCTACGGTCAATAACCAATGGCGGGACCTAGACGTCCACATTGGTTCCTACATATTCTACGAAGATCTTTATCGGTCGAACCTCTATGTCAAGGATTCAGTTAATCCCGTATAACGTTCCCTTTGTTCTTCGGTATGTTACTTGCCCGAGATTCGATCGTCGGTATCTCCATACCTAGTTCAACCTCGTTACCGGCAAGTCTCTTTACTCGTTCCGTAATACAAGATCTCGCAACTAACATTTAGTCACATTGCTTGCAAGGCTTATTGTGATGTTGCATTCGTAGTGGGCCCCGAGATACCTCTCCGTCACACGGAGTAACAAATCCCAGTCTCGATCCATGCCAACTCAATAGACACCATCGGAGATACCTCTAGAGCACCTTTATAGTCACCCAGTTACGTTGCGACGTTTGATACACACAAGGCACTCCTCCGATATCCGTGAGTTGCATGATCTCATGGTCATAGTAACATATACTTGACATGCAGAAAACAGTAGCAATAAACTGACACGATCATATGCTATGTGTGTAGTTTGGGTCTTATCCATCACATCATTCTCCTAATGATGTGATCCCGTTATCAAATGACATCTCATGTCCATGGCTAGGAAACCTTAACCATCCTTTGATCAACGAGCTAGTCCATTAGAGGCATACTAGGGACATGGTTTTGTCTATGTATCCACACATGCATTTAAGTCTCCGATCAATACAATTATAGCATGGATAATAAATGATTATCATGAACAAGGAAATATGATAATAACTAATTTATTATTGCCTCTAGGGAATATTTCCAACAGTCTCCCACTTGCACTAGAGTCAATAATCTAGTTCATATCACCATGTGATTCGCATTGTTATGAATCTAACACCCAATGAGTTCTGGGGCTCGATCATGCTTTGCGTGTGAGAGAGGTCTTATAGTCAACGGGTCTGCGATATTCAGATCCATGTGTACTTTGCAAATCTCTATGTCAAACCGTAAACACTGCTACCACTCTCCACTTGGTACTATTTCCAAATGACTGCTCCACTATACGTATCCAGATTGCTACTACTAGTCATCCAGATAGGTGTTAAAGCTTGCATCGACGTAACTCTTTACGACGAACTCTTTATCACCTCCATAATCAAGAAACATCTCCTCAGTCTCTTAGTTACTGAGGATAATCTTGACCGCTGTCCAGTGATCCACTCCTGGTTCACTCTTGTACCCCCTGACGGACTCATGGCAAGGCACACACAGGTGCGGTACACAGCATGGCATAATATAGAGCCTATGGCTAAGGCATAGGGGACGACGTTCGTCCTTTCTCTTTCTTCTGCCGTTGTCGAGCTTTGAGTCTCACTCAACTTTCACACCTTACAAATCAGACGAGAACTATTTCTCTGGCTGATCCATTTTGAACTCTTTCAAAATCTTGTCAAGGTATGCACTCATTGAAAGTCTCATCGAGCATCTTGATCTATCTCCATAGATTTTGATGCTCAACAATTAGGTAGCTTCATCCAGGTCTTCCTTTGAAAATCACTTTCCAAATGACCGTTTATGCTTTCTAGAAAATCTACATTATTTCCGATCAACAATATGTCATCCACATATACTTATCAAAAATTCTATAGTGCTCCCACTCACTTTATTGCAAATACAAGTTTCTCGTAAACTTTGTATAAACATCAAAACTTTGATCACCTCATCAAAGAATATATTCCAACTCCGAGATGCTTGATTCAGTCCATGGAAGGATCACCGAAGCTTGCACACCTTTTACCATCCTTAGGACTGACAAAACCTTCTGGTTGTATCACATACAACCTTTCCTCAAGTAAACCGTTAAGGAATTGATGTTTTGACATCCATTTGCCAGATTTCATAATTGAAAACACAACAATTGCTAACATAATTCCAACAGACTTTAGCACCACTACGAGTGAGACAGTCTCATCGTAGTCAACTCCTTGAACTTGTCACAAACATCTTTGCAACAAGTTGAGCTTTACAAATAGTGACATTCACCATTAGTGTCTGTCTTCATTTTAAAGATCCATTTGTACTCAACAACCTGCCGTCCAACGAGCAAGTCCACCAAAGTCTATACTTGGTTTTCATACATGGATCCTATCTCGGATTTCATGGCCTCCAACCATTTGTCGGAATCCGGTCCCATCATCGCTTCTCCATAGCTCGTAGGTTCATCGTTGTCCAACAACATGACTTCCAAGACATGGTTGTCGTACCACTTAGGAGCAGTACACATCCTTGTCGACCTACAAAGTTCGATAGTAACTTGATCCTGAAGCTTCATGATCATCATCATTAACTTGCTCTTCAACTAACGTAGGCTTCACAGAAACATCTTTCTGCGCTGCGCTACTCTCTGGTTGAACAAAGGTTTAACAACCTCATCAAGTTCTATCTTCCTCCCACTCAATTCTTTCGAGAGAAACTTTTCCTCGAGAAAGGATCTGTTTTAGTAACAAACACTTTGCACTTAGATCTGAGATAGAAGGTTCACCCAACTGATCTTAGGGTATTCTATGAAGATGCATTTGTCCACCTTGGGTTCGACCTCATTAGGTGAAAACATTTTCCACACAAGTGTCACAGCCCCAAATATTAAGAAATGACAGCTTACGTTTCTATCAAACCATAATTCACACGGTGTCATCTCAACGGATTTAGATGATGCCTTATTTAAAGTGAATGTAGTTGTCTCTAATGCATAACCCCAAAAATTATAGTAGTAAAACGATAAGAGACATCACAGTATGCACTATATCAATAGAGCATGACTATGATGTTCGGACACACCATCACACCATGGTGTTCCAGGTGGCGTTAGTTGTGAAAGAAATTTCACATTGTCTTAAGTTGTATGCCAAACTCGTAACTCAGATATTCACCTCCACGATCATATCGCGGTCATTTTTATCTTCTTGTCACGATGATATTTAAACTTCACTCTAAATTTGCTTGAACCTTTCAAACGATTCAGACTTGTGTTTCATTAAGTAAATATACACTATATCTACTCAAATCATCAGTGAAGGTAAGAAAATAATGATATCCAATGCACGCTACAAGACTCACTAGATTGCATACATCAACATGTATCATTTCCAATGAATCACTTGCCCGCTCCATCCAACGGGGTCCTTTAGTCATCTTGCCCAAGGGGCATGGTTCGCATGTCTCAACCAATTCGAAATCGAATGAGTCCAAATATCCATCAACATGGAGTTTCTAGATGCGCTTTATACCAATATGACATTTAGCGGCAGTGCCACAAGTATGTGGTACTATCATTATTAACTTTGTATCTTTTGACATCAATGTTATGAACATGTGTACTACTATGACCAAGATTTCAACAAACCATTCTCACTGGGTGCATGACCATTGAAGGTATTATTCATGTAAACAGAATAACCATTATTCTCTAACTTAAATGAATAACCGTATTGCAATAAACATGATCTAATCATGTTCATGCTCAACGCAAAACACCAAATAACATTTATTTAGGTTCGTCACTAATCCTGAAGGTAGAGAGAGCGTGCGATGTTGATCACATCAACCTTGGAAACACTTCCAACACATATCGTCACCTCACCCTTAGCTAGTTCTCCGTTTATTCCGTAGCTTTTATTTCGAGTTACTAACATTTAGCAACCGAACCGGTATCCAATACCCAGGTGCTACTAAGAGTACTAGCAAGGTACACATTAATAACTCGTATATCAAATATACTTCTGTCGATGTTGCCAGCCTTCTTATCTACCAAGTATCTAGGGTTGTTCCGCTTCAGCGACCGCTCACCTCATAACAGAAGCACTTAGTCTCGGGTTTGAGTTCAACTTTGGGTTGCTTCACTGGAGTAGCAACTGACTTGCTATCCATGAAGTTTCCCTCCTTGCTCTTGCCCTTCTCGAAAGTAGTGGTTTGATTAACCATCAACACTTGACGCTCCTTCTTGATTTCTACCTTCACGGTGTCAAACATCGCGAACAGCTCAGGGATCAACATTTCTTTCCCTAGCATTTTACAGTTCATCACCAAGTTCTGGTAGCTCAGTGACAGTGACTTGGAGAACTACATCAATCACTATCTTATCTGGAAGATCAACTCCCACTCGATTCAAGCGATTGTAGTACCCAAACAATCTGAGCACATGCTCAACGATTGAGCTATTCTCTTTCATCTTGCAGGCAAAGAATCTCGTAGGAGATCCTATATCTTGCAACTCGGGCACGAGCCTGAGATCACAATCTCAGCTCTTAGAACATCTCATATGTTCCATGACGTTCAAAACGTTTCGGAGCCTCAATTCTAAGCCGTAATGCATGACGCACTAAACTATCAAGTAGTCATCGAAACGTGCCTGTCAGATGTTCACAACATCTACAGACGACGCTAGAGGGGTTGGCGCACCGAGCGGTGCATTAAGGACATAAGCCTTCTGTGCAGCAATGAGGACAATCCTCAGATCACGGACCCAGTCCGCAATATTACTACCATCATCTTTCAATTCTATTTATCTAGGAACATATAAAAATACAAGGGAGCTACAGCGTGAGCTAGTAATCTACAACACAATTTGCAAAGACACTTTGACTATGTTCATGATAATGAGTTCAATTAATCATATTACTTAAGAACTCCCACTCAGATTGACATCCCTCAGATCATTCGAGTGATACATGATCCAAATTCACCAACTCAAGTCCGATCATCACGTGAGTTGAGGTGGCTGCAATGGTGAACATCATCATGTTGATCATATCTACTATATGACTCATGTTCGACCTTTCGGTCTCTTGTGTTCCGAGGCCATGTCTGTACATGCTAGGCTCGTCAAGTTTAACCTGAGTGTTCTGCACGTGCAAATCTAGCTTGCACCCGTTGTATATGAACATAGAGTCTATCACACCCGATCATCACGTGGTGTCTCAACACGACAAACTTTCACAATGGTGCACACTCAGGGAGAACACAATTTATCTTGAAATTAAGTGAGGGATCACCTTCTAATGCTACCGTCGTCCTAAGCAAAACAAGGTGCATAAAAGGATTAACATCACATGCAAATCATAAGTGACATGATATGGCCATGATCTTGTGCTTTTGATCTCCATCATGAAAGCACCGGCATGATCTCCATCGTCACCGGCATGACACCATGATCTCCATCATCTTGATCTCCATCAACGTGTCGCCATCGGGGTTGTCACGCCCTGCATGCTTCTACTACTATTGCTACCATAGCGATAAAGTAAAGCATTACATAGCGCTTAATGATTCACACTCAGGTCATACAATAATTAAAGACAACCCTATGGCTCCTGCCGGTTGCCGTATTCATCGACATGCAAGTCGTGATAATCTATACATCACATGATCATCTCATACATCACATATATCACATCATGTAATTGGCCATATCACATCACAACATACCCTGCAAAAACAAGTTAGACGTCCTCTAATTGTTGTTGCATGTTTTACGTGGCTGGTGAGGGTATCTAGCAAGAACAATTCTTATCTACGCAAAAACCACAACGGTGATACACTAGTTGCTTTTCAACCTTCTCAAGGACCGCCTTTGTCGAATCCGATCCAACTAAAGTGAGAGAAACTGTCACCCGCAAGCCATCTAGGCAACAAGTTGCGTCGAGGGAACCAGTCTCTCGTAAGCGTACGAGTAATGTTGGTCCGGGCCGCTTCATCTCACAATCCCGCTGAACCAAAATACAACCAAGGGAGGAAGCAATCTAAGCATCAACGCCCACAAACCTTTTGTGTTCTACTCGAGATCTCATCGAACCATCAACCTAGCTTTGATGCCACTTTTGGGGAACGTCACATTGGAAACAAGTTTTTTCCTACGCACATGCAAACCTATCCATGGTGATGAGCATCTACGAGAGGGAGAGTGGATCTACGTACCCTTGTAGATCGCTAAGCGGGAAGCGTTAAGAAACGCGGTTGGTGTAGTCGAACATCTTCGCGATCCAAATCGCCGAGCGTCCCGCAATCTCATCACAATCCGTCCCGCGATCCAATCACGATCCGTCCCATGAACTCATCACGATCCGTCTCACGATCTTGATCACGATCTGTCCTGCGAACTCATCATCATTTGTTCCGCGATCTCATCACGAACTGTCTCGCGATCTCGATCACGGTCCTTCCGATCTAGCGCCGAACGGACGGCACCTCCGCGTTCAGCACACGTGCAGCTTGATGACGATCTCCACCATCTCGATCCAGCGAGAGGAGGTGGATAGGAGAGAGAGTTCACCAGCATCATGACGGCGCTCCGGTGATGGTGGTGGAGCAATTCCGGCAGGGCTTCGCCTAAGCGCTGCAGAAAACCGATCTAGAGGAGAAACTATGCACCGGTGGAACGGGTAGCACGTGGCCGGAAATTCTGTCCAAAAACCACCCAATCCACTAGTATATATAGGAGGAGAGGAGAGGATAGGCAGCCAAGGCCTTTGGGTCGGCTGAAATAGGAAGTAGGAAGCAATCCTACTTCACCTCCAATCCTAGTTGGAGTAGGATTGCCTCCTATTGGCTGATTTTCCACTTTTTGCTTTAGGACTTTCTCTCCTGCGCCATGGGCCTTTGTGGCTGTTTTCCCAGCACACTAAGGGCTGGTTATTATTATCCCACAGCCCATGGACCTCTTGGGGTCGAAATACCCCTCCCGGAGGCCTCCCGGTACACTACTGGCACTCCCGGTACACTACCGGCACTCCCGGTACACTACCGATGAGCCCGAAACTTTTCTGGAAACCAAACTGGGACTTCCTATATATGAATCTTTACCTCCGGACCATTCCGGAGCTCCTCGTGACGTCCGGGATCTCATCCGGGACTCCGAAAAAACTTCGGTCACCACCATACATAACTCTACACTACCGAAACGTCACCGAACCTTAAGAGTGCAGACCCTGCGGGTTCGAGAACTATGTAGACATGACCGAGACACCTCTACGGTCAATAACCAATGGCGGGACCTAGACGTCCACATTGGTTCCTACATATTCTACGAAGATCTTTATCGGTCGAACCTCTATGTCAAGGATTCAGTTAATCCCGTATAACGTTCCCTTTGTTCTTCGGTATGTTACTTGCCCGAGATTCGATCGTCGGTATCTCCATACCTAGTTCAACCTCGTTACCGGCAAGTCTCTTTACTCGTTCCGTAATACAAGATCTCGCAACTAACATTTAGTCACATTGCTTGCAAGGCTTATTGTGATGTTGCATTCGTAGTGGGCCCCGAGATACCTCTCCGTCACACGGAGTAACAAATCCCAGTCTCGATCCATGCCAACTCAATAGACACCATCGGAGATACCTGTAGAGCACCTTTATAGTCACCCAGTTACGTTGCGATGTTTGGTACACACAAGGCACTCCTCCGATATCCGTGAGTTGCATGATCTCATGGTCATAGTAACATATACTTGACATGCAGAAAACAGTAGCAATAAACTGACACGATCATATGCTATGTTTGTAGTTTGGGTCTTATCCATCACATCATTCTCCTAATGATGTGATCCTGTTATCAAATGACATCTCATGTCCATGGCTAGGAAACCTTAACCATCCTTTGATCAACGAGCTAGTCCATTAGAGGCATACTAGGGACATGGTTTTGTCTATGTATCCACACATGCATTTAAGTCTCCGATCAATACAATTATAGCATGGATAATAAATGACTATCATGAACAAGGAAATATGATAATAACTAATTTATTATTGCCTCTAGGGCATATTTCCAACAGTTATCACCGTAGAGGTCCATACTTTGATGGCACTAATTTTGCTAGTTGGAAGCACAAAATGAAAATGCATATTCTTGGTCATAACCCCGCCGTTTGGGCTGTTGTTCATGTTGGCTTGCAAGGTGAGTTATTTGCGGATGGACGGGAACCGGATCGTGAAGCGACCGCGGATGAGTTGAAGATGTTGCAACTCAATGCTCAAGCATGCGACATTCTCTTCAACTGCTTATGCCCCGAAGAATTCAACAAAATCAGCCGTCTTGAGAATGCAAAAGAGATCTGGGATACTTTGATTGATATGCACGAAGGAACCGAGTCCGTGAGAGAATCCAAGTTAGATGTTCTTCAAGGTCAGCTTGACAATTTCAGGATGAAGGATGGTGAAGGAGTCGCAGAGATGTACTCTAGGCTAGCTCTCATCACCAATGAGATTGCCGGCTTAGGAAGCGAAGAAATGACCGACAAATTCATCATCAAGAAGATACTTAGAGCTTTGGATGAGAGATACAACACCGTGTGCACATTGATCCAAATGATGCCAAACTACAAAGATCTCAAGCCTACGGAAGTCATTGGAAGGATTGTTGCTCATGAGATGACACTCAAAGATAAACAAGAGCTTCATCACAAGTCTAGCGGTGCTTACAAAGCCACAAGTGATGCTCCCGCAACATCAAGCAACAACCTTGTCACCAATGAAGAGATAAGCCTCATGGTCAAGAAATTCAACAAGTTCTACAAGAATAGAGGCAAAGAAAGAAACTCCAACTCAAGATATGAATAGAAGTGTTCATCGAGTCGTGACCGCAATTGTTACAATTGTGGGAAGCCCGCACACTACTCAAATGAGTGCATGACTCCCTACAAAAGAAGAAAAGAGTCACCTCGAAGACGAAGCTCAAGAAATAAGTCACCACAAAGAGATAGAAGGAGTAGAGATGATCGTTATGAACGAAGACACTCAAGGAGAAGTAGAGATTCGGAGAAGAAGGACAAGTACACCAAGAGCTACACAAGAAGAAAACATCAAGCTCATGTTGGTGAATGGGTTTCCGGCTCTGACTCCGACAACAACTCTGAGAGAAGCTATCACTCCGACTCCGACCATAGTCAAGATGATGGTGTTGCCGGAATTGCTCTAGTGACTACCAACTCCTACGATCTATTTGTGAGAGTCTGGCTTAATAGGAATGATAGACTACTCATATCAACAAGGAATTCCTTCTTTTCCGAAAGCCCACTCGAAAAGAACTCCAAAGTTAAGCGTGCTTGGCTTGGAGCGATTCTAGGATGGGTGACCGACCGGGAAGTTGGTCCCGGGTGTGCACGAGTGAGGACAAAGTGCGTAGAAAAGACTAGTGTTGGTCTGTGGGGCCAGTCTAGATCCCGCCAGGCATAACAAGATGTTACAATTGGTATCAGAGCTGACCCTTGCGGTTACACGGGCATGCGCCGGTCAGGTGCACGGGCATGTCGCTCATGGCGTGTGTGGCCCGTCATGGCACATGTGCCGGACTGGACGCGCATACGTGTGCCAAAAGGGAATGTTCTTGATGGGCCGACTGTTGGGGAACGTTGCATGGGAAACAAATTTTTTCCTACGTTCACGCAAGACCTATCCATGGTGATGAGCATCTACGAGAGGGAGAGTGGATCTACGTACCCTTGTAGATCGCTAAATGGGAAGCGTTAAGAAACGCGGTTGGTGTAGTTAAACGTCTTAGCGATCCAAATCGCCGAGCATCCCGCGATCCAATCACGATCCGTCCCGCGAACTTGATCACGATCTGTCCCGCGAACTCGATCATGGTCCTTCCGATCTAGCGCCGAACGGACGGCACCTCCGCATTCAACACACGTATGGCTTGATGACGATCTCCGTCGTATTGATCCAGCAAGAGGGAGCGGAGAGGAAGAAGAGTTCTCCGGCAGCGTGACAGCACTCCTGCGATGGTGGTGGAGCTATTCCGATAGGGCTTCGCCTAAGAAGTGCAGAAATCCGAGCTAGAGGAGAAACTATGCACTGGAGGAACGGGTAGCACTTGGCTGAAAATTCTGTGCAAAACCCCTAAAACCTCTAGTATATATAAGAGGGAGGGAGGAGAGGAATTGGCGGGCCAAGCCTCCTTGGTTCGGCCTAAGCGGGGAGGAGAGGAGGACTCCTCCTCCAATCCTAGTAGGACTAGGATTCCTCCTTTTTTGCCTTTTTTCCACCTTTTCCCTTTGGGCTTTTCTTCCCTACCCGCATGGGACTTGTGTGGGACTTCCACCAGCCCAAAAAAGGCTGGTATTTATTCTCCCATAGCCCATGAAGCCTCTTGGGTCGAAATACCCCTCCCGATGGTCTCCCGGTACACTACCGACACTTCCAGTACACTACCGATTAGCCCGAAACTTTTCCGGCGACCAAAACAGGACTTCCTATATATGAATCTTTACCTCAGGACCATTCCGGAGCTCCTCGTGGCGTGCGGGATCTTATTCGGGACTCCGAACAACCTTCGGTCACCACCATACATAACTCTATACTATCGAAACATCACCAAACCTTAAGTGTGCAGACCCTGCGGGTTCGAGAACTATGTAGACATGATCGAGATACTTCTATGGTCAATAACCAATAGCGGGATCTGGATGCCCATATTGGTTCCTACATATTCTATGAAGATCTTTATCGGTCGAACCTCTATGTCAAGGATTCAGTTAATCCCATATGATGTTCCCTTTGTTCTTCGGTATGTTACTTGCCCAAGATTCGATCATCGGTATCTCCATACCTAGTTCAACCTCGTTACCAGCAAGTCTCTTTACTCGTTCTGTAGTACAAAATCCCGTGACTAATACTTAGTCACATTGCTTGCAAGGCATATTGTGATGTTGTATTACCGAGTAGGTCTGAGATACCTCTCCGTCACACAGAGTAACAAATCCCAGTCTTGATCCATGCCAACTCAACTGACACCCTCGGAGATACCTGTAGAGCACCTTTATAGTCACCCAGTTACATTGCAATGTTTTATACACACAAGGCACTCCTCCAATGTCTGTGAGTTGCATGATCTAATGGTCATAGGAACATATACTTGACATGCAAAAAACAGTAGCAATAAACTGACACGATCATATGCTACGTTTGTAGTTTGGGTCTTGTCCATCACATCATTCTACTAATGATGTGATCCCGTTATCAAATGACATCACATGTCAATGGCTAGGAAACCTTGACTGTCGTGGATTTGTCACGGCAGATGTCCCGGTGAACGGACTTAGGTTCGGAGCGAGACGCAACTATGTGGTGGCTTGAAGGGGTTGATCGGAATCGAGAAGACACGGAGTTTTACGCAGGTTCGGCCCCTCCGATGGAGGTAAAAGCTTACGTCCTGCTTGTCTGGTATTGATGATGATGAAGATCTCTCGATTACAAGGGTGCTAATCGCTACCTCTAATCTCTTGTGCCTCTAATCTCTTGTGTTGTCTAAACTTGTAGACTTGTGTCTCTTGAGAACTTGTCCCTCGAGGGGTGCTCTACCCCTCCTTATATAAGTGGAGAGGGTAGGTTTACAAATAGAGTCCTACTAGGAGTAGGATTAGGACTAGTCTCCCACGAATCCTACTCCGGGTCTTATTTCCTTTAAGGGAATCCTTCTCTCTTGTGGGCCTTCTCCTGTGGGCCTTCTCTTGTGAGCCGCCTGGCGCCGGCTCACCCACCGGGTCTTGGGCTTGGTCATCCTGTGACCCGCTTGCCGGGTCATAAATAAGATGCCATGTCTTTAACGGGTCTCCTGTGAGTTGCCTGGCCGGGTCATTAATAAGATGTCATGTCTTCGGCCGGGTCTCCTATGAGTCGCCATGCCGGGTCATACCAGGCCGGGTCATACCATGGGGTATATCTCCGTCATTAGCCCCCAGGTTAGCTTGAATTTATTCATGGTAAGCTCCTGAAATAAGAGTAACAAATATGTTAATTGGCTGGCTTGCTCCTTTGGCCGGCTTATAAAATGGCTTCTCAGAAATCCGGGTCTTTTCTCCATATGAATGAGTCGTCTTGATAATCATCTTGCTTGTCAATGTCTTTTGAAAAATATTGAGAATAGAACACCCATATGCCATTGAGTCAGCTTCCAATACTTTTGGCGGGTCATCTCCGCCGGGTCATAATCATTGATGATGTCGGGTCATTATCGTTGGTGACTCCGGGTTAAATAACTAGAATCCTGCTGACTTGATAAATATTGGGATGAAAATCCATCTGATGTAGAACCGGACTTCCATTATTGTGAAGCAGGGCAGCTTATATAAACTTTGGCGGGTTATGATCTTTTGATTTCACCGGATCATAAGTGTTGGTGACGCCGGGTCTAACAACTGAACTCCATATTTAATATCTTGAAAATTCTCCTCAAAGTTTTTGATATGTCCATATTACCTGGAGCCCCCAAGCACCGAGATTATCCATGATAACTTGGTGCTTTGCAAATAACATTTTGGACTGTGTAGCCCCCAAGTGCCGGGTTGTCCTGCCTGTAGCAACCTGGGACTTATAATTGCCTTATATCTTATAATGCTTCGGCGGGTGTAGCCCCTAAGGGCCGGCTCATCAGAAAGCTTCGGCGGATGTAGCCCCCAAGGGCCGGCTCATCAGAACGCTTCGGCGGGTGTAGCCCCCAAGGGCCGGCTCATCAGAATGTGATGCGCCGGGTCTTCAATTTGAATCTCTTAATCTGTTGGAACAGTTGAATACTGTAGCCCCCAAGTGCCGGGTCAGTAAGAATTACTGGTCTGGGACTTTTAGAAAAATATAGAAGGGCCGGCTCATCTCCTTGAGATAATATGGTCTTTGCTGACAATGTAATGGTTTGAAAACCGGCTTGCATTAGCCCCCAAGTGCCATGGTGCATGCTTGCAGCGACATGGGACTTGCATCATTGATATAAACTTGGACTTGGATAATGTAGCCCCCAAGTGCCGGGTCGTCTGCCTGCGGCGACTCGGGACTATGTGAGAATAATACGTCTCACCATAATTTGTTGAATGAATCTTTGATCATGGTCGTAATATAACCCGGAATGAATATCCTAGAATAATTCCTTTGTCTTTGACATGAAATTCCTGCTCGTGGTTGCGGTGCAACCCGGCAAATATAAATTTGAGAAATTCGTGAGTGTTATAGATTACTATAGAGCACAATTAAAGAAATCCGAGAACCGACAAATTAGATGACACGGCATTATATCTGATAGGGCGGCTCTTGAAAGATAATAATTTCTTCGAGCTGGTTTGAAAAAATCCCAATCACTTATTACTGGTTATGATAAACCATGAAGATCCAGCCATGTTGGCTATTAAAAAATCCATTTGCTTTTGCAGAATACTTTAACGGCGGCTCATCTTAAGAGATAAAACCTGCAAAAATGAACAAGACAGAATATATTCTGTATTGTTGTAAGGGCAGCTTTGACAAAGCACAACCCGGAGATGTTATAACATTGCTCCTTCTTTCATAACCTTGCTCTGACCTGGCTTGATAAGCCGGCATGACATGTGAATATGATGCAATGTATGATGCAATGCAATGTATGATGCAATATGTGATGTAATGCATGATGATCTTGCTTTTCCTCAAAAAACTCATATGATGGTTCTTCTGGGTGAACTCGATGCTTGAACTCACACCAGTTCAAGGTCTCTATCGAGATTGGCCGTCAATTTCTTGAACCGGCTCAGGGTCTCTAGGCGAGATTGGCCGTCAATTTCTTGAACCGGCTCAGGATCTCTAGGCGAGATTGGCCGTCAATTTCTTGAACTGGCTCAGGGTCTCTAGGCGAGATTGGCCGTCAATTTCTTGAACCGGCTCAGGGTCTCTAGGCGAGATTGGCCGTCAATTTCTTGAACCGGCTCAGGGTCTCTAGGCGAGATTAACTGGTAAGAGTTCAGCGGGTCACCTCAATCTTAGCCGGTACAGGGTCTCTATCGAGATTAGCCATCAATTTCTTTGAATCGGCTCAGGGTCTCTAGGCGAGATTAACCAGTAAGGCAGGTGGGTCACATAGCGGAGCAGCATCAATCTTGTAAGCCGCCATCTTGTATGAAGAAACGACAGAAGCTCCAAGTGTCTTTATGATGATCCAATGATCCAGGCACCCATGTTTGAATGGTGCATCATGGCGGTCCGTCCTCTTGGGCAACTTTTAATCATCCGCCAATAATGTAGTAGCCCCCAGGATTGGGTTTTCTCTTGCAAAGACCCGGGGTTCTCGTTAAAAATGACCAACTGTGTCTCGCCATGTCTGTAGCCCCCGAGTCTTAAGTTGACTCGAAGAGGTGGCTTGAGAATCTTCACTGGAATTTTGAGGTTGGCTGTGGCGGGTTATAAATGATCCCGTATGAATTGCTTCAAGGATCCGGTCGATGGTTCGTTCCGGCTGTTTGTTGAAGTGAACCAAATTGTAGTGCTGGCGACTCGTGTGCCTGTCCGTCGGGCGGCTCATATCGATGAGCACTGCACCGATATATTGATGTAGATTAAATTGTGGGTGATGTCTTGCACACATCCGTTGGGCGGCTCGTACAGGCGAGCACTACACCGATATGTTGATGTAGATCACAATGTGGGTGGCGTCTTGCACACGCCCGTTTGGCGGCTCGTACAGGCGAGCACTGCACCGATATGTTGATGTAGACATAGAAAACGGCCGCGACATTGTAAACTGGTGATGTTGTAAAAGATGCCATGGCATTGTAAGCCGGCGCGGATGATGAGAGACGACCATGGCATTGTAAGTCGGCGCAGGAGGCAAGAATCGTCCGCGGTGTTGTGAGTCGGCACTATGGCGAGAGACGGCCATGGTGTTGTAAGCCGGCACGGTGGCGAGAGACGGCCACGGCGTTGTAAGCCGGCGCGGTGGCAAGAGACGGCCACGGCGTTGTAAGCCGACATAGATAGGTGAATCAGGAGTGGCGTTGAAATCCTTATCGCGAATGCGGCCGCCTGCTGCATCCATTGGGCGGCTTTTACCAGCGGGTTGAGCACGCGCGGTATCGGTGAGTTGATGTAGACCGTCCACGGGGGCGGTGGCTCACACGCGTCCATCGAGCAACACAACACGCTGGTGCGCGCTCCAACTCCGCGGTATCATGCCACATGAATAACTGTCCTACATAAAAATATTGCAATAGACAGAGTAATTGTTCTCAAGAAAATTTCAACATGTACTGATAAAATAGATAGGGCAAATAGCACCTGTTTTATTTGGATGGTAGATGATCTGTAGATATCAACTGTGGATGATGTCCAATAATTTCAACCACGATTTCAACCACTCTCTCCTTCTTTTGTCGAAGATCATCAATCACAGCAGAGACCGCGATGAAGGTGGCGGGTCATATCGGCGAAAGCGACTTGCGGTGCAACTGCGGATGTTTGAGGCAAGGGCGGCTCGCGGCAGGAGTGCGACGACTTAGGACAAAACTGAGCGAAGATGACTCAGCGTGAGATTTCCAGCAGCGATGATGGTAGCGAGGAAGCGACTTGAAATGCGATCACACTAGGGTTAGAGCAGAACGGCTCGAAACGGACCCTCCGGGTCATTTTGACCAATCCACCCTTTTATTTTTATCCTTGCCCAGTCAACTGAAATGGGCGGCTGGAAGCGGCTTAGTACGGGGGAACCTGCGACTCTGCAAGTGACTACGACGGCTTCAAAGAGGGCGCAGCAGCCGGTCGAAGTTGCGGCAGAGGCGGGCGCCTCGAGGCGAGGTCTCGGGCGCAGTTAGTGGAGGAGTCCGGCAGCTTGGCAGGCCGGGGGCGAGACGGTTGAGCCGTCTGTGGCGTGGCAACGGGGCGAACCGGCGGGCGGAGGCGGGGGCAGGGGCTCAAAACGGGGGCTTGCACAGCGCTGCAGTGAGCTGGCGTGCGGCTCGAGTAGAGGCGTCTTGAAGAGCTCGGAGTCGAGGGAAGCCGCAGCGGTGAGCCGGTGGTTGCAGCTGGTGCATCGGAGCAGGGCGGTGACTCGTGGGGTCGCGAGGGCGGAATAGCCAGCCCAGGGTGGTTCGCTGGTGGCGGAGGGAGGCGGCGACGACACGCGCCGTGCGGGAGATGCGGGCGGCTTGGCGACTTAGGGCCACTGCTTCCATGGACGGCGTGCGGGAGATAGATCAGGGGCGGAGTCGCAGCAACGGAGGCCAGGCATGCGGTGCCGGAGATAGCAGAGGCGGACGTCCGGCTCGGTGCTGCAAGAGGCGGATGCTGTGGTGGGTGAGGGCCGAGGCACGGTCGTTGCTGCCGGGCGGCTGCCGCGAAGTGTTTGGGCGGCTCGGACGCATCGGGGTGAGATGACTGTGGCCAGTAGGGGCGCGACGGCTGCTGGACCACGGCACGGTGAGCCGGGTTGGGCGCAGCGCGGCGGGCATGACGGCTCATGGCGAGGCCATGGAGTCGGGTCGGGCGCAGCGCGGCAGGCACGGCGGCAAAGCGAGTCGGAGGCAGCTTGTGAGCGAGGTGAGGTGGACGCGGCGCGGTCGGTCAGAGCGAGGTGGTGGCATGGTGGAGTTGGCTCGGCGGAGATCGGCGAGGTTGGAGGCGAGGCCGATAGCTTGGATCGAGGTCGATAGCTTGGTCGTGGAGCGAGTCCGGCTCCGAACGAGGACAACACGATGCAGCAAAGGCAGGCGGCCGGCTCGGATACGGCCATGTCAACAGGTCTTCACGGGACCGGCCCGGATACGACTGCTGCATCGGGAAAAGCAAAACGGAACGACAGCAGGCGGGTGTAGGAGGGCGACTCTGCGAGCCGGCAGAGGCACCGTGGATCCTATGTGGACTATGAGGCGGTTGACCGACCACGGCATGGCACAGGCGAGCGGAGACGAATTTGCGCGTGGACGAAATTCTTTGTGCTTTCCTGTTAGGTGGAAGTAGATCTATTTGTAACGACTATTCCTCATCTGCCTGAGCATGAGTTTCTCGATCCTTGGGAGAATTCCCTTCAAAAACACAACACCACCGTGCAGCCCCACGGTGGGCGCCAACTGTCGTGGATTTGTCTTGGCAGATGTCCAGGTGAACGGACTTAGGTTCGGGGCGAGACGCAACTACGTGGCGGCTTGAAGGGGTTGATCGGAATCGAGAAGACACGGAGTTTTACCCAGGTTTGGCCCCTCCGATGGAGGTAAAAGCCTACGTCCTGCTTGTCTGGTATTGATGATGATGAAGATCTCTCGGTTACAAGGGTGCTAATCGCTACCTCTAATCTCTTGTGCCTCTAATCTCTTGTGTTGTCTAAACTTGTAGACTTGTGTCTCTTGAGAACTTGTCCCTCTAGGGGTGCTCTACCCCTCCTTATATAAGTGGAGAGGGTAGGTTTACAAATAGAGTCCTACTAGGAGTAGGATTAGGACTAGTCTCTCACGAATCCTACTCCGGGTCTTATTTCCTTTAAGGGAATCCTTCTCTCTTGTGGGCCTTCTCCTGTGGGCCTTCTCTTGTGAGCCGCCTGGCGCCGGCTCACCCACCGGGTCTTGGGTTTGTCATCCTGTGACCCGCTTGCCGGGTCATAAATAAGATGCCATGTCTTTAACGGGTCTCCTATGAGTTGCCTGGTCGGGTCATTAATAAGATGTCATGTCTTCGGCTGGGTCTCCTGTGAGTCGCCATGCCGGGTCATACCATGGGGTATATCCCCGTCATTGACCATCTTTGATCAACGAGCTAGTTCACTAGAGGCATACTAGGGACATAGCGTTGTCTATTTACCCACACATGTAATGTGTTTCCAATCAATACAATTGTAGCATGGATAATAATCGATTATCATGAACAAGGAAATATAATAATAAACACTTTATTTATTGCCTCTAGGGCATATTTCCAACAGTCTCCCACTTGCACTAGAGTCAATAATCTAGTTCACATCACTATGTGATTTACACTGTAATGAATCGAACACCCATGCAGTTCTGGTGTTGATCATGTTTAGCCCTTGGAAGATGTTTAGTCAATGGGTCTGCAACATTCAGATCCGTGTGCACTTTGCAAATATCTATGTCCTTCTCCTCGATGTAATCACGGATGGAGTTGAAGCATCGCTTTATGTGTCTGGTCCTCTTGTGAAACCTTGGTTCCTTGGACAGAGCAATGACACCAGTGTTGTCACAGAACAGGTTCATTGGATTCAGTGCACTGGGCACTACTCCAAGATCTGTCATGAACTGCTTCATCTAGACACCTTCCTTCGCCGCCTCCGAGGCTGCGATGTACTCCGCTTCGCACGTAGAATCGGCTACCACGCTTTGCTTGGAACTGCACCAGCTTACCGATCCCCCGTTGAGATTAAATACGTATCCGGTTTGTGACTTAGAGTCATCCGGATCAGTGTCAAAGCTTGCATCGACGTAACCCTTTACAACGAGCTCTTCATCACCTCCATAAACGAGAAACATTTCCTTAGTCCTTTTCAGGTACTTCAGGATATTCTTGACCGTTGCCAAGTGTTCCATTCCAAGATCACTTTGAAACCTTCTGGCCATACTTATGGCAAGGCTGACATCCGGTCTTGTGCACAGCATTGCATACATGATAGAGCCTATGGCTGAAGCATTGGGGATGACACTCATCTTTTCTCTATCTTCTGCAGTCACTGGGCATTGAGTCTTACTCAACTTCACACCTTGTAACACAGGCAAGAACCCCTTCTTGGACTGACCCATTTTGAACTTCTTCAAAACTTTATCAAGGTATGTGCTCTGTGAAAGTGCTATTATGCGTCTCGATCTATCTCTATAGATCTTAATGCCTAATATGAAAGCAACTTCTCCTAGGTCCTTCATTGAAAAACTCTTGTTCAAATATTCCTTCACGCTTTCCAGTATTTCTATATTGTTTCCAATCAGCAACATGTCATCCACATATAATATTAGAAACGCTATAGAGCTCCCACTCACTTTCTTGTAAATACAAGCTTCTCCATAAACTTGTATAAACTCAAACGCTTTGATCACCTCATCAAAGCGCTTATTCCAACTCCGAGATGCTTGCACCAACCCATAAATGGATCACTGGAGTTTGCAAACTTTGTCAACATTCTCTGGATCGACAAAACGTTCTGGTTGCATCATATACAACTCTTCCTCAAGGAAACCGTTGAGGAACGCCGTTTTGACATCCATCTGCCAACATGATTCTGACAGACTTAAGCCTCGCTACGGGTGAGAATGTCTCATCGTAGTCAACTCCTTGAACTTGTGAAAACCCTTTGCCACAAGTCGAGCTTTATAGACAGTGACATTACCGTCCGCGTCTGTCTTCATCTTAAAGATCCATTTGTTCTGAATGGCCTTTCGCCCTTCAGGTAATACTTCCAAAGTCCATAATTTGTTTTCATACAAGGATCCCATCTAGGATTTCATGGCCTCTAATCATTTCTCGGAATCCGGGCCCATCACTGCTCCTCCATAGCTTGTAGGTTCATTGTTGTCCAACAACATGACCTCCAAGACAGGGTTGCCGTTCCACTCAAGAGTAGTATGCGTCCTTGTCGACCTACGAGGTTCAATAGTAGCTTGATCCGAAGCTTCATGATCATCATCATTAACTTCATCTTCTACCGTTGTAGGTTCCACAGAAACATCTTTCTGCGCTGCAGTACTTTCTGGTTGAAGTAAAGGTTCAATAACCTCATCAAGCTCTATTTTGCTCCCACTCAATTCTTTCGAGAGAAACTCTTTCTCAAGAAATGTTCCGTTCTTAGCGACAAACACTTTGCCTTCGGATCTGAGATAGAAGGTATACCTAACTATCTCTTTCGGGTATCCTATGAAGACGCATTTCTCCACTTTGGGTTCAAGCTTTTCAGGCTGAAGCTTTTTGACATAAGCATCACATCCCCAAACTTTAAGAAACGACAACTTTGGCCTCTTGCCAAACCATAGTTCATATGGCATCGTCTCAACGGATTTCGATGGTGCCCTATTTAAAGTGAATGCAGCTGTCTCTAATGCATAACCCCGAAACGATAGTGGCAAATCAGCAAGAGATATCATAGAACACACCATATCTAATAAGGTTCGATTACGACGTTCGGACACACCATTACACTGTGCTGTTCCAGGCGGTGTCAACTGTGAAACAATTCCACACTGTCTTAAGTGACTGCCAAACTCATAACTCAGATATTCACCTCCTCGATCAGATCGCAAGAATTTAATCTTCTTGTTAAGATGATTCTCAACTTCACTCTGAAATTGCTTGAACTTTTCAAACGTTTCAGACTTGTGTTTCATTAAGTAAATATACCCATATCTACTTAAGTCATCAGTGAAGGTGAGAAAATAACGATATCCACCACGCGCTGTAACATTCATTGGACCGCATACATCAGTATGTATGATTTCCAATAAGTCACTCGCCCGTTCCATTGTTCCAGAGAATGGCGTTTTAGTCATCTTGCCCATGAGGCATGGTTCACATGTGTCAAGTGATTCAAAATCAAGTGACTCCAAAATTCCATCAGCATGGAGCTTGCTCATGTGTTTTACATCAATATGACCTAAATGGCAGTGCCACAAGAAAGTGGTACTATCATTATCAACTCTACATCTTTTGGCATCAATGTTATGAACATGTGTGTCATCACTATCAAGATTCAATATGAATAAACCCCTCACATTGGGTGCATGACCGTAAAAGATATTACTCATATAAATAGAACAACCTTTATTCTCTAATTTAAATGAGTAACCGTCTCACAATAAACAAGATCCAGATATAATGTAAATGCTTAATGTAGGCACTAAATAACAATTATTCAGGTTCATCACTAATCCCGATGGTAATCGAAGAGAGAGCGTGCCGACGGCGATCACATCAACCTTGGAACCATTTCCCACGCGCATCGTCACTTCATCCTTTGCCAGCCTTCGTCTATTCCGTAGTTCCTATTTTGAGTTGCAAATGTGAGAAACCGAACCGGTATCAAATGCCCATGCACTACAACGAGAGCTAGTAAGGTACACATCAATAACATGTATATCATATATACCTTGTTTGTCATTGGCCGCCTTCTTGTCAGCTAGGTACTTGGGGCAGTTCCGCTTCCAGTGACCAGTTCCCTTGCAATGAAAGCACTCAGTTTCTAGCTTAGGTCCATGCTTGGGCTTCTTTACAGGAGTAGCACCTGCTTTGCCATCCTTCTTGGTTTTACCCTTCTTGCCCTTGCTGTTGCCATTCTTCTTGAAACTAGTGGTTTTAGTGACCATCAACACTTGATGTTCTTTCTGAATTTCAGACTCAGCAACTTTTAGCATCGCAAAGAGCTCGGCGACTGACTTGTTCATCCCGTGCATGTTATAGTTCATCACAAAGCTTTTATAACTAGGTGGCAGTGATTGAAGAACTCTATCAGTGATCGCCTCTGGCGGAAGGGCAATTCCCAACTCCGCTAGACGAGTCGAATACCCAGACATTCTGAGTATATGTTCACTGATAGACCCGTTCTCCTCCATCTTGCAAGCATAGAACTTATCAGAGGTCTCATACCTCTCGATTCGGGCATTCTTCTGAAATATAAACTTCAACTCCTGGAACATCTCATATGCTCCATGACGTTCAAAAACGTCTTTGAAGTCCCGGTTCTAAGCCATACAATATTGCACACTGAACTACTGAGTAATCTCCAGAACGTGCTTCCCAAGCATTCTTAACGTCTTCGGAGGTCATGTCTTCTGGTTGGTCACCAAGCGGTGCATCAAGGACATATGATTTCTGGGAAGCCATGAGGATAATCCTCAGATTTCGGGTCCAGTTAAAAAAGTTACTTCCATCATCTTTCAACTTAGCTTTCTCTAGGAATGCATTAAAATTCGGGGGTGCTACTGCGCGAGCCATTGATCTACAACATAAGTATGCAAAGGTTACTTAGATTATTGTTCAAGATAATGAGTTTAGTTAATCAAATTACTAAAGCTCCCACTCGAATTGACATCCCTCAGGTCATCTGAGTGTCACATGATCCAAATTCACCAACTCAAGTCCGATCATCACGTGAGTTGAGGTGGTTTCAATGGTGAACATCATTATGTTGATAATATCTACTATATGATTCATGTTCGACCTTTTGGTCTCTTGTGTTCCGAGGCCATGTCTGTACATGTTAGGCTCGTCAAGTTTAACCCGAGTGTTCTGCATGTACAACACTGTCTTGCACCCGTTGTATGTGAATGTAGAGTCTATCACACCCGATCATCACGTGGTGTCTCGACTCAACGAACTTTTGCAATGGTGCACACTCGGGGGAACACAATTCATCTTGAAATTTAAGTGAGGGATCACCTTATAATGCTACCGTCATCCTAAGCAAAACAAGGTGCATAAAAGGATTAACATCACATGCAAATCATAAGTGACATGATATGGCCTTGAACTTGTGCTTTTGATCTCCATCTAGAAAGCACCGGCATGATCTCCATCATCACCGGCATGACACCATGATTTCCATCATCTTGATCTCCATCAACGTGTCGCCATCGGGGTTGTCGCTCCCAACATGCTTCTACTACTATTGCTACCGTTTAGCGCTAAAGTAAAGCATTACATAGCGCTTAGTGATTGACACATAGGTCATACAATAATTGAAGACAACCCTATGGCTCCTGCCGGTTGCCGTACTCATCGACATGCAAGTCGTGATAATCTATACATCACATGATCATCTCATACATCACATATATCACATCATGTAATTGGACATATCACATCACAACATACCCTGCAAAAACAAGTTAGACGTCCTCTAATTGTTGTTGCATGTTTTACGTGGCTGCTACAGGTATCAAGCAAGAACAATTCTCATCTACGCAAAAACCACAACGGTGATACACTAGTTGCTTTTCAACCTTCTCAAGGACCGCCTTTGTTGAATCCGATCCAACTAAAGTGAGAGAAACTGGCACTTGCAAGCCATCTATGCAACAAGTTGCGGTTGAGGGAACCTGTCTCTCGTAAGCGTACGAGTAATGTTGGTCCGGGCCTCTTCATCTCACAATACCGTTGAACCAAAAAACGACCAAGGGAGGAAGCAATCTAAGCATCAACACCCACAAACTCTTTGTGTTCTACTCGAGATCTTATCTACACATAGACCTAGCTCATGATGCCACTGTTGGGGAACATTGCATGGGAAACAAAAAATTTCCTATGTTCACGCAAGACCTATCCATGGTGATGAGCATCTAGGAGAGGGAGAGTGGATCTACGTACCCTTGTAGATCGCTAAGTGGGAAGCGTTAAGAAACGCGATTGGTGTAGTCGAACGTCTTCGCGATCCAAATCACCGAGCGTCCCGCGATCCAATCACAATCCGTCCCGTGATCCAATAACGATCCGTCCCGCGAACTTGATCACGATCCGTCCTGCGAACTTAATCACGATCCTTCTGATCAAGCGCCGAACGGACGACACCTCCACGTTCAGCACAAGTACGGCTTGATGACGATCTCTGCCATCTTGATCCATCAAGTGGGGGCGGAGAGGAAGAAGAGTTCTCTGACAGCGTGATGGCACTCCGGCGATGGTGGTGGAGCTATTCCGGCAGGGCTTTGCCTAAGCACTGCAGAAATCCTATCTAGAGGAGAAACTATGCACTGGAGGAACGGGTAGCACGTGGCTGAAAATTCTGTGCAGAAACCCTAAAACCTCCAGTATATATAAGAGGGAGGGAGGAGAGGACTTGGCGCAAGGGCCAAGCCTCCTTGGTTCGGCCGAAGTGGGGAGGAGAGGAGGACTCCTCCTCCAATCCTAGTAGGACTAGGATTCCTCCTTTTTGCCTTTTTTCCACCTTTTCCCTTTGGGCTTTTCTTCCCTACCCGCATGGGCCTTGTGTGGGACTTCCACCAGCCCACAAAAGTCTGGTATTTATTCTCCCACAGCCCATGAAGCCTCTTGGGTCGAAATACCCCTCCCGATGGTCTCCCGGTACACTACCAGCACTCCCGGTACACTATCGATTAGCCCGAAACTTCTCCGGCGACCAAAACAGGACTTCCTACATATCAATATTTACCTCCGGACCATTCCGGAGCTCCTCGTGACGTCCGGGATCTCATCCGGGACTCCGAACAACCTTCGGTCACCACCATACATAACTGTATACTACCAAAACGTCACCAAACCTTAAGTGTGCAGACCCTACGGGTTCGAGAACTATGTAGACATGATCGAGACACCTCTACGGTCAATAACCAATAGCGGGACCTGGATGCCCATATTATGATGTTCCCTTTGTTCTTAGGTATGTTACTTGCCCGATATTCGATCGTCGGTATCTCCATACCTAGTTCAACCTCGTTACCGGCAAGTCTCTTTACTTGTTCCGTAATACAAAATCCCGTGACTAACACTTAGTCACATTGCTTGCAAGGCTTATTTTGATGTTGTATTACCGAGTGGGCCCTGAGATACCTCTCCATCACACGGAGTAACAAATCCTAGTTTTGATCCATGCTAACTCAACAGACACCCTCGGAGATACCTGTAGAGCAGCTTTATAGTGACCCAGTTACGTTGCGACATTTGTACACACAAGGCACTCCTCCTATGTCCGTGAGTTGCATGATATCATGGTCATAGGAACATATACTTGACATGGAGAAAACGGTAGCAATAAACTGACATGATCATATGCTACGTTTGTAGTTTGGGTCTTGTCCATCACATCATTCTACTATTGATGTGATCCCATTATCAAATGACATCACATGTCAATGGCTAGGAAACCTTGACCATGTTTGATCAATGAGCTATTTCACTAGAGGCATACTAGGGACATAGTGTTGTCTATTTACCCACACATGTAATGTGTTTCCAATCAATACAATTATAGCATGGATAATAAACGATTATCATGAACAAGGAAATATAATAATAAACACTTTATTTATTGCCTCTACGACATATTTCCAACACCGACTAGGACGTCGGTTCCTTTGAGTGGGGGTGTATGTGAGAGCCTGGCTTAATAGGAATGATAGACTACTCATATCAACAAGGAGTTCCTTCTTTTCCGGAAGCCCACTCGAAAAGAACTCCAAAAAAAGCATGCTTGGCTTGGAGCGATTCTAGGATGGGTGACCGACCGGAAAGTTGGTCCCAGGTGCGCACGAGTGAGGACAAAGTGCGCAGAAAAGACTAGTGTTGGTCTGTGGGGCCAGTCTAGATCCCGCCAAGCGTAACGGGGTGTTACACTATTTGATTCACCAAACGAAGGGAGTGGAAGTTGCTTCATGGCTAAAGGCCCCAAGGTATCACACCCCGAGTATCTTGATTTTGATAGTGATGAAGATGATTTGGTTTGTGAAGATGATTTGCTTTGTGATGATAACTCGCTTAGTGATAAAACTAGTGATGTTGATCAAAATGAACTTGATAATTCTCATGCTAGTCAAGATGAGTCATTTGATGATGATAAGATGAAAATAGAACAACTAACTAAAGAACTAAACACTCTTAAGTTAGCTCATGAATCTACTCTCGCAGATCATATAGAGCTTGTGAGAACTCATGAGAAGCTACGCTTCGAGAAGCTCAACTTGGAGCAAGAGCATGAGTTTCTCAAAGCTATCAATGACGATCTCCGAAAGAAGACCTCATCTTATCTAGCCAAACGTCTACTCTTGTCTACTTTCATGCCTCAAGTCAAAACTAAGCAATCTAGTAACAAAGGCAAGAAATGGTCTTCATCTAGTAGCAACAATAAAATGCTAAACCCAATGATGTGTTTCTAGTAGTTATATTGATTCCACTAATGATGATTCTCTTAGCCAAGTTACACTTGAGCAAGAAAATGTTTTATTGAAAGGAATTATAGAAAAGGGGTATCTACAAGAGTCTTGCCGGATGTAAGCAATTTGAGGAAATTGTATGCAAGCACGGAGGATACCAGAAGAATCATGGTGTTGGCTACTTCAACGCAAATGGAGTTGAGTGGGAAGAAGGACAAACACTCAAGATGACCTTCCACCACAAGACCACAAGCTCAAGGGCAAGAACAAGCTTCAAGAGGACATTGACTCATATGAAGATGAACCCCTAGCTTTGGTGGATTGGGTTCCCAAGGCTACTTCAATCTCAACTACTACAAAGGCCACCTCAACACCAAGGACCCCCATCAACTTGATGTGGGTCCCCAAGAATAAGAACTAGAAGGTTCTTGAGGGGTGACTCCGCCAATGAAATTCACTCACATTCATTATTGGCAAGGACTTTTTGCACTCAACATCAACTCAATGCAATACTTCAAGGAGTCACACAGTCCCTCAAAGGTAAGCAAGGGACAAGGTATTCAACTAATCAATGGACATCATAACATATGCTTTGCACTCCATGTCCATAGATCTCCTTGTATTTGTCTCTTGTATGTTGGGACTAACCCATGTAGGTGAGAAGAGAAAGGAGACAACAAGGATGCTCCCAAATCTTGGTGATCTTCATCAACATTGAGCATCCACAACTACCTCACCAACATGAAGTCTTCATCAACAAAACCCAAGGTTAGTTTATCCCTCTTATGTGGGGGATGTCACATTAAGGGGGAGCTTTACTCTAAGACTTGAGTCAAAGCATCTCTTAGTATGTGACAACATTAAATGCTTTATGTAAAAGTGGTAACCCCACTTGTGCTTAATCGATGAGTATGACCTATGATCAAGTACTCTTACTTGGCTCCTAAGTCAAATACTCATATATAGATGACTTCGTCATCGCCCAAGTGCTTGTTAGATGCTAGAGTGTTTGTGCATGTTTGTCATGATTTCTTCTGACATCTTATTGTGTGAGCATGTTGGTCTGCATTTATTTTCTCATTCGAGGACATCCAATTGTTGCTATTTGGATTTTGATTTATCTTTTGCCAATTGGATGGACAAGAATGCCTAGGACGACTCTTTAGCTATCTTTGCTTTCTCACCTCATATTTCATTCATGCTGCATCACAAAATTTGAACAAGTGCTTTTTGATCCATCTGTGTGTGGAGCACTCGGAGTTCCGTATCGACAAGGACTAACCATTAAACCCTTCAAGTGCAACTCGGTGGAACCAACCCCACAATCTCGGTCTCACCGATTGCCTAGGGTTGATCTGGTTTTCAATCTCGGTACTACTGATTTCATATTCTCGGTTACACCGAGTTTCCCTGTCAGCTGACAGTTGTGGAACTCGGTGCCACCGAAAACATAAAATCGGTATCACCGACAGTGAAGGGTATATATGTTGTGGACCCCAACACTTTGAAATGCAATCTTCAACGTCGCGCCTCGGAACCCTAAGCTGCCGCCTCGAGACCCCTGGTCATCGCCCTTGTCTTCCCGAGCTCCTCCACCGCTGGGAATCACCGCCATTGACGAAATCTACTCCTTCGTCGCCACCGTAGAGGATCCGCGCCAAGCTAGGGTACGGATGCGATCTCTAGTGCACTCCCCATCTGATTCTTGTGCATTAGATACTTGATTATCATCTTTACACCCTTTGCTCATATATCCATCCACTTAAATCAGCAAAATCTCAAGTTGGATGGATTTTCTAGGGTTTTGCCGTCCGCCCGATATATCTCGGTGGAACCAAAACTAAAATATTGGTCTCACCGATATGCTTTTTAGTGTGGTTGAGAACTGACTCGATGGAACCGAGTGGCTCTTTTCGGTCCTACCGCAAAGGCTGCCAAGTTCCTGTTAAGGAGTTAGTCTGTCTCGACCCCACCAAAAATTTCTTTTCGGCTGCACCGATATGTATGTGACAAATTGCAAAACTTTTTGAAAACTCATTGCTCAAATTTCGAAAACCAGCTTCATTTTGTGATAACTCATCTACTTCTGCTCAGCTACACTCTATTCACAGGGTCAGTATGTCAGGCTCAGAAGATAGTCAGAATGTGCCAGAGCAGGGAGTTGATATGAGTTCTGGAACAAGCCCAAAAGCCAGTTCTTTCTCAGACCCAGGCATCCTAGCTCTCATGGGTTGCCCAAGGCTGCCACCAGAACCAGGAAGTAGTGTACTGAGATGAAGAAGATTCAAACTTTGTCCCTGAAGAGATTCTTGCTAAGAAGCAAGAGAAGGCTGCCAAGAAGTCAGCAACTGAAGCTACTTCCTCTCGAAGAGTTGTCAGCAAGATTTATGCTCCTTCTACCTTCAAGGCTCATGAGACTACCGGAGCAACAATTTCTATCGAGGTCCCCAAGAGATCTATGCCTAAGAAGGTAGGGAGAAAAATTCCAGGAAGAGGATCATTCATGTGACTGGCACGCCTACTTCCATGTATGAAGATCCAGAGGAAGCATCTGGTGCTGCTGCTGAGGAAGAGGAGGATGAGCCAGCTACAAAGGCTCCTCCCAAGAAGAAGGCAAAGAAACTTATGTCTGATGCTATGCCCAAGACCAACACATCCAAGAAGGCTGCTGAGAAGCCTAAGAGGACAACCAGGCAGATTCCAGCTTATGAGAAGAACAAAGGAACTGCTTCCAGAGTTGAAGATGTGGATGACTTGAAAACATTGATGAAGCTCGGACCACACCTTCCAGTACACAATGCCAGCTACCCACTACCTAAGGACATGAAGAAGAGGAAGGACTCAGGATTGACGGCATGGAGAGCTGCTGATCCATATGCCTAGAGGAAGAAGACTGTTGTGGGCTACAAATTCTATACCAGAGAGCTACAAGATTTCTATGAGACTGTGCTCTTTGACAAGAGTCCAGCTGTCAGTGATATGCGGTACGTTGATTGGAAGTACATCAAGGAGAATGAGGACTACTTTCCAAGTGTCCAGGACAACTTCCACTGCATAGGTCTGGATGAGCTCATTGGCAGAGAATTCACAGCTTGGAATGATGAAATGATCATGCAATTCTACTCCACTGCACACTTCTACGGAGATGGTAGAATTGTGTGGATGACTGAAGGCGCAAGGTATGAATCAACTGTTGAGGAATGGGCTGATATCTTAGGAGTTCCTGAAGCACAGGATGGTGACTTGGATGTATACTCAGAATTCAAGGCTGGGCACAATGCTATGGCTAACATGTACAAGGAGATCCCTGCTGCAAATGTGAAGTCTCATAGGCTAGGATCAATCTACTTTCTCCAGGATGGCCTCCGCACTATCAACACCATTCTGAGGCATACTTTGATGCCCAAGTAGGAGATGACAAGATGATCCGAGGCCACTCCATAAATATATTGATCCACCTTGACAGTCACACCAGGATCAGAGTCATGGATCTGATTGTTGAGACAATCAAGAGGGTTGCTGCTGACCAGAAGCGCTCATGCTGTTATGCACCCTATATCCAGATGCTCATCAACTCAAGACTGGAGAAGCACATTTTTGCTCTAGATTGTCCTCATTTTCCCCTACAGCCAGATCTCGAGGACAATGTTGTGGTGATGGATGCTAATCATCCCACTTCAGTTGTAGCTCAGGAGGAAGCAGAGGCAGTCAGAGCCACTAGTGCTTAGGTCACTAGATCCAGGAACGAGCAAATGGATCTGTTGATATCATTAGTTCAGGGCATGCAGAAGGACATTAAGGGGATTCTGGACAACCAGAACAGTCGTGTCAGGATCTTTGAGACCAGAATCAAGACCCTTACTGATAAGGTGGACGGGCTGACAAAGACTGTCACAGAGCTTCAACATGAAGTTGACTCCGTGCACATCCCTTGGGTCTCTTCTACTTCAGATGAGGACGATGATGATGATGAGGAGGAGGATGAAGCACCTCTAGGGCCAGGCACTTAGTTCACCACTCAGGCCAGATCAGCCACTGTGCCAACTCCATCAGCTCCATCAACTTCTGCTCCATCAGTGGCCATGCCAGCTCCATCCACGACATCTGCAGAGATCTTCACCAACGCTGTCATCTCGACTCCTTCATCAACAACCGGAGGAGATATGCCAAAGAACGCTTAGATGTATGCCTTTGAACTTTTTGGTAACTTGTTGCCAAAGGGGGAGAAGTGTATATAGATCTTTAGGCTTCGAGCGAGAGAACGTTTTGGTGTTTACTGCTTTCCAAAACATTTGGTTCTTTTGGTTTGACGTGAGATACTTTTGTGTTTATGTGTGATCATATGTTGTTATGTGATGAGATGTTACTATTTCCTATCATCTTAATGCTTATAAGATGATCATTCACCTTTGCTTGAGTGTGTTGTGCCATGTTATTCATTCTAAATTATTCCCGCAGACCACCAAGTTGTATGTGACATGGAAGAAGTGCCCCATATACCTAATCGATTGTCAATTTCCATTCAAACACGAATCAAAAAATGCACAAATTTAGGGGGAGCTCTTGCTTATCACATACCTCTCAAAGCGACGATTACATTCATTGATTTTATCATATGTCGAAGCTTTGATCTATATGTTGTCATCAATTACCAAAAAGGGGGAGATTGAAAGCACATTTGCTCCCTTGGTGGTTTTGGTAGTTAATAACAACATATAAGTCATTGAACTAATGTTTGCACCAAGTATATTTCAGGAAATGTTCAATGATAGGATTGGCAAAAGGAGATTGTGGAGAATCCCCAAGATGCAAGGAAATAGGTTGGCCAAACTTTAAGCAAAAGGACTCTACATTTTATATTTGTGAGAAATCACTTTGAGTCCATAGGAAAGCCAATACTATTAAAGGGGGTAAGGTTTTGTTGGTGAACAATATGCTCAAACATGCACAAATGATAGTCACCAAAAACATCCACAAACTCTCCCACCAAAGTCTGTTCTATACCTAAGACTCAAAATCGGTGCAACCAACTTTCCCATACCGGCGCCACCGATTCCAGAACCTAGACAGACTCAGCCAAACCCTAGCCACTTCGGTGCAACCGATTCCATACTGGTGCCACCGAGTTTGGGTTGCCAACTTTCTGTTACGCAAATTCACATTTTCGGTCCCACCGAGAATGTTGGATCGGCGTCACCGAGATTGGAAATCTGACCGTTGGTCACCTTATCGGTGCAACCGAGTTTCCTATATCGGTATCACCGAGATTCAAAAGTTGCCACCTTTTGCTCACTTCGGTACCACCGAGATTAACACATCGGTGTCACCGAGTTGGTCATTTTGTGTGTAACGGTTGGATTTTTGGGGATGCCTATATATAACCCTTCACCACCACCTACTCGAAAGAGAAGCACTCAGAACTATTCCATACCTATCCTATCACATTTTCTGAGAGAGAACCACCTACCCTTGTGTTGAGGTCAAGATCTTCCACTCCAATCATATGGATCTTGATTTATAGCCTCCACAAGTAGCTTTCCACCAATCCCATCTCTTCCACCATGCCAAATCTGTGAGAGAGTAATTGGATGCTGAGGAGTCTATCATCTTGAAGCACAAGAGCATGGAGTTCATCGTCATTATCGAGCCTATTACTTTTTGGAGGGTGGTGCCTCCTAGATTGGTTAGGTGTCGCTTGGGAGCCTCCTACTTTGTGTTGTGGAGTGAACCAAGAAGTTTGTAAGGGCAAGGAGATCGCGTACTTCGTGAAGATCTATCCATAGTGAGGCTAGTCCTTCATGGACGGAAGTCGTATGGAATAGTCAAGGTTGCTACTTCGTGGACCCTTTTGGGTGGAGCCCTCCGTGGACTCTCGCGACTGTTACCCTCCGTGGGTTGAAGACTCCGTAGACGTGGATGTACGATAGCACCACCTATCGGAACCATGGGAAAAATCATCGTGTCTACAACTGCGTTTGATCTTCCTACCCTATCTCTTCTATACATGCTTCTTGTTACTTTCCGCTGCTATATACTCTTAGACTTGCATGTGTAGGGTGTACTTGACTTGGCATGAAATTCTAGAAACTGTCAACCCTAAAACTTGGTATAGGCAAAACTTTTAATTGGTCAAGTAGTCTAATCACCCCCCTCTAGACATACTTTCGGTCCTACAAGATATGTACGTGGAGTTTAAGAAGTCAAGCTTCCATAATGGAGGGAACAAACCCTATACCTAGTTTATCGCTTCTCATTTTGTGCAGGAAAGCAAGGCAACTCTATGCAAAAGGATATTGAAGCTTGAACAAGAGAATGATGATTTAAGGGAAGAAAACTTCATCCTCAAGCGCAAATTGGAGAAGAAGAATATTACTACAACACCACCTCCATCACCGACGAACACTTGAGTACATGGGTATGGGCACCACCCTTGGCTTGTTCCAAGCTTGGGTGAGGTGCCCCGATATCGTAGCACCATCCCTTTTAATCACCATTACTACCTCATACGTCTCCAACATATCTATAATTTTTGATTGTTCCATGTTGTTATATTGTCACAACCCTAGAATTTGCTTGAAATTGTTTGCATCAACATCAGCATGTGCTTCATGTCATCATGTTTAACTTCAAATGAATTTGAAATGGGGATGACAAACCCTAGCATCTCATGGATTAAACCAAACTCCAACAACTGAATTTTCAATGTTTCCAAATGGCCTTAAAAAATGTTCACCATTTCTGATAAATGTTGGAAAGAACATACTAGGGGTCCTGAACTTCTAAATAATTATTTGGTATTTTTAAATAAATCATGAATACATCTGAAAATGATACTTAAATGACTATAAATATTTTAGTTTTCCAAAAGTGCTGAAACTTATTATGGGGCTTAGCAATATTATGGTTAGACCCCAAAATAAATTTCAAGGTTTTTGCCTTTAGGGTTTTGCCCACATATTTTAAAACCCAGAGCAAATAAATAGAAAAGAAAATAAAATAGAAAGAAGAGGCCTACCTGACCACTTACCAGGCCCATGTGGGAGGCCCAGCCCACCCTGGTGAGCGGTCGTCTTCAACCTCTACGAGTAGGCAGAGGCGAAGCCGAGCACACCGAGCCGGGAGGCCTCCACCTTCTGCTTCGCCGTGGCATGGGCGGGCCTTCCAGCGACGCCTCGAGAATGCCCTGACCCCCGAGCTCATTCTCCCTCTCCCTCTGCTTCCTCTCCCCAACGGACCCGACCTCCGGCTCCGTTGACCGCTGCCGTCGATTCGCTCCATCCTGAAGGCCCCCGAGCTTGCCGGCCACACTAAGCGAACCCCGTGAGCCCCTCTTCCTCTCTCCTCTCTTCCTGCCGTTTCGGGTGCCCCCTATCTAGCATCCCCGTCGAAGCCGAAGCTTCTCACCACTGGTGGGGATGTGGTCGTGGCTACAGGCACCACGGCCTGCGCCCGAGCGTGTCATCGTGCTCACGTTGCTCCCAGGAGTCGAACGCACCCAATAGATGGTCCTCCCGTGCCCCATAGCGTTGTTGCCATCATTGCCCAAACTCCGGCCACTGCACAAGCTGTCGCCGCTGTCATTTTAGGCCACCCCAGCTGCTGCCGTTTGCTGCGTTGGATGCGTGCCACCCTGGGCTTTCTGTAGAGTCAAACCACATCTAAAACCGTGGCCTGTAGCATCGCTCCGGCCAACTCCGGCGTGCCTCCGACGCGGGATTTGGTCGCTGCCGGCGATGCTGACGTGGCCCGTCATTAGGGGTCAACCCCCCTCCTAATTAACCCCATAGACGCTGACAGCGGGCCCCGTAGCAGGTCAAACCCCGGGTCAACGCGGGGATTAACCCTGTGTCACTGACGTGCGGGCCCCGCATGTTAGGTTTGACCTAGACCATGTCTGTTGACCTGCTAACGCAAGCATGACGTCATGCTAACACAGTAAACAATTTATTTAATAAAAATATTCTAGAAAATGTTTAAAACTTCTAAAAATCATAGAAAATAATCTGTAAGTTAGATGAAAATAATTTATATATGAAAAATGATCAGAAAAATCCAATGAATCTGTTTATGCCATGATCATGAATGTTTGAGAAAGTTAACATCACCAAGTAGGACATTTCATGATCAGGATAATTTATTAAATAGTGTTGGAGCTGGAATTTAGTATAAGTTTGAATTCCACTTCACTTAATATGACTACCTATAGCACTAGGTCAATTCAGTAATTTAACATGCTATTTCATGCATCATGGTTGTTGCATTGCATAGAATGTGTTCCTTTCTTGTTTTACCGGTGATGTTCCCTTTTGGTAGATGATGGTTCCGACGATGTGATCGTTGACACTAATGAAGAGAAGTTTTATCTTTAGGATTGTGAGGTGAGCAAAACCCCCTTGAGCATACTGATATGAACCCACTCTCTCGTTCCCACTCTCTTTTATTGCATTAGGGCAACAACAATTCAATTGTTACCTGTTCTCTGTAGTTGAACCCATTCCTTTGCATGACCTGTCTTTGCCACAGTAAATAGTTGAAACCACTTAGCAAGAGTAGCAACTGCTTGAGCGTTGTTACTTACTGTGCCTGCTAGGCTTAGAGTCGTGTCGTGTCAGGTCAGATACATCTGGGTGATGGATCGGAATGGTAGTATTCATGTCCTACTATGTCAGAGCTAAGTGTGTGAACACGATTTGGTAAAGGTAGCGATGAGAGGCCATGTAGGAGTACATGGCGGGTTGTCTCATTGGGACCGTCCTTAAGAACTGAGTTATGTGTTTGTGATCCAAGACAGTTACTACCACACGTTGGGCCCTGAAATATGACCCTGCTCGACTTGTTAATCGACTAGATCTCAGTCCAGGAGTTGCAACTACTTTCTGGTGTTTGTAGGAAAAGTGTATGTGGCCGTGCATAGTGCTGCCCGACGGGGTGGACTGTGATGCGGTATAAACACAATGGCACGGTGTACCAAGTGGCACCAGAACGGTGGGCTTGGGAACCCTGCGCACACCATTTGAGGCCCTAGCGGAAACTTTGGCCGGACTTCCGTGCGGGTTCAGTCTCAAATAGGCAATAAACCTGGACTAGGATCTTGTGTGATCGATGGTCGTGGCCGACTCCCTCGCTGGGCTTCCGCTTGAAGGTTGCCGAGGTGCCTTTTATGTGCACATAGCGATAAGTGGCGGGAGTATGTGTGAAGA
Organism: Hordeum marinum; assembly: GCA_022496015.1. NCBI lineage: Eukaryota > Viridiplantae > Streptophyta > Magnoliopsida > Poales > Poaceae > Hordeum > Hordeum marinum. Next base: position 62,529,008 of record CM039673.1, read on the forward strand.
AGTACACCCCTGCAGGGTTTTGAATCTATTCGAATAGCCGCGTCCGCGGATATGGACTACTTGGAGAACTTATGTGGTTCATAGAAAAATTGAAGTGGATACTCTAAAATACGCAAGATAAGCGTGAGTGCTATGGATGGCCTTCTCGTCGGGAGACGGAAGTGGATCCATAGTGGTGTATTGATTGGAGGATATGTGGACTCGTGTGCACTATCCCACCTCAAAGATACTACTTGTAGTTGTAGTACAGGTTAGCCAAGAGTCAAAGCTGGTTGCTCCAATAAACTCCACAACCCCCTTCATTGATACTGATGCATATGTAGATAGTTCTGATGTAAGTCTTGCTGAGTACCTTTGTACTCACGTTTGCTTAATTTATGTTTTGTAGAGGAGACATCAGTCTCATTAGTGTTATTTCAACGTGAAGTTCGATGTTGACCGGATTAGCTTGGGAATCCCAGACAGAGGTCTGGTTCCTTTGGTAGGGTCGTTGTAGCTTTTTTAGGCTCCTCCAGCCTCTTTTGTAGATGTCTGTACCCAGACATGTTTAACTTCCGCTTGCTTGTTTGAATGCTCTAAATGTTGGGTCTTGTGGCCCCTGTTTGTAACATCTTATTGTATTGGCTCTTTCGAGCCTTCTAAATAAATGTTGCAATGTTGTATGGTTATGTTGTGATGCCATAGTTGTATCTATGCATATCGGGCATGTCGTGCATACGTGTGACGTGCAACTGTATGTACGTGATTCGACACCTAGTTGTGTGCCTTTAGTAGTACTCTTTACGGGGAACTGCCTCTTTGTGCTTCCACCGAGCCTTGGTAGCTTGCTAATGCTCCGGACACATTGATTGACCGACATGTATCCTTCTTTGCTATTGTGTTAGTCCCTTCGGGGAAATGTCTCGCAATGTAATGGAGTCCCTGTAGCCTGCTACGACTCGTCTACGTGTAGTGATGACATTTATGTCCCACGGCGTAATGGAGTCCATGTAGCTTGCTATGACTCGTCTACACACGCTAGAGATGGACACCTGCATTGCTGGGTTATGTATGCCTGTCCCTATACAGATGTACCACCTTGGTTCTACGACTAGTCATGTCGGCCCGGGTTCTTTGACATTTGAATGCTAGCGACACAGTCACATACATGAGTCAAAAGACGCAAACGGTCCCGGCCCAGGTAAGGTGGCAGCCGTGGAGATAACCGTGCGTGAGACTACAAAGTGATGTGATGTGTTACGGGCTGGATTCTTATGGCTTAGGATCGGGGTCCCGACATATATTATCAATCTTGGTTGTTTTATAATCATTTTATAGTCATTTTATATCATTTTTTGGTACTAACCTATTGACATAGTGCCAAGTGTCAGTTGCTGTTTTTTCCATGTTTTTTACATCGCAGAAAATCAATACCAAACGAAGTACAAATGCCACGAAACTTCATGATGATTTTTTATGGACTAGAAGGAATACATTGGGCCCTGGCTGCGCCTGGGGGTGCCCCGAGGGAGGCACAACCCACTAGGGCACGCCAGGAGGCCCAGGCGCGCCCTGGTGGGTTGCACACACCTTGGGTGCCCCCCAGACCGCCTCTTCGCTCTATAAATACCCCAATATTCCAGAAACCCTAGAGTGACAGACGAAATATTCAGCCAGCCGCCACAGAGTCCAGAACCACCAGATCCAATCTAGACACCATCTCGGATGGGGTTCACCACCTCCATTGGTGCCTCTTCGATGATGTGTGAGTAGATCTTTGTAGACCTTCGGGTCCGTAGTTAGTAGCTAGATGGCTTTCTCTCTCTCGCTGAATTCTCAATACAATGGTCTCTTGGAGATCCATATGATGTAACTCTTTGGTGGTGTGTTTATTGGGATCGATGAACTTTGAGTTTACAATCAGATCTATCTTTTTATATCCATGAAAGTTTTTTGAGTTTCTTTGATCTCTTATATGCATGATTGCTTATAGCCTCGTATTTCTTCTCCGATATTTGGGTTTTGTTTGGCCAACTTGATCTATTTATCTTGCAATGGGAAGAGGTGCTTTGTGGTGGGTTCGATCTTACTGTGCTTGATCCTAGTGCCAGAAAGGGAAACGACACGTATGTATCGTTGCTACTAAGGATAAAATGATGGGGTCTATCTCTACATAGATAGATCTTGTCTACATCATGTCATTGTTCTTATTGCATTACTCCGTTTCTCCATGAACTTAATACACTAGATGCATGCTGGATAGTGGTCGATGTGTGGAGTAATAGATGCACGCAGAAGTCTTACTACTAATCTTGGACGTGATGCCTATGTAATGATCATTGCCTGGATATCATCATGGGTATTTGAAGTTCTATCGATTGCCCAACAGTAACTTGTTCACCCACCGTTTGCTATTTTTCTCGAGAGAAGCCACTAGTGAAACCTACGGCCCCCAGGTCTCTTTCTCATATTATTTGCCTTTGCGATCTACTTTTCTCTTGCATTTATTTCCAGATCTATATTTCCAAAAACCCAAAAATACCTTGTTGCACGTTATTTTATTTGGCGTTCGATCTATCAACATTTACAACTTTCTCCCATCCACGTGCCTTTCTGGCGCCGTTACCCAAAGGGATTGACAACCCCTTTAACACGCCGGGTTGCGCGTATTTGTTATTTGTGTGCAGGGGCTATTTACGTTGTGTTGCTTGGTTCTCCTAATGGTTCGATAACCTTGGTTTCATATCTGAGGAAAATACCTACCGCCGCTGTGCTGCATCATCCCTTCCTCTTTGTGGAAATACCGACATAGCTTCAAGCGACATCAAAAGGAATTTCTGGCGCCGTTGCCGGGGAGGATCTTCAACATCTACCAGGTTCCTAATCACAAATCTCATCTCCTTGTAATTTACATTATTTTCCATTTGCCTCTCGTTTTCCTTTCCCCCAGTTTAATTGCCGTTTTATTCGCCTCTCTTTTTTCGTTCGTCGTTTTTTTGCCGGATCCGTTTTTGAGTGCAATCATGTTGTGTGGTCATCATGACTCAAGAGAACACCAAGTTATGTGATTTCTCAAATACCAACAACAATGATTTTATTGGCACTCCGATTGCTCCTCCCGCCACTAGTGCGGAGTCTTGTGATATTAATACTGCTTTGCTGAATCTTGCGATGAAAGATCAATTTTCTGGTACTCCTAATGAGGATGCCACGTCCCATCTTAATACCTTCATGGAATTATGCTATATGCAAAATAAAAAAATGTGGACAATGATGTTCTTATTATGAAATTATTTCTGTTTTCTTTGCGTGATTCTGCAAAAATTTGGTTCTCTTCTTTGCCTCGCAATAGTATTGATTCTTGGAATAAGTGCAAAGATGCTTTTACCACTAAGTACCTCCCGCAAAAATTATTTCCCTTAGAACCCAGATCATGAATTTCAAGCAACTTGAACATGATCATGTTGCACAATCTTGGGAAAGGATGAAAATGATGCTAAGGAATTGCCCAACTCATGGGTTAAATCTCTAGATGATCATACAAATTTTTTATGCGGGATTGAATTTTGTTTCTCATAATCTTTTAGATTCCGCCGCGGGTGGTACTTTTATGGAAATAACTTTGGGTGAAGCCACCAAATTTCTTGATAATATCATGGCAAATTATTCACAATGGCATACCGAAAGGGCTCCTACTAGTAAAAAATATAATTCGGTTGAAGAAATTTCTTATTTGAATGAAAAAGTTGATGCTCTTATGAAATTGGTTGCTAGTAAAAGTGCTCTTATTGATTTGAGAGAGTCAATAGGAATTGGTCATTGGCATGGTTAGTCATAAAATCCTACATAAAACTTAGGGATCAGTGAATATGATATGTTTGATTCCTTGCATTAGTTTCGAGATATAGAGATGATAATATGTGGGAGGTACTAGTAGATGATCGTATTTAGTAAGATATTGGTGTTAAGGTTTGTGATTCCCGAAGCATTCATGTATAGTCTCTCGTTATGCTAGGAAGTTGGAGCACAATTTATCCTTGATTGTCTATCTTTGTGTGAAGGTCGGGGGCGCGCGATGGTTAACTCCTACCAACCTCCCCCTAGGGGCATGCATAGTAATACTTTGTTTCGAGGGTTAATAAACTTTTGCAATAAGTTTGTGAGTTCTTTATGACTGTTGTGACTCCATGAATTATACGCACCCTTACCTTTCCACAATTTGCTAGCCTCTACGGTACCGTGCATTACCCATTCTCACCTCGAGAGTTGGTGCAAACTTCGTCGGTGTCGGTGTACTAAAGTTTGGGCTTTTAGTATCCCATACTGGTGCACAAGCAGTTGTAGCCACTCCGGAGGCAAGGCCCGCCAAGGGACTGCTAGAAGCAAATACAAAGACGACATGGAGACATTCAAGTCAACAAGCACAAGACAGAAGGCCAAGGCTGGAACCCCAACAAGATCTTGCCGGGGGTGGCTTGCGGAGCCCCGACAAGGAGTGCACCGGGCAAGACCTCGCCACCCTGCCAGCGCAGAGACCAGGTGTCAACCCTCCAGGATATGTGTCGAGGTGCTGGCAATGGAGAAGCTAAGCGGTGCCAACGGGACGGGCTCCTGTTCCGTCCCGTAGAAGATCAAGGACATCTGACGGAGCATTAAATGCATTTGTCCTACACCGTCAGTGTTAGGTATGATACCACTGTAGCACTGTACACCTCGTGCATACACTGTACGCCACTATTGGGATCCCTTTAGTCATATGAAAGGAGGCCCAAGGTGTTACGAGGGAGCGATCCTTTTCTTCCACCTTCTGGCTCATGCGCGTAGCAACTGTTCATAGCGCTCCTGTAGCTAGAACCCTAAAAACACCCATAATACACTAAAGCAGGAGTAGGGTTTTACGCTTCTCAGTGGCCCGAACCTGGGTAAAATCTACCCTCACGCCGTTCGTCTGATCTGCTCTTTGCCCATACCGTCTCCCCGCCGAACCACAAAGGTATCCACGCGATCCCATAGTTGCCGCACCCCGACATCTTTGGCGCGCTAGGCAGGGGCGAGATTGTGTGAACCTGATCACACGATCGGTGCGCCAGTTCCTTCATCATCTCCATCGCCATGGCCCCAAAGAAGAAGGGTTTCACGGCGGTTGACTCGTCCATATCCTGCGCGCCTGTAGCCACTTAGACAAGCGGTGGTGTGGATGCAGGTGGGGGTATCAATCCTCCACGACGTTCTGGTGATCAAGGCCAAGCCAGCGGCACCGTTCGTCGTGACAACGGCGATCCATGTGCCGCTGGATCTCAAGACGAAGACGTGCGGCCTACAGGCAGCGCGGTGAACTCCAAGGATGGAAGGGCGCCTTCCAAGACACCTATGCCGGCGCATACGCCACGGCCTTCTCAGGTCGCACGCGATGAGCAGCACCGCGAGGTCGGTGGTTCTAAGCGCTGCCATGGAAAGGCTCCTGCGCATCACTCTCGAGATGCGCGGCACCAACATGCGTGCCAAAATGCCGACGGAGGTGGCGCACGGTCACGGGACCGTGATGGAGCTCCTTCTAACACAGTTAGGAGTCAGAGTACCTCACGTTCATCGCAACTTCTGCTGCCGACCTCATCAACAGAAGCGTTGGCGCGAGCCAAGCTACTCCTGAATTTCCCTCCTGCGGCGGAGAAGCTTGATGAGTGGAGAGCTACTATCCAGAGCCTCATCAGCTTCGTTGATAGGGATGGGCTGCAGCGGGCGGAGCCTTCGCAACAGCTGTCCATCGAGTCAGCACGCACCAATGGCGACAAGGCCAGAGGTGCACGACCATAGTGCACTCTCCTCCACGGGGACAACGGCGGTCACTAACTCGACCGGTCGGCGCTGGTGGTGATGACTCCCCGACGTTGTTTAATCCGCGAACTCACTACGATCAACGTCAAGTTCTTCGGGAGCGAACCAAAGAGCACACTCGGACCACCATCGAGCAGCGGTGGGAAACACGCCATCAATCTGATAAGCGCACAGGACCCACTATAGACAAGCCTGCGCCAGGGTATCCCGTCGACCTACCTCATGAGGTGGGTTGTCCAGCGTTTACCCGTGAATTGCGGCAAGTCTAGTGGCCTAATTCCCGAACGTTCGAACCGGAGGTCCGTGAGGCTCCCGGTGGGGAGAAGACCGGCAAGGCCTCTGGTGCACACTCCAGCAAGCGCACCTCTTGGAAGTGCTCCGCTCCGGTTGACGATGTGCCAGAGAGCTCCACCGGCAAGAACAAGAATTCCAAGGCAGCTCCACTAGAAACCAAGAAGGTGCCCGTCAAGGAGGATGGTACTAGAGGAACTTTCACCATTAGTTCCACCCTCGATGACAAATAGGAAAGCGCGCTCTTTGCCTTCCTACTGGCGAATGTCGATGTGTTTGTGTGGCAACCATCTGATGTCCCCGGTGTTCCCAGGGAGGTAATTGAGCACCACCTTGTTGTCTGTCCTCATGCACGACCCGTCAACTAGAAAGTTAGGAAGCAAGCCTTGGAGCGGCAAGAATTTATTGCCGAGGAAATCAGGAAATTGGAAGCGGCATGTTTGGTCAGAGGAGTACTCCATCCAACATGGTTGGCCAATCCAATTGTGGTGCGCAAGGTGACGGGGTTATTACCCCTATGTAGGCCAAAGCAACGGGGTCTTCCCACTTTTGCTTGATAGAATAACTACGCGGCCGGCTGGCCGTGGCCGGCTGGAGGACGTCCGGCACAAGCCGGTACTGGCTGGTGCCTCGGAAGGTTGGTCGAGGAGCCGGCTGGACCTTCGGTCGGCTGGGCATGGCCGGCTGCCTCCGGGCCGGCTCTTCCGTTGACCTTGGGACGGACATGCGACATCTCATCCCTCTGCGCGTGGGTATGACGATGCGACGCGACCGGCATGACGCACTGTAGCGCATGCCTACAATCCAACCGTCCTGCCCACTGACCTCGAAGAGCGCGATCGGGCGTGGGAACAATGCCGGCATGCCCTCACCACTCCATCACAAGCCTCGGCATGGCTACAGTGCAGCCGACCATACCGACAACTTCGGTCGGCTGGCGCTAGGCGACGCCAGCCCGACGGCCCGTACCGCGGCAGGTGGGCGAGGGCCAATCATCGGGCCGGCTGGCGGGCCCCAGCAGGAGATGGGACCGCTCAGCCGGTGGCCCCAGCAAGCGATGAGACGGCACGAATGGCGGGACCCACTGGCCAGCTGGAGAGACTAGCAGCCGAGTCCCCCCACCTTTGTCCTTAGAACATATTATAAGAGCCGGGGGGTTGGCCTATAAATCCCCCTGAGCCCCCGATGCAACGGGGACGGACCGACGCCCACACGGACGATCATCCACACACACAACTCCTTCTAGCAGTGGAGGAAGAGGAGCCGGCTGCCCCTTCTTCCTCCTCTAGACACAGCTCCAGGAGCACTACTATATCTATACCCATCCATCCAACTAAACCAAGCAGGACTAGGGGTATTACCTTCCCCGGAGGGCCCTGAACCTAGGTACATCGTGTGTCGACACCGCTTGTGCCCAATCTTGCACCCGGAGCCCATCGGCGTCCTTCGGCCCCAACCACCTACGATAAGCCACCCTATGGCATTTGTCGTGAGAAAATGACGACAGTTGGCGCCCATCGTGGGGCCGTACGCTGTGCTGGCCGGATTCATGCTCCGGGTGGGACCCCTCGACATTACCCTCCGTCGCTCCTCGTCCCGGCGAAACCGTGGGGGGCTCGTGGGGCTTGCTCCGACATGCCCTACGGGCAACTCTGTCGGCCTCACGGCCAACATCGCCACGCTCACCGAGCGGTTCGGCAAGCTCAGCCTCGCTGAGGCTCCGGTCGCTGACGAGTACCCTGCGGGGGTGCTCGTCTGCGCTGGTCCACCAACAGCAGTGGGCGCACTCATTGCGATTCAGTCCAGCGGCTCCCTCGATCGCATGGGAGTAATGGCCATGACCTCCTCCACCGCTTCCGGACGGGCGCGGGTCGCGGCTACCGCTACCCGCGTCGGCATGTCCGACCCGCTCGGCGCGGCCCTCCAGGGCTTGAGCACTCCGATCGCCCCGACAGCGAACCCCGACACCGCCGCGGCCGATCTTGAGGCAGCTCGTCACATCCTGCTCGAGGACGCTACCGCCCTCGCGGCTACGCGGCTCCGCATGGTGGCGGCACAACAAGAGTACACTTCCACCTATGGACTCACGCCGGCTGGCGCCGAGCCCAGCCGGAGTGGGGCTATGCGCGACCGCGATCGTGTGGTCGCCGAAATCCTCGGCGGCAAAATGCCCGTCTACGACAGCCCGCGGCCAACCTGTGGGCCCTCAAGGTGGCCTATTACAAACTGGCCACCTTGGAGGGCAAAGAGCGTGCTGCCCACGAGCACCACATCAAGGAGCTCATCGATGCTGCTGATGCGCAGCAGCATCTGCTCGCAATGGGTGGCATTGCCACTGAAGGCCCCCGGCCCGAGCGCGAGGGCACGGGAACTGCCGGCCGCTAGGCGGCCCAGTACTCTTTCTCCCCTCGCGTCTTCGGCCGCCGGGACGGTGCAAACAACCCCCAGCCCTCTTAGACGCCGGGGAGCGAGCAGCCGCTGTCAGCAGCCAGCGTACCAACGAGCCACCTCGGAGCGGCCGCCACCACGAAGCACCGACATCTAGCAGCCGACGTAGCCATGGGCACACGCCACCCCCATGGCACGAGTCGGGGCAGTCGGCGCCATCCACCGCCCGTCCCGAGCTCTCGGCTCGTCTCGGACCACGCGTCCCCCGCAGCGAGAACGACGCCCGCAACCACCTCGACAAACTCGCGTAATCTGCCCTCCTCGAGGAGGAGGGCTCGATTGGTCCGACCTGCTTCGGCCCCCAGATCCGCACCGAGCCATTCCCAACCGGCTTCATGCTCCCTAGGGACACCCCAAAATACAACGAGGCCGCCAAGCCCGAAGACCTTATGTTGATCGGCTCGGCCCGCACCTGGCTCAACATCCTGGCGGCCAGCAGCATCAACACCTGGACGGACTTCGAGGAGGCCTTCGTCCGCAACTTCACCCGCACTTACAAGCGGCTTGGCTGTCCCCGTGAACTCGCCATGTGCGTTCAGGGGCCGGACGAATCCCTTCGCGACTACCTCACCCAGTGGACCGAGCTTCGCAACTCCTGCGAGGGGGTGCACAAGATGCAAGCCGTGCAATACTTCGTCGAGGGCTGCCGGGACGGCACCCCTCTCAAACATAAGCTCCTCTGCTCCGAGCCGGCCACGCTTGCCGAGTTCATGACCAAGGCGGACAAATACGCCACAGCCGATTCAGCCAACCGGGTCAAGACGACCCCACCTGCCAAGGCGATGACGACACCGGCCATGACCCTGGCGGCTGCCGACAACCGGCAGCCGTAGAACAACAAACGCAAGAACGACCAGCTGGATCCCCGCTATGGGAGTCGACAGGTCAATACCATCGAGGATCAGGAGCCGGCTGCCGAGCCCTCCGGCCAGCGCCAGCGCACGGGCAAGGCTGCCTGGCAGCCGAAGCTGACCTTAGAGCAAATGCTCAACCTCCCCTGCAAGAACCATTCAGGGGTAAAACCCTCTACGCACATGCTCCGGCAGTGCAGCTTTTCACAGCGATTGGCCTAGGGGGACGGCCTTCCGGCTCCTCCCACGCCGCCAGCCCGCACGCTGGCCTCGGCCCAAGCTGCCACCCCGACGCCGGCTCCGGCTCCGACCCAGAACGACGATCGTCTAGTCGACCAGTTCCCCAACTAGGACAGTTGCTACGTCGTCTTCACCAGTGAATAGACGGGGAAACACGCTCAGCACCAGCTCCGCCATGAGGTGAATGCCACCATACCGGCAACTCCCCAGTTCATGCACTGGTCGGAGAAGCCGATCACTTGGAGCCAGGACGATCACCCTGCCGTGATGCCTAATCCCGGCAGCTATGCCTTCGTCCTCGACCCCACCATCGCCACCAAGGAGCGAACTTGCCGCTTCTCGTAGGTGCCGATAGATGGCGGCAGCATCATCAACATTCTCTACCTCGACACGATGCACAAGCCAGGGCTGAAAATAGAAGACCTGCAGGCGAGCCGGATGGTCTTCCATGGCATCGTGCCTGGGAAGTCTTGCTCCCTTGTCGGCAAGATCACGCTCGACGTCCTCTTCAGTGGACCCGACCACTTCCAACGCGAGCCAGTGCTGTTCGAGGTCATGGACCTTGTGAGCCCCTACCACGCGCTGTTGGGTCGGCTGGCTCTTGTCAGCTTCATGGTGGTTCCCCATTATGCCTACCTCAAGCTCAAGATGCCAGGCCACAAGGGGATCATAACCATGAAGGGCAACTACAAGATGTCGCTCGAGTGCACTCAAGACGGCAGCCTGCTGGCCGAGGCCCTGGAGATCGCCGAGGAGAAATGACAGCTTGACCGACTCATGGCCCTTGCTGCTAGCCAGCTGGCCGTGCCGGCTCCCCCTCGCAATCCGTTGGCGAGGCCTCCTTCCAACCGTCCAAAGACACAAAGAAAATCCCGCTCAACCCGGCCAACCCGGCTCGGTGCGTCACCATAGGCTCCCACCTCAATAGCAAATAGGAAGGCAAGCTCGTCGACATCCTCCGTGAGAATCGACAAACTCCACGTCCGGCCGGACATCAAGCCAGTCAAGCAACCCCTGCGCCGTTTCTTTGAGGAGAAGCGGCATACTATAGGTGAAGAGATTGCCCAGCTACTCGCAGCCGAGTTCATCATGGAAGTGCTCCACCTGGACTGGCTGGCCAACCCAGTCCTGGTGCTGAAGAAGAACAAGACCTGGCGCATGTGCATCGACTACACTAGCCTGAACAAGGCATGTCCCAAAGACCCATTCGCCCTGCCGCGGGTCGATCAAGTCATCGATTCCATGGCTGGCTGCGACTTGCTGTCTTTCCTGAATGCCTCCTCACGATACCACAAGATCAAGCTGGACCCGGAAGACCGGCTCAAGACCTCCTTCATCATGCCCTTCGGGGCCTGCTGCTACATCACCATGTCCTTTGGCCTGAAGAACGCAGGCGCCACCTTCCAACGGTGCATGCAGAAGTGCCTCCTGCCTCAGATAGGCAAGAATGTCCACGTCTACGTCGACGACATTGTCGTCAAAACCAAGAAGTATTTCAGCCTCGTCGATGACCTCCGAGAGACCTTCGCGAACTTCCGCGAGTACAAGATCAAGCTCAATCCGGAGAAGTGTGTTTTCGGCGTCCCCGCTGGCCAACTCTGGGGTTTCTTCATGTCCACCCGCGGCATCGAAACTAACCCTGAGAAGATCAGCGCGATCGAGCGCATGCCGAAACCGACCCGGCTCCGTGACGTCTAGAAGTTCACCGGCTGCGTCGCCCCGCTCAGCCAGTTCATCAGCCGGCTGGGGGCGAAGGCCTTGCCCCTCTACGGGCTCCTTCGCAAGATGGCTCTAATCGAGCCGGGTCAGACCAAGAGGCCGGGCGTCTTCGATTGGCCTGACGAGGCGGACGAGGCCTTCTGCGGCCTTAAGAAGGCTCTCACCCACGCGCCCATCCTGGCCGCGCCAGCTAAGATGGAACCACTGCTCGCCTACATCACGGTGACCACACGCGTCATCAGCGTTGCCCTGGTGGTCGAGCGGCCGGAGGAGGGCAAGTACCTACCGGTCCAGCGACCTGTCTACTACCTCAGCGAGGTCCTCTCCGCGTCCAAGTAGAACTACCCGCACTACCAAAAGATGTGTTATGGCAAATACTTCGCTGCCAAGAAGGTCAAGCAGTACTTCCTGGAGCATACCATTACCATGGTGAGCCCGGCCCCGCTCGGCGAGATCATGAGGGGCCAGGACTCCACCGGCCGAATCGCCAAATGGGTCATCGCCCTCGCCGATCATGAGATCCAGTACGAGCCAAGAACCGCCATCAAGTCACAGGCGTTGGCGGATTTCCTCATCGACTGGGCGGAGACGGCGTTTGTTCCGCCTCCCCCAGACTTCATGCCTTGCTGCATGCACTTTGATGGCTTCAAAATGAGGACTAGCCTAGGTGCTGACATAGTCCTCTCCTCCCCAAAAGGTGATCAGCTCAAATACCCCTCCAGATCCACTTCGCCGCCTCCAACAATGCGACCGAATATGAGGCCATCGTCCATGGCCTCCGGCTCGCCAAGGAGATCGGCATCAGGCGCATCCTCTGCTTTGGCGACGCCGACCTCGTGGTGCAGCAAGTCTCTGGTGAATGCGACGCCAGGGATGCCAACATGGCCAGCTACCGCTTCCTCATACAACAGCTCACCGACTCCTTCGAGGGCTGTGAGTTTCATCACATCCCGCGAGCGGACAACGAGGCGGCCGACGCGTTGGCAAAGATTGGCTCCACCCAGCAAGCCATCCCAGCGGTGTCTCCCTCGAATGGCTGCTCAAGCCATCGATTAAGCCCTCCCCGGAATCAGAGTCAATCTTCGTGTCGGGCGTCGCCGGCCCATCGACTGCCCCAGCCACCTCTCCGGCACCTTCACCACCGGCTCCCGAACCGCCGGCCGCCCAGCCCGCACCGATCAAGCCGGCGGCATCCGGGGCGGCCGGCCCCGGCAGCGTGGCCACCATGATGATCATCGACCAGACGGCCCTGGGGGCTGGCGAACAGGCCCCAGGGGCTGACCAACCAGTCTTGGGGGCTCCCGAGCCGGTCCCGGGGGCTGACCAACCAGTCCCAGGGGCTCCCGAACCGGCCGCCGTCTCGGCCCCCTCATGGGCCTAACCCATCCTAGCGTTTCTTTTACGGGGCGAGATGCCTCCAGACGAGACTTTGGCAAGGCAAATCCAGCATCGGGCCACGGCCTACGGCATCATCAACAACGAGCTCGTCCACCGCAGCACCACTGGCGTCTTCCAGTGATGCGTCGAGCCAGAAAAGGGTCTGGAGATCCCCCTCGACATTAATCAGGGCGAGTGCGGGCATCATGCCGGCTCCCGTATCCTGGTGGCCAAGGCTTTCCACCACGGCTTCTTTTGGCCGACGGCTCTCAAGGCGACCAAGAAATTGGTCGACGAGTCCGAGGGCGGCCAATGTTTCAGCACGCAAAGCCACCTGCCGGCAACGGCCCTCCAAACCATCCCCCTCTCGTGGCCTTTCGCCGTTTGGGGGCTGGACATGGTGGGCCCATTCAAGACCGCTCGAGGCGGCATGACGCACTTGCTAGTGGCTATCGACAAATTCACCAAGTGGATCGACGCGCGACGAATCAAGAAGCTGGACGGCCCCACGGCCGTCCGGTTCATCGACGACATCACGGTGCGCTATGGCGTTCCCCACAGCATCATCACCGACAACGACACGAACTTCGCCAAGGGTGCGCTCGCACGCTTCTGCGCCAAGCAGGGAATCTGGCTTGATTTGGCCTCTGGCGCCCATCTGCAGTCAAACGGCCAGGTCGAGAGGGCAAATGGCCTCATCCTGTCCGGCATCAAGCCCCGGCACATGACGCCACTGGTAAGGTCGGTCGGCTGTTCGATCGATGAGCTGCCAGCCGTCCTTTGGAGTCTCAGGACCACCCCGAACCGTTCAACCGGCAACACTCCCTTCTTCCTTGTGTATGGGTCCGAGGCGATCATCCCCACCGACATCGAGCTCGATTTGCCTCGGGTCACCCTATACACGGAGAAGGACGCAAAGGAGGCAAGAGAAGACGTCGTTGACCTACTCGAGGAAGCTCGCGAACTGGCCTTGAGCCGGACAGCGATCTACCGGCAGAAGCTCCGGCACTACCACAGCAAGCGGATCCGGCCACTCTCGTTCCGCGAAGGGGACCTGGTCCTCAGGCGGATCCAACGAACAGCCGGAAAACACAAGTTGTCCTCCCCATGGAAGGGCCCATTCATCATCAGCAAGGCATTACACAACAACGCATACTATCTAATAGATGCCCAGAAGCCACAGAAGCGCAAAAGAGATGCCTCCAGAGAGGAGACGGACGCCCATGGAACGCTACCCTTCTGCGCCCGTTTTACTGCTGAAGGAACCAGTCTATGTATGTATCCCCACCCTTTTGGGCTCATGAATGCAATGGGCGCCCCAAGCCGGCTCTTGGGGCGTGCCCCGTTTCGTTTCCCTCAAAATTGTCCCTCACTCACCGGCTCCCCGACCCGGCTCCTGGGCCCGAGGGCTAGCCGGCTGGACCTAGAACGCCTCTCCGGAAACTGGCTAAGTAATGTGACCCGGCCAAACTTCCCCACCCTTTCCAGCTATAGAACCAGCTCCTGGCTGTCCGGCTAACGGGGCCTCGGGGCGGCAAGGTTTGGCTCACACGAAAGGTCAAAACAAAAGGAGACCCCTTATAGGCCCAGCCGGACCATCGCCACGTCTCTACCACTCTACTTATCCTGAAAAGCCCTCGCGATTCCTAAGTTTTGAACCGGCTCCCTTGAGGTGCACGCCCCGACCCAGCTACAAACCGGTCCCCGGCTATCGGGCTGGCGGGGCCGAAACCAAAGGGGAAAAGGAGTAGAAACGAAAAGAGTCAAGAGGGCAAAAAAGGATAAGGACGAGGCGACATGAGTAACAAGGCAAACACGGCAAACTAGTCATGGCATAAATGTTAAGGCAAAAGCGGCCCACGGCCAACATTTAGTTCGTTAGATAAACACCCCCAGTGGGTGGATTCAAGATTAACATGCAGGGAGAAAAGAAGAGAAAGATAAAAAAACGCCCTGGGGCTCAGGCTGCCGGCGCATCGCCATCCAGCGTGCCCCCAGCCGCACGACACGGGGCGGCTCAGTTCTCGCCTCGGAGGTGGTCGCGGCCTTCGGGTCAGCCTCCTTGGCCTTCGAGGTGGGCTCCTCGGTCTCGGCCATCTCACCGCTCGAGTCGGTGCTCTCATCGGTAACTTCATCATCCGCAGGGCCTTGGGAGATGCCGAAGGAGTCCTCGGGCAATAGCTCGCCATCCTCACCAAGGGCCGGTAGGAACTCGTCCGCATCGACATACGACGTGAGCTCGTTGGCCCGCTAGACAAGGGCCGGCTCGCAGGCCTCCTGTTCTACTCCTGACACGTCCCGCATGGTCGCCAGCCGGCCCAGATCCATGCCCTGTCATAGCCCTAGAGTTGTTTGGTATTTGTTTGCATCAACATCAGCATGTGCAT
This sequence comes from Hordeum marinum, assembly GCA_022496015.1. Lineage (NCBI taxonomy): Eukaryota > Viridiplantae > Streptophyta > Magnoliopsida > Poales > Poaceae > Hordeum > Hordeum marinum. The sequence goes on from CM039673.1 coordinate 62,544,135, forward strand.
CATGTCATCATGCTAGAATTCAAATGAAACTTGAAATGGGGATGACAAAACCCTAGCACCTCCTCAAATAACAAAATTTCAACAATTGAATTTTCAATGATTCCAAAATGCTTTTCAAAAATGTTCACTGTTTCTGATAAATGTTGGCAACAACATATTAGGGGACATCTTAATTTTCAAAAAAATATAGCATTTTAAAATACTCATTAATGCTACTGAAATCAATAAATAAAGCATTATAAATATGATAGTTGAGTAAAAATGCCCAAATCTTTTTGTGGAAATTTGAAATAATCAGACTATATTCCATAAAATATTGGGCATTTTTGTGCTAGGTATTTTGGCCTCACAGAAAATTAAAAGAAGATTGTCAGAATAAAGAAAACAGGAATTAATAAAAATAGAGAAGGAAGGGGGCTACCTAGCGCTTACCTGGCCCAGACCGGCCCAGACCACGTGGCCACCGCCAGTCGTCCCCTACGTCTGCCAGAAGGCAAAGGCGAAGGGAGGCACGGTGAGCGTGGCCAGGGTGCCACGCCTCCTGCCTGCCAGCCTCCCTGGAGGAGGGGATTAGGCCCCCAGAGCCGTCCGGATTGGGACGACCCCTCGCCTCTCTCCCTCACTCTCTTCCCTCCTCCCTTGCTCCCTCTCCCGCGTCGGACCCGAAGGCCGCCGTCGCCATTGCTCGCCCCGTCGTTGCCCCCAGGCACCCCTCGTCTTTCCAGCCGGTCTAGGAGCTCCGTCGTGACGAGTTGCCCATCCACGCCGGAGGAATCACGCCGGGAATCCCCAAAGACGACGACCGTTCCATCCTCTCCGCCTCCGGTCGCCGGACGCCGTCGTCGATTCGCGCCGCCCTGGTCGTCGCCGAGCCCGCCGGCCAGTCCGTCCGACTCCCTGTGAGCTTCTGTCCTTCTCCCCCTCTCCCCGTGGTCCTCCTCGCCCCCTAGCCGCTAACCTCGTCATTGCCGAGCTCCGGCCGTCGCCAAAGTCGTCGTGGTCATCCACTCCGGCGACCCCGCGTCCTTTCGTTGCCCTAGATGGATGCGGCCCTTCCCCAGCTACCTGTAGGTGGTCTCCATCGCTCGCCTCCGGCGATCCCCACCGTCTCGGGTCACCGCCGGCGACCTCCCTCTGTCGTAGCCGACGTGGCAAGGTTAGTTAGCCACTAACCACCCCCTTAGCCGCTGACCAGAGGGCCCCATAGGGGGTCAAAGCTCAATTAGCCCCTGGTTTGATCGGGGATTAGACCTGGGTCAATGACAGGTGGGCCCAGCCCTGGCTAATTTGAAGTTAAGTTAAAATAATTGACTTAATTAATTAACCCTAATCATTCAATGACAGGTGGGGCCAGGTTCTGGTAGACTTAAAATTACTCTTTAATTTAATTAGTCTTGGATAGGCGATAAACCTGGACTAGGGTCTTGTGTACGGGTTCAACCTCGGATAGGTGATAAACCTGGACTAGGGTCTTGTGTGGTTGACGCTCGTGGCCGACGCCCATGCCAGTGCTTCCGCTTGAAGGTTGCCGAGATGCACGACGTGCATATGGTGCTAAGTGGCAAGAGCGTGTGTGAAGAAGTATACCCCTGCAGGGTGAAATAATCTGTTCGAATAGCCGCGTCCTCAGATATGGACTACTTGGAGAACTTATGTGGTTCATAGACTACTGGAAGTGGATACTCTAAAATACGCAAGATAAGCGTGAGTGCTATGGATGGCATTCTCCTAGGGAGACGGAAGTGGATCCATAGTGGTGTATTGATTAGAGAATATGTGGACTCGTGTGCGCTATCCCACCTCAAAGAAAGCACTTGTAGTCGTAGTATAGGTTAGCCAAGAGTCAAAGCTGGCTTGCTGCAATAAACTCCACAACCCCCTTCATTGATACTGATGCATATGTAGTTAGTTCTGATGTAAGTCTTGTTGAGTACTCTTGTACTCACGTTTGGTTAATTTATGTTTTTGCAGAGGAGACATTAGTCTCATTAGTGGTATAACGACATGAAGTTCGATGTTGACCGTGTTAGCTTGGAAATCCCAGACAGAGGTCTGGTTCCTTTGGTAGGGTCGTTGTAGCTTTTCAGGCTCCTCCAGCCACTTTTGTAGATGTCTGTATCCAGACATGTTTAACTTCCGCTTGCTTGTTTGAATGCTCTGAATGTTGGGTCTTGTGACCCCTGTTTGTAACATCTTATTGTAATGGCTCTTCCGAGCCTTCTAAATAAATGTTGTAATGTTGTATGGTTATGTTGTGATGCCATAGTTGTATCCATGCATATCGAGCATGTCGTGCGTATGTGTGACGTGCAACGGTATGTATGGGATTCGACACCTAGCTGTGTGCCTTTAGTAGTACTCTTTACGGGGAACTGCCTCTTTGTGCTTCCACCGAGCCTTGGTAGCTTGCTACTGCTCCGGGCACATTGATTGACCGGCATGTATCCTTCTTTGCTGTTGTGTCTGTCCCTTCGGGGAAATGTCTCGCAGTGTAATGGAGTCCCTGTAGCCTGCTACGACTCGTCTATGTGCAGTGAAGACTTTTATGTCCCACGACGTAATGGAGTCCTTGTAGCTTGCTATGACTCGTCTACACACGCTAGATATCGACACCTGCATTGCTGGGTTATGTATGCTTGTCCCTGTATGGATGTGCCACTTGGGTTCTACGACTAGTCATGTCGGCACGGGTTCTTTGACATTTGAATGCTGGCGACACTTTCACATACGTGAGTCAAAAGACGCAAACGGTCCCGGACTAGGTAAGGTGGCAGCCGTGGAGATAACCGTGCGTGAGACCGCAAAGTGATGTGATGTGTTATAGGCTGGATTCTTATGGCTTAGGATCGGGGTCCCGACCGCTTTGGTATTAGAGCTTGACTGCCTATAGGATTACCAAGCCAAACTGGTCGATGTTGAGTCTAGAACTGCTTTAGTTATATAAGGGAATTGATTGTGGAAGGGAACGTAAGGCTCTCTTTACTCCTTTCCTTATGTCATTCTAATTCTGAGTCACCCTCTTCTTTAATCTACGGGGACTAAGAACTAGGCCTTCTCATCTATCTATTAGGAGGACGAGTTACTATGCTGGAGACCTATGGGGAAAGTTGTTGTCTTCTTGGATCAGTGTCTCCATATGAATTCTTTGTCATGTTGTCAGTTGTCCTGCAGGTTGCCTCATATTTCATACCCGTACAGCCGTTATGCTGTCCGAGTTATCCAAGGTTTCTAAATTATCTGATGCAATTGCAAAAACTCTTTCATCTTGAGTCAATGTCTTTCAGACCATACAAAGCACACTAAATTTTGAGTTGAGGTACTATATTACCTCGACATGTTTGATGAAGGTGTTTAGGAAACCATGTTGTTTCAGTGAACCACCCAACAGTCTAGTGGTGTCTTATGTTTCCAGTGTGATAATTCTGGCCATCATTATCAAAGGCATGCTGTGATGCTACTTAGTCAGTAGGTATTTTGTATCCGGGTTCTTGAACCCAAGGATCATTCTGCTTATTTCCGTAGATAGTATTTGCTCGTTCCCTTAGGGCATTAGTAACCTTGCTATAGTCCTCAAGAATACTGGTATATCATTCTTCCTCTACCATGAATCAGTTATGGCAGAAGTTAGTTGTGAATGAAAGATCATGACATGAGTGCTCTTGATGAGTTCTCCATTACATAGTTGAGATTCTGCCAATCCTTCATTTCTGCATGGATTATCTGGAAGAAACATGTTGAACTATGTTTGACATATTCAATCTATGCATCTACAACTCAGGAAAAATCAGGTGCTCTTGAGTTGCCCTTCTTCAATTGTATTCCGACCTTTAGCTATCAGTGGATAGTTAGGAGTATGTTATACATTGAGTTATCAATGTCATCTATTCTTGTGGTCTATCAAGCCATTCTATTCCAGAATGACTAGGAGAAGCAAACTCTCGTACCCCATCCATTTCTTGGATTGGGTCAAAGCAGTTGTGTTCCGCAGATCAAATGCTAATTCAGCTTTTGCTCTGTTCTACCTTGAGGTATTACCCTCTTCATGTCAAGAATATCATGAGAACTGCACTCCCTCTTTTGAAATCTTGATGTAGTAATACTTCTCACTATCATCATTCATTTCCCGGTCTCTGTGTTGTTGAAACCAGAATACCGACAAGTGAATCGTGATGTGTGTAGTCAATACTCCTAGCAATGATGTTGCTTGGTAGTTAATGGACAATAATCTCACTCTTGGTGTGGTGATCATTCAATTGTCATACTAAGATTGATCGTGCTACCTAGTCCATTTCCATGGTGCACTTTTCGATCAATGGGTTATGGGATTGTGTCAATCCTTTGCTCTGTTGATCATATCGTCTTGTCTTGAAAAGCAAGATTGTTCTCGAGCTTGATAACATATCGGTGGATCGTGATTTTCCGACTATCTTCTCAGAAGTATTACCAAGGAGTTCCTTGACCGTTATGCTGAGTTCGTGACCATGGTGATCTTTCTATGAATCACCCCTTCTCCAAGAATCCGTGTTGGATATCCCTGAACTAGTTGGTTAAGCTAAACAACAACTTGGAGAGTTGGAAGATAGAAGCTTAATCTAACTTGTCTAATGTAAAAGGGTTGTCTTGTGTTTTGTGCTTGTATGTGTAGAAGAAAGATGATATCTTCATCAATTGATCTTGTGACCAATTGATGCATCTATCATCTTGTACAGCCATTGATTTGAGTTTGGGCTATCGTCAAATCAAAATCAGAACCAAAGATTTCTCTAATGCTGTTTTACTCGCGGATTTATCCTCGAGCATACACCATTATATCTTCGGTCTGACCAGTGCTATCGCCTTGTTCTCATAAGTTGTGGAAATCCATCTACATGCATATTTTGATGAATTGTTGTTAAGCCCATTGACAACCTTTTCATCCCTTACATGACTCATGATGAAGAGGAGGCTAGTGTTGGAAACTTTGTAGGCATATCTTCGTGTTTCGTACATGAAGTATATGTGTGATGTAAGAAGTGACTTACTCTTGGTTCATGTGCTTATGGTGCAAGTTGCCGCCATGAACAGGAGAAATGTCATTTTGTTTTCATTGGAATCATCCCAAGTCAGTCATGCACGTGCGAAGTATTCTATGGTTTGGTAAGACTGATCATCTCCATTCCACATGCAATCCCTAGCACACTAAGAGCCTGATTGACTTGTTCAAGGAAAAGAAGTTAAGTGCTACTCTTGAAGGTACCAGACGGACTTGCACCCGACTTCGTTATCCGCAATGATGGTTCCTAAACCAAACTCGGCAGTGTTTTTTTGTAAGCCCATGTAGTCATGCTTGTCCTGGACATTGTGTTAACATGTGTCTTGCAATCCAGCTCATGTTTTGGAGTTGGCTTCCGTAGTTCATCCCCTGAGAATCTCGCAACATCATCTCTTCGATTTGTGTTGCAGCCTTTCACTTTCAGACATGCTGAGTCTGGAATATCGTGACACCAACCATATCTGAATCTCAGGCAGGTATGATGGTTGGAACATTTCCCAAGAATTATACTATCAGTCTTGCTGAACCGGTAAAAGGATGTTGTGGCTAACATACCTATCCGGAAGACCTATTATTATGATATCTTGAATTAGCAACCATAGCCACCTCCCCATGAGGTTCTCATATGACTTTTCAAAAGTTGTTTCTCATGGACCCTTTGAGATCCCGAAGTTCGATCTTTACTTGATGTCCTAGATAGTAAACCTGATCTACGATTGGGGTTATGCTAGTACATCAAGGAGAACATTAGAAGCGGAGTGCTAAATGTCTCTCGGTCGATCATCCAGATTTCGCTCCTTTGGCATAGCTAAGGTGAAATCTGAGAAAGTGTTGTCGTCCTTTGCATCTGCATCCTCCATCATTATTCATCATGGTAGTATGAAGTGTTGCCAGGATCCTTGGCACGGATGTTGGTAAAACCTTGTTGAATATGGAGATGCTCAAGCTCTTGAGAGCATGCTCAGACACTGGGTTATACTCTTGGTATTTCTTGGAATGTGCCTTCCATCGCCGAGTTATTTTATAGCTCTAGTTTCCATTCCGATCTGAGTAAGCCATTCTTTCGAATTCCTTAAAATGATCGTTGTGAATTGCCTTAGGCTGGAATGAAGAGTTTCAATGATCTCTGTATCAAAAGTAATTCTTTTTGCCACTTAAAGGGATAATTTTACGAGTCACCTTCCCCTAGGTGCCCGTTATGGTATTATGGCAATTAACTCCTCGCTACTTTCAAACCTCTTCACCATCTGTCTTAGCGTGGAATTGTTGCCTCCCAATTGAAACTCCGACATCTGCTTCATTCATTGTTCTTGATGTGTGTTTTGTGCCTCAGCTTGAGAGATGTTATCACATCTCATTCTACGAGTTGATCATGAGTGCTCGATCTTCGGGAAGATCGAATCTTGTAGAGCTCTCTATCCCTGTTGCCTTTCTGCTGGATGAAGATCCCGAAGACAAAGATGTCAAGATCAGCAAGATGCAATGAATCAACATCCTCGAGAAGAGCAACTGGATCGTGAAGATTGTGGTAGTTAGTGCCCCCTTTGTCCTCTTACTCTATGCTTGAATCTCGGGGCGAGATTCTTGTTTAGTGGGGGTGAGTTGTCACAGCCCTAGACTTGTTTGGTATTTGTGTGCATCAACATCAGCATGTGCATCATGTCATCATGCTAGAATTCAACTGAAACTTGAAATGGGGATGACAAAACCCTAGCACCTCCTCAAATAACAAAATTTCAACAATTGAATTTTCAATAATTCCAAAATGCTTTTCAAAATGTTCACTGTTTCTGATAAATGTTGGCAACAACATATTAGGGGACATCTTAATTTTCAAACAAATATAGCATTTTAAAATACTCATTAATGCTACTGAAATCAATAAATAAAGCATTATAAATATGATAGTTCTCTAAAATGCCCAAATCTTTTCGTGGAAATTTGAAATAATCAGACTATATTCCATAAAATATTGGGCATTTTTGTGCTAGGTATTTTGGCCTCACAAAAAATTAAAATAAGATTGTCAGAATAAAGAAAACAGGAATTAATAAAAATAGAGAAGGAAGGGGGCTTCCTGGCACTTACCTGGCCCAGACCGGCCCAGCCCACCTGGCCATCGCCAGTCGTCCCCTACCTCTGCCAGAAGGCAGAGGCGAAGGGAGGCACGGTGAGCATGGCCAGGGTGCCACGCCTCCTGCCTGCCAGCCTCGCTGGAGGAGGGGATTAGGCCCAGAGCCGTCCGGATCGGGACGACCCCTCGCCTCTCTCCCTCACTCTCTTCCCTCCTCCCCTGCTCCCTCTCCCGCGTCGGACCCGAAGGCCGCTGTCGCCATTGCTCGCCCCGTCGTTGCCCCCGGGCACCCCTCGTCTTTCCAGCCGGTCCAGGAGCTCCGTCGCGACCAGTTGCCCGTCCACGCCGGAGGAATCACGCCGGGAAGCCACAAAGACGACGACCGTTCCATCCTCTCCGCCTCCGGTCGCCGGACGCCGTCGTCGATTTGCGCCGCCCCGGTCGTCCTCGAGCCCGCCGGCCAGTCCGTCCGACTCCCTGTGAGCTTCCCGTCCTTCTCCCCCTCTCCCCGTGGTCCTCGTTGCCCCCTAGCCACTAACCTCACCGTTGCCAAGCTCCGGCCGCCACCAAAGTCGTCGTGGTCATCGACTCCGGCGACCCCGCGTCCTTCCGTTGCCCTAGATGGATGCGGCCCATCCCCAACTACCTGTAGGTGGTCTCCGCCGCTCGAATGGTCGCCGGAGGAGGATTTCCGGCGATCCCCACCGTCTCGGCTCCCCGTCGGCGACCTCCCTCCGTCGAAACCGACGTGGCAGGGTTAGTTAGCCACTAACCACCCCCTTAGCCGCTGACTAGAGGGCCCCACAGGGGGTCAAAGCTCAATTAGCCCCTGGTTTGACCGGGGATTAGACCTGGGTCAATGACAGGTGGGCCCAGCCCTGGCTAATTTGAAGTGAAGTTAAAATAATTGACTTAATTAATTAACCCTAATCACTCAATGACAGGTGGGGCCAGGTTCTGGTAGACTTAAAATTAGTCTTTAATTTAATTAGTCTGGATAATTAGTTAATGGGTCACCGACTGGTGGGCCCTGCTGTGTTAATTAGTATTAAGTAATAAAATTAAACCCTATTAGTGACTATGTCACTAACCAGTGGGACCCACTGGTCAGGTTTGACCTGAGAAGGCCAGTTGACCTGCTGAGGTCATGATGACACAATGCTGATGTAATAAAGGAATTTTCTGTTAAAGAATAAATCAGGAAAATCCAGAAAATATTTAAAACTTCTAAAAATCATAGAAAATAATCTATAACTCAGATGAAAATAATTTATATATGGAAAATGATCAGAAAAATCCAATGAATATGTTTATGCCATGATCATGCATGTTTGAACAAGTTAACCTCATCAAATAGGACATTTTATGATTAGGATAATATATGAAATATCATATGGAGTAAGAATTAAAACTTGTTTGAATTCCACTTAAACTAACTTTGATAATTATTCCTCTAGATCAATTCAGTACCTTAATATGCCATGTCATACGTCATGATTGTTGCATTGCATTGAATGTGCTCTTCCTTCCTGTTTGCCGGTGGTTATTCCCTCTCGGTAGACGATGGTTCCGACGATGTGAACATTGACACTAATGAAGAGAAGTATATCTTCACGACTGTCAGGCAAGCAAAACCCCCTTGAGCATGCTGATATCAACCCACTCTCTCGCTCCTGCTCTTTATACTGCATTAGGACAAGAACGATGCAATTGTTACATGTCATCGGTACTTGAACCCATTCCTTTGCATGACCTGTCCTTGCCACAGTAAATAGTTGAAACCACTTAGCATGAGTAGCAACTGTTTGAGCCTTGTTGTGCTTACTCATACATGCATGCTTACTTACTATGCCTGCTATGCTTAGAGTCGTGTCGGGTCGGGTCTGATACATCTGGGTGATGGATCGGAATGGCAGTATTCGTGTCCTACTGTGTGGAAGTTAAGTGTGTGAACACGATTTGGTAAAGGTAGCAATGAGAGGTCATGTAGGAGTACATGGCTGGTTGTCTCATTGGGACCAACCTTAAGAACTGAGTTCTGTGTATGTTATCCAAGACAAGATACTACCACACATTGGGCCCTGAAATATGACCCCGCTTGACTTATTAATCGCTTAGACCTCTGTCCAGGAGTTGCAACTAGTTTCTGGCGTTTGTAGGGAAGGTGTTGGCGGCCGTGTATAGTGATGCCCGACGGGGTGGACTATGATGCGGTACAGGCATCGTGGCATGGTGTACCAAGTGGCACTCGAACGGTGGGCTTGGGAACTCTGCGCACATCGTTTGAGGCCATAGCGGAAACTTCGGCCGGACTTCCGTACGGGTTCAACCTCGGATAGGCGATAAACCTGGACTAGGGTCTTGTGTGGTTGACGCTCGTGGCCGACGCCCACGCCAGTGCTTCCGCTTGAAGGTTGCCGAGATGCACGACGTGCATATGGTGCTAAGTGGCGAGAGCGTGTGTGAAGAAGTATACCCCTGCAGGGTGAAATAATCTGTTCGAATAACCGCGTCCTCAGATATGGACTACTTGGAGAACTTATGTGGTTCATAGACAACTGGAAGTGGATACTCTAAAATACGCAAGATAAGCGTGAGTGCTATGGATGGCCTTCTCGTAGGGAGACGGAAGTGGATCCATAGTGGTGTATTAATTAGAGAATATGTGGACTCGTGTGCGCTATCCCACCTCAAAGAAAGCACTTGTAGTCGTAGTATAGGTTAGCCAAGAGTCAAAGCTGGCTTGCTGCAATAAACTCCACAACCCCCTTCATTGATACTGATGCATATGTAGTTAGTTCTGATGTAAGTCTTGTTGAGTACTCTTGTACTCATGTTTGCTTAATTTATGTTTTTGCGGAGGAGACATTAGTCTCATTAGTGGTATAACGACGTGAAGTTCGATGTTGACCGTGTTAGCTTGGAAATCCCAGACAGAGGTCTGGTTCCTTTGGTAGGGTCGTTGTAGCTTTTCAGGCTCCTCCAGCCACTTTTGTAGATGTCTGTATCCAGACATGTTTAACTTCCGCTTGCTTGTTTGAATGCTCTGAATGTTGGGTCTTGTGACCCCTGTTTGTAACATCTTATTGTAATGGCTCTTCCGAGCCTTCTAAATAAATGTTGTGATGTTGTATGGTTATGTTGTGATGCCATAGTTGTATCTATGCATATCGGGCATGTCGTGCGTATGTGTGACGTGCAACGGTATGTATGGGATTCGACACCTAGCTGTGTGCCTTTAGTAGTACTCTTTACGGGGAACTGCCTCTTTGTGCTTCCACCGAGCCTTGGTAGCTTGCTACTGCTCCGGGCACATTGATTGACCGGCATGTATCCTTCTTTGCTGTTGTGTCTGTCCCTTCGGGGAAATGCCTCGCAGTGTAATGGAGTCCCTGTAGCCTGCTACGACTCGTCTATGTGCAGTGAAGACTTTTATGTCCCACGACGTAATGGAGTCCTTGTAGCTTGCTATGACTCGTCTACACACGCTAGAGATCGACACCTACATTGCTGGGTTACGTATGCCTGTCCCTGTATGGATGTGCCACTTGGGTTCTACGACTAGTCATGTCGGCACGGGTTCTTTGACATTTGAATGCTGGCGACACTTTCACATACGTGAGTCAAAAGACGCAAACGGTCCCGGACTAGGTAAGGTGGCAGCCGTGGAGATAACCGTGCGTGAGACCGCAAAGTGATGTGATGTGTTACAGGCTGGATTCTTATGGCTTAGGATCGGGGTCCCGACAGCTTTGGTATTAGAGCTTGACTGCCTATAGGATTACCAAGCCAAACTGGTCGATGTTGAGTCTAGAACTGCTTTAGTTATATAAGGGAATTGATTGTGGAAGGGAACGTAAGGCTCTCTTTACTCCTTTGCTTATGTCATTCTAATTCTGAGTCACCCTCTTCTTTAATCTACGGGGACAAACCGGAGCTCCATCTGCGCTCCGGCTCGGGCAGTCGACACCTTCCAGGCTTCGAGGCGGGGGATGGCGCGTTCCAGCCATTGAGCCACGTGGTGCGTCGGAGCTCCCCCAAGGCCCGGCCACAGCGCGGTGATGACCTCTTTGCCGGCGGTATTGAGCCGCTCCACGCTCCACTCCAGATGGGTCATCCGCATCTCGATGGCATGTCTGATCTCGTCCATGCCCCATGCGGTATCCTCCTCGATGGAGCGACCACACTTCCGGAGGTACTCCCGGTGCTCCTCAACGGCGCGTGCAGCGCGACGCTGAGTTTCTGGGCAGCGCCCTGGAAGAAAGAAGAAGAGAAGGAAAGAAAGGCATGTTGAAACACAAGAAACGGAAAAGGGAAAAGCAACCGGCTAGGGAAGAGAAAAACTGGCACTTACTTTTGATCGCGTCATCCACCCCAAGGGCGAAGTTGAGCCCCGCCTTGTGCTCCGATTCTCGAGTCGCCTCTGATGCGGCAAGGGAACCCCTAACCTCCTCGAGCATGCTCTCGAGCCGGGTCACCTCGCCTTGGAGGGCAGTAGTCCTCAGGGCGGCGTCAGCCGCCTCCTTGACGGCCATCACCCGGGCCTCCACCTCCTTCGCCGCCTCGGCCTTGAGCCGGTCCCGGGCCGCCTCCCCGTCGACCAGTAGTGCGGCCAGCCGGTCAATCTCCTGCATGGCCACCTGGACGTCTCACGCCAGCCGGTCCCGCTCGGAGACAAGACCGGTCCTCTCCTTCCGAATGGTGGCCAGCTCACCTGCAAGACACAACCGGCGTCAGCTGGCTCTCGGGAGCTATGTGCCCCTCCTGTGAAGTGCAACCATCCTTGCACGCACGCCAGCTCCTCCTCCAGGCGATAGAAGCCGTATTTGACGCGGTCGTGGATGGTGACTGCCTACGCGAATAGCTTCTGCCGCAGGGAGGTCCCTTCCTGCCACAAAAAAGCAAAGGTCAAGACACGCCCAAAAGAGATCTGGCCCGGGTGCCTGTCGGCCGGTCAGCCGGACTGCATCTCGGGGGCTACACTCAGTGGGTGCGCTCGCGCGCCCCCACTAAAAATTCTAAGACGAAACAGCCGGCTTACCTCCGCACGATGTAGGGCGGCGTCCGCCACCTCCGCGAGCCGCACCAGCTCCTGCCGGCACCGGTCCAGGACACTCCCCAAGTCCAAGAAGGAAGGGGCAGGGCCGGCGCGCTCGCTAGCGCTTCCTAGTGCGGGACCACCTCCTACATCGACCGCAGGGTCCTCTGAGCCCGGTCACCGCTGCCGCTTGGGCTCACCGTGGCTCTAGCCGCCAGGGGCGGGTTGACGACGGCAAGGGGCCGGGAGTCACTTCCCGCCGACCCCCGCCCCGCGTCATCGCCGCCTCCTCTTCCCGCAGCTCCGACGCATCTGTCGCGACGGAGGGCACCTCCAACTCCATGGCCGCCGCCTACAGTGCCACCTCCGATGCTGCCTCCGGGGTCGCCGGGACCTTCGGCACCTCGGCCCGGGCCGGCTCGGCCGGAGGCGGGGTCACCTCCGGCACCACAGGCCGGGCCGCCTCGGGAGCCGGCTCCGTCGTCACCATCCCTGCCCGGGCCGTCTCCTGTGCAAGCGGGTCCATAGCCGCCCCACGCGGCTCGCTTGATGACGGCCTCGACATGCGGGTTGACTCCGCTGGCGAGTCCGACACCAGTTGAGGATCCACCGACCCCCTCCGACTCTGGCTGCTCGAGGTCCCGGAGTGCGAGGCCCCTCCTCGCGTCCCGGATTTGGAGGCTCGCAGCTCTGCGAGCCTCCTTTTCTCCTCTTGCTGGGTGGCCGCGTGCTCACGGGCCAGCCGGCTGGCAGCATCCGTCGGCTCCCCCTCTGGCTCCTCCTCGTGGAGTTAGATGGGGTCACTACAGCGCCCAAGAACCGGTCATCAACCGGCTCGCGAGGGGGAAGCAAAACTTACACGAAATAAAGAACTTACGCGATAACGAGGGGCAAGGCCCGCTTGGAGCGTGGCGGCGGCTTCCGCGCGACCACCTTCACCCGCTTCGGGCCGGGCGGTGGGGCCGCCGGCCTCCCCTGGGCCGGCCTCTTCCCCTAGCCAGCCGCTCCGGCCGCTGGGGGTTGAGCCGGTCGCTCCTCGCTCCTCCGGTCCTGGCACGTTACGGGAGGAGGCCCGTTCAGAATCATCAAGTCATCGTCATCATCATCATCATCCATCTAGTCCTTGATGGAGGGGCAAGGGGGAACTCACCCACTCCGCTAGGTTCCCCGGATGCGCCGGCTCCTCCCGAGGAGTCCACCCCCTCCTCCGGGGGGCCTCCCGTCTGGTAGTCTTCGAAGTCAGAGTTTTCATGCTCTGCCTCGAAGATCTAAGGGTGCGGGCCGTCCAGTGTGTTCTGTCGCACCAGCAGCTGTGGTCAGCACATCAAAGTAAGTTCTCTAGCTGGCGGCCGGCTAGGGAATATCAAGCGGAAAGAAACCGCCTCGACGAGAAACTTACCAGGGGAGGCCGGTTGATGCGGTCGTACGGTTCCATGCCGAAGGACCATGAGGCGGGCTTTAGCTTGAATGTCATGAGGGCATTCACCCGCTTCGCCACCTGAGCGGACGTCAGCTCAACGGTGGTTAGCCGGCAGGGGTCGCGCCGGCCGGACATGTCACAGATCCGGTGCGGCCTCAGCTGGAGGGGCGACACCCGGCGTGAGATAAAAGCCGCCACCAGGTCGGCAGCGACCAGCCCCTCGGAGATCTTCAGCTGCGTGAGCCGGCCAAGCTCCTCCAAGGCCACGCCGCGCAGGGCAGCCCCCAGCCAGTTCTGCTGGGAGGACTGCTTGTCCTCAAACGGCGGCAGCCGGATGTAATCCATCCTCGGGTCGACGTTCTTCACGTAGAAGAACGTTCAGTGCCAGCCCTTGACGGACTCAATAAGAGAGAGAGAGGAGGGAAGCGAGCGATCCTGTGGCAGCACACCACCGTGGCCCGCAGGCGTCGCTCTTCGAAGGTTTGAGGTAGAAGAGAGGATTGAAGAGTTCGATGAAAGGAAGGATACCAAGGTATCCCTCGCACAACGTCACGAAGGCGGAGAGATAGAGAATCGAGTTCGGTCCAAGGTTGTGCGGATGTAGGTCGAAGGTATCGAGAAGGAGGCGAAAGAAGATACTCACCGAAAGCCGAAGCCCCGGGAGAAGTGCTAGAGGAACACGACGTGTTCCCCTGGCCGTGGCGCGCGTGCGGCCACCCGCTCCTCCGACGGCAGCATGCGCGCGTGGCGAAGCTCGACGATGTCCGCCTCGACCACAAAGGAGCCGGCCTAGCTTCCGCCACGTCCATCGGCCATCACGGCGGCGGTATGGCACGCGGGAGCGGGTGCGTGCTCGGGTGCGGCGGCGCGCAAGGAAGGCAGGGAGACAACAAAGACGGGCAGCAAGGGGGCAAGTGAGGCGCGGCCACGACCAAGGGACGTGGGATTGATTGCGCCCACTCCTTCTGGAAACTCCGCGCGCGCGTGGGTGCCCCTGGGCCAAAACGGCCGCTTCGGGGCGCAGAGGATCTTAGCCTGCGCCCCGAGGCCTACCGGGCAATGCCTAGGTCCTAGCGAGCTAGGCCAAAGCGACGTCTTGTCTCCCGAAAGCGCAGGACCCATCACATCATTACTCGCCGCATGGCATGCCACTTGCCGGCGCGGGTCCGAGGGCGGCGCGCTGGTACCCGAGGCGTCGGGTCCGACGACCAACCCGGCAGCCCCTTCGCCTTCGAGCCGGAGGCGGGTATCGCTGAGGGGAAGCCGCCGGCTCCCCACCGTCTGCCAGACGCGGGCCCCCGCCAGCTTCGGGGACTACTGACGGGGTTATTACCCCTAGGTAGGCCAAAGCAACAGGGTCTTCCCCCTTTCGCTTGATAGAATAACTATGCGGCCGGCTAGCCGTGGCCGGCTGGGGGACGTCCGACACAAGCCGGTGTCTGCTGGCGCCCCAGACGGTTGGTTGATGTAGGATCAAAAGTAGGTCTATGTAGGATCGATGTAGGATCGAAAATAGGTGGCGCTATCGTACATACACGTTTATGGAGTCTTCAACCCACGGAGGGTAAAGGTCACGAGAGTCCACGGAGGGCTCCACCCAAAAGGATCCACGCAGTAGCAACCTTGACTATTCCATACGGCTTCCGTCCACGAAGGACTAGCCTCACTATGGGGTAGATCTTCACGAAGTAGGCGATCTCCTTGCCCTTACAAACTTCTTGGTTCACTCCACAACACGAAGTAGGAGCCTCCCAAGCGACACCTAACCAATCTAGCAGGCACCACCCTCCAAAAGATAATAGGCTCGGTAATGATGATGAACTCCTTGCTCTTGTGCTTCAAGATGATAGGCTCCTCAACACACAATCTCTCTCTCACAGGTTTGGCTTGGTAGAAGAGATAGGATTGGTGGAAAGCAACTTGGGGAGGCTAGAAATCAAGATCCATATGATTGGAGTGGATGATCTTGACCTCAACACAAGGGTAGGTGGTTCTCTCTCAAAAAATCTGATAGGATAGGTATGGAATAGTTTTGAGTGCTTCTCTTTCGAGTGAGTGGTGGTGAAGGGAAGGGGTATATATAGGCATCCAAAAAATCCAACCGTTACACACAAAATGACCAACTCGGTGACACCGATGTGTTCATCTCGGTGGTACCGAAGTGACCAAAAGCTGGCAACTTTTATATCTCGGTGATACCGACATAGGAAACTCTATTGCACCGATAAGGTGACCAACAGTCAGATTTCCAATCTCGGTGACACCGATCCAACATTCTCGGTGAGACCGAAAATGTGAATTTGCGTAATAGAAAGTTGGCAACCTAAACTCGGTGGCGCCGGTATGGAATCGGTTGCACCAAAGTGGCTAGGGTTTGGCAGAGTCTTTCTAGGTACTCGAATCGGTGGCGCCGAAGTGGGATAGTTGGTTGCACCGATTTTGAGTGTTGGGTATAGAACAGACTTTGGTGGGAGAGTTCAGTGGATGTTTTTGGCGACTATCACTTGTGCACGATTGAGCATATTGTTCACCAACAAAACCTTACCCCCTCTTAATAGTATTGGCTTTCCTATGGACTCAAAGTGCTTTCTCACAAATATAAAATGTAGAGTCCTCTTGCTTGAAGCTTGGCCAACCTATTTCCTTGCATCTTGGGGTTTCTCCACAATCTCCTTTTTGCCAATCCTCTCATTGAACATTTCCTGAAATATACTTAGTGGAAACATTAGTTCAATGACTTATATGTTGTTATTAATTACCAAAACCACCAAGGGAGCAAATGTGCTTTCAGTCGAGGAGCCGGCTGGACCTTCGGTCGGCTGGGCATGGCCAGCTGCCTCCGGGCCGGCTCTTCCGTTGACCTTAGGACAGACATGCGACGTCCCGTCCCTCTGCGCGCGGCTACGATGATGCGACGCAACCGGCACGCCGGGCGGCCCCGTGGCTACAGTGGCCGTTGACGCACTGCAGTGCGTGGCTACAGTCCAACCGTCTCGGTCGCTGACCTCGGCGAGCGTGACCGGGCATGGGAACAGTGCCAGCATTCCCTCGCCACTCGGTTACCAGCCTCGCCATGGCTACCGTGTAGCCGACCGTACCGACAACTTCGGCCGGCTGGCGCTAGGCGACGCTAACCCGGTGGCCAGTGCCGCGACAGGTGGGCTAGGGCCAATCATCGGGCGGGCTGGCGGGACCCAGCAGGAGATGGGACCGCTCAGCCGGTGGCCCCTGCAAGCGATGAGACGGCATGAATGGCGGGACCCTCTAGCCAGCCGGAGAGACTGCCAGCCGGTTCCCCGCACCTTTTTACTTAGAACATATTATAAGAGCTGGGGGGTTGGCCTATAAAATCCCCTGAGCCCCCCATGCAACGGGGACGGACCGAGGCCCACACGAACGATCATCCACACACACACAACTCCTTCTAGCAGTGGAGGAAGAGGAGCCAGCTGCCCCTTCTTCCTCCTCTAGACACAGCTCCAGGAGCACTACTGTATCTATACCCATCCATCCAACTAAACCAAGGAGGACTAGGGGTATTACCTCCCCCGGAGGGCCCTAAACCTGGGTACATCGTGTGTCGACACCGCTTGAGCCCGTCGGCGTCCTTCGGCCCCAACCACCTACGATAAGCCACCCTATGGCATCTGTCGTGAGAAAACAACGACACAAGGCGAGTGGAAAATGGAGGCTGTGTATTGACTATACGGATCTCAATAAGGCATGTCCAAAAGATCCTTTCTCCTTGCCATGCATCGACCAGATTGTGGACTCCACTGCGGGCTACGATCAGCTGGCATTCCTTGACGCTTATTCAGGATATCACCAGATCTTCATGTCCAAGGAAGACGAAGAGAAGACCACATTTATCACCCCATGTGGTATGTATTGCTTTGTGTGTATGCCTTTCGGGTTGAAATGTGTTGGTTCAACATTTGCAAGAGCAGTCCAGATTGGTTTTGAGCCACATCTACATAGAAATATGGAAGCTTATATGGATGACATTGTGGTTAAAACCAAGGACAAAGCAACAATCATAAAAGATCTTGAAAGAGACATTTGCGAATCTGCGCAAGATCAACTTGAAGCTCAATCCTGAGAAGTGTGTGTTTTGTGTTCCGTTTGGCAAGCTTCTCGGGTTCTTTGTGTCTCAGTGTGGGATCGAGGCAAACCCCGACAAGATCAAAGCAATTGAGCAGATTGAAGCACCAAGACACGTCAAGGATGTGCGTTGTCATGCCGGCTGCGTTGCGGCTCTAAGTAGGTTTACTTCATAATCTGCTGAGCGCGCCCTGCCCTTTTTCAAAATCTTGAAGAAGGCAGGTCCAATGAACTGGACTTCGGAAGTGGAGGCAGCATTGTAGGATTTGAAGAGGTACCTCTCCTCTCCGCCAATACTAGTCGCACCGAGACCACAAGAGCCGTTGTTGCTATGATTGGCGGCAACAAACCAAGTGGCTAGTGCCACGTTAGTGGCATAGAGGGAAGTCAACGAAGAAGCAGTGACAAAGGTAGGACTGCCAAGCGATGAACCAGGATCTTCCCCGGCAGGGGTTGGTGCCGACAAGTTAGGATCTGTGCGGATGAGCGAAGTCACACAGAAGAAGAACATGGTGGAGTGCCGAGTGTAATTCGTTAGCTCCCTTTTGCAAGGAGCCAGGTCAAGATACTCTCGCATGCAAAAATTTATTTTTGCCCTCCTCATGGCCTCAAGGAATCTGCGCCATTATTTCCAAGCACATGAGATCACCGTCGTCACTCGTTTCCCGCTGCAACGGATGTGAAATCCAGATGCGACCGGAAGGGTTGTGGAGTGGGATTTGGAGTTGTCAAGTTTTGGTCTCAGGTTTGAAAGCACTTCAACTATCTGGAGGAGAGCCTTCACAGAATTCATTGCAAAATGAACTCCAATGGCAGACGAAGAGATCCAAGAAACGACCCTCCCTGGCAAGGAAACAAGCCAAGAATGGGTTATGTATTTTGATGGGGCTTTCTCCCTACAAGGAGCCGGTGCAAGCGTGGTTCTTGTCACACCCACCGGGGAGCACCTCAAGTATGTAATCCAGATGCACTTTCCCCGGGAGAGGTCAACAAACAACACCGCGGAATATGAGGGGCTGCTTGCCTGTCTCAGGATTGTGACAGGCCTTGGGATCAAGAAGCTCATTATCAGAGGAGGCTCACAACTTGTCGTCAAGAAAGTCAACAAGGATTACCAGAGCCCATTGATAGAAGCTTACGTAGATGAAGTAAGGAAGTTGGAGGAGTGCTTTGACGGTCTGCAAACAGAGCATGTTCCTCATGTAGAGAATAGCATTGCAGACGAACTATTGAAGCATGCTGTCCTCAAGTTACGTGTGGAACCATGGAATTTTGTGCTCCAGCTGACTCAGCTATCTATAACACCGTCGGCAAAGCAGAACAAGAGAAGGAAGTTGAATTCTAGCTAGTACTTCCCTGCAGAGCTCCTAGAAGCTGCCAGCAAGGGAGTTGTTGGGGTTGACACCAAGCTTGCCAGGGACAACACGCTCCGACAGGTCCCCAAGCTCTTGCCAAAGAGACAAGCGCCCCTGTGATAGAAGACATGCCTTTAGTCCTTGCCGTCGTGCCTCAGGCTCCGGCATGGGCACATCACACTCTTGAGTTTCTTCAAACAGGAGAACTCCCTCAGGAACAGGAAGAAGCAGAGAAACTAGCCCGTCAGTCTAATATGTACAAGTTTGTGGACGACGTCATGTACAGAAAGAGACCGAATGGTGTGAAATTGAAGTGCATTCCTCGGGAGGAGGGACTAGAGCTGTTGGTAGAGATACATGGAGGCATATGTGGCTCCCACATAAGATCAAGAGCTCTTGCCGGGAAGGCGTTCCGGCAAGGTTTCTTTTGGCCTACTACTCTCCTGGATGCAATGACACTAGTAACCAAGTGTGAAGCGTGCCAGTTCCATTCCAACAAACTACATCAACCACCTCAAGATCTTCAGACAATCCCTCCTTCCTGGCCATTTTTGGTCTGGGGGCTCGACATATTGGGCCCCTTTCCCCGTGATACTGGGGGCTTTGAGTACTTGTACGTTGCAATTGACAAGTTCACAAAGTGGCCGAAAGTGGAAGCAGTGAGAAAGGTGACAACGCAATCAGCTGTAAAGTTCTTTAAAGGACTAATTTGCCATTTTGGTGTACCAAACAGGGTCATCACTGACAACAGCACACAGTTCACAAGCCGCACCTTCATGCGATATGTCCAAGACCTTGGCGGCAAGATCTGTTTTGCTTCTATTGCTCATTCAAGGAGCAACGGCCAAGCGGAAAGGGCAAATGTTGAAGTGCTGCATGGGCTTAAGACAAGAACTTTCGACAAGCTGCACAAGTGCGGAAGACGTTGGGTTGATGAGCTACCGGCGGTTCTTTGGTCGATCAGAATGACACCGAATCGAGCCACCGGCCAGACACCCTTCTCCCTGGTATACTAGGTGGAAGCAGTTATCCCTACGGAACTCAAATACAGGTCACCTCGAGTGCTCACTTATGATGAGCTTGAGCACGAGCATATGCGCCAACATGACGTAACGCTCCTTCAGGAAGATCGTCTTCAGGCTGTTGTGCGAGCTGCACGCTACTAGCAAGCTTTGCGCCGCTACCATAGCCGCAAAGTTCATGCCCGAAGTCTTGAGGAAGGCAACCTTATTCTTAGGCATGTTCAGTCGGCCAAGAATTCATACAAGTTAACGCCGAAGTGGGAAGGCCCTTATCGGGTAGTACGAGTCACCAGGCCTGGCGCAGTCCACCTGGATACCGAAGATGGCATCCCAGTGAGCAACTCCTTGAACATCGAACATCTTCGTAAGTTCTACCCATAAGGCACGGTTTCCGGGCATCCCGGAAACCACATTTTGTACAAGTCTTGTCGGCAAGGCATATCATCCTTTGTACAAAGTTAGCCGCAGACCCTATGCATAGTTGAATAAGATCGAGCGTCCTACAACTCTTGTCGATTTCCATGTTTCCTTACATGCATGTTTATGTGAGATGTTGCATTACACTTATTCCTAGCAAGTGCTAACGAACCGCCAAAGTTCCATACCTCTATTTTCTCTTTTTTATTTTTCTTAAAGGATCAAAGGTTCCCTCGCGTACAAGTTTGCCGGTGGGCATGAGATAGTGTGGACACCTACAGGTGAGTTCAAAGTTGACACCTTGCGGAAAAGAGTACAGCAACAAAAAGCTAAGTTGCAAAACTCTAAGTAAACTTTTACTATGAGGTTATTCTACTTGAATGATTTCAACTTTTGTATGGGAAACCTGCACACGAAGGAACCTTGTCGTGATCAGTTGCGCCCTTGGTCTGTTTCGAGTCCGCTCAACAGTTTAAGTGGCTGTGCTGAAAACGTCGAGGTAACTTGTCATGATTGCTTGCGCTCTTACTCTGTTTCGAGTCCGGTCAGCAGTTTAACTGGCTTCACTAAAAATATAAAGATATCTTGCCGGCAATGGCACCGCCAACAGGCTGCTAAGGATCCGCTCCTCAAAGCGCTTGCGGTAGAGTTGCATACGCTGAAAAGTTTCCGATAAAGCGTAGGGAGTACACCATACAGAGGAAAATCATACAAGAGGAATAACATGCATTCTTTCAAAACACAGACAGTTATACTACATTAAGGAGTTGCCGCAGTTCTGACTTATGATAAAATTGTCTTTGGCATGAAACGGTGGTGACAAGAAAGGTGGAGAAGTTAGTCCCTACGCTCGCCCTCGACCCTCTTGACTTGGTTTACCTTATCGATGATGGGTGCGACAAGTTCCTTGAGGGCCTTGACATCCACGTCCTTCGGCAAGCTATCGATGACGTTGGTGAAGTTGATGCTAGTGTTCTTGTGCACCACTTTGACAAGCACCTTGAGGAGGATGGCCCGACAGAGCTTGCAGGACTTGTTGGCCAAATAGGCCATCTGATCAGAGTGGAGCTGCTTCAGAGCGTCGATTATGCCGTCGAAGAACATGGTCAACCTGGCGCTCGAAGACATCCTGTCGTCAGAGGAGAAGTTGAAGCTTTGCAGACCCAAGGCGGACAACTATGCATCAAGCTTTTTTGCCATGTCCACAAGGCGCTCAGTCCAAATTTACACGCCTTTCACATAGTCATTATGAGAGGCGGCGGTGCTCTTGAGCCAGTCTTGCTCATTCCGGAGATCCTTGCCAAAGCCTTGTCTCAAGCCGTTCTGCTCTCGAGAGACTCCTTGAGCGTAGCCAACTTTAGCTCCAGATCGGCGATGGAATCATTGGCCGAGGAGAGCTGTTTGATCTTCTCGGACATGGTGACCTATATCTCCGTCAAGCTATGGAGACTTTTCTCTCTGTCCGTCTTGAGCGTCGAGATCTCCTTGCCGTGTTCCTCAAGGTCCGCCTCCAGCCTCTTCACCTTGTCGGCAAGTTCGTTTCTGGTGGCCTCTGCAGCTTCGGCAGGATCGACAGCTTCCTTCAGCTTGCCAGCATGGTCAGTGACTTGAGCCTCGAGGGCTTCCTTGTGCTTCTGCTCCAGCTCCTGGGTTTGTTGCCCGACAAGCCTTTCGATTTCTTCATCCTTGCGGCAAAGCTTGTCGGCAAGCGCCCCCTCATGAGCAACGAGGTCCTCTTCATGGGCATCAAGCCCGATGCGGCATTCCGTTAGGCGAGCATCCTCCGCAACAGCCTATTGTGAAGCCACCTCTCATGCCCTCTCAACATTAGACTACTGCAGGAAGAGTTCATTCCAGCCTTCGCCCAACTGCTCCCAAATGGGCTTCAACTCTTTGAAGGCTTCGGCGAACTAGGCTTGGATTTCCTCAACGTGCTTGTGGAAATCCGCCTCCGCCGCATGCATAACTGCCGCCCTGGTGTCCAACCTCTCCTTCCGAGTGCGGTCGAGCGTCTGGAGCTTCTGGAAGTTATCGCTCATGGCTTGGAAGAGTTGTTCTTCCTTGGGATGGCCATTGGTGTACGCCTCGTCGAGAGCTTCGGGTCTGGCAGCAGTGATGACTTTCCCGTCAAGGGTCTCTCCTTCAATGGGCACCACAATGTTTCTCATTCCTGGTGCGTTGATGAACAGGTTGTGACCAGCCTTGAGATATCTGCTCGAAGAGGGGACTTCGGATGTTGACGGCTGATCCTCGAAAATCGTCTCACCGGCGGCCAGGGGATCCATGACCGGCACAGAGCCTGGCTCTGCTATAGCAGGAATGCCATCAGTATGATCATTGGGCTCCTCGTCGACCTTCTTAGTAGATCTCTTGGTGGTGTCTTCCTATGCATCCTTAGCAGCCTCATCAGCGGCGACCCTGGTGGTGTCGACGGCAGCATCCCTGGTGGTCTCCTCAATGATGACGTCGACTCCCATTTGTTTCGTCGAAGGGAGATCTGAAAGCCAGAAATGGGGAAGCAAGATGAGGCCGAGGTTGAAGTTCGAGAAGACAAAAATAATATATAAGGACAGAATGACCAGTACTCTGCAGCAAGTGGTTTTACCTGCACCGAGCCATTGGGAGGTAGCTTCTCCCTCCCCGGCAACTTTGGTCGCCGGGGTAGGGTAGCCGACACCAGTGCATGTCGGCCTCCCCTCAACCTGAATAGGCTCGTCAAGAAAACCCTTGCCGAAGATCCATCTCTTGGCGGCGTAGTCGACGAAGGCGGCACGTTGGGGGCGACCCCCAATGGCCCTCTTTATTGTCGTCTTTGTTCTACAACGCTCGCTAGTGGGAAATGAGTAACGGACTCATGCTAGGGGCTGTGTTGAGGACTGCGTTGTGGGCTAGATTCCAGGCTGATGTTGATGAGCTCTGGCGCACTTGTGGTGCTCACCGGCAGGTCACCGCTCGTTGAAGTCTTTGCCCTCTTCGCCGTCCTTTGCGCTAGCGTTTCCGAATCCCTGCGGAGACATGCCAAAGCGAGACAAACAAGTTAAACGAAGCTAGATATTCAGAGGATAAAGGAGAATGTATGGTGGGGTCCTTACTCTTCTTCTTCCGAGGTGAAGGCGGAGAGATCATAGTCCACCTCCGCCATGGTGTCGGGAGAAGGAGAAGGAGCGGTCCTGGGTCGCTTAGCTGTGGCTGGAGCGGAGGGTTGCTGTTGAGCTTCTTGCCGATGTGCACTCTTGCCAGGCGCACCCTTGCCGGGGGCTGCACTCCTTGAGGAAGGTCGGAGAGCTGGGGCACCGGAGGAAGCTTTTCGAAGGATGCGCTTCTTCTTCCTCTCGAGAGCTGAGGGCTCCTCGTGCGACTGCTCTTCAGCTGTTTCTTTGCCGGAAGGACCCCCAGCAGCAGTGCCACTCTGTTCTCTAACAACCTCACCCTGCCCGGCAAGTTGTTCCTCCGATACCACTTCTCCTTCACCGGTTTCCTCTTCTATGAAGCCTACGCTACTGGTCTCCGCGGCAAGATTTGCCTCCTCCACCCTACTGGAGATGTGCGCCATTTCTTCTTTAGTGGTGCCGTGATGAGGTTTGTATCTTCCCGAATGGCCTTCTCCGACAAGCTGTCAAAGAACTCATGTACCCGTTCTGCGGACGGCTCTTCCCAAGTTCCATTAGGGCCATGAGCGTTACACACCGGCATCATGGCGAGGATTGAAGCTAGAGCAGAGTTGTTGCACAGGGGGATCACACCAACCGGCAACTTATGTCTCACGTTAGACCTGAACAACTTTCGACAGAGAGATGCATGCTGCATAACCATCAAGTTATTGTTCAAGCCTGGGCGCAGCCTCATGATGTCTGTCGCATTCCTGAATTCCCAGGCTGGCCTCCCTTTGCTCTGCAGAGGGGCCATGCGCCAGCGAAAAAAATCAGCCTCGACAACCTTGAGGCGATGGATCTTGGTGATTGCAACTGCGAGCCTCTCATCGTGAATGTTGAAGTTGCTCCAGCCGTCACCACACACCATTTTTGTTTGTCAGGGCAAACAGAAGGGTTGTGGATCTTCCTTCCAAATCCAGCACCACCTGGCCCACCATTCATCCCACTTATCGTGGAAAGCTCCGGATGGGTATATTTCCTTGTTCCATGCCCTTGGAATCCAGGCGATAGAACCAGAAAGGTCCTCCCTCTTGGATACGGGGAATGAAGTAGTGGCATAAGAGGGCAGTGTTTGGGACTACCCCGCCAAAAGTTTCGCAGAGATGGGCGAAGACGCACATACATGTTACAACATTCGGCGTGAAATCCAAGAGATGGAATCCTTATGTGTACATGATGTCATTGAAGAAATTAGAAAACAGGGGATACAGCCCGCAGTAAAAATAATTGGAAAAGAAGGGGAATTTGTCAGGGCCGCCCTTGGAAGAACCGGGACTCACGCGGGTACCACTCTTGTACCGCTCCTTCAAGGCATTCGCGTCGAGCATCGGAAGGAAGACGATGCACTCCTTACGCATCTTCGCCAGATCTTTCTCCATGGCGGCTGTGGGAGCAAAGGCTAGGAACGGAGAGAGGGCGGAGGCGGAGGTTGAGTGGGAGAAGCTCTGCTTCAGGCTTGAGGAAGGAGATGACGGCAGTTTCTAGATTGGAAAAGACACGGGGTAAATGAGCAAGTGCCTCTGCAGGTCCTTTTTATGGGGAGGACACGAGGCTGCTCTTTACTAACCAACGGGGAACACCTTCACGAGCGTGTTGCCATTACAGCTGCTCCGCGCACGTATCCCACGTCGTGCACTTAACGCGCGTCATGGGGAGGCGCAGTAAACAAAATGATTACAACTGCAGGCTCCCGCCACACGTGCACGTGCACTCTTTGGGCCTAGCCCAACAACACCTCACACCCGTGTGTGGCCTAGGCACGAGGGCTCCTGTCGGTTTACTAAAGTTTGGGATTTTAGTACCCCATACTTGTGCAAGGGCAGGTGTAGCCACACGAGCGGCAAGGCCCGCCAAGGGACTGCTAGAAGAAAATACAAAGACAACGTGGATACATTCAAGTTAACAAGAACAAGACCGAAGGCCAAGGCTGGAACCCTAGAAAGATCTTACCGGGGTGGCTTGCGGAGCCCCGGCAAGGAGTGCACCCGGAAAGACCTCACCACCCTCCCAGCGTAGAGACCAGGTGTCAATCCTCCAGGGTACGTGTCGAGGCGCTGGCGATGAAGAGGCTAAGCGGTGCCGATGGGACGATCTCCTGTCCTATCCCGTAGAAGGTCAGGGAAACCTGATGGAGCATTAAATGCATTTGTCCTACACCATCAGTGTAGGTATGATAACACTGTAGCATTGTACACCTTGTGCATACACTGTACACCATTGTTGGGATCCCCTTAGTCATATAAAAGGAGGCCCAAGGCGTTATGAGGGAGAGATCCTTTTCTTCCTCCTTCTGGCTCACACACGTAGCAGATTTCATAGCGCTCTTGTAGCGAGAACCCTAAAAACACCCATAATACTCTAAATCGGAAGCAGGGTTTACGCTTCTCAGCGGCCCGAACCTTGGTAAAATCTCCCCTCACGTCGTTCGTCTTATCTGCTCGTTGCGCATACCGTCTCCCCGTTGAACCACAAAGGGATCCACGCGATCCCATAGGTGTCGCACATCGACAGTTGGTGCATCCAAACCTCATGATATGATCACACATAAGCCTTATTATATCTTCCTCAAAACAACCGCCATACCTACCTATTATGGCATTTCCATAACCATTCCGAGATATATAGCCATGCAACTTCCATGGCTTTTGTTTTGATGATTTGAGCATTCATTGTCACATTGCTCTACATGATTGTAAGATAACTAGCATGATGTTTCCAGGGCTTTTCTATTTTTTGATCCCTTTCCTACGATAGATCACTACACATCATTCATATAGAGTCATATTTTCTATGTATCGAGTTGTAATCTTGAGTTATAAGTAAATACAAGTGTGATGATCATCATTATTCATTTTTAAAGCATGTCCAAGTGAGGAAAGGATGATGGAAACTATGATTCCCGCACAAGTTGGGATGAGCCTCTAGATAAAGAAAAAAAGAAAAAGAAAGAGAAAGAAAAGGAAAAAAGAAAAAAAAAGTAAAAAGTAAAAAATGATGAGAGACAAAGAGAGAAGGGGCATGCCAATTCCACACTTGTGCTTCAAAGTAGCATCACGTTTTTCATATAGAGAGTCTGCTATGTTGTCACTTTCATATACTAGTGGGTATTTTTCTTTATAGAGTTAGATGCACACCCACTTAGTTTTCATATTGAGCTTTCATACACTTATAGCTCTTAGTGCATCTGTTGCATGGCAATCCCTACTCCTCACGTTGATATCTCTTGATGGGCATCTCCAGAGCCCATTAATACATTGAGTTGATGCGAGACTTTCTTCTCCACTTTTACCCCTTTGAAACCTACCACCGCATCCTATGCCATCCATCGTGCTATATCCATGGCTTGCGCTCATGTATTGCGTGAGAGTTGAAAATGTTGAAGCGCGTTAAAAAGTATAAACCATTTGCTTGGCTGACACCGGGGTAGCACATGATTTATACATTGTGTTAAGAAGACAGAGCATGACAAGGCTATACGATTTTGTAGGGATAGCGTGCTTTAGCCTTGATATTTTGAAAGGCATGATTGTTTGTTGGGTTGCCTCAGTATTAATGTCTTCATGTCAAAACTAGACAATTGGTTTGAACCACTCATGTCTTAATATTCAAGCCATCATTAGATATATGATCAAGATTGTGCTAGGTAGCATTCCACATCAAAAAATATCTTTTTTAGCATTTACCTACCCGAGGACGAGTAGGAATTAAGCTGGGAGATGCTGATACTTCTCCATCGTATATATAATTTTTGATTGTTTCATGCCAATATTATACAACTTTCACTTACTTTTGGCAACTATTTATATGATTTATTGGACTAAGCTATTGATCGAGTGCCAAGTGGCAGTTCCTGTTTTCTGTGTGTTTTTTGTTCTGCAGAAATTCCATATCAAAAGAAGTCCAAACGTGATAAAAATTTACGGAGATTGTTTTTGGAATATTTGTGAATTTTGAGAAGTTGAATCAATGCAAACGGAGGCCCACAGTGGGCACGACATACCAGGACATGGACTAGGGACCAGACGTGCCCCTGGTGGAGGGTGTCCACCCTGTAGGTCGGTTGGAGCTCTCCTTCAGGCACAAGAAAGATAATTTTTGGGTAAAAATCCCCTCAAAATTTCAGCCAATCGGAGTTACGGATCTCCGAGAATATAAGAAACGATTTTCGGCCAGAAAACAAGAACGCAAAACAAAAGAGAACAGGGAGGGAGGTCCAATCTAGGAGGGGCTCCCGCCCCTCCGCCGCCATGGAGGCCATGGACCAGAGTGGTAACTCTCCTCCCATCTAGGGGGAGGCCAAGGAAGAATAATAAGGAGGGGTCTCTCTCCCCCTCTCTCTCCCGGTGGAACCGGAACGCCGTCGGGGCAATCATTGCGCGGCGATCTACAACAACAATCTTGCCACCGTGAACACCAACTTTCTCGCCCTCTTGGAGCGGTGTAACACCCCCCTTTCCTGCTAAAATCTCTACTTAAACATGGTATTATTTCCCAATGATATTTGGTTGTCCTATGATGTTTGAGTAGATCTATTTTGTCCTATGGGTTAACTATGGCATGATGTTATGGATGTCAGTCGTATGTTGATATGGTGCTGTCCTATGGTGCCCTCCGTGTCGCACAAATATGAGGGATCCCCACTGTATGGTGTTGCAATATTTTCATGATTTTCCTATGGTGGGTGGCGTGAGTGACAGAATCACAAACCCGAGTAGGTGGGTTTTTGCGTATGGGAGTAAAGAGGACTTGATACTTAATGCTCTGGTTGGGTTTTACCTTAATGATTTTAGTAGTTGTGGATGCTCACTAGAGTTCCAATCGTAAGTTCATATGATCCAAGTACAGAAAGTATGTTATCACATGCCTCTCCCTCATTGCATATAACAAGTATCTATCGTATCACATTCAATTGCCTATGGACAATCTTTCTCTCGCGTTACACCAAAAGCTTCCTACAAAACTATTTACTTTTACTGCTCTTTTATTAAAACAACACCTAACTTTTATTTCCACATTCTTTATTATCTTGCAAAATACTTACAATTTTATTCCCGCATAGTAGTTTCATACTTGTTCTAGGTAAAGCAGGCATTAGTGTGCGTAGAGTTGTATCGGTGGTCGATCAAACTTGAGAGAATATTAATTCTACATTCAGCTCCTCGTTGGGTTCGACACTCTTACTTATCGTAAAAGGCTACAAACGATCCCCTACACTTGTGGGTTATCACTTCTTTTGTAGTTGTGGATGCTTGCGAGAGGGGTTAATCATAACTAGGTTGTTAGTACTAGTAAGAACATCACCTTAGCACCGGTCCACCCACATATCAAATTATTAAAGTAGCGAACGTGAATGAACTCACCATGATGAACATGACTAGACAGAAATGCCCATGTGTCCTCGGGAGCACTTGATCAATATAAGAGTACTTTTAGGCCTGTCCTTCGCTACAAAAAGGATTGGGTTACCTTGCTACATGATTGTTACTATTGTTACTTGTTACATATTATGAATTATCTTGCTACGAAACTATCTACTACTGTTACTCACAGCACTTGCACATAATACTTTGCTGAAAATTGCTTATCATTTCCTTCTCCTCGTTGGGTTCGACACTCTTAATTATCGAAAGGACTACGATTGATCCCCTATACTTGTGGGTCATGAGTGATCTGCGTTGGGTTTTCCATGAAGAGGAACGGGTAATCGCAGCACAAAGTGGCTAAATATTTCCCTCAGTTATGAAACCAAGGTTTATCAAACCAATAGGAATACCAATGCTCAACCGTCTTTAGCGGCTGCACACAAAGGAACAAATAACTTGTACCCAACGCCGACAAGAGGGTTGTCAATCCCCTTGATCTCGTTATTTGCAAGCAATTGAGTTGTGTAAATAATTGTAGGTAATAATAAAGTGCAAAATAAAATTAAAGGTAATAAATAATAACAAGGTAATGATAACGTCTGTGAATATGTAAGTGAATAGACCCGGGGACCGTAGAGTTCTCTAGTGGCATCTCACATAAGCTAAGCACACAGCGGGTAAACAAATTAGCATTGGGCAATTGATAGAAAAGCGAATAGTTATGTGATTTTCACAGCAATGATTATGTGTATATAAGCATCACGTCAATAAGCAAATAGGCCGACTCAAGCCTGCACCTATTACTATTACACCACCCATCGACTAGTATCCAACATGCATCTAGAGTATTAAGTAAAACAAAGTAATGCTTGGAGAACATTGACATGATGTAGCCTTAGTAGCAACAACACAAAGATGCAACTTGTCCCCTTCTGTCACTGGGATATACAAACTCGCCAGGTTGAACCTACTACAACGCACCACTCCCACCGAAGAAGTATCAATCTAGTTGGCCAAACTATCTCAATAGATCGGAGAGCATTACTAAGCTATGATGATCATGCAAATAAGAACCATAGTAATCAGATTTGACTGAAATAATTTTCATGAATAATCTGAACATAAACTCACAATTCATCAGATCCCAACAAACACACCATACAAAGGGATTACATCAGATAGATCAAGGCAAATGTGCAATGAACATTGTATTGAAGATTGAGAGAGTGAGAGAGATTGCCATCTAGGTACTACCTACGGACCCATAGGTCTGTGGTGAACTGCTCACACGTCATGGTGAGCGCGGCAATGTTGATGAAGAGGCCCTCCGTGATCGATCTACCCTCCGGTAGGGTACCATAATAGAGGTGTAGATGGCCTCCCATCAGAACAGAGACTTGCGGCGGTGGAAAGGGAGCTCTTCTGGTGTTTTTAGGATAGATGTGAATTTATAGGCCAGAGAACGACATCGGGAGAGGTGCCTAGGGGCCACCACATATCTGGTCGCGCCCCCTTGGTTGCGCGGCCTAATATGTGGTGGGGCCCTGGTTCATCTTCCGACATTGGTTCGAAGCTTCTAGCTCTTGTATTGGTCTAGAAAAATCGTCAAAAAGTTCCGTGGCAATTGGACTTCATTTGGTAGTGTAACTCTGAAAAGGCAAAAACAAGCAGAAAACATCAACTGGCACTGGGTCAATAGGTTAGTGCTAAAAAATACTATGAATTGGTAGATAAATACCCAAAAAGTATCCTAGAATGATAATATATCACCATGGAACAATAAAAAAATATAGATATGTTGGGGACATATCAGCATCCCCAAGCTTAATTCCTACTTGTCCTCCAGTAGGGAAATGATAGAAAACAATTTTTTTGATTTGACATGCTACCCATTATGTAATCTTAAGTATGTGTGCTCATTGAGAAATTATAGATTAACAAATAGCAACATAATAATATTTATAAGTACAGGAAATAAAATCATTGATTTTTCAAAGTATACAATCTCAAAAATGTTTACGCTATTCATCTTATTATATTAGATGGGATGACTCCATCTTGATCACATAGATACAAATGTTAAGCACCACAGTGTCCAATTGAGGCCATTGGATAGTACTTTTTCAATATGCATCAACTTTTTATTCCTCACGCAATACATGAGCTTGGAAATAGCATATAGGTGGTATAGAGTATGATGGTTGGTATCAAAGGGTTAAAAAGTGGAGAAGATAGTCTCATATCAACTAGGCGTACCAACAAGCTATTGAGATGCTCATCGATAGATGTCAATGCAAGGAGTAAGGATTTCCATGCAAATTATGCACTAGAGCTATAAGTGTATGATAGCTCAACTGAAGCTAAGTGGGGTGTGCATCCAACTTGCTTTCTCATGAAGACCTCGGGCATTCGAGGAAGGCCGTCATCGGAATATACAAGCCAAGTTTATTCTATGAAAAGTTAATTCCCACTAGCATGTGGAAGTGTCAACATAGGAAACTCTCTATATGAGGAACATCGTGCTGCCTTGAGGCACACATGTGGTAAAGGATAGTAGCAAAGTCCCTTCTCTCTTTTCTCTCATTTATTTATTATTATTAGTTTTTTACGGTGGGCTTTTCTCCTTTTTTTGCCTCCCCCATATTCTCTTTTTTATATGGTGGGCTCATTTGGCTTCCCCCATTTTTATTTCATTTTTCGTTCGTAGTCTCATCCCTACTTTTGGGGGAATCATAGTCTCCATCATCCTTTCCTCACTAGGACAATTCTCTAATAATAATGATCATCACACTTTTATTTACTTACAACTCAACATGAAGGACTGATAGGAAGATATGACTCTATATGAATGCCTCTGGCAGTGTACCAGGATGTCCAATGATCTAGTGTGACATGTATAAAAATATGAAGAACAGTGGCTTTGCCACAAATACTATGTCATCTCTATATAATCATGCAAAACATTATGATGATGAACGAACTAGCCATGTGAAGTGACGCTGGAATTTGCATGACAATATATCTTGGAATGGCTATGGAAATGCCATAATAGGTATGTATGGAGGCTATTTTGAGGGATATATAATGAGGCTTATGTGAAATAGAGCGTATCATGTCACGGGGTTTGGATGCACCAGCGAATATTTGCACCGATCCTCGAGGTGAGAATGGGCTATGCACGGTACTGAAGAGGCTAGCAAATATGAGAAGGTGAAGATGCGTATGTCCATGGTGTCACATTAGTTATAAATAACTCACATACTTATTGCAAAGTTTTATTAGTTTTATCACAATCAAAGTACTCGTCGCATGCCCCAAGGGAGGAGGTTGGTAGCAGTTAACCATCGCGCACCCCCGACTCGAGACAACACTCGTATTTCAATGAGGAATATAAATGCGCACACATCATCACCATGCCTCTTTAATTCTTTGATGAATTGTGACAGCCCAAGTGTTGTCCCTACCTTATTTGGCATGTAATCCATGTGTATGAACCTTGTGTCATGAGCTATGTGACGTCTTGCACCTTGTCCCATGTGATGGATTTGCATTCATGCATCATGGCATCCATCATTTCATCATCATGCCTTTCATCATGCTTGCTTGTGTGTGTGTCTTGTATTGGTTCATGTATGTGATGTGCCTTGTGTGGTTTTGGCCTTGAGAGTGGTGGTCTCCATGTGTGCTACTTCCTCCTCCTCTCCCTCTGTTTTCTTCCTTCTCTCAAACCTTTATTCTTTACCTTTCATTCTTGTTTGATTTTCTTGACAGTTTTCAAGTTGCTTTAAAATTCCTTTAAAAATGCTCAAGAGGTGGCCCTGATGTT
Organism: Hordeum marinum; assembly: GCA_022496015.1. NCBI lineage: Eukaryota > Viridiplantae > Streptophyta > Magnoliopsida > Poales > Poaceae > Hordeum > Hordeum marinum. Next base: position 62,576,935 of record CM039673.1, read on the forward strand.
CTTATGAATATTGGAGGTGAATCATTTGTTGTTAGAAAATATTTGGGTTTTTGAAACTATTTAAAAACAGGGGTTGATTAATTAAAGTAATGAAAATAACTTTGCAAATAATTATCCTCATATTTTTATTAATATGAGCACATTATTTCCTTCCCAAACTATTTTTTTATTTTCTCTAAAAACCTTTTTTATCTCCCTGAGCATGTCTTTCTTTAAACCTGTTTTATTTTAATAGGAAATGCCTTTTCCTTTTTTTCCTGAGAGAGAGAGCCAGCAGGTCCGAGTGGGCTCACCTTCAGTGGCCCACGAGGCCCAGCAGGTAGCTAACAGCTACCTTCCCCCGTCCTCCTCCGTTAGGCGCGCAGAGAGAGAGCAGAGCAGCGAGGTGCGCGTCGCGTCACTGTCCGACGCCGTTAGCGCGCACGTCGAGGCCCTATTTAAGCCTTGGCGTCCGTGCCCCGCGCTAGGGTTCCCTCTGAATTCTCCCTCGCCGCCGCCATCAACTCCTTCTTCCTCCTCCTTCTTCCCCTCTGCTCTTCCTCTGTCGTGGGTTCAGAGAGAGCGTCAGGTAAGTCAGTGAGAGGAAGCTCGCCGTCGTCGCGCCTCTGGTGGTGCTCGTCGCCATCGGAGATGGTGGGGAGGACCCTGGTGCCGTCGCCGTTCCGTTCCGGCTGCTAGGGGGAAGCCTAGCTCCTCCGCAGCGACGCCCCGTCGTCGCCGTCGTTCGCAGCAGTGAGGTGTCGCCGTCGTCATCTTCTCCTGCGTCCCCTCCGTTGCCGTCGCGTCCCCGAGCTCTTCCTCCCCTCCGTCGAGCCCGTGTCGCCGTCGTTCGCCCTCGGTGAGCCTTCGGTAGCCCTGTCGCATGCCCTCCATCTCGTCGTAGTGTCGTCGCTGCCGCTAGAAAGCTCCCTGCTTGGGCTTGCCTCCGGTCCCCCTCGTCGCGAGGCAAGGTGCGGGATGGAGCGCCCGTAAGTCCCTGTTTCGATTCCGCCCATCCGCATCGCCGGAGACCCCGTGTGTTCGCCGAAATCGCGTCGTCGTTAGCTCTGTTGCCGCCGTTGTGCTCTGTTTCTTCAGTTTCGTCAGTGATAGCGTGTGCGCATGTGTATTAGAGGTCTACAATCCCCCTTCTGGTAGGAATCGGCGTCGTAGCACAGTGGTAGGTAGTGTGCGCTGAGTGCAGGGGGTCTGGGGTTCGATCCCCTTCTCCCCCCCTTTTCTTTTGCTTCCTTTTTTTGTATTTTCTTTCTCTCTTTCTTTTCTTAAATTGTGTGTGTATGTATGCATGTATGTATGTGTAGATTCAGGGTAGTGTATTTGATTTTTTTGTCATGCATATATGGTGGTGTGTGAGTGCCCTTGCATGTATAACATGGATATGTGTGTGTATACACCTAGTGTATACATACACATACGTGTGTGTGTTGTGTGAGTGTGTGTGTGTGTCGGTGCATGTTTGCACATGCACTTGTGGTGTGTTGGTGTGGTGTGTGTGTGTATGCGCCCATGTGCATATACACCCATGCATGTGTATGTATGTAATGTATGTTGTGTGTGCTTGTGAGTGTGTGTGTGGGTCATATGTGTGTATGTGCCCTTGCACATACCCACATATGAGTGTAGTGGGTGAGTGCACGCATAGTGTGGTGCTATGTGTGTTACACACACACACATGTGTAGGTGTGCTAGTGAGTGGTGTGTGTAGGGTGTGTAGTGCACCATGTAGTGTGTGCTTGGCTCATGGGGTGTGCATGTCATGTATGTGAGTGAGTGGTGTGTGTATGTATACATACACTCATCCATGTGCATGTAGCTCCATGTGTAGGTTTTACCTTATTTGAGCATATCAGCATGGACTCTTCTCTAGCTAGTTTCATCCTTGTATTTGATGCTATGACATGTTAACATGTTACTAGGATGCTATTTAACCACTTCCAACATGTACCAATAGCCTACATGTCATTTTGGGTCCATTTCCTTGCATATGCATTAGTGACATAAGTCACCAATAATATATAGGTCAAATTTCGACCTAGCTTTTCTCCTACTTGCTCCAAACAAGTATAGGGGTATGAGTAATGCATTTGGGGTAGAATCAACCCATGTATGCACCTGTGAATTCATATTTGACTTTGGGGCCACTTGACAAAACTGCATTTTTAAGCTGTGATGCCCTTTTGTCTTTTTCTTATGAATTAATCTATGCATGTTTTTAAGTTCTTGCCAACAAGAGATTGATAGTTAAAGTGGCTATGAACACCCCTGTATTTTTGTTATTAGTGCTAAGTCACCAGATCAGTGGGAACCATGCTGTTTAGTTGGCTACTTTCTGTTACTGTTCATCCTCCTTAGAAATGGCTAAGTCTGGAGATTCTGCAGTTATTGTTTTGCCATGAAGAGTGGATTGTATCAAGTGTTGTGTTGTGAATTTAACCATGTTCAGTGTTAGGTATTTGTATTAGATATTGTCATCTACCATCCTAGTAATTTGCATGCCATTTGGAGCTTTCTAACATAATTTACCAGTGCTTCTAACTTGCTACTTTGTTAACCCAGATTCCAGAAAACTGGAATTTTCACTAAGTCCCTAAAAACCTGTTTCATCATGCCTACTTGACAGCTCCATGCATAGTGATGTGTAGCTCTTTTGCTTATTGAATAGTTGGATGAATTTGTGTGTGTGTGGTGTAGTTTATGTCCATGACTTGTTTGTGGCCGTAGAGTTCCTGTAGCAATAGTTGTGAGCTTTTCAAATTGCTATGTTGCTGTTTTGTGGCAGGTTGAGTGCTATGTTGTTTTGTGTGTTGTGGGAGCTATACTCAATGGAATTGAGTTATTATTGAGCCTATTGTGATTGGTTTTTCATAACCTATCCAGTGGCTACCTTGGAATGCCAAGAATTAGCCCAGGTATTTGGTGATCTTGTGTATCTCGAGTACCGTAGCTCCGTTTCTTGCGATCCTTATATGTATTTTCATCGATTTTGCATGCTGCATCCATATTTTCCATGTTCATGCATGTCTAAATAACTTAACGTGAGGTTCTGTCCAGATCCATTAATAAATAACTTTGCATGTGAAACATGACTAGTTTAGGTTTGCCATGTTATAATCCTTCATTAAATGGATCATGCATCATCTTGGTTGTGCATTGAACCTTGGTTGGTTATTTATTTGGTGTTTCTCTTGGGTAGACGCGAGTGTCCAAACTGAGTTTGAGGACCCTGGAGAGTACCACTACGAGGATCCCGCTACTTGTTCAGCTGAAGAACCAACAGGCAAGATGATCGTACCCGGATCCCAATATTATCTTTGCTTGCTAGTTTCTTGTTCTTATCATTACAATTGCACTAACTACCACATGATATCAGCCCCCATGTTGCCATGACAGCCTCTAACCTCCACATCCCAGCAAACCATTGATTGGCTAAGTTACCGCTGCTCAGCCCTCTTATAGCGTTCTTGGTTGCAGGTTGTTCCATGTGATAACATGGATTGGATATCACCATAAATTCTGTCATTTAATTTAATGCACATATATATCTGGTATTGGTGGAAGGCTTGGCCTTTTGCTAAGTGATTTGTTCCACTCGTGCCGCCATTAGTTCCTTGTTACCGGTGTTATGTTTTCCATATTTTGCGCTCCTAACACGCTTGGGGTTGTTATGGGGACCCCCTTGATTATTCGGTTGAGATTAAAACTTGTCTAGCAAGACCCAACTTTGGTACTACATTTGCTAATAACTAATGAACTTGCATAGCGTGTTGCAAACCCATGGATAATTAATGAACCCCCGGGCCAGTGCTCCTCATGAGTGTTGGTCCAAACTAGAGTTGTGTGCGGGGCCAACCCGGGGCAACTCGGGAGATTTCTATCAGGCCACCGTATGATGTGCTTATCAATCGTGTCCTGAGAACGAGATACGCGGCTCTTATCAGGTTCGTCGACACGTCGGGTGGTCTTGCTGGATTTGTTTTACCTTATCGAAAGTCTTGCGTGTGGGGTCTGACTTTCTTCGGGTTTACTCGAGGTGTTGGCCTCCTTTCGAATTGTCTATGTCGCGAGAACCGCATTCAAGACTATTCCCACGGAGTGTCGTTATTTGTGATGGACTAGTTGGAGCACCCCTGCAGGGTTAAATCTTTCGGAAAGCCGTGCCCGCGGTTATGTGGCAACTTGGATACTTGTTTAACACCCGATTATAGAAAACTTGCAGTAAACTCTAATTAAAAATACACCAACTGTGTGAGTAATCAGGATCGTCTCTGCTCGTGAACATGAACCGAGAGAGAACACGATGGGGTTATGATTGACGTAAGTAAGTGTTCTGGATCTCTTAGAGATCATTCTAGATTCGATCGTCTACGTAGGCCACTCATTTTTATTTCATGTTGCGTAAGCTAGCCACCATAAAATGCTTAGTGCTGCTGCAACCTAAACATCCCCTTCCTTCCTAAAGCTTAAATAGTCTTGGTACCCGGGCACATGATAGCTGAGTCCTCTGTGGCTCACAGTTTACTACAACAATCCAGGTACAGGATCAGATGAGTTCGTGCAGGATGATCTTACTCAGCTCCAGTGGGAGTTTGATGAGGAGAGAGGTAGGATGTACGTGACATATCCGAATGAGTAGAGGACCTGGTCGTGATCCTTGGGACAGCTTGATAGTATCATTTGCAACTTCTTTTATCGTTTGATTTCGTCCGTAGTTGGACCCTGTGTTCAACTTGATGCTATGATTTGAGTGACATTGTAAGTAGCATGTGGCGAGTGTAAGCCAACTTGTATACTCCTCTCATTCAGTATTGTATGTTGTGATGATACTATTCTTGCTAACGGCAAGATGCGCCTCTATCCCTTGTGAGGCCCTCGTGCCTTAAACGGATAGGCGCACATCTTGGGCGTGACAAGTTGGTATCAGAGCCATACGACCATAGGAGCCTTTGCTTGTTCGAACTTGGCCGAGTTGTATCTAGTAAAACCATTTTGAGTCTAGTTATATCGGAGAGTAGGATTCTTTTTACTCCTCTTCTATGCTCTGGTGAGGTTCCCGACTTAGGAATTTTAATTCTACTCCTCTTCTCGCTCAAATTTTTTTTAGGATCATGCGGGTATTTTGAAATCTATATGATGCCGATGTGACAGGGTTCTGTCTTGGTGCCTCCTGTCTGACTTGATTTCTTTCAGGGAGTTGAGCTCCGAGGAATGTTGGCACATCGTTATCATTCAGCTTCCTTGATATCTCAGGACGGAGAATGTTCGAAATTGCTTCAATACTTATCGTGGTGAGATAAGGTCGGAGTCACCCAGTACTGGGGAGGCGTCCGGGGTACCACCATGGTTTAGTATCATTGTGAGTTCGAGGATTTGAGATTAGATGAGTTTGCGAAATGTCTTGAATTATGGTGTGGAAGGTTGCGGATGCAGTCGCAGCTGATTGCCTAGGGCAGGTTCCTGATTCCGCAACCCGAATCGCATAAACAAGAAAGTTTTCGGAAGTTAATAGGTGGGAAATCTTGTAGTCATCTAGGATCATCTTCTCCAGATGTATTGGGCATGTACATTTGTTCTGAGCGCTTAGCTCAATACTTCTTGTGTTATTGCAAGTAGCTTATTATGTCTAACGATGTTATCATGATCCGAAGAAGCATTCTTACTAATTTTTCAGTAGGAAGGCTATGTGTGTTGTTCAATTATTTCAAGCATTTGATTCAGCTTATGTTTCATCTTATCAATGAGGTGCTGATGCGTTTTTGTCCATCTTCAAGATGGCTCCACCAACTCGCAGCAATCCGGGTCGTGGTGAGGAGCAGACTGATGTTCCACCACCACCCCCGCCACCGCCTCCTCCGGCTCCTCCTCCAGAAGCTTGGCAAGCTGTGATGGCCGCAACCAATGCAAACACTCAGATGTTGCTCAGGCTGTTGCAAGAAAGGGAGCAGGGTCAGCAGGGTTTTCAAGGCAATTTTCAGAATCAATTGCAGTTTGCGACACTCAATCAGTTCCTTGCCAACCAGCCCAAGACTTTCACCTGTTGTGAGCAGCCTCTAGATACTAATGATTGGCTTCGTGATATGAGTAAGCATTTTGAGTGCAGCAATGTCAGGCCAGAGGACTTTGTCAAGTTTGCATCGTTCCAGCTGAAGGGTCAGGTAGCTGATTGGTGGCACCAGTACAAGGATTCCAGGGGCGATCGTGTTGTTACTTGGGACGATTTCCGTCGTGACTTCAGGGCTCATTACATTCCGACAAGCTTTGTCAAGGAGATGCGTGATAATTTCAGGCACCTGAAGCAAGGAACCAAGTCAGTCTACCAGTACAACATTGAGTTCCAGAATCTAGCTCGTTATGCCAAGCAAGATGTTCCAGATGATAAGGCTATGATCTATCAGTTCAGAGGTGGTCTCAAGGATGAGCTTCTGCCAGGCCTTGTTCTTCAAGAGCCTCGTGAGTTTGATCAGTTCTACAACATGGCTTTGAAGACTGAAGCAGCTCAGCTCAAGTTGGAGAACTCCAAGAAGCATTCAAGGGATTCATATTCTTGTTCTTCTGGCTCTCAGATGGTTCCTAAGAAGCAGAAGTATTGGGCGCCAAATCCTCTTCCGTTTCGTCCTCCTTAGCAGCAGAAGCAGTTTGGTGGTCGTGGTTCTTCCCACCCACCCAACCCAGGTTACCAGTAGAAGAATCAGGCGTCCAAGGCTGTCCTTGTTCCTCCTCCAGGCAATGTTCGTCCGCTCTCTGAGGTGACTTGTCAAAAGTGTGGCCAGAAGGGTCACTACGCTAACAAGTGCAACCAGCGGCGTCTTCCGCCTCCTGCTCCTGTCAAGCCTCTAGGCAATGCTATGGTGAAGCATAATCCCAAGTCCGCAAGAGTGAATATGGTGAATGCAACAGAGGTAGAGGATTCTTCTCAAGTGATCATGGGTAATCTCTCAGTCAATTCTATTCTAGCAAAAGTTTTGTTTGATTCTGGTGCATCGCATTGTTTCATGTCCTGTCCATTCTTTACAATGCATGAGTTTGCGTGTCACGATCTCCTTAGACCTGTGTCAGTGGTGTCCCCTGGGAAGTTAATGAATTCCAATTGCATGGTACCGGATGTTTCTATCAAGATGGGCAATTATTCTTTTCTGGCTTCTCCAATTGTTCTTGGGAATTCTGATATTGATCTCATTCTGGGCATGGACTTCCTGGCTATGAATAAGGCTCATATTGATTGCAAAGCAAAAGAAGTCAAGCTGACTCATCCTTCAGAAGACGTGATTATTTTCGCAACTCGCGATGACACAATCCGTCTCTTTGCTCTTAATGAGAAGGGTGAAATCTCGGCGATTTCTCAAATTTCGGTGGTTTGTGAGTATGAAGATGTCTTTCCATAAGCATTGCCAGGAATGCCTCCGCTCCGGCCAGTTGAGTTCGTGATTGATCTCGAGCCTAGAACTGAACCGGTCTGCAAGCGCCCGTATAAACTTGGCCCCGAAGAGCTTAAAGAGTTGAAGAAGCAGCTAGATGAGCAAGAACGTCTGGGTCTGATCAGACCAAGTTCTTCTCCGTGGGGTTGTGGTGTTTTGTTTGTCAAGAAGAAAGATGGCACGGATCGTCTTTGTGTTGATTACCGGCCATTGAACAAGAAGACATTCAGAAACAAGTACCTACTTCCCAACATCAATGAGTTGTTTGAGCAACTGAAGGGTGCCAGAGTTTTCTCCAGGTTGGATCTTCGAATGGGTTATCATCAAGTCCGCATTTGTGAAGAAGACATTCCCAAGACCGCGTTCAGGACGAGTTTTGGCTCTTATGAGTACACCATGATGTCGTTTGGTCTTGCGAATGCTCCTCCAACCTTCTCAAGGATGGTGAATTTCATCTTCTCTCCTTTCAAGAATGAGTTCGTCTTGGTCTATCTGGATGATATCCTTGTGTTCTCGGAGACAGAAGAAGATCATCCAGAGCATCTTTGCCTTGTGCTTGACAACTTAAGGGAACATCGGTTCTATGCCAAGTTTTCCAAGTGTGAGTTCTGGCTTAATGAAGTGGTGTACCTCGGGCATGTCATCGCTGCCGAGGGAATTAAAGTGCACCCTGAGAAAGTTGAAGCTATATTCAAGTGGGAACCTCCTCAGAATGTGAAGCAGCTTCGGAGTTTCCTCGGGCTTGCCAGTTATTGCAGAAGATTCGTGGAGAACTTCTCTCAAATTTCTAAGCCTTTGTCCAATCTCCTCCAGAAGAGTGTCAAGTATGTTTGGTCTCCTGAGTGTGATGTGGCGTTCCATACGCTCAAGCAGAGACTGACTTCAGCTCAAGTTCTTGTTCCTCCGGAGCAGTCCAAGCCTTTCCAAGTTTTCTATGATGCTTCTCTCCAAGGCCTTGGTGGTGTTCTTATGCAAGACAAGAATATTGTGGCCTATACCTCGCGTTAGTTGAAGCCTGCCGAGAAGAACTACCCCACTCACGATCTTGAGTTGGCAGCAGTTGTGTATGCTCTTACGACTTGGAGGCATTTGTTGTTGGGTAGACCAGTTGAGGTGTACACTGATCACAAGAGCCTGAAGTACATTTTCACTCAGCCCAATCTCAATCTTCGGCAATCTCGTTGGGTGGAAATGCTTGAAGACTTCAATCCAACCATTGAGTATACTCCTAGGAAAGCAAATGTCATTGCAGACGCGCTCAGCTGTAAGGCGTACTGCAATAGTCTGATCTTGGAGCCTTTTCAACCCGAGCTTTGTGAAGCCTTCCGCAAGCTCAACCTTCAAATGATTCCGCAAGGTTTTCTTGCCAATCTTCAAGTCTCTCCGACTCTGGAAGATCAGGTTCGCCAAGCGCAGCTGCTAGACGCTATGGTGAAGAAAGTGAAGAAAGGTGTGGCCAAGAGCATTCCAAAGTATAAGTGCTTTTGTGTCGATGACAAAGATACCTTGTTCTTCGAGGACCGTCTTGTTGTTCCAAAAGGCGATCTCAGATAGGTTATCTTGGACGAAGCACACAATTCTCTTCTATCTATTCATCCAGGCAGTTCCAAGATGTATCAGGACCTCAAGCAGACCTTCTGGTGGACTCGTATGAAACGGAAAATTGCTCAGTTTCTCAACGAGTGCGATGTTTGCCACAGAGTGAAGGCGGAGCATCAACGTCCAGCAAGTCTTCTTCAGTCTTTGCCTATCCCAGAGTGGAAATTCGATCATGTGGAGATGGATTTCATAACTGGGTTCCCTAAGTCCAAGAGAGGCAACGATGCCATCTTTGTGGTTATCGACAAGCTGTCAAAAGTAGCTCATTTCCTGCCAGTCAAAGAATCTATCTCGGCAGCTCAGCTTGCAGAGTTGTATACATCAAGGATAGTCTCTTTGCATGGTATTCCTCATCTCATCTCTTCTAACCGTGGAAGCCTCTTCACTTCCAAGTTTTGGGAGTCCTTCCAGACTGCTATGGGTACTAAGATCCATTTCAGCACGGCGTTCCATCCACAGACAAGTGGTCAAGTTGAGAGGGTCAATCGGATTCTTGAAGATATGCTTAGAGCCTGTGTGATATCGTTCGGCATGAAGTGGGAAGACTGCCTTCCATATGCTGAATTCTCATACAACAATAGCTTCCAAGCTAGTTCAGGCATGGCCCCATAGTGTCGTACCCCGCTTAACTGGTCCGAAACCGGTGAGCGTCAGATATTGGGCCATGACATGATCACTGAAGCAGAAGAAATCTGCCATGTCATTCGTGAGAACCTCAAAGCAGCTCAGTCCCGTCAGAAGAGCTATTATGATAGCAAACATCGGGATGTTTCCTTCCAAGTGGATGATCTTGTCTATCGCAAAGTTTCTCCCATGAGAGGCACGCAGCGATTTGGAATCAAAGGGAAGTTGGCTCCTCGTTTTGTTGGTCCTTTCAAAGTTGTGGACAAGAGAGGTGGTCTTGCATATCAACTCGAGCTTCCTCCAAATTTCACGAACGTGCACGATGTCTTCCATGTTTCTCAGCTCCGGAAATGCTTCAAGACTCCAGAGCGAACCACTGACCTCCAAGACATCGATCTTCAAGCTGATCTTTCTTATCGTGAGCAACCAGTTGCAATTCTTGAAGAAACTGAGCGTAAGACTCGCAACAAGTCAATCAAGTTCCTCAAGGTGAAGTGGTCTCATCATTCCTGCAAAGAAGCTACTTGTGAACGTGAGGACCTGCTCCGTTCCGAATTTCCAGACTTCTTCCGTTCCTAGATCTCAGGTCGAGATCCTCATGTAGTGTGGGAGAGTTGTGACAGCCCAAGTATTGTCCCTACCTTATTTGGCATGTAATCCATGTGTATGAACCTTGTGTCATGAGCTATGTGATGTCTTGTACCTTGTCCCATGTGATGCATTCACATTCATGCATCATGGCATCCATCATTTCATCATCATGCCTTTCATCATGCTTGCTTGTGTGTGTGTCTTGTATTGGTTCATGTATGTGATGTGCCTTGTGTGGTTTTGGCCTTGAGAGTGGTGGTCTCCATCTGTGCTACTTCCTCCTCCTCTCCCTCTCTTTTCTTCCTTCTCTCAAACCTTTATTCTTTACCTTTAATTCTTGTTTGATTTTCTTGACAGTTTTCAAGTTGCTTTAAAATTCCTTTAAAAAATGCTCAAGAGGTGGCCCTGATGTTCTTATGAATATTGGAGGTATATCATTTGTTGTTAGAAAATATTTGGGTTTTTGAAACTATTTAAAAACAGGGGTTGATTAATTAAAGTAATGAAAATAACTTTGCAAATAATTATCCTGATATTTTTATTAATATGAGCACATTATTTCCTTCCCAAACTATTTTTTTATTTTCTCTAAAAACCTTTTTTATCTCCCTGAGCATGTCTTTCTTTAAACCTGTTTTATTTTAATAGGAAATGCCTTTTCCTTTTTTGTCCTGAGAGAGAGAGCCAGCAGGTCCGAGTGGGCTCACCTTCAGTGGCCCACGAGGCCTAGCAGGTAGCTAACAGCTACCTGCCGCCGTCCTCCTCCGTCAGGCGCGCGGAGAGAGAGCAGAGCAGCGAGGAGCGTATCGCATTCCCGTCCGTCGCCGTTAGCGCGCACGTCGAGGCCCTATTTAAGCCTTGGCATCCATGCCCCGCGCTAGGCTTCCCTCTTCCTTCTCCCTCGCCGCTGCCATCTCCTCCTTCTTCCTCCTCCTTCTTCCCCTCTGTTCTTCCTCTGTCGTGGGTTCAGAGAGAGCGTCAGGTAAGTCAGTGAGAGGAAGCTCGCCGTCGCCGCACCTCCGGTGGTGCTCGTCGCCGTCGGAGATGGTGGGGAGGACCCTGGTGCCATCGCCGTTTCCTTCCCGCTGCTAGGGGGAAGCCTAGCTCCTCCGCAACGACGCCCCGTCGTCGTCGTCGTTCGCAGGAGTGAGGTGTCGCCGCCGTCTTCTTCTCCTGCGTCCCCTCCGTCGCCATCGCGTCCCCGAGCTCTTTCTCCCCTCCGTCGAGCCCGTGTCGCCGTCGTTCGCCCTCGGTGAGCCTCCGGTAGCCCTGTCGCGTGCCCTCCATCTCGTCGTAGTGTCGTCGCTGCCGCTAGAAAGCTCCCTGCTTGGGCTTGCCTCCGGTCCCCCTCGTCGCGAGGCAAGGTGCGGGATGGAGCGCCCGTAAGTCCCTGTTTCGATTCCGCCCATCGCGTCGCCGGAGACCCCGTGTGTTCGCCGAAATCGCGTCATCGTTAGCTCTGTCGCCGCCGCTGTGTTCTGTTTCTTCAGTTTCGTCAGTGATAGCGTGTGCGCGTGTGTATTAGAGGTCTGCAGTCCCCTTTCTGGTAGGAATCGGCGCTGTAGCGCAGTGGTAGGTACCGTGCGCTGAGTGCAGGGGGTTTGGGGTTCGATCCCCTTCTCCCCCCTTTTTCTTTTGCTTCCTTTTTTTGTTTTTTCTTTCTTTCTTTTGTTTTCTTAAATTGTGTGTATGTATGTATGCATGTATGTGTAGATTTAGGGTAGTGTATTTGATTTTTTTGTCATGCATATATGGTGGTGTGTGAGTGCCCTTGCATGTATAACATGGATATGTGTGTGTATACACCTAGTGTATACATACACATACGTGTGTGTGTGTTGTGTGAGTGTGTGTGTGTGTCGGTGCATGTTTGCACATGCACTTGTGGTGTGTTGGTGTGGTGTGTGTGTGTATGCGCCCATGTGCATATACACCCATGCATGTGTATGTATGTAATGTATGTTGTGTGTGCTTGTGAGTGTGTGTGTGGGTCATATGTGTGTATGTGCCCTTGCACATACCCACATATGAGTGTAGTGGGTGAGTGCACGCATAGTGTGGTGCTATGTGTGTTACACACACACACATGTGTAGGTGTGCTAGTGAGTGGTGTGTGTAGGGTGTGTAGTGCACCATGTAGTGTGTGCTTGGCTCATGGGGTGTGCATGTCATGTATGTGAGTGAGTGGTGTGTGTATGTATACATACACTCATCCATGTGCATGTAGCTCCATGTGTAGGTTTTACCTTATTTGAGCATATCAGCATGGACTCTTCTCTAGCTAGTTTCATCCTTGTATTTGATGCTATGACATGTTAACATGTTACTAGGATGCTATTTAACCACTTCCAACATGTACCAATAGCCTACATGTCATTTTGGGTCCATTTCCTTGCATATGCATTAGTGACATAAGTCACCAATAATATATAGGTCAAATTTCGACCTAGCTTTTCTCCTACTTGCTCCAAACAAGTATAGGGGTATGAGTAATGCATTTGGGGTAGAATCAACCCATGTATGCACCTGTGAATTCATATTTGACTTTGGGGCCACTTGACAAAACTGCATTTTTAAGCTGTGATGCCCTTTTGTCTTTTCTTATGAATTAATCTATGCATGTTTTTAAGTTCTTGCCAACAAGAGATTGATAGTTAAAGTGGCTATGAACACCCCTGTATTTTTGTTATTAGTGCTAAGTCACCAGATCAGTGGGAACCATGCTGTTTAGTTGGCTACTTTCTGTTACTGTTCATCCTCCTTAGAAATGGCTAAGTCTGGAGATTCTGCAGTTATTGTTTTGCCATGAAGAGTGGATTGTATCAAGTGTTGTGTTGTGAATTTAACCATGTTCAGTGTTAGGTATTTGTATTATATATTGTCATCTACCATCCTAGTAATTTGCATGCCATTTGGAGCTTTCTAACATAATTTACCAGTGCTTCTAACTTGCTACTTTGTTAACCCAGATTCCAGAAAACTGGAATTTTCACTAAGTCCCTAAAAACCTGTTTCATCATGCCTACTTGACAGCTCCATGCATAGTGATGTGTAGCTCTTTTGCTTATTGAATAGTTGGATGAATTGGTGTGTGTGTGGTGTAGTTTATGTCCATGACTTGTTTGTGGCTGTAGAGTTCCTGTAGCAATAGTTGTGAGCTTTTCAAATTGCTGTGTTGCTGTTTTGTGGCAGGTTGAGTGCTATGTTGTTTTGTGTGTTGTGGGAGCTATACTCCATGGAATTGAGTTATTATTGGGCCTATTGTGATTGGTTTTTCATAACCTATCCAGTGGCTACCTTGGAATGCCAAGAATTAGCCCAGGTATTTGGTGATCTTGTGTTTTGCCTCCGTGCCTTGTCGTGAGCGTATCTCGAGTACCGTAGCTCCGTTTCTTGCGATCCTTATATGCATTTTCATCGATTTTGCATGCTGCATCCATATTTTCCATGTTCATGCATGTCTAAATAACTTAACATGAGGTTCTGTCCAGATCCATTAATAAATAACTTTGCATGTGAAACATGACTAGTTTAGGTTTGCCATGTTATAATCCTTCATTAAATAGATCATGCATCATCTTGGTTGTGCATTGCACCTTGGTTGGTTATTTATTTGTTGTTTCTCTTGGGTAGACGCGAGTATCGAAACTGAGTTTGAGGTCCCTGGAGAGTACCACTACGAGGATCCCGCTACTTGTTCAGCTGAAGAACCAACAGGCAAGATGATCGTACCCGGATCCCAATACTATCTTTGCATGCTAGTTTCTCGTTCTTATCATTACAATTGCACTAACTACCACATGATATCAGCCCCCATGTTGCCATGACAGCCTCTAACCTCCACATCCCAGCAAACCGTTGATTGGCTAAGTTACCGCTGCTCACCCTCTTATAGCGTTCTTAGTTGCAGGTTGTTCCATGTGATAACATGGATTGGATATCACCATAAATTCTGTCATTTAATTTAATGCACATATATATCTGGTATTGGTGGAAGGCTTGGCCTTTTGCTAAGTGACTTGTTCCACTCGTGCCGCCATTAGTTTTTTGTTACCGGTGTTATGTTTTCCATATTTTGCGCTCCTAACACGCTTGGGGTTGTTATGGGGACCCCCTTGATTAATCGGTTGAGATTAAAACTTGTCTGGCAAGACCCAACTTTGGTACTACATTTGCTAATAACTAATGAACTTGCATAGGGTCTTGCAAACCCGTGGATAATTAATTATCCCCCGGCCAGTGCTCCTCATGAGTGTTGGTCCAAACTAGAGCTGTGTGCGGGGCCAACCCGAGGCAACTCGGGAGATTTCTATCAGGCCACCATATGCTGTGCTTATCCGTCGTGTCCTGAGAATGAGATACGCGGCTCTTATCAGGTTTGTCGACACGTCGGGTGGTCTTGCTGGATTTATTTTACCTTATCGAAAGTCTTGCGTGTGGGGTCTGACTTTCTTCGGGTTTACTCGAGGTGTTGGCCTCCTTTGGAATTGTCTATTATGATCGCGAGAACCGCGTTCGAGACTATTCCCATGGAGTGTGGTTATTTGTGATGGACTAGTTGGAGCACCCCTGCAGGGTTAAATCTTTCGGAAAGTCATGCCCACGGTTATGTGGCAACTTGGATACTTGTTTAACACCCGATTATAGAAAACTTGCAGTAAACTCTAACTAAAAATACACCAACTGTGTGAGTAACCATGATCGTCTCTGCTCGTGAACATGAACCGAGAGAGAACATGGTGGGGTTATGATTGACGTAAGTAAGTGTTCAGGATCTCTTAGAGATCATTCTAGATTCGATCGTCTACGTAGGCCACTCATTTTTATTTCATGTTGCGTAAGCTAGCCACCATAAAATGCTTAGTGCTGCTGCAACCTAAACATCCCCTTCCTTCCTAAAGCTTAAATAGTCTTGGTACCCGGGCACATGATAGCTGAGTCCTCTGTGGCTCACAGTTTACTACAACAATCCAGGTACAGGATCAGATGAGTTCGTGCAGGATGATCTTACTCAGCTCAAGTGGGAGTTTGATGAGGAGAGAGGCAGGATGTACGTGACATGTCCGGATGAGTAGAGGACCTAGTCATGATCTTTGTGACAGCTTGATAGTATCATTTGCAACTTCTTTTATCGTTTGATTTCATCCGTATTCGGACCCTGTGTTCAACTTGATGCTATGATTTGAGTGACATTGTAAGTAGCATGTGGTGAGTGTAAGCCAACTTGTATACTCTTCTCATTCAGTATTGTATGTCGTGATGATATTATTCTTGCTAATGTCAAGATGCGCCTCTATCCCTTGCGAGGCCCTCGTGCCTTAAATGGATAGGCGCGTATCTTGGGCGTGACAAGTTGGTATCAGAGCCATACGACCATAGGAGCCTTTGCTTGTTCGAACTTGGCCGAGTTGTGTCTAGTAAAACTATTTTGAGTCTAGTTATATTGGAGAGTAGGATTCTTTTTACTCCTCTTCTATGCTCTGGTGAGGTTCCCGACTTAGGAAGTATTTTGAGTATAGTTATATCGGATAGCAAAGCAAGCTTACCTTCAAAACTTTGTACACATAGAGAGGAAACTTGATATTATTGCAAAGCCTACAAGATATGTTCCTCCCTCATAATAATTTTAAGTAGCATCATGAAGGAATATCATAATATAAATATCACATAAAGCATTCTTATCATGATCTACAAGCATAGAAAAATTATCACTCTCCACATAAGCAAACTCCTTTTCATTCATGGTAGTGGGAGCAAACTCAACAAAATAACTATCATGTGACACTTGATTGTCATAAAAAATTAAATATTAAAATAATGATGAAAAGTTTCATGGTTATTATTACCAATTATAGCATACGTGTCATCACCACATTCACCATAAATAGGAGGTATGCAGTCATCATAATAAATTTGCTCACCAAAACTTGGGGGGCAAAAAATATCACCTTTATCAAGAATAACATCCCCAAGCTTGTGGTTTTGCATATCATTAGCATCATGAATATTCAAAGAATTCATACTAACAACAGGGCAAGCATGCTTTTCATTCAAGGAACTATCATGAATCACTTTATAAATTTCACAATTTTTAGATTCATAATTTTCAAGTATTCCTCATAAAGATAATCTAGTGAATTCTCACTAGAAATTGTTTCAACATAATTGGGCCTTTTGAAAAGATTAGAAGTGGATGAAGATCCATTTATCTTTATTTTTGCTTTTTAATTTCTGTTATTTTGTGATAAAGATAAAAATAGCATAGCTAGGCAAGCAAGCAAACTAGAGACGAGACAAGCAAACTAGCAAACTAATGAAGTAAACAAAGAAATAGACTAGTAACTAGCGAAGATAAATATTTTTTATTTTTTTTATTTTTATGAGACACACTAAATATAACAGAAAATAAAAAGACAAACAAATGAATGAAATTTTGGGCAAAGTTACTTGATAATTGGTGATGCTATTCCCCGACAATGACGCCAGAAATACTTTCACATACTCGTGACCTGCGTTGGGTTTTCCATGAAGACGAAAGGATAATCGCAACACAAAGTGGGTAATTATTTTCCTTGGTTATGAAACCAAGGATTATAAAACCAATAGGAATACCAATCCTCAACCGTCTTCAGCTGCTGCACACAAAAGAACAAACTACTTGCACCCAATGTCGGCAAGAGGGTTGTCAATCCCCTTGATCTCGTTATTTGCAAGCAAGTGAGTTGTGTAGATAATTGTAGATAATAGTAAAGTGTGAAATAAAATAAAAGGTAATAAATAACAACAAGGTAATGATAACATTTGTGAATATATAAGTGAATACACCGGGGGGCATAGAGTTCTCTAGTGGCATCTCTCATAAGCAAATCATACGGTGGGTAAACAAATTACTATTAGGCAATTGATAGAAAAGCGAAGTTATGCCATTTTCACGGCAATGATCATGTGTATATAGGCATTGCGTCCATAAGCGAATAGGCCGACTCGTGCCTGCACCTATTACTATTACTCCACCCATCGATCGCAATCCATCATGCATCTAGAGTATTAATTAAAACAGAGTAATGCTTGGAGAATATTGACATGATGTAGACAAAGTAGATTCAATCAATATGAATAAACCCCGTTGTTTTATCCTTAGTAGCAGCAACACACAGACACAACTTGTCCACTTCTATGGTGGGATATAGAAACTCGTCAGGTTGAACCTACTACAACGCACAACTCCCATCAAAGAAATATCAGTCTAGTTGGACAAACTATCTCAATAGATCGAAGAGCATTACGAAGCTATGATGATCATGCAAATAAGAATCATAGTAAACATATTTTACTCAAATACTTTTCATGAATAATCAGAACATAAATTCAAAATTCATCGGATCCCACCAAACACACCTTACAAA
This sequence comes from Hordeum marinum, assembly GCA_022496015.1. NCBI lineage: Eukaryota > Viridiplantae > Streptophyta > Magnoliopsida > Poales > Poaceae > Hordeum > Hordeum marinum. The sequence goes on from CM039673.1 coordinate 62,594,567, forward strand.
GGGATTACATCGGATAGATCAAGGCAAAGATGCGATCAACATTGTATTGAAGATCGAGAGAGAGAGAGAGAGATAAAGAGGGAGACAGAGAGCGAGATTGCCATCTAGGTACTACCTACAGACCCGGGTGCATGGTGAACTAGTCACACATCATGGTGAGGGAAGCAAAGTTGATGAATAGGCCCTCCATGATCGATCTCCCCTCCGGCAGGGTGCCGGAACAGACGTGCAGATGGCCTCCCGCAGAACATAGACTTACGGCAGCAAAAAAAGTGTTTTGGGAGCGCTTCTTGTGTTTTTACGATAAATGTGAATTTATAGGCCATAGAATGACGTCGGTGTTGGAAATATGCCCTAAAGGCAAAAAAAAGTGATTATTATATTTAATTGTTCATGATAATTGTCTATTGTTCATGCTATAATTGTATTAACCGGAAACCGTAATACATGTGTGAATACATAGACCACAACATGTCCCTAGTGAGCCTCTAGTTGGCTAGCTCGTTGATCAATAGATGGTCACGGTACCATGACCATGGACATTGGATGTCTTTGATAACGGTATCACATCATTAGGAGAATGATGTGATGGACAATACCCAATCCTAAGCATAGCACAAGATCGTGTAGTTCGTCTGCTAAAGCTTTTATAATGTCAAGTATCATTTCCTTAGACCATGAGATTGTGCAACTCCCGGATACCGTAAGAATACTTTGGGTGTGGCAAATGTCACAACGTAATTGGGTGTCTATAAAGGTACACTACGGGTATCCCTGAAAGTGTTTGTTGGGTTGGCACGAATCGAGACTGGGATTTGTCACTCCGTATGATGGAGAGGTATCTCTGGGCCCACTCGATAAGACATCATCATAATGATCTCAATGTGACTAAGGAGTTAGCCACGGGATGATGTGTTATGGAACGAGTAAAGAGACTTGCCGGTAAAGAGATTGAACAAGGTATAGGGATACCGACGATCGAACCTTGGGCAAGCAACATACCGATAGACAAAGGGAATTGTATACGGGATTAATTGAATCCCCGACATCGTGGTTCATCTGATGAGATCATCATGGAGCATGTGGGAGCCAAGATGGGTATCCAGATCCCGCTGTTGGTTACTGACCGGAGAGGTGTCTCGATCATGTCTACATGCCTCCCGAACACGTAGGGTCTACACACTTAAGGTTTGATGACGCTAGGGTTATAGGGAAATAGTGTACGTGGTTACCGAAAGGTTGTTCAGAGTCCTAGATGAGATCCCAGACGTCACGAGGAGTTCCGAAATGGTTCGGAGGTAAAGATTCATATATAGGAAGTGAGGATTTGGTCACCGGAAGTGTTTCGGGCATCGTCGGTAATGCACCGGGACCACCGGAAGGGTTCCGGGGGTCCACCAGGAGGTGCCACCGGCCCTGGAAGGCTACATGGGCCAAGAGTGGGAGGGAACCAGCCCCTAGGTGGGCTGGTGCTCCTCCCACCTTAGCCCAAGGCGCAGCCAAGGGTGGAGGGGGGCAAACCCTAGGTGTGGAGGGGCCCAAGGCCCACCCTAGGGTGCCGCACCTCCTCCCCACCTCGGCCGCTGGCCCTCCTAGGCAATCTAGGGCTGCCGCACCCCCTGGGGTGGGAACCCTAGAGGGTGCGCACCCTCCTCCCTCTCCTCCTATAAATAATGGAGGGTTTTGGGCTGCCGACACAATAGATCTATCTCTCTCTCTCGGCGCAGCCCTACCCCTCCTCCTCCTCGTCCTCCATAGTGCTTGGTGAAGCCTTGCCGGAGTACCATGTAGCTCCACCATCACCATGCTGTCGTGCTGCCGGAGCTCTCCCTCAACCTCTCCTTCCTCCTTGCTGGATCAAGGTGTAGGAGACGTCACCGGGCTGCACGTGTGTTGAATGCGGAGGCACCGCTGTTCGGCGCTTAGATCAGAACCCACCGCGATCTGAATCGATGCAAGTACGGCTCCACCAACCGCGTTGTAGTAACGTTTCCGCTTAGCGGTCTTCAAAGGTATGAAGATGCTCTCTCCCTTTGCTCGTTGCTGGTTTCTCATAGATTGGTCTTGGTGACATAGGAATTTTTTTGATTTACTACTACGTTCCCCAATAGTGGTATCAGAGCCAGGTTTATGCGTAGAATCTATGCATGAGTAGAACACAAGTTGATGTGGGCGTTGATTTTGTCAATTTGCTTGCCATTACTAGTCTTATCTTGATTCAGCGGTATTGTGGGATGAAGCGGCCCGGACCGACTTTACACGTACGCTTACGTGAGACTGGTTCCACCGCCTGACATAGACTTGTTGCATAAGGTGGCTAGCGGGTGTCTGTCTCTCCCACCTTAGTCGGATCGGATTCAATGAAAAGGGTCCTTACGAAGGGTAAATAGAAATTGGCATATCACGTTGTGGTTTTTGCGTAGGTAAGAAACATTCTTGCTAGAAACCTATAGCAGCCACGTAAAAACTTGCAAGAACAATTAGAGGACGTCTAACTTGTTTTTGCAGCATATGTCGTGTGATGTGATATGGCGAGAGGATGTGATGTGATATATGTGATGTATGAGAATGATCATGTTATTGTAATAGGATTCACGACTGGCATGTCGATGAGTATGACAACAAGCAGGAGCCATAGGAGTTGTCTTCATTTATTGTATGACCTGCGTGTCAATCAAAAATGCCATGTAATTACTTTACTTTATTGCTAACCGTTAGCCATAGTAGTAGAAGTAATAGTTGGTGAGACAAGTTCATGAAGACACGATGATGGAGATCATAGTGTCGTGCTGGTGACAATGATGATCATGGTGCCCCGAAGATGGAGAACAAATGAGCAAGATGATATTAGCCATATAGTGTCACTATATGATTGCATGTGATGTTTATCATGTTTTACATCTTATTTGCTTAGAACGGCAGTAGCTTAAATAAGATGATCTCTCACTAAAATTTCAAGAAATGTGTTCCCCCTAACTGTGCACCGTTGCTAAGGTTCATTGTTCCGAAGCACCACGTGATGATCGGGTGTGATAGATTCTAACATTCGCATACAACGGATTTAAGCCAGGTTTACACACGCAATACACTTAGGTTGACTTGACGAGCCTAGCATGTACAGACATTGCCTCGGAACACGGGAGACCGAAAGGTCGAACATGAGTCGTATAGAAGATACGATCAACATGGAGATGTTCACCATTGATGACTAGTCCATCTCACATGTTGATCGGACAAGGGCTAGTTGATGTGGATCATGTGTCACTTGGATGACTAGAGAGATGTCTATCTAAGTGGGAGTTCATTAAATAATTTGAATATATGAACTTAATTATCATGAACTTAGTCTAAAAGTATCTTTAAAATCTATATTCTAGATCCAATGGCCGACGCTAATGTTGCCCTCAACTTCAACGCGTTCCTAGAGAAAACCAAGCTGAAAGACGATGGAAGCAACTATACGGACTGGGTCCGTAGCTTGAGGATCATCCTCATAGCTTCCAAGAAATTATATGTTGATGCACCGCTAGGTGACGCACCCGTTTTCCCAGCAACTCAAGACGTTATGAACGCCTGGCAATCGCGTAGTGATGATTACTCCCTGGTTCAGTGTGGCATGCTTTAGAGCTTAGAACCGGGGCTCCAAAAGTGTTTTGAGCAACATGGAGCATATGAGATGTTCCAAGAGCTGAGAATGGTTTTCGAAACTCATGCCCGGGTTGAGAGATATGATGTCTCCGACAAGTTCTTCAGTTGTAAGATGGAGGAAAATAGTTCTGTCAGCGAGCACATAATCAAAATGTCTAGGTTGCACAACCGCTTGTCTCAGCTGGGAGTTAATCTTCCGGATGACTCGGTTATTGACAGAATCCTCCAGTCGCCTCCACCTAGCTACAAGATCTTTGTGATAAACTACAATATGCAAGGGATGGAGAAGTCCATTCCTAAGTTATACTCGATGCTGAAATCAGCAGAGGTGGAAATCAAAAAGGAACATCAAGTGTTGATGGTCAATAAGACCACTAGTTTCAAGAAAGTCAAGGGTAAGAAGAACTTCAAGAAGGAAGGTAAAGTAGTTGCCGCGCTCGGTAAGCAAGTTGCCGGGAAGAAGAACAAGAATGGACCCAAGCCTGAGACTGAGTGTTTTTATTGCAAGGGTACCGGTCACTGGAAGCGGAACTACCCCAAGTACTTAGCGGATAAGAAGGCCGGAAACGTTAAAGGTATATGTGATATACTTGTTATTGATGTGTACCTTACTAGCGCTCGTAGTAGCTCCTAGGTATTGGATACCGGTGCAGTTGCTCACATTTGTAACTCCAAGCACGAGCTGTGGAATAAGCGGAGACTGGCAAAGGACGAGGTGACAATACGTGTTGGGAATGGTCCCAAGGTCGATGTGATCGCCGTCGGCACGCTACCACTACATCTACCTTCGGGATTAGTTTTAAACCTTAATAATTCTTATTTAGTACCATCTTTGAGCATGAACATTGTATCTGGATCTCGCTTGATGCGAGATGGCTACTCATTTAATTATGAGAATAATGGTTGTTCTATTTATATGAGAGAAATGTTTTATGGTCATGCCCCGCTGGTCAATGGTTTATTTTTGATGAATCTCAAACGTGATGTTACACATGTCCATAGTGTGAGTACCAAAATATGTAAGGTTCATAATGATAGTCCCACTTACATGTGGCATTGCCGCCTTGGTCATATTGGTGTCAAATGCATGAAGAAACTCCATGCTAATGGACTTTTGGAGTCTCTTGATTTTGAACCATTTCACACGTGCGAACCATGCCTCATGGGCAAGATGACCAGGACTCCATTCTCCAGAACAATGGAGCGAGCAGCTAACTTGTTGGAGATAATACATACCGATGTATGCGGTCCAATGAGCATTGAGGCTCGTGGTGGCTACCGTTATGTTCTCACCCTCACTGATGACTTAAGCAGATATGGGTATATCTACTTAATGAAACACAAGTCTGAATCCTTTGAAAAGTTCAAGGAATTCCAGAGTGAGGTAGAGAATCAACGTGATAGGAAAATAAAATGCCTACGATCTGATCATGGCGGAGAATATGAGTCATGAGTTTGGCACGCACCTAAGGAAATGTGGAATTGTTTCACAACTCATGCCGCCTGGCACACCTCAGCAAAATGGTGTGTCTGAACATCGTAATCACATTGTATTGGATATGGTGCGATCTATGATGTCTCTTACCAACTTATCGCTATCATTTTGGGGATATGTTTTAGAGACTGCCACATTCACTTCAAATAGGGCACCGTCTAGGTCTGTTTAGACAACACCGTATGAATTATGGTTTGGAAAGAAACCTAAGATGTCGTTTCTGAAAGTTTGGGGATGCAATGCTTATGTGAAGAAACTTCAACCTGAGAAGCTCGAACCCAAAGCGGAAAAGTGCGTTATCATAGGATACCCCAAAGAAACTATTGGGTATACCTTCTACCTCAGATCCGAAGGCAAAGTAAGTAAGTGGGAGGAAAATAGAACTTGATGAGGTAATTGTACCTCCACTCGAACTGGAGAGTAGCACGGCACAAGAAGTTGTTTCTGTGGAGCCTGCACCGGCTAGAGAGGAAGTTAATGATGATGATCATGAAACTTCAGATCAAGTTGCTATTGAACCTCAAAGGTCCACAATGACATGTTCCGCACCAGAGTGGTACGGCAACCCTATCCTGGAGATCATGTTGCTGGACAACGGTGAACCTTCGAACTATGAAGAAGCGATGGCAGGCCCGGATTCCAACAAATGGCTTGAAGCCATGAAATCCAAGATATGATCCATGTAGGAGAACAAAGTATGGACTTTGGTGGACTTGCCCGATGATCGGCAAGCCATAGAAAATAAATGGATCTTTAAGAAGAAGACTGACGCGTATGGTATTGTGACCGTCTATAAGGCTTGGCTTGTCGCTAAGGGTTATCAACAAGTTCAAGGAGTTCACTACGATGAGACTTTCTCACTCGTAGCGATGCTGAAGTCCGTCCGAATCGTGTTAGCAATTGCCGCATTTTATGATTATGAGATCTGGCAAATGGACGTCAAAATGGCATTCCTTAACGGTTTCCTTAAGGAAGAATTGTATATGATGCAGCCAGAATGTTTTGTCGATCCTAAGAATGCTAACAAGGTATGCAAGCTCCAGCGCTCCATCTATGGGCTGGAGCAAGCATCTCGGAGTTGGAACATTTGCTTTAATGAAGTGATTAAAGCGTTTGGATTTATACAGGTTTATGGAGAACCCTGTATTTACAAGAAAGTGAGTGGGAGCTTTGTAGCATTTCTCATATTATATGTGGATGACATATTGCTGATGGGAAATGATATAGAACTTTTGAAAAGCATAAAGGCCTACTTGAATAAGTGTTTTTCAACGAAGGACCTTGGAGAAGCTGCTTACATATTAGGCATCAAGATCTATAGAGATAGATCGAGATGCCTCATAGGTTTGTCACAAAGCACATACCTTGACAAGATATTGAAGAAGTTCAATATAGATCAGTCCAAGAAGGGGTTCTTGCATGTATTACAGGGTGTGAGATTGAGTACGACTCAATGCCCGACCACGGCAGAGGATAGAGAAAAGATGAATGTCACCCCCTATGCTTCAGCCATAGGCTCTATTATGTATGCCATTTTGTGTACCAGACCTGATGTGAACCTTGCCATACGTTTGGTAGGGAGGTACCAAAGTGATCCCGGAGTGGAACACTGGACAGCAGTCAAGAATATCCTGAAGTACCTGAAAAGGACCAAGGACATGTTTCTCGTATATGTAGGTGCCGAAGAGCTCGTCGTAAAGGGTTATGTTGATGCTAGCTTCGACACAGATCCGGATGACTCCAAGTCACAAACCATACCTATATATTTTGAACGGAGGGGCAGTGAGCTGGTGCAGTAGCAAGCAAACCATCGTGGCGGCATCTACATGTGAAGCGGGGTACATATTTGCTTCGGAAGCAGCAAAGGAAGGAGTCTGGATGAAAGAGTTCATCACCGACCTAGGAGTGCTTCCATATGCGTCGGGCCCAATGACTCTATTATGTGACAACATTGGAGCTATTGCCCTTGCCAAAGAGCCCAGATTTCACAAGAAGACAAGACACAGCAAACGCCGCTTCAACTCCATTCGTGATTACATTCAGGAAGGAGGTATAGATATTTGTAAAGTACGTACGAATCTGAATGTCGCAGATCTGTTGATTAAACCTCTCTCACGAGCAAAACATGATCAACACCAGAACTCTATGGGTGTTCAATACATCACAATGTAACTAGACTATTGACTCTAGTGCAAGTGGGAGACTATTCAAAATATGCCCAAGAGGCAATAATAAAGTTATTATTATATTTCCTTGTTCATGATAATTGTCTATTGTTGATACTATAATTGCATTAACCGGAAACCGTAATACATGTGTGAATACATAGACCACAACATGTCCCTAGTGAGCCTCTAGTTGGCTAGCTCGTTGATCAATAGATGGTCACGGTTTCATGACCATGGACATTGGATGTCGTTGATAATGGGATCACATCATTAGGAGAATGATGTGGTGGACAAGACCCAATCCGAAGCATAGCACAAGATCGTGTAGTTCGTCTGCTAAAGCTTTTCTAATGTCAAGTATCATTTCCTTAGACCATGAGATTGTGCAACTCCTAGATACCATAGGAATACTTTGGGTGTGCCAAACGTCACAACATAACTGGGTGGCTATAAAGGTACACTACGGGTATCCGCGAAAGTGTCTGTTCGGTTGGCACAAATCGAGACTAGGATTTGTCACTCCGTATGACGGAGAGGTATCTCTGGGCCCACTAAGTAAGACATCATCATAATGAGCTCAGTGTGACAAGGAGTTAGCCATGGGATGATGTGTTACGGAACAAGGAAAGAGACTTGCCGGTAACGAGATTGAACAAGGTATAGGGATACCGACGATCGAATCTCGGGCAAGCAACCTACCTATCGACAAAGGGAATTGTATACGGGATTAATTGAATCCCTGACATCATGGTTAATCCGATGAGATCATCATGGAGCATGTGGGAGCCAACATGGGTATCCAGATCCTGTTGTTGGTTATTGACTGGAGAGGTGTCTCGGTCATGTCTACATGCCTCCCGAACCCGTAGGGTCTACACACTTAAGGTTCGATGATGCTAGGGTTCTAGGGAAATAGTGTACGTGGTTACCGAAAGGTTGTTCGGAGTCTCGGATGAGATCTCATACGTCACGAGGAGTTCCAAAATGGTCCGGAAGTAAAGATTCATATCTAGGAAGTGAGGATTTGGTCACCGGAAGTGTTTCGCGCATCTCCGGTAATGTACCGGGACCACCGAAAGGGTTCCGGGGGTCCATCGGGAGGGGCCACCGACCCCGAAAGGCTACATGGGCCAATATTGGGAGGGTACCAGCCCCTAGGTGGGCTGGTGCGCCTCCACCTCAGCCCATGGTGCAGGCAAGGGTGGAGGGGGCAAACCCTAGGCGTGGAGGGGCCCAAGGCCCACCCTAGGGCATCGCCCCTCCTCCTCACCTCGGCCACCGGCCCTCGTGGCCAATCTAGGGCTGTCGCACACCCTAGGGTGGGAACCCTAGAGGGTGCGCACCTCCTCCCTCTCCTCCTATAAATAGTGGAGGGTTTTGGGCTGCTGACACAATAGATCTCTCTCTCTCTCTCTCTCGGCGCAGCCCTACCCCTCCTCCTCCTCGTCCTCCGTAGTGCTTGGAGAAGCCCTACTGGAGTACCACGCAGCTCCACCATCACCACGCCGTCATGCTTCCGGAGCTCTCCCTCAACCTCTATTTCCTCCTTGCTGGATCAAGGCATAGGAGACGTCACCGGGCTTCACGTGTGTTGAACGCGGAGGCGCCGTTGTTCGGTGCTTAGATCGGAATCCACCGTGATCTAAATCGCTGCGAGTACGACTCCACCAACCGCGTTCTAGTAACGCTTCTGCTTAGCGATCTTCAAAGGTATGAAGATGCTCTACCCTTTGCTTGTTGCTGGTTTCTCCATAGATTGATCTTGGTGACGTAGGAATTTTTTTGATTTACTACTATGTTCCCCAACAGTCGGGAGAGGTGCCAGGGGGCCCACACATAATTGCCCATGCCCCTTGGTGGCGTGGCCTTATATGTGGTGGGGCCTGGGTGCATCTTCCGGAATTCCTCCGAAGCTTCTAGGTCTTGTATTGGTCCAGAAAAAATCTTCAAAAAGTTTCGTGGCAATTGGACTTCGTTGGTAATGTAACTATGAAAAGGAAAAAATACGCAGAAAACAACAACTGGCACTAGGCACTGGGTCAATAGGTTAGTGCTCAAAAATATTATGAACTGGTAAATAAATACCCAAAAATTATCCTAGAATGGTAATATATTAGCATGGAACAATAAAAAATTATAGATACGTTGGAGACGTATCAGCAAGCTCGTTCCCGCAAGCAATGATGTCCTCTGGCATTATTCTGAATCCGTTCCTAGCATGATAGTTAAACAAAGAACTTGCAGGAAAGGGAATAATATCACAAGTGTTCTCGCTAAACACTATGCTAGATAGCCGTAGATATGTGGAGTAATAGTAGTAGATGCAGAATCGTTTCGATCTACTTATCTTGGACGTGATGCCTATCTAATGATCATTGTTGTGGATATCGTAATGATTATTTGATCTTCTATAAATTTCCAAACAGTAATTTGTTCACCCACCGTGCGCTATACTCATGAGAGAAGCCACTAGTGAAACCTACGGCCCGCGGGTCTACTTTTCCAACATATTGCTTTCTGATCTATCTTTTTCCCATGTTTGTTTTCAGATGTAGTAATCCAAAAACCCAAAAATTCCTTGCTGCACTTTTTGTTTACTTCTTCTATTTGGTGTGCTTGTGAGATCTATTTGCCCAAACTATTACAATCTAATCTATATTTTTATCGTTGAGAGCTTGACAACCTCTCATACGCGTCGGGTTGCAAGTATTTGTTGTTTGTGTGGAGGTGTCGCTTACATAGTTGCTTGATCTTCCTATGCGGATTCATACCTTTGTTTCTTAACTAAGGGAAGTACTTACCGTCACTATGTTGCATCATCCCTTCCTCCTTGGGGAAATACCAACGCAGTCTCAAGCCACGTCAAAGGAATTTATGGCACCATTGCCGGGGACGAAGCGATCTCTTTAGCGTGCCAATCTCTGGCGTCGGGGAGACATCATCAACATCTATCGGGTTCCTAATGACAAATCTCATATCCTTCAATTTACATTATTTTCCATTTGCCTCTCGTTTTCCTCTCCTCGACTTCACAAAAATTGTCATTTTATTCACCCTCTTTCTCATTTGCCAATTTCCCGTTCGAGCTTTTGCTTACTTGTCATCATGAGTGATTTTGGTATGGCAGAAACAGATGATGGAAGGATTCCTAAAATTGGACGTTGTGGTAATCTAGATTCTAATACTTTTGTTTTGGGGCATGGGAACTTTATAAGAAAAGAAACTATCCAAGAATTATTTAATTTTGTTAGAAATTTGACTCTTGATGATGCTCCTATACTTAAAAGAACTAAAACTTATGCGGAAGCTATTTCAGCACTAGTTCTGAAACTTGAAAATAGGTTTATCCGCACACATCCTACCTTGCCAAGATTGTCTTATTAGCTACCTGTTTTAAAGGATCCTAAATCTAAAAAGTTAGCTACCCTTGTTCTTATGAATGAATTTGATCACATAGTATGAGAAGCTAGGGAAATTTTTGATCATTATGGTAAGAGACATGAAAAACTCATAATAATCTATGAAAGAGACTACATATTAATACATTTGCTTGGGAATAATCAATATTTTTTATGTAAACCTTAAAAAGGAAGTCCCCATTTTAGATATGATCCAACAAACTTTTAATGATAATGACCTAATATTTTAAAACAACATTTCTATGCAAATTCTTTAGGTTGTAATAATTCTTCAAAAGTTTTAGAGTTCTATAAGTATGGGTAGAGTACAAATTACTATAGACTGTTCTGTTTGAGACAGATTCTGTTTTCATTGCATTGTGTGCTTATTTTGATGAATCTATGGCTTGTATTGGAGGGTATAAGTCATGGTAAAGTTTGAATACATTAGATATAATGCAATAATAAAATATGAATGGGTTTGCAATATTACTTAGAGTGGTAATGTGCTTTATTATACTAATGGATCTCACGAAGATTTTGGTTAAGTTTTGTGTGATTGAAGTTCGAAGTTTTGGGTGAGATCGCGACGGATGAAGGAATAAGGAGTAAGAAGAGCCTAAGATTGGGGATGCCCTTGGCACCCCAAGATAATATCCAAAGAGGAACAAGAAACTAAGCTTGGGGATGCCCCGAGTGGCTTCCCCTCTTTCTTCTAACAACCATCGGTATTTTACTTGGAGCTGTATTTTTATTTGTCATGGCTTGTTGATACGCCTAGTTGATGCGAGACTTTCTTCTCCACTTTTACCCCTTTGATATCTACCACCATATTCTATTCCCCCTATATGCTATGTCCATGGTTCACGCTCATGTATTAAGTGAGGAATAAAAAGTTGAAGCGTGTTAAAAGGTACGATCCAATTGCCCGACTTAACACCGGGGTGCTTGACATTTGTATTTATGTGGTGAAGATGAAGCCATGTTATGCTAATATGATCAAATGAATGGGGGTAAACATTCTTTAAGGATCATATATTTTGAAAGTTGATGATTGTGTTATTTATGCTTATGGATATTACTATATTAATGTTTATTGATTCATGGTTTCTCAATGAACATACCTGAAAGAGATTACATGTTGGCTAGCATGCCACATCAATTTTTTGTCATTTACCTACTCAAGGACGAGCATGAATTAATCTTGGGGATGCTGATACATCTCCAATGTATCTATAGTTTTTGACTGTTCCATGCTATAATATTATCATTCTAGGATACTTTGGGGCATTTATTTGCTTATTCATATGATTTTTGACCACTAACCTATTAAGCCAGTGCCAAGTGCGAGTTTCTGTTTTCTGCATGTTTTGGACTTTTCAGGAATACCATACCGAACAAAGTCCAAATACCCTGAAACATTTTGACTTTTTTCTGGACAAAATAAGGACCTAGAAGCTTTAGAGGGAGATTGTGAGCCGCACGAGGTGTCCCCAAGCCAACAAAGCGCGCCCAGGGTTGGTGGTCATGCTCTCATGGCTTGGGACCACCTCCCTAGCCCTTTGACGTTGTTCTCTGGCCTATAAATTCTCATTATTCCATAAAACCCTAGAGACCCTCTCGAAACACTATTTCTGCTACCGCAAATCTCTGTTCCGTCGTGTGCCTATCTGGAGCCCTGTTCCGGTGTCGTGTCGGAGGGGGGGTCGATCATGGAGGGCCTCTACATCAACCTTGCTGCTCCCATGGTGATCTGTGAGTAGCTCACCACAGACCTATAGGTCCATAGTTAGTAGCTAGATGGCTCTCTCTCTATGTTATTTGTTGCCATGGTCATCGCGATTCCCACGGTGATCTATCTTATGTAATCACTCTTTGCGGTGCGTTTGTTGGGATCCAATGAATTGTGGGTTTATGTTCGGTTTATTCATCAAAAAGATTTCTATGAATTATTATTTGATTCCTATTTGCATGATTGTTATACTTCACAATTCTCTCTGATCTATCGGTTTAGTTTGGCCAACTAGATTGCTTTATCTTCAATGGGAAAGGTGCGTTGTAGTGGGTTTAATCTTGCGGTGCTCTATATCCAAGTGACAAAGTAGGGGACAAGACACATATTTGTATTGCTGTCACTAAGGATAAAACGATGGGGTTTATTCATATTAATTGGATTTACTTTATCTACATCATGTTACCTTGCTCCAAGCATTACTCTTTTTGTTATGAACATAATACCTAGAGAGGCAAGCATAGAAGCACTCTCGAAGTGGAGTAATAGTAGTAGATGCAACCAGGAGTCGTTCTACTTGTTTATGGATGTGATGCCTATATACATTATTATTGCCGTGAATAAATATTGCATTACTATGCGCTTTTCTATGAATTTCCCAACATTAATTTGTTTACCCACCGTATGCCTTATTCGAGAGAGAAGCCTCTAGAGAACACTATGCCCCCCGGGTCTATTCATGTATATATTTACAAACACTCTTATTTCCTTGCTACTATTACTTATTTTTATTTATCTTGCAATTAATATTTATCCAACTATCATCTACACTAATCATTTGCTTGCAAGTAACAAGTTCAAGGGGATTGGCAGTCTTCTTGCCCACGTTGGGTGCAAGTGTGTGCTCTCTTGTGTGTAGGTGCTGAAGACGGGAGTTGTGTGATCCTCCTATTGGTTCGATAGCCTTGGTGAGGGAGTCCTAGTTTAAAGGCTCCTCGAATAGCTGACCTGTTTCTCATGGGCCGAACTATGTGGGCCGCTGGATGAGCATTGGATGATCAAAGGCCCCGTCGCCAGGGTGGAAGCTTCAAGAAGTCATGGCGTGTCCTCCAAGATTTCGACAGTAGATAGGCATGTTTTTTCCTTTGATGCGTAACTGACCATGCGTAAACCCTAGTACCCCCCGGTGTCTATATAAGGCGGAGGGTTTTAGATTGTAGGGCAGAGAACAACTCATCTAGGGTTTAGCTATTCGATATCAAGGTAGATCAACTCTGTAACCTTCATATCACACATATAATCAAGCAGGACATAGGGTTTTACCTGCATAGGAGGGCCCGAACCTGGGTAAACATCATCTCCTTCGTCCCTTGTTACCATCGATCCTAGTCTCATAGCTCGGGACCCCCTACCCGAGATCCACCAGTTTGACACTGGCATTGGTGCTTTCATTGAGAGTTCCGCTGTGATCGCCAAAGGAATCGTTGGCTCACCTTGTCACAAGCAAAGATATCTACAGCCAGGATGTTCTCATCCCTGATCAGATCTTCACAGGTGGCGACGTCTCGTCACATGCCGACTCGACTGGACACCTTGGCCAGATCGGAAGCTTTTCACCCAATCAAGAAATCAGATTTGAAACCCTAGAGTTTGTCGTTGATACACAGGGAGAACTTGTCTCGATAGGACCCTCAACTCTTATGGAGGAGACCGCATATCCCAATGCCTCGACATCGAAGACATCGGGCCATGCCTCTGAGGAGGTCGTCACCCTCGGGCTGTCTGGAACACCCAATCCGGCTGTTGTGACCGGATCCACTATGGCCAAACAGGACTCGGATCCGCTTTCATGTGACTTGGGAACTGCGGTGCCGCATATCGATCCCACTCGCTTCAGCGACACGCATCCTACCGTCGCCTTGTTTCTCAACGAGCTATTTGACTGGAGTCAGACCATGTGTATGACTGACGACCAGATCCCGGTCTATGACCGGCTCGGGCTTAAACCCGATGATAGGGAGATTCTCATCCCCACGGTCACTCTTTTAGTCGCCACCATTGAATGTCCGGCTGGGGGCTCGTCCCCCCGGAGACTAGAATTAAAAATGGTTCATACCCCAATCCCCGATCATCGAGACCTCGCTTGCAACCCAGACCCTGGAGTTTGCTCCGGAAACAAACCGGTATCGGTCTCTCATTTAGCACACAATTCGGAGCCCATCGGTCTCTGATTTTGGGCTACGGTCCTCCTCGCTAGAAACAAAGTACGAGGTGTTAGTGATCAGGAGATAGTGGCAACCTTCAATCGCAATTGCCATGACAAAGGGATTCTCAACGTCCTGGCTCATTAGCACATTCGTGACTTCACCGAGATGTCAGACTTGGTACAAAAATATTGTGCCATGGAAAGCTGTTGGCAAGCCGAACGGCTATTTTCGGAACCAACCTTTACCGAGTACCCTAGAGGAGATTGGAAAAAGAGGATACCTCTGAAGCAGCCACCCAAACTCGAACCTGACGAAAAGAGAAATAGGCCCCTTACAGGGGTCAGAACTATCCTTGATGGGCTATTGCATAAACCATGCCCTATACATTCTATATTGCTAAACACAAGGCCGACTCACAGCCTTAGAGCTTGCTGGGTCGTCAAGCAGGTCGCAAAAAGCGGTGAAACCATTCTTGAGGCACTACCGTCGAATAGGCACTCCACATCGCTACCAAAATACGACACTGAATTCCTCATGATGTTGGTAGACTAGTAGTAAATCAAAAAATCCTACGTGTCACCAAGATCTATCTATGGAGAAACCAGCAACAAGCAAAGGGGGAGTGCATCTTCATACCTTTGAAGATCGCAAAGTGGAAGATTTACTAGAACGCGGTTGGTGGAGTCGTACTCGCGGCGAGTCAAATCGCGGTGGAATCCGATCTAAGCACCGAACAACAGCGCCTCCGCGTTCAACACATGTGCAACCCGGTGACGTCTCCTACGCCTTGATCCAGCAAGGAGGAAGGAGAGGTTGAGGGAGAACTCCGGCAGCACGATGGTGTGGTGACGGTGGAGCTGCGTGGTACTCCGGCAGGGCTTCGCCAAGCACTACGGAGGACGAGGGGTAGGAGGAGTAGGGTTGCGCCATGAGGGAGAGGAACTCGTGTGTTTGGCAGCCCCGAACCCTCCACTATATATAGGACGAGGAGGAGGGAGGGCACAGCCCTAGGGTTCCCACTCTAGGGGCCGGCGGCAGCCCCAGATCCCATCTGGTGCGGCGGCCAGAGGGAGAGAGGGGAGGGCGACGCCCTAGGTGGGCCTTAGGCCCATCTGGGCTAGGGTTTGCCCCCCTCTCCTCTAGTGCTGTGCCTTGGGACCTTGTGGGGGCGCACCAGCCCATCTAGGGGCTGGTTCCAACCCACTTGTGGCCCATGCAGCCCTCTGGTGCTAGTGGCCCCACTTGGTGGACCCCCCGGAACCCTTCCGGTGGTCCCGGTACGTTACTGGTCATGCCCGAAACACTTCCGGTGACCAAAACCTCACTTCCTATATATGAATCTTTACCTCCGGACCTTTCTGTAACTCCTCGTGATATCCGGGGTCTCATCCGTGACTCCAAACAACCTTCGGTAACCACATACACTATTTCCCTATAACCCTAGCGTCATCGAACCTTAAGTGTGTAGACCCTATGGGTTCGGGAGGCACGTAGACATGACCGAGACACCTCTCCGGTCAATAACCAACAGTGGGATCTGGACACCCATGTTGTCTCCCACATGCTCCACGATGATCTCATCGGATGAACCATGATGTCGGGGATTCAATCAATCCCGTATACAATTCCCTTTGTCTACCGGTATGATACTTGCCTAAGATTCGATCGTCAGTATCCCTATACCTTGTTCAATCTCGTTACCGGAAAGTCTCTTTACTCGTTCCGTAACACATCATCCCGTGGCTAACTCCTTAGTCACATTGAGCTCATTATGATGATGTATTACCGACTGGGCCCAGAGATACCTCTCCGTCACACGGAGTGACAAATCCCAGTCTCGATTCATGCCAACCCAACAGATACTTTCGGGGATACTCGTAGCATACCTTTATAGCGACCCAGTTACGTTGTGACGTTTGGCACACCCAGAGTAATCCTATGGTATCCGGCAGTTGCTCAATCTCATAGTCTAAAGAAATAATACTTGACATTAGAAAAGCTTTAGCAGATGAACTACACGATCTTGTGCTATGCTTAGGATTGGGTGTTGTCCATCACATCATTCTCCTAATGATGTGATCCCGTTATCAACGACATCCAATGTCTATGGTCATGAAACCGTGACCATCTATTGATCAACGAACTAGCCAACTAGAGGCTCACTAGGGACATGTTGTGGTCTATGTATTCAAACATGTATTACGGTTTCTGTTTAATACAATTATAGCATGAACAATAGACAATTATCATGAACAAGGAAATACAATAATAACCATTTTATTATTGCCTGTAGGGCATATTTCCAACAGTCTCCCACTTGCACTAGAGTCAATAATCTAGTTACATTGTGATGAATCGAACACCCATAGTGTTCTGGTGTTGATCATGTTTTGCTCGGGAGAGAGGTTTAGTGAGCGGATCTGCAACATTCAGATCCGTATGTACTTTACAAATATCTATATCTCCTTCCTGAATGTAATCACGAATGGAGTTGAAGCTGCGTTTGATGTGTCTTGTCTTCTTGTGAAACCTGGGCTCCTTGGCAAGGGAAATAGCTCCAGTGTTGTCACATAATAGAGTCATCAGGCCCGACACACTGGGAATCACTCCTAGGTCGGTGATGAACTCCTTCATCGAGACTCCTTCCTTTGATGCTTCCGAAGGAGCTATGTACTCCGCTTCACATGTAGATGCTGCCACGACGCTTTGCTTGCCGTTGCACCAGCTTACTGTCCCTCCGTTCAAAATATACACGTATCCGGTTTGTGACTTGGAGTCATACGGATCTGTGTCTAAGCTAGCATCGATGTAACCCTTTATGACGAGCTCTTCGGCACCTCCATATACGTGAAACATGTCCTTGGTCCTTTTCAGGTACTTCAGGATATTCTTGACCGTTGTCCAGTGTTCCGCTCCGGGATCACTTTGGTGCCTCCCTACCATACTTATGGCAAGGTTCACGTCAGGTCTGGTACACAGCATGGCATACATAATAGAGCCTATGGTTGAAACATAGGGGGTGACACTCATCTCTTCTCTATCATTGCCATGGTCGGGCATTGAGTCCTACTCAATCTCACACCCTGTAACATAGGCAAGAACCCCTTCTTGTACTGATCCATATTGAACTTCTTCAATATCTTGTCAAGGTTTGTGCTTTGTGAAAGACCTATGAGGCGTCTCAATCTATCTCGATAGATCTTGATGCCTAATATGTAAGCAGCTTCTCCAAGGTCCTTCATTGAAAAACACTTATTCAAGTAGGCCTTTATGCTTTCCAAAAGTTCTATATTATTTCCCATCAACAATATGTCATCCACATATAATATGAGAAATGCTACAAAGCTCCCACTCACTTTCTTGTAAATATAGTGTTCTCCATAAACCTATATAAACCCAAACGCTTTAATCACCACATTAAAGCGAATGTTCCAACTCCGAGATGCTTGCACCAGCCCATAGATGGACCGGTGGAGCTTGCATACCTTGTTAGCATCTTTAGGATCGACAAAACCTTCCAGCTACATCATATATAGTTCTTCCTTAAGGAAGCCATTAAGGAATGTCTTTTGACGTCCATTTGCCACATCTCATAATCATAAAATGCGGCAATTGCTAACATGATTCGGACGGAGTTCAACATCACTACGGGTGAGAAAGTCTCATCGTAGTCAACTCCTTAAACTTGTCAATAACCCTTCGCGCCAAGCCAAGCCTTATAGACGGTCACATTACCATCCATGTCAGTCTTCTTCTTAAAGATCCATTTATTTTCTATGGCTCGCTTATCATCAGGCAAGTCCACCAAAGTCCATACTTTGTTCTCATACATGGATCCTATCTCGGATTTCATGGCTTCAAGCCATTTGTTGGAATATGGGCCCACCATTGCTTCTTCATAGTTCGACGGTTAACTATTTTCCAACAACATGATCTCCAGGACAGGGTTATCGTACCACTCTAATGCGGAACGTGTCCTAGTGGACCTTCGAATAGCAACTTGATCTGAAGTTTCATGATCATCATCATTAAATTCCTCTCCAGCCGATGCAGTCTCCACAGAAACAACTTCCTATGTTGCGGTACTCTCCGGTTCGAGTGGAGGTACAATTACCTCATCAAATTCTATTTTCCTCCCACCTACTTCTTTCGAGAGAAACTCTTTCTCTAGAAACGATCCATTCTTGGGAACAAAAACTTTGCCTTCGGATTTGAGGTAGAAGGTATACCCAACAGTTTCTTTGGGGTATCCTATGAAGACGCACTTTTTCGCTTTGGGTTCAAGCTTCTCAGGTTGAAGTTTCTTCACATAAGCATCGCATCCCCAAACTTTCAGAAACGATAGCTTAGGTTTCTTTCCAACCCATAATTCATATGGTGTCGTCCCAACGGACTTAGACGGTGCCCTATTTAAAGTAAATGCGGCAGTCTCTAATGCATATCCCCAAAACGATAGCAGTAAGTCGGTAAGAAACATCATAGATCGCACCATATCCAAGAGAGGGTGATTAAGACGTTTAGACACACCATTTCGCTGAGGTGTGCCAGGCGGCATGAGTTGTGAAACAATTCCACATTTCCGTAGGTGCGTGCCAAACTCGTGACTTAAATATTCTCCGCCACGATCAGATCGTAGGCATTTTATTTTCCTGTCACGTTGATTCTCTACCTCACTCTGAAATTCCTTGAACCTTTCAAAGATTTCAGACTTGTGTTTCATTAAGTAGACATACCCATATCTACTCAAGTCATAAATGAGCGTGAGAACATAACGATAGCCATCGTGAGCCTCGACGCTCATTGGACCGCATACATCGGTATGTATTATCTCCAACAAGTCAGTTGCTCGCTCCATTGTTCCGGAGAACGGAGTCTTGGTCATCTTGCCCATGAGGCATGGTTCGCTCGTGTCAAATGATTCAAAATCAAGAGACTCCAAAAGCCGATCAGCATGGAGTTTCTTCATGCGTTTGACACCAATATGACCAAGGCGGCAGTGCCACATGTAAGTGGGACTATCGTTATCAATCTTATATCTTTTGGTACTCACACTATGGACATGTGTAACATCACGTTCGAGACTCATCAAAAATAAACCATTGACCAGCGGGGCATGACCATAAAACATTTCTCTCATATAAATAGAACAACCATTATTCTCAGATTTAAATGAGTAGCCATCTTGCATCAAATGAGATCCAGATACAATGTTCATGCTCAAAGCTGGTATTAAATAACAATTGTTGAGTTTTAAAACTAATCCCGAAGGTAGATGTAGAGGTAGTGTGCCGACGGCGATCACATCGACCTTGGAACCATTCTCGACGCGCATCTTCACCTCGTCCTTTGTCAGTCTCTGCTTATTCCGCAGCTCCTGCTTGGAGTTACAAATGTGAGCAACTGCATCGGTATCAAATACCCAGGTGCTACTACGAGCGCTGCTAAGGTACACATCAATATAAAGTATATCACATATACCTTTAACGTTGCCGGCCTTCTTATCCGCTAAGTACTTGGGGCAGTTCCGCTTGAAGTGACCGGTACCCTTGCAATAAAAGCACTCATTCTCAGGCTTGGGTCCATTCTTGTTCTTCTTCCCGGCAACTTGCTAACCGGGCGCGGCAACTGCTTTGCCGTCCTTCTTGAAGTTCTTCTTACTCTTGCCTTTCTTGAAACTAGTGGTCTTATTCACTATCAGCACTTGATGCTCCTTTTTGATCTCGACCCACTAGTAGAAAACTGGCCTTTAGTCCCGGTTCCAGAGGGCCTTTAGACCCGGTTCTGGAACCGGGACTACAGGGTCGGGACTAAAGCCTTCACCCTTTAGTCCCGGTTGTGTTACGAACCGGGACTAAAGGCCCTCCAAGTGGCAGCTTTCTAGAGTGGGACCTTTAGTCCCGGTTGGTGTTACAAACCGGGACTAAAGGTATTTTTTAAAATAAATTTTTATTTTTTTTTCAATTTTTTTTCTGATTTTGAAATTTGTGAATTATCTCACAATTTAATCTCTAATCAACACTCATTCCAAATCATCTAACTTCCCAGTCAGTCACCCGTCCTCTCACTGCTCTAACCCGAGCACGCTTAACTTTCGAGTTCTATCGCCCTTTGTTTCCAAGTTTGCACTTCTTGTTTTCTCAACAATAGTAAGCTATCAATCCTATTAACCCTTAGGTCTCGATGTCACATTATTTAATTTTTTGAATTCTGAACAATTATTAAAATAAACAAAATAAGTAATAATAATATTGAATGTCTATGAAAATAAAATAAGTAATATTATTATTTTATTCATTTTTTGCCATATTTCAATTCATATGGCATAATTAATATCTTTAAATCTGTAAATCGAAATTCAACAAATAATAGATCCATTATTATCAGAAAAATGTGAGGAATCCAAATATGACATCATTTATTTTGTTTTTCAATAAAATTATTTTTTAAAACTTTTTTTTATTTTGTAGGAAAAAATCGTCTTTTTGAAATAACTTCTTTTACTTTTGGAATTTCGAGAATCTAAGAAAACTTCATCGGGTAAACCCGGGTGAAATCGAGTCCCAATTTTTCTCTAGTTTTTTGATATATTAAACTTTTTTTCCGACATCGTATGTAAAAGTTATGGCCGTTTTACTAAAAAATTTGTAGAAACGGTCAAAATTCATATTTCACAATTTCTATACCTACTAGACACTAAAACCTAACTACATCTCAAAGGATTTTATTTTTTGAAGATTTTATCACGGGGGGGGATAGAGTTTGAAAATTTCAGAACCCCTTTAGTCCGGGTTGGTGTCCATCCAATCATACCGTCGACTACATATGCTAGCATCGTCCTAGCCAGAGTCACAACTAAGGTTAACCAAGCCAGAGTTAACCCATTTCTAACTTCATTTGCCATTTTTCATGCATTTAATGTTTTTTTGAGCTAAATGACCCTAAAATTGAAAAGCACTACAAATGAACTCTAAAAAGGTTGAAACTTGGCATGGTATCATCATTTTACCCACAAAGCTTGTGCTAAAAAGTTGAGAGGGTTAGAGCAAAAACTGGATGCACTTCGTGTACAAACTGGACCATCTCCTTCGAAGTATCAAGGTTTCGGACTAAAACCCATCTGTTACAAAGGCATTTCATTTTTATTTATTTATTTCAACTCCAGACTTTTTGTGCATTCAATATGCACCATACTACAACATGTTAAAATCTACAGAAAGAACTAACTAAAAAACAATTAAATGACTAAAACAACTATATAAGCAAAATAGTAATTTTTTAATTAAAATACTAATTTAAATTATTCTAAAAATAACCAAATAAATCTTATTGTGACAACAATCTAACACGTGACTAGGATAAAAAAAGAATTACATAAAAAACTTTTTGTAAACTCAAGTTATTCACAATCTAGTGTTTGAAGCAAATTTGAACAAATTCAAATTTAAACCATTCAAATTTGAAAACTAATGGCACAAACATAAATTAGACAAAATTTTGAATCTAATGCAAAAAGAATCACTCAAAAACATCAAATATCCTAAAAGATATAAGCAATTTAAAACAGAAACTAAAAATAGAAAACAAATATAAAAACAAAACAAAAAAACTTTCAAGGACCCCTTTAGTCCCGGTTCGTGCCTCCAACCGGGACTAAAGGTCTAACCTTTAGTCCCGGTTGGAGACACCAACCGAGACTAAAGCCTCAACCCCCTTTAGTCCCGGTTGGTGTCTCCAACCGGTACTAAAGGTCCCATTTGAACCGGGACTGATGCCCTAGCCGCTCGAACCGGGACTAATGCTCACATTAGTCCCGGTTCGTAATGCAACCGGGACAAATGTGTACATCGAGCTATGACGAAAGCCTTATTTTCTACTAGTGACCTTTGCTGATTTCAGCATCGAGTACAACTCAGGAATGGACTTCTCCATACCCTGCATGTTGTAGTTCATCACAAACTCTTGTAGCTAGGTGGGAGCGACTGGAGGATTCTGTCAATAATCGAGTCATCCGGAAGATTAACTCCTAGCTGAGACAAGCGGTTGTGCAACCCAGACATTTTGAGTATGTGCTCACTAATAGAACTATTCTCCTCCATCTTACAACTAAAGAACTTGTCGAAGACATCATATCTCTCGACCCGAGCATGAGCTTGGAAAACCAATTTCAACTCTTGGAACATCTCATATGCTCCATGTTGCTCAAAACGCTTTTGGAGCCCCGGTTCTAAACTATAAAGCATGTCGCACTGAACCAGGGAGTAATCATCATAGTGAGGCTGCCAGGCGTTCATAACGTCCTGAGCCACAGGGAAAATGGGTGCGTCACCTAGCGGTGCATCAAGGACATATAATCTTTTGGAACCTATGAGGATGATCCTCAATCCACGGACCCAGTCCGCATAGTTGCTTCCATCATCTTTCAGCTTGGTTTTCTCTAGGAACGCATTGAAGTTGAGGGCAACATTAGCATTGGCCATTGGATCTACAATATAGATTGTAAAGACAATTTTAGACTAAGTTCATGACAATTAAGTTCACATAATCAAATTATTTAATGAACTCTCACTTAGATAGACATCTCTCTTAGTCATCCAAGTGACACATGATCCACGTCAACTAGCCTGTGTCCGATCATCACGTGAGACGGACTAGTCATCCATGGTGAACTTCTCCATGTTGATCGTATCTCCTATACGACTCGTGTTCGACCTTTCGGTCTTCCGTGT
Organism: Hordeum marinum; assembly: GCA_022496015.1. NCBI lineage: Eukaryota > Viridiplantae > Streptophyta > Magnoliopsida > Poales > Poaceae > Hordeum > Hordeum marinum. Next base: position 62,617,941 of record CM039673.1, read on the forward strand.
TACGAGGCCATGTCTGTACATGATAGGCTCGTCAAGTCAACCTAAGTGTATCGCATGTGTAAATCTGGCTTAAACCCATTGTATGCGAACGTTAGAACCTATCACACCCGATCATCACGTGGTGCTTCGGAACAACGATCCTTAGCAACGGTGCATAGTTAGGGTGAACACATTTCTTGAAATTTTAGTGAGAGATCATGTTATTTAGCTACCGTCGTTCTAAGAAAATAAGATGTAAACATGATAAACATCACATGCAATCAATATAGTGACATGATATGGCCAATATCATCTTTCTCCTTTGATCTCCATCTTCGGAGCACCATGATCATCACTGTCACCGGCAAGACACCATGATCTCCATCATCGTGTCTTCATGAAGTTATCTCGCCAACTATTACTTCTACTACTATGGCTAATGATTAGCAATAAAGTCAAGTAATTACATGGCGTTTATGATTGACACGCAAGTCATGCAATAAATTAAGACAACTCCTATGGCTCCTGCCGGTTGTCATACTCATCGACATGCAAGTCGTGAATCCTATTACATGAACATGATCAATCTCATACATCACAATGCATCACATCACATCCTTTGGCCATATCACATCACAAGGCATATGCTGCAAAACACAAGTTAGACGTCCTCTAATTTGTACTTGCAAGTTTTTACGTGGCTGCTATAGGTTTCTTGCAAGAACGTTTCTTACCTACGCCAAAACCACGACTTGATATGCCAATTGCTATTTATCCTTCATAAGGACCCTTTTCATCGAATCCGATCCGACTAAGGTGGGACAGACAGACACCTGCTAGCCACCTTATGTAACAAGTGCATGTCAGGCAGTGGAACCGGTCTCACGTAAGCATACATGTAAAGTTGGTCCGGGCCGCTTCGTCCCACAATAATGCTGAATCAAGATAAGACTAGTAATAGTAAGCAAATTAACAAGATTGACGCCCATAACAACTTGTGTTCTACTCGTGCATAGATTCTACGCATCGACCTAGCTCTGATACCACTGTTGGTAGACGTAGTAGTAAATATAAAAAAATCCTACGTGTCACCAAGATCTATCTATGGAGAAACCAGCAACGAGCAAAGGGGGAGTGCATCTTCATACCTTTGAAGATCACAAAGCGGAAGCATTACTAGAACGCGGTTGGTGGAGTCATACTCACAACGATTCAGATCGCGATGGAATCCGATCTAAGCGCCGAACAACGGTGCCTCCGCGTTCAACACACGTGCAGCCCGGTGACGTCTCCTACACCTTGATCCAGCAAGCAGGAAGGAGAGGTTGAGGGAGAGCTCCAGTAGCACGACGGCATGGTGACGGTGCAGCTGTGTGGTACTCTGACAGGGCTTCGCCAAGCACTACGCAGGACGAGGAGTAGGAGAAGTAGGGCTGCGCCGAGAGGGAGAGGAACTCGTGTGTTTGGCAGCTCGAAGGGTTCGGGGCAGGAGTTGTTCTCACCTCCCCCAAGGGTGACAAGTTTTGTTATGTGCTCCCGTTAATGTTCCCTTGTACTAATAATGCGGATGAGTATGAAGCACTGCTCCACGGTCTCAGAGTCGCTAAAGAAATGAATTTAAGCCGAGTCAGGTGTTTAGGCGACTCAGATCTGGTGGCTCAGCAAGTTTCAGGTACTTGGGATTCCAAGGATCCGCGGATGGCGGCTTATTGACAGCCAGTTGATATCATTGCCGGTCACTTCAAGGGGTACCAGGTGGATCACATTGGTCGTCGCAGGAATGAGGCGGCTGATGCCTTGTCATGGTTAGGTTCTCAACGAAAGCCGGTACCACCTAATGTTTTTCTGGATGTATTGCATCATCTGACTGTCAAGATACCTTCTAAGGAGGATCTGGCTATTCCTGACCCGGAGGCGGAACTGGTGGCGGCTCTGCATGCTACCCCAGACTGGACTATTCCTTATTTGGCGTATCTGACACGCGGCGACTTACCTCAAGAGGAGGATCTAGCCAGGAAGATCACTCGACATTCTAAGTCTATGACGATTGTTAATGGTGAGTTACATAAGTGTAGTGTGACGGGTGTCTTTCAGCGCTGCGTCTCACCAGAGGAGGGCCAGCAAATATTGAGTGAAATTCATGCTGGCGACTGTGGGCATCACGTCGGGTCAAAATCTTTGGTGGCTAAAGCTTTTCGACATGGGTTTTTCTGGTTAACGGTTCACAAGGATGCAAAAGACTTAGTCCGTAAGTGTGACGGCTATCAGAAGTTCGGCCGGCGTGCTCACGTTCCAGCTCAAGAGTTGAGGATGATACCAATCACTTGGCCGTTTGCGGTTTGGGGGCTCGATATGGTAGGACCTTTCAAGCGATCTAAGGATAAGAAAACGCACCTTCTGGTGGCGGTTGATAAATTTACTAAGTGGGTAGAGGCAGAGCCGGTCAATAAATGTGACGCAGCTACGGCGGTTCAATTTGTTAAGAAGCTGATTTATCGCTTTGGTTACCGACACAGTATTATTACAGACAATGGAACAAATTTATCTAAAGGAGCTATGAAAACGTTCTGTGAGAAGGAGCATATCTGGCTTGATGTTTCAGCCATGGCACATCCACAGTCTAATGGTCAGACAGAGCGAGCCAATCAGGAAATTTTAAGAGGTGTCAAGCCACGGATCATGGTTCCTTTGAAACGGACACCCGAATATTGGGTTGAGGAGTTGCCTTCTGTCTTATGGAGCATCAGAACTACACCTAATAGATCTACAAGTTTTACACCTTTCTTCATGGTGTACGGTGCTGAGGCGGTTCTACCCAATGACATCCGGCACGACTCACCAAGGGTGGCGGCTTATGTTGAGACGGACAATGAGGTAGCCCGTCAAGATGCGTTGGACGCCTTGGATGAAGCACGAGAGTTAGCAGCAGCCAGGTCGGCAATTTATCAACAAGACCTGTGATGCTATCATAGCCGCAGGGTAAAGACCCGGACGTTCCAGGAAGGTGACCTGGTGCTCCGGTTGATTCAAGACCAATCTGGAATGCATAAGTTATCTCCACCATGGGAGGGGCCTTTTGTGATTAGCAGGAAACTTAACAATGGGTCATATTACCTCATTGATGTCAGAGATGAGTTGGACACCGCGGGTCAAGAGACGTTGCGGCCATGGAATATCGCACATCTGCGACCATACTTTACTTAGCAGGGGTTGAAAGCCACTATCATTGTATATATCATGTTCACATGAGTAAAAGCTAGCATCCCCGCACAAGACTGGGGCCTCTGCTCTTATGTACACCTTTGTACAATCAAGATAAAAATTTCCGGCTCAAAAAATTTGAGTTGAAGTGGTTTGTTCGCCGTCACAACGGCTGGTCTACCCTCCGGCTTTATGCCCTATCAAGCGCTGTGGCAAGGAGGCTTCTTGACTTCGGGTATAGCTTACTTCTCCCTTGCACAGCCGGCGATATGCCCAATTAAGCACTGGTGCAAAAAGGCTTCTTGCCTTTGGGTATAGCTTACTTCTCCTTTGCACAGCCAGTTGTCATTAAACCGTTACAAGGAGGCTTCTTGCCTCGAAGTTTAGCTCACTTCTCCCTTGCACAGTTGGCTTTATGCCTAGTTTGGTTACATTAAGCGGTATTGTTGATGGAGGCTTCTTACCTTTGGTATAGCTTACAGGACCCTAAGACAACAGCGTGCACACCAAATCCAGTTGCTTATCAACTGCAGCCATCGAAGGGGGCTTCTTACCGAGGGGTATCGCTTATCTCACCCTAATGGCCGGCTTTATGCCACTTCCGGTTACTTATTAACCGTGGTTGTCGAAGGGGGCTTCTTACCGACGGGTTCGCTTATCTCACCCTAACAACCGGCGTTTATGCCAAAAATCAGTTGCTTATCAACTGTAGCTGTTGAAAGAGGCTTCTTGCCTTTGGGTATAGCTTACTTCTCCATTCAAACAACCGGCTTTATGCCGTCTCAGGCTAATTATTAGCCACGGTTGTCAATGGAGGATTCTTGCCTTGGGGTATAGCTTACATCTCCCATCGATAGCCGGCATTCACTGTACTCTTACCAGTCAATCTCACCTAGAGACCCTGAGCCGGTTCAAGAAATTGATGGCCAATCTCGCTGAGAGACCCTGAGCCAGTTCAAGAAATTGACGGCCAATCTCGCCTAGAGACCCTGAGCCGGTTCAAATAATTGAGGGCCAATCTCGACAGAGACCCTGAACTGGTATGAGTTTAACCGTTCGAATCCACGCAGAAGGGCCGTCATATGAGTTTTTTGAGGAAGGAAAGATCATCATTACGTATTGTATCCGCTTATCAAAACCGGGTTAGAGCAAGGCAATTATAAGTCTCGGGTTGCCACAGGCGGAACTACCCGGCACTTGGGGGCTACACAGCCACAATTCTCCTCAAAAGTTCCGGCTCATCAATAGCCGTAGTTGTCGATAGAGGCTTCTTACCATCAGGTATAGCTTACATTATCCTAAAGACAACCGGCTCCTTAATGACTTTGTTCGATGAGAGCCGAAGTCATGTTGCTTCGGTCGACAAAATTTAAGGTTTCAAAGAGATTGTCTGGCTCTAATATTCTGGAGAAAGGAATGGCGTCTTAAAAGACAGACACCCCTCATCGGAAAATCTCAAGGTATATCCCTGAAGAGCCGGCAACGCATTAAAACACAAAGAGGTGCAAATATATACGGTCACCAAGTGGCAGAGTCATGTTTACTCTATTACAAAATATACTCTCAGAAGGAGCAAAAGCATTGTCAACCACCCACGGCAGGTCATTACATAAGTCTATGCTCAGAAAGGTTAAAAGAATAAAATTCAGTTATTGGCCGGCTCATCCTGCTCCGGGTCTTCTGCTGGCTTTATCTGGAGATTGCCCAATTCCCAATTACAGTCAGCCAGAGCAGCAAAAGACCCTTCAAGGAACGGAGACGTGTCAAGCTCACAAGGAAAGAGATCCTTACTGTGGGCGGGTGTCAGATCTTTCCACTCGTAGAGAGGCCCGCGGATTCTCTTCTCCTCTGCATCATAAGCGGCCTGATAGGTGCTAAGGTCAGCTTCATCCGCCAGAACAGTGGCCAGATAGAGCGACTCTTTGACACACCGGGTGTAATCTTCTTCGGTGAATTCTGAGCCGTCATCTCTTTTAGGCAGGTAACCATCCATCATTTCAGCCGGTGTTAGCTCGGGGGCGAAGGCCAGAGCCCGGCTCAATCCAGCAATAGCTCCTTGGCGGAAGGCGGATTTCTTGAGCTCTTCTATCTGCTTGGGCATTGTAGAGAAGAGTTCCAAGACCCCTTTCAGAGCAGTGAGGATCTTCTCCTTGTATTGCATGCTCTTGATCGTGAAGATGGCACCGCAGTATAACTGCTCCGCAAAAGTATAAATGGCGTTCAATGGCAGAAGGCTATCAGAAGCCAACTGCCGGCTCCTGGGACCTGGATAAGTTGGATAAAGTTAGTGAGTCGCCAGTTTTTTCACTAGCAATGTTAAACAGTACAAAGTAAACAAGAAAACTTACCAAATAGGGCGGCTGACACCTTCGCGATGTGTTGTTTCAGACCTTGAAGTTCCTCCACCATAGTTGTAAGCCGCTGTTCAGTGTCGTCCGCCCGTTTGGTTAGAGCGGCCTTTTTAGATTCAGCTGCCTCTTTTAAAGAGGTAAGCTCAGCAGTGACATTGGCCAGTTCCTCAGAGGGAAGCCAACATTTTTCGGCAGCGATACTTCGGGATTCTTGCTGAGCCACCAGGTTGGCCCTCAGATCCGGCAACCGAGACCCGGCTTCATTCAAAGCTTCCTATAATACATCAAAATACAGGATAAGCCGCCGAAATGCAGGACGAGTGTTAAAAGCAAATACAAGTTTCAAACAGATTGCAAGCAATATATTTGACACTTGGGGGCTAATGTATATTTGATCTTTCAAGTATGCAGTTCCGGTTCATCTCCTTCGAAGCTAATCTAGAACTTGGGGGCTACACTATGGCTCTTCAATGTACTAATAATGGAAGCACCGACTCAACTTGATCAAGTTTGAGCCGGCCCTTGGGGGCTACGATTAGATCTTCAAGTTGTCTACATTACAGGCCCGACTCGAATATAATCTGAGACGGCCCTTGGGGGCTACGATTGGCGGTTCACTTTATTTACAGTACAAAGCTAAAGCAATTTTAAGGGAATTTGACATGACAATATCCGCATGGGCCACAGAAAGACCCAGCTCAACGATTCAATACGTTAAGCCGGCTCTTGGGGGCTAAGTAAAGATATAGCAAGAAGGAAAAGTACCTCATATTTTGTCTTCATGGAAGAGATCAACCAAAGTTCCAAATCCCGGCTGGTGGTAACCCGGTTTATGTACCCGGCATGTAGCTCTTCAACGGTCATCTTCTCGCACAAAGAGTCAAAGTTCAATTTCTTCGAGGCTTCAGCCGGCTCTGTATGTTTGGTCAACACATGAGCCGAAGGCGTTTGATGACCAGACCCGGTGATAACAACATCCAGAGTGTCAAGGGTCTTGGCAGGAGTCACCGGCTTGGAAGGAGCGCTTGGAGGGCTCTCCATGATGACATCTTCAGCGGCCGGCTCCGTGGAGGCAGCCGGCGGGTTTTCTTCCGGTTGAGTTTCCTCCGGTTGTTCGGGCTCCAGTTCTTCGATAACTGGGTCGGAGGAGGGCTTGTTGGTCTTGCGACGTTTAGCTTGAGCACTGCAAAAAATAAAGACCAGCAGTTGAAGATATTGCTGCCATAGTAATAGCCGGATATCCTGATATCATAGTAAGGAATACTTACAGCGGGTTAATCTTGGGTGGTGATATAATTGACTCCGAAGAGTCGCCAGAGGAAGGAGGTTTCTACAAAAAATAAAACAGAAAGGTGAAGAGAGTATCAAGTTTACAAAGGAAAGACAAAGGAAAAGAAGAGGTTTAAACCTCGGCGGGGCGTTTCTTTGGTGCCGGAGAGTTTGGCAACCCAGACATGAGCTCGATAGAGCCGGTGCTTCGAGTCTGTCAATGCTCAATTGTTGTTGCTTTTTTAAGAGAAAATCGGGAGCCAGATAAGCAAGAGGGTGAGAAAGAGGAACTTTTCTGATAACCCGCCGCGGCTTTCGGGGGATGAAACATTCTGAGCCAGAGGAAAAGTAATTTACCTCAGGAGCATTGGCACGGCTGGTTTCCACTCATCCTGCAAGTAAAGTAAGTGTTAAGATAGGAAGGTAAAAGATCAAGCAAGACAGTTGAAACTTTACCTCTGAGCTGGATGATGGTGGCGGGTTGAGCAAATTATCTTGCGGGGCATATTTTTTAGCCTTCTTAGTTGGGACCTTCTTCCTGGATTTCTTCGGAGGGGCAACATATTCCCTCTTCCAGAAGTCTGAGTCGGCCTATAAGAATGACCCGGAGAGTGAAATACCAAATCAACAAAGTGTAAACAACATCTAAGAGACGTAGGGGAAGAGATTAAACTTACATCGGGAGCCGGATTGTTGGCACTAAAAGGTGCCAGGCCAATTTTGCTACATGATCCGGAAGCTTCATGGACAAGGCTCCGGATGGCGAGGATAATGTCATTCTCTGTCAATGTGGATCGGCTGAAGCATAATGAGCTATCATACTTGCCTTTATATTCGCACATGAGTCGGCTTCTATGGCTCAAAGGCATAATCCGCCACGAAATCCAGCAGGGGATCAGGTCCAGCCCGATTAAGCCGTTGGCCATGAGAGCCTTGATTTTGGCATGGGCCAGCTCATTTCTTGCGCGTTCTGAAGCTGATAGCCGGCCAGGAAGCCCTGATGTTGTTGTGAGCCAGGAAGGACGATAACCCACCAAAGGACGCTCGTTCTCAGGAGAGGTGTCCTTGCAATAGAACCAGGTCTTGTTCCAGTCCTTGGGGTGAATCGGCATCTGTGTAGCTGGAAAGATGATATCTCTACGCCGTTGGATGGATATGCCTCCAAGTTCTAGGCTGGGGCCGGCTTTCCCTTTAGTTTGCCGGTTAGCATAAAAGAACTCCCGAAAGAACCCCACAGACGGCTTGATTTGAAGGTAAGCTTCACAGAGCACTTGGAAATTGCATATGTTTGAGACGGAATTGGGGGCCAAGTCTTGCAGGTGAAGCTTATAATAGTGAAGGATGTCCCGAAATAATTTTGAGCCGGGAGGCACGAACCCTCGTTCAATATGGTCAAAAAAAAACCACCACTTCACCTTCTTGAGGTTTGGGCCGCGTCTCATCACCTGGGACCCGCCAGCTAATGACTTCCTTAGGAGGAAGAGTACCCGCATGAACAAAATCCGACAAAAAGTCCTCCATGATGCACGACCCAACCCAATTGCATGAGTTGGACGCACGAGACATGTTGACGGCTTAAGTGTTGTGCAAGATAAAAGGCGCGATGAGTCAAAGCGCAAGCAAATATTTTTGACGGCTTAAAAGTTTAAGGGCTCTACGGATAAAGTGGAAGACCCGGCTGATAAGAGCCGGAGAAGCTTGGCGACTAAACAGGGAAAGGAAAGATTGAAAAATCAGCTAAGTCCTAAAAACAGATTCCGCAAGATATTACTATATCTACGGATCTACAAAAGCAGAAAAAATGAATTTTATTCTGACCTAGCGATGAACAGCGGAGGAAAAAGAAACGGATTGGGGCCATCGTGGCCCGTGCATTACGCGCGACCGGCCCGCGTGTGGTGGCGGTGCAAGAGCGCATTCTAAAGGCGTTAGCAGCATCGAGATACGCTGGCGATGGTGATGCCGGAGCCCGAACGGCGGCGGCGGAGCCGCGGTGAAAACCCTACTACAGCAGCGGCAATCTAGGGAGCAGAAAAACTTACCGGAGATGGCGCGGCAGAGGCGGACGGATCTCTGGTACATTCAGGGTGATGCAGCGGCCAAGGTTGGGGACGACGTACAGACGGCGTCGGAGCAAAGCTCGAAAGCGCTGGGGCGGCGACAGGAAGAAGACGAAGAAGTAGAGGCACGAGCGAGAGAATGGGAAACTCCGACCCGCACGGGTCATATTTAAAAGGGGGTTAAGGAAGGTGTGAAAATCCAGGCGATGACACCGTTTGACCGAGGTGGACGCCTCGATTCTGGAGATGACGGTTAAGTGAAAGATTTAGTGACACGTCAGCAGATCTCATGACGCCACGCCGGGTCATTTCCGGGCGACTCGCCAAAAGTAGAAGAGAAGGATGAAGTGAGCAAGCTCAATTCAACCTGGGGCCTAATGTTGGGGATATGACCCGCCGAAGAGGCTCCGGGTCATGTTGTTGGCTCGTGAGCCGTCCCAAAGATGAGCCGTAAGACTAGTGTCCCAAGAAGATAGGCGGCTCACGGTGTGGGCCGTACGATGGCCCGGATGGAGAAGACACGGGCGTGCAAGCCGACTCATAGACAGCTTAGTCAAGAAGATAGAGAGAGACTCGGTTAGCAATTGTAACGAACCGGATGTCCTCACCTCTTATATAAAGGCAGATCCAGGGCGACTTAGGGGGCAGGCAATCGAGAACTAGGTCAAGCTTTTAGCTCCTTGTAATTGATATGCAAGCAATATAAACACAAGCAGGACGTAGGCTATTACCTCGATTCGAGGGGCCGAACCTGGGTAAATCCGTGTCTTTCGTCCCGACTAACCCCTTTGAGTCCACCCTATTAGCGATGGCCTCGAACCAAAGTCCGTTCACCCGGACATCTGCCGTGATAAAACCACGACAAGAAGGGAGGGCACAGCCCTAGGGTTCCCACTCTAGGGGCCGGCGTCAGCCCCAGATCCCATCTGGTGCAGCGGCCACAGGGAGAGAGGGGAGGGCGCCCGCCCTAGGTGGGCCTTAGGCCCATCTGGGCTAGGGTTTGCCCCCCTCTCCTCTAGTGCTGCTCCATGGGCCCTTGTGGGGGGCGCACCAGCCCACCTAGGGGCTGGTTCCCTCCCACTTGCGGCCCATGCAGCCCTCTGGTGCTGGTGGCTCCACTTGGTGGACCCCCGGAACCCTTCTGGTGGTCCCAGTACGTTACCAGTGATGCCTGAAACACTTCCGGTGACCAAAACCTCACTTCCTATATATGAATCTTTACCTCCAGACCATTACGGAACTCCTCATGACATCTGGGATCTCATCCGAGACTCCGAACAACCTTCAGTAACCACGGACACTATTTCCCTATAACCCTAGTGTCATCGAACCTTAAGTGTGTAGACCCTACGGGTTCGGGAGGCACGTAGACATGACCGAGACACCTCTCCGGTCAATAACCAACAACGGGATCTGGATACCCATGTTGGCTCCCACATGCTCCACGATGATCTCATCGGATGAACCACGATGTCGGGGATTCAATCAATCCCGTATACAATTCCCTTTGTCTACCGGTATGATACTTGCCCGAGATTCGATCGTCGGTATCCCTATACCTTGTTAAATCTCGTTACCGGCAAGTCTCTTTACTCACTATATAACACATCATCCCATGTCTAACTTCTTAGTCACATTGAGCTCATTATGATGCTGCCTTACCGAGTGGGCCCAGAGATACCTCTCCGTCACACGGAGTGACAAATCCCAGTCTCGATTCGTGCCAACCCAACAGATACTTTTAGGGATACCCGTAGTGTACCTTTATAGCCACCCAGTTATGTTGTGACGTTTGGCACACCCAAAGTATTCCTACGGTATCCGGGAGTTGCACAATCTCATGGTCTCAGGAAACGATACTTGACATTAGAAAAGCTTTAGCAGACGAACTACACGATCTTGTGCTATGCTTAGGATTGGGTCTTGTCCATCACATCATTCTCCTAATGATGTGATCCCGTTATCAATGACATCCAATGTCCATGGTCATGAAACCGTGACCATCTATTGATCAACGAGCTAGCCAACTAGAGGCTCACTAGGGACATGTTGTGGTCTATGTATTCACACATGTATTGCGGTTTCTAGTTAATACAATTATAGCATGAACAATAGACAATTATCATGAACAAGGAAATACAATAATAACCATTTTATTATTGCCTCTAGGGCATATTTCCAATAGATGATCTACAAAACGTTCCCCTCAAGGAACAGGAGGAAAAGAGCTCTTAGAGAACTCAAACAGGTATATCATGTGGCAGCAACAAGTGCATGGGCAGGCATACCCATTACCTTCGGACATACTAAATGACCAACCATTCTTCTAGTCATACACCGGCCGCAGTGATCCTAATCCCCATCATCGATGGCTTCACGTTACACAAAGTGCTAATGGATGGTGGCAGTGGTTTAAACCTTATGTATGAAGATACAACGTAAAATATGCAGTTCGGCCGATCTCGCATCGAGCATAGCAACACGACATTCCAGGAAATCATCCTGGGAAAAGAGGCGCGTTGTTCAGGACGTATCACCCTAGACGCAGTGTTCGGCACACCCGAAAACTACCGATGTGAAGAACTTCTCTTCCATATCGTGCCCTTCCCCAGCGGCTACCATGCCCTGCTGGGACGTGACGCCTTCACAAAATTCCAGGCTATACCACATTACAGGTATATGAAACTCAAGATGCCAGGATCAGCCGGGGTAATCACAATTGCCAGTGATCTGAATATAGCCCTTTGAGACGAAAACAAAACAGCAGCGCTCACCCTCAAAGCACTAATTGAGACATTCGCTGTAGAAGAACTGATCGCACTTCGGTCAATAGTACACAAGGACGATGTGATCCTTAGCAAAGGGCCCAAACCCACGTCCTTTAAGCCTGCAGATGAAATCATTAAATTTCAAGTACACCCGATGGACCCCAACAAGACAGCGTCCAGCGGGGCTCAGCTGGACCCCATAGTGGACGAAGCACTGCGAACATTCTTAAGAGAAAATTAGGACATCTTCGCCTGGCACCCTTCCGATATACCTAGAATCCCACGGCGGCTACGAGAACATAGTCTGAACATCACCGCATGCTTTAAGCCCGTTAAGTAGACTCTGTGCCGCTTTTCCGAGCCCAAACGACAAGCTATGGGTGAAGAATTATCCAAATTGCTAGAGACCAGATTCATTCGGGAGATTAAGCACCCCGAATGGTTGGCAAATTTGGTGATGGTACCAAAGAAAGACAAATCCTGGCGGTTGTGCGTCGACTTTAAAGACCTCGACAAAGCATGCCCTAAGGACCCTTTCCCCTTACCACGTATAGACCAGATTATTGACGCCACAACCGGACATGACTCATTGTGTTTCCTCGATGCTTATTCCGGATACCATCAGATGAAAATGAAAGGATTTGATCAAGCTACAACCGCATTCATTGCCCCTTACGGGCCATTCTGCTTCAACATGATGCCCTTCGGGCTAAAAAACGTTGGGGCTATGTATCAGCGCATGATTCAGACTTGCCTCGCAAAACAAGTCGGTAAAACAGTCGAGGCATACGTAGACGACGTGATAATCAAAACCAAACACGTCAGTCAGTTGATCAATGACCTAAGGCAAACCTTTGCCAACCTATGTGAGTACGATGTACGACTCAATCCAGAGAAATGTGTATTCGGAGTTCCCGCTGGTAAACTGCTTGGATTAATCGTTTCCCATAGAGGAATAGAAGCGAATCTGGCTAAGATCTATGCCCTATCAGAACTTAAAGTTCCCATAGAGATAAAGCATGCCCAGAGGTTGGCTAGTTGTGCGGCAGCGCTAAGCCGCTTTATCTCTCGCCTCGGGGAAACGGCTTTACTGCTCTATAGACTGCTAAAATGGACCAACAATTTCGAATGGACCGATGAAGCAGCGGCTGCGTTAGAAGAAATTAAAACACTACTGGCAAGCAATCCCATACTCACAACACCAGGCGCTGGAGAACCCATGTTATTATACATATCGACTACTAACCAAGTCGTTAGTGTAGTGCTCGTTGTCAAACGAGAGGAGGTGGGACACAAATTCCGGATACATAAGCCGGTCTATTACATGTCAGAAGCACTAATGCAGTGCAAGTCTAGATACCAGCACTACCAGAAGATAGCCTATACAGTATTTATGGCATCACGGAAACTCATACACTACTTTCAAGAGTGTTCGGTTATGGTGGCATCCGAAGTACCCCTAAACAATATAATCAACAACAGGTACGCCACTGGCCGCATAGGCAAATGGGCTATTGAGCTCCTTCCCTTTGAAATTGCCCACAAGCCATGACGAGCTACCAAATCTTAGGTGCTGGCAGATTTCCTCGCCGAATGGACAGAGGCCGAGCTCCCCAGGGAATATATTACATATTCCCATTGGACAATGTACTTCGACGGATCTAAAACTTTGGCTGGACTGGTGCTGGAGTTATTCTCACATCCCCCACAAGCGACAAGGTTTGATACGTGTTGCAGATCATGTATGCCGATTCCAACAATGCAGCCGAATACGAAGCACTCTTGCACGGCCGTTGGATGGCAGCATCAATGGGCATATGACGGCTGGAGGTACGGGGAGACTCCAACTTGACCATCTCCCAAATAAACGGCGAATTTGACGCCAAAAACCCAAAGATGGCAGCATACAAAAATGTTGTCCTCAAGATATCCACATAGTTCGAGGGGCTAGAATTTCACCACGTCGCTAGAGACAACAACCAAGCCGACGACGTACTAGCCTGCATGGGGGCCAAGCGCGACCCTGTACCAAAAAACACTTTCCTGGAATGACTCTTTAAGCTATCAGTGGTTTGGCAGGACGATCATACGGGTGCCGGTCTCACCAGCGCGGAAGTGGTTATTCCTCCTATAAATGAACCAGGTGACCAAATCATCGGAGGCTCCGTAATGGACGAAACGCCTTCGGCTCATGAGTTCATGGCAGTAATCGCACCATGGACCGAGCCCTTCCTTGCCTACCTTCTTTGCAAAGAACTCCCCGACAACCAGACGGAGGTGCAGCTCATAATTCGGTGATCCAAAGCATATGAAGTCCAAGGGTGAGTTATATAAGAAAAGCACCACTGGAATATTACGGCGGTGCATATCTAAGGAAGAAGGACAGTAGCTCTTAGCTGAAGTCCACGAAGGGATGGGCGGCCATCACTCCGCAGCAAGAGCCTTAGTTAGCAAGGCCTTTCGAGCTGGTTTCTTCTGGCCCACTGCTCGAGTGGATGCTCAGTCACTTGTCAACCACTTCGTGGGGTGTCAACTTTTTTCAAATCAAAGTCACATGCCCCCAACAGCTCTTCGGACTATTCTGATTACCTGGCCCTTTGCGGTCTGGGGGCTGGATATGGTCGGACCACTTAAAGGGGGGACCAAGAAGAATAAATACCTACTAGTCATGGTTGACAAGTTCACCAAATGGATAGAGGCAAAACCTGTCAAATCAGCCAAGTCCGGGCCAGTAATCGACTTTATATCCGACGTGGTACACTGTTACGGCATCCCATACAGTATAATAACGGACAATGGATCCAACTTCACATCCCAAGAGGTCAAAGACTGGTGTGCAAAAATGGGCATCAAGCTCAATTATGCATCGGTGTATCATCCATAGACCAATGGACAAGTCGAACGAGCAAACGGCCTCATCATGAGTGGCATTAAACCATGTTTAGTCCGATCTCTTCATGAGTCTGACTTCCATTGGGTGAGGAGCTTGACTTCGTTCTATGGGGCTTGCGTACCACCCCGAACAGATCAACAGGATACACACCGTTCTTCATGGTCTATGGGGCCGAAGCAGTCCTCGCGTGTGACATTATTCACGGCGCACCAAGGGTGCGCATGTAGAGGAAAAGTAGGTTGAGTTAGATCGGCAGGATGACGTGGCCGCCTTAGAAGGAGAGCGCGACATAGCTCGGGCTCGCTCTACTATTTATCAACAATAGGCCCGACGTTACCAGAGCAGAGAGGTCAGGGCAAAAGTGTATAATGTGGGCGAACTCGTCTTGCGGCTCCCGGAGAAGCAGAAGCATAAACTCAACCCCAAATGGGAGGGGGCCTTCATAATTGACGAAGTACTCACGGGAGGGGCTTACCGTCTTTGAAACCCGTCGGATAACCACCTTGAACCAAACCCATGGAACAGAGCTCGTCTTCGGCGCTTCTACGGATAAACCAGTGTGGTCATACTCTTTACCCTTTACCTCCTTTTTCTCTCCTTTTTCTTTATTTTTTTCCTCTTCCTCCCACCTTGATTTTTGGGCAGGTTTGAATTTTTGTTCCTTTTCTTCCCAAGTCTATGTTCGATTCAACCGATCTTGTATTAAGATTTTCGGCTTGCATCCTTAATTGTTAAATTCGAACACAACACCTGGGGGCTTCTTCCCAAAGCCAATGCTTTTATAATCTAAGCATCTATTCACATTTATTATGTATGCATGTTTCCCCTGTCGATTTTAAGACATTATATGCATAAATTCGAACTAGGATTTTTGCCAAGCTGGGTTGCCTCGCTCATGTGCTTACCCTCTATGTTCCCGATTGTTCGGCTAGAGGGTAAAGGGAGTACCTCTATTATTGTTATGACCAGGTCATCCGGATACGTACCTCAGACGGGTGAAGCTAAAAGCTAGCTATCTTCAGCAGACAATTGGTCGGCTACGACTGAAGCATAGATTATGGTCATTATTACCATTACTTGGGCTTCTTTTCTCACAAAATCCATTAGTTGCATACGTATATGGCCTTACTACCTACGATTTAAGTAGCACCCTGAAGAAAGGTATCGATAGAGGTACTATTTTCTTCGGAAGATGTTTCTTACGCTAAGCAGTAATATAACATATCTTCCTGTGTGCTTTCTGTCTGTTCACACCAAATGGTCGGATTGCCTAGTTCCTCGAACATAATTCACTCTTCTCGAGTGATATTTTATAAGGAACACTCCCAAGCTCTTAGCGCAGGAGGCCGAAGCCGATGGCCGGTTAAGACAAAGTTTACAACACAGATGGAGAAATTTCTCGATTATCAGTACATAGTTACACATAATCATATATCTGGCTATTGATCGAGATTGTCTATTAAGTCGTCCAGGGAGAAATTTTCTTGTGAGAGACGGGTGGCGGGCATCACTTGGTCGTACACCAAGTGAAGCGGCACTTCTTGCGCATCTGACCCTACCGGCCCAACCCGAGCCATATGCTCGGGGTTAAGGCTGCTATAACGTGGGTCTTGATCATCGCCCACGCCTCTTGTGCTCCCTCTCAACAGGACGATGTCTTCCATAGCTAGAACCGACTTCAGGCTCCCTTGAATCGATCAACCAGTTTGGTCATCTCCTTCGGAGGTTGCTCGGTGGGCCATAGAGCTTTTATCATGCTCTTCAAGGCCTTTTAAGCCCGCTCATGAAGGGTGGATAGTTCCTTCAGAAGGTTTCCTCGGTAGGATCCGATATCTTCTTCGCCCCCCCCCCCCGGATAGGAGATCTATACATAAGTTAAGGCATGTCCATTATACTTCATATATAAGAAGTATTGTTCGATGTTAGAATCACACTTACCGAAAATGCCCCTCTCTAATTCCTAGTTCTCTTCTTGGGCCTGGGCTAATTGAGTCTTTAAGCTCTCAATTTCTTTGGCCTGTTGTTTGTTTTCTGCTTGGAGGCGGTTCTTCTCCTCAAGGTTTTGTTGCAATGAACGACAGTCGGCCTCATGCTGGGACTCGGCGTATCGCTGAGATTCTTGGGCTACATCTAAATCTTTTTGCAATTGCCCTATTAATTAAGCTACTACAAAGTACCCTTGCATCAGCATGGGATTATACACTAAGATCAGCAGAACAGGCATACCCAGCATGTGCCTCCCGGGTAAAACTCTTCACATGATCCAATTCGGCCTTCACGGTTTCCACCTGTGTTCAGCTTGCCTCCAGTTCCTTGGTCAGTTGCTCGCTCTGCTGCCTCGAGGCCTGCATTAGCAGTAAATCAATATGAGGACCCTTAATTCGGTCGTTCCAACCAATTTAAGGCTCGGGGGCTATTGGATTTACATGGGGTGTTCGAACTCTTATAGCCGATTACTCACTTGCAGGTTGGACGATATCAGTTTCATGGCCTCCCCGAACCCAGCTCGGGCAGCTCCGATGTGTGCCTCCACCAAGCGTAGAGCATTGAATTCTTGTTCGGAGAGTGATGGGTGGCGCGGGGCTTCTCGTCACCGCCGATGATTCATAGCGCTCTCTACCTCGGATTTGGTAACTGATACCGCGTCCCCGGAGTCTTCAGGGGCCTGATTAACCACGGGGACCTCCGCAGCGGGTTCAGCATGAGCAGGAGATTTGGAATTGTGAGCACTGTCGGACACCCTAGCAACATCCTCAGCAGAATATGGCTGAACTCTTTGCCTGAGTATTTCGACATAAGGTCTCTTGTGAGGCTCTATCGGCCGTGATAATAAATTAAACAACCGAACAAAGTACTTTTGAGTTGAACGAGTGGGCGGGCTTGTCCCCATGACTGGCTCATTTGACGGATCCCTGTTGTTTTCCGGTCCAGGCATTGCCGCCATAGCCGATGTATGTCGCGCGGACTGACGACGCTTGGGAATAGGAGCAGGTGTGTTTGGGTCATTGGAGAATACTTGCCTTTTGCGGGATAAGTTTTTCTTCGTATTGCTTATCGCAGGGGAAGGGAATGATCCGTGGTAATCGGCTATTATAGCCACCTTGGAGCGGTCGAGGCTCTCCTGGTAGAAAACCCTGTCTACGAGCTCAATCGATAGAACCGGGTCGTCATGAAAGCCTGGATCGTCCTCATGAGAATAGTCCTCGCGGTTGGGGATGGACAGTTAACTGTCTCGATGAAGCTCCTCCATTCATGTGCACATAAGTTAAAAGCTTCAGTCAAAACGGGACAAATTGAAAACCCGAATTTTGGTCACGGAGTTGAAAGGCTCACCCATTCGATGGGATTGTGACTTGAGTAGCCCTCCTTGGTCGGCAGCCGAACAAAATCTTCTTGCTCCCCTTTGTATAGGTCGGCAAGTGCGGCAGCTAATGCTATTGGATCGGTAGGACCCGGTCATCGCGAGCGAGTGGTGTCGCTTGTCCCATTGTAACACCACAAAGGGTGTATTCTCTACTAAAGAGGCTGAACGCGTCGGGTGATGGCGGCATCCATGACGTCTATCATGGTCAACTTGTGATGGGCTAGTACCCTTACATGGGCTGCCAAGCGTTGCACTTCAACGTCGTCCTCTTGGGACGAGCACTCCGGTCGCCAATTGTACCTTTTCTTCAAGGGTGCATTAGAGTATTCGGGCAAACCCCTCCGAGCTGGATCAAATAGGGGGACATCCTCGATGTAGAACCATTCCGAAGACCATTCTTCAGACTCCTTTGGTGTTCCCACTGGATACCCCATCCCTGCTATGTGGCATATTTTGGCTCCTTCGACCTCTATAATTGTCTTGTCCCGGGTACGAGGAAGGAGGCAGAAGTACTTCCTCCACAATTCAAGGTGTGCCTCGCAGCCAAGAACATCTCACAAAGGTTGACGAAGCCCGAGATATGCACAATGGACCCTCGGGTGAGATGATGGAGTTGGATCCCATAGAACTCAATAATCCCCTCAGGAATGGATGAATGGGGAATCTGAGACCCCATAAGAGGAAGGGCACGAAACATACACGCTCTCCCTTTTGAGGATTGGGGAAGATTTCTACGAAGGCTTCACCATTGAATGAAGTCAAACCAGTGCGGGTAACCGCTAGATCTGAGGAAGGAAGATACCCTTGTGTCTTGAGGTTGCATAGTTGAAGGAGTGATAAGGAGCAGCTTGTCTAATCCCAAGGATGGGAGCCGTAAGGGTGCAAGGAAGTACTGGGGGCGCTCGCCATGTTCTTGTGGTGATCTCTCGTTGAAGGGTTTTTCTCGATGGGGAGGAAGAAGAGGCTATGGCCTAGACCATGATTCCCTTTGTTTAAATGGGTGGTGCCTCCTTTGTGAGAGGGGCAATCTTGTAAAAAGTAGCTGAACCGCTCATCTCCCCTCGGCACGCAAGGACCAAGAAGCGCTGACAGTTATTACAATGGACCCTGCACATTCGTGACGCTTGGGATTTTACTGATGACAGGATGGTTACCGAACAAGAAGGGATAGAGGGACTTGCCTCGCAAGCCAAAGACTTTGACGCGCAAGATTGGACGGATATACCTCGGTGTTGGAGGCTAGTCCGGGGGCTACTGAGGGAGTCCTGGTTTAAGGGGTCCTCAGATAGCCGACCTGTTTCTCATGGGCCGGACTATGTGGGCCGTTGGATGAGCAGTGGATGATCAAAGGCCCCGTCGCCAGGGTGGAAGCTTCAAGGAGTCGTGGCATGTCCTCCAAGCTTTAGATAGTATATAGGCAAGTTTTTTCCTTCTATGTGTAACCGACCATGTGTAAACCCTAGTACCCTCCAATGTCTATATAAGGCGGAGGGTTTTAGATTGTAGGGCAGAGAACAACTCATCTAGGGTTTAGCTATTCGATATCGAGGTACATCAACTTTGAAACCTTCATACCATCAATATAATCAAGAAGGAGGAAGGGTTTTACCTCCATAGGAGGGCCCGAACCTGGGTAAACATCGTCTCCTTCATCCCCTATTACCATCGATCCTAGTCTCACAACTCGGGACCCCCTACTCGAGATCCGCCGGTTTTGACACTGACACTTGGTTCTCACCGAGGGAGAAAGTTATCTATACTATGCTACATCTTCCCCTCCTCTTCGGGGAAAAACCCAATGTAGATCACAAGTATCAGATATGTCATCATGCTCCTCGAACAACATTAAGGACGAGGCTTGGCTGCTACATATTGAGCTTAAACGAGAGGGAACTAATGAAGTCATCAGGAAGGAGGAACCTACGGACTCTATGGAGGTGCATCCCCCTGCCTCGGAACATGGCGCGCTAGCAGGCATCTCCACCTCTCCGAACCCGTGTCTAGCAATGCGTAGGAGAGCCTAGCTGGCTCAATAAGCAAAGGGTGAACCCACTTCGTGGAGACCCTTGGTGGGATATGCAAATAATTTCCACAATTTGATCCATAACTATGGATTTGAGAATATTTCTCTCACGCATATACCGTCCAATTGGGACATCTCTCGTCCAAGTGAAACTGATGCAGGAAAAAGCACTTGATGGCCGAAGAGTAAACATCTTATGGTGGAAATACAAAAGAAATCTGCAATAATTCAGCAGTTGCTTCATGATATGAAGGAGCTAAAGGCTACCATGCTATCCATTATGGAGGACAAGCTGTTGGTGTCAAAACCGGCGGATCTCGGGTAGGGGGTCCCGAACTATGAGACCGAAGTTGACGGTAACAAGAGACAAAGGGGACATATATTTACCCAGGTTTGGGCCCTCCTATGGAGGTAATACCCTACATCTTGCTTGGTTGTATTGATGATGTGGGGGTTACATAGTTGATCTACCTCGAGATCGAATAGCTAACCCTAGATGAGTTGTCATGTCCCTATACCCTAAAACCCTCCGGCTTATATATATGTCGAGGATGCCTAGGGTTCACACAAGGTCGGTTACATGCCGAAGAGATAAACATGCCTATTTTCTACATCAAATGTGGAGCGCAAGCCGTGCTTCCCGAAGGAACCTTGGAGACTGGGCCTTCAAATCTTCAAGTGTTCGGTAAGTAGCCCATATAGTTCGTCCGATAAGAATAGGCCGGATCCCCAAGGAACCTTTAATACAGGACTCCCTCGGTAGCCCCCGAACTTGCCTCCAACACCCAGGGTCTTCAGCTCCAATTGCTTCATGAACGAAGTCTTGCGAGGTAAGTTCCTTCCACCGAACAGAATTCGGCCTCCGATGACAAAAAGCTTCCGAATAGCGGCTCATCCAAATACTATGAAATAAGTTGGCTTTGAAGGCCAAACGTCAAGGAAGAAAAGATAACGTTCCCTAATGACCTCTTCGATGAAAGGTCATGGCCCACCACGACCGCTATGCTAGTTACAGGGACTCGATGCGCGGTTTGAGGCCGTTCCATCAGCACGATCTATCAATGTGCAGATCGTGTTCCATTTCACATGGGATATGTTTAATCATGCATGCGCAACTGTGCACATGTCTCGGGAAGTGGAGGGATCCGCAGCGCAGTAGAGGGGGCTCAAACGATAAGCCTCATAAAAGGGAAAGAAAACCCTCGCGGCTATTCACGCTCTCCCTCTGCTTCCGCTGCCTCCCATTCCTCTGAGCCTCCGATGCCCAGATCTAAATCTTCTGCCTCCCCTTCCAAGCTCACCAATGGCGGGCTTCGACACTAATGGCAAGTGGGAAGCCTCCACGGTGACCGACGAGGACATCCAGGACTTCAAGAAGGCTGGATACCTCCCCGACGACATCCCTCACCGCGCGGCGGAGGAGGGCCAAGTGATTCCCACCCCCAAGCCAGGCGAAAGGATGGTGCTCATCCCCCACTTCATCAGGGGTCTCAGCTTTCCCCTTCACCCCTTTGTTAGGGGGCTGATGTTCTTCTATGGCCTCGACTTCCATGACCTCCCGCCGAACTCCATCATGCACATCTCGGTGTTCATACTCGTCTGCGAGGCCTTCCTGTGCATCGAGCCCAAGTGTGTCGGCAGCAAGCACGCAGATTGCGGCGGGGCCGTCATCGGCAACCTCACCCACATCGAGTGGTCGTTGGGCACCCTTATCGACACCATCAAGGGGTGGTAGAAGGAGTGGTTCTACGTCACCGAATCACAAGAAGAAGGTCAGTATCCCTCCGCCGCATTCAGATCTGGTCGCCCCACCAGACTGGCTTCATGGCTCAAAAAGGGCCTCGTCTCGGGACCGGGCAAGGAGGTGAGCGACCTGCAGAAGCGGATCTGCTCCATGGTCGAGGAGGGCACCAAGTTGACCGATGTGGTCTAGGTGATGCTCCAAAGACGCATCCTCCCGTGCCAGCGCCGGGACACTCCCCTATGGGATCATGAGCTTGACATCGAGCCCACAGCCAGAATCTCTTCTGCACTACGTGGGAGAAGTTGTGGAAGGCGCTCTTCAGATCACAGAAGAGCTGCCCATCCGAGGAGGAGGACAAGGGTCTGCACGCCGCAAGCCCGAATCCGAGGTACCATACACCCAAGCTTGGTCGGCTTCATTACATCAGGAGATCTCATAACCCCTTATTTGATCTGGCTTTGCAAAGATGGCTCAAGAAAGCTGTCAACATTAACAGTCTGGTGCCTCAGCCCGAAGACGAGAGGACCGGGCTATTAGCAAAAAAATTCGTGGTAAAGCCCTACGAGGCTCCCACGAAGAAAGAGAAGAAGAAGAATCCAGGGTAGGCTGACATCTTCATTAGGGACCAGCCTGACGCTGCATCTGGGGATACCCCCGCCTCCTTGAATCAGGAGGAGGCTGAGGAGGAGGAGGAGGAAGAAGAAGAAGAATAAGAAGAAGAAGAGGAGGAGGAGGAGAAGGCTGAGGTCAACGGCGAGGGGGAAGGTAATTCCCCCCGCGCTAGGAAGAGAGTAGCGTCTTCGGACGCTCCGGAGCAGATCCCTCCTCTTGCCTAGAAGAGGGCGTGTCGAGCGTGGGTGATTTTGTCCGATGATAGTTCCGACTCAGACACCACGTCCGAAGACCTCGTGGCGGTTCTGCGAAGGAGCCTAAAGGTCAAGCCCCCTCCGAAAAGGTTAGGATCCGAAGACCCTCCCATTCACAACGAATAGATTTAGAGCTTGCTACTGTTGGGGACCGTCGCATGGGAAACAAAAAATTTCCTACGCACACGCAGATCTATCCATGGTGATGAGAAACTACGAGAGGGCGAGTGGATCTACATACCCTTGTAGATCGCTAAGCGGGAAGCGTTAAGAAACGCGGTTGGTGTAGTCGAACATCTTCGTGATCCAAATCGCCGAGCGTCCCGCGATCTCATCACGATTCGTCCCGCGATCCAACCACGATCCGTCCCACGAACACATCACGATCCGTCTCACGAACTCATCATGATCCGTCCCACGAACTCATCACGAACCGTCTCGCGGTCTTGATCACGGTCCTTCCGATCTAGCGCCAAACGGACGGCACCTCCGCATTCAGCACACGTGCAGCTTGATGACGATCTCCACCATCTTGATCCAGCAAGAGGAAGTGGAGAGGAAGAAGAGTTCACCGGCAGCGTGACGGCGCTCCGGCGATGGTGGTGGAGCAATTC
The DNA here is from genome assembly GCA_022496015.1 of Hordeum marinum. Classification (NCBI taxonomy): domain Eukaryota; kingdom Viridiplantae; phylum Streptophyta; class Magnoliopsida; order Poales; family Poaceae; genus Hordeum; species Hordeum marinum. Next base: position 62,641,073 of record CM039673.1, read on the forward strand.
CGGCAGGGCTTCGCCTAAGCACTGCGGAAATCCGATCTAGAGGAGCACCGGTGGAACGGGTAGCACGTGGCCGTAAAATCTAGTGCAAAACACCCAATACCACCAGTATATATAGGAGGGAGGGAGGAGGAGGGCTGGCGCACAAGGCAGCCCTTGCGCAAGGAGGAGAGGAGGAATCCTCCTCCAATCATATTAGGACTAGGATTCCTCCTTTCCTACTTGGAATCTCTTTCCACCTTGGCTTTTTTTCTCTCTTTCTCAAGTCCAGCCACATGGGCCTCTTAGAGGACTTCCACCAGCCCACTAAGGGCTGGTTTCCACCCTCCCACAGCCCATGTAGCCTCTTGGGTCGAAATACCTCTCCCGATGGTCCCCCGGTACACTACCGGCACTCCCGGTACACTACCGATGAGCCCGAAACTTTTCCGGCAACCAAAATAGGACTTCCTATATATGAATCTTTACCTCCGGACCATTCCGGAGCTTCTCGTGATGTCCGGGATCTCATCCGGGACTCCGAACAACCTTCGGTCACCACCATACATAACTCTATACTACCGAAACGTCACCAAACCTTAAGTGTGCAGACCCTGCGGGTTCGAGAACTATGTAGACATGACTGAGACACCTCTACGGTCAATAACCAATGGTGGGACCTAGATGTCCACATTGGTTCCTACATATTCTACGAAGATCTTTATCGGTCGAACCTCTATGTCAAGGATCCAGTTAATCCCATATGATGTTCCCTTTGTTCTTCGGTATGTTACTTGCCCGAGATTCGATCGTCGGTATCTCCATACCTAGTTCAACCTCGTTACCGACAAGTCTATTTACTCGTTCCGTAATACAACATCCCGTGACTAACACTTAGTCACATTTCTTGCAAGGCTTGTTGTGATGTTGTGTTACCGAGTGGGCCCTAGATACCTCTCTGTCACACGGAGTAACAAATCCCAGTCTTGATCCATGCCAACTCAACAGACACCCTCGGAGATACCTGTAGAGCACCTTTATAGTCACCCAGTTATGTTGCGACATTTGATACACACAAGGTACTCCTCCGATGTCAGTGAGTTGCATGATCTCGTGCTCATAGGAACACATACTTTGACATGCAGAAAACAGTAGCAATAAACTAACACGATCATATGCTACGTTTGTAGTTTGGGTCTTGTCCATCACATCATTCTCCTAATGATGTGATCCCATTATCAAATGACATCTCATGTCAATGGCTAGGAAACCTTAACCATCTTTGATCAACGAGCTAGTCTATTAGAGGCATACTAGGGACATGGTTTTGTCTATGTATCCACACATGCATCTAAGTCTCCGATCAATACAATTATAGCATGGATAATAAACGATTATCATGAACAAGGAAATATGATAACAACTAATTTATTATTGCCTCTAGGGCATATTTCCAACATCTAACATGTAGGTTATTGGCTTTGCAGCCCTCCGCGCGTTATCCCCACCGAGGTGATATCGGAAGGGGAGACCCCGCCTGCCAAACTGGCGGAGAGCGGGGACGCCTCGCATCCCACCACACCGGGCGCCACGAGGGATGCCGTGGAGGTGTCGTCCCAGCGGCGGGGGAGACTGTACCATGGTCGAGGCTGACGCCTCGGTCACTAAAGACCGGGGGCAACACCCCTCCCGAACATCAAGGAGGCTGATCGAGCGGGAGCTCAGTCCCCTCCGAGAACATCTCCGGAGCGCACTATGCCTCCGGAGGCACCGGTTCAATCCCCGGTAGGTGATCAGGGTATCTGATCATCACCGGCACCACCGACCCATAGGTGGTCGGTCATTGAGGAGGCTCTATCGAGCGCCTCCATCCCCGAGGATGCACCCTTATGGGTGCGGTATTACAGAGCATCCAGTCCGTTGACAGCGGACTGAAGGAGGCCTTCAAAGGTCTCTTTATGGGCTTTCAAAAAAGTCACCTGATACTCTTATTTAGTAAAGTTTTTATTTATTCGTATTATATACATGGAATCCCTCGAGCCCTAGGTGAGGTGAAAAAGCTCACCTAGGGGTCACTTCTGTATCCGATATCGAACAAGATACACTTTAAGTGTCCGGCATGTTAGAATAACTCAACATATGATTGGATTTTCTATAATTCCGGAATTGAGAACCCATGTAATATATCAACTGTGTGTGTAATCCAGGCTTCGTCATCGGCGGCAGCAATAAATGGCGCCGAGATGGACGAGCTAAATCATAAGCTTAAGTGCTTCGAAGACAAAGTTGAGGCCCTTAGCCGAAGATTCGACGAGGCTCAGGGTATGTCAAAACAGAGTTCGGATACCTTTGTTCAAACTCTATTATCCGAATACTATCAATGCAATGTTTTCTCATTGTGTAATGTACGCACAGCCTCGGTGAAAGAGGTGGAGAGGCTCAAGGCCGATCTCCGAAGCGCGAAGGACGAAGCGGCCACGGAGAGGGTGGCTTCTAAAGAAACGGTTGTCACCCTTTCTGCCATGCGGGCCACTAGTGCCAAGCATGAGGCTCACGTGGCACAGGTCCAGCAAGAGCTCAAGGACGCTAGTGAAAGATGCAAGGCCTTGGAACAGAAGAATAAGGCGAGCTCAGCCGAATTGTCCACTTTAACAATCGAACTCCATAAGGAGCGGGTGGACAGACGGTTCTATGAGGAGCAAGTGTGCCAAGCCAAGGACATAGCAGATGGTAAGCCGTACTCAATAATGTGCGTATTCGGCGATAGCAAATTTGCATTGCTTACCCGGGTGTGGCGATTCTCAGGCGCATCTTCCGATCTCCAAAAGAGTGTGGCGGACGCCAATCAGTTGTTCGCCTTGCGGGGTGAAGGAGATGAAGCTTGGCTGTTCTGGGCATAGTTTGGAGCCCCCGAGTGTCCTCCTCTTCTGGTGGAGCAGCTGAAATAGCTGATGGAGCTGCATCGAATGGTGGAACCGACCATGAAGGACCTCTGCATCTGCTTATGGCCCGATGAGCCGCTGCCAGGCAGCTACTTCGGCTTGGTGCAAGAGTTTATTGCCACTTCGCCCCGCCTCGACACCGTCAAACACTCCCCTTGCATCGAGGGAGTCCGGATGGCCCTTGCAAGAGTGAAGGTGCACTGGCCGGGCTAGATCCGATGAAGGTAGCCACCGCCCCGCCACCTCCCGGGAAGGAGCATAGACGCCCCGAGCTATACTTTGATGGAGTGATGGAGAGTGCTCGGGTGATAGCGTCCCAGTGTTCGGGCCATAATTTATTTGAATGAACTGTAACACGTCCGAAGACTTGTCAATGATATTAGTGTTTGTTCTTATATTGTTTTGCATTCCTTTATAACTCCTATATGGTTCTTTAATTCTGAAAGATGCGAGTCGTCGGCTTCAGTCCCCATGTGGATACTACATGGGGTGTCTACACTAATGCACTATGTCCCTTAGCCGAATTATTGGAACCCGAAGGCGGTACAGTGTGGCAGACTAGGCAATCAGACCATAGTGCTTTATTTCTTTCACTTAGCCATAGGGGCGCGAAAAGGACTACAAGAAGCGTACGATTAGCCACTGAAGTGTTGTGATGTTCGGAGGAACCGTGGCCAAAGCCGAAATCACAATGTTTGCACAAAGGGAAAGTTCCTCGTATAACACGGAATAAACGCTTACGAGGATTGAAGTATAATACTTCCAGCTCGGGTTCACAGACCGGATCTCCCATACTATGACGGTCCATTTTCGGCTTTCTCCCCTGAGGTGCTTGACAAGACTATCCAGAAGCACAATCACATGGGTGCTCCCTTAGCCCTTTTAGCTGAACAAGAGGAACGTAAAGGGGCAAGCACATGAACCAGGCAACCCAACTATTGACCCAAGACATAGTTCAGAACTGATGCATATAAAGCAAACACCAAGATGTCGAACGCATGATAGAATGTACATAAGGCGATTTGGTTTTAAACTCGAGCCCCCGGTCTATTAGCCGGTTACCTCACATCATACCGAACAGGTCCACGAGAAGAGGGAGAGAGGAAAAAATATATGCGCCAAAAAAGGACAGATGAGGCAAACTTGTGCCACGCAATTTACATTTTCCTCAGCAACTCTTATAGCTCGGACTGCCGAAGCAACTATTTACAGGTATGTGAAAGAAATAAAAATATATAGAAGTTGTTGTACCAGGTGACTTCGATTGATAACCTAACGTCCTCGATATGCCCCGTTGCTAGTTGACTCCTGCTCTTAGATGCACCTTGATGGGTGTTAGTGTTTGGCGAACGGATTTTGCAAACAAAGTCGTGAGAGGCCGCCGAATTGTAAGTGAGCTTTACGCCATAGGCAGATTCTTTAGGAGCACCTATATTTTGTCCGAAGACGTGTTGATGGTAGAGGTTTGGGCTAGCCGAACACCCATCTTTATTTCCCCACCGCTACCCATGGAATTTTAAGTGCGAAGTTGTGACTCCTTGGCACGTACTTTGCTGGTCTTAGGGTTTTGCGGTGGGGCGAGTCCCTATTGAAGGGAGGAGGAAGGATAAGGTATGCGTAGTGTGGGACTGCGTTGAAACGAGCAGACGATGTCCGACCAAGCAGCACGTGATAGCCGCTGCGGAAGGGCACAATGTCGAAGATCAAGTCTTCGCTGCGAAAGTTATCGGGCAAGTGAACACAACTTCGAGGGTTAAGGAACCCGTTCATCGGGCCTCAACGCCTGGGATGACTCCTTTGAAGGTAGTGCTGCTAGGTTTGATCCTTGATGGATCTATGCCCATCTTTTTCACCGTATTTGAGTAAATCAGGTTGAGGCTACTTCCTCCGTCCATTAGGACTTTTGTGAGGTGATACCCATATATAATAGGGTCTAGGACGAGGGCTGCCAAACCCCCATGATGGATACTGGTCGGGTGATCGCGCGGATCAAAGGTGATCGGGTATGCCGACCATGGGTTGTACTTCGGGGCTACGGGTTCCACAGGATAGACCTCCCGAAGGGCGCGCTTCCTTTCCTTCTTAGGTATATGGGTAACGTATATCATGTTCACTGTTTTGACTTTGGGAGGGAATTTCTTCGGTCCGCCACCGATTGGACCCCGAGGCTCATCCTCGTCTTCGCTGTGAGAGCTTTTGCCTTGGTCCTTAGGTGGTATCTTGCCGACCTGTTTAAACACCCATCAGTTGCGGTGTGTGTGGTTGGAGGGCTTCTCCAAAGTCCCATGGATTTGGCAAGGCCTTTCCATGATCTTGTCCAGCTGAGTGGGTCCATCGCGATTGCCTTTACGAGGGTTCTTCCCCTGCCCAGGTTGGGAGTTGTGGAATCCGATGTTTAAAGCCATGTCATTGACATCACTATTATTGTGTCGATGCTTATTCTTATTGCGCTTTGGTTTTCCGTTGCCATCCCAGGCTTCAGAGGCCACGGGATCTTCGGAATTGTGGCTGCGTCTTGCCAACCAATTATCTTCACCCGCGCAAAAGCGGGTCATGAGGGAGGTAAGTGTTGGGAGACGTAGTAGTAAATCAAAAAAATTCCTACGACCACCAAGATCTATCTATGGAGAAACCAGCAACGAGTAAGGGGAGAGTGCATCTTCATACCTTTGAAGATCGCAAAGCGGAAGCATTACTAGAACGCGGTTGGTGGAGTTGTACTCGAAGCGATTCAGATCATCGTGGAATCCGATCTAAGCGCCGAACAACGGCACCTCCGCGTTCAACACACGTGCAGCCTGGTGACATCTCCTACGCCTTGATCCACCAAGGAGGAAGGAGAGGTTCAGGGAGAGCTCCATGAAAGCACATTTTCTCCCTTGAACTAATGTTTTGGTAATTAATAACATAGAAGTCATTGAACTAATGTTTCCACCAAGTATATTTCAGGAAATATTCAATGATAGGTTTGGCAAAAGGAGACGGTGGACATACCCCAAGATGCAAGGAAATAGGTTGGCCAAGCTTCAAGCAAGAGGACTCTACATTTTATATTTCTGAGAAATCACTTTGAGTCCATAGGAAAGCCAATACTATTAAAAGGGGGTAAGGTTTTGTTGGTTAACAATATGCTCAAACATGCACAAGTGATAGTCGCCAAAAACATCCAAAAACTCTCCCACCAAAGTCTATTCTATACCTAACACTCAAAATCGGTGCAACCAACTTTCCCATACCGGTGCCACCGATTCCAGAACCTAGACAAACTCAGCCAAACCCTAGCCACTTCGGTGCAACCGATTCCACTCCAATCATATGGATCTTGATCTCTAGCCTCCCCAAGTAGATTTCCACCAATCCCATCTCTTCCACCATGCCAAATCTGTGAGAGAGTGATTGGGTGCTGAGAGTCTATCATCTTGAAGCACAAGAGCAAGGAGTTCATCGTCATTACCGAGCCTATTACCTTTTGGAGGGTGGTGCCTCCTAGATTGGTTAAGTGTCGCTTGGGAGCCTCCTACTTCGTGTTGTGGAGTGAACCGAGAAGTTTGTAAGGGAAAGGAGATCGCCTACTTCGTGAAGATCTACCCATAGTGAGGCTAGTCCTTCGTGGACGGAAGCTGTTATGGAATAGTCAAGGTTTCTACTTCTTGGACCCTTTTGGGTGGAGCCCTCCATGGACTCTCGTGACCGTTACCCTCCATGGGTTGACGACTCCATAAACATGGATGTATGATAGCGCCACCTATCTGAACCATGGGAAAAATCATTGTGTCTACAACTGCGTTTGATCTTCCTACCCTATCCGTTCTATACATGCTTGTTGTTACTTTCCGCTGCTATATACTCTTAGACTTGCAAGTGTAGGGTGTACTTGACTTGCCATGAAATCCTAAAAACTGTCAATCCTAAAAATTGGTAGAGGCAAAACCTTTATTTGGTCAAGTAGTCTAATCACCCCCCTCTAGACATACTGTCGGTCCTACAAGTGGTATCAGAGCTTTGGTTTCCATTGCTTAGGTCTCACAACCTAGGAGAGTATGGCGTTTAGTGAGGGAAGTTATCACCGTAGAGGTCTGTACTTTGATGGCACTAATTTTGCTAGTTGGAAGCACAAAATGAAAATGCATATTCTTGGTCATAACCCCGCTGTTTGGGCTGTTGTTCGTGTTGGCTTGCAAGGTGAGTTCTTTGCGGATGGACGGGAATCGGATCGTGAAGCGACCGCGGATGAGTTGAAGATGTTGCAACTCAATGCTCAAGCATGCGACATTCTCTTCAACTGCGTATGGCCCGAAGAATTCAACAAAATCATCCGTCTTGAGAATGCAAAAGAGATTTGGGATACTTTGGTTGATATGCACGAAGGAACCAAGTCTGTGAGAGAATCCAAGTTAGATGTTCGTCAAGGTCAGCTTGCCAAGTTCAAGATGAACGATGGTGAACGAGTCGCACAGATGTAATCCAGGCTAGCTCTCTTCACAAATGAGATTGTCGGCTTAGGAAGCGAAGAAATGACCAACAAATTCATCATCAAGAAGATACTTAGACCTTTGGATGAGAGATACGACACCGTGTGCACATTGATCCAAATGATGCCAAACTACAAAGATCTCAAGCCTACAGAAGTCATTGGAAGGATTGTTGCTCATGAGATGACACTCAAAGATAAGGAAGAACTTCATCACAAGTCTAGCAGTGCTTACAAAGCCACAAGTGATGCTCCTGCAACTTCAAGCAACAACCTTGTCACCAATGAAGAGATAAGCCTCATGGTCAAGAAATTCAACAAGTTCTACAAGAATAGAGGCAAAGAAAGAAACTCCAACTCAAGATATGAAGAGAAGCATTCGTCAAGTCGTCACCACAATTGCTACAATTGTGGGAAGCCCGGACACTACTCAAATGAGTGCACGGCTCCCTACAAAAGAAGAGAAGAGTCACCTCGAAGACGAAGCTCAAGGAATGAATCACCACAAGAGAGAGGAGTAGAGATGATCATTATGAACGAAGACACTCAAGGAGAAGTAGAGATTTGGAGAAGAAGTACAAGTACACCAAGATCTACACAAGAAGAAAACATCAAGCTCATGTTGGTGAATGGGTTTCTGGCTCCGACTCCGACAACAACTCTGAGAGAAGCTATCACTCCGACTCCGACTATAGTCAAGATGATGGTGTTTCCAGAATTGCTCTAGTGACTACCAACTCCTACGATCTATTTGATTCACAAAACGAAGGGAGTGGAAGTTGCTTCATGGCTAAATCCCCAAGGTATCACACCTCGAGTATCTTGATTTTGATAGTGATGAAGGTGATTTGCTTTGTGAAGATGATTTGCTTTGTGATGATGACTTGCTTTGTGATAAAACTAGTGATGTTGATCAAAATGAACTTGATAATTCTCATGCTAGTCAAGATGAGTCATTTGATGATGATAATATGAAAATAGAACAACTAACTAAAGAACTAAACACTCTTAAGTTAGCTCATGAATCCACTCTCTAAGATCATAGAGAGCTTGTGAGAACTCATGAGAAGCTACGCTTCGAGAAGCTCAACTTGGAGCAAGAGCATGAGTTTCTCAAAGCTATCAATGACGATCTCCGAAAGAAGACTTCATCTTATCTAGCCAAACGACTACTCTTGTATACTTTCATGCCTCAAGTTAAAACTAAGCAATCTAGTAACAAAGGCAAGAAAGGTTCTTCATCTAGTAGCAACAATAAAAATGCTAAACCCAATGATGTTGCTTCTAGTAGTTCTATTGATTCCACTAATGATGATTCTCTTAGCCAAGTTACACTTGAGCAAGAAAATGTTTTATTGAAAGAAATTATAGAAAAAGGTATCTACAAGAGTCTTGCTGGATGTAAGCAATTTGAGGAAATTGTAGCAAGCACGGAGGATACCGGAAGAACCGTGGTGTTGGCTACTTCAATGCAAATGGAGTTGAGTGGGAAGAAGGTCAATATCCCAAGCACAAGTTTGTTCCTCAAAAGGAGAAGTATGAAAATACTCTTCCCAAGGGGACAAACACTCAAGATGACCTTCCATCACAAGACCGCAAGCTCAAGGGCAAGAACAAGCTTCAAGACGACATTGACTCATATGAATATGAACCCCTAGCTTTGGTGGAGTGGGTTCCCAAGGTTACTTCAAGCTCAACTACTACAAAGACTACTTCAACACCAAGGATCCCCATCAACTTGATGTGGGTCCCCAAGAAGAAGAACTAGTAAGTTCTTGAGGGGTGACTCCGCCAATGAAATTCACTCACATACATTATTGGCAAGAACTTTTTGCACTCAACATCAACTCAATGCAATAGTTCAAGGATTCACACATTCCCTCAAAGGTAAGCAAGGGACAAGGTAATCAACTAATCAATGGACATCATAACATATGCTTTGCACTCCATGTCCATAGATATCTTTGTATTTGTCTCTTGTGTGTTGGGACTAACCCATGTAGGTGAGAGGAGTAAGGAAACAACAAGGATGCTCCCAACTCTTGGTGATCTTCATCAACATTGAGCATCCACAACTACCTCACCAACATGAACTCTTCATCGACAAAACCCAAGGTTAGTTTATCCCTCTTACGGGGGGATGTCACATTAAGGGGGAGCTTTACTCTAAGACTTGAGTCAAAGCATCTCTTATCATGTGACAACATTAAATGCTTTATGTAAAAGTGGTAACCCCACTTGTGCTTAAACAATTAGTATGACCTATGATCAAGTACTCTTACTTGGCTCCTAAGTCAAATACTCATATATAGATGACTTCGTCATCGCCCAAGTGCTTGTTAGATGCTAGTGTGTTTGTGCATGTTTTTCATGATTTGTTTTGACATCTTATTGTGTGAGGATGTTGGTCTGCATTTATTTTCTCATTCGAGGAAATCCAACTGTTTCTATTTGGTTATTAATTTTCTCTTTTGCTAATTGGATGGACAAGAATGCCTAGGGCCACTCTTTAGCTATCTATGCTTTCTCACTTCATATTCCATTCATGTTGCATCACAAAATTTGAACAAGTGCTTTTCCATCCCTCTGTATGTGGAGTACTCTGAGTTCCGTAACAAGGACTGACCATTAAAACCTCCCAAGTGCATCTCGGTGGAACCAACACCACAATCTCGGTCTCACCGAATGCCTAGGGTTGATCTGTCTTTCAATCTCGGTACTGCCGATTTCATATTCTCGGTTACACCGAGTTTCCCTGTCAGCTGACAGTTGTGGAACTCGGTGACACCAAAAACATAAAATCGGTATCACCGACTGTGGAGGGTATATATGTTGTGGACCCCAACGCTTTGAAATTCTATCTTCAAACGTCGCGCCTCAGAACCCTAAGTTGCCGCCTCGAGACCCCTGGTCGTCGTCCTTGTCTTCATGCGCTCCTCCGCCATTGGGAATCGCCGCCGTCGATGAAATCAACTCCCTCGTCGCCGCCGTAGAGGATCCGCGCCAAGCTAGGGTACAGATTCGATCTCTAGTGCGCTCCCCCATCCGATTCTTGCGCATTAGATACTTGTTAATCATCTTTGCACCCCTTGCACATATATCCATCCACTTAAAACTCCAAAATCTCGAGTTAGATGGATTTTCCAGGGTTTTGCCGTCCGCCTGATAAATCTTGGTGGAACCAAAACGAAAATATCGGTCTCACCGATGTGCTTTTTAGTGAGGTTGAGAACTGACTCGGTGGAACCGAGTAACTCTTTTCGGTACAACCGAAAAGGCTGCCAAGTTCCTGTTAAAGAATTAGTTTGTCTCGGCCCCATCGAAAATTTCTTTTCGGCTACACCGATATCTATTTGACACATTGCAAAACTTTTTGAAAATTCATTGCTCAAATTTCAAAAACCAGCCTCATTTTGTGATGACTCATCTTCTTCTGCTCTCCTATACTCTATTCACAGGGTCAGTATATCAAGATCAGAAGACAGTCAGAATTTGCCAGAGTAGGGAGTTGATATGAGTTCTGGAACAAGCCCAAAAGCAAGTTCTTTCTCAGATCCAGGCACCCCCAGCTCTCATGGGTTGCCCAAGGCTGCTACAAGGACCAGAAAGAAGATGAACTCGGATGAAGAGGATTCAGACTTTTTCCCTGAGGAGATTCTTGCTAAGAAGCAAGAGAAAGCTGCTAAGAAGTCTCATACTGAAGCCACTTCTTCCAGGAGAGTTCTCAGCAAGATCTATGCACCTGCTTCAACCTTCAAGGCTCATGAGACTGCCAGAGCAACTATTTCAGTTGAGGTCCCCAAGAAAGCTATGGCTAAGAAGGCAGGGGAGAAAAAGTCCAGGAAGAGGATTATTCATGTGACTGGCAGGTCTAATTCCATGTATGAAGATCCAGAGGAAGCAACTGGTGCTGCTGCTGAGGAAGAGGAGGATGAGCCAGATACAAAGGCTCCTCCCAAGAAGAAGGCCAAGAAGCTTATGGCTGATGCTATGCCAAAGACTGGCATATCCAAGAAGCCTGCTGCTGAGAAGCCTAAGAGGACATCCAGGCAGATTCCAGCTTCTGAGAAGAACAAAGGGACTACCTCCAGAGCTGAAGATGATGATGACTTGACAACTTTGATGAAGCTCAGACCACACCTTCCGCTACACAATGCCAGCTACCCACTAGCTGAAGATATGAAGAAGAGGAAGGATACAGGATTGAGAGCTTGGAGAGCTATAGATCCATATGCCCATAGGAAGAAAACAGCTATGGACTACATATTTTATACCAAGGAGCAACAGGATTTCTATGAGACTATGCTTTTTGACAAGAGTCCAGCTGTCAGTGACATGCGGTATGTTGACTGGAAATTCATTAAGGAGAATGAGGACTACTTTCCAAGTGTCCAAGACAATTTCCACTGCATAGATTTGGATGAGTTTGTTGGCAGAGAATTCACTGCTTGGAATGATGAGATGATCATGCAATTCTACTCCACTGCACATTTCTATGGAGATGGTAGAATTGTATGGATGATTGAAGTTGCAAGGTATGAATCAACTGTTGAAGAATGGGCTACTATCTTAGGAGTTCCTGAAGCACAGGGTGGTGACTTGGATGTATACTCAGAAAGGCGAGCCACAATGCTATGGCAAATATGTACAAGGAGATCCCTACTGCCAATGTGAAGTCTCACAGGCTAGGATCTATCTACTTTCTTTAGGCTGTCCTCCGCACGATGAACACCATTTTGAGGCATACTTTGATGCCCAAGTCAGGAGATGACAAGATGATCCGAGGCCACTCCATCAATATGTTGATCCACCTTGACAGACACACCAGGATCAGAGTCATGGATTTGATTATTGAGACAATCAAGAGGGTTGTTGCTGACCAGAAGCGCTCTTGTTGTTATGCACCCTACATCCAGATGCTTATCAATTCGAAGTTGGAGAAGGACATTTTTGCTCTAGATCATCCACATTTACCCATACAGCCAGATCTTGAGGACAATGTTGTGGTGATGGATACCGATCATCCCACTTCAGTTACAGCTCAGGCAGAAGCAGAGGCAGTTAGAGCCACTAGTGCTCAAGTACCTAGATCCAGGAATGAGTAAATGGATATGTTGATATCATCAGTTCAGGGTATGCAGAAGGACATTAAGGGGATTCTGGACAACCAGAACAGTCTTGTTAGGATCTTTGAAACTAGGATCAAGACCCTTATTGATAAGGTGGACAGGCTGACTAAGACAGTCATAGAGCTCCAAAAAGGAAGTTGACTCAGTGCCACTTCCTCACACCACTTCTTCAGATGATGAGGAGGAGGAGGAGGAGGAGGAATCACCTCTCAAGACAGGCACACAGTTTCCTACCCAGGCCAGATCAGCCATTGTGCCGGCTTCAGACTTGAGGCCCTCTTCATCAGCTCCTGCTGCTGTCTCCTCAGCTCCTACTCCATCCGTTCCAGTTCCTCCAGCTGCCACTCCATCTCCATCCACGACATCTGCTGAGATCTTTGCCGATGCTATTCTCTCGACTCCTTCATCAACAACCGGAGGAGATCAGCCCAAGAACGTTTAGATGTATGCCTTTGAACTTTTTGGTAACTTGTTGCCAAAGGGGGAGAAGTGTATATAGATCTTTAGGCTTCGAGCGAGAGGGCGTCTTGGTGTTTGTTGCTTTTCAAAACATTTGGTTCTTTTGGTTTGATGTGAGATACTTTTGTGTTTATGTGTGATCATACGTTGTTATGTTTGATGCTACTATTTCCTATCATCTTAATGCTTATGAGATGATCATTCACCTTTGCTTCATTGTGTTGTGCGTTGTTACTCATTCTAATTATTCTCGCACACCACCAAGTTGTATGTGACATGGAAGAAGTGCCCCACATACCTAATCGATTGTGCATTTGCATTCAAATGCAAATTCAAAATAACGCACAAATTTAGGGGAGTGCTCTTGCTTATCACATACATCTTAAAGCGACGATTATATGTTGTCATCAATTACCAAAAAGGGGGAGATTGAAAGCACATTTGCTCCCTTGGTGGTTTTGATAATTAATAACAACATATAAGTCATTGAACTAATGTTTCCACCACGTATATTTCAGGAAATGTTCAATGATAGGTTTGGCAAAAGGAGACTGTGGACATACCCCAAGATGCAAGGAAATAGCTTGGCCAAGCTTCAAGCAAGAGGACTCTACATTTTATATTTGTGAGAAATCACTTTGAGTCCATAGGAAAGCCAGTACTATTAAAAGGGGGTATGGTTTTGTTGGTGACCAATATGCTCAAACGTGCACAAGTGATAGTCTCCAAAAACATCCACAAACTCTCCTACCAAAGTCTGTTCTATACCTAACACTCAAAATCGGTGCAACCAACTTTCCCATACCGGTGCCATCAATTCCAGAACCTAGACAAACTCAGCCAAACCCTAGCCACTTCGGTGCAACCGATTCCACACTGGTGCCATTGAGTTTAGGTTGCTAACTTTTTGTTACGCAAATTCACATTTTCGGTCACACCAAGAATGTTGGATCGACGTCACCGAGATTGGAAATATGACCGTTGGTCACATTATCGGTGCAACCAAGTTTCCTATATCGGTCTCACCGAGATTCAAAAGTTGCCACCTTTTGGTCACTTCGGTACCCCCGAGATTAACTCATCGATGTCACCGAGTTGGTCATTTTGTGTGTAACGGTTGGATTTTTGGGGATGCCTATATATACCCCTTCACCACCACCTACTCGAAAGTGAAGCACTCGGAACTATTCCATGCCTATCCTATCAGATTTTCTGAGAGAGAACCACCTACCCTTGTGTTGAGGTCAAGATCTTCCACTCCAATCACATGGATCTTGATCTCTAGCCTCCCCAAGTAGCTTTCCACAAATCCCATCTCTTCCACCATGCCAAATATGTGAGAGAGTGATTGGGTGCTGAGGAGCCTATCATATTGAAGCACAAGAGCAAGGAGTTCATCGTCATTACCAAGCCTATTACCTTTTGGAGGGTGATGCCTCCTAGATTGGTTAGGTGTCGCTTGGGAGCCTCCTACTTCGTGTTGTGGAGTGAACCAAGAAGTTTGTAAGGGCAAGGAGATTGCCACCTTCGTGAAGATCTACCCATAGTGAGGCTAGTCCTTCGTGGACAGAAGCCGTTATGGAATAGTCAAGGTTGCTACTTCGTGGAACCTTTTGGGTGGAGCCCTCCGTGGACTCTCGTGACCGTTACCCTCTGTGGGTTGAAGACTCCATAAACGTGGATGTACGATAGCGCCACCTATCGGAACCATGGGAAAAATCATCGTGTCTACAACTGCGTTTGATCTTCCTACCCTACCCCTTCTATACATGCTTGTTGTTACTTTTTGCTGCTATATACTCTTAGACTTGCATGTGTAGGGTGTACTTGACTTGCCATGAAATGCTAAAAACTGTCAACCCTAAAAATTGGTATAGGCAAAACTTTTATTTGGTCAAGTAGTCTAATCACCCCCCCCCCTCTAGACATACTTTCGGTCCTACACTCCGGCAGCATGATGGCGTGGTGACGATGGAGCTGCGTGGTCTCCGACAGGGCTTCGCCAAGCACTACGAAGAACGAGGAGAGGGAGGAGTAGGGCTACGCCATGGGAGAGAGATTCGTGTCCCTAGCAGCCCCAAGGGCTCCTCTATGTATAGGAGGAGGAGGAGGAGGGAGGGATGCGACCTAGGGTTCCCACCCTAGGGTGGTGCGGCAGCCCCCAGATCCCATCTGGCCGGCGGCCATAGAGGGAGAGGGGTGCGGCTGCCCTAGGGTGGGCCTTAGGGCCCATCTGCCCTACGGTTTGCCCCCTCCCACCTTCAGCTGCACCTTGGGCCCTTGTGAGGGGCGCACCAACCCACCTAGGGGTTGGTTCCCTCCCACTTGCGGCCCATGCAGCCCTCTGGTGCTGGTCGCCCCACTTGGTGGACCCTCGGAACCCTTTCGTGGTCCCGGTACGTTACCGGTAATCCCCGAAACACTTCCGGTGACCAAAACCTCACTTCCTATATATGAATATTTACCTCTGGACCATTCCGGAGCTCCTCGTGACGTTCGGGATCTCATCCAGGACTCCAAACAACCTTCTGTAACCACGTACCATATTTCCCTATAACCCTAGCACCATCGAACCTTAAGTGTGTAGACCCTACGGGTTCGGGACACACGTAGACATGACCGAGACACCTCTCTGGTCAATAACCAACAGCGGGATATGGATACCCATGTTGGCTCCCACATGCTCCACGATGATCTCATTGGATGAACCACGATGTCGGGGATTCAATCAATCCGGTATACACTTCCCTCTGTCTACCGGTATGATACTTGCCCGAGATTCGATCGTCGGTATCCCTATACCTTGTTCAATCTCGTTACCGGCAAGTCTCTTTACTTGTTTCGTAACACATCATCCCGTGGCTAACTCCTTAGTCACATTGAGCTCATTATGATGATGTCTTACCGAGCGGGCCCAGAGATACCTCTCTGTCATACGGAGTGACAAATCCTAGTCTCGATTCATGCCAACCCAACAGATACTTTCGGGGATACCGGTAGCATACCTTTATAGCCACCCAGTTACGTTGTGACATTTGGCACACCCAAAGTATTCCTACAGTATCCGGGAGTTGCACAATCTCATGGTCTAAGGAAACGATACTTGACATTAGAAAAGCTTTAGCAAACGAACTACATGATCTTGTGCTATGCTTAGGATTGGGTCTTGTCCATCACATCATTCTCCTAATGATGTGATCCCGTTATCAATGACATCTAATGTCCATGGTCATGAAACCGTGACCATCTATTGATCAACGAGCTAGCCAACTAGAGGCTCACTAGGGACATGTTGCGGTCTATGTATTCACACATGTATTATGGTTTCTGGTTAACACAATTATAGCATGAACAATAGACAATTATCATAAACAAGGAAATACAATAATAACCCTTTTATTATTGCTTCTAGGGCATGTTTCCAACAGTCTCCCACTTGCACTAGAGTCAATAATCTAGTTACATTGTGATGAATCGAACGCCCATAGAGTTGTGGTGCTGATCCTTTTTTGCTCGTGAGAGAGGTTTAGTCAATGGATCCGCGACATTCAGATCCGTATGTACTTTACAAATATCTATATCTCCCTCATGAATGTAATCACGGATGGAGTTGAAGCGGCACTTGATGTGTCTTGTCTTCTTGTGAAGCCTGGGCTCCTTGGCAAGGGCAATAGCTCTAGTGTTGTCACAGAATAGAGTCATCGGGCCCGACGCATTGGGAATTACTCCTAGGTCGATGATGAAATCCTTCATCGAGACTCCTTCCTTTGTTGCTTCCGAAGCAGCTATATACTCCGCTTCACATGTAGATGCTGCCACGACGCTTTGCTTGCTGCTGCACCAGCTGACTACCCCTTCGTTCAAAATATACATGTATCCAGTTTGTGACTTGGAGTCATTCGGATCTGTGTCGAAGCTAGCATGGACATAACCCTTTACAATGAGCTCTTCGGCACCTCCATATACGAGAAACATGTGCTTTGTCCTTTTCAGGTACTTCAGGATATTCTTGACCGCTGTCTAGTGTTCCGGTTTGGGATCACTTTGGTACCTCCCTACCAAACTTATGGCAAGGTTCACATCAGGTCTGGTACGCAGCATGGCATACATAATAGAGCCTATGGCCGAAGCATAGGGGATGACAATCATCTCTTCTCTATCCTTTGCCGTGGTCGGGCATTGAGTCGTACTCAATCTCACACCCTGTAACACAGGCAAGAACCCCTTCTTGGACTGATCCATATTGACCTTCTTTAATATCTTGTCAAGGTATGTGCTTTGTGAAAGACCTATGAGGTGTCTCGATCTATCTTTATAGATCTTGATGCCTAATATGTAAGCAGCTTCTCCAAGGTCCTTCATTGAAAAACATTTATTCAAGTAGGCCTTTACACTTTCCAAGATTTCTATATCATTTCCCATCAACAATATGTCGTCTACATATAATATGAGGAATGCTACAGAGCTCCCACTCACTTTCTTGTAAATGCAGGGTTCTCCATAAACCTATATAAATCCAAATGCTTTAATCACCTCATTAAAGCGAATGTTCCAACTCGAGATGCTTGCACCAGCCCATAGATGGAGTGCTAGAGCTTGCATACCTTGTTAGCATCTTTAGGATCGACAAAACCTTCTAGCTGCATCATATACAGTTCTTCCTTAAGGAAACCATTAAGGAATGCCGTTTTGATGTCCATTTGCCAGATCTCATAATCATAAAATGTGGTAATTGCTAACATGATTCGGACAGACTTCAGCATCGCTACAGGTGAGAAAGTCTCATCATAGTCAACTCCTTGAACTTGTCGATAACCCTTAGCGACAGGCCGAGCCTTATAGACGGTCACATTACCATCCGCGTCAGTCTTCTTCTTAAAGATCCATTTATTTTCTATGGCTCACTTATCATTAGGCAATTCCACCAAAGTCCATACTTTGTTCTCATACATGGATCCTATCTCGGATTTCATGGCTTCAAGCCATTTGTTGGAATCCGGGCCCGCCATCGCTTCTTCATAGTTTGAAGGTTCACCATTGTCCAACAACATGATCTCTAGGACAGGGTTGTCGTACCACTCTGGCATGGAACGTGTCCTAGTGGACCTTCGACGTTCAATAGTAACTTGATCTGAAGTTTCATGATCATCATCATTAACTTCCTCTCCAGCCGGTGCAGGCTCCAGAGAAACAACTTCCTGTCTTGTGCTAATCTTCGGTTCGAGTGGAGGTACAATTACCTCATCAAGTTCTATTTTCCTCCCACTTACTTCTTTCGAGAGAAACTCTTTCTCTAGAAAGGATCCATTCTTGGCAACAAAGACTTTGCCTTCAGATCTGAGGTAGAAGGTATACCCAATAGTTTCCTTGGGATATCCTATGAAGACGCACTTTTCCGCTTTGGGTTCGAGCTTCTCAGGTTGAAGTTTCTTCACATAAGCATCGCACCCCCAAACTTTTAGAAACGACAACTTAGGTTTATTTCCAAACCATAATTCATACGGTGTCATCTCAACGGACTTTGACGGTGCCCTATTTAAAGTGCACGTGGTAGTCTGTAATGCATATCCCCAAAATGATAGCGGTAAGTCGGTAAGAGACATCATAGATCGCACCATATCCAATAGAGTGCGGTTACGACGTTCAGACACATCTTTCGCTGAGGTGTGCCAGCGGCGTGAGTTGTGAAACAATTCCACATTTCCTCAGGTGCGTGCCAAACTCGTGACTCAAATATTCTCCACCACGATCAGATCGTAGGCACTTTATTTTCCTGTCACGTTGATTCTCTACCTCACTCTGAAATTCCTTGAACCTTTCAAAGGTTTCAGACTTGTGTTTTCATTAAGTAGACATATCCATATCTGCTCAAGTCATCAGTGAGGGTGAGAACATAATGGTAGCCACCGCGAGCCTCGACACTCATTGGACCGCATACATCGATATGTATTATCTCCAACAAGTCAGTTGCTCGCTCCATTGTTCCGGAGAACGGAGTCTTGGTCATCTTGCCCATGAGGCATGGTTCGCACGTGTCAAATGATTCGAAATCAAGAGACTCCAAAAGTCCATTAGCATGGAGCTTCTTCATGCGTTTGACACCAATATGACCACGGCGGCAGTGCCACATGTAAGTGGGACTATCGTTATCAACCTTACACTTTTTGGTACTCACACTATGAACATGTGTAACTTCACGTTCGAGATTCATCAAAAAATAAACCATTGACCAGCGGGGCATGACCATAAAACATTTCTCTCATATAAATAGAACAATCATTATTCTCAGATTTAAATGAGTAGCCATCTCGCATCAAACGAGATCTAGATACAATGTTCATGCTCAAAGATGGTACTAAATAACAATTATTGAGGTTTAAAACTAATCCCGAAGGTAGATGTAGAGGTAGCGTGCCGACCGCGATCACATCGACCTTGGAACCATTCCCTACGCGCATCGTCACCTCGCCCTTTGCCAATCTCCACTTATTCCGCAGCTCCTGCTTGGAGTTACAAATGTGAGCAACTACACCGGTATCAAATACCCAGGAGCTACTACAAGCGCTGGTAAGGTACACATCAATAACAAGTATATCACATATACGTTTAACGTTGTCGGCCTTCTTATCCACTAAGTACTTGGGGCAGTTCCGCTTCCAGTGACCGGTACCCTTGCAATAAAAGCACTCAGTCTCAGGCTTGGGTCCATTCTTGTTCTTCTTCCCGGTAACTTGCTTACCGGGCGCGGCAACAGCTTTGCCGTCCTTCTTGAAGTTCTTATTACCCTTGCCTTTCTTGAAACTAGTGGTCTTATTCACCATCAACACTTGATGCTCCTTTTTGATCTCTACCTCCGCTGATTCCAGCATCGAGTACAACTCAGGAATGGACTTCTCCATACCCTGCATGTTATAGTTCATCACAAAGCTCTTGTAGTTAGGTGGAAGCAACTGGAGGATTCTGTCAATGACCGAGTCATCCGGGAGATTAACTCCCAGCTGAGTCAAGCGGTTGTGCAACCCAAACATTTTGAGTATGTGCTCACTGACAGAACTATTCTCCTCCATCTTACATCTGAAGAACTTGTTGGAGACATCATATCTCTCGACTCAGGCATGAGCTTGGAAAACCAGTTTCAGCTCTTGGAACATCTCATATGCTCCGTGTTGCTCAAAACGCTTTTGGAGCCCCGGTTCTAAACTGTAAAGCATGACGCACTGAACCAGGGAGTAATCATCACAGCATGACTATCGAGCGTTCCTAACGTCTTGGTCCGCTGGGAAATGGGTGGGTCACCTAGTGATGCATCAAGGACATACAATCTCTTGGAATCTATGAGGATGATCCTCAAGCTATGGACCCAGTCCGCATAGTTGCTTCCATCATCTTTCAGCTTGGTTTTCTCTAGGAACGCGTTGAAGTTGAGTGTGACATTAGCGTTGGCCATTGGATCTACAATATAGATTGTAAAGACAATTTTAGACTAAGTTCATGATAATTAAGTTCACATAATCAAATTATTTAATGAACTCGCACTTAGATAGACATCTCTCTAGTCATCCAAGTGACACATGATCCACGTCAACTAGCCCGTGTCCAATCATCACGTGAGACAGACTAGTCATCCATGGTGAACACCTCCATGTTGATCGCATCTACTATACAACGCATGTTCAACCTTTCGGTCTTCTGTGTTCCGAGGCCATGTATGTACATGCTAGGCTCGTCAAGTTAACCTAAGTGTTTCGCGTGTGTAAATCTGGCTTACACCCGTTGTATGCGAACGTTAGAACCTATCACACCCAATCATCACATGGTGCTTCGGAACAACGATCCTTAGCAATGGTGCACAGTTAGGGTGAACACATTTCTTGAAATTTTATTGAGAGATCATCTTATTTACTATCGTCGTTCTAAGCAAATAAGATGTAAACATGATAAACATCACATGCAATCAATATAGTGACATGATATGGTCAATATCATCTTGCTCCTTTGATCTCCATCTTCGGGGCACCATGATCATCACTGTCACTGGCACGACACCATGATCTCCATCATCATGATCTCCATCATCGTGTCTTCATGGAGTTGTCTCGCCAACTATTAATTCTACTACTATGGCTAACGTTTAGAAATAAAGTAAAGTAATTACATGGCGTTTATGATTGACACGCAGGTCATACAATAAAATAAGAAACTCCTATGGTTCCTGCCGATTGTCATACTCATCGACATGCAAGTCGTGAATCCTATAACAAGAACATGATCAATCTCATACATCACAATGCATCACATCACATCCTTTGGCCATATCACATCACAAGGCATATGCTGCAAAAACAAGTTAGACGTCCTCTAATTTGTAGTTGCAAAGTTTTACATGGATGCTATAGGTTTCTAGGAAGAACGTTTCTTACTTGCGCCAAAACCACGACGTGATATGCCAATTGCTATTTACCCTTCATAAGGACCCTTTTCATCGAATCCAATCTGACTAAGGTGGGAGAGACAGACACCCGCTAGCCACCTTATGCAACAAAGTGCGTGTCAGGCGGTGGAACCGGTCTCACGTAAGCGTACGTGTAAAGTTGGTCTGGGCCGCTTCATCCCACAATACTGTCAAATCAAGATAAGACTAGTAATGGCAGGCAAATTAACAAGATCGACGCCCACAACAACTTGTGTTCTACTCGTGCATGGATTCTATGCATAGACCTAGCTCATGATGCCACTTTTGGGAGACGTAGTAGTAAATCAAAAAAATTCCTATGACCACCAAGATCTATATATGGAGAAACCAGCAACGAGTAAGGGTAGAGTGCATCTTCATACCTTTGAAGATTGCAAAGCGGAAGCGTTACTAGGACGCGGTTGGTGGAGTCGTACTCGCAGCGATTCAGATCGCGGTGGAATCCGATCTAAGCGCCGAACAACGGCGCCTCCGCATTCAACACACGTGCAGCCCGGTGACGTCTCCTATGCCTTGATCCATCAAGGAGGAAGGAGAGGTTGAGGGAGAGCTCCGGCAGCACGACGACGTGGTGACGGTGGAGCTGCATGGTCTCCGACAGGGCTTCGCCAAGCACTACGGAGAACGAGGAGAGGGAGGAGTAGGGCTGCACCGTGGGAGAGAGAGACATTGGGGAACGTTGCATGGGAAACAAAAAATTTCCTACGCGCATGAAAGATCTATCCATGGTGATGAGCATCTACGAGAGGGAGAGTGAATCTACATACCCTTGTAGATCGCTAAGCGGGAAGCGTTAAGAACCGCGGTTGGTGTAGTCGAACGTCTTCGCGATCCAAATCGCCGAGCGTCCCTCGGTCTGATCACGATCCATCCCGCGATCCAATCATGATCCGTACTGCGAACTCATCACGATCCGTCCTGCGACCTCATCACGATCCGTCCCGCGATCTCATCATGATCCGTCTCGCGATCTTGATCACGGTCCTTCCGATCTAGCACCGAACGGACGGCACCTCCGCGTTCAACACACGTACAACTTGATGACGATCTCCGCCTTCTTGATCCAGGAAGAGGGAGCGGAGAGGTAGATGAGTTCTCCGGCAGTGCGACGGTGTTGCGGCGATGGTGGTGGAGCTATTTCAGCAGGGCTTTGCCTAAGCACTGCTGAAAACCGATCTAGAGGAGAGGCAACACGTGGCTGTTTTTCTGTGTCTCAAAACCCTCAAAACCTCTACTATATATAGGAGGAGAGAGAGAGGAGGCTGGCGCACAAGGGCCAGCCCTTTGGCCTCTTGCGCAAGGAGGAGAGGAGGAATCCTCCTCCAATCCTAGTAGGACTAGGACTCCTTCCTTATTTTGCCTTTTTGCCTTTTCCACCTTTTTATCTTTGGGCTTTTCTTCCCAGCCGCATGGGCCTTGTGTGGGACTTCCACCAGCCCACTAATGGATGGTATTCACCCTCCCACAGCCCATGTAGCCTCTTCGGTCGAAATATCCCTCCCGATGGTTCCCCGATACACTACGGGCACTCCCGGTACACTACTGATGAGCCCGAAACTTTTTTGACGACCAAAATAGGACTTCCTATATATCAATCTTTACCTCCGGACCATTCCGGAGCTCCTCATGACGTTTGGGATCTCATACGGAACTCCGAACAACCTTCCATCACCACCATACATAACTCTATACTACCGAAACGTCAACGAACCTTAAGTGTGCAGACCCTGCGGGTTCGCGAACTATGTAGACATGACCAAGACACCTCTACGGTCAATAACCAATAGCGGGACCTGGATGCCCATATTGGTTCCTACATATTCTACGAATATATTTATTGCTCGAACCTCTATGTCAAGGATTCAGTTAATTCCATATGATGTTCCCTTTGTTCTTCGGTATGTTACTTGCCCGAGATTCGATCGTCGGTATCTCCATACCTAGTCCAACCTTGTTACTGGCAAGTCTCGTTATTCATTCTGTAATACAAGATCCCATGACTAACACTTAGTCACATTGCTTGCAAGACTTGTTGTGATGTTGTATTACCGAGTGGGCCCTAAGATACCTCTTTGTCACACGAGTAACAAATCCCAGTCTTGATCCATGCCAACCCAACAAACACCCTCGGAGATGTTAGAAATATGCCCTAGAGGCAATAATAAAATGGTTATTATTGTATTTCCTAGTTCATGATAATTGTCTATTATTCATGCTATAATTGTGTTAACCGGAAACCGTAATACATGTGTGAATACATAGACCACAACGTGTCCCTAGTGAGCCTCTAGTTGGCTAGCTCGTTGATCAATAGATGGTCTCGGTTTCATGACCATGGACATTGGATGTCGTTGATAACGGGATCACATCATTAGGAGAATGATGTGATGGACAAGACCCAATCCTAAGCATAGCACAAAGATCGTGTAGTTCGTTTGCTAAAGCTTTTCAATGTCAAGTGTCATTTCCTTAGACCATGAGATTGTATAACTCCCGGATACCGTAGGAATAGTTTGGGTGTGCCAAACGTCACAACGTAACTGGGTGGCTATAAAGGTACGCTACGGGTATCTCCGAAAGTGTTTGTTGGGTTGACACGAATCGAGACTGGGATTTGTCACTCCGTGTGACGGAGAGGTATCTCTGGGCCCACTCGGTAAGACATCATCATTATGAGCTCAATGTGACTAAGGAGTTAGTCACGGGATGATGTATTACGGAACGAGTAAAGAGACTTGCCGGTAACGAGATTGAACAAGGTATGGGGATACCGACGATCGAATCTCGGGCAAGTACCATACCGATAGACAAAGGGAATTGTATACGGGATTGATTGAATCCCTGACATCGTGGTTCATCCGATGAGATCATCGTGGAGTACGTGGGAGCCAACATGGGTATCCAGATCCCGCTGTTGGTTATTGGCCGGAGAGGTGTCTCGGTCATATCTACGTGTCTCCCGAACCCGTAGGGTCTACACACTTAAGGTTCGATGACGCTAGGGTTATAGGGAAATAGTGTACGTGGTTACCGAAGGTTGTTCGGAGTCCCGGATGAGATCCCGGACATCACGAGGAGTCCCGGAATGGTCCGGAGACGAAGATTGATATATAGGAAGTGAGGATTTGGTTACCGGAAGTGTTCCGGGTGTCACCGGTAGTGTACCGGGACCACCGGAAGGGTTCCGGGGGTCCACCAAGTGGGCCCACCTGCCCCGGAAGGTTCCGTGGGCTAAGAGTGGGAGGGAGCCAGCCCCTAGGTGGGCTGGTGCGCCTCCCACCCAGCCCAAGGCGTGGCAAAGGTGGAGGGGGGCAAACCCTAGGCTTAGATGGGCCTTAAGGCCCACCCTAGGGCGCCCCACCTCTCCCTTGCCCTAGCCGCCGGCCAGATGGCATCTGGTGGCTGCCGCCACCCCTAGGGTGGAACCCTAGGGCGCAGCCACCCCTCCTCCCTCTCTCCTATATATAGTGGAGGTATTTGGGGCTGCACAACACACGGTTCTCCCTCTCTCTCTGGTGCAGCCCTACCTCCTCCTCCCCTCGTTCTCCGTAGCGCTTAGCGAAGCTCTGTCGGAGTACCACGCAGCTCCACCGCCACCACGCCGTCGTGCTGCCGGAGCTCTCCCTCAACCTCTCCTCCCTCCTTGCTGGATCAAGGCGTAGGAGACGTCACCGGGCTGCACGTGTGTTGAACGCGGAGGTGCCGTCCGTTCGGCACTTGATCGGATCTACCGCGATCTGAATCGCTGCGAGTACGACTCCATTAACCGCGTTCTAGCAACGCTTCCGCTTAGCGATCTTCAAAGGTATGAAGATGCAATCTCTCCCCTCTCGTTGCTGGTTTCTCCATAGATAGATCTTGGTGACACGTAGGAAAATTTTGATTTACTACTACGTTCTCCAACAGTGGCATCATGAGCTAGGTCTATGCGTAGAATCTATGCACGAGTAGAACACAAAGCAGTTGTGGGCGTCGATTTTGTTAATATGCTTGCCGTTACTAGTCTTATCTTGATTCGACGGTATTGTGGGATGAAGCGGCCCGGACCAACCTTACACGTACGCTTACGTGAGACCGGTTCCACCGCCTGACATGCACCAGTTGCATAAGGTGGCTAGCGGGTGTCTGTCTCTCCCACCTTAGTCGGATTGGATTCGATGAAAAGGGTCCTTATGAAGGGTAAATAGCAATTGGCATATCACGTTGTAGTTTTGGCGTAGGTAAGAAACGTTCTTGCTAGAAACCTATAGCAACCACGTAAAAACTTGCAACTACAAATTAGAGGACGTCTAACTTGTTTTTGCAGCATATGCCCATTGATGTGATATGGCCAGAAGGATGTGATGTGATGCATTGTGATGTATGAGATTGATCATGTTCTTGTAATAGGGTTCACGACTTGCATGTCGATGACTATGACAACCGGCAGGAGCCATAGGAGTTGTCTTACATTATTGTATGACCTGCGTGTCAATCATAAACGCCATGTAATTACTTTACTTTATTGCTAAGCGTTAGCCATAGTAGTAGAAGTAATAGTTGGCGAGACAACTTCATGAAGACACAATGATGGAGATCATGATGATGGAGATCATGGTGTCGTGCCGGTGACAATGATGATCATCGTGCCCCGAAGATGGAGATCATAGGAGCAAGATGATATTGGCCATATCATGTCACTATATTGATTGCATGTGATGTTTATCATGTTTACATCTTATTTGCTTAGAACGACGGTAGTAAATAAGATGATCTCTCAATAAAATTTCAAGAGAAGTGTTCACCCTAACTGTGCACCGTTGCTAAGGATCGTTGTTCCGAAGCACCACGTGATGATCGGGTGTGATAGGTTCTAACGTTCGCATACAACGGGTGTAAGCCAGATTTACACACGCGAAACACTTAGGTTGACTTGACGAGCCTAGCATGTACAGACATGGCCTCGGAACACGGAAGACCGAAAGGTCGAACATGAGTCGTATAGAAGATACGATCAACATGGAGATGTTCACCATGGATGACTAGTCCGTCTCACGTGATGATCGGACACGGGCTAGTTGACATGGATCATGTGTCACTTAGATGACTAGAGAGATGTCTATCTGAGTGGGAGTTCATTGAATAATTTGATTATGTGAACTCGATTATCATGAACTTAGTCTAAAAATTGCCTTTAATATCTATATTGTAGATCCAATGGCCAACGCAAATGTCAACCTCAATTTCAACGCGTTCCTAGAGAAAACCAAGCTGAAAGATGATGGAAGCAACTATACGGACTGGGTCCGTGGCTTGAGGATCATCCTCATAGCTTCCAAGAGATTGTATGTCCTTGATGCACCGCTAGGTGACCCACCCATTCTCCCAGCGGACCAAGACGTTACGAACGCTTGGCAGTCACGCTGCGATGATTACTCCCTTGTTCAGTGCGGCATGCTTTACAGTTTAGAATCGGGGCTCCAAAAGCGTTTTGAGCAACACGGAGCATATGAGATGTTCCAAGAGCTGAAACTAGTTTTCCAAGCTCATGCCCGAGTCGAGAGATATGACATCTCTGACAAGTTCTTCAGCTGTAAGATGGAGGAGAACAGTTCTGTTAGTGAGCACATCCTCAAGATGTCTGGGCTTCACAACCGCTTGACTCAGCTGGGAGTTAATCTCCCGGATGACTCAGTCATTGACAGAATCCTCCAGTCGCTTCCACCTAGCTACAAAAGCTTTGTGATGAACTACAACATGCAGGGGATGGAGAAGTCCATTCCTGAGTTGTACTCGATGCTGAAATCAGCAGAGGTCGAGATCAAAAAGGAGCATCAAGTGTTGATGGTAAACAAGACCACTAGTTTCAAGAAAGGCAAGGGTAAGAAGAACTTCAAGAAGGACGGCAAAGTTGTTGCCGCGCCCGGTAAGCAAGTTGCCGGGAAGAAGAAGAACAAGAATGGACCCAAGCCTGAGACTGAGTGTTTCTATTGCAAGGGTACCGGTCACTGGAAGCGGAACTGCCCCAAGTATTTAGCGGATAAGAAGGACGGTAACGTTAAAGGTATATGTGATATACTTGTTATTGATGTGTACCTAACCAGCGCTCGTAGTAGCTCCTGGGTATTTGATACCGGTGCAGTTGCTCACATTTGTAACTCCAAGCAGGAGCTGCGGAATAAGCGGAGGCTGGCCAAGGATGAGGTGACGATGCGCGTCGGGAATGGTTCCAAGGTCGATGTGATCGCCGTCGGCACGCTACCTCTACATCTACCTTCGGGATTAGTTTTAAACCTTAATAATTGTTATTTAGTACCAGCTTTGAGCATGAACATTGTATCTGGATCTCGCTTGATGCGAGATGGCTACTCATTTAAATCCGAGAATAATGGTTGTTCTGTTTATATGAGAGAAATGTTTTATGCTCATGCCCCGCTGGTCAATGGTTTATTTTTGATGAATCTCGAACGTGATGTTACACATATCCATAGTGTGAGTACCAAAAAGTGTAAAGTTGATAACGATAGTCCCACTTACATGTGGCATTGCCGTCTTGGCCATATTGGTGTCAAACGCATGAAGAAGCTCCATGCTGATGGACTTTTGGAGTCACTTGATTTCGAATCATTTGACACATGCGAACCATGCCTCATGGGCAAGATGACCAAAACTCCGTTCTCCGGAACAATGGAGCGAGCAACTGACTTGTTGGAGATAATACATACCGATGTATGCGGTCCAATGAGTGTCGAGGCTCGCGGTGGCTACCGTTATGTTCTCACCCTCACTGATGACTTGAGCAGATATGGGTATGTCTACTTAATGAAACACAAGTCTGAAACCTTTGAAAGGTTCAAGGAATTTCAGAGTGAGGTCGAGAATCAACGTGACAGGAAAATAAAATGCCTACGATCTGATCGTGGCGGAGAATATTTAAGTCACGAGTTTGACACGCACCTTAGGAAATGTGGAATTGTTTCACAGCTCACGCCGCCAGGCACACCTCAGCGAAATGGTGTGTCTGAACGTCGTAATCGCACTCTATTGGATATAGTGCGATCTATGATGTCTCTTACCGACTTACCGCTATCATTTTGGGGATATGCATTAGAGACTGCCGCGTTCACTTTAAATAGGGCACCGTCTAAATCCGTTGAGACGACACCGTATGAATTATGGTTTGGAAAGAAACCTAAGCTGTCGTTTCTAAAAGTTTGGGGATGAGATGCTTATGTGAAGAAACTTCAACCTGAGAAGCTCGAACCCAAAGCGGAAAAGTGCGTCTTCATAGGATATCCCAAGGAGACTATTGGGTATACCTTCTACCTACGATCCGAAGGCAAAGTCTTTGTTGCCAAGAATGGATCCTTTCTCGAGAAAGAGTTTCTCTCGAAAGAAGTAAGTGGGAGGAAAATAGAGCTTGATGAGGTAATTGTACCTCCACTCGAACCGGAGAGTAGCGCAGCACAGGAAGTTGTTTCTGTGGAGCCTACACCGGCTAGAGAGGAAGTTAATGATGATGATCATGAAACTTCAGATCAAGTTGCTATTCGAAGGTCCACTAGGACACGTTCCGCACCAGAGTGGTACGGCAATCCTGTCCTAGAGATCATGTTGTAGGACAACGGTGAACCTTCGAACTATGAAGAAGCGATGGCGGGCCCGAATTCCGACAAATGGCTTGAGGCCATGAAATCCGAGATAGGATCCATGTATGAGAACAAAGTATGGACTTTGGTGGACTTGCCTGATGATAAGCGAGCCATTGAAAATAAATGGATCTTTAAGAAGAAGACTGACGCAGACGGTAATGTGACCGCCTATAAAGCTCGGCTTGTCGCTAAGGGTTATCGAAAAGTTCAAGGAGTTGACTACGATGAGACATTCTCACCCGTAGCGATGCTAAAGTCTGTCCGAATCATGTTAGCAGTTGCCGCATTTTATGATTATGAGATCTGGCAAATGGACGTCAAAACGGCATTCCTTAATGGCTTCCTCAAGGAAGAACTGTATATGATGCAGCCGGAAGGTTTTGTCGATCCTAAAGATGCTAACAAGGTATGCAAGCTCCAGCGCTCCATCTATGGGCTGGTGCAAGCATCTCGGAGTTGGAACATTCGCTTTAATGAGGTGATTAAAGCGTTTGGGTTTGTACAGGTTTATGGAGAACCCTGTATTTACAAGAAAGTGAGTGGGAGCTCTATAGCGTTCCTTATACTGTATGTGGATGACATGCTGATAATGGGAAATAATATAGAACTCTTGGAAAGTATAAAGGCCTACTTGAATAAGTGTTTTTCAATGAAGGACCTTGGAGAAGCCGCTTACATATTAGGTATTAAGATCTATAGAGATAGATCGAAACGCCTCATTGGTCTTTCACAAAGCACATACCTTGAAAAGATATTGAAGAAGTTCAATATGGATCAGTCCAAGAAGGGGTTCTTGCCTGTGTTGCAAGGTGTGAGATTGAGTACGACTCAATGCCCGACCACGGCAAAGGATAGAGAAGAGATGAGTGTCATCCCCTATGCTTCAGCCATAGGCTCTATCATGTATGCCATGCTGTGTACCAGGCCTGATGTGAACCTTGCCATAAGTTTGGTAGGGAGGTACCAAAGTGATCCCGGAGCGGAACACTGGACAGCGGTCAAGAATATCCTGAAGTACCTGAAAAGGACAAAGGACATGTTTCTCGTTTATGGAGGTGCCGAAGAGCTCGTCGTAAAGGGTTACGTCGATGCTAGCTTCGACACAGATCCGGACGACTCCAAGTCGCAAACCGGATACGTGTATATTTTGAATGGAGGGGCAGTGAGCTGGAGCAGCAGCAAGCAAAGCGTCGTGGCAGCATCTACATGTGAAGCGGAGTACATAGCTATTTCGGAAGCAGCAAAGGAGGGAGTCTGGATGAAGGAGTTCATCACCGACCTAGGAGTGATTCCGAATGCGTCGGGCCCGATGACTCTACTCTGTGACAACACTGGAGCTATTGCCCTTGCGAAGGAGCCCAGGTTTCACAAGAAGACAAGACACATCAAGCGCCGCTTCAACTCCATCCGTGATTACATTCAGGAGGGAGACATAGATATTTGTAAAGTGCATACGGATCTGAATGTCGCAGATCCGTTGACTAAACCTCTCTCACGAGCAAAACATGATCAGCACCAGAATGCTATGGGTGTTCGATTCATCACAATGTAACTAGATTATTGACTCTAGTGCAAGTGGGAGACTGTTGGAAATATGCCCTAGAGGCAATAATAAAATGGTTATTATTGTATTTCCTAGTTCATGATAATTGTCTATTATTCATGCTATAATTGTGTTAACCGGAAACCGTAATACATGTGTGAATACATAGACCACAACGTGTCCCTAGTGAGCCTCTAGTTGGCTAGCTCGTTGATCAATAGATGGTCTCAGTTTCATGACCATGGACATTGGATGTCGTTGATAACGGGATCACATCATTAGGAGAATGATGTGATGGACAAGACCCAATCCTAAGCATAGCACAAAGATCGTGTAGTTCGTTTGCTAAAGCTTTTCAATGTCAAGTGTCATTTCCTTAGACCATGAGATTGTGTAACTCCCGGATACCGTAGGAATACTTTGGGTGTGCCAAACGTCACAACGTAACTGGGTGGCTATAAAGGTACGCTACGGGTATCTCCGAAAGCGTCTGTTGGGTTGACACGAATCGAGACTGGGATTTGTCACTCCGTGTGACGGAGAGGTATCTCTGGGCCCACTCGGTAAGACATCATCATTATGAGCTCAATGTGACTAAGGAGTTAGTCACGGGATGATGTATTACGGAACGAGTAAAGAGACTTGCCGGTAACGAGATTGAACAAGGTATGGGGATACCGACGATCGAATCTCGGGCAAGTACCATACCGATAGACAAAGGGAATTGTATACGGGATTGATTGAATCCCTGACATCGTGGTTCATCCGATGAGATCATCGTGGAGTATGTGGGAGCCAACATGGGTATCCAGATCCCGCTGTTGGTTATTGGCCGGAGAGGTGTCTCGGTCATGTCTACGTGTCTCCCGAACCCGTAGGGTCTACACACTTAAGGTTCGATGACGCTAGGGTTATAGGGAAATAGTGTACGTGGTTACCGAAGGTTGTTCGGAGTCCCGGATGAGATCCCGGACATCACGAGGAGTCTCGGAATGGTCCGGAGACGAAGATTGATATATAGGAAGTGAGGATTTGGTTACCGGAAGTGTTCCGGGTGTCACCGGTAGTGTACCGGGACCACCGGAAGGGTTCCGGGGGTCCACCAAGTGGGCCCACCTTCCCCGGAAGGTTCCGTGGGCTAAGAGTGGGAGGGAGCCAGCCCCTAGGTGGGCTGGTGCGCCTCCCACCCCAGCCCAAGGCGTGGCAAAGGTGGAGGGGGGCAAACCCTAGGCTTAGATGGGCCTTAAGGCCCACCCTAGGGCGCCCCACCTCTCCCTTGCCCTAGCCGCCGGCCAGATGGCATCTGGTGGCTGCCGCCACCCCTAGGGTGGAACCCTAGGGCGCAGCCACCCCTCCTCCCTCTCTCCTATATATAGTGGAGGTATTTGGGGCTGCACAACACACGGTTCTCCCTCTCTCTCTGGTGCAGCCCTACCTCCTCCTCCCCTCGTTCTCCGTAGCGCTTAGCGAAGCTCTGTCGGAGTACCACGCAGCTCCACCGCCACCACGCCGTCGTGCTGCCGGAGCTCTCCCTCAACCTCTCCTCCCTCCTTGCTGGATCAAGGCGTAGGAGATGTCACCGGGCTACACGTGTGTTGAACGCGGAGGTGCCGTCCGTTCGGCACTTGATCGGATCTACCGCGATCTGAATCGCTGCGAGTACGACTCCATCAACCGCGTTCTAGCAACGCTTCCGCTTAGCGATCTTCAAAGGTATGAAGATGCAATCTCTCCCCTCTCGTTGCTGGTTTCTCCATAGATAGATCTTGGTGACACGTAGGAAAATTTTGATTTACTACTACGTTCTCCAACAGGAGATACCTGTAGAGTACCTTTATAGTCACCCAGTTACGTTGCGATGTTTGATACATACAAGGCACTCCTCCGGTGCTAGTGAGTTGCATGATCTCATGGTCATAGGAATAGATACTTGACATGCAGAAAACAGTAGTAATAAACTGACACGATCATATGCTATGTTTGTAGTTTGGGTCTTGTCCATCACACCATTCTCCTAATGATGTGATCCCGTTATCAAATGACATCTCATGTCCATGGCTAGGAAATCTTAACCATCTTTGATCAATGAGCTAGTCTATTAGAGACATACTAGGGACATGGTTTTGTCTATGTATCCACACATGCATCTAAGTCTCCGATCAATACAGTTATAGCATGGATAATAAACAGTTATCATGAACAAGGAAATATGATAATAACTAATTTATTATTGCCTCTAGGGCATATTTCCAACAAGAGATGCGTGTCCTTGGCAGCCCCAAGGGCTCCTCTATTTATAGGAGGAGGAGGAGGGAGGGTTGCGCCCTAGGGTTCCCACCCTAGGGTGGAGCGTCAGCCCCCAAATCCCATCTGGCCAGCGGCCACACAGGGAGAGGGGTGCCGCTGCCCTAGGGTGGATCTTAGGGCCCATCTTCCCTAGGGTTTGCCCCCCTCCCACCTTCAGCTGCGCCTTGGTCCCTTGTAGGGGGTGCACCAACCCACTTAGGGGCTAGTTCCCTCCACTTGCGGCCCATGCAGCCCTCTGGTGCTGGTGGTCCCACTTGGTAGACCCTCGGAACCCTTCCGGTGGTCCCGGAACGTTGCCGGTAATCCCCAAAACACTTCCGGTGACCAAAACCTCACTTCCTATATATGAATCTTTACCTCCGAACCATTCCGGAGCTCCTCGTGACATCCGGGATCTCATTCGGGACTCTGAACAACCTTCGGTAACCACTTACACTATTTCCCTATAACCCTAGCGTCATCAAACCTTAAGTGTGTAGACCCTACGGGTTCGTGAGACACGTAGACATGACCGAGACACCTCTCCGGTCAATAACCAACAACGGGATCTGGATACCCATGTTGGATCCCACATGCTCCACGATGATCTCATCGGATGAACCATGATGTCGGGGATTCAATCAATCCCGTATACAATTCCCTCTGTCTACCGGTATGATACTTGCCCGAGACTCGATCGTCGGTATCCCTATACCTTGTTCAATCTCGTTACCGTCAAGTCTCTTTACTCGTTCCGTAACACATCATCCCATGGATAACTCCTTAGTCACATTGAGCTCATTATGATGATGTCTTACCGAGTGGGCCCAGAGATACCTCTCCATCATACGGAGTGACAAATCCCAGTCTCGATTCGTGCCAACCCAACAAATACTTTCGGGGATACCCATAGCATACCTTTATAGCCACCCAGTTATGTTGTGACATTTGGCCCACCCAAAGTATTCCTACGGTATCCGGGAGTTGTACAATCTCATGGTCTAAGGAAACGATACTTGACATTAGAAAAGCTTTAGCAGACGAACTACACGATCTTGTGCTATGCTTAGGGTTGGGTCTTGTCCATCACATCATTCTCCTAATGATGTGATACCGTTATCAATGGCATCCAATGTCCATGGTCATGAAACCGTGACCATCTATTGATCAACGAGCTAGCCAACTAGAGGCTCACTAGGGACATGTTGTGGTCTATGTATTCACACATGTATTACGGTTTCCGGTTAACACAATTATAGCATGAACAATAGACAATTATCATGAACAAGGAAATACAATAATAACCATTTTATTATTGCCTCTAGGGCATATTTCCAACAATAAGGGCAGACATGGTCTGAGGTTTATCCTGGCCTAGCTGGCGGGCTAGCCATTCGCCCCGAATATTGTGACGTAAGGAGGCTATGGCCTTAGCATCTGGACAGTCGACAATTTGGTTCTTCTTAGTCAAGAACCGGTTCCAGAATTGCCGAGAAGATTCACTAGGCTTCTGGACGATGTTGCTGAGATCGAAAGAGTTCGGCGGGCGAACATAGGTTCCCTGGAAGTTAGAGCGGAACGCATCTTCTATGTCTTCCCAGCATCCACTGGAGTTTTCGAGGAGGCTGTTTAACCAGTGTAGAGGTGGCCCCTTAAGCTTAAGAACTAGATATTTTATTGCATGGAGATCATCTCCTTGCGCCATGTGGATATGGAGGAGAAAGTCCTCAATCCAGACAGTTGGGTCAGTAGTCCCATCATACCGATCTATATTCACGGGTTTAAACCCTTCGGGGGAACTGATGCCGCATGAACTCATCTGTGAAGCAGAGTGGGTGAGCAGCGCCTCTGGCCCGTGCTATGTCGCGCCTGTATTCTGCGTCTGTGTGGGCTCGGTTGCGTTCCCGAACTCTGTTGTTTTGGTCGAACCATGGTCTTTACCCGCCCCGTCTATCAGGAGAGTATTCTCTAGATCCGTAAATGGATCTTGTATGGCCTGCTCTGTGATCCAGGTCATCTCGTAGGTCAAACCTATCATTGGGCTCTAATGGCTCCTTACCCCATATTAGGGGCATTGCTGGTACGTAACCGGTGTCGTCCGTCGTCCTGTCCCGACCGCAAGGGGGGCGGTCCGGCTTGTTGTATGGAGTACGGTTCGGAGACTTAGTATCAGTGAATTCATCATCGAATTGCGGCAACAGCCTCCTCCGTGGGTAACTTTTGGGCTAGTTCGACAGACCGGTGTCGTATACTTACTCAGCTAAGAGGACCTTCGTCCATCGATCATTGAGGTTGTCCTGTTCAGCTTTGAGTTGTCGTTCTTTAGCTTTCAGGCTGCGAGTCGTTGCTATAAGGCGTTGCCTGATTTCTTCCTGATCTTCGAGGTTATCAGGGATGTACAAGTCATCGGCCTCCGGTGTATATTCCTCCTCGACGGGGGGGAGGTAATTATCGTCTTCGGAGTTGTTGACATTATTGGGGTTGTTCTGGTCCTCAGGCCCTTCCGGACCCTCTAACAGGTGTTCAGGGATATAAGGATTGCCATGGTCAGTGGGGGTATTACCGTCCCCATTCCTGATAATAGCTTTCCTTCCCTTTTTGCCTTTGGACCGCTTATGCGGTTTCCGACGCCTTGACGGCGCATCGCTCGATTTTTTGCCATCGCTATTGTATGTGGAAGTGGAGGCCCACCTCCCGATGTTAACGGGGGTGGGAGCACGGTCCTCTTCATTCATGTATTCTGCCTCCTCAGAGGCATAGTCCAACATGTTGGTTAAATCTTCGATAGTGGCTATAAAGTGAGTGGTGGGTGGGTCGAAAAATTCGTCCTGACCCGCACCGTAACCGATCTAAGCATAGACCGAGACTGGATCATTGGTGATCTTCATCGACGAGATCCGATCTAGGTCCTCGTCAACCGCTGAGGGCCTGATCGGATCCAACTGTTCGGAACTTGCGGAGTTAACCTCCAAGGCGTCCAAACATGGGGGTGTTTGGCAAGAACACGTGTTCGGTCATTTGGCTCAATGGCTGGACCAGGATAGGAGTTCAGCCCATCGCCATGGGTGACCCCATTGGCGTGTCCAAAGAAGGGGCTTGAGGTTAAAGCCTCAGAGTCCTTAGGGGCTACAGGTGAAGCTGCGAGCCCGATTAACGACAAGCCACACGAGAGTCAACGGGGAACTCTAAGTTTCTGAATCTGACCTCTCGATCAGGGGCAAGGCTCTCAACGCGGCCTAGATGGCTAGCGGGATCAGCGTGCAGCACAACGATGTCGAAGGCGAAGATCTGTCCAGGGACAAAAGTGTCCATTTTACGGACCTCTTCGTTGATGACAAGGCAAGACGTCGATTCCATCTTGCTCATAGAGGAATTCTCAATGAAAGCACCAATGTCAGTGTCAAAACCGGCGGATATCGGGTAGGGGGTCCCGAACAGTGAAGCTAGAGTCGACAGTAACAGGAGACAAAGGGGACACATATTTACCCAGGTTCGGGCCCTCCTATGGAGGTAATACCCTACGTCCTGCTTGCTTGTATGGATGATGTGGGGGTTACAGAGTTGATCTACCTCGAGATCGAATAGCTAACCCTAGATGAGTTGTTCTGTCCCTATACTCTAAAACCCTTCGGCTTATATAGATGCCGAGGATGCCTAGGGTTCACACAAGGTCGGTTGCATGCCGAAGAAATAAACATGCCTATTTGCTACATCAAACGTGGAGTGCAAGCCGTGCTTCCCGAAGCTTCCATCTTGGAGACTGGGCCTTCAAATCTTCCAGTATTCGATAAGTAGCCATATAGTCCGGCCCATAAGAATAGGCCGGCTCCCCGAGGACCCCTTAATCTAGGACTCCCTCACAAGCCTACCACTTCATCACCACCATCACCCAAGAAGGAAACTTGAGTACATAGTATGAACACCACCCTTAGCTTGTTCCAAGCTTGGTGGAGGTGCCCCGGTATCGTATCACCATCACGTTTTCCATTACTATTTATCTTCATTCGATCCTTATCTATTTTGTGATCTAAAGAAATAAAAGTTTAGTATTTATTTGCTTAGATTGCTTGCTTTGTCATCTATCTATCCTTGTAATCGAGTGTGAGAGCTATATAATAAAGATTAGTTGGTCTTGTTTGCTTTACTCTCATGCATCATTCATACCAATGAAATAAAATAAAATAAAAAGATCATATGTTAATCCCATGAGGAGTAATGACTTCTAATAGAAAGAAGTGTGTTTGATAAAAGTCGTTGGGAGTTAACAAACATAGTATTACTCATTGATGCAATCCATGCAAAATTATGAAAGAGTATAGGAGATTCACATACAAATACATTATCTTGGACATCTTTTATGATTGTGAGCCCCCATCAAATATTATATAATGATTGAATAGTTGACGTTGGACAAGAAAGACAACGTAATGAGTTATGTTTATTTACATGCACATATGGATCCTCTAACATGTGGTTCTTGCTTAGGATCTTTTGCTAGCCCAAAAAATCCCACTAATTAGAGATACTATTGTGTATCCATAACCCCTAAACCCAATCTCTTGTCATGAGAGTCCACCATATCTACCTATGGATTGAATAAGATCCCTCAAGTAATTTGTCATCGGTTCATAAAAACAATAAAAACGCTTTTATATACGTATGATATTTTATTGTAAGGGAAAATAAGCTTTGTACGAGTTTGTGATGGAAAAGAAATAAAAGCAGCTAACTACATAATAATGGTTTCTATCGCAAGGGGCAATATAAAGTGATGTTCCTTTAGATTAAGAGCTTGCACATTCAAAAATAAAAGGTGCATGACAACCTCTGCTTCCCTCTGCGGAGGGCCTATCCTTTACTTTCATGTATTTACTTTTATGCAAGAGTCAATAATGTTTATTCCTATTCCAATCTATTAATTCTTTAGTGGCAAGCATCATTGATGAGGCTGCCTACGAGAGGTAGGTCACAAACCTGACATCTAAGGCCCACCTGAGGCCACACATTGTCATTAAACTCCCTGAATCGAAGGTGCATTCGGATGCACATGAAGATCCGCTTGGATCCCTCAAGTCACTCGGATAAAATTCCGCCACTCGGACTGGCATCGACACTCATGAAGTGCTGTGAAGGGACTGCAACGTTTGAGGGACTTAATAACTCACATGAAGTGTTGTGAAGACTGACATTACCTGTAACGCCTTAGTTAAAGCAGTAGTTTCTGGTAATGCAGTTACTAGTAATAAATGCCCTTGTAATGGGGCTCGGACGGTGGTGACGCACTCTATATAAGCCACCACCGGGATCCTGAGCAGGGGTTCCGCACTCTATGTAACCAGACACCCCCCACAAGCAAACACTAAGCCTCAGGGCTCGAGACATAGGGTCTTTACCACTCCCGAGTGGGGCCTGAACTCGTATAGCCAAGTGTTATGCCTGTGTCGTAGCTAGGCTCCACTTCTCATTCGTACCCCCTAGTACTAGTGTCAGGCTTATTCCCTCGACACTCATGGCGACGAGGATGGAGGAGGACAATGGCCTGAACGTCGTCCGTCGCCGTAGTATAGGTTTAGGGTCGGAACGTTTTTTCGTTTCAATTGTTCGGAACGTGATGAAAATCCGACGTGTTTGTGTGAATGTTGTCTGTGTTGTATGAAATCCATTGTGTTTGTACGAATTTAGTACGGTTAGTTCAACTAACTGTTAAAATGCATGTGGACAACATTAAATGACGACCACATCAGTGTCTGCGGATTGGTCCTGTTGTCTCCAGTCGGACATCGAAGGAAATTTGCGAATCAACATTGGAGATGCGTGAGTAGTCAGTTGACTTAGTTGACCTAGGTTAGACTAATCTGGTCAAACGGTAAATGAAACTAAAATAATTGCAAGATCAACACCAAGTCGAAGCGTGATCGCAATACTACATAAGGGCATCTTCAATGGTTGAATGATCATCGTTGGTAAAATTGCCACATAGATAGTTCTGATGACATGGCACGTAATAAAAGAAGAGAGAGAGGAGAGTTGTATGTAGATTAACCAACAACACGTGCACAAGCTTCAAGGTTGAATAGAGAGCAATTGCATCTATTCTCTCTTCTCATATTGTATAATATAGATGCAATCATTATAGTAGTTGTATGATCCTTTGTTGATTGATGACATGAACAATTTTTATCAACAAGACTAGTATACAAACTATTGGAGATGCCCTAAAAGCGCTCTCCGGGAACAACGGTACTACTACTGTACTACATGAAAGTATTACGCCATTACTAAGAGAACGGACGTTTGGCTCTCGGCCTCAATGAGGCCTTTTTTTGAAAACAAATCAAAATTTAAATTTTTTGGTTTCAAAAAAATCTGAAAAATTGTGCAAGTAAACAAGGATGTTATGTGTACGTGTATAAAATTTCAGGATGAAAAACATTGATATGCGACCTATACAAAAAGGAGAAATTCATGTATGAATGAATAGTATCATATGTTAAAAAGCCCCAATTTTTTCTTTTTTGCACAGCCCTCATTTCAATGTATTTTGCTCTGACAATTTACACACATATGTGTTATACCTTCATGTATATTTGTGTTTTTTTTCAGAATTTTTTGAAATGTACAAAATATGAAATTTTATGGAATTAGATTTTTTTAAAACCGAGCTCCATGAAGCTTGGTCTCCAAATACAATATCCGCATTATTAACCGTTACCCAAAAATAGCTGCAATTTAAGACGGTTCCCAGTTTGGTTTGCTGCCGGTCGTGCCAACAAGGTCCATGCTCTATCTATTCAGGCATTCACATACCTATTTATTTTTCTTTTGCGGGGTCATATACCTAGTGTTTTATCAGGACCAATCTATTCAGACGGCCATATTTTCATCGAATCATCTCACACGCGGCGTGTCGCGGTGGACGGTACAAGCTTCAATGCAAAAAGATAAAGTCGTGGGCTCTATTCTCAGCATTGATATGCTTACAAATTTCCGGACAAGTGTTGATACAAAATCAAACGTAAATACATCCGACATTAGCTCGATCGTAGAACTTCCTCGACAGCATGGACCACAGACAAAACCTCACACCATACGCATGCGCTGTATCTCAAGAAGAAACCCAAGCAGACATAAAGATTCAGGTTCCTTTTCGTCGAAATTCGCTGGCTGTTTTCAGACAACGACATGTTTTTTTTCCTCTTGTTCTCGGGTCGGGTGTGCCCAGTTCGCTCTTGGTGCGCAGCGCAGGAGCCACCGGGCATATTTTCGTTCACAAAACGAAAAAGAGAAAGGGAGAAGGGAGCAAGTGGGCGGGCACTTGGTCGGAACAGCCGACGTGACAGTTGACACGCAAATCCGGCCACAGGCCCGCCCACACGGCGACGCGGGACACCGGATCGGGGCCGGCCACGCCCCCCTCCCTCCATCCATGTGAGGCTCTGAAACTGGGCGCGCCTTTTTCCGCTTTCTTTTTCGTACTCGCCGGTGGGCCCCACGCTCCAATCTACTCCCTCCGTATCGTAAATAAGCAATTTTTACGTGAAAACTCACCCCTAGTACGTACTATTGTCTCTGTCACGGCGTGATGCAAATCATAGACTAATCGAAAGACGGAGTTCAAAAGATGATTTGAACCGCGCTAGCGGACAAGCGATCGTGGCCCGTCCGACCCGCTGTCAGACACGGCCATGCACAGAGCGGATTCAATACGGCATGTGCCGTGGCCACAGAGCGGGCAAGCCGCTGTCGACGGGCCGCCGCACATTTGACGAGTGACCAGTGTGCCTACCAGCCCGTGCACGTACCTACGACCCGAGTATACATACGTACGTACGTATGTACGTATGTTTGCGCGGTATCGGCTGCGCCCCGTTCCGTCCAGGCAGGTGACATGACATGACACGACACGGTCACGCGACGTCGTATTTCCCCAGCTGTGGCGTACTAATTCCGGTATAGTTTCGCAACATTGTTCCTACTTACCACAAAGATATCTCTGCCATGTTCAATCATTACTACTTCCATACGGCATGAGCAGGAGGTGAATAGGTGAAAGAGACAGAGACGGCGACGTGGCCCTCCGAAATCTTATAAAAAGCACGGCTGCTGGCCTCCACCACGATGCCATCGGCGAACTCGTTTTCGCTTCGGTTTGGTGGTAGAAAACGGAATGAAGCCCAGCACCAGGGCGGGCCACCAGGGTGAACAACGATGGAGCGAGGAAAACAACCGCGGGGCAGAGCCCCTCCATGTGCGCGCGCACGGGATGCCGCTCCTCGCCGTGCCTGGGCGCGCGCAGGGCAAAGGCCAGCGCGCGTGCACGCGAAAGGCGGCGAAAAGAGAGCAGCGGCAGCCAACCAGGCGCGCGCGCGCGCGCGGGCCAAAAGCCCCCGTGCATTCCCCCACAGGGTCGTCGCTTCTTTCCGCGCCATATCACCCCTGGCCCGTGGGCATCGGCGCCAGTCACACTTGGCTTTCGTCCGGCTTTCCCCTGCCCCGCGACCGAATTCGCGGCCCCGACCACGATCGCGAGCCCCAGGCGCGCTCTCGGCCCGGCTCTCGCCGCGGCCGCGCCAAACGGGTGAGCGACGACCGGCGTCGCGATCGGCCGGGAGACCGACCCGCACGGTCGCAGGCTAATCCGACGGGGCACAAATCGCAGCGCCGGCTGACGCGGCAGCGGCAGGGGGCACGGACAGCGCCCGTCGCGCGCCCAACAACAAGCAAACAGAGCAGGCGGGCCCGCCGCCGGAAAGTGACGTGGAAATTGCGGTTTATCCTATCATTAGTTTTCCATTTCACGTACGCCCCATTATTCGGTCCTGCATGATGGGATGGTATTTTAAACCTGAATGTTTCGGGTTTGATCCCCGGTCTTCGGTGGAGGCCGAGGGAGGAAGGAAAGCGACGGCGGCGAGGGAGGATGACAGAGATCGCGCTCGCCCGGCGCCCCGATAGGGATGCTCCGCTCCGCGCGGCTCATCCCACAAAAAGCTACTAGTACTACTAATCGTTTAATTAGAGCCGGTAAGATTAACAAGAGAACAATAATCATCTGGACAGCGTAGAAAAGGGAGAAGAATAATCTAAGTTCACATAGCAGTGGGCCGAACGACAAGGATCTGGGAGTAAACAAAGGTTGCGAGGCGACGGAAAGGCGAGCGCGAGGCGAGGCTAGCTTCCGCTTTAGCTTGGCTTGGCTGCGGGTATCGGAGGGGGGGGGGGGGGAAAGGAGTATAAAAATGTCGGGCCGGGCGCCATTCTTATCGCGAAAGGCCGCCGCAGCGGCAGCAGCGAACGCAGCGCAGCGAGGGAGCAGGACAAAGCGGGGCGGGACAGGACGGCGACCGGAGTGGGCGCCGCCGCCGGGGCCCCGCTCGGTCAGCACCCCAGATCGCGGCCGCTTGCTCCGGTCAATCACGCACGGATCCACCCCAGCTGGGCGGCAGATAAAAATTACAGCGCGGTAAACCACTCTTTTACTGCCAGGTTGGTTGGATGATGGGATGGCACTGTTGGTAATTTGGTGGAGAGAGCGCAGCACAGGAAGAATGCAGAAAAGAAAAGGCGGAAAATAAAGGGCGAGACGGTCAGTGAGTGACAGAGGCGGTGGTGGATCGGGTTTTTATAAATGGGCCCCAGGGAGATCCAGATCTACCCCGCCTCCGAGCGAAAAACAAAGCCCAAAACACCGCGGCAGCGGATAAAAACCCTGCGGGACAGAGCGCGGCAGGGCAGGCAGTGGCGTTTTTGCGGGGACGCCCCTGCGAGGTTTGTAGCGTCACTGGCGAGCCCCTCGTCCTCCCTCCCTCTCCCGGGAAAAGGGACGGCGGCCAGCTTATACATAGGGAGATTGGGATACAGCGCGAGGGGGAAGGAAGGGAAGGGAAGGTGCGCACCACCCTCGTGCCGCTGCTGCAACTAGTATAGCTCGCTCGCTCGCTAGCTAGCTAACCCACGGAGGAGCTCTGGGGATTGATTGATTCATGGAGTCGCTCGTCTCTGGCTCCAGCCATCTCTCTAGCTAGTCGTTCGTTGTTGTTGTGTGAGGAAGGAGGAGGAAGGGAGGGTGGAGGAGGAGGAGGAAGGGGTGTGAGTGAGGTTGTTTGCGAGCTAGGGTTGGTTGGGTTGGGCGAGCTTGGTCGATCGGCATGGACGCCTACGAGGCGACCAAGGTGGTGTTCGCGCGGATCCAGGGGCTGGACCCGGACCACGCGGCCAAGATCATGGGGCTGCTGCTCATCCAGGACCACGGCGAGAAGGAGATGATACGCCTCGCCTTTGGCCCGGAGGCGCTGCTGCTCGCCGTCATGGCCAAGGCGCGCAAGGACCTCGGCCTGCTCCCGGCGTCGTCGGGGCCGGGGACGCCCACCTCCGCCGCGGCTGCGCCCGGGCACTCGCCCTTCATGCTCTCGCGCCAGAACTCCGGCCGCGGCGGCTGCGGCGGAGGCACCGCGCCCTCGCCGCTCTCGGTGTCGTCGCCCTCGTCGTGGGCCCCGCCGCCCGTGTTTTCGAGGAACAACAGCTTCAGCAATGGCGCCGCGGAGGAGATGGCGGGGGTCGGGGAGGAGCTCATGAGCCCGGCCAACGGCGGCGGGGGCCCGCAGTCGCCCTTCTTCGGCGGGGGCGGGGACTCGCTGATCCTCGACGAGCTCCACCTGCAGGACCAGCTCGCGTTCCTCAGCGAGGGGGGCATGGGCGGGGGAGGGCGTCAGCTCCCGCTCTTCGACAACGGCGAGTGCCGGAGCCCCAGCGGCGGCGGCGACGGCGGGCTCTTCCCGTACGG
The DNA here is from genome assembly GCA_022496015.1 of Hordeum marinum. NCBI lineage: Eukaryota > Viridiplantae > Streptophyta > Magnoliopsida > Poales > Poaceae > Hordeum > Hordeum marinum. Next base: position 62,684,766 of record CM039673.1, read on the forward strand.
CGCCGGGTGGGCCAACGGCGGGCCCGGGCACCGCAGGAGCGCGTCGGTGAGCGAGCTCTGCTTCGGAGGCGGCGACGGCCTCGGCTGGAAGCCGTGCCTCTACTACGCGCGCGGGTATTGCAAAAACGGGAGCGCATGCCGGTTCGTTCATGGCGGCCTCCCCGACGAGCTCGCCGGCGCGAAGATGGACCAGGCCGCCGTGGAGCAGCAGTGCCAGGACTTCCTCCTCCGCTCCAAGTCCCAGCGCCTTGCCGCGGCCGCCGGCTTCGCCTACTCCCCCACCGGCTCCCTCCCTGGCTCCCCCTCCGCGGCGAGCAAGTGCCTGAGCTTGCTCCTGCAGCAGCAAAACGAGGGCCAGAGGTAAATACTCGCCGCCTACGAGCTCCCCGCTCTCGTTTCTACCAGCCGGCAGCTCACCGGTTGATCTCCGATTCGCAGGGCCGCGGCCGCGGCTGCCGCAGCGGCGCTGATGCTGGGCGGCGACGAGGCGCACAAGTTCATGAACCGCCCCCGTCTCGACCGCGGCGACTTCGCGAGCATGATGAACCCGGGGTCCCGGCAGATTTACCTCACCTTCCCGGCGGACAGCACCTTCCGCGAGGAGGACGTCTCCAACTACTTCAGGTACTTCACCGTGCACGCTCGTACCCCACAGCTCTACCTCCGCTCCGGCTGGAGGTCTCGCCGGGATTAACCGGGCTCTTGGCCTGAACCGCAGCATCTACGGCCCTGTCCACGACGTGCGCATCCCCTACCAGCAGAAGCGCATGTTCGGGTTCGTCACCTTCGTCTACCCGGAGACGGTGAAGCTGATCCTGGCCAAGGGCAACCCGCACTTCATCTGCGACGCACGCGTGCTCGTCAAGCCCTACAAGGAGAAGGGCAAGGTCCCTGACAAGTTCAGGCAAGCCCATCTTTGCCGCTTGCTTCCGGCAGAGTAACCAACCACAACATCCCCATGACCATTTATGTCCGCTGTTGCTCTGCAGGAAGCAGCAGGGCGAGAGAGTGGACTTCTCCGGCTGCGGCTCTCCCACCGGGCTGGACGCCAGAGACCCCTTCGATCTCCACCAGATTGGTTCGTCAGTCATTGTGGCATTCAGTTGCTAGCTGCAACTTCATGTTGGTTGATTGCTTTGATGCATGATAAGTGAGTGAGTAGATGCTGAGATTCTATGTTGGATTGGATTCCAGGTGCGAGGATGCTGCAGCACTCGAACAGCGCCAACGAGATGCTGCTGAGGAGGAAGCTGGAGGAGCAGCAGCAGGCGGTGGAGCTGCAGCAGGCGATCGAGCTCCAGAGCCGGCGCCTCATGGGGCTGCAGATGCTCGACCTCAAGGCACGATCGGCTGCCGCGGCCGCCACCGCCGCGCCGACTCCCATCGGCAAGCCGTTCAGCCCCACCCACACGACTGCGGCCACCCCTACGCTCGAGTTGCCGCCCGATTCCGGTATTACCTGTGTGTGGCCAACAGAGAAGAGCTTATTACCTGGCCACAACAGATGCAGTGTTGCTCACATTTGCTGTGCTGATCTTCTTGTAACAGGGGAGCAAGGCAATGGCTGCGGCTTCCTTTTCCCTCACAAGAATGCGGTCAACGGAGCTGATAAGGATGAAACCTCCGGCGATTCCACCACCAGCCCTAACACTGACAGTGACCAAAGGTGGAATTTAACGCTAAACAAATCACCATCATCATCATCATCACCATTTGTTCCTTTCATCACACTTAGCTTTCATCCAGCAGCGCAGGGAAGTAAGCATTTCACCAAACTGATCTCTTAGCCCCTTGTGCTAATCCTGCAGCGCGGAGCATAACCTCCCGGACAGCCCGTTCGCGTCGCCAACCAAGTCGGGGGCATTCGCCCGTGATGCTTTCACGCGAACTGATGCGGAGATCGCTGCCGCCACTGCCTCGACCGGTTGCAACGCAGCCTACAACGGCAGCAATGGCGCCAGGAACGGCAGCATCGCTAACCATCTCCTGCCCCCTGCATTGGACATACCCTCACCAAAACCTTACTTCTTCCCCATGTCCAGGTGTGCTTAACACCAACTATCTGTATGGCCTGTGCATAGTTGATGGTTCCATTTACTATTGCAAATTGTGTGTTGTGGGGTAGCATGATTGGTTTGCTGAGAGTATCATGGATGCAGGCTGTCCTCCGATCACGGCGCGATCGGGATGTAAAGTAGCGCTGAATGGAAGTGAGTGATACTACTACTGCCTAATCATAGTAAGCACCCCCTCTCTTTTACCATGTCCATCAACGCTTTGCTCCCTGGTAAAATCATGCTGTGCTTTTTTCACTTATTGGAATTATGGTGTCTTAACCTTGGACCCTTCTCTGTGTTTTTGCCTTCTCTTTGTTGTGCAGGAATACTAGCAGCAAAGAAAAAGGAATAGTGCAACATAGGAAAAAAGAGTGAAGAAGTTGCAGCATAGTTTTAGTTTCAGCAGCCCCCCCCCCCCCCCCTTTTTTTTTTACTTTCTTTGCATTCACCTCTCTTCAAGCTGATGGTACACTAGCTTATTCAAACCACAAGAGGAGAAGGACAAAAAATACTACTCCACTACTAGCAACCCCAAGGCTTTAAAAACAGTGTCAGATACGTTAGGGCCCCTCCTATTATCACCACCATATGCATTAGTTACTGTTAGTTGATTATTACTACTACTACTACGTTTAGTACTACTACCAACAACCAATACTACCACCACCACCACCAACCCACCCTTGATGTGCCACCAAAGCTCCTGGCAAGCCAAGCCACAACCACTATTATAGCCGCTAGCTCTCATGTAGCAGTACCTAGCACATTAGGTGCCATGTTTAGCCATAAGTACAGAGAAGATGAGATGAATACCGGAATGTATGAGATGATACACTAGTGCTCTGCTCGCTGTATTGCAAGACAGTGCAACAAGACAATACGGAAGTGACAGGCAGGGAGGCATAGCTAGCTAGTCGTGTTGGTGTTATGTATGTATAATTTCACTGGATGAATGAAGATAATGAACAGTTCAGTCAGGTCTGGTCTCGGTGTAGGCGTGTCCAACTGAAACGGGAGGACCACGCACTCGCTGCCGATGCTACACTGCACCACGCCGTGTTGTTGCCGTGCCCGTGCTGCAGCAGCGGTAGGGCGAGGTGTCAGCCTTGGCCGTGGATCTGCAGCAGATGCAGCTCACTGCAGAAGCTGTTTTTTTCTTCTTGATTTTTACCTTCTCCCTGTAATCCGTTGCTTTCCGCCGTCGCAGCAACGCATTGCTGGACGGAGACGGCAACGGCGACGAGGTGGCACGGAGGGGGCATGCTTTCCTCGCGCCGCGTAAAAAAAAAACGACGGATGCCCACGCTGTCCGCGTCCGGAGATCGGAAGAAACGGATGCGAATGCGACGTCGGGACTGTTATCGCTCGGAACGAAAAAACCAAGCGCTTGAAAAAGAAAAGGTGATGCCGGTAGCCACGATTATTCCCATCGGAGACTAGATTAGATTAGACTGCTGGTGGCGATTACGTACGGTTGCTAATCATGTCAGCAGCCAAAACGAATTCGGCCTGGGTGTAGTCAGCAGAGAGACGGGAGGAGGAGGAAGAGGACGAGGCTGGCTGCATTTTGGGACGGGATGGGGTGGTGGTGGTGCGATCCCGGCGGCGTCGCTCTCCGGAGGCGGAAAGGCGCCGCGCCGGGGTCGGATTGGAGGCTGCGAGCGGCTCCAGATGTCTGGGCGCTTTTCTAATGACGGGTGATTATGGTAAGTGCTTGCCGTTTTCAGGTGCTTTGGCTCCGGGATTAATAAAGCTACTAATCACCCGGAATAATTGCCGTTATGATAATGCTTCCTATGGGCTATGGCTATGAGTAATACCCGCGCATTTTCGCTTTTTTCCGGGTCTGTGGCTATGAATTTTCTCGAGACAAAAGTGTCCTGGGGTTTGTTAAGATAATGGAACGGCTTTTTTGCGTAAAGAGTTTAGACTTGTTATATTATATAAAGTTCATGCAAAATATGAATCATCTCAAACACGATAAAAATTCCATCAAGCTTCCCAGATCACCAAACAATCAAACGTCGCCGCTAAAACGAGCCATCGATAAAAGTTAGGACCGCGGATCTTCAAAACTTGTGTGTTCTTCGTCAACGTCTAGTGGTCATCATAGTTTTATGATCGTTATTTCTGCGGTGCCATGTTGTTAGAGAGTTTTCTGTCCTCATAGATCAGATTATGCGAATCTGATACTTTGTGAAGGTGAAATCTTTCATTGACACTATGGTGAAGATATATTGATTCAACATCCTACACTTCTAGGGAACACCCCGGCCAAGGTAGGTACGTTCATCGATCAAGTCTTCCCATCTTCTAGCATGGGCGACCAAGGTGCTTTCAAAAACCATTATTGGTAAGTTCGTTCGGGTCAAAGAGTCACAACATGGTTGTTTCTCTAGTCCAATTACAACCTCTTTACGGAGGTTTTTGAAGTATTTCTTCAAGGAGAGACTTCATTTTGTTGGGTCAAAAAGTTTTTTCAAGAGATTTCATTTTAATTCTTAGTAATATGAGTTACTTCGTATTTACTTGAAACTTAGGTTCAAATCAGTGTGCCTTTAATTGTTATGAGTATGAATAAAGTTATAGGTGTTTCTAAAAGAATTTGGGACAAGAGAACCCCTTTGATTCAAAAAAGAGTTGTCAATGCTCCACTATCGCTTCTCCCATATCGGAGCGAGTCTCCCTTGTCAATGATAGTTGGAAGGTCTTCATGCATGTGTCTCCTAAGAACCAGTTCACCATTAAGGATGCAACACCACAGAGACAACCAATTAACGCCCCTCCTCACCCCTTCCCCTAGCGACACCCCTGGCCAAGGCGACATGGGGGGTGTCACCCTAGAGGCGCCCCACCCACCCCCCTTTTCCTCCCTTCCTCGGGCTCCTGTCGAAGGACGCCATCGGACGAAGCCCGTGTGGTGGACGGTGGTGACATGGGGTCTTCTCGTGGCCCCCCTGCATTTGTGGGCGACGTATCTGGGCGGCATCCGGTGGTACAAGCAGCTAAAGATCTCGCATTCGACATCTCCCCCCAAACGGTTAGGTGTCACGGAGCACGGGCGATCGGATGCGCGGTTGCGGGCCACGATGAGCGGTGGCATATGTCGGGGTGGTAGGGCTCTCTAGCGGTGGCTCATGCTCCGATGCAGGTATGCTAGTGAGACCAAGCATGCTCGGGAGGGGGCAACTTAGTACCAGATCTTCGAGCAGCGATTGTAGGATCTAGATGGGCATCATGGGATCCGACCTGGTGACCGGTAGTTGGTGGCATGGGACATGGCACGCGCATGACTTGAGGGTGTGCCCCTCAGCTCGATCTGGAGCGGCCAGATATGGCCCAGTGAAGGTTGGTTGTCCTGGCTATGCGACGATGCATGGCAACGACGGGGGCATATGTGCAGGTCACCTAAAGTATGTTGCTAGGTGTCTCCCGCGAGCCCTGTCCCTTGCCGCCTTGTCGCTCTTGGGGGTAAGATCCAGATGGAACCGGGCCCTCGTTACAGAATGCCCCCTCCTCACGTAGACCGGGGGTCCAACCCTATGCGAGTGTTTCCCACGCCAAGGTATGTCCATAGGGATGCTCCCATGGTCCGACGATAACGAGGAGACGATTTTGGATGCCGAGGAGGCGGCCTCGGGTGGTGATGGCTTGCCGATGAGCGGCGTGGTGGAGGTGTACCTTGACCACATGGGTGGCAAGGTGAGCCGTGATGGGTGAACCTGGCGTACGGGGTCTATTTGATGGCAGCTTAGCCCTGATACAAATCTAGTGCTCCCATTCCATTGTGGTGGGGTCCCTGTCATGCAGTTTCCTTGATGTGGTGGGATGTATGGTCGGGGGAAAGCTTTGCGCTTCAGTGCCGATAGCAACAAGGCTTGTAGGTGTTGTGTACCTCTTGGGCCGCCGCCTTGGACCTCTCCTTGCCCTCACGGTTGGTGTAGTTGTACGTCTTCACACGATCCAATCATGATCCATCCCGATCTAGCGCAGAACGAACGACACCTCCGCGTTCAGCATACGTGCGACTCGATGACGTCTCCTCATTCTTGATAAAACAAACGAGGGAGGTGAAGTAGACAGTATCTCAACCAGCACGATGGCGTGGTGGAGCAATCCCGACAGGGCTTCGCCAAGCGCTATCGTAGATGCGATCTGAGGAGAAAACAGAGAAGAGGGAGGGATGCCACCGGGGCGTGGAATTGTTGTGTCCATCCCCCCTCTCCTCTACTATATATAGGAGGCAAGGGGCATGGTTGGGTCGCAGCCCTTGTCCCCTCCTCCAAGGAGGTCCGACAGCTAGGGAGGAGTCCTCCCTACCCAAGGCATCTCCTAGGTGCCTTGCCCCTTAGGGTTTCCTACCCCCTAGCTGCATGTGCCCTTGGGGGGCTGGCCCAATAAGGATAGGGCTCCCCCCTATAGCCCCATGCTAGCATAAGGGGCATGGTGGAACCCTCCATGGACTTCCAAACCCCTTTTGGAATCCCTCAGAACCTTCTAGAAGCTTCTTGGTATAATACCGACAAAACCCGAAACTTTTTCGGTAGCCAAAATATGGCTTACCATATATAAATATTTACCTCCAGACCATTTTGGAGCTCCTCGTGACGTGTGTGATATCAAACGGGACAACATTCAGTCACCCAGTTATGAAGTGACGTTCGGTCACCAACGTACATATACCAATACTACTCTAGCATCACCGAACGTTAAGCGTGCGGACCCTACGGGTTCGAGAATCATGCAGACATGACCGAGACACTTCTCCAGTCAATGACCAATGGTGGAACCTGGATGCCCATATTGGTTCCTACATATTCTATGAAGATCTTTATCGATCGAACCACGATATCAAGGATTCAGTCAATCCCGTATGCAGTTCCCTTTATCCATTGGTATGATACTTACGTGAGATTCAATCGTTGGTATCTCTGTACCTAGTTCAATCTCGTTAGCGAAAAGTCTCTTTACTCATTTCGTAATACAAGATCTCATGACTAACACCTTAGTCACATTGCTTGCAAGCTTCTTGTGATGTTGTATTACCGAGAGGGCCTAGAGATACCTCTCCGTCATAGGGAGTGAGAAATCCTAGTCTCGATCTATGCCAACCCAACAATCACCCTTGGAGATACCTGTAGATTACCTTTATGATCACCTAGTTACGAAGTGACATTTGATACACACAAGGCATTCCTCCGGTGTCAGGGAGTTGCATGATCTCATGGTCCTAGGGACATATACTTGACATGAAGAAATCAGTAGCAATAAAGTAATACGATCAAATGCTATGCTTATGGTTGGGTCTTGTCCATCACATTGTGATGTTGTATTACCGAGAGGGCCCAGACATACCTCTCTGTCATAGGGAGTGATAAATCTCAGTCTCGATCAATGCCAACCCAATAGTCACCATTGGAGATACCTGTAGAGTACCTTTATGATCACCCAGTTACGAAGTGACGTTTGACACACACAAGGCATTACTCCGGTGGCATATACTGGACATGAGGAAATCAGTAGCAATAAACTAATATGATCAATTGCTATGCTTACGGTTGGGTCTTGTCCATCACATCATTCTCCTAATGATGAGATCCCGTTATGAAATGACAACTCATGTCTATGGTTAGGGAACCTTACCCATCTTTGATCAACGAGCTAGTCTAGTAGAGGCTCACTAAGGACACCGTGTTTTCTATGTATCCACACATTTATCTGAGTTTCCAATCAATACAATTATAGCATGGATAAAAAATGATTATCATGAACAAGGAAACATGATAATAACCACTTTATTATTGCCTATAGGGAAAATTTATAATAGATCACAACACTTTTATTTACTTATAACTCGATATTAAAAACTAGTAAAGTAATATGACCCTATATGAATACCTCTTGTAGTGTACGAGGATGTGCAATGAAATGGACCATCGCGCGCCTCCAACTCAAACAACACTAGGATTTCAACGAGGAATAAGAATTCTCACACATCATCACCATGCTATAAAATATTTAGGAGAACAACAAGTTAACAACCTCTAATTCACAACATTCTTACTAATTAATAATCATGCACTCATGCCCATTCACATTACACATTAATATAATTAACTAAGATTTCTCTTTTATGTGCTACATGAAGGTTTTGATTAGGCACTCTTTGATTTGGACAAATTTTATAACCCATGCAAATTATATCATTTTGTATTAACTCTCAAACAAATATAAGTGAAAACAAGAGTGCAATTATTTCTTTAAAATCTACACGCCATCGTGCTCTAAAAGATATACATGAAATACTAGAGCAACTGCTTAGCTCAAAAGATATAAATGAAGCGCACAATGGTGATTTTGTATTTATATCAAGTAGGTGTGTCTAGAAAACAATTATTGTGAAAAATAAAAACAAAAACAAATGACACTCCAAGCAAAACACATATCACGTGATGAATAAAAATATAGCTCCAAGTGACATACCGATGGATTGAAATGAAAGAGGGGATGCCCTTCGGGGCATCCCCAAGCATAGACACTTGATTATCCCTATAATTTTACATTCGGGTGCCTTGGACATCCCCAATCTTAGGCTCTTGTGCTCCTTATTCATTCATCCATAGTGATAGCACTCAAAACTTGAAATTTCAGCACACAAAACTCAAGAGAAACCTTCATGAGATTCGTTAGTATAATAAACATATCAAATACTTAGGTACTGTTTTAAATTTATTATTAGTTTATTACTGCATAAGTTACTGTATTCTAACTTCTCCCTGGCTTATACCCCCCAATAGAATCCATAGCATCATGAAAACAAGCAAACTATGCGAGCAAAAAACAGAATCTGTGTAAAACGGAACAATCTGTAATGATATGTAAAGAAACCATACTTCTGTAACTCAAGAAATTCTGAAAAATTAGGACAACCTGGGGAATTTGTATAGAAATACTGTTTAAATGTTTCAGATCAAAAAGACGTTCCAATAGAATCAAGGAAATTCTGCACTGGACGTTAAAGTTTCTGTTTTTGCACTGTATCAATTCTACTCATCATGCAAGCCATCCCAAAGGCTTTACTTGGCACAAACACTAATTTAAACACAAAACACAATCATTAGAGTAGCAATAATCATGTTATTAAAAAACAGAAACTAAAAAAGAAAAAAACATAACATAACTATTGGGTTGCCTCCCAACTAGCTATATTGTTTTATGCCCCTAGCTAGGCATAATGCATATGATTCAAGTGTTGTCATCTTTGACACTCAACCATAAGTATCTCTCATGATTGATTCATAATGTGGTTTAATTCTCTTGCTAGGGAAGTGTTCCATCCCTTCCTATAAAGGAAATTGGAGCCTTATTGTCGCGATTTTGTCATAACAGATATTCTCGTAGGAGATCTTAGGCGTGAGGCCATCGCCGTTGTGTGGCGACTCGAAGGGGTTGTTCGGGAGCAAGAGACGGATTTACCCAGGTTCGGCCCCTCCAACGGAGGTAAAGCCTATGTATTGCATTGGTTTCTATATACTGATGGTGATCTCAATTACAAGGGTGCAGAATCGCTGACCTAGCTTTCGAGAGTTTCTAACCTATCCTATTGACCTTAGGGGCTCACCTTTATATACACGTCGAGGCCCCCGGGTTTACAAGAGTCCGTGTCATATTATGTATCGTGACCTATTACAATTCTACCTTACCTTGTCTTCCAAGTTAGGAAAGCTTCACACGTCTTCCACCTTATGGGCCTTGAGTCACAGTCTTCATGTACTGGACCACCAGGCGGCTCACCTGGTAAATCTCCTTGCTTGTCTTTCTGTCGCCTCGACAGCCCATCAAGTATATGCTCTTTAAGCCACCCATGGTCTAACCCGGCCCAAGCGGTGGGTTATACCGCAGGGTTATATCCTCGACATTAGCCTGCAGGTTGATTTGAACTCGTTCATGTCAATCTTCGTTACTTCCATCACGCAGCTTAGCTTTTGCCTTGTATTTGTGTCTTACTCAGTTTCTCCAAACACCAGTTTATGGGACTTCCAGAATTGTAATTTTTCCTGTGCCATTCACCTATGACGTCACCCGCCGGAAATTTAGGGAGGACATGATGACATCATAACGGATCTCTACACATATCTTTATCCCAAAAATTGAGGCGTCACCTTCTCCAAAATTTACCGCGGGTCCTCATTTCCTGTGCCTAGTAGTTGCCCCTTTGGTTATTTCCTTATAAATATTGGCAGAGTGTGACAGCCCAAGTGCTTCCCCTACCTTTTAGGGCATGTAATCCTATGTGGACCCATGTGTCATGTGGTGAATGAAATGAGTTTGCTCTTTGCCATGTCTTGTTCTTGCATCTTGCATCATGCATATCATCATCATGCCATGCATATTGTTTTGTGATGTGCTTCTTGACCTTGTTGTGATGTGAGTGTTCTTGTGGATGTGTGGCTTGAGTGGGCATCATCTTCTCCCCCCTCTCTTGTTATCTCAAATCAAACCACCCTATACTCTTTTATTCCCATTGCCTTTAATCAATAGAATTAATTTGCCGTTTAAAATTGTTAAAAATGTCCAGGAGGAAGTCAATAATATTTTAAGCCTGTGTGTGTTGTTCTTTTGATGTTTTGAGCTTTATGAATTTGGGGTTTTAAAATAACAAAGGGCTGTTTTATTTTTGTATTAAATATACTTGCTTTAAAAATCCTATTAGTAATTTTATTAAATAGGTCTCATTCCCTCTTAGCCAAATGTATTTTGTATCATAAAAAATCATTTGTATTTTTCCTCTGATGGTTTTTCATGTGTGGCTGTTTTTATTAAATGAAAAAAAACCTGTGTTATTTTTCCCTGTGAGGAGCTGCAGAAGCTGGGCCTTATTGGTTCCGCGTGGCCCAGCCCAGGACCTAGCGGAGACCTGCCCCGTCGTCGCCTCCGTCAAAGTCAGTGAGAAGAGAGAGCTCGCGGCGCCATGAAGTTCCTCATGGATGTCGAGGAACGTCGTCCGCCCCCCCTTTTAAGGCCTCGGCATGCGTGCCCTGCTAGGGTTCCTCTCTTTTCCCTCCAGCCGCCGCCGATCCCATCTCCCTCTTCTCCTCCAGTGAGTTCAGAGAGAGAGGTGCAGGTGAGTTTAGAGAAAGGGTCGGCCTTCGTCGCCGTCGTCGACCCTGATGGTGGCCTCCCTCCTTCTGGCCGTGGTGTCCTGGACCTTGTCGTCATCGCCCTCGTCCTGCTGCTAGGAGGTGGAGAGAGCCTCCACGCCGCCGGCCTCGTCTTCATCGTCATCGCGCTCCGACAACCCCCTCCGCGTCGCTTCTTCCTCTGCTCCGACCCCTTATGTGCGTCCCCGATGTCGTCTCCGTCTCCTTCGTCCATCCCCTCGGTGAGCAGTCAATGTCGCAACCCTTTCCTCCCCGCGTAGGTAGTGCTCGCCACTATAGTCTGTGTCGCCGCCGGCAGCCAAGGCGCGGCCTTGAGGCTGTCGCTCCCGTCCTCCTCGTCGTGAGTCGGGAGGGGGAACAAAAACCCTATAGATCCCCGCCTCTGCCTGCAAGTCCGCATCGCCGGATGTCCCCTGTAGCCACCGGATTTCGTCGCCTCCGCCGTTGCCTGTCGCCGGTGATCCTATGTTTAGTTTCGTCAGGGTTTCTCGCGGTCATTAGTACTAGTTGCGTTCCCCCCTTCTAAGCAGTTGCGCGCAGGTAGCAGAATAATGTCCGGCTCGGGGATTGACCGACAGGTCGAGGGATTGAGTCCTCGACTCGCCCCCCTTTTGCTTTTTTTTCTTGATTGGCTGTGAGTGTTGTGTGTGTTCGGATCCGGTGTGAGGACCGGATCCCGTGTGTTGTGTGTGTGTGAGTGCAGATCTGATGTGGCTACAACCCAGATCTAGTGTGGCTGTGGTGTGAGTGTGTGTGTGGCTTGTGTAGTGTGTGTGTGTGTGTGTTGTGTGTGTGTGTGACAAGTGGGTCCATACCCCATTTGTCATACACTATATCTTTTGTTTTATTGTTTTAGTTGTTTTATTAGGGTATTTCCTTTTATAGCAATATTTCCAATTCTGGATATGTTCATTTATGCTCATGTGCATTTTAGGTATGTTTTCACTTATAGGAATGTGTGATGATTTTCTATCTACTGTTGTGCCTCGATGCTCCATATGAATATAGGGGTATGATACATGAACTTGGGGTAGAAAAATCTCAGGAATCCATTGGTGCAATTGGTTTGGTCTTTTGAGCAAGTTTGAAAAAATTTCATTTTGTCTCAAAGTGCCATTTTGTCATTTTTGTTATATTTAATCCATGCATGCTATGATAATTGTGCCAACATGAATATGGTAGTTTTTGATGAGTAGAATGCCATGGTATTTATCTTTGTCATGTTAAACTTGCATGTGAGTGGGAATCATGCTCTGAAGTGACTCCTAAAATGTTGCTGTTTTCAAACTTGCTAAATATTTCCAAGTCTGAGAATCTGGTAATATTTTTATGCCATGAAGAGTGGTTGCTATCGTGTGATATGTTGTGAATTAGCTCAAGCTCAGTGCTAGTGATTTGAACTAGATGTTGTCTTCTATCATCCTGTTAATTTTCATGACATGAGGTGGTATTTATAACCATTAGTTTCTGCTGTGAATTTGCTATCAGCTTAACTCAGATTCCAGAAAACTGCTACTTTCACTAAGTCCCAGAAATCTGTTTCATCATGCCAACTTGTGGGCTTCATGCTTATTGATGTGTGCCTACATTAGAGATTGTGTAGTTGGATAAGTTGATAAGCATGTTATGTAGTTTCTGTCAATGCCTTGTTTGTGGATAGAGACTTCCTACAGCTCAAGTTGTTGGCTGTGAAACTTGCTATGTTGCTGTTTTGTGGCAGATTGTTTGTCTTAGTGTTTTGTGACTTTTGGAAGCTATACTTCATGGAATTGCTTGATCTTTGGATCCATTGTGGTTGGTTTTTCATTGCCTAACCAGTGGATACCTTGGAATGCCAAGGAATAGCCCATGTTCTTCTTGTGTTGTGTTTGGCCCTCATATCTTGTCGTGAGCGTAGCCTGAGAACCGTAACTCCGTTTCCTACGTTCTACATATGCATTTGTATCGTTTTTGCATGATGCATCCATATTTGCCATGTTCATGCATGTATAAATAACTTAACATAAGGTTATGTCCAGATTCTTAAATAACTATTCTATTGCATGTGAAACATGACTAGTTAGGATTGCCATGTTAAATTCTTCACATAAGACATGCATCATCCTTGATTGTGCATTGAACCATGGTTTCTTGTTTATTCTTGCTGTTTCTTTTGGGTAGACGCGAATGTTGAACCAGAGTACGAAGATCCAGGAGAGTACCACTATGAGGATCCCGCTACTTGTCCCTCTGAACAACCAACAGGCAAGATGATTGTACCCGGATCCCGATACTATTTTTGCTTGCTAGTTGTCTCGCTCTTATCGTTACTTTTGCGCTACCTACCACTTGAATGCCAGCCTCCTATTTGCCATGATAGCCTCTAACCCTCCACATCCTAGCAAATCTTTGATTGGCTAAGTTACCGCTGCTCAGCCCCTCTTATAGCGTTCTTAGTGGCAGGTGCAGGTTGAATCCATGTGATAACACAGATTTGGCATATCACAATATTATCTATTATTTAATTTAATGCACATATATATCTTGGTATTGGTGGAAGGCTTAGCCTTTTGCTAGGTGTTTTGTTCCGCTGTTACCGCCATAGTTTCTTGTTACCGGTATTATGTTTCCATACTTTGCGCTCCTAACATGCTCGGGGTTGTTATGGGGACCCCCTTGTTTATTCGATTGAGATTAAAACTTGTCTAGCAAGACCCAACTTTGGTACTACATTTTCTTAATAACTTAATAATATTTGCATAGGGCTTTGCAACCCCGTGGATAATTAATCAACCCCTGGGCCAGTGCTCCTCATGAGTGTTGGTCCAAACTAGAGTCGTGTGCGGGGCCAATCCGGGGCAACTCGGGAGATTTCTATCAGGCCACTATACGCTGCGCTCATCCGGCCGTGTCCTGAGAATGAGATACGCGGCTCTTATCGGGTTCGTCGACACGTCGGGTGGTCTTGCTGGACCTGTTTTACCTTTATCGAGTGTCTTGCGTGAGGGCCTCTGACTTTCTTCGGGCTATCTCGAGGTATTGGAATTCCTTTGGAGTTGCCTAGGATGATCACGAGATCCGTGGTCGAGGCTATTCCCGTGGAGTGTGGTTAATTTATGATGGACTAGTTGGAGCACCCCTGTAGGGTTAAAACTTTCAGAAAGCCGTGCCCGCGGTTATGTGGCAACTTGGCTATTTGTTTAACACCCATTTATAGTTAACTTGAAGTAAATTCTAATAAAATACACCAACTATGTGAGTAACCTTGATCGTCTCTGCTCGTGAACATGAACCGAGAGAGAACACGGTGGGGTTATGATTGACGTAAGTAAGTGTTCAGGATCTCATAGAGGTCATTCTAGATTCGATCGCTTATCGTAGACCACATATTTACTTACATGTTTCGTAAGATTAGCCACCCTAAATGCTTAGTGCTACTGCAAACTAAACACATACCCCATTCCAATCCTATGAGCTTGAATAGTCTCGGTACCCGGGCGTGAGATTGCCGAGTCCTCGTGGATCACAGATTACTGCAACAATCCAGGTGTAGGTATAGATGAGATCGTGCCAGATGATATGATGCAACTCCAGTGGGAGTATGACGAGGAGCGTGGCAGGATGTACGTGACTTATCCAGACGAGTAGAGGACCGTGGTCGTGATCTTCGTGGCTAGCAAGCCAGTGTCATTGCATCTTCATTTTATCGTTTGTTTTCGTCCGTAGCCGGACCCTGTCTTGGAATGATGTTTGAACTCTTTGATGTGGAATTGTAATTTAGCATGTGGCGAGTGTAAGCCAACTCATATACTCATCTCTTCTTAAATGTGTGATGTAATGATACTGTACTTGCGAACAACGAGATGCGCCTCTATCCCCGTCGAGGCCCCCATGCCTTAATATGGATAGGCGCGCATCTTGGGCGTGACAAGTTGGTATCAGAGCCATACGACCATAGGAGCCCTTCGCTTGATCGAACTTGGCCGAGTTGAATCTAGTAAAAACTATTTTGAGTCTAGTTATATCGAAGAGTAGGATTCTTTTTACTCCTCTTCTATGCTCTGGTGAGGTATTCGACTTAGGATTTTTTTGTTTCTACTCCTCTTCTAGCTCAATTTTTTTGGATCACGCGGGTATTTTGGAGTCTATATGATACCGATGTGACGGAGTTCTGTCTTGGTGCGTCCTGTCTGACTTGATTTCTTTCGGGGAGTCGAGATCCAGGGAATTTTGGCACATCGCTATAATTCAGCTTCCTTAGTATCTCAGGCCGGAGAGTGTTTGTAATTACTTCAATACTTGTCGTGGTGAGATAAGGTCGGAGTCACCCAGTAGTGGGGAGACGTCCGAGATACCACCATGGTTTAGTATCGTTGTACTTTTGAGGATTTGTGTTTGATGAATTTGCGAAAGCCTATGGTTATGTATTGAAGGATGGATATAGTTGGGGTGTAGGTTTGCTAGTTGTGTGAGATATTTCCTCCTTGTATCCCCCCCACCGGATTGCATAACCAGAAAGTGTTCGGAAGTTCTTAGGTGGGAACTCTTGTAGTTATCTAGGATCATCTTCTTCAGATGTATGTGGGCATATACATTTGTTCCGAGCAACATTAGCTCAATACTTTTGTGTTATTGCAAGTGGCTTCTAATATCCGATGATGTTATCACAAACCAAAGAAAAGCATTCTTACTAATTTTTCAATAGGAAGGTTGTGATGTTATTTGTTCAATTTCTTTCAAGCATTTGATTCAGCTATTGAATTCATATTATCAATGAGGTGCTGATGTTCTTATCCATCTTCAGGATGGCTCCACCAACTCGTGGAAATCCGGGTCATGGTGAAGAGCAGGCTGATGTTCCACCACCCCACCATCGCCTCCTCCTCCAGAAGCTTGGCAAGCTGTGATGGCCGCAACCAATGCGAACACTTAGATGTTGCTCAGGCTGTTGCAAGAAAGAGATCAGGGTCAGCAAGGCTTTCAAGGGAATTTTCAAAATCAACCTCAGTTTGCAATGCTCAACCAGTTCCTTACCAACCAGCCCAAGTCTTTCACCTGTTGTGAGCAGCCTTTTGATGTTGATGATCGGCTCCGTGACATAAGTAAGCATTTTGAGTGTAGCAATGTCAGACCAGAGGACTTTGTTAGATTTACATCGTTCCATCTCAAGGGTCAGGCAACTGATTGGTGGCAGCAGTACAAGGATTCCAGGGGCGATCGTGTTGTTACTTGGGACGATTTCTGTCGTGACTTCAGGGCCCATTACATTCCGACAAGCTTTGTCGAGGAGATGCATGATAAGTTCAGGCACCTGAAGCAGGGGAGCAAGTCTGTCTATCAGTACAACATCGAGTTCCAGAATTTGGCCCGCGATGCTAAGCAAGATGTTCCTGATGACAAGGCGATGATCTATCTGTTCAGAGGTGGTCTCAAGGATGAGCTTCTGCCAGGTCTAGTCCTTCAAGAGCCTCTCGAGTTTGATCAGTTCTACAACATGGCTTTGAAGGTCGAGGCAACTCAGCTCAAGTTGTAGAACTCAAGGAAGCGTTCAAGGGATTCATATTCTTCTTCTTCCAGCTCTCAGATGGTTCCTAAGCAGCAGAAATATTGGGTGCCAAATCCTCCTCCATTTCGTCCTCCTCAGCAGCAGAAGCAGTTCGGTGGCCGTGTTTCTTCCCACCCACCCAACCCAGTATATCAGCAAAGACCCCATGCGTCCAAGGCAGATTTTGTTCCTCCTCCAGACAACTTTCGTCCGCTATCTGAGGTTACTTGTCACAAGTGTGGTCAAAAGGGTCACTACTCAAACAAGTGCACCAGCGGCGTCTTCCACCTCCTCCTCCTGTCAGACCTCCAGGCAATGCAATGGTGAAGCATAATCCCAAGTCATCAAGGGTGAACATGGTGAACGCAACAGAGGCAGAGGATTCTTCTCAAGTGATCATGGGTAATCTCTCAGTTAATTCTATTCCTGCAAAAGTGTTGTTTGATATTGGTGCATTGCATTGTTTCATGTCTTGTCCATTCTTTGTCAAGCATGAGTTCGATTATCAAGATTTTCCTAAGTCCTTGTTGTGGTGTTGCCCATTAAGATGTTGAATTCCAATCACATTGTTCCAGATGTTTCTATCAAGATGGGCAATTATTCTTTCTGGGTTCTCCAATTGTTCTCGGTAATTCCGACATTGATCTCATTTTGGGCGTGGACTTCTTGGCTATGAATAAGGCTTATGTTGATTGTCAAGCAAAAGAATTCAAGCTGACTCATCCTTCAGAAGATGTCATTATTTTCGCGGCTCGCGATGACACAATCCGTCTCTTTGCTCTTAATGAGAAGGGTGAAATCTCGGCGATTTCTCAAATTCCGGTGGTTTGCGAGTATGAAGTTGTCTTCCCAGAAGAATTGTCAGGAATGCCTCCGCACTGGCCAGTCGAGTTCGTGATTGACCTCGAGCCCGGAACTGAACCGGTTTGCAAGCGCCCTTATAAACTTGGCCCTGAAGAGCTGGAAGAGTTGAAGAAGCAGCTAGATGAACAAGAACGTCTGGGTCTGATCAGACCAAGTTCTTCTCCATGGGGTTATGGTGTTTTTTGTCAAGAAGAAGGATGGCACGGACCGGCTTTGTGTCGATTACCATCCATCAAACAAGAAGACAATCAGAAACAAGTACCCACTTCCCAACATCAATGAGTTGTTTAAACAACTGAAAGGTGCTAAGGTTTTCTCGAAGCTTGATCTTCACATGGGCTATCATGAGATTCGCATTCGCGAAGAAGATATTCCAAAGACCGCTTTCAGGACGAGTTTTGGCTCTTATGAGTACACCGTCATGTCGTTTGGTCTTGCCAATGCTCCTCCAACCTTCTCAAGAATGATGAACTTCATTTTCTCTCCTTTCAAAAATGAGTTCATCTTGGTCTATTTGGATGATATCCTTGTGTTCTCGGAGATAGAAGAAGAGCATGCAGAGCATCTCCGCCTTGTGCTTGACAAGTTAAGGGAACATCGATTCTATGCCAAGTTTTCCAAGTGTGAGTTTTGGCTCAATGAAGTGGTGTACTTTGGGCATGTGATCTCTACCGAGGGCATTAAAGTGCACCCTGAGAAAGTTGAGGCAATCCTGAAGTGGGAGCCTTCTCAGAATGTGAAGCAGCTTCGTAGCTTCCTCGGCCTTGCTAGTTATTGCAGAAGATTCATGGAGAACTTCTCTCAAATTGCTAAGCCTCTGTCTAATCTCCTCCAGAAGAATGTCAAGTATGTTTGGTCTCTTGAGTGTGATGTGGCGTTCAATATGCTCAAGCAGAGTCTAACTTCAGCTCTAGTTCTTGTTCCTCCCGAGCAGTCAAAGCCTTTCCAAGTTTTCTGTGATGCTTCTCTCCAAGGTCTTGGTGGTGTTCTCATGCAAGATAAGAAGATTGTTTCTTATACCTCGCATCAGTTGAAGCCTGCCGAGAAGAACTACCCCACTCATGATCTCGAGTTGGCGGCAGTTGTGCATGCTCTGATGACTTGGAGGCATTTCTTGTTGGGTAGACCAGTTGAGGTGTACACCGATCACAAGAGCTTGAAGTACATTTTCACTGAACCCAATCTTAATCTTCAGCAGTCTCTTTGGGTGGAAATGCTGGAGGACTTCAATCCAAGCATTGAGTATACTCCTGGAAAAGCAAATGTCATTGCAGACGCTCTCAGCCATAAGGCGTACTACAACAGTCTCATTCTGAAGCCTCTTCAACCCGAGCTTTGTGAAGCCTTCCGCAAGCTCAACCTTCAAATGATTCCGCAAGGATTTCTTGCCAATCTTCAAGTCTCCCCGACTCTGGAAGATCAGGTTCACCAAGCGCAGCTTCTTGACGCAATGGTGAAGAAAGTGAAGAAAGGTGTGGCCAAGGGCATTCCGAAGTATAAGTGCTTTCGCATTAATGACAAAGACACCTTGTTCTTTGAGGACCGTCTGGTGGTTCCAAAATGTGATCTCAGGAAGGTTATCATGGATGAAGCGCACAATTCTCTTCTATCCATTCATCCAGGCAGTTCCAAGATGTATCAGGATCTCAAGCAAACCTTCTAGTGGACTTGCATGAAGCGTGAAATTGCTCAGTTCGTGAACGAGTGTGATGTTTGTCGCAGAGTGAAGGTGGAGCATCAACGTCCAGCAGGTCTTCTTCAGCCTTTGCCTATCCCAGAGTGGAAATTCGATCATGTGGAGATGAATTTCTGTTGGGGAACGTTGCATGGGAAAGAAATTTTTTCCTATGCACACGCAAGATCTATCCATGGTGATGAGCATCTATGAGAGGGAGAGTGGATCTACATACCCTTGTAGATCGCGAAGCGGGAAGCGTTAAGAAATGCGGTTGGTGTAGTCGAACGTCTTCGCGATCCAAATCGCCGAGCGTCCCGTGATCTCATCACGATCCGTCCGGCGATCCAATCATGATCCGTCCTATGAACTCATAATGATCCATCCCGCGACCTCATCACAATCTGTCTCGCGATCTTGATCATGGTCCTTCCGATCTAGCGTCGAACGGATGACACCTCCGCGTTCAGCACACGTACAACTCGATGACGATCTCCGCTTTCTTGATCCAGCAAGAGGGGGAAGAGAGGTAGATGATTTCTCTGGCAGCGCGACGGCATTGCGGCGATGGTGGTGGAGCTATTCCAGCAGGGCTTCGCCTAAGCACCGCTGAAAACCGATCTAGAGGAGAAACTGCGATCTAGAGGAGAGGTAGCACGTGGCTATTAGGGTTAGCTTTTTCCTCTAAATCCTGTAGTATATATATGAGGGAGGGAGGGGAGGAGGCAGCCTCAAACCCTCAAGGTTTGGTCAAAATTGGAGGTGGAGGAGTCCTACTCCAATCCTATTAGGAGTAGGATTCCTCCTTTCCACTTGGAAACTCTTTCCACCTCTCCACCTTTGGAATTTTTCCCTTCTTAAACCACTCTAGCCGCATGGGCCCTTAGAGGAGGCTTCGGCCAGCCCACCAGGGGCTGGTTTACCTCCTCCCACAGACCATGTAGCCTCTTGGGTCGAGACACCCCTCCCGATGGTCCCCTGGTACCCTCCCGGCACTCCCGGTACACTACCGATGAGCCCGAAACTTTTCCGGTGACCAAAACAGGACTTCCTATATATATCAATATTTACCTTCGGACCATTCCGGAGCTCCTCGTGACATCTGGGATCTCATCCGGGACTCCGAACAATGTTCGTTCACCACCATACATAACTCTATACTATCGAAACGTCACCGAACCTTAAGTGTACAGACCCTGCGGGTTTGAGAACTATGTAGACATGACCGAGACACCTCTACGGTCAATAACCAATAGCGGGACCTGGATGCCCATATTGGTTCCTACATATTCTATGAAGATCTTTATCGGTCGAACCTCTATGTAAAGGATTCAATAAATCCCGTATGTTGTTCCCTTTGTTCTTCGGTGTGTTACTTGCCTAAGATTTGATCGTCGGCATCTCCATACCTAGTTCAACCTTGTTACCAGCAAGTATCTTTACTCATTCCGTAATACAAGATCCCGTGTCTAACACTTAGTCACATTGCTTGCAAGGCTTATTGTGATGTTGTATTACCAAGTGGGCCCTGAGATACCTCTCCGTCACACAGAGTAACAAATCCCAGTCTTGATCCATGCCAACCCAACGGACACCCTCGAAGATACCTGTAGAGCACCTTTATAGTCACCCAGTTACGTTGCAACGTTTGATACACACAAGGTACTCCTCCGGTGTGAGTGAGTTGCATGATCTCATGGTCATACGAACAAATACTTGACATGCAGAAAACAGTAGCAATAAACTAACACGATCATATGCTATGTTTGTAGTTTGGGTCTTGTCCATCACATCATTCTCCTAATGACGTGATCCCGTTATCAAATGACATCTCATGTCCATGACTAGGAAACCATAGCCATCTTTGATCAATGAGCTAGTCTATTAGAGGCATACTAGGGACATGGTGTTGTCTATGTATCCACACATGTATTTGAGTTTCCGATCAATACAATTATAGCATGGATAATAAACAATTATCATGAATAAGGTAATATGATAATAACCAATTTATTATTGCTTTGTTTCCGATCAATACAATTATAGCATGGATAATAAACGATTACCATGAACAAGGAAATATGATAATAACCAATTTATTATTGCCTCTAGGGCATATTTCCAACAATTTCGTCACTGGGTTTCACAAGTCCAAGAGTGGCAACGATGCCATCTTTGCGGTTATCGACAAGCTGACCAAAGTTGCTCATTTCCTTCCAGTCAAAGAATCTATCTTGGCAGCTCAGCTACAGAGTTGTATATGTCAAGGATAGTTTCTTTGCATGGTATTTCTGAGCTCATCTCATCTGACCGTGGAAGCCTCTTTACTTCCATTTTTTGGGAGTCCTTCCAGACTGCTATGGGTACCAAGATCCGTTTCGGCACTCCATTCCATCCGCAGACAAGTGGTCAAGTTGGGAGAGTCAGTCAGATCCTTGAAGATATGCTGAGAGCCTATGTGATTTCGTTCGGCATGAAATGGGAAGACTGCCTTCCATATGCTGAATTCTCATACAACAATAGTTTTCAGGCTAGCTCAGGCAAGGCCCCTTTCGAGATTCTCTATGGCAGCAAGTGTCGTACCCCGCTTAACTGGTGTGAATCCGGTGAGCGTCTGATTTTGGGCAATGACATGATCACCGAAGCAGAAGAGATGTGTCGTGTCATTCGTGAGAACATCAAAGCAGCTCAATCCCAACAGAAGAGTTATTATGATAACAAGCATCGGGATGTTTCCTTTCAAGTTGATGATCTAGTCTATCTCAGAGTCTCTCCCATGAAGGGCACTCAGCGGTTTGGAATTAAAGGGAAGCTAGCTCCTCGCTTTGTTGGTCCTTTCAAAGTTGTTGGCAAGAGAGGTGAACTTGCATATCAACTAGAGCTTCCTCCAAACTTCACAAATGTGCACGATGTCTTCCATGTCTCTCAGCTCCGGAGGTGCTTCAAGACTCCCGAGTGTACCATTGACCTCCAAGACATTGATCTCCACGAAGACCTCTCTTATCGTAAGCATCTGGTGGCTATTCTCGAAGAAACTGAGCGTAAGACTCGTAGAAAATCAATCAAGTTCCTCAAGGTGAAGTGGTCTCATCATTCTGACAAAGAAGCTACTTGGGAACATGAGGACCTTCTCCATTCCGAATATCCAGAGTTCTTTCGTTCCTAGATCTCGGGTCGAGATCCTCTTGTAGTGTGGGAGAGTTGTGACAGCCCAAGTGCTGCCCCTACCTTTTAGGGCATGTAATACTATGTGGACCCATGTGTCATGTGGTGAATGAAATGAGTTTGCTCTTTGCCATGTCTTGTTCTTGCATCTTGCATCATCCATATCATCATCATGCCATGCATATTGTTTTGTGATGTGCTTCTTGACCTTGTTGTGATGTGAGTGTTCTTGTGGATGTGTGGTTTGAGTGGGCATCATCTTCTCCCCCCTCTGTTTGTTGGAAGTATGCCCTAGAGACAATAATAAATTAGTTATTATCATATTTCCTTGTTCATAATAATTTTTTATTATCCATGCTAGAATTGTATTGATCGGAAACTCAGATACATGTATGGATACATAGACAACACCATGTCCCTAGTATGTCTCTGATGGACTAGCTCGTTGATCAAAGATGGTTAAGGTTTCCTATCCATGGGCATGAGATGTCATTTGATAACGGGATCACATCATTCGGAGAATGATGTGATGGACAAGACCCAAACTATAAACGTAGCATATGATCGTGTCAGTTTATTGCTACAATTTTCTACATGTCAAGTATCTGTTCCTATGACCATGAGATCATGCAACTCACTGACACCGGAGGAGTACCTTATGTGTATCAAACATCGCAACATAACTTGGTGACTATAAAGGTGCTCTATAGGTATCCCCGAGGGTGTCTGTTGGGTTGGCATGGATCAAGACTGGGATTTGTTACTCCGTGTGACGGAGAGGTATCTCAGGGCCCACTCGGTAATACAACATCACTATAAGCCTTATAAGCAATGTGACTAAAGAGTTAGCCACGTGATCTTGTATTACGGAACGAGTAAAGAGACTTGCCGGTAACAAGATTGAACTAGGTATAGAGATACCGACGATCGATCCCGGGCAAGTAACATACCGAAGAACAAAGGGAACAACGTACAGGATTAACTAAATCCTTGACATAGAGGTTCAACCGATAAAGATCTTCGTAGAATATGTAGGAACCAATATGGGCATCCAGGTCCCGGTATTGGTTATTGACCGTAGAGGTGTCTCGGTCATGTCTACATAGTTCTCGAACCCGCAGGGTCTGCACACTTAAGGTTCAGTGACGTTTCGGTAGTATAGAGTTATGTATGGTGGTGACCGAAGGTTGTTCAGAGTCTTGGATGAGATCCCAGACATCACGAGGAGCTCCGGAATGGTCCGGAGGTAAAGATTGATATATAGGAAGTCCTGTTTTGGTCACCGGAAAAGTTTCGGGCTCATCGGTAGTGTACCGGGAGTGCCGGGAGGGTATCGGGGGAGCATCGAGAGGGGTGTCACGCCCCGAGGGGCCTCATGTGCTGTGGGAGGAGACAAACCAGCCCCTATTGGTTTGGAAGAATCCTCCACTAAAGCCCATGAGGTTTGAGAAGGAAAAAATCCAAAGGTGGAGAGGTGGAAAGAGTTTCCAAGTCGAAAGGAGGAATCCTACTCCTAATAGGATTGGAGTAGGACTCCTCCACCTCCAATTTCGACCAAACCTTGAGGGTTCAAGGCTGCCTCCTCCCCTCCCTACCTCCTATATATACTAGAGGATTTAGAGGGGAAAACTAACCCTAATTTCCACGTGCTGCCCTCTTCTTCCTCTAGATCTGTTTCTCCTCTAGATTAGTTCTACGGTGCTTAGGCGAAGCCCTGCAGGATTAGTTCACCACCATCACCATCACTCCATTGTGCTGTCGGAGAACTCATATACCTGTCCGCTCCATCTTGCTGGATCGAGAAGGCAGAGATCGTCATCGAGCTGTACGTGTGCTGAACATGGAGGTGCCGTCCGTTTGGCGCTAGATCGCAAGGACCGTGATCAAGATTGCGAGACGATTCGTGATTGGATCGCAGGACGGATTGTGATGGGATCGTTGGACGGATCATGATTGGATCACGAGATGGATCGTGATGGGATCGCGGGATGCTCGGCGATTTGGATCGCGAAGATGTTCAACTACGTCAACCGCGTTTCCTAACGCTTCCCGCTTAGCGATCTACAAGGGTATGTAGATCCACTCTCCCTCTCGTGCTCATCACCATGGATAGATCTTGCGTGTGTGTAGGAAATTTTTTGTTTCCCATGCAACGTTCCCCAACAGTGGCATCATGAGCTAGGTCTATCTGTAGATGAGATCTTGATTAGAACACAAAGAGTTTGTGGGCGTTGATGCTTAGATTGCTTCCTCCCTTGGTCGTGTTTTGGTTCAACGGTATTGTGGGATGAAGTGGCCCGGACCAACCTTACTCGTACGCTTACGAGAGACCGGTTCCATCGACTGACATGTAACTTCGTTGCACAAAGATGGCTGGCGGGTGTCTGTTTCTCCTACTTTAGTTGGATCGGATTCGACAAAGGCGGTCCTTGAGAAGGTTGAAAAGTAACTTTGTATCATCATTGTGGTTTATGCGTAGGTGAGAATTGTTCTTGCTAGATACCCGTAGCAGCCACGTAAAACATGCAACAACAATTAGAGGACGTCTAACTTGTTTTTGCAGGGTATGTTATGATGTGATATGGCCAATTACATGATGAGATATATGTGATGTATGAGATGATCATGTGTTTTATAGAATATCACAACTTGCGTGTCGATGAGTACGACAACCGGCAGGAGCCATAGGGTTGTCTTTAATTATTGTATGACTTGCGTGTCAATCATTAAGCGCTATGTAATGCTTTACTTTATCGCTAAATGGTAGCAATAGTTGTAGAAGCATGATGGGCGCAACAACCCCGATGGCGACACGTTGATGGAGATCAAGATGATGGAGATCATGGTGTTATGCCGGTGACAATGGAGATCATGCCGGTGCTTTCAAGATGGAGATCAAAAGCACAAGTTCATGGCCATATCATGTCACTTATCATTTGCATGTGATGTTAATCCTTTTATGCACCTTGTTTTGCTTAGGACGACGGTAGCATTATAAGGTGATCCCTCACTTAAATTTCAAGATCAATTGTGTTCTCCCCGAGTGTGCACCGTTGTGAAAGTTCATCGTGTCGAGGCACCACGTGATGATCGGGTGTGATAGACTCTACGTTCACATACAACAGGTGCAAGCCAGTGTTGCACATGCAGAACACTCGGGTTAAACTTGATGAGCCTATCATGTACAAACATGGCCTCGGATCACAAGAGACCGAAAGGTCGAGCATGAGTCATATAGTAGATATGATCAACATGATGATGTTCACCATTGAAACCACCTCAAGTCACATGATGATCAGACTTGAGTTGGTGAATTTGGATCATGTATCACTCGAATGACCGGAGGGATGTCAATTTGAGTGGGATTTCTTAAGTAATATGATTAATTGAACTCATTATCATGAACAAAGTCAGTAGTGTCTTTGCAAATTATGTTGTAGATTACTAGCTCACGCTGTAGCTCCCTTGAATTTTTATATGTTCCTAGAGAAATACAATTGAAAGATGATGGTAGCGATATTGTGGACTTGGTCCGTGATATGAGGATTGTCCTCATTGATGCACAAAAGGCTTATGTCCTTGATGCATCGCTCGGTGCGCCACCCCCTCTAGCATCGTCTGTAGATGTTGTGAACATCTGACAGACACGTTCCGATAACTACTTGATAGTTCCATGCGTCATGCATTGTGGCTTAGAATTTAGGCTCCAAAATGTTTTGAACGTCATGGAACATATGAGATGTTCTAAAGAGCTGAAATTGGGATCTCAGGCTCGTGCCCGTGTTATGAGATATGAGATCTCCATCAAGATTCTTTGCCTGCAAGATGAAGGAGAATAGCTTAATCGTTGAGCATGTGCTCAGATTGTCTAGGTGCTACAATCGCTTGAATCGAGTGGGAGTTGATCTTCCAGATAAGATAGTGATTGCTATAGTTCTCTGAGTCACTATCACTAAGCTACTAGAACTTCGTGATGAACTTTAATTATGCCAGGGATGGAAACGATGATCCCTGAGCTGTTCGCGATGTTTGACACCGCAAAGGTAGAAATCAAGAAGGATCATCAAGTGTTGATGGTTAGTAAAACCACTAGTTTCGAGAAACGCAAGGGCAAGGAGGGAAACTTCATGGATGGCAAGTAAGTTGCTGCTCCAGTGAAGAAACCCAAAGTTGAACCCAAACCTCAGACTAAGTGCTTCTATTACGAGCAGAGCAGTCGCTGAAGCGGAATAACCCTAGATACTTGGTAGATAAGAAGGCTGGCAACGTCGATGGAAGTATATTTGATATACGTGTTATTGATGTGTACCTTGCTAGTACTCCTAGTAGCACCTGGGTATTGGATACTGGTTCGATTTATAAATGTTAGTAACTCGAAATAAATGCTACAGAATAAACGGAGACTAGTTAAGGGTGAGGTGACGATGTGTGTTGGAAATGTCTCCAAGGTTGATGTGATCAACATCGCACGCTCTCTCTACCTTTAGGATTAGTGACGAACCTAAATAAATGTTATTTGGTGTTTGCGCTGAGCATGAATGTGATTAGATCATGTTTATTGCAATACGGATATTCATTTAAGTTAGAGAATAATGGTTATTCTGCTTACACGAATAATACCTTCAATGGTCATGCACCCAATGAATGGTTTGTTGAATCTTGATCGTAGTAGTACACATGTTCATAACATAGATGCCAAAAGATACAAAGTTAATAATGATAATAACACATACTTGTGGCACTGCCGCTAAATGTCATATTGGTGTAAAGCGCATGAAGAAACTCCATGCTAATGGATCTTTGGGTTCATTCGATTTTGAATCGGTTGAGACATGTGGACCATGCCTCTTGGGCAAGATGACTAAAACCCCGTTTTACGGCTTGATGGAACGGGCAAGTGACTTATTGGAAATGATACATGTTGATGTATACGGTCCAATGAGTGTTGTAGCTTGCGATGGATATCGTTATTTTCTTACCTTCACTGATGATTTGAGTAGAAATAGTTTATATTTACTTAATGAAATACAAGTCTGAATCGTTTGAAAAGTTCAAGCAGAATCAGAGTGAAGTTTGAGATCATCGTGACGAAAAGATAAAATGTCTGTGATATGATCGTGGAGGTGAATATCCGAGTTACGATTTTGCTATACAATTGAAGACAATGTGAAAGTTGTTTCACAATTCATGCCACCTGGAACATCATAGTGTGATGCTGTGTCCGAACGTCGTAGTCGTGCTCTATTGGATATGGTGCAAATTATGATGTCTCTTATCGTTTTGGGTTATGCATTAGAGACAACTACATTCACTTTAAATAGGGCACCATCTAAATCTGTTGAGATGACACTATATTGTTTGGCAGAAATCTAAGCTATAATTTCTTAATGTTTGGGGCTGCGACGCTTATGTGAAAAGGGTTTTCCCCTAAAGAACTCGAACCCAAAGCGGACAAATGCATCTTCATAGAATACCCTAAGAACAGTTGGGTAAACCTTCTATCTCATATCCAAGCATAAAGTGTTTGTTGCTAAAATGGATCCTTTCTCGAGAAAGAGTTTCTCTCGAAAGAATTGAGTGGGAGGAAGATAGAACTTGATGAGTTTGTTGAACCTTTGTTCAACCAGAGAGTAGCGCAACGCATAAAGATGTTTCTGTGGAGCCTACGTCAGTTGAACAGGAAGTTAATGATGATGATCATGAAGCTTCGAATCAAGTTACTGTCAAACCTCATAGGTCGACAAGGATACGTACTGCTCCTGAGTGGTACGACAACCCTGTCTTGGAGGTCATGTTGTTGGACAACGATGAACCTACGATCTATGGAGAAGCGATGATGGGCCTGGATTCCTACAAATGGTTAGAGGCCATGAAATCTGAGAAAGGATCCATGTATGAAAACCAAGTATAGACTTTGGTAGACTTGCTCGTTGGACGGCGGGTCGCTGAGTACAAATGGACGTTTAAGATGAAGACAGACGTTGATGGTGAATGTCACCATTAATGAAGCTCAACTTGTCGCAAAGAAGTTTCTGACAAGTTCAAGGAGTTGACTACGACGAGACTTTCTCACTCGTAGTGATGCTAAAGTCTGTTGGAATTATGTTAGCAGTTGCTGCATTTTTCAATTATGAAATCTGGCAGATGGATGTCAAAATATCGTTTCCTTAACGGTTTACTTGAGGAAAGGTTGTATGTGATACAACCAGAAGGTTTTGTCAGTCCTAAGGATGCTAAGAGGTGTGCGAGCTCTAGCGATCCTTCTATGGGCTGAAGCAAGCATCTCGAAGTTGGAATATATGCTTTGATGAGGTGATCAAATTTTTTGAGTCTATACAAAGTTTATGTGAAACTTGTGTTTACAATAAAGTTAGTGGGAGCACTATAGAGTTTCTGATAAGCATATGTGGATGACATATTGTTGATCGGAAATTATATAGAATTTCCGGAAAGCATAAAGGGTTGTTTGAAAAGATTTTTTCAAAGGAAGACCTGGATAAAGCTACTTAATTGTTGGGCATCGAGATCTATAGAGATAGATCAAGACGTGTGATAAGACTTTCAATGAGTACATACCTTGACAAGATTTTGAAAGAGTTCAAAATGGATAAGTCAAAGAAAGAGTTCTTGCCTGATTTGTAAGGTGTGAAGTTGAGTAAGACTCAAAGCTCGACCACGGCAGAAGAAAGAGAAAGGACGAAGGTTGTCCCCTATGCTTTAGCCATAGGCTCTATATAGTATGCCATGCTGTGTACCGCACCTGTGTGTGCCTTGCCATGAGTCTATCAAGGGGTACAAGAGTGGTTCAGGAGGGGATCACCGGACAGTGGTCAAAATTATCCTTAGTAAAAAAATGGACTAAGGAAATTTTTCTCGATTATGGAGGTGATAAAGAGTTCACCGTAAAGAGTTACATCGATGCAATCTTAACACCAATTTGGATGACTCTTAGTAGCAATCCGGATACGTATAGTGGTGCAGCCATCTGGAATAGCTCCAAGTGGAGTGTGGTAGCAGTGTCTACAATATTACATAGAGATTTGCAAAGTAAACACGGATCTGAATGTCGCAGGCCCGTTGACTAAGAGACCTCTCTCACATGCAAAGCATGATCGAGCCCCAAAAACTCATTGGGTGTTAGATTCATAACAATGCGAATCACATGGTGATGTGAACTAGATTATTGACTCTAGTGCATGTGGGAGACTATTGGAAATATGCCCTAGAGGCAATAATAAATTATTCATTATCATATTTCCTTGTTCATAATAATCGTTTATTATCCATGCTAGAATTGTATTGCTCGGAAACTCAGATACATGTGTGGATACATAGACAACACCATGTCCCTAGTATGCCTCTGATGGACTAGCTCGTTGACCAAAGATGGTTAAGGTTTCCTAGCCATGGACATGAGATGACATTTGATAACGGGATCACATCATTAGGAGAATGATGTGATGGACAAGACCCAAACTACAAATGTAGCAAATGATCATGTCAGTTTATTGCTATAGTGTTCTGCATGTCAAGTATCTTTTCATATGACCATGAGATCATGCAACTCACTGACACTGGAGAAGTACCTTGTGTGTATCAAATGTCGCAACGTAACCGGGTGACTGTAAAGGTTCTCTACAAGTATCCCCGAGGGTGTCTGTTGGGTTGGCATGGATCAAGACTGGGATTTGTTACTCCGTGTAATGGAGAGGTATCTCAAGGCCCACTCGGTAATACAATATCACTATAAGCCTTGCAAGAAATGTGACTAAAGAGTTAGCCACGGGATCTTGTATTACAGAACGAGTGAAGAGACTTGCCGGTACCGAGATTGACCTAGGTATAGAGATACCGACGATCGAACCTCGGGCAAGTAACATACCGAAGAACAAAGGGAACGACGTACGGGATTAACTGAATCCTTGACATAGAGGTTCAAAAGATAATGATCTTCGTAGAATATGTAGGAACCAATATGGGCATCCAGGTCCCGCTATTGGTTATTGACCGTAGAGGTGTCTCGATCATATCTACATAGTTCTCGAACCCGCAGGGTCTGCACACTTAAGGTACAGTGACGTTTCATTAGTATAGAGTTATGTATGGTGGTGACCAAAGGTTGTTCGGAGTCCCAGATGAGATCCCGGACATCACGAGGAGCTCCGGAATGGTCTGGAGGTAAAGATTGAAATATAGGAAGTCCTGTTGTGGTTACCGGAAAAGTTTTGGGCTCATCGATAGTGTACTGGGAGTGCCGAGAGGGTATCGGGGGACCATCGGGAGGGGTGTCACGCCCCGAGGGGCCTCATGGGCTGTGGGAGGAGACAAACCATCGCCTAGTGGGCTGTAAGAAGCCTCCACTAAAGCCCATGAGGTTTGAGAAGGAAAAAAAATCCAAAGGTGGAGAGGTGGAAAGAGTTTCCAAGTCGAAAGGAGGAATCCTACTCCTAATAGGATTGGAGTAGGACTCCTCCACCTCCAATTTCGACCAAACCTTGAGGGTTCAAGGCTGCCTCCTCCCCTCCCTCCCTCCTATATATACTAGAGGATTTAGAGGGGAAAACTAACCCTAATTTCCACGTGCTGCCCTCTTCTTCCTCTAGATCTGTTTCTCCTCTAGATTAGTTCTACGGTGCTTAGGCGAAGCCCTGCAGGATTAGTTCACCACCATCACCATCACTCCATTGTGCTGTCGGAGAACTCATCTAACTCTCTGCTCCATCTTGCTGGATCAAGAAGGCGGAGATCGTCATCGAGCTATACGTTTGCTGAACGCGGAGGTGCCGTCCGTTCGGCGCTAGATTGGAAGGACCGTGATCAAGATCGCGAGACGATTCGTGATTGGATCGCGGGACGGATCGTGATGGGATTGCGGGACGGATCATGATTGGATCGCGAGATGGATCGTAATGGGATTTGGGGACGCTCGGCGATTTGGATCGTGAAGACGTTCGACTACATCAACCGCGTTTCTTAACGCTTCCTGCTTAGCGATCTACAAGGGTATGTAGATCCACTCTCCCTCTTGTAGATGCTCATCACCATGGATAGATCTTCCGTGTGCATAGGAATTTTTTCCCATGCAATGTTCCCCAACACTCTTGTTATCTCAAATCAAACCACCCTATACTCTTTTATTCCCATTGCCTTTAATCAACAGAATTAATTTGCTGTTTAAAATTGTTAAAAATGTTCAGGAGGTAGTCAATAATATTTTAAGCGTGTGTGTGTTGTTCTTTTGATGTTTTGAGCTTTATGAATTTGGGGATTTAAAATAACAGAGGGCTGTTTTTATTTTTGTATTAAATATACTTGCTTTAAAAATCCTCCTGGTAATTTTATTAAATAGGTCTCATTCCCTCTTAGCCAAATGTATTTTATTTCATCAAAAATCCTTTGTATTTTTCCTTTGATGGTTTTTCACGTGTGGCTGTTTTTATTAAATGAGAAAAAACTTGTGTTATTTTTCCCTATGAGGAGCTGCAGAAGCTGGGCCTGATTGGTTCCGTGCGGCCCAGCCCAGGACCTAGCGGAGACCTGCCCCGTCGTCGTCTCCGTTAGAGTCAGTGAGAGGAGAGAGCTCCCGACGCCATGAAGTTCCTCACGGACGTCGAGGAACGTCATCCGCACCCCCCTTTTTAGGCCTCGGCGTGCGTGGCCTGCTAGGGTTCCTCTCTTTTCCCTCCAGCCAGCGACGATCGCATCTCCCTCTTCTCCTCCTACTTCTTCCCCTCCAGTGAGTTCAGAGAGAGAGGTGCATGTAAGTTCAGAGAAAGGGCCGGCCTTCATCGCCATCGTCAACCCTGAGGGTGGTCTCCCTCCTTCCGGCCATGGTGTTCGGGACCTCGTCATCAACGCCCTCGTTCCGTTCCCGCCGCTAGGAGGTGGAGAGAGCCTCCACGCCGTCAGCCTCGCCTTTGTTGTCGTCGCGCTCTGGCAGCCCCCTCTCTGTCGCTTCTTCCTCTGCTCCGACCCCTTCTGCGTGTCCCCGACGTCATCTCCATCTCCCTCGTCCATCCCCTCGGTGAGCAGTCGACGTCGCAGCCCTTTCCTCCCCGCGTAGGTAGTGCTCGCCGATGTAGTCTGTGTCGTCGCCGGCAGCCAAGGCACGACCTTGAGGCTATCACTCCCGTCCTCCTCGTCGTGAGTCGAAAGGGGGAACGGAAATCCTGTAGATCCCCGCCTCTGCATACAAGTCCGCGTCACCGGATGTCCCCTGTAGCCACCGGATTTCATTGCCTCCGCCGTTGACTGTTGCCGGTGATCCTAAGTTCAGTTTCGTCAGGGTTTCTCGCGGTCATTAGTACTAGTTGCATTTCTCCCCCCTTCCGAGTAGTTGCGTGTGGGTAACAGAGTGGTGTCCGGCTCGGGGATCGACCGGCAGGTCGAGGGATCGAGTCCCTGACTCGCCCCCCCTTTTGCCTTTTTTCTTGATTGGCTGTGAGTGCTGTGTTTGTTTGGATCTGGTGTGAGGACCTGATCCCGTGTGCTGTGTGTGGGTAAGTGCAGATCTGATGTGGCTACAACCCAGATCTGGTGTGGCTATGCTGTGAGTGTTTGTGTGGCTTGTGTAGTGTGTGTGTGTGTGTGTTGAGTGTGTGTGTGTGTGTGTGACAAGTGGGTCCATGCCCCACTTGTCATATACTATATCTTTTGTTTTATTGTTTTAGTTGTTTTATTAGGGTATTTCCTTTTAAAGAAATATTTCCAATTCTGGATATGTTCATTTATGCTCATGTGCATTTTAGGTATGTTTTCACTTATAGGAATGTGTGATGATTTTCTATCTAGTGTTGTGCCTTGATGCTCCATATGAATATAGGGGCATGATACATGAATTTGGGGTAGACAAATCTATGGAATCCATTGGTGCAATTGGTTTGGTATTTTGAGCAAGTTTGGGAAAATGTCATTTTGTCTCAAAGTGTCATTTTGTCATTTTTGTTATATTTAATCCATGCATGCTATGATAAATGAGCCAACACGAATATGGTAGTCTTTAATGAGTAGAATGCCATGGTATTTATCTTTGTCATGTTAAACTTGCATGTGAGTGGGAATCATGCTCTAAAGTGACTCCTAAAATGTTGTTGTTTTCAAACTTGCTAAATAATTCTAAGTCTGAGAATCTGGTAATATTTTTATGCCATGAAGAGTGGTTGCTATCTTGTGATATGTTGTGAATTAGATCAAGCTCAGTGCTAGTGATTTGAAGTAGATGTTGTATTCTATCATCCTGTTAATTTTCATGCCATGAGGTGGTCTCTATCACCATTAGTTTATGCTGTGAATTTGCTATCAGCTTAACTCAGATTCCAGAAAACTGCTATTTTCACTAAGTCCCAGAAATCTGTTTCATCATGCCAACTTGTGGGCTTCATGCTTATTGATGTGTGCCTCCATTCGAGATTGTGTAGTTGGATAAGTTGATAAGCATGTTATGTTGTCTCTGTCAATGCCTTTTTTGTGGCTAGAGACTTCCCGTAGCTCAAGTTGTTGGTTGTGAAAGTTGCAATGTTGCAGTTTTGTGGCAGATTGTTTGTCTTAGTGTTTTGTGACTTGCGGGAGCTATACTCCATGGAATTGCTTGATCCTTGGCTCAATTGTGGTTGGTTTTTAATTGCCTAACTAGTGGCTACCTTTGAATGCCAAGGAATAGCTCATGGTCTTCTTGTCTTGTGTTTGGCCCTCGTATCTTGTCGTGAGCGTAGCGTGAGAACCGTAACTCCGTTTCCTACGTTCTACATATGCATTTGTATCGTTTTTGCATGATGCATACATATTTTACATGTTCATGCATTTCTAAATAACTTAACATAAGGTTCTGTCCAGTTTCTTAAATAACTATTCTATTGCATGTGAAACATGACTAGTTAGGATTGCCATGTTAAATTCTTCACATAAGACATGAATCATCCTTGATTGTGCATTGCACCATGGTTGATTGTTTATTATAGCTGTTTCTTTTGGGTAGACGCGAATGTTGAACCCGAGTAGGAAGATCCAGGGGAGTACCACTACGAGGATCCCACTACTTGTCCCTCTGAAGAACCAACACGGAAGATGATCGTACCCGGATCCCGATACTATTTTTGCTTGCTAGTTGTCTCGCTCTTATCGTTACTTTTGCGCTACCTACCACTTGAATGTCAGCCTCCTATTTGCCATGATAGCCTCTAACCCTCCACATCTTAGCAAACCTTTGATTGGCTAAGTTACCGCTGCTCAGCCCCTCTTGTAGCGTTCTTAGTTGCAGGTGCAGGTTGTATCCATGTGATAACATGGATTTGGCATATCACAATATTATCTGTTATTTAATTTAATGCACATATATATCTTGGTATTGGTGGAAGGCTTGGCTTTTTGCTAGGTGTTTTGTTCCGCTGTCATCGCCATAGTTTCTTGTTAGCGGTGTTATGTTTCCATACTTTGCGCTCCTAACATGCTCGGGGTTGTTATGGGGACCCCCTTGTTTATTCGGTTGAGATTAAAACTTATCTAGCAAGACCCAACTTTGGTACTACATTTGCTTAATAACTTAATAAAATTTGCATAGGGCTTTGCAACCCCGTGGATAATTAATCTACCCCCGGCCAGTGCTCCTCATGAGTGTTGGTCCAAACTAGAGTCGTGTGCGGGGCCAACCCGAGGCAACTCGGGAGATTTCTATCAGGCCAGTGTACACTGCGCTCATCCGGTCATGTCCTAAGAACGAGATGCGCGGCTCTTATCGGGTTCATCGGCACGTCGGGTGGCCTTGCTGGACTTGTTTTACCTTTATCGAGTGTCTTGCGTGAGGGGTTCTGACTTTCTTTGGGCTATCTCGAGGTGTTGGAATTCCTTTGGAGTTGCCTAGGATGATCACGAGATCCGTGGTCGAGGCTATTCCCGCGGAGTGTGGTTAATTTATGATGGACTAGTTGGAGCACCCCTGCAGGGTTAAAACTTTCAAAAATTCGTGCCCGCGGTTATGTGGCAACTTGGATATTTGTTTAACACCCATTTATAGTTAACTTGAAGTAAATTCTAATAAAATACACCAACCGTGTGAGTAACCATGATCGTCTCTGCTCGTGAACATGAACCAAGAGAGAACACGGTTGGGTTATGATTGACGTAAGTAAGTGTTCAGGATCTCATAGAGGTCATTCTAGATTCGATCGCTTATCATAGACCACATATTTACTTACATGTTTAGTAATATTAGCCACCATAAGTGCTTAGTGCTGCTGCAAACTAAACACATACCCCTTCCAATCCTATGAGCTTGAATAGTCTCGGTACCCGGGCACGAGATTGCTGAGTCCTCGTGGCTCACAGATTACTACAACAATCCAGGTGCAGGAATAGATGAGATCGTGCCAGATGATATGACGCAACTCCAGTGGGAGTATGACGAGGAGCGTGGCAGGATGTACGTGACTTATCTAGACGAGTAGAGGACCGTGGTCGTGATCTTCGTGGCTAGTAAGCCAGTGTCATTGCATCTTCATTTTATCGTTTGTTTTCGTCCGTAGCCGGACCCTGTCTTGGAATGATGTTTGAACTCTTTGATGTGGAATTGTAATTTAGCATGTGGCGAATGTAAGCCAACTCATATACTCATCTCTTCCTAAATGTATGATGTAATGATACTATACTTGCGAATGACGAGATGTGCCTCTATCCCTGTCGAGGCCCCCGTGCCTTAATATGGATAGGCGCGCATCTTGGGCGTGACAAGTTGGTATCAGATCCATACGACCATAGGAGCCCTTTGCTTGATCGAACTTGGCCCAGTCGAGTCTAGTAAAAACTATTTTGAGTCTAGTTATATCGGAGAGTAGGATTCTTTTTACTCCTCTTCTATGCTCTGGTGAGGTATTCGACTTAGGAATTTTTGGTTCTACTCCTCTTCTCGCTCAAATTTTTTTTAGGATCACGTGGGTATTTTGGAGTCTATATGATACCGATGTGACGGAGTTCTGTCTAGGTGCCTCCTGTTTGACTTGATTTCTTCCGGGGAGTTGATCTCCAGGGAATTTTGGCACATCGTTATCATTCAGCTTCCTTAGTATCTCAGGCCGGAGAGTGTTCGGAATTACTTCAATACTTGTCATGGTGAGATAAGGTCAGAGTCACCCAGTACTGGGGAGGCGTCCGGGGTACCACCATGGCTTAGTATCGTTCTGTTTTTGAGGATTCGAGTTAGATGAATTTGCGAAAGCCTCTGGTTATGTGTTGAAGGATGGATACAATTGGGGTGTAGGTTTGCTAGTTGTGTGAGATATTTCCTCCTTGTATCCCCCACACCGGATTGCATAACCAAAAAGTTTTCGGAAGTTCTTAGGTGGGAACTCTTGTAGTTATCTAAGATCATCTTCTTCAGATGTATGTGGGCATATACATTTGTTCCGAGCAACATTAGCTCAATACTTTTGTGTTATTACAAGTGGCTTCTAATATCTGATGATGTTATCACAAACCGAAGAAAAGCATTCTTACTAATTTTTCAGTAGGAAGGTTGTGATGTTATTTGTTCAATTTCTTTCAAGCATTTGATTCAGCTATTGAATTCATCTTATCAATGAGGTTTTGATGTTCTTGTCCATCTTCAGGATGGCTCCACCAACTTGTAGGAATTCGGGTCGTGGTGAAGAGCAGGCTGATGTTTCACCACCCCCGCCACCACCTCCTCCTCCAGAAGCTTGGCAAGCTGTGATGGACAGAACCAATGCGAGCACTCAGATGTTGCTCAGGCTATTGCAGGAAAGAGATCAGGGTCAGCAAGGCTTTCAAGGGAATTTTCAGAATGAACCTCAGTTTGCAACGCTCAACCAGTTCCTTGCCAACCAGCCCAAGTCTTTCACCTGTTGTGAGCAGCCTTTTGATGTTGATGATTGGCTCCGTGACATAAGTAAGCATTTTGAGTGCAGCAATGTCAGACTAGAGGACTTTATCAAATTTGCATCGTTCCAGCTCAAGGGTCAGGCAGATGATTGGTGGCAGCAATACAAGGATTCTAGGGGCGATCGTGTTGTTACTTGGGACGATTTCTGTCATGACTTCAGGGCCCATTACATTCTGACAAGATTTGTCGAGGAGATGCGTGAGAAGTTCAGGCACCTGAAGCAGGGGAGCAAGTCTGTCTATCAGTACAACATCGAGTTCTAGAATTTTGCCTGCTATGCTAAGCAAGATGTTCCAAATGACAAGGCGATGATCTATCTGTTCAGAGGTGGTCTCAAGGATGAGCTTCTGCTAGGTTTAGTCCTTCAAGAGCCTCGTGAGTTTGATCAGTTCTACAACATGACTTTTAAGGTCGAGGCAACTCAGCTCAAGTTGGAGAACTCAAGGAAGCGTTCAAGGGATTCATGTTCTTTTAGATCTAACTTGATTCGTTGAAGTTTGTTAGAAAAACTGAAACATCCCCGACCGTTTATTGCCATTGTTGCTTCCTGCATGTTTCTAATCTCCTTTCCTCGTAAGAATGAAGCGTTTGAAAAAACGTTCCATTTTAGACGTAGTATACTCAGATCCCTTCTAGGAATCCATGGCCCAGACCACTTCTACTTCCATGCTTCATTGTTAGGTTTAGCAACTGCTTCTTTTCTGAACCTTTTTCAGAATCATGATTATAGCCAGTTTGGTAAGAACCTGTTTGTTCCATACTTAGTAAAAATGAGAAACCTTCCATTTGGTGTAAGGCGCCCTTATAGTCACCATTTGTCCTTATGATCGTAACCTGCCATATGTAGATATTGTCAATTTTTGGGTGTCGGCTTTTCTTTGAGGCGTCTCTTCTACTGTAGAAATTTGTGTTGTCTTATCCTTGATTATAACACGGGTGTTCTTGTAATCCCTTTTCTTGTGTCTAGGCATTTAATTATGTCAAAGACTTACATCTGTAACTGGGTGCCTTTTTCGGAAGAGGTGCCCAAAAAATATGTGGACCAAGGTTTGTTGCCATCCAAGGAGGAATTTGGATGACGGGCTCCTCAAGGAGAAGCACGACCGAATACCGGCGAAGGAGAAGTCATATTTTTCATAGAACACCTTCTTAGAGGCTTTTCTCCTCCCGGGTCAAAGTTCTTCCGGGATGCACTCAAGTTCCTTCACCTTCATCCACAGGATTTGGCCCCTAAATCCATATCAAACATCTACCAATTTCAAGTCTTATGCGAGGTATATTTGCAAATGGAACACACTGTCCCACATTCCATGGATTTCATCTATTTGAACCGCCAGACTGAGTTCACAGATGGTCCTAGCCAAGAGCTAGGTAGAATTTCACTTCAAAGACATAGAGTTGGCGGCTTTCCTTCTGCTGTCCTGCCAAGTCACCCAAAGGATGGGCTAAAACTTGGTTTTATTGTCGGGACACTGCTCCTAAGAATGAGAACCCCCTACCGGGTTATAGACCATCTCCCCTTCCTATGGAGTTTGACCTTCCTGGACGGGCTTCTCAAGAAGAGCGTGGTAAGTTTGCTTTTGTATTTCCAAAGTTGGTGGCTCTACAGACTCGGGTTTTAACTAGAGTAGACCAGATCCGGTGCTGGGCAGCCTGGATGATCCGCCTGTTGAGCCGCCAAAATGATTTTAGGTGCAACTATTCTGGGCATGTGAATGATCCGCAAAGATATAGTACGATGGTTTTGACAGAAGATGACATAAATAAGATTGTGAAGAAGCAATTGGGAGAACCTCAAGCAGTCTGTGATCAAATTGGCTTGAAGCCCTTTAATGCCCTCAACCGGCTCCTTCAGTAAGAAACTTCCAACAATCTTTTGACTGTCTTTGTGGAACATCTTCAAATTTTAAATGCTTTACTCTGTTACTTATATCAACAAACTCTGTAGGCGTCTGCTCCATTCTGGAAGAAGAAAAGGAAAGCCCCGACTAGAAAGCCTAGAGACGCCCCTAGCAAGGACAAGAACAAGGCAGTTGTAGACGAGCCGTCATTTAGGGGCGAGTCTCCATCAGTTGGTGCATCTATGGAGGTAATATTTGATTTCCTTAGCCATTTCTTTATTGATTTTGCTAACACTCTTTGCTATCAAGGTGATGCTGCCACAAGTTGGGGCGACAATGTTGAGGTAATTTGTAGTTCCTATGGCGCGGAATCCTTGTCTCCAAGGAAGATAAGGCGGGTCATTTAGAAAGTATTTTTTTTCTCACCCAGATGCTTATTTGGATCCCGATTTTACTTTGAAGAAGACCCAACATGCCTCAAGGCACTAGACCCGGAGTAATTCTGATACACTGTGACCAGCTTACCCAACAAGGCAACTGCTCGCCATCTACAAAATGAGGTGCCTCAAACTCCAACTTGGTCTCATCCTGAGGCTGGTCTTTTTAAACAACCTCTCAATCCTCCTGATTCAAATTACCAGGAATCACTCCCTTCATCTGGCGACTGAACTGCCACGAAGATGCCACCCTTTGTGATCAACGAGGGTAAGTGTTTCCTTATTTGTATGGTATCTTTGTTTGCTGTACTCTGAGTTTGCATATATTTAATTCTCTCCTCTCATTTTGTAGGGTCGGGGCCAAGAAAAGGAAACTTGGCGAGTCATCTATTAATCCTGAAGCCATTGAGCCAGAAAACCCAGATGTGACAGTTCCTGAAGCCACTGAACGCATTGAAAGTCATCCAAAAATCCAAGTCGATTTACCTCTTGAGCCTGAATGAGAAATAGCTGCTACTGCACCTATGAATGTTCAAACTGACCTGGCAACTGACATAGATCCGCCCATTCCTCAAGAAACCGCTGAAGATGCTTCTTGTGACAAGAATGCGGAAGTCGCCATTACTGGGTCGGGTTATACCGCCCCTGGACCCTCTAATGTGCTGGCAAAGCTTGTCACCAAGGAGGAAGCAGTCCTGCCTGACAAGGGAAAGGCTAAACTGGAGCTTCTGAGCTATGAAACTTTCAACATTGAATAATTACACACTAGTTATCTGGAGCTTCTTTCTGCAAGCCGGCAAGTGGAAGTTGGCCTCGTGAACAAGATGAAAATAAAATATGAGGTATGCTTAGCCTTATTGTATATTCCATATATCCTCCTATAGCCCCCAAGGGCCGACTCATCTTCTTGAGATGAGTAGGGTCTTGATATTTGTAGAAGAATTCGACCCGTAGCTCCCAAGGGTCGGCTCATCTTCTTGCGATGAGTCGGGTCTTGATAATTGTATAAGAATTTGACATGTAGCCTCCAATGACTGGCTCATCTTCCTGAGATGAGTCGGGTCTTGATAATTGTATAAGAATTCGACCTGTAGCCCCCAAGGGCCAGCTCATCTTCTTGAGATGATTCGGGTCTTAATAATTGTGTTCTTTGGAGAGAATTGTTATGCATTATCCCCCAAGTGTCGAGTATATTGCTTGCAATCTGCTGGAGACTTTGCTTGTCAGTCAGACTGTATTTTTAATGTTGATCACCGTGATAACTTTGAATACATAGGAAACTCTATAGGCGGCTGAGGCTAATATAAGAAATTTGAAAAAGGACCTTGCAGTGGGACAAATTGCCTGGGAAGAGCTAGCACAGAAACAACGGTTATCCTTGGAGGAGCTGGAGAAAACCAAGGCACGTTTTGAAAAAGGGAGGAAATCATTTGAAGCCAATAAAACCGCCTTGATCTAGCGTTCTGAAAAAGCTTAGAGTTATTTGAGAACATACTCTAAAGAATTGTCCGGGTTAAAACGACATATTGACCATATGACTCAAGCCATCTTCGGTGAGTATCTTGAGAAACTTTTTGTTAATCCGTCTAATACTCATTCATGAACATAAGTCGCCCGACGACTCATCTACTTGAATTTTTTGCAGGCCACCACACATGCAATCTTCAAGATAATTGCTTGCTAAAGCTCAAAGCTATATATGCATTAACAGAGCAGCTTTACACTGGAAGCCTATGCACAATCAAAGTTGTCATGGGGAACAAAGAGCCGGTGGAGCTCATAAAAGATGTGCTGACATTACTCTCTATGATCCCAAAGCAAATTGGATTACTCAAGAGATCAGCTGCCTGAGCTAGAGCTACATATTCCTTGAGTTGAGCTTTGGCTTACTCAGCAGGGCTTGACCCGGCAGAGATGGCTTGGGGGTTTCCAACGCTGAAGGTGTACAGGTCAACTTTTACTGAAGATGACTATGTTCAGTGTGTCAAGGCGGCTCGGGTGTTTGCCACTCAGCTTATGACTCAAACAACACCCGAGTTGAACTGCCCTCGTTTAAATTAGTGAGTCTGACTCCAGAGCGCCGCAAGCACCTCTTCACCCCTGACGTTGACACGTCTTCCATTTTGAACGAAGAAGCCATATTCGAAGCCTTGACCCATTGCAACTGGAACTTGGATGACCTCTAGGTCGTAGACCCAAAAACTCGAGCGGACGACAACCCGGAGACATCTCATGCATGAGATCAAACCGAAGCTTAACCCGAAAATCATAGAGACCGAGTTATGAAAAACTTTGATTCTACTATTTGGGCCTGAAGTGCCTTGTAATATTTTTAAGGCTACAGTTGTTTTACCTATGTCGTGCCTTCGTGCACGCTTTCCAACTCTGCCTCCTATCTTGATGGCAAGGATTTTGTGTATGATCAAGCTTTTTGCTAACCCTCCTTTAATCCATGCTTGTGCAAATGATACAACTTATGTCCTCATCTTAATCTGTCCTGGCTGATTTTTCTCAATTTTTTTGCTGCTTGGATCTGTATGTGCCGGTTACTATAACCTGGTCTCTCAAAACTTTTTCCGCAATGTTTGCGGGAAAAATGTACTCTGAACTGGCCTTAATATGGTCACAGTTTCGTAACCCGGTACCCTTACATAAGCTGGAGACAAAAATAGGGTTTCTTCTATAAAAATTAGCATAGCAAAAATTGTAATAAGCCATCTTGATGAGACCTGGTAAAAAGACTAGCTTTCGAGGCTCGAGTCTTCCTTCAGTGAAGCGGGTATGATAACTGCTACCTCTTGAGCTTGCGTTGGTTTTCCCTTGAAGAGGAAAGGACGATACAGAGAAGTCGATAAGTATTTCCCTCAGTTGATGAGAACCAAGGTATCAATCCAATAGGAGGAACAAGCAAGTCACCAATGGATGCACCTACATAAACAATCAAACTCTTGCACCCAACGCTATAAAGGGGTTGTCAATCCCTTCATGGTTATTTGCAAAGATTAGATCCGATAGAGATAGATGTAAATGAAAATGAAAAATAAAGATAAGTAAATTGCAGCAAAGTATTTTTGGTATTTTTGGTTTATAGATCTGAAAATATATTATGGAAAGTAGACCCGAGGGCCATAGGTTTCACTAGAGGCTTCTCCCTTGAAGGAAAATATCATGGTGGGTAAACAAATTACTGTCAAGAAATTGATAGAAAAGTGAATAATCATGTAGATATACAAGGCAATGATCATGCATATAGGCATCATGTCCGTGTCAAGTAGACCGAAACTATTCTTCATCTACCACTATTACTCCACACATCGACCGACTCCTGCCTGCATCTAGAGTATTAAGTTCATGAAGAATAGAGTAACACATTAAGTAAGATGACATGATGTAGAGGGATAAAATAAAGCAATATTATTAAAACCCCATCTGGTTATCCTTGATGGCAACAATACAATACGTGCCTCGCTACCCCTACTATGTCACTGGGTGAGGACACCACAAGATTGAACCCAAAACCAGGCACTTCTCCCATTGCAATAATTACCAATCTAGTTCGCCAAACCAAACCAATAACTCAAAGAGGCTTGCAAGGATATGAAATCATGCATATAAGAATTCAGAGAAGATTCAAATAAGATTCATAGATAATCTGAACATAAACCCACAATTCATCGGATCTTGACAAACACACCGCAAAAGAGTATTACATCGGATAGATCTCCATGAAGATCATGAAGAACATGGTATTGAAAATCGAAGAGAGAGAAAATGCCATCTAGATACTATCTATGGACCCGTAGGTCTATGGTGGACTACTCATGCATCATCGTAGGGGCAATGGAGTTGATGTAGATGCCCTCCATGATCGAAACCCCCTTCGGCAGATTACCGGAAAAGGCTCCAAGATTGGATCTCTTGGGAATGGAGGCTTCTAGCAGTGGAAAAGTATTTGCATGGCCCCCTTTGGTGTTGGGAGAATATTTGGGTATTTATAGGAAAAAGAATAGGGTTAGGAGACCTGCCAGGAGGCGGCAAGGCTGCCAGGCATGGCCAGAGGGGTGGCCGCGCCTACCGGGCTTGTGATCTCCTGGTAGATCCCCTGGCGTGCACTCCAAGTATTGTGGATCTCTTTCCTTCCAGAAAAAATTATTCCTAAGCTTTTATTTCATTTGGAATCCGTTTAATATTCCATATCTGCAAAACTCAAAAACAAGGAAAAAACAAAAACTAGCACTAGGCTCTAGATTAATAGGTTAGTCCCAAAAATAATATAAAACAACATATTAATGCATATAAAACATCCAAAACAGATAATATAATAGCATGGCATCATCAAGAATTAGAGATACATTGGAGACGTATCAGATTCCGCAAGCTTAATTCCTGCTCGTCCTCGAGTAGGTGAATGATAAAAACAGAATTTTTGATGTGGAGTGCTACCTAACATAGTTATCCATGTAATATTCTCTATTGTGGCAGGAATATTCAGATCCATAAGACTCAAAACAAAAGCTTAATATTAATATAAAAACAATAATATTTCAAGCATACTAGCAAAGCAATTTTATCTCTTCAAAATATAATGGCAAAAG
Organism: Hordeum marinum; assembly: GCA_022496015.1. Classification (NCBI taxonomy): domain Eukaryota; kingdom Viridiplantae; phylum Streptophyta; class Magnoliopsida; order Poales; family Poaceae; genus Hordeum; species Hordeum marinum. The sequence goes on from CM039673.1 coordinate 62,728,975, forward strand.
AAAGTTATCCCTACAATATCATATGGTCTGGCTATGCTCCATCTTCCCCACACAAAGTATTTATATCACGCACAACCCCGATGAAAAGTCAAGCAATTGTATTCACACCTTTATTTCCTCAAACTTTTTCAACTCTCACGCAATACATGAGTATGAGCCATGGATATATGTAGCGACTCGACCTGAAAGGTCGAATCTCCGGTGTTTCCGTACCATCCCAAGATCATGCTGGTACACACACGATACATCAATGTATATATCAAAGGGAAATCACACAACATTATATTAATCGAAATCTCATATCGAGTCCTTTATTACAATAAAGATTACAATAAAGTGGCTGAAGGCCAACTCATGAGAATAACTAAATCTTGCGGAAGCTTCAAATGTAGTGAAGTCCATCAGACTCCAAGGGCATCTCACTGAGCATAGAGCGTATCCTCACTCCTGGTCAGAAAAGTACTCTGCAACATGATACATTGCGGCCGTGTAGGTCAGCGTATGGAATATGCCGGCAAAGTCACAAGAGAGGGGGTAAAGTAATCATCTAGTCTATATGCAAATATGGCAGGTGGGGTAGTAAGTTTTTTTTGCGTAAAGCCAATTTTCCTACATCAAGAGAGGGATAAGAAAAATTATTACTAAGTTGGTTGATTAATGAGATGGTTCCACCAACCAAATTCTCATACCCAAGTTATTAATACCCACATCATCATATCAACTGTGTTGAGGGTTCCGGAAGTTTCAGTTCCTTTGGCTGAAGTCGTCCATGACCGTGGACACGACTAATCGATTAGGTTTGAGTACTCTGCAGAGTTTTGCACACGTTCCCCACAAGATTTGGTCGCCTCCGTTTGATTTCTCGCACTTCAGGGTGTTTGAGAAATGGATGACCAAAACATGGTCTTCCAAAGGGTTTCCCTGCGACTCTGTCGGTGCCCATCCTTCCCTACCGTTCTTCTACATCTCGTAGCACCGCCTGTCCAGGGTCACCATGATATCCAACCAAGCCAGAGCCCATAATGACTTATGGCTGTGCAGGTAAGCCTTGGGTCTTGAAGCATCCATCCATCTGTTTGTGCCTAGGTGGACCTTTCCGCATGAATACTGGCACATCTCCAGCATCATCTAGGCTAACCACTGGTTTCTCCAGGGCGCCGTTCAACCATCATCCACCCAGAGGTAAGTTGAAAACTCAGAGTCTTGAAGTCTTGATCATCTTGCAGGTCTTGAAATTATTACCTCACAACTCTCATGAATCACACAACCAACCCCGTCTACTAATAGCATAGCAAAATTGAATCAACGTTTCCTGGGGCCAAAGTGACAAGGAATTGAGGGGATCCTACCACATGATACTACAACAAGTAACCAACTTTCCAATTTACCTACTTTGCATGCAATTGGGGTGATGGAAGAACTAATGCAATAAAACATAGGTATACATGGTCAAAGTGACTTGCCTGATTGAGGATCTTCATACTCGAGGGACTCTAGGTAACAAGCTTCGCACTCCGGATGATCTAACGAATCAAACAAGAGCACTCAATAAGCATACAACAAAATATTGTAACTCACAAAAATCAGGAATGAACTAGTAATCACTCAAGACAAAACAAGGCACAATCAAAAGAAAAGAAGATCAACACATAGTTTGGGTTTTCTAAAAGATGATGGGTGAACTACTACTAACAAATAGAACTATTGGTATTAACAAAACAATAGTTGACAGAAAAGAACAATAGAAATATTTTATTAATAACAGAATTAAATCCATTTAAAGTTTTGTTAAGAAAAAATCTTAGTAGTGTTTTAAAAGTTTTGGTAAACACTACTACATGAAGTGGGCTAGAGTTTATTAACCATAGAGTGAAATAAACTATAATTTTATTAATAAAACAATTCTCCTGACAGAAAAGAATTTACTAAAACTTTTCTTAGAAAACAGAATTTAATTATCTAAAACTTTGTTAAAGGAAACTATGACTAACTAGTTTGTTTTAATCAAATTAAACCTAGTTGAAAAAGTAAAGATTCCTATAATATTATAGAAATAAACTAAGCAAATTATATTATTATTATCAGCAAGTAAAACACCTAATGTTTAAACAACAGAACCTACTAAAACAAAATATAACTAATTCTGATTTGAACTAACTAAAACTAAATTATTTAAACTATACTAACCACTAGGCAGATTCTGTTTATAGCTAAAACACTAAACAAATTTATCTTAAAAAAAATCTTCAAACTAAGCATGATGACAGTCCTAACTAATACCAAGCATTAGCAAAAAGATTCATACAAACATGTATTTTAAACTCTAGTTTTTCAGATTTGAGTAGTTTGAGAAAATTTGATTAAATTCAAATTTTAGAGTTGAAATTTAAAATCTAAGACTACAGGGTGAAACTACATGAAATATGTGACCTAATGCAAAATGAATCAACTGAAAAACACCAAATAGTTTAAAAGATATGATAAAAACAAAATCAGGATGCATTCTGTTTTCTAAATCAGAAAAGAAAAAGAAAAAAACTAACGATCGGACAGGGGCTAGGTGTCAGGCTCCTATTGGTCGAAGGAGCGTGCGTGCGGGTGTTTGTGGGTGGTCGACCGAACGTTAGAGGATACCGGTTCGAGTTATAAATGGATCTAATCTCGTGCGTAGACTATGGATCCGACGGCTACGGTGGAGACGACGACTTACAGAGACGGGATCGGGGTTCTCCGGGGAGTTTGACGGCGGCTGGTGGTCAAAAGTGGTCGGGAAGGACGCTGCGATGGTCGGGGGCGGTGTCCGAGGTGCTCAGGCGACGGCTGCGAGGCTCCGGAGTAGTCTGGTGGTGTCGGAGAGGGCTGGGGTGACGGAGACGACGGGCACGAGCTCCGGAAAGATCCGGTGGGGATCCGAACTCCGGCGAGTTTGTGTGGGGTGGTTCTAGCGAGGGCAGAGTGGGGGCTCGAGGTGGAATGGAGAGAGGAGAGTGAGGTCTATTTATAGGACCAGGTGCGGGGCCGGGGGAGGGAAAAAGGAGGGAGATCCGGGAGAGGAATGTCAAGCGAAGGCGGCGCGCGCGCGAGGAAGAGGATGACCACGCGATGGCGCAATCAGACAGTGGGTCCGACTCATCAGTGAGAGGGAGAGCGGCGTCAGCGCATCGGTCGGTCGGTTCGTAATGAATTCGCGAGTTAATGCCCGTGGGCCGGCCCGTTTTCAAATAAATTCATTTCCTTTTTAATATCCAGAGGAGTAAAACTAATTTAAAAGCATTCAAAACATTTCCAATTATCGGAAATATATATATCAAAATTATCATGAGAATTAATTCTATTCAATGAACATTTTTACTCTGTCATTTGAATACTTTGAAAAATAATTATTTTTCAGAAAATGCCTATTTGGTTTTAAATTCAAAAGTGCATTTCAGAAATTCAAAAGAAACACTTCAACCATTATATTCATTCAAACAATATGATGATGATGCATAGCTATATTTCATAACATTCCAAAATAAAATTTTGGGATGTTACAATATAGCACTATAGGTGGAAAATAGAATATGGTGGAGGTTTTCAAGGAAAGGGAGATGATAGTCTCACATCAACTAGGTGTATCAACGGTCTATGGAGATGTCCATCAATAGATATCAATGTGGGTGAGTAGGGATTGCCATGCAACGGATGCACTAGAGCTATAAGTGTATGAAAGCTCAAGAGGAAACTAAGTGGGTGTGCATCCAAGTTGCTTGCTCATGAAGACCTAGGGCAATTTGAGGAAGACCATTATTGGAATATACAAGCCAAGTTATATAAAGAAAAATTCCTAGTAGTATATGAAAGTGGCAAAATAGGAGACTCTCTATCATGAAGATCATGGTGCAATTTTGAAGCACAAGTGTGGAAAAAGATAGTAGCAATGTCCCATCTCTCTTTTCTCTCATTTTTCTTTTTCTTTTTTTGGTGGGCATCTAAGGCCTCTCTTTTTTATTTGGGCTTCGCTCGCCTCTTTTATTAATTTTTCACAAAGTCCGGAATCTCATCCCCACTTGTGAGGGAATCATAGCTTCCATCATCCTTTCCTCACATGGGACATGCTCTAGTAATGACAATCATCCCACTTTTATTTACTTACAAGTCAAAAGAAAGTTACAACTTGATACCTATGACAAAATATGACTCTATATGCAATATGGAAGTGATGGTGCATGTCATAAAAGGAAACAATGGATCTTGCATGGCAATATATCTCGGAATTGCTATGGAAATGCCATAATAGGTAGGTATGGTGGCTTTTTTGAGGAAGGTATATTTGAGGAAGGTGGACATGTTGTACCGGCGAGAGTTGCACGGTACTGGAGAGGCTAGCAAATGTGGAAGGGCGAGAGTGTGTATAATCCATGGACTCAACATTAGTCATAAAGAACTCACATTATTATTGCAAAGGTCTATTAGTCATTGAAGAAAAGTATTAGATGCATGCTCCTAGGGGATAGGTTGGTAGGAGTTAACCATCGCACGATCCCGGCAATCTATAAACAAATCAGCTCCGACTTCCTTACATAACGGTTCACCATACGTGCATACTATGGGAATCACAAACCTTTACACAAGTATTTTTACCAAATCACAATTACTACCTAACATGACTCTTAACATTACCATCTTTATATCTCAAAACTTTATGCAAGGAATCAAACTTCTCATAGTATTCAATGCACTTAATATGGAAGTTTTTATTATGTCCCTCTTGGATGCCTATCATATTCGGACTAAATTCATAACCTAGACCAATTACCATGCAGTTTAGAGACTATCAAAATAATATAAGTGAGGTACGAGAGTTCAATTATTTCTATAAAACGCAAACACCACCGTGCTCTAAAAAATATAAGTGAAGCACATAGAGCAAAATTGCCTATCTCAAAAGATATAAGTGAAGCCCATAGAGTACTTAATAAATTAACAATTCAGCGTGTCTCTCTCAAAAGATGTGTGCAGCAAGGAAGATTGTGGAAAACTAAGAAGCAAAGACTCATATCATACAAGACACTCCAAGCAAAACACATATCATGTGGTGAATAAAGATATAGCCTCAAGTAAATTTACCGATGGATTTAAGACGAAAGAGGGGATGCCTTCTGGGGCATCCCCAAGCTTAGGCTCTTTGGAATCCTTGAATATGACTTGGGGTGCCTTGGGCATCCCCAAGCTTAGCCTCTAGCCACTCCTTATTCCATAGTCCATCAAATCTTTGCCCAAAACTTGAAAACTACACAACAGAGAACTTAACAGAGAACTCGTGAGATCCATTAGTATAAGAAAATAAATCACCACTTTAGGTACTGTTGTGAACTCATTCTTTATTTATATTGCTGTTATACCTACTGTATTCCAACTTCTTCATGGTTCATACCCCATAATACAACCCATAGATTCATCAAAATAGGCAAACAACTCAAAGAAAACATAATCTGACAAAAACAGAACAGTCTGTAGCAATCTGAAAACTTCGTATAATTCTGTAACTCAAAAACTCCTAAAAAATGAGGACAATGATACGTCTCCAACATATCTATAATTTTTTATGATGGCATGCTATTATATTATCTGTTTTGGATGTTTTCTATGCATTAATATACTGTTTTATATTATTTTTGGGACTAACATATTAATCCAGAGCCAAGTGCCAGTTTATGTTTTTTTCCTTGGTTTTGGGTTTTGCAGATATGGGATATTAAACGGAGTCCAGACGGAATAAAACCTTCAGAAGGTATTTTTTGGAAGGAAACAAGTCGATCAAGCTTGGAGTGCATGTCAGGGGAGTTGCCAGGGCGCCACAAGCCTGCTAGACGCGGGCCCCCCTCACCGCGCCTAATGGGCTTGTCGCTCCCTGGCAGGTCTCCTAACCCTATTATTTGGCATAAATACCCAAATATTCCCCCAACATAAGAATGAGCCACGAAAATTCTTTTCCACCATCGGAAGGCTTTGTTCCCGAGAGATCCAATATTGGGGCCTTCTCCGGTAATCTGCCGGAGGGGGAATCGATCACGGAGGGCATCTACATCAACTTCATTGCCCCTCTGATGATGCGCGAGTAGTCCACCATACACCTACGGGTCCATATCTAGTAGCTAGATGGCTTCTTCTCTCTCTTTGACCTTCAATACCATGTTCTTCATGATCTTTATGGAGATCTATCCGATGTAATCCTCTTTTTGGTGTGTTTGTCAAGATCTGATGAATTGTGAGTTTATATTCAGACTATCCATGAATCTTATTTGAATCTCCTCTGAATTCTAATTTACATGATTTCATAATCTTGCAAGGCTCTTCAAATTATTGGTTTGGTTTGGCCAACTAGATTGGTAATTCTTTCAGTGGGAGAAGTGCTTGGTTTTGGGTTCAATCTTGCGGTGTCCTCCCTCAGTGACATAGTAGGGGTAGCGAGGCACATATTGTATTGTTGCCATCAAGGGTAACAAGATGGGGTTTTCATCATATTGCTTGAGTTTGTCCCTCTACATCATGTCATCTTTCTTAATGCGTTACTCTGTTCTTCATAAACTTAATACTCTAGATGCAGACATGAGTCGGTCAATGTGTGGAGTAATAGTAGTACTTGCAGAATCGTTTCAGTCTACTTGACACGGACGTGATGCCTATATGCATGATCATTTCCTTGGATAACTACATGATTAATCACTTTTCTATCAATTGCTTGACAGTAATTTCTTTACCCACCATCATATTGGCCTTCAAGAGAGAAGCCTCTAGTGAAATCTATGGCCCCCGGGTCTACTTTCCATCATATACTTTCATATCTATAAACCAAAATGCCAAAAATACCTTGCTGCGATTTATTTATCTTTTAATTTCCGCACTTGTTTACATTTGTCTCTATCGGATCTAATCCTTGCAAATAACCGTAAAGGGATTGACAACCCCTTTATAGCGTTGTGTGCAAGAGTTTGATTGTTTTTGTAGGTGCATCCATTGGTGACTTTCTTGTTCCTCCTACTATATTGATACTTTGGTTCTCAAAAACTGAGGGAAATACTTATCTACTTCGCTGCATCACCCTTTCCTCTTCAAGAGAAAACCAACGCAAGCTCAAGATGTAGCAAGAAGGATTTCTAGCGCCATTGCTGGGGAGGATACACATCAAGGCTACCAAGTACCCATCACAAACTCATCTCTTTCATTTACATTATTTGCCATTTGCCTCTCATTTTCCTCTCCCCCACTTCTAAAACGATTTTCAGAAAATACCAAAAAGATTTGCCTTTATGTTCATCCTTCTTTCGCTTGCCTTTCCTTTGCTTGACTTCACGGACAGCCTTACCACTATAACTAATACTCCCGCACATGATGTTTTTAATTTTAAGCAAAGGGAAGGAGAGAACTTAAAAGATGCTTGGTATATAATTTGCAATTATCAAAATAGATCTATTTGTAAGCAATCTACTACCGTTCTCCTTCGCAATTTTTATGTGGGTATCACTCCTTGGAATAGATATGTTCTAGATACCATCATGGGAGGGAATTTTTTGGGAAGTCATACCTTTGATTCTTATAGTTCAATGATAAATTTGTTAGGTTCACCCCCAATCATGGTTAATGGAACAATTTTAACTCTGGAACATGTGATGCGAAGGCTAGATATTATTCAAAAAAGGGTTGCTACGGTTGAGCTTATTGAAAACTTGGATAAAAAGGTTCATAATCACATTACTCAATCTGGATCTAAAGTAGGAGTTGCCTTAAAAAATCTTAAGGGAAAGGAACCCATAGTTAATGAAAAATTGGAACAACATTCCTCTAGAATTGGCAAGCTAGAGGACATTATTATCAACTTGGGATCCGCTTTTTCTTTGGTATAAACCACTCCAACTCCTTCGCGTAATAAGGCTGCCAAGTTTATTTATGTTCCTAAAAATAAGGGTGAATCTTCTAGTAAAGATGAAGATCTTAAGATGATAAGTATTCACCCCAACTTTCTCAATATTATTAAGGAACCAATTGCCACCATTGAATCTCTTGATTTTTTTACCTAGGAGTATATCATTGATAAGAACAACGGGCCTCCTAGGGCTTATAAGTTTTCAATTGAGGAGTTGCATACCAAAGATGACAATACCTAGATCTATTGCGTTTGGCCTAGCTAGGGGCGTTAAACATTGGCGCTTGTTGGGAGGCAACCCAATTTTATTTTTGTGTTATGTTTTTGCTTCTGTTTTTGAGTGCTACCCACATTATTAATTCTGTAGTAATTGTGTTTTGGTATTTTAATTAGTGTTTGAGCCAAGTAAAACCTTTGGGGTGATCTATGGTAGTTGTTGATTTGATCTTGCTGAAAAACAAAAACTTTTGCTCTCTGTCCAGGATTTTTATAATTTTTTTAGAGCGTCGAATTGATCTGAAATTTTGAAACAAGATTGATATATAGATTTCTCAGGTGTTAATAACTTTTTAGAATTTTTTGAGTTACATAAGTATACGAAATTTTCAGTTTCCTACAGACTGTTCTGTTTTTGACAGATTCTGTTTTCATTGAGTTGTTTGCCTATTTTGATGAATCTATGGGTTGTATCATGTAGTATGAGCCATGGAGAAGTTAGATTACAGTAGGTATAACACCAATATAAATAAATAATGAGTTCACAACAGTACCTAAAGTGGTGATTTATTTTCTTATACCTACGGATCTCACGAGTTTTCTGTTAAGTTTTGTGTTGTGAATTTTCAAGTTTTGGGTAAAGATTTGATGGACTATGGAATAAGGAGTGGCAAGAGCCTAAGATTGGGGATGCCCAAGGCACCCCAACTAATATTGAAGGATGCCAAAGAGCCTAAGCTTGGGTATGCCCCGGAAGGCATCCTCTCTTTCGTCTTCGATCCATCAGTAAATTTACTTGAGGCTATATATTTATTCACCACATGATATGTGTTTTGCTTGGAGCGTGTTGTATGATATGAGTATTTGCTTCCTAGTTTGCCACAATAATCCTTGCTGCACACATATTTTGAGGGAGACACTCTGAATCGTGAATTTTTTAGAATACTCTATGTGCTTCACTTTTATCTTTTGATTTGGGCAATTTTGCTCTATGTGCTTCACTTATATATTTTAGAGCACGGTGGTGTTTGCGTTTTATAGAAATACTTGAACTCTCGTACCTCACTTATATTATTTTGAGAGTTTCTAAAACAGCATGGTAATTGGTCTAGGTTATGAATTTAGTCCTAATATGATAGGCATCCAAAAGGGATATAATAAAAACTTCCATATTAAGTGCATTGAGTATTTATGAGAAGTTTGATTCCTTGCATACATTTTTGAGATATAAAGATGGTAATGTTAAGAGACATGTTAGGAAGTAATTGTGATTTGTTCAAATACTTGTGTAAAGATTTGTGATTCCCGTAGCATGCACGTATGGTGAACCATTATGTAAGGAAGTCGGAGCATGACTTGTTTATAGATTGTCGACCTTTGAGTGAGGGTCGGGGGCGTGCGATGGTTACCTCCTACCAACCTCCCCCCTAGGAGCATGTGTTTAATACTTTGCTCCAATGACTAATAGACTTTTGCAATACGTATCTGAGTTCTTTATGACTAATGATGAGTCCATGGATTATACGCACTCTCACCCTTTCACCTTTGCTAGCCTCTCTATTACCGCGCAACTTTCGTCGGTATACCATATACCTTCCTCGAAACAGCCACCAGATACTTTCCTCAAAATAGCCACCATACCTGCCTATTATGGCATTTCCATAGCCATTCCGATATATATTGCCATACAACTTCCACCGTTTACTTTTATGACATGCACCATCACTTCCATATTGCATATAGAGTCATATTTTGTCATAGGTATCGAGTTGTAATTTTCTTTTGAGTTGTAAGTAAATACAAGTGTGATGATTATCATTAATAGAGCATGTACCATGTGAGGAAAGGATGATGGAAGCTATGATTCCATCACAAGTGGGGATGAGATTCTGGACTAAATAAAAAAATGAATAAAAGAGGCCTTAGATGCCCACACACAAAAAATGAGAGAAAAGAGAGAAGGGACATTGCTACTACCTTTCTTCCACACTTGTGCTTCAAAGTAGCACCATGATATTCATGATAGAGAGTCTCCTATTTTGTCACTTTCATATAGATAGTGGAATTTTTCTTCACGATGCACATCCACTTAGTTCCTTTTTGAGCTTTCATATACTTATAGCTCCAGTGCATCCGTTACACGGCAATCCCTAGTCAGTCACATTGATATCTATTAATGGGCATCTTCATAGCCCGTTGATACGCCTGGTTGATGTGAGACTATCTTCTCCCTTTCCTTGACAACCTCCACCATATTCTATTCCACCAATAGTGCTATATCCATGGCTCGCGCTCATGTATTGTGTGAGAGTTGAAAAGGTTTGAGAAAATAAAGGTGTGAAAACAATTGCTTGACTTTTCATCGGGGTTGTGCATGATATAAATACTTTGTGTGGGGAAGATGGAGCATAGCGAGACCATATGATATTGTAGGGATAATTTTGTTTTGCCATTATATTTTGAAGAGATACAATTGCTTTGCTAGTATGCTTGAAATGTTATTGTTTCTCTATCAATATTAAGCTTTTGTTTTGAGTCGACCCAATCTAAATATTCATTCCATAATAAAGATTATTACATGGATAAATATCTTAGGTAGCACTCCACATCAAAAATTCTGTTTCTATCATTTACCTACTCGAGGACGAGCAGGAATTAAGCTTGGGGATGCTGATACATCTCCAACGTATCTATAATTTTTTATGATGGCACTCTATTATATTATCTGTTTTGGATGTTTTACATGCATTAATATGCTAGTTTATATTATTTTCGGGACTAACCTATTAATCTAGAGCCAAGTGCCAGTTTCTGTTTTTTCCTTGCTTTTGGGTTTTGCAGATATGTGATATTAAACAGAGTCCAAACAGAATAAAACCTTCGGAAGGAATTTTTTGGAAGGAAACAAGTCGATCACGCTTGGAGTGCATGTCGGGGGAGGTGCCAGGGTGCAATGAGCCTGCTAGGCGCGCCCCTGGCCGCGCATAGCGGGCTTGTCGCTCCCTGACAGGTCTCCTAACCGTATTATTTGGTCTATAAATACCCAAATATTCTCCCAACATCAGAACGAGCCACGCAAATACTTTTCCGCCGTCGGAAGCCTCTGTTCCTGAGAGATCCAATCTTGGGGCCTTCTCCGGTAATCTGCCGGAGGGGGAATTGATCACGGAGGGCATCTACATCAACTCCATTACCCCTCCGATGATGCATGAGTAGTCCACTACAGACCTATGAGTCCATAGTTAGTAGCTAGATGGATTGTTCTCTCTCTTTGATCTTCAATACCATCTTCTTCATGATCTTCATGGAGATCTATCCGATGGAATCCTCTTTTGTGGTGTGTTTGTCAAGATTCGATGAATTGTGAGTTTATGTTCAGATTATCCATGAATCTTATTAGAATCTCCTCTGAATTCTTATTTGTATGATTTCATATGCTTGCAAGTCTTTTCGAGTTATTGGTTTGGTTTGGCCAACTAGATTGGTAATTCTTGCAATGGGATAAGTGCTTGGTTTTGGGTTCCATCTTGCGGTGTCCTCACCCAATGACATAGTACGGGTAATGAGGCACGTATTGTATTGTTGCCATCAAGGGTAACAGATGGGGTTTTCATCATATTGCTTGAGTTTGTCCCTCTACATCATGTTATCTTTCTTAATGCGTTACTCTGTTCTTCATGAACTTAATACTCTAGATGTAGGCAGGAGTCGGTTGATGTGTGGAGTAATAGTAGTAGTGCATACTTGTTTCGGTCTAGTCAACACGGACATGATGCCTATATGCATGATCATTACCTTGGATAACTACATGATTGTTCGCTTTTGTATCAATTGCTTGACAGTAATTTGTTTAGCCATCATGATATTTGCCTTCATGAGAGAAGCCTCTAGTGTAATCTATGGCCTCCGGGTCTACTTTCCATCATATACTTTGAGATCTATAAACCAAAAATACCAAAAATATATTGCTGCAATTTATTTGTCTTTTACTTTTCGCACTCATTTACATCTATCTCTATCAGAAATAATCCTTGAAAATAACCGTGAAAGGATTGACAACCCCTTGATAACGTTGGATGCAAGAGTTTGATTGTTTGTGTAGGTGCATCCACTAGAGACTTGCTTGTTCCTCCTACTGGATTGATACCTTGGTTCTCAACAACTGAGGAAAATACTTATCTACTTTGCTGCATCACCCTTTCCTCTTCAAGGGAAAACCAACACAAGCTCAAGATGTAGCAGACAACCTGGGCAATTTATATATCAATCTTTCATAAAAAATTCAGACTCATTCATCGCTTTGAAAATTTTAGAAAATTCTTGGACTGAGCACAAATGTTCCTGTTTTTCAGCAAGATCAAATCAACAACTACCATAGGTCACCCCAAAGGTTTTACTTGGGTCAAACACTAATTAAAACACCAAAACATAATTACTATAGAAGTAATAATGTGGGAAACATTAAAAAACAGAAGCAAAAACAGAACACAAAAATAAAATTGGGTTGCCTCCCAACGAGCGCTATTGTTTAACGCCCCTAGCTAGGCAAAACGGAATAGATCTAGGTATTGTCATCGTTGGTATGCAATCCAATCGAACCATCAAAAGCTTTTCTAACTTGACCTATCCTATCCTTTATTTATTTCCTAGTAGATGAACTTAAATCACGAAAAGAGCTTCGGCTAGTAATTTTAACGTTCATAAACCCGTAATCTAGATCATCACCATATATATCATCGTATAAAACATGTATCTTATTTCTAACGGGTTTCTAAGCCATCTTTTCAAGACAATCATCTTTATACCCTACAAAAATTCCCCTTGTTATCCAATCAAATTCCTCATAAGTCTTGAGATACAAGGCTTGAGAGACTTCCGCATGGGGAACTCTCCTCCTAAGATTTTAACTATACGATTGATAGTCTCTAGGTTCTAGACTACGCAAAGTTTCTTTATCATGGAGAATTTCTTCAATTGGAGGGTGTTCAACATCTTTATCATAGAAATAAAAAATCTCCCTAGCTTCTTGTATGATGAAATCAAATTCTTGCATAAGGATGATAGTAGCAATCTTCTTAGCCTTAGGATGATTAATATTGGGGAGTTCATAAAACACTTTTTGCAAAGCGGGATGAATGTGCACAAATTTTCTCTCCAATTTTTCAATGAGCATGACAATAGCATCCACATAACTATTTGTGCTAAGAAGAATACATTTCTTACCCATAGGCATTGACACCGTGCAATCAAAGAACTCTTGAATAACACTCTTCCCAATAATATTCCCATCTCCTACTTGAAAAGTTTTATCTTTATAATTAGGAGGAGATCCAATTTCATGCTCTAGAGAGCAAGATTCAAATTTTTCCTCAAGATTAGTACTAGAAATACCCTCTATATTTTCAGTGATAACCTCCCCCACTTCACACATGGTGGCAAGGCAAGAAATCAAGCACACAAGCAAACGAAAGGCAAATGTAAGAAGGGCAAATAAAAAGGCAAATCTTTTTGGTATTTTCTGAAAATAGTTTTAGAACTGGGGAGAGGAAAATGAGAGGCAAATGGCAAATAATGTAAATGCAAGAGATGAGTTTGTGATGGGTACTTGGTAGGCTTGATGTAGATCCATCCCAGCAACACTGCCAGAATTGACAAGTTGACGGGAAAGTGCTTGTCTTGACTTGCTATGTATCCTCCCCGGCAACGGCGCCAGAAATCCTTCTTGCTACCTCTTGAGCTTGCGTTGGTTTTCCCTTGAAGAGGAAAGAGTGATGTAGCATAGTAGATAAGTATTTCCCTCAGTTGATGAGAACCAAGGTATCAATCCAGTAGGAGGAACAAGCAAGTCACCAATGGATGCACCTACACAAACAATCAAACTCTTGCACCCAACTCTATAAAGGGGTTGTCAATCCCTTCTTGGTTATTTGCAAAGATTACATCCGATAGACATAGATGTAAATGAAAACAGAAAGTAAAAGATAACTGAATTGCAGCAAAGTATTTTTGGTTTATAGTTCTAAAAATATATTATGGAAAGTAGACACGGGGGCCATAGGTTTCACTAGAGGCTTCTCTCTTGAAGGAAAATATCATGGTGGGTAAACAAATTACCGTCAAGCAATTGATAGAAAAGCGAATAATCATGTAGATATCCAAGGCAATGATCATGCATATAGGCATAATGTCCATGTCAAGTAGACCGAAACGATTCTGCATCTACTACTATTACTCCACACATCGACCGACTCCTGCCTGCATCTAGAGTATTAAGTTCATGAAGAACAGAGTAACACATTAATTAAGATGACATGATGTAGAGGGATAAACTCATGATTGGGGGCGAACCTAACAAATTTATCATAGAACTATAAAAGTTAAAGGCATGACTTCCCAAAAACTTCCCTCCCATGATGGATCTAGAACATATCTATTCCAAGGAGTGATACCCACGTAAAAAATTCGAAGGAGAACGGTAGTAGATTGCTTACAAATAGATCTATTTTGATAATTGCAAATTATATACCAAGCATGTTTTAAGTTCTCTCCTTACCTTTGCTTATAATTAAGAATCTCATACGCGGGAGTATTAGTTATTGTGGTAAGGCTATCCGTGAAGTCTAGCAAGCGAAAGAAGGGCGAACAAGAAGGCAAATCTTTTTGGTATTTTCTGAAAATTGTTTTAGAAGTGGGGGAGAGGGAAATGAGAGGCAAATGACAAAAAATGTAAATGAAAGAGATGAGTTTGTTATGGGTACTTGGTAGCCTTGATGTGTATCCTCCCCAGCAACAGCGCCAGAAATCCTTCTTGCTCCCTCTTGAGCTTGTGTTGATTTTTTCTTGAAGAGGAAAGGGTGATGCAGCGAAGTTTATAAGTATTTCCCTCGGTTTTTGAGAACCAAGGTATCAATCCAGTAGGAGGAACAAGCAAGTCACCAATGGATGCACCTACACAAACAATCAAACTCTTGCACCCAACGCTATAAAGGGGTTGTCAATCCCTTCACGGTTATTTGCAAGGATTAGATCCGATAGAGATAGATGTAAACGAGTGCGTAAAGTACAAGATAAATAAATTGCAGTAACATATTTTTGGTATTTTTGGTTTATAGATCTGAAAGTATATGATGGAAAGTAGACCCGGGGGCCATAGATTTCACTAGAGGCTTCTCTCTTGAAGGCCAATTTGATGGTGGGTGAAGAAATTACTGTCAAGCAATTGATAGAAAAGCGAATAATCATGTAGTTATCCAAGGCAATGATCATGCATATGGGCATCACGTCCGTGTCAAGTAGACTGAAACGATTCTGCATCTACTACTATTACTCCACACATCAACCGACTCATGTCTGCATCTAGAGTATTAAGTTTATGAAGAACAGAGTAACGCATTAAGAAAGATGACATGATGTAGTGGGATAAACTCAAGCAATACGATGAAAACCCCATCTTGTTACCCTTGATGGCAACAATAAAATACGTGCCTCGCTACCCCTACTATGTCACTAGGTGAGGACACCGCAAGATTGAACCCAAAACCAAGCACTTCTCCCATTTCAAGAATTACCAATCTAGTTGGCCAAACCAAACCAATAAGTCGACGAGACTTGCAAGGATATGAAATCATGCATATAAGAATTCAGTGAAGATTCAAATAACATTCATGGATAATCTGAACATAAACCCACAATTCATTGGACCTTGACAAACACACCACAAAAGAGTATTACATCTGATAGATCTCCATCAAGATCATGAAGAACATGGTATTGAAGATCAAAGAGAGAGAATAAGCCATCTAGCTACTAGATATGGATCTATAGGTCCATGGTGGACTATTCACACATCATCGAAGGGGCAATGGAGTTGATGTAGATGCCCTCCGTGATCGAAACCCACTGTGGCAGATTACCGGAAAAGGCTCCAAGATTGGATCTCTCAGGAACGGAGGCTTCTAGAGGAAGAAAAGTATTTGTGTGTCTCCCTTTGGTGTTGGGGGAATATTTGGGTATTTATAGGACAAAGAATAGGGTTAGGGGACCTGCCAAGAGATGGCAAGACTGCCAGGTGCGGCCAGGGGGAGGGTGGTCACGCCTACCAGGCTTGTGATCTCCTGGTAGACCCCCTGGCATGCACTCCAAGTCTCATGGATATCTTTCTTTCCAGAAAAAATCATTCTGAAGCTTTTCTTTCGTTTGGACTCCGTTTAATATTCCATATCTGCAAAACACAAAAATAACAAAAAACAAAAACTGGCACTAGGCTCTAGATTAATAGGTTAGTCCCAAAAATAATATAAAATAGCATATTAATGCATATAAAACATCCAAAACAGATAATATAATAGCATGTCATCATCAAAAATTATAGATACATTGGAGACGTATCAATAACCTATGGTTTATCCTAGCTCTCTGTATGCCCACTCTCACATGACTCAAACCAATGTTTTAACCTAAAAAAGTCCAGGGTCCATCAAGGATTGACTTATCAAGAGTACATGGGGTCATCTGATCGGAGTCGCATCAAGCATACAGGAACGTTTAACCATATATGGTAGCATATTTATTTTGCCGGGTGAAGAGGGTGAGAAAGCTAAACTCGATGAGTTGGAAGCCCCCAAGTGCCCTCGGTTTCAAACAATAAAGACTCATGCTCAACTTATAGGATGAAACGATAGAGACACCGAGTTTCGAGGGTACTGGTTTTTATTATATTTGAACATATAGAAGTATTTATAGAATTTTAAAGGGGGGGAGGAAATACAAAGTAATGATCCGGTGGCTCTAAGTATAGTAAGGCTGAAGTTGAGCGATGTTCCAACGTCGGGTTGTCTCTTCTTCAGAGGTATGTGAACCTGATCGCAGGTCTATCAGATAATATGAACCATTGTTATGGTTTTTGCTGACCACGAATTGACCTTCCTAAGGCGGTGAAAGCTTGTGCATCTGTGTTTGATCTTGAAATCAAAAAAAGTACTAAGTCGCGCTCCTAAAAGGTGCAAATTTTAACTCTACGGCTATGATAATGACGTAGGTCTTGCTGATATAAAGCTAATCCAGCTGCTATTAAGTCACATTCTTCCTCCAAGGCTTCCAAAGAATCCTGGTGTGCTTGTTCATTGTTTGCCTCAACATAAGTGAGGACTAGAGGAGAATCATGACGAATATTACTTGGCAAAACCGCCTCAGCTCCCTAAACCAAAAACAAAGTCATGTAACCAGTAGATCCGTTTGGAGTTGTTCTAATACTCCAAAGTACCAAGGGAAGTTCCTCAACCCAACATCCTGGGGTACACTATAGTGGAACCATGAGCTGGGGCTTGATCCCTCTCAAAATTTCTTGATTATCCCACTCAGCTTGTCCATTAGATTGTGGATGTGCCATTGCTGCTAAGTCAAGCCGGATATGCTCTTTTTGACAAAATTGCTCCATAGCTCCTTTGGATAGATTGGTACCATTGTCAGTAATAATACTATGAGGATAACCAAAACGGTGATTAACTTTTTCACAAACTTAACAGTTGTTTACACATTGCAACTACTGACAAGCTCTCCTTCAATCCACTTGGTGAATTTATCAACCGCCATGAGTAGCTAAGTCTTTTTATCAGAAGACATTTTGAATGGGACAACCATATCAAGCCCCCAGACTATGAACGTCCAAGTAATCGGGATCATGCACAATTTCTCAACCGACACATGAGCTTGACGAGCGAAATTTTGACATCCATCGCACTTGCGCACGATATCTTTCGTGTCTGCATGAGCCGTCAGCCAATAGAACCCATGGCGACAGGCTTTGGCTACCAAAGATCTTGAGCCAGAATGAAGTGGATCTCATTGAGGATTTATTGTCCTTCCTTAGGGGAGACACAACGTTGAAAAACACTCGTGCTACTTTGTCGGTGTAACTCGCCTCTAACAATAGTCATAGACTTGGATCGTCGGATTATCTGACGAGCCTCGATTTCCTCTGTTGGGAGCTCACCTCTGGTTTAATAAGACAGATACGGGACTATCCAGTCTGGAATAGCATATGGAGATCCACCACCAAGTGTGATTCTGGGTCAGGAATAGCTATGTCTTCATCAGACGGTAATCTTACCGAGGTGTTATGAAGGACATCCAAAAAGACAATCGGAGGAACTCGCTTCTGCTGAGAACCGAGTCATGACAATGCATCAGCCACCTCGTTTTGCCGTCGATCCATATGGTTGACTTGATAGCCTTGAAAATGACCCGCCACATCCGAGACTGCCCGCTGGTAAGCTGCCATCAGGGGATCTTTAGAGTCCTAAGTCCCCAAGACTTGTTGAGCCACAATGTCCGAGTCGCCCAAACACCTGACCCGGCTAAGATTCATCTCTTTAGCCATCCAAAGTCCATATAGGAAGGCCTCGTACTTAGCTTCATTGTTAGTACATTGGAACATGAGCTGTAAAACATAAAAAAATTGTCACCTTTCGGAGAAGACAGAACAACCCCAGCCCACGAGCCTTCCAATTGCCTGGATCCGTCAAAGTGTTTAGTCCAGTAGTTGTTATCTGGCCTATCTTCTAGAATCTACAAATCTGTCCAAACATTGATGAAATTGAATAGTGCTTGGGACTTGATGGCTGTACAGGGCATGTATTTGGGATCCAAGCCAGTCCCGATGGTGAACTGCTTGGATGAGTCGTGTCGTGGTTTTGTCACGGCAGATGTCTGAAGACTTAAGTTTGAGGCCATCTCTAAGGTGATGGACTCAACGGGGTTGGTTGGGACGAAGGACACATGTTTACCCAGGTTCAGCCCCTCCGAAAGAGGTAAAAGCCTACGTCCTGCTTGCGTTGTATTGATTGGAGTATCGATTACAAGGGAGCGGATTCGCTTGACCTAGTTCTCGATTAGTTGGTTTCTGTCTAAGTCACCCTGGGTCTCGCCTTTATATAGGAGGTGAAGACCACGCGTTACACAAGTTTCATACCGACTCTTACAACATGTCTGACTCTATCTCTATGTCGCCTTGCCTTCCCAGGCAAGCCACCTCCGAGCGGCTTAACCACCCTGGTCTTCATACCTTCTTTGTCTAGGCCTTGCCTAGGCCCATCTTGGTAAGCCACCATATGTCTAGGCTTACGTCTCCAGGCCCATCTGCTTTGATTTGGCTTACGAGCCGCCAGGTATGACCCGACCCCACCTGGGCGGGTCTCACCACGGGGTTATATCCCCAACATTAGGCCCCAGATTCATTTGAGGTTGCTCATGTCAATCATCATTTTTACTTGGTGGCGAGTCTCACTCTTCATCAACTGAAAATAAGAAATGTAACCCTCCGTGACGTCAAACTGGATATGCCAAAAAGATTCCCTGACGACCACAACGAATCTTTCATCATTAAAATGATGGCCCGAAAATCGAGGCGGACGTCCTGGTCCATCAATTTTTGTCGCCTTGATTCTTGCGCCCGTTTCCACTTTCCCGCCTCTTCAATAGGACCGGGAAGGGACTTTTTCATTTCCACCGCCACCTGCGCTTCTTTTTCTTCCTCTCGACGCCGTCGCCCCCGAGCCCCCTCGCTCCGGTGAAGCTTCAGCGCCGTCATCGCCCTAGGCCACTGCATCAACCTGAATTGGACGAGAGTATTGCCCGTGACCGCCGCTTCTCTTTCGTTACATTCTTCTCTATCCCCTAGATCTGTAGCTTAGGGTGTTGAATCCATAGAGTTCGTCGGTCTGCCAGAGCGCAAGTTCTTCGTCATGCCAAATGACATATAGCTTAGTACATCTTGTAATGATCCTCTTCCCATTGCGGTAAACCATAGGAGAACACCAATAGCCTAGTATAGATCCGTAGTTGCTTCCTTTTACTGTCCTCGAACATCACCAGTGCCTCCACTCGTCGTTAGGTTTGGAATAAATCCGCTTTTCCTTTGTTTGTAGATCCGTGGTTATGAAGATAACATGTGAAACCTGTTTTCCACACTTAGTAACTTTTTGCTTCATTGCCCTACCAATTTAACTCGTCATAAACTTCTGGCTCTTGCCTCAAACTGCTCCAGCGGCTTAGCTTCATAGAACTTAGATTTCATCAGCCACCCTTAGTTGTTTGTCACCTTCTAACTCGCCACGCATTATTACTTTCCGCAGTTGTAAGACGCCATTATGCCTCATGCGTCCTCTTCCTACAACTGGGTTGGCTCTGCAGTCTTTGAGGACTTTTTGAAGGATTTCGTAGACGCAGTGATCTTGCCAGCCAAAGACGTCATCCATTGGTGGGTGCCAGGCAAAGAAAAGAAACCCATCCCCCAAGAGGGCAAAGTAGTCATATTCGCAGACCATCTTGCACGTGTTTTCAGCCTACCCGACTCTAAATTTTTCCAAGACGTCCTTCATTTCTTCAAGCTGCATCCTCAAGATATTGCACCCAATTCCGTCTCAAACATGTGCAACTTCCAAATTCTCTGTGAAGTTTACTTACAAGAAGAGCCATCGGTTGACCTCTTTAGTGAGTTCTTTTATGCAAACCGCCAAATAGAAGTGGTAGCTGGCCCAAGCTTGGAGCTTGGCAGAATCTCCATTCAAAGGAGACGGGATATGAACTTTCCGGCTGTTCGATTGCCCAGCCACCCCGAGGACTGGAACAAAACTTGGTTTTATTGCAAAGACGCCTCTCTAGAGGGAGAACATACATTGTCGGGCTATCGTCGGACCCGACTCCGCACCAATACTAAACTCCCTGATCAGATGTCATCCTCCGAACGGGCAAAGTATGCTCTGGCTTACGCCAAAATTAGAGCCCTTATGGCCAACGGTCTGACAGGGATGGATCTGACCCGCTGCTGGGTCTCTTCGAAAGTCATGCCTCTGAGCCGGAGAAGCCGTCTCATGTGTGAATATATTGGTGATGCCAATGACCCCCTCCGCTTTAATCCTACCACATTGACAGAAGATGATATCGTTGCCACCATCAAAAGCCTTGTCCATGAGTCTCAAGGATCTTGTCGCACCATTGGATTGCCACCCTTCTGTGCCGCAAACTCGGCCCCAAATTTAAGGGCGACTCTCAATCTCCTAACTTCTGCGTTAGTTGTCCATTTATGTTTTACAATCTTTAACCTCTTTCGGCGGCTTTTACTTTCAGGCTAACTCCAGCTTCTAGAAAAAGAAATATGTTCCTCCTCCAAAGAAGTCGAACGAAAAGGCCGTCGATCGAAAGAAGAAGCCTGCACCTCAAGAACAGCGTGAGGCTGATGACTCAAAGGTAGAACTTGACTCTCTTGGCCATCTCTTCGTACGCCTTATTGACAATAATAATTCACATGACGAAACGGAGACGAGCCACGCCAACATTCCTGAGGTAACCTATGTTTCATCTGACTCAGAACATCTTCCACCAAAGAAGATACATCGGGTCGTCCAAAAATTCCCATTTTCTCATCCCCTTGCTTATTTAGACCCCAAGTTTCTTTTGAAAAAGCAACAACACCTCTCCTGACACCAAACTCGGAGTGCCGGATCTGAAGACCTTATGGTCGGGTTGTCCAACTCTCCGGTTCAACAGAAACGGCCGGCTGAGGTATTTTGTTCAACTTTGCCTTTATAACTTGACTCTGTCTTTATATTGCTTTAACTGCTTTCAGGAATCGCCCCCTTCACCAGACGACTCTACGGCAACCAAGCTGCCACCTCTGAAGATCAACCCAGAGTATGTGCTTTCATGCTTCCATCCTATATTTGTTACCCTTGAATTTTATACAATAACCTTCTATGCTTTCTAGGGCTCAAGCAAAGCGAAGGAAAACCAAAGGGTCTACCTCGGCCCCCACTGCCCAAGAACCGGAGCCTGCCAAGCCGGACTCTCCGGTTGCACATGCTGATCCTTCTACTACCTCAAAGGATGTGCCCGAAGACGCTCGTCGTTCTATCGAGCCGGCGGCCCATGAGATGGCCATTGAGAGCCCTCCGAGGACCAACTCTAAGCCGCCAAGCCCTTCAACGGCCATTGACGACTTGGATACTACGGACGTCATCATTACCGGCACCGGCTTTCAAACTCCTCAACCTCGTGTGTTGACAAAGCACACTAAGAAAACTGGAGCCTTTGACAAGTTGGATTTTGAGCTCCCCGTGCTACAGAAGTTGACTGCTGATGAACTACATGTCGGTTATCTGAACCGCCTATCCACAAGATGGAACATGGAGCTCAAGCTTGTTAATATGATGAAGAAAAAATATGAGGTACCCCTTCCTTTCCTTATATCCTTATATAGCCCCCAAGAGCTAGTTTAATATTTGATAATGGTAAACTGGGTCTTCCAATCCATGCTTGACACAAAAAACTTAGCCTATAGCCCCCAAGTATCGGATTAATATGTAAATATTGAGCCGGTATTCAGTTTTAAGTAGTTGATCAAATATAGCCCCCAAGTTCGAGTCAGTATAGAAATAATGGGCCGAATTTCCTTGTAAATTTGAACAAAGAGCCAAATGTAGCCCCCAAGTGCCGGCTCATCTTTGAAAAATATGAGCCGGAACTTCATGATAGATTTAGGAAAAAAAGATGCAACCCCCAAGTTCTGTCTGAGCTTGATGAAGATGAGCCAAAACTTCATGATAGATTTAGGAAACAAAGATGCAGCCCCCAAGTTCCGTCTTAGCTTGATGAAGATGAGCCAAGAATTACTTGTAGTCTTGGAAAACAAATAAACATTAGCCCCCCAAGTGTCAAGTATATTGCTTGCAATCTGCTTGAGACTTGCATTATACTTGTTAACTTAACCATCTGGCAATATGTTATCGTGGCGACTTACACCTTTTTTACTTATTATCTGTCACGGGAAGGTTTAAGAAATGCCCAGTCTGAACTGACCGGCTTAAAGAGCAATCTGGCCTCCCAGCAAGCCGCCAGGAGTGCAGCAGAGGAGAAATTCCGGCTCACCGCCGAAGAACTTGTAAAAGTTAAAGATGATTTTGCCGCCTTCTAGAAAACCGCTGAGATGGAGGAAACTACCCTGGCCCAACGTGTAGATGATGCTGACCAGCAGCTCATGGTTGTATCTGATGAACTGCATTCCTTGAAGCGCCATATTGCAAAGATGTCTGCTCCTATCTTTGGTAAGTACTAAAGACGTAGCCAATATCCTTGTGTGAAGAATTATACAGGCGGCTTATAACCAAAAAATCCATCTTATGCAGGTCAAAGGAGCCATCAACTCGCTACTGATAGCCTGTTGTCGCTAAAAGCCATCTACACACTATTAGAACAGTTGTACTACAGAACTCTCTACAAGATCAAAGCGATGCTTAATAAAGAAAGTATCCCCCAGTCTATGAAGGGAGTCATATAAGTGTTATCTACCTTGCCCAAGCAAATCCAGGAGCTCAAAAAATCAGCCGCCAGAAAGGGAGCCATTGCAGCAATAAGCCAGGCTTTGGCGTTTGCCCCATAGTTGACTCCTAAAGAGATGATGGATGGCTTCCCGTCAAAGTAGGATGACGACTCAGAATTAACCGAAGCCAACTATGCTTGTTGCATGAAATCCTCTAGGGTCCTTGCATTAGTGTTAGCGGAAGAGGTGAACTTGTCAACATATCAGGCGGCTTACAACGCCGAAAAAAACGAGTGCCTGGCCCGACTTTTGAGGCCAAGGATTTAACTCCTGCACGCCGTAAGCACCTCTTTGCCCCTGATATTGAACCATATCCCGAAGAACCGAACTTTGAAGCTTTAACCAACTGCAACTGGGACATGGAAAATCTCTTGATCAAGGAGGTCGAAGACCCGCTACAGGATGACTCGTTGTCCAGCTGATCAATCTTGACAAATCATGATATAACCTGGCTTCGTGCCCACCAAAATTTGGGGCGGTGTAAAAACTTTAAGTGCTTGCTTTTGAGCTCTGTGGAGAGCATTGTAATAAGCCTTTAGTAAAACTTTGTCTTGCCTGAACTGTGCCATCATGCACATAGGAAATCACGTGGCTTTAACGTATTGTGTCCGCCTTGTGCTTCAATTCATATCAGATGTCAAGGAGACTCTTCTTAGGAAAAACAACCAGTGAGACCTCTCAAAATATTTTCCATACTGTTAGGAGGGCGGCTTAGAATAGCACAACCCGGAGATGTTATATCTCTCCTGATTTGTTTTTTTTGAAATTTTTTGAACAACTCATGTGCCGGTTCTTCTGGGTGGACTCGCTAATTAAAACTCATAATCAGTACATGGTCTCTATCGAGATTGGCTGTCAATTTCTCCGAACGGCTCAGGGTCTCTAAGTGAGATTAAATGATAGGAAGTGTAACGTCCCAGAAAGAGACACAACAGGGCATGAGTACCCTGATAACTCATAAACTGCCTCTCACGTGACATAAATCCGTCGTTTTAACCTTAAACAGTTCAGGGTCTTCAAAAGATTAACTGTCTAAGAGTATGAACGGGCCACATAGCGGAGAGTCGGCAGTAGATGAGAGAGTTTATCCTTGCTTTCCGTAAGCCGGCCCTCACGTGACAAGAACCGCCGGTTTAACCTTAACCAGTACAAGGTCTCTAACGAGATTGGCCATCAATTTCTTTGAACCGGCTCGGGGTCTATAAGCAAGATTAACTGGCAAGAGTTCGGCAGGTCACATAGCGGAGAAGCATCAACTTACAGGCAGGTTTAACCCTGGTGGCTTAAGAGCCGATCAAGAGGGTATGTAAGCTAAACCCGATGGGTTGGAAGATCCCAAATGACCTTGTTGACGGAGTCAACTGCTTGGCTTAAGAGCCGATCGATAGGGTCTGATAAGCTAAACCCGGCGGGTTGGAAGCCCCCTAGACGACCTGGTTGACAGAGTCAACTGTTTGGCTTAAGAGCCGACCAATAGGGTCTGATAAGCTAAACCCGACGGGTTAGAAGCCCCCTAGATGGCCTTGTTGACACAATCAACTGTTTGGCTTAAGAGCCGACCAATAGGGTCTGATAAGCTAAAACCGGTGGGTTAGAAGCCCCCTATATGGCCTTGTTGACACAATCAACTGTTTGGCTTAAGAGCTGATCGATAGGGTTTGATAAGCTAAACCCGACGGGTTAGAAGCCCCCTAGACGGTCATGTTGACGGAGTCAACTATTTGTCTTAAGAGCCGACCAATAGGGTTTGATAAGCTAAACTCGGTGGGTTAGAAGCCCCCTAGATGGCATGTTGACGGAGTCCACTTTTTGGCTTAAAAGCCGATCAACAGGTTCTGATAAGCTAAACCCGGCGGGTTGGAAGCCCCCTAGTTGACCTTTTTGCACAAACTGAGATATGCGAAACGGTAGAGGCCCCATCTTGCAGGGATGCCAAATTAATTCATATATATATATATGATATGTACAATGATGGTGTAAATGTGAAGTCTCAATGACTCAGGTATAGTAAGGCCGCAGATGCGTTATGTTCCATGGCCGGTGGGTCTCCTGCCCAGAAGTGCTTGACTCGTCTCATATGTCAACGAGGTAATATGACCCGTTGTTGAGATTTCTGCTGACCATGAAAGGTCCTTCCCATGGAGGGGATAACTTGTGTGCATCTGTCTGATCTTGAATCAACCACAACACTAAGTCGCCTTCTTGAAACGCCCGAGTCTTGACTCCGCGGCTATGATAGCGACACAGGCCTTGCTGATAAATCGCCGATCGAGCCATCGCCACATCACGTTCTACTTCCAAGGCATCCAACGCCTCTTGACGTGCTGTTTCATTATCGGCCTCAACGTAAGCCGCCACCCGTGGCGAGTCATGACGGATATCACTTGGTAAGATGGCTTCTGCGCCATAAACCATGAAGAAAGGTGTATAACCTGTTGATCTGTTGGGAGTGGTTATGATGCTCCATAAGACGGACGTCAACTCCTCTACCCAACAACTCGGTGTGCGCTGCAAAGGAACCATAAGCTGGGGTTTGATACATCTCAAGATTTCCCGGTTAGCATGCTCTACCTGACCATTTGATTGTGAATGAGCAACCATAGAAACATCAAGTCGGATGTGCTCACTTTCACAGAACACTCGCATAGCCCCCGTGGATAAGTTCGTACCATTATCTGTGATGATACTGTGAGGGTAACCAAAGTGGTAGATTAGCTTTTTAACAAACTGAACTGCCGTAGCCGCGCCACACTTGCTGACCGACTCAGCTTCTACCCACTTGGTAAATTTGTCCACTGCCACCAGGAGGTGGGTCTTCTTGTCCTTGGATCTCTTGAAAGGCCTGACCATATCAAGCCCCCAGAATACAAACGGCCAAGTAATTAGAATCATGCGCAATTCCTGAGCCGGGACATGAGCATGCCGGCCGAACTTGTGACATCCATCTGACTTGCGAACCAAGTTCTCCTCATCTTTATGAGCCGTTAGCCAGAAGAAACCATGTCGAAAAGCCTTGGCCACCAGAGATTTTGAGCCGGCGTGATGACCAAAATCGCCAGCATGAATTTCATTCAAGATTTCCTTGCCCTCTTCAGGTGAAACACAATGTTGAAAGACGCCAGTGATGCTGCACTTATGTAACTCACCATTGATTATTGTCATAGACTTAGACTGCCTGGTGATCTGTCTGGCCAGATTTTCATCATCAGGTAACTCGCCGCGAGTCAAGTACGCCAAGTAAGGCACGGTCCAGTGAGGAATAGCATGTAGAGCTGCCACCAGCTGCCCCTCCGGGTCAGGTACGACCAAGTCTTCATCTGAAGATAACTTAACTGACGGGTGATGTAATACATCTAAGAAAACGTTAGGCGGTACCAGCTTACGTTGAGAACCCAGCCTTCACAGGGCGT
Organism: Hordeum marinum; assembly: GCA_022496015.1. Taxonomy (NCBI): domain Eukaryota; kingdom Viridiplantae; phylum Streptophyta; class Magnoliopsida; order Poales; family Poaceae; genus Hordeum; species Hordeum marinum. The sequence goes on from CM039673.1 coordinate 62,755,880, forward strand.
CAGCCGCCTCGTTCCTGCGATGATCAATATGATCCACCTGATAACCCTTGAAATGACCAGTGATGCCATCCACCGCCTGGCGATAAGCCGCCATCCGCGAGTCCTTGGAGTCCCAGGTGCCTGACACTTGCTGGGCTACTAGGTCTGAGTCGCCAAGACATCTAACCCGGCTCAGGTTCATCTCCTTAGCCACCCGGAGGCCATGAAGCAGAGCTTCGTACTTAGCTACATTATTAGTACAAGGAAACATCAACCTTAACACGTAACAGAATTTGTCACCTTTGGGGGAAGTTAAGACAACACCTGCCCCTGATCCTTCCAGTTGCCTGGATCCATCAAAGTGGATTGTCCAATACGTGTTATTCGACTTTTCCTCGGGCGCCTGACACTCCGTCCAGTCATTTATGAAATCCACTAATGCTTAAGACTTGACTGCAATGTGAGGCACGCATTTTAGATTAAGAGGTCCAAGATCCAATGCCCACTTGGCAATCCTGCCGGTGGCCTCTCTATTTTGAATTATGTCTCCCAAAAGGGCAGAGCTAACCACTATGATCTGGTGCCCTAGGAAGTAATGCTTCAGCTTACAATTGGCCATGAACACCCCATATACCAGCTTCTGCCAATGTGGATACCTCTGCTTGGACTCTGTCAAGACTTCACTATAATAAACCGGCCTTCGAACCGGATATTCCTTCCCTGCCTCCTTACGCTGAACAACGATCGCGGCGCTGACTGCCCTGTTATATTAGCCACCACATATACGAGCAAAGGTTCCTTCTCAGCCGGAGCCACTAAGACTGGTGGCTGTGTGAGCTGCCTCTTGAGGGCCTCAAATGCTTCACCCGCCGCCGCACTCCAGACAAAGTTGTCTGTCTTCTTCATCATCTGGTACAAAGGGATGGCCTTCTCACCAACGTGGCTTATGAACCGCCTTAACGCAACGATCCATCCCGCCAGGCACTGAACATCATTGATTCATGCTGGCTCATACAGGGAAGTGATAGCCTTGATCTTATCTGTATTAGCCTCAATGCCACGCTCAGAGACTAGAAATCCCAAGAGCTTTCCTGCAGGAACACCGAAAACACACTTAGCCGGGTTAAGCATCATCTTGTAGACCCATAAGTTGTCAAAAGTCTCCTTCAGGTCATCAAGCAGAGTCTCCTTCTTTCTGGACTTAATCACAATTTCATCCACGTATGCATGAACGTTGCGCCCAATTTGGCTGTGAAGACAATTTTGCACACAACGCTGGTAAGTCGCCTGGGCACTCTTGAGCCCGAAAGGCATGGACACATCATAGAAGGCACCAAAAGGCGTGATGAAAGCCATCTTATCTTGGTCCTTGACTACCATCTTGATCGAATGATAGCCAGAATAAGCATCCAGGAAACATAAACTCTCACAAGCCGTCATTGCATCGATGATATGGTCAATGCGTGGGAGAGCAAACGGGTCAGCCGGACAGGCTTTGTTAAGATCCATGTAATCCACACACATCAGCCATGTGCCATTCTTCTTAAGCACTAGCATCGGCTTAGCAAGCCACTCTGGGTGAAATACATCAACAATGAAACCCGTCGCTAGGAGCCGGGCCACCTCTTTTCCAATGGCCTTGCGCCTCTCTTCATTGAACCGTCGTAGAAACTGTTTGGCAGGCTTAAACTTAGGATCCACATTAAGGTGGCGCTCAGCGAACTCTCCCGGTACACCCAGCGTGTTAGAACGCTTCCATGCAAAGATGTCCCGATTCTCACAGATGAATTCGATGAGCGCGCTTTCCTATTTGGGATCCATATTGGCCCCAATAGTAAACTGTTGTGATGAGTCGCCCGGAGTAAAATCCACCAGCTTGGTGTCATCCGCCGAAAACTTGAGGGGCGGCTCAGATTCTCTGGTGGGCTTTTTGAGTGGAGTCATGTCCTCCGGGGTCAACATTTTCCTTATAGAACTTGAGCTCTGCTTCCGTGCAACTTGACTCTGCATAAGCCGCGTCTCCTTCCTCACACTCAATAGCCATCTCCCGATCACCATGCACCGTAATCGTTCCTTTTAGACCTGGCATCTTGAGCTGCAAGTAAACATAGCAAGGCCTAGCCATGAACTTGGCGTAAGCCGGACGTCCAAACAGGGCATGGTACGGACTTTTGATCTTCACCACCTCAAAACACAAAGTCTCGACCCTGTAATTGCATTCATCACCGAAGGCGACTTCCAGAGAGATCTTCCTCACTGGATAAGCTGACTTGCCAGACACCACACCGTGAAAGACTGTCGAGGAAGGCCTAAGATCCTTATCAAGCAACTTGATCCGGCGGAAAGTATCATAGTACAGGATGTTAATGATACTGCCACCATCCATAAGTACCTTAGTAAACACATATCCTCCCACTTGGGGGGCAACTACCAAAGCCAGCCGGCCCGGGTCGTCAACGCGTGGCGGGTGATCCTCCCTGCTCCAAGTTATGTCATACTCCGACCACTTCAAGTATTGTGGGAGAACCGACATGGTCACATTAACCGCCCGCTTGCGCAACTTCTGATCTCGCCTGTTAAGACTGGTTGTAAAGACATGATACTGACCCGAGCTGAGCTGCTTTGGATTACTCTGATACCCCGATTGGTTATTCTGCTGCTGACTATTGCTACCAGACTGTTGATGATGCCCACCTTGGTTGCCCTGGCCCTGATAGCTGGATCCTGAACCGCCAGACCAAAGTCTGGCTCCAGACCCGCCTGGTCCTAAGCCACCTGGTGGGCCACCACCATCGTTGTTATGATGCCGCAAGCTGTAGTCCCGAAATTTTTGCATAATGTGGCAATTCCACCACGTGTGACCCGCCACCCTATCGGGTCGGCTGTGCTTTGGACAAGGTTTATTGAGCATGTCCTCTAAATTAAAAGGAGTTTCACCGTTATTAAAGGGCTGTCTCAAGTTCCTGTTGCCCTTAGCATGATTGTTCCCGGCGCTGGCGTTGGCCACCAATTCTGACCCGCCATCTGGGTTCTTCCTCTTGCTCTGGTTGCCATTGCCTGCTAGACCCTTGCCGTTGCTACTCTTGTTGCTCTAAATGGACTTCTCCTCGTCAGAGCCTGGATCTTTTGTACTGTCAGAGTCGGCGTACTTCATGAGAACCGCCATGAGCTCCCCATGTCTTGACATAGGCGCTTGAGCTGGCCGAGCTTCTGCTTTAGAGGCGTAAAGTGACAATTCTTCTCCAGAATCAAAACTGCTTGAGCCGCCGTAATATGTTCAGACGAGTGGATGACGGTTGAGACCCATCGGACCCAATGATGAGCCGACTCATTCTCCTGCTGCATGCAATGCTCCAAATCCACAATCGTCATGGGTTGCTTGCACGTCCCTTGGAAGTTTTTGATGAATTTCACTTTTAACTCGGCCCAGGAATTAATGGTGTTGGGTGGCAAGCCCTTCAACCACGTGCGAGCTGGCCCATCCAGCATCATAATAAAATACTTGTCACATATTGCGTCGTTGACGTCTAACATCTCCATCGTCGGCTCATAGCTCTCAATCCATGCCTTTGGAGGCAGGTCCGTGGTGTAATTTGGGACCTTGCGAGGGCCCTTGAAAATCTTTTGGTAGACGCTTGTTCCGCAAAGCCCGCACTAGGCACGGCAATCCCACGGCCCTGGTGGTTACCCCTGCTCCTACCGAGATGGAAGGTGTCAGTTCTTGACGAGCCGCCACCACCGCCAAAGTCGCCGCCTCGCGTTGTGCCCTTGCCCGGTCCACCAGCGCCTGAGCATCCAGAACAGCCTGAAAGTCTCGTGGCGGGTCCTGGTGTCGTGTTGGGGAACGTTGCATGGGAAAAACAAAAAAATTCCTACGCACACGCAAGATCTATCCATGGTGATGAGCATCTACAAGAGGGAGAGTGGATCTACATACCCTTGTAGATTGCTAAGAGGGAGGCGTTAAGAAACGCGGTTGGTGTAGTCGAACGTCTTTGCGATCCAAATCGCCGAGCATCCCGCGATCTCATCACGATCTGTCCCGCGATCCAATCACGATCCGTACCACGAACTCATCATGATCCGTCCCGCGATCTCATCATGATCCGTCTCGCGATCTTGATCACGGTCCTTCCGATCTAGCGCCGAACGGACGGCACCTCCGCGTTCAGCACACGTACATCTTGATGACGATCTCCGCCTTCTTGATCCGGCAAGAGGGAGCGGAGAGGTAGATGAGTTCTCCAGCAGCGCGACAGCGTTGCGGCGATGGTGGTGGAGCTATTCCAGTAGGGCTTTGCCTAAGCACCGCTAAAAACCGATCTAGAGGAGAAACTACGATCTAGAGGAGAGGTAACACGTGTCTATTAGGGTTAACTTTTTCCTCTAAATCCTCTAGTATATATAGGAGGGAGGGAGAGGAGGAGGTGTTGGAAATATGCCCTAGAGGCAATAAATAAAGTGTTTATTATTATATTTCCTTGTTCATGAGAATCGTTTATTATCCATGCTATAATTGTATTGATTGGAAACACATTACATGTGTGGGTAAATAGACAACACTTTGTCCCTAGTATGCCTCTAGTGAACTAGCTCGTTAATCAAAGATGGTCAAGGTTTCCCAGCCATTGACATGTGATGTCATTTGATAACGAGATCGCATCATTAGGAGAATGATGTGATGGAGAAGACCCAAACTACAAACGTAGCATATGATCATGTCAGTCTATAGCTACTGTTTTCTGCATGTCAAGTATATGTTCCTATGACCATGAGATCATGTAACTCACGGACACCGGAGGAGTGCCTTGTGTGTATCAAACGTTGCAATGTAACTGGGTGAATATAAAGGTGCTCTATAGTTATCTCTGAGAGTGTCTCTTGAGTTGGCATGGATCAAGACTGGGATTTGTTACTCCGTGTGACGGAGAGGTATCTCAGGGCCCACTCAGTAATACAACATCACAATAAGCCTTGCAAGCAATGTGACTAAATGTTAGTCACAAGATCTTGTATTGTGGAACGAGTAAAGAGACTTACCGGTAACGATGTTGAACTAGGTATGGAGATACCGACGATCGAATCTCGGGCAAGTAACCCGTAGGGTTTGCACACTTAAGGTTTGGTGACGTTTCGGTAGTATAGAGTTATGTATGGTGGTGACCGAAGGTTGTTCGGAGTCCCGGATGAGATGCCGGAGGTAAAGATTGATATATAGGAAGTCCCTTTTTGGTCTCTGGAAAAGTTTCGGGCTAATCGGTAATGTATCGGGAGACCACGGGGAGGGGTATTTCGACCCAAGAGGCTTCATGGGCTGTGGGAGAGTAAATACCCACACAAGGCCCATGCGGCTGGGAGAAAAAGCCCAAAGGTAAAAAGGTGGAAAAAGGCCAAAAAGGGAGGAATCCTAGTCCTACTAGGATTGGAGGAGGAGTCCTCCTCTCCTCCCCACTTCGGCCGAACCAAAGGAGGCTTGGCCCTTGCGCAAAGCCTCTCCTCCCTCCTTCCTATATATACTAGAGGATTTTAGGGTTTTGGCACAGATTTTTCAGCCACGTCCTACCCATTCCTCCAATGCATAGTTGTTGGAAATATGCCCTAGAGGCAATAATAAATTAGTTATTATCATATTTCCTTGTTCATGATAATCGTTTATTATCCATGCTATAATTGTATTGATCGGAGACTTAAATGCATGTGTGGATACATAGACAAAACCATGTCCCTAGTATGCCTCTAATGGACTAGCTCGTTGATCAAAGGATGGTTAAGGTTTCCTAGCCATGGACATGAGATGTCATTTGATAACGGGATCACATCATTAGGACAATGATGTGATGGATAAGACCCAAACTACAAACATAGCATATGATCGTGTCAGTTTATTGCTACTGTTTTATGCATGTCAAGTATATGTTCCTATGACCATGAGATCATGCAACTCACGGATATCGGAGGAGTGCCTTGTGTGTATCAAACGTCGCAACGTAACTGGGTGACTATAAAGGTGCTCTACAGGTATCTCCGATGGTGTCTGTTGAGTTGGCATGGATCGAGATTGGGATTTGTTACTCCGTGTGACGGAGAGGTATCTCAGGGCCCACTCGGTAATACAACATCACAATGAGCCTTGCAAGCAATGTGACTAATTGTTAGTTGTGGGATCTTGTATTATGGAATGAGTAAAGAGACTTGCCAGTAACGAGGTTGAACTAGGTATGGAGATACCGACGATCGAATCTCGGGCAAGTAACATACCGAAGAACAAAGGGAACGTTATACGGGATTAACTGAATCCTTGACATAGAGGTTCGACCGATAAAGATCTTCGTAGAATATGTAGGAACCAATGTGGACGTCCAGGTCCCGCCATTGGTTATTGACTATAGAGGTGTCTCGGTCATGTCTACATAGTTCTCGAACCCGCAGGGTCTGCACACTTAAGGTTCGGTGACGTTTCGGTAGTGTAGAGTTATGTATGGTGGTGACTGAAGGTTGTTCGGAGTCCCGGATGAGATCCCGGACATCACGAGGAGCTCCGGAATGGTCCGGAGGTAAAGATTAATATATAGGAAGTCCCAGTTTGGTTTCTGGAAAAGTTTCGGGCTCATCGGTAGTGTACCGGGAGTATCGGTAGTGTACCGGGAGTGCCGATGTGTACCGGGGGACCTCTGGGAGGGGTATTTCGACCCCAAGAGGTCCATGGGCTGTGGGAGAATAATAACCAGCCCTTAGTGGGCTGGGAAAACAGCCACAAAGGCCCATGGCGCAGGAGAGAAAGTCCTAAAGCAAAAAGTGGAAAATCAGCCAATAGGAGGCAATCCTACTCCAACTAGGATTGGAGGTGAAGTAGGATTGCTCCCACCTCCTATTTCGGCCGACCCAAAGGCCTTGTCTCCCTCTCCTCTCCTCTCCTCCTATATATACTAGTGTATTGGGTGGTTTTTGGACAGAATTTCCGGCCACGTGCTACCCGTTCCACCGGTGCATAGTTTCTCCTCTAGATCGGTTTTCTGCAGCGCTTAGGCGAAGCCCTGCCAGAATTGCTCCACCACCATCACCGGAGCGCCGTCATGCTGCCGGTGAACTCTCTCTCCTCTCCACCTCCTCTTTCTGGATCAAGACGGTGGAGATTGTCATCAAGCTGCACGTGTGCTGAACGCGGAGGTGTCGTCCGTTCGGCGCTAGATCGGAAGGACCGTGATCGAGATCACGAGACGGGTCGTGATGAGATCGCGGAACGGATCGTGATGAGTTCGCGAGACAGATCGTGATCAAGATCGTGAGACGGATTGTGATGAGATCGCGGGACGGATCGTGATGAGTTCACGGGACGGATCGTGATTGGATCGCGGGACGGATCGTGATGAGATCGCGAGACGCTTAGCGATTTGGATCGCAAAGATGTTCGACTACACCAACCGCGTTTCTTAACGCTTCCCGCTTAGCGATCTACAAGGGTATGTAGATCCACTCTCCCTCTCGTAGATGCTCATCACCATGGATAGGTTTGCGTGTGCGTAGGAAAATTTTGTTTCCCATGCGACGTTCCCCAACAATAGTTTCTCCTCTAGATCGGATTTCTGCAGTGCTTAGGCAAAGCCCTGCCGGAATAGCTCCACCACCATCGCCGGAGCGCCGTCACGCTGCCGGAGAACTCTTCTTCCTCTCCGCTCCCTCATGCTGGATCAAGACGGTGGAGATCGTCATCAAGCTGCACGTGTGCTGAACGCGGAGGTGCCTTCTGTTCGATGCTAGATCGGTAGGACCGTGATCAAGTTTGTGGGACGGATCGTGATCAAGTTCGCGGGACGGATCATGACTGGATCACGGGATGGATCGTGATTGGATCACGGGACGCTCAGCGATTTGGATCGCGAAGATGTTCGACTACACCAACCGCGTTTCTTAACGCTTCCCGCTTAGCGATCTACAAGGGTATGTAGATCCACTCTCCCTCTCGTAGATGCTCATCACCATGGATAGGCCTTGCGTCAATGTAGGAATTTTTTTGTTTCCCATGCAACGTTCCCCAACAGTGGCATCATGAGCTAGGTCTATGTGTAGATGAGATCTCGAGTAGAACACAAAGAGTTTGTGGGCGTTGATGCTTAGATTGCTTCCTCCCTTGGTCGTGTTTTGGTTCAGCAGTATTGTGAGATGAAGCGGCTCGGACCAACATTACTCGTACGCTTACGAGAGACCGGTTCCCTCAAATGCAACTTGTTGCATAGATGGCTTGCGGGTGCCAGTTTCTCTCACTTTAGTTGGATCGGATTCGATAAAGGCGGTCCTTGAGAAGGTTGAAAAGAAACTAGTGTATCACCGTTGTGGTTTTTGCATAGATGAGAATTGTTCTTGCTAGATACCCGTAGCAGCCACGTAAAACATGCAACAACAATTAGAGGACGTCTAACTTGTTTTTGCAGGGTATGTTGTGATGTGATATGGCCAATTACATGATGTGATATATGTGATGTATGAGATGATCATGTGATGTATAGATTATCACGACTTGCATGTCGATGAGTACGGCAACCGGCAGGAGCCATAGGTTGTCTTTAATTTTTGTATGACCTGCGTGTCAATCATTAAGCGCTATGTAATGCTTTACTTTATCTCTAAATGGTAGCAATAGTAGTAGAAGCATGTTGGGCATGACAACCCCGGTGGCGACACGTTGATGGAGATCAAGATGATGGAGATCATGGTGTCGTGCCGGTGATGATGGAGATCATGTCGGTGCTTTAAAGATGGAGATCAAAAGCACAAGGTCATGGCCATATCATGTCACTTATGATTTCCATGTGATGTTAATCCTTTTTTGCACCTTGTTTTGCTTAGGACGGCGGTAGCATTATAAGGTGATCCCTCACTTAAATTTCAAGATGAATTGTGTTCTCCCCGAGTGTGCACCGTTGCAAAAGTTCGTCGTGTTGAGGCACCACGTGATGATCGGGTGTGATAGACTGTACGTTCATATGCAACGGGTGCAAGCCAGTGTTGCACATGAAGAACACTCGGGTTAAACTTGACAAGCCTAGCATGTACAGACATGATCTCGGAACACAAGAGATCAAAAGGTCGAACATGAGTCATATAGTAGATATGATCAACATGAAGATGTTCACCATTGAAACCACCTCAACTCACGTGATGATCGGACTTGAGTTGGTGAATTTGGATCATGTGACACTCAGATGACCTGAGGGATGTCAATTTGAGTGGGAGCTTTAGTATTTGATTAACTAAACTCATTATCTTGAACAATAGTCTAAGCAACCTTTGCATATTTATGTTGTAGATCAATGGCTCGCGAAGTAGCACCCCTGAATTTTAATGCGTTCCTAGAGAAAGCTAAGTTGAAAGATGATGGAAGTAACTTTGTTGACTGGGCCCGTAATCTGAGGATTATCCTCACGGCTTCCTAGAAATCATATGTCCTTGATGCACCACTTGGTGACCAACCAGAAGACATGACCTCCGAAGACGTTAAGAACGCTTGGGAGGCACGTTCTGGAGATTACTCAATAGTTCAGTGTGCAATATTGTATGGCTTACAACCGGGACTTCAAAGATATTTTGAACATCATGGAGCATATGAGATGTTCCGGGAGTTGAAGTTTATCTTTTGGAAGAATGCCCGGATCGAGAGGTGTGAGACCTCCGACAAGTTCTATGCGTGCAAGATGCAGGAGAACGGCTCTATCAGTGAACATATACTCAGAATGTCTGGGTATGCGACTCGTCTAGCGGAATTGGGAATGGCCCTTCCGCCAGAGGCGATCACTGACAGAGTTCTTCAATCACTGCCACCTAGTTAAAAGAGCTTTGTGATGAACTATAACATGCACGGGATGAACAAGTCAGTCGCCGAGCTATTTGTGATGCTGAAAGTCGCTGAGTCTGAAATCCGGAAAGAACATCAAGTGTTGATGGTCAATAAAACCACTAGTTTCAAGAAGAATGGCAAGGGCAAGGGCAAGAAGGGTAAAACCAAGAAGGATGGCAAAGCAGTTGCTACTCCTATAAAGAAGCCCAAGGATGGACCTAAGCCAGAAACTGAGTGCTTTCATTGCAAGGGAACTGGTCACTGGAAGCGGAACTGCCCCAAGTACCTGGCTGACAAGAAGGCGGCTAACGACAAACAAGGTATATATGATATACATGTTATTGATGTGTACCTTACTAGCTCTCATTGTAGTGCCTGGGTATTTGATACCGGTTCGGTTGCTCACATTTTCAACTCAAAGCAGGACCTACGAAATAGACGAAGGCTGGCAAAGGACAAAGTGATGATGTGCGTGGGAAATGGTTCCAAGGTTGATGTGATCGCCGTCGGCACACTCTCTCTTCAATTACCATCGGGATTAGTGATGAACCTAAATAATTCTTATTTAGTGCATGTGTTAAGCATGAACATTATAGCTGGATCTTGTTTATTGCGAGATGGTTACTCATTTAAATAAGAGAATAAAGGTTGTTCTATTTATATGAGTAATATCTTTTATGGTCATGCACCCAATGTGAGGGGTTTATTCATATTGAATCTTGATAGCGATGACACACATGTTCATAACATTGATGCCAAAAGATTTAGAGTTGATAATGATAGTACACCTTTCTTGTGGCACTGCCGTTTAGGTCATATTGGTGTAAAACGCATGAGGAAGCTCCATGCTAATGGACTTTTGGAGTCACTTGATTTTGAATCACTTGACACATGTGAACAATGCCTCATGGGCAAGATGACTAAAACGCCATTCTCTGGAACAATGGAATGAGCAAGTGACTTATTGGAAATCATACATACTGAATAGTGCAGTCCGATGAATGTTATAGCACGTGGTGGATATCGTTATTTTCTCACCTTCACTGATGACTTAAGTAGATATGGGTATATTTACTAAATGAAACACAAGTCTGAAACGTTTGAAAAGTTCAAGCAATTTCAGAGTGAAGTTGAGAATCATCATAACAAGAAGATTAAATTCGTGCGATCTGATCGAGGAGGTGAATATCTGAGTTATGAGTTTGGCAGTCACTTAAGACAATGAGGAATTGTTTCACAGTTGACACCGCCCAGAACACCACAACGTAATGGTGTGTCCAAACGTCGTAATCGTACCTTATTAGATATGGTGCGATCTATGATGTCTCTTGCTGATTTGCCACTATCGTTTTGGGGTTGGGGTTATGCATTAGAGACAGCTGCATTCACTTTAAATAGGGCACCATCAAAATCCGTTGAGACGACGCCATATGAACTATGGTTTGGCAAGAGGCCAAAGTTGTCATTTCTTAAAGTTTGGGGATGTGATGCTTATGTCAAAAGCTTCAGCCTGAAAAGTTGGAACCCAAAGCGGAGAAATGCATCTTCATAGGATACCCGAAAGAGATAGTCGGGTATACCTTCTATCTCAGATCCTAAGGCAAAGTGTTTGTCGCTAAGAACGGAACATTTCTTGAGAAAGAGTTTCTCTCGAAAGAATTGAGTGGGAGGAAAATAGAGCTTGATGAGGTTATTGAACCTTTACTTCAAACAGAAAGTAGCACAACTCAGAAAGATGTTTCTGTGGAACCTACGACGGTAGAAGAGGAAGTTAATGATGATGATCATGAAGCTTCGGATTAAGCTACTATTGAACCTCGTAGGTCGACAAGGGCGCATACTACTCCTGAGTGGTACGGCAACCCTATCTTGGAGGTCATGTTGTTAGACAACATTGCACCTACGAGCTATGGAGGAGCAGTGATGGGCCCGGATTCCGAGAAATGGTTAGAGGCCATGAAATCCAAGATGGGATCCATGTATGAAAACAAAGTATGGACTTTGGAAGTATTACCTGAAGGGTGAAAGGTCATTCAGAACAAATGGATCTTTAAGAAGAACACAGACACGGACGGTAATGTCACCGTCTATAAAGCTCGACTTGTGGCAAAGGGTTTTTCACAAGTTCAAGGAGTTGACTACGATGAGACCTTCTCACCCGAGCGATGCTTAAGTCTGTCAGAATCATGTTGGCAATAGCTGCTTATTTCGATTATGAAATTTGGCAGATGGATGTCAAAACAGCGTTCCTCAATGGTTTCCTTGAGGAAGAGTTGTATATGACGCAACCAGAAGGTTTTGTCGATCCAAAGAATGCTGACAAAGTTTGAAAACTCCAGCGATCCATTTATGGGCTGGTGCAAGCATCTCAGAGTTGGAATACGTGGTTTGATGAGGTGATCAAAGCGTTTCAGTTTATACAAGTTTATGGAGAAGCTTGTATTTACAAGAAAGTGAGTGGGATCTCTATAGCGTTTCTAGTATTATATGTGGATGACATATTGCTAATTGGAAACAATATAGAAATGCTGGAAAGCGTGAAGGAATATTTGAACAAGAGTTTTTCAATGAAGGACCTAGGAGAAGCTACTTTCATATTAGGCATTAAGATCTATAGAGATAGATCGAGACGCTTAATAGCACTTTCACAGAGCACATACCTTGATAAAGTTTTGAAGAAGTTCAAAATGGATCAGTCCAAGAAGGGGTTCTTGCCTATGTTACAAGGTGTGAAGTTGAGTAAGACTCAATGCCCAGTAACTGCAGAAGATAGAGAAAAGATGAGTGTCATCCCCTATGCTTCAGCCATAGGCTCTATCATGTATGCATTGTTGTGCACAAGACCGGGTGTCAGCCTTGCCATAAGTATGGCCGGAAGGTTTCAAAGTGATCCTGGAATGGAGCACTGGGCAGTGGTCAAGAATATCCTTAAGTACCTGAACAGGACTAAGGAAATGTTTCCCATTTATGGAGGTGATGAAGAGCTCGTCGTAAAGGGTTACGTTGATGCAAACTTTGACACTGATCCGGATGACTCGAAGTCACAAACTGGATACGTATTTATTCTCAATGGGGGAGCGGTAAGCTGGTGCAGTTCCAAGCAAAGCATGGTAGCCGATTCTATATGCGAAGCGGAGTACATCGCAGCCTCGGAGGCGGCGAAGGAAGGTGTCTGGATGAAGCAGTTCATGACAGATCTTGGAGAAGTGCCTAGTGCACTGAATCCAATGAACCTGTTCTGTGATAACACTGGTGCCATTGCTCTGGCCAAGGAACCAAGGTTTCACAAGAGGACCAAACACATAAACCGACGCTTCAACTCCATCCGTGATTACATCGAGGAGAAGGACATAAATATTTGCAAAGTGCACACGGATTTGAATGTTGCAGACCCGTTGACTAAACCTCTTCCAAGGGCTAAACATGATCAACACCAGAACTACATGGGTGTCCGATTCAATACAATGTAAATCACAAAGTGATGTGAACTAGATTATTGACTTTAGTGCAAGTGGGAGACTGTTGGAAATATGCCCTAGAGGCAATAAATAAAGTGTTTATTATTATATTTCCTTGTTCATGATAATCGTTTATTATCCATGCTATAATTGTATTGATTGGAAACACATTACATGTGTGGGTAAATAGACAACACTTTGTCCCTAGTATGCCTATAGTGAACTAGCTCGTTAATCAAAGATGGTCAAGGTTTCCTAACCATTGACATGTGATGTCATTTGATAATGGGATCACATCATTAGGAGAATGATATGATGGACAAGACCCAAACTACAAACGTAGCATATGATCGTGTCAGTTTATTGCTACCGTTTTCTGCATGTCAAGTATATGTTCCTATGACCATGAAATCATGTAACTCACGGACACCGTAGGAGTGCCTTGTGTGTATCAAACGTCGCAACGTAACTGGGTGACTATAAAGGTGCTCTACAGGTATCTCTGAGGGTGTTTGTTGAGTTGGCATGGATCAATACTGGGATTTGTTACTCCGTGTGACGGAGAGGTATCTCAGGTCCCACTCAGTAATACAACATCACAATAAGCCTTGCAAGAAATGTGAATAAATGTTAGTCACGAGATCTTGTATTACAGAACGAGTAAAGAGACTTGCCGGTAACGAGGTTGAACTAGGTATGGAGATACCGACGATCGAATCGCGGGCAAGTAACATACCGAATAACAAAGCGAACATCATACGGGATTAACTGAATCCTTGACATATAGGTTCGACCGATAAAGATCTACGTAGAATATGTAGGAACCAATATGGGCATCCAGGTCCCGCTATTGGTTATTGACCGTAGAGGTGTCTCCGTAATGTCTACATAGTTCTCGAACCCGCAGGGTCTGCAGACTTAAGGTTTGGTGACATTTCGGTAGTACAGAGTTATGTATGGTGGTGACTAAAGGTTGTTCGGAGTCCCGGATGAGATCTCGGACATCATGAGGAGTTCCGGGATGGTTGGGAGGTAAAGATTGATATATAGGAAGTCCCATTGTGGTCGCCGGAAAAGTTTCGGGCTAATAGGTAATGTACAGGGTGTGCCGGTAGTGTACCGGGAGGGGTATTTCAACCCAAGAGGCTTCATGGGCTGTGGGAAAGTAAATACCCACACAAGGCCCATGCAGCTGGGAGAAAAAGCCAAAAGGGAAATAGGTGAAAAAAGGCCAAAAAGGGAGGAATCCTAGTCCTACTAGGATTGGAGGAGGAGTCCTCCTCTCCTCCCCACTTCGGCCGAACCAAAGGAGGCTTGGCCCTTGCGCCAAGCCTCTCCTCCCTCCCTCCTATATATACTAGAGGATTTTAGGGTTTTGGCACAGATTTTTCAGCCATGTGCTACTCGTTCCTCCAGTGCATAGTTTCTCCTCTAGATCGGATTTCTGCAGTGCTTAGGCGAAGCCCTGCCGGAATAGCTCCACCACCATCCCCGGAGCGCCATCACGCTGCCGGAGAACTCTTATTCCTCTCTACGCCCTCTTGCTGGATCAAGCCGGTGGAGATCGTCATCAAGCTGCACGTGTGCTGAACGCGGAGGTGCCGTCCGTTCGGCACTAGATCGGAAGGACCGTGATCAAGTTCGCGGGACGGATCATGATCAAGTTCGCGGGACGGATCGTGATCAAGTTCGCGGGACGGATCATGAGTAGATCACGGGACGGATCTTGATTGGATCGCGGGATGCTCGGTGATTTGGATCGCGAAGATGTTCAACTACACCAACCGCTTTTCTTAATGCTTCCCGCTTAGCGATCTACAAGGGTATGTAGATCCACTCTCCCTCTCATAGATGCTCATCACCATGGATAGGTATTGCGTGAACGTAGGAAATTTTTTATTTCCCATGCGACGTTCCCCAACAGGAGGAAGCCTCAAACCCTCAAGGTTTGGTTGAAATTGGAGGTGGAGGAGTCCTACTCCAATCCTATTAGGAGTAGGATTCCTCCTTTCCACTTGGAAACTCTTTCCACCTCTCCACCTTTGGATTTTTTCCTTCTCAAACCACTCCAGCCGCATGGGCCCTTAGAGGAGGCTTCGGCCATCACACCAGGGGCTGGTTTACCTCCTCCCAAAGCCCATGTAGCCTCTTGGGTCGAAATACCTCTCCCGATGGTCCCCCGGTACACTACCGGCACTCCCGGTACACTATCGATGAGCCTAAAACTTTTCCGGCGACCAAAACAGGACTTCCTATATATCAATCTTCACCTCCAGACCATTCCGGAGCTCCTCATGACGTTTGGGATCTGATCCAGGACTCCGAACAACGTTCAGTCACGACCATATATAACTCTATACTACCGAAACATCACTGAACCTTAAGTGTGCACACCCTTCGGGTTCGAGAAGAATGTAGACATGACCGAGACACCTCTACGGTCAATAACCAATAGCGGGACTTGGATGCCCATGTTGGTTCCTACATATTCTACGAAGATCTTTATCGGTCGAACCTCTATGTCAAGTATTCAGTTAATCCCGTATGATGTTCCCTTTGTTCTTCGTATGTTACTTACCCGAGATTCGATCGTCGGTATCTCCATACCTAGTTCAACCTTGTTATCGGAAAGTCTCTTTACTCGTTCCGTAATACAAGATCCCGTGACTAACACTTAGTCACATTGGTTGCAAGGCTTATTGTGACGTTGTATTACCGAGTGGGCCCTGAGATACCTCTCCGTCACACGGCGTAACAAATCCTAGTCTTGATCCATGCCAACCCAACAAACACCCTCGGAGATACCTGTAGAGCACCTTTATAGTCACCTAGTTACGTTGCGATGTTTGATACACACAAGGTACTCCTCTGCTGTCGGTGAGTTGCATGATCTCATGGTCATAGGAACAAATACTTGACATGCAGAAAACCGTAGCATTAAACTGACACGATCATATGCTACGTTTGTAGTTTGGGTCTTGTCCATCACATCATTCTCCTAATGACGTGATCCTGTTATCAAATAACATCTCATGTCCATGACTAGGAAACCATAGCCATCTTTGATCAACGAGCTAGTCTATTAGAGGCATACTAGGACATGGTGTTGTCTATGTATCCACACATGTATCTGAGTTTCCGATCAACACAATTATAGCATGGATAATAAACGATTATCATGAACAATGAAATATGATAATAACCAATTTATTATTGCCTCTAGGGCATATTTCCAACATGTCGATCACTGCTAGAAACCGCCGGCGACTCATAATGCCGGCTGAAGCTACGACCGGGGATGAGGGTTGAGTGCACACGACTCCGGCTGTAGGTGTACTTCTCCTACTGGGCCATCGCCGTCTGTAGGTATCCAATAGCGTTTCGCACCTCTTCTATGAAGGGCTCCTCGTCCGGGATAGGAATCATACCGAGATGGGTTGCCGCCACCACCATGTTCTCTGTTGGGTTTGAATAGTGACCTGCCGGCGTTCGGAAAGTCATTGGTGAGGGCTGGTTCCATTAGGGCGGGTTAGGGTGCTGCTGTCGAGCCGCCAGCCGTCTCTCTAGTGCTTCCGTGGTCCGTCCCATCCCCGGCGTGTTAAATAGATTCCTGGCCTCGAACTATTCCGGCAAGCGGGACTGATGCCTCATCCGCTGAACCGCCACTGCAGATTGTTGCTCCAGCTCAAGGCGGAAAATGTTCTCCCTAAGGCGCTCTGCCTTTGCATCCATCTAAGCCTTCAGCATGCTGATCCCTTGTTGGACTTCAGTCGTCTGGTCCTTTAGCCTTGCGATCTCGGTGTTCTGGGTGGCTTGATTCTCTACTGTGACCTCAGTTGCCATCAGGGCTGTGAGCTCATTCATCAGATCCAGGAGAACTTGAGCCGACGGCAGGTCAGCCCCCTACCCGGCTGCCCTAGTGGTTGTACTGCTCGTGCCTGGTGCTGAACTCACTATGAAGACGGCTGCATGCATCGGCGGCCCATGGTCCTCCGACTCATGATACTCCGACTCGGGGTAAAGCTCGTCGTAGCCCCCGAGCCTGCCATCGTGAAGCGGGTAGATTGATTCCGTCTCTCCGCTCGAAGATCCATCCTCCGAACAGACGAGAGTTTCCTGTGACATGGACCCCTCAAGATCCGCGCCTTGAGTAAAACCGACGTAGACATGCTTCCTGCCCGGGTTAGCACGAGCGGGTTGCACGCGTCAAGTGAGTTGCGTGCGCCGAGCCGTCTCGACGATGTTGGTGCAGACATTCGGCCCGGGTGTAGATCCGCCGACCTTGTCGATGAAAACGTGGATTCCATCGAAGGGGACTCGGAAACCGTACTCGACAGAGTCGGCCTCGGGGCCCCAACCGGCGTCATCGATGTAGAGCTGGCCGCGGCGACTCTTGTTCATCCTGCCGACAACGTATCCCTCGATCCCTGGAAGAGAGCCCTTTGAGATCTCAACACCATCGAGCGCTATCCCCACGGTGGGTGCCAACTGTCGTGGTTTTTTCACGGCAGATGTCCGAGGACTTAAGTTCGAGGCCAAAGGACACGGGTTTACCTAGGTTTAGCCCTCCGGAAGAGGTAAAAGCCTACGTCATGCTTGCGTTGTATTGATTGGAGTATCGATTACAAGGGAGCGGATTCGCTTGACCTAGTTCTCGATTAGTTGGTTTCTGTCTAAGTCACCCTAAGCCTTGCCTTTATATAGGAGGTCAAGACCATGGGTTACACAAGTTTCATACCGACTCTTACAACGTGTCTGACTCTGTCTCTATGTCGCCTTGGCTTCTCGGGCAAGCCGCCTCCGGGTGGCTTAACCGCCCGGGTCTTCATGCCTTCTTTGTTTGGGCCTCGCCTAGGCCCATCTTGGTATGCCGCCATATGTCTAGGCTTACGTCTCTAGGCCCATCTGCTTTGATCTAGCTTACGAGTCGCCAAGTATGACCCGGCTCCACCTGGGCGGGTCTCACGACGGGGTTATATCCCCAACAAGTCGCCTTCCATGAAATCTACTCGCTTGGTATCTTCAGTCGGCTTGAACTTGAGTGGTGACTTGGACGCAGTGGTTGGTTTCTTAAGAGGAGTCATATCAGTCGGGTCGACATTGGCCGTGTAGAACTTCAGCTCCTCAGCAGCGCAAGCCGACTCAACATAGGTTGCGTCTCCTTCCTCACACTCTTGAGCGATTTATCAGCTGCCCTTTACGGTGATAGTACCTTTGAGACCCGACATTTTAAGCTGGAGATAGACGTAACACAGGCGGTCCATAAAGAGGGCATAAGCGAGTCTTCCAAAGAGAGTGTGGTAAGGGCTCTTGATTATGACCACCTCAAAAGTGAGAGGCAAGCACCTAAAATTATACTCATCACAAAAAGCAACATTGAGTTTAAACCGCCCAATTGGGTATGCTAACTTTCCAGGAACCACGCCATGGAAAATAGTGGTTGAAGTTTGCAAGCACCTATCAGGGAGGTTCATCCACCGAAAGGTGTTGTAATACATGATGTTAATGCTACTGCCTCCATCCATCAAGACCTTGTTGAGGGTATATCCATCCACCTAAGGTGCCACTACCAAGGCCAGATCTCCCAGGTGATCAGCCCTGGGAGGGTGCGATGACCCACAAGTATAGGGGATCTATCGTAGTCCTTTTGATAAGTAAGAGTGTCGAACCCAACGAGGAGCAGAAGGAAATGAAAATGGTTTCTAGTATGGTATTCTCTGCAAGCACTGAAGTTGCAGCAAGGTAGCCCAATCCTTTTTGTAGCAAAGGACATGCCTGAACAAACTCTTATATAAAGCAAAGCGCTCCCGAGGACACATGGGAATTTCTGTCAAGCTAGTTTTCATCATGCTCATTTGATTCACGTTTTTTACTTTAATAATTTGATATGTGGGTGGACCGGTGCTTGGGTGCTGCCCTTACTTGGAAAAACCTCCTGTCATGGTTTTGTCATGGCAGATGACCGAAGACTTGGGTTTGAGGCCATCGCTAAGGTGGTGGACTCGAAGGGTTGGCCGAGATGAGGGACACGAGTTTACCCAGGTTCGACCCCGAGGTCTCGCCTTTATATAAGAGGTCGAGTCCCTGGGTTACACGAGTCCTACACCGACTCTTACAACGTAATCAATCCCGCCTCTAAGCTGCCTTGCCCTCTAGGGCAAGCCGTCCCCAGGCGGCTTAACCGCCCGGGTCTTCATACCATCTTCTATCTAGTTCTTCATCTTGGCCCATCTTGGTAAGTTGTCTGGCCCAGGTCTATTGGCCCATCTTGGTGGTCTTCATTACGAGCCGCTAGGTATGACCCGGCCCCTCCTGGGCGGGTCTTACCACGGGGTTATATCCCCAACATTAGGCCCCAGGTTGATTTGAGCTTGCTCATGTCAATCTTCAACTCACTTGGCGGCGTGTCTCACACTCCATCACCTGAAAATAAAATACGTAACCCGCCGTGATGTCATATCGAATATGCCAACAAGATTCCGTGACATCCGCAACAGATCTTTCATTAAAACTGTCGGCCCTAAAATCGAGGCGTCCGTCTCGGTCGATCAGTATCCGCCGCCTTGATTCATGTGCCCGTTTGGCCTGCATGCCTCTTAAATAGGACCGCGAGGGGTTCTCTCATTTTCCTCCGCTGCCCCACTTCTTCTTCTTCCTCTCGACGCCATCGCCCCCGAGCTCCGTCGCGCTGGTGAAGCTCCGTCACCGTCATCATCCCAGGCCGCCGCATCAACCTGAACGGACCAAATTCTCGCCCGTGTTTGTCGCATCCCTTCCGGTATGTCTTTCTTCCCCCCTTAGATCCGTAGCTTAGTACTTCAAACCCATCGAGTTCATCGGCCCCATTAGTGCGCAAGATTTTTCTCGCAATGCTAGCCGACGAGTAACTCCATAGATTTCGCATTATTTGTCTTCCTACTGCGGCAAGTCGTGTAAAGTCACCAACAGCTCAGCATAGATCTATAGTTGCTTCCCCTTCCTGCGCTTAGACTTATTCGTTCTTCCTCAGTTCCTCGCTAGGGTTAAAATAAACCTAATTTTTCCTTTGCTCATAGATCTTGCAGCTTCAGTTTATCTCGCCAAACCTGTTTATAGGTCCTTAGTGATTTTCACACCATGACTTTGTCCACCTTAACCCGTCGCCAAACTTCCGGCTCTTCCAATAAACTGTACCGGCGGCTTAGCATCATAGTGCTTAGATTCGTCAGCCATCCTAGTTGTCTATCACTTTATAACCCGACACGTACCACTACCTTTCACAACCTTAACCCGCCATCATGTCTCGGGTGTCTTCTTCTTGCAATTGTGTCGGCTCTGCGGTCTCCAAAGAATTCCTGCAGGATTTTGTAGACATAGGAACTTTGCCGGCTGAGAGTATTATTCATTGGCGGGTTTCAGGTCAAGAGAAGAAACCCATCCCTCAAGAGGGTGAAATTGTCATCTTTGCTGACCATCTTGCGCGGTTTCAGCCCACCCGGGTCTAATTTTTTCGAGACGTCCTCCAATTCTTCAAGCTGCATCCTCAGGACATTGCTCCCATCTCTGCCTCCAATTTATGCAACTTCCAAGTCCTTTGCGAGGTTTACTTACAAAAAGAGTCATCCGTGGATCTCTTCCGCGACTTCTTTTATATCAACCACCAAACGGAAGCGGCGGCTGGCCCAAGCTTAGAACTCGACGGAGTCTCCATCCAAAGGAGACGGGATATGGCTTTTCCAGCTATTCAAGTACCAAGTCACCCCAAGGATTGGAGTAGAACTTGGTTTTATTGCAAATACACTTCTCTAGAGGGAGAGTATCCACTGCCGGGTTACCATCCTACCCGGCTCTACACCACGACTGAACTTCCAGACCGAATGTCGGCCTCAGCACGAGCGAAGTTTGCTCCGGCCTTCGCCAAGATTAGAGCCCTCCTGGCAAACAGTCTGACAGGAATTGATTTAACCTGCTGTTGGATCTCCTGGAAGGTCATGCCACTCAGCTGCATTGTTAGTACAAGGAAACATCAACCTTAGCACATAACAGAACTTGTCACCTTTAGGGGAGGTTAAAAACTACCCTAGCCCCTATTCCTTCCAGCTGTCTGGATCCGTCAAAGTGAATTGTTTAGTACGTGTTATCCGGCTTCTCCTTGGGCGCCTGACACTTTGTCCAGTCGTTTATAAAATCCACCCAAGCTTGAGACTTGACCGTCGTGTGAGGCACGTATTTCAAATTAAGAGGACCAAACTCCAATGCCCACTTAGCAATCCTGCCGGTGGCTTCTTTGTTTTGAATTATGTCTCCCAACGGGGCAGAGCTAACCACTGTGACCTGGTGTCCCAGGAAGTAATTCTTCAGCTTACGATTTGCCATGAACACCCCATATATCAGCTTTGCCAATGTGGGTACCTCTGCTTGGACTCTATCAAGACTTCACAGATGTAGTAAACCGGCCTCTGAACCGGATATTCTTTCCCTGCCTCCTTACGCTCAACAACAATCGTGGCGCTGATTGCCCTGTTATTAGCCGCCACGTATAGGAGCAAAGGTTGCTTCTCATCCAGAGCGGCCAAGACCGGCGGCTCAGGGAGTTGCTTCTTGAGTGCCTCAAACGCTTCACCCGCCGCCTTACTCTAGAAAAAATTGTTTGTCTTCTTCATCATCTCATATAAAGGAATAGCCATCTCACCCAGGCGGCTTATGAACTGGCTTAACGCAGCGATTCGACCCGTCGGGCACTGAACATCATTGATGCATGCTGGCTCAGACAAGGAAGTAATAGCCTTTGTTTTGTCCGGGTTAGCCTCAATGCCACGCTTGGAGACTAGAAAACCCAATAGCTTGCCTGCAGGAACTCCAAAAACACACTTAGCCGGGTTAAGCATCATCCTGTAGACCCGTAAGTTATCAAAAGTTTCCTTCAGATCATCGAGTAGAGTCTCCTTCCTCCTTGACTTGACCATAATATCATCCACATATGCATGAACATTGTGTCCAATTTGACTATGAAGACAGTTCTACACACAACGCTGGTAAGTCGCCTGGGCACTCTTGAGCCCGAAAGGCATAGACACATAGCAGAAACACCAAAAGGCGTGATGAAAGTTGTCTTCTCTTGGTCCTTGACTGCCATTTTGATCTAGTGATAACTGGAATAAGCGTCCAACAAGCATAAGCTCACACAACCCGCCGTTGCATCATAATCTGGTTGATATGGGGGAGAGCAAACGGGTCTTCTGAATAAGCCTTGTTAAGATCCGTGTAATCCACACACATATGCCACATGCCGTTCTTCTTAAGCATTAGCACCGGGTTAGCAAGCCACTCCGGGTGAAACACTTCAACGATGAACCCCGCTGCCAGAAGCCAGGCGACCTCTTCCCTAATAGTCATGCGCCTTTCTTCATTGAATCGCCGGAGGAATTGTTTAACCAGCTTAAACTTAGGATCCACATTAAGATGGCGCTCAGCAAACTCCCTCACGAGGCCCGACATGTCAGAAGGTTTCCATGCAAAGCTGTCCCGATTCTCACGGATGAATTCGATGATCGTGCTTTCCTATTTGGGATCCATATTGGCCCCAATAGAGAACCGTTGTGATGAGTCGGTCGGAGTGAAATCCACCAGTTTGGTATCATCCGCTGAAAACTTGAGGGGCGGTTCACATTCCGTGTTAGGCTTTTTAAGTGGGGTCATATCCTCCGGGTAAACATTTTCCTTATAGAACTTGAGCTCTGCTTCAGTACAACTTGACTTTGCGTAAGCGGCGTCTCCTTCCTCACACTCAATGGCCGTCTTCCGATCACCCTGCATGGTAATCGTCCCGTTTAACCCGGGCATCTTGAGCTGTAAGTAGACATAGCAAGGCCTAGCCATGAACTTGGTGTAAGCCGGTCTCCCAAATAGAGCGTGATATGGACTTTTGATTTTGACCACCTCAAACCACAAGGATTCCACCCTGTAGTTGTATTCATCACCAAAAGCAACCTCCAAAGAAATCTTACCCACTGGGTAAGCTGACTTTCCGGGCAGCACGCCATGAAAGACTATCGAAGAAGGCCTAAGATCTTTATCAAGCAACTTCATCTGGCGGAAAGTGTCATAGTACAGGATATTAATGCTACTTCCGCCATCCATATCTACTTTAGTAAACACATATCCTCCCACTTGGGGGGGCTACTACCAAAGCCAGCTGCCCCGGGGTGTCAACACGCGTTGGGTCCTCTCTACTCCAAGTTATGTCGTACTCAGACCACTTCAAGTATTACGGGAGAGCCGGCGTGACTGCATTAACTGCCTGCTTCCGCAACTTCTGGTCTCGCTTGTCAAGGCAGGTTGTAAAAACATGGTACTGACCCGTGTTGAGCTGCTTCGGATTACTCTAATACCCCGATTGGTCATTTTGCTGCTGATTACCGCCACCAGATTACTGATGATGACCTCCTTGATTGTCCTGACCCTGATAGCCGGATCCTGAGCCGCCAGCACCAAGACCGACTCCTAACCCACCTGGCCTTGAGCTGCCTGACAGGCCACCACCGTTGTTATGATGCTGCCGCAAGCTATAATCCCGAAACTGCCGTATGGCCCACCGGCCTATCGGGCCGGCTGTGCTCTGGACAAGGTTTATTGAGCATCTCTTCTAGGTTTAAAGGAGTTTTACCCTTATTAAAGGGCTGCCTGAAGTTCTTGTTGCCCTTAGCACGATTTTTCCCGGCGCTGGTGTTTGCTACCAATTCTGACCCGTCGTCCGGATTCTTCCTCTTGTCATGGTTGTTGTTGCCAGCCGCACCCTTGCCATTGTTACTCTTCTTATCTTGAACTGATTTCTCCTCATCAGAGCCTGGGTCTTTCATATTTTCAGAGTCGGCGTACTTGGTGAGAGAAGCCATGAGTTCCCCCATGTCTTGACATGAGCGCTTGAGCCGGCCAAGCTTCTGCTTCAGAGGCGTAAAGTGGCAATTCTTTTCCAGAATCAAAACCACTTGAGCCGCCATAATCTGCTCAGACGAGTGGATGATGGTTGAGACCCGTCGGAACCAATAATGAGCCGATTCATCGTCCCACACAATCATCAAAATCCACAATCATCATGGGTTGCTTGCACGTTCCTTGGTAATTTTTGATGAACTTCGCCTTTAGATCGGCCCAGGAATTAATGGAGTTGGGTGGCAAGCCCTTCAGCCACGTGCAAGCTAGTCCTTCAAGCATCATGATATTTGGCACACACTGCATCATTGACGTCCAACATCTCCATGGCCAGCTCATAGCTTTCAATAAGCCTCCAGGGGTAGGTCAGTAGTATAATTTGGGACCTTGCGAGGGCCCTTGAAATCCTTCAGCAGCTGCTCATTCCGTAAAG
This sequence comes from Hordeum marinum, assembly GCA_022496015.1. NCBI lineage: Eukaryota > Viridiplantae > Streptophyta > Magnoliopsida > Poales > Poaceae > Hordeum > Hordeum marinum. Next base: position 62,780,493 of record CM039673.1, read on the forward strand.
CCAGCGCTAAGCATGGCACTCCCACATCCCTGGAGGTTATTCCTGCTCCTACCAAGATGGAAGGTGCGTATGTGGGCTCTTGATGAGCCACCGTCGCCGCCAGAGCTGCCACCCCTCGCTGTGCTCTCGCCTGATCCACCAGCGCCTGAGCATCCAGAGCCGCCCGGTCAACTTGTGACGGGTTCCGGTGTTGATCACTGCTAGAAACCGCCGGCGATTCATAATGTCGGCTGTAGCTGCGGCTGGGGATGGGGGTTGAATGCACACGACTCCGGCTGTAAATGTACTTCTCTTGCTAGGCCACCGCCGTCTACAGGTATCCAATAGCGTTCTGCACCTCCTCTGCGAAAGACACCTTATCCGGGATAGGGATTGTACCAAGCTAGGTTGCTGCCGCCACCATGTTTTCCGCCGGGTTGGAATAGTGACCCGCCGGCATTGGGAAAGACATCGGTGGGGTCTGGTTCTGTCGGGGCGGGTTTTGCTGCTGAACCGCCAGCCGGATTCCACGTACCTCCGCTGTCCGGGTTCTGTTCCATCTCGTTCCTGCCATGTTGAAAAGGTTTCTGGCCTCATACTGATGCGACAAGCGGGACTGATGCCTCATCCGCTGAACCGCCGTTGCAGACTGCTGCTCCAACTCAAGGCGAAAAGCATCCGCCCTAAGGCGCTCCGCCTCCGCATCCATCTGAGTTTTCAGTACACCGATCCCCTGTTGGACCTCGGTCATCTGGTCCTTCAGCCTCGCGATCTCCGTGTTCCGGGTCGCTTGATTTTCAGTCGCGACCTCGGTTGCCATTAGGGTTGTAAGTTCATTCATCAAATCTAGAAGAACCTGAGCCGGCGTCCTACCATCACCCGATCCAGTTGTGTCGGTTGCTGTACTTCTCGGGGTCGGCGATGAGCCCGCCATGAAGACGGCAGCACGGTTCTGCGGCTCGTAATCCTCCAGTTCGGTATATTCTGACTCGGGGTAAGGCTCGATGAAGCCCCTGAGCCCTCCATTGTGAAGCTGGTAAATTGATTCCGTCTCTCCGCTCAAAGATCCACCCTCCGAGCAGATGAGAGTTTCCTGTGACATGGAATCTTCAAGATCCATGCCCTGAGTAAAGCCGACGAAGACATGCTTCCTGCCTGTGTTAGCATGGGCGGATTGCACGTGTCAGACAGGTTGCGTGCACCGGGCCGGCTCGATGATGTCCATGCAGATGTCCAGCACGGGGTTAGATTCTACGATCTTGCCGATGAAGACATGAATTCCGCCAAAGGGAACTCGGAAACCGTACTCGATTGAGTCGGCCTCGAGGCCCCAGCCGGCGTCGTCGATGTAGAGATGGCCACAGCGACTCTTGTTCACCCTGCCAAAAGCGTACCCCTCGATCCCTAGGAGAGAGCCCTTTGAGAACTCAACACCAGCAAGCGCTAGCCCCACGGTGGGCGCCAACTATCGTGGTTTTGTCACGGCAGATGTCCGAACACTTGGGTTTGAGGCCATCGCTAAGGTGGTGGACTCGAAGGGGTTGGTCGAGACGAGGGACACGAGTTTACCCAGGTTTGGCCCCTCAAGATGAGGTCAAATCCTCCGTCCTGCTTGTGTTGTATTGATTGGAGTGTTGATTACAAGGGAGTGGATTCGCTTGACCTAGTTCTCGATTGATTGGTTTCTGTCTAAGCTGCCTCGGGGTCTTGCCTTTATATAAGAGGTTGAGGCCCTGGGTTACACGAGTCATACACCGACTCTTACAACGTAATCAATCCTACCTCTCAGCCACCTTGCCCTCTTGGGCAAGCCGTCCCCGGGTGTCTTAACCACCCGGGTCTTCATACCATCTTATGTCTAGGCCTTCATCTTGGCGCATCTTGGTAAGCTTTCATATAGTCAGGCCCACGTCTTTCAGACCATCTTGGTGGTCTTGATTAGGAGCCGCCAGGTATGACTCGGCCCCTCCCGAGCGGGTCTTACCACGAGGTTATATCCCCAACACCTCCCACTTACAATTAACACCCCTCGCAAGCATCCGCAACTACGAAAGAAGAATTAAGATAAATCTAACCATAGCATGAAACGTGTGGATCCAAATCAGCCCCTTACGAAGCAATGCATAAACTAGGGTTTAAGCTTCTGTCACTCTAGCAACCCATCATCTATTTATTACTTCACAATGCCATCCCCTAGGCCCAAATAATGGTGAAGTGTTATGTAGTCAACGTTCACATAACACCACTAGAGGAAAGACAACATACATCTCATCAAAATATCGAACGAATACCAAATTCACCTGATTACAATAACAAGACTTCCCATGTCCTCAAGAACAAACGTAACTACTCACAAAGCATATTCATGTTAAAGATCATAGGAGTATTAATTATCATTAAGGATCTGAACATATGATCTTCCACCAAGTATACCAACTAGCATCAACTACAAGGAGTAATCAAGACTACTTGCAACCCACAGGTACCAATCTAAGGTCTTGAGACAAAGATCGGATACAAGAGATGAACTAGGTTTTGGAGAGGAGATGGTGCTGGTGAAGATGTTGATGCAGATTGACACCTCATTGAGAGGATCATTGGTGATGATGATGGCTTCGATTTGCCCCTCCGGCAGAACAGGCATGTCGGAGCTCTAGATTGGTTCTATCCAAGTTCCGCCTCGAGACGGCGGCGCTTCGTCCCGAAATCTCTCCTCTAATTTTTTCCAGGTCAAAACCCTCCATATAGCAGAAGATTGGCGTCGGAGGCCAGCCAGGGAGCCCACAAGCTTGCTAGGCGCGGCCAGGGGGTGGCCGCGCCTGGCAGGCTTGTGGCCTCCTGGTGGCCCCCCTTGGGTATCTGTTTCGCCCAGTATTTTTTATATATTCAAAAATAATTCTCCATAAATTTTCATGACTTTTGGAGTTGTGCAGAACAGGTATCTCAGAATTCCAGCTGCCGGCATTCTCCCTCTTCATGTAAACCTTGTAAAATAAGAGAGAAAAGGCATAAGTATTATACCATAATGTGTAATAACAACCCATAATGCAATAAATATCAATATAGAATCATGTTGCAAAATGGACGTATCAACTCCCCCAAGTGTAGACCTCACTTTCCCTCAAGCGAAAGCCGAGATCGATGAATATGTCCACATGTTTAGAGATAGAGGTGTCGATAAAATAAAATATGGACATGAGGGCATCATGATCAACTTTAGAACAACAATACTCATTGTATGAGATTCTTTATACTAGAGTAACAATTCATTCACAAGATAAAGTATGAACTAAGAACTCTATTGACAACCAACAAACTATGATCTCAGTCATTGAAGCAATTGACAATTTATCATAACATCGGAAAGAGTCAATATAAGAGCTTGTAAAGCAAATCCACATACTCAATCATCTTTTGGTCTTTCACAATTGCTAGCACTCACACGGTACCCATGATATCAAAGTTTCAATCGAACAGAGAGGAAGATAGGGACTTATAGTATTGCCTCCCAACTATTCACCTCAAGGGTGATGTCAACAATAATAACTCATGATCACGCACATCCGAGTGGATATAAGAGTCTAGATTGTTCCCCAACACATAATGCTTGCCAAGAGAGACGAAATATAGGAATTGGTGAAGACCACCATGACTCTTGCATAAAGATATGTACTAAAAGGTAAAAGTAACAGATAGGCCCTTCGCAGAGGGAAGTGGAGGTTGTCATGCGCTTTTTGTTTTTGGATGCACAAACTCTTAGTGCAGAGGAACGCCACATTGCATTGCCCTTTGTGATAGCAACCTTTATTACGCATTCTGTCACTTTTATTTCTTTACTATCACAAGTTCGTACAACGCTTATTTCCCTTACAATAAAAGATCACACATATTTAGGAGCAATTTTTATTGCCTTTTTGCACTGTCTTGACAGCCGGAGCTGAAAACGGTCTACACCCGGATCTCTGATCACCGAGACCTCATCGGCGAATCAGATGCCGGAGACCACCCCCGAGCCAGATCATTATCGGCTCAGGAGACATTACACGATTCGGAATCTGCAATTCTGAATGTTCAACATGGTGTGGAATCGAATTTTTTCCCACCCACCACCCAAGACGATGATCACGGTATCGCACCAAAGCCCATGTCCTCGGACTTTCAGTATATTAAGCAATTACAGGGATAATCGGTCCATCACTTTTCGGCTAGACTCCTACTCGCTAGAAGTAGAGTAAAGGGTATTAGTGACCAAGAGATAATGGCAATTTTCATTCGCAATTGCTATGATGAAGGGATTCTTAACGCCCTGGCCTGCAGACATACTCATAACTTTTTGGAGTTATCCGATTTGGTACAGAAATATTGTGCCATGGAAAGCGCTTGGCAATCCGAACGATTGTTTTCGGAACCAATTTTCCCCAAGCACCTTAGAGGAAAACGGAAAACGAGGGTACCTCAAAAGCGACCAGCAAGATACGAACCTGCCAAAAAAAGAAACAGGCCCCCTTCAGGGGTCGGCACCGTCCTTGATGGACTACTGGGTAAACCTTGCCCTATACATTCTGTGTTGCCAAACACAAGCCCGATTCACAGCCTTAGAGCTTGTTGGGTTGTCGGGCAAGTGGCAAAAGGCGGTGAGGCTATCCTTGAAACACCTCCGTCCAATGAGCGCTCCCCATCGTCACCCGGACACAATGCCAAAGTCCTGACGATCCATGAAACATTCCCCTCAAGGATCAGGAGAAAAAGGGCTCTTAGAGAGCTCAAACTGTTCTACCATGTGGCAGCAACTAGTGCATGGACAGACGTACCAAATACCTTCAGAGACACTGACCAGCCGACCATTCTTCCCGGACATTCATCGGCCGCGCTAGTCTTGAACCCCATTATCGATGGATATAGGCTACATAAGGTGCTAATGGATGGCGACAGTGGTTTAAACCTTATATATGAAGGTACCTTGGAAAAATGCAATTTCATCCATCTCGCATCGAACATAGTAATACAACTTTCCGGGGAATCATTCCAGGGAAAGAGGCGCGTTGTTCCGGACGTATCGTCCTAGATGTAGTGTTCGGCATGTAGGAGATATGCCCTAGAGGCAATAATAAATGTTATTGATTATCTCCCTGTTCATATTTAGGTTTATTTCCATGCTATAACTTCTATGGTTCTTGAGTCTACAATAACCACGAGGCTCGAAGGAAGACTCATATGCACGTGTGGAATAATAAACGGTAAAATGTATTCCTAGTCTAGCCTCTAAGACTAGCTCAAGTGTTACATGATGGTTCTGTTTTCCTGATCATGGGCATGTCTATGCCAGCAACTTTGAGGGCACAATGTTAGAAGAACATTTGTGTTGAATCGACCTGAACTGATGTTATGCTATGAGATACATTCGTCACAAGTTAATGGTTAATAACACAGAGATGGTTAATGTTTGCATGATTCCTTGGACCATGAGAGTATTGAGTTTCTTCATGCTTGCTTCATGAACGTTGGGGTTTGTTAAACGTCATCTGTAAATGGGTGCCTATTATGGCGGCTTATGGGTTCATGGAAAAGTATGTCAAGTAACTTGATAGCTCAAGATTGGGATTTGCTCCTCCGATGATGGAGAGATATTCTCGGGCCCTCTTGGTGTTACGGTATCCATCATCGTCTGGCCAGACACAGTGTGATTTGATCATAGGGATGTCAGAACACGAAAACGAGGAAAGATAACAAAACTGGTAATGAGGTAACTTGCATAGTAGACAAGTCGTTGATCCATGGGGATGCAGAAAATCTCACCTCGGGTGTTTGTAACATATCGCGAAGCACCAGGAATAGCTCACGACAACTGGAGGTTCACTCGAATATTCATTCGTGTGGGTATAGGGGTCAATATGGGTATCCACGGCTCCGATGTTGATCATTGATCGGGAAGTGTTCCGGTCATGTCTATACTTCACCGAACCTATAGGGTCACACGCTTAAGGGTCATCTATCTGCTGAATACTAGACAAGGAGTCCGAGAGAAAGTCACTGGAAAAGTTTCGGAGACAATGGAAAAGTTCCGGAGAGAACACCGAAAAAGTTTCGGTAAAACCAAAAAGTTGTTTCGGATAAAACCAATGATCATAAAAGGTTTCGGCCAGCACCGGGAATGTTTTGGAGCTTGCTAGATTGGTCTGGTAATTTCTGAAATTTTTCCAAAGAAAAAACCGAAAAAAGGTTTTCGGAGCTACCGGAATTGTTTACCGGGTAAACGAAGATGGTTTTAAATTAAACCACCATATCGGAAATGTTCCGAAGCGCGTCCAGATAATTTTAGAGGGTGCCAAAATGTTCTAGGACCTTCCAAAATTTTTCAGGAGTAATAGTCGTGGAAAACATCTTGTCCCAGCATGAGGGGACAAGATCCCACGTTACGTGGGGGCTGTTTTGGGGCTGTTTTGGGGGGCGCCCCCTTTAGGGGGCAGCCCCCTCGTAGCTGGACAAAGTGTTGGATGGCCCTCATTGTGGGGGAAGCCCCCACAAAAGGTGGAGAGTGTTGGGAGAAAGGTGGGGGCCCATGGGGGTACACCATGGACAAGGGAACATGTTTTCTCCATATTTGGTGGGAACATGTTTTCCTTCTTTGGTGGGTGCATGTTTTGTGGGCTGAATTTCAGCCCCCCACACCCCTTCCACCACTATATAAGGAGGTGGAGAGGAGATCTCCATCCTCACTCGAACTCTCTCACACAAGCGATGCATGATCTGGCATTCTCTCTCCCTCCCACGAAATAGTTTCGTAGAGCCGAAAGGCTGTCTGGGTTCTGGTAGGAACTAGTTCCGGACGGCGAAGCCCTCCCGGCTAGATGACATCGTATGTGTGCAACTCTGTAGAGAGATCGTAGTTTTGGTCTTAGTTCGTGAGTGCCTCCCGAAGGGTTGTCCTTGTGACTGTCCAAGTTTCGAAGGTCCTCTCGAAGGGCTGTCCGAGTGACCGTTCGAGTTTCGAAGGTCCTCCTGAGGGCTATCCGCGACATCGTCCGGGTGATTGTCCGACTGCCTCTCGGAGGGCTGTCTGAGGGGTGGATGAGGTTATACATCCTCGTGGTTGGGAGGTTATAAATCCTAGCTGCGGGGATCTGCACCGCCGATCGTCATCGACACTACTTCCACTTCGCTATGAGTCGGTAACGAAAAAGATCAAACCTTGTATGCAGTCTCCATAGTGGTCCTGGGCTGGTGCGTAGGTCGGAATTTTTTTGTTTCCTACTGCGTTCCCCAACACTGCACGCCCTAAAACTACTAATCCGAAGAACTTCTCTTCCACATCATACCTTTCCCAAGCAGCTATCACGCCCTATTGGTATGTGACGCCTTTGATAACCCACAAGTATAGGGGATCGCAACAATTTTTGAGGGTAGTGTATTCAACCCAAATTTATTGATTCGACACAAGGAGAGCCAAAGAATATTCTCGAGTATTCACAGCTGAGTTGTCAATTCAACCACACCTGAAAGACTTAATATATGTAGCAAAGTGTTCAGTAGCAAAGTAATATGGTAATAACGGTAACGGTGGCAAAGTGATAGTAGCAGTTTGTAGTGATTGTAACAGTAGCAACAGAAAAGTAACTGAGTGATGATCAATATATGAAAAGCTCGTGGGCAATGGATCAGTTATGGATAATTATGCCGGATGGCATTCATCAAGCAACAGTTGTAACATAGGGTGACACATAATTAGCTCCAATTCATCAATGTAATGTAGGCATGTATTCCATATATAGTCATACATGCTTATGGAAAAGAACTTGCATGTCATCTTTTGTCCTACCCTCCCGTGGCAGTGGGGTCCTATTGGAAACTAAGGGATATTAAGGCCTCCTTTTAATAGAGAACCAGACCAAAGCATTAGCACTTAGTGAATACATGAACTCCTCAAACTACGGTAATCACCAGAAAGAATCCCAGTTATTGTCACCCTGGGGGATGCAGATCATAACTCGTAATAGGTGTCTACAACTTGCAAGATAGGATCAAGAACACACATATATTCATGAAAACATAATAGGTTCAGATCTGAAATCATGGCACTCGGGACCTAGTGACAAGTATTAAGCATAGCAAAGTCATAGCAACATCAATCTCAGAACATAGTGGACACTAGGGATCAAACCCTAACCAAACTAACTTGATTACATGATAAATCTCATCCAACCCATCACCGTCCAGCAAGCCTACAATGAGATTACTCCTGAACGGTGGGGAGCATCATGGAATTGGTGATGAAGGATGGTTGGTGATGACGAAGGCGTCGATTTCCCCTCTCCGGAGCCCAAAACGGACTCCAGATTTGGTCTCTCGAGGAAGAACAGGCGATGGCGGCGGCTCCGTATCGTGAAACATGATGAACTCTTCTCTCTAAATTTTTTCTCGACAAATAGGGTTATAAGGAGCTAGAGGGGAGGTCGGAGGATCCACGGGGGCCACACAAGCCTGCTCGGCGCGGCCAAGGGGGTTGGCCGCAGCTATCAGGCTTGTGGCCTGCTAGGGCCCCCCTCTGGTTAATTCTTGCGCCAGTATTTTTTATTAATTCCAAAAATATTCTCCATAAATTTTCAGGATGATCCGAGAACTTTTATTTCTGCACAAAAATAACACCAAGGCAATTCTGCTGAAAATAGCATCAGTCCGGGTTAGTTCCATTCAAATCATGCAAATTAGAGTCCAGGACAAGGGCAAAAGAGTGTGGAAAGTATATACGTTGGAGACATATCAACTCCCCCAAGCTTAAAGCTTTGCTTGTCCTCAAGCAATTCAGTTGATAAACTGAAAGTGATAAAGAAAAACTTTTACAAACTCTGTTTGATCTTGCTGTTGTAAATATGTCTAACTTATGTTCAGATTTTCAGCAAAGATTATAGACTAACCACATTCACAATAACATTCAGGTCTCACATTTACTCATGTCAATGGCATAACCAACTAGCGAGCAATAATAACAAGTCTCGGATGACAACAATTTTATCAAAACAATCATATACAATCTGACATAATGGTATCTCGCTAGCCCTTTTTGAGACCGCAAAACATAAATGCAAAGCACCTCTAGAACAAGGACTGACTAAACATTGTAATTCACAGTGAGAGAGATCCAATCATGCTCATACTCAATATCAATTAATAGCAAGGCATACAAATGACAATGGCGCTCTCTAACTGGTGCTTTTTATAAGAGGATGATTACTCAATAGTAAAGTAAATAGATAGACCCTTCGCAGAGGGAAGCATTGATTTGCAGAGGTGCAAGAGCTCAAGCTTTTAAAACAGAGATAGGTAATGATTTTGGAGCAATATGCTTTCGTTCCTTACATAACGACCAAGAGGTTTTCAATATCTTCGATGTTGGATACATTATAGGTGGTTCCCAAACAGAATGGTAAAGTTTTTACTCCCCCTCCACAAATCGATCACACTCCATGGCGGTCCGAATTCACGGGTACCGTCCATAAAAACGCAGTCCTTAGGGAGTTTTTTTTAATTATATTTTGCTTTTTATTTCGATCATGGAACTGGGCATCCCGATTACTAGCCACGTCCTCGTGAATGATAGTGAACCAACACATATCGTGAGAATAATCCACCTAGCATAGAAGATACTAACAGCCCGGAGTCGCCACATGAACGAATTGAGCATACAAAACAAAAAGTTTATTTGAAGGTTTAAAGTTTAGCACATGCAAATTTACTTGGAACGGCAGGTAAATACTATTGGGAGACGTAGTAGTAAATCAAAAAAAATCCTACGATCACCAAGCTCTATCTATGGAGAAACCAGCAACGAGTGGGGAGAGATTGCATCTTCATACCTTTGAAGATCGCTAAGTGGAAGCGTTACAAGAACACGGTTGGTGGAGTCATACTCGCAGCGATTCAGATCACAATGGATTCCGATCTAATTGTCGAACAACGGAGCCTCCGCGTTCAACACACGTGCAGCCCGATGATGTATCCTATGCCTTGATCCAGCAAGGAGGAAGGAGAGGTTGAGGGAGATCTCCGGCAGCACAACGGCCTGGTGACGGTGGAGCTATGTGGACTCCGGTAGGGCTTTGCCAAGCGCTACGGAGAACGAGGAAGAGGAAGTGTAGGGCTGCGCCGAGAGAGAGAGAGAGAGAGAGAGAGAGAAGTTGTGTCTCAAATCAGCCCCAATACCTAGGGTATATATAGGAGGAGGGAGAGGGAGGGCTGCCTTGTCCCCTCCTCCAAGGAGGAGACGTTCGGCCGAAATAAGGGAGGAGTCCACCTCCCACAAGGGAGGTGGATCTCTTCCTTTTAAATCTCCTTTAGCCTTATCCTTCTATCCCTAGCCGCATGGGCCTTTCCAAAAGGACTTGGCCAGCCCAATAAGGGTTGGTCCACCTCCTCTAACAGCCCACGAATTCCTTTGGTCATCACACCCCTCCCGGGGGTCCTCCGGCACCCTCCTGGCACTCCCGGTACACTACCGATGAGCCCGAAAACTTTCCGGTGACCAAAATTGGACTTCCTATATATCAATATTTACCTCCGGACCATTCCGGAGCTCCTCATGACGTCCGCAGCCTCATCCGGGATTCCGAACAACCTTCGGTAACCACGTACAACATTTCCCTATAACCCTAGTGTCATCGAACCTTAAGTGTGTCGACCCTACGGGTTTGGGAGACACGTAGACATGACCGAGACACCTCTCCAGTCAATAACCAACAGCGGGATCTGGATACCCATGTTGGCTCCCACATGCTCCACGATGATCTCATCGGATCAACCACGATGTCGGGGATTCAATCAATCCTGTATCCAATTCCCTTTGTCTATCGGTATGATACTTGCCTGAGATTCGATCGTCGGTATCCCTATACCTTGTTCAATCTCGTTACCGGCAAGTCTCTTTACTCGTTCCGCAACACATCATCCCGTGGCTAACTCCTTAGTCGCATTGAGCTCATTATGATGATGTCTTACCGAGTGGGCCTCGAGTTACCTCTTCGTCATACGGAGTGACAAATCCCAGTCTTGATTCGTGCCAACCCAACAGACACTTTCGGAGATACCCGTAGTGCACCTTTATAGCCACCAAGTTACATTGTGATCTTTGGCACACCCAAAGCATTCCAAGAGTATCCGGGAGTTGCACAATCTCATGGTCTAAGGAAATGATACTTGACATTGGAAAAGCTTTAGCAACTGAACTACACGATCTTGTGCTATGCTTAGGATTGGGTCTTGTCCATCACATCATTCTCCTAATGATGTGATCCCGTTATCAACGACATCCAATGTCCATGGTCATGAAACCGTGACCATCTATTGATCAACGAGCTAGCCAACTAGAGGCTCACTAGGGACATGTTGTGGTCGATGTATTCACACATGTATTATGGTTTCCGGTTAACACAATTATAGCATGAACAATAGATAATTATCATGAACAAGGAAATACAATAATAACCATTTTATTATTGCCTCTAGGGCATATTTCCAACAGTCTCCCACTTGCACTAGAGTTAATAATCTAGTTACATTGTGATGAATCGAACACCCATAGCATTCTGGTGTTGATCATGTTTTGCTCGTGAGAGAGGTTTAGTCAACGGATCTGTGACATTTAGATCCGTATGTACTTTACAAATATCTATATCTCCCCCTGAATGTAATCACGGATGGAGTTGAAGCGGCTCTTGATGTGTCTTGTCTTCTTGTGAAACCTGGGCTCCTTCGCAAGGGCAATAGCTCCAGTGTTATCACAAAATAGAGTCATCGGGCCCGACACATTGGGAATCACTCCTAGGTCGGTGATGAACTCCTTCATCTAGACTCCTTACTTTGCTGCTTCTGAAGCAGCTATGTACTCAGCTTCACATGTAGATGCTGCCACGATGCTTTACTTGCTGCTGCACCAGCTGACTGCCCCTCCTTTCGAAATATACATGTATCCGGTTTGCGACTTGGAGTCGTCCGGATCTGTGTCGAAGCTAGCATCGATGTAACCCTTTACGACGAGCTCTTCGGCACCTCCATATACGAGAAACGTGTCCTTTGTCCTTTTCACGTACTTCAGGATATTCTTGACCGTTGTCTAGTGTTCTGCTCCGGGATCACTTTGGTACCTCGCTACCAAACTTATGGCAAGGTTCACATCAGGTCTGGTACACAGCATCGCATACATAATAGAGCCTATGGTTGAAGCATATGGGATGACATTTATCTCTTCTCTATCCTTTGCCGTGGTCGGGCATTGAGTCATACTCAATCTCACACTCTGTAACACAGGCAAGAACCCCTTCGTGGACTAATCCATATTGAACTTCTTCAATATCTTTTCAAGGTATGTGCTTTGTGAAAGACCTATGAGGTGCTATCTCTATAGATCTTGATGCCTAATATGTAAGCAGCTTCTCCAAGGTCCTTCATTGAAAAACATTTATTCAAGTAGGCATTTATACTTTCCAAGAGTTCTATATCATTTCCCATTATCAATATGTCATCCACATATAATATGAGAAATGCTACAGAGCTCCCACTCAGTTTCTTGTAAATACGGGGTTCTCCATAAACCTATACAAACCCAAACACTTTAATCACCTCATTAAAGCGAATGTTCCAACTCTGAGGTGCTTGCACCAGCCCATAGATGGAGCGCTAGAGCTTGCATACCTTGTTAGCATCTTTAGGATCGACAAAGCCTTCTGGCTGCATCATATACAGTTCTTCCTTAAGGAAGCCATTAAGGAATGCCGTTTTGACATCCATTTGCCAGATCTCATAATCATAAAATGCGGCAATTGCTAACATGATTCAGACAGACTTCAGCATCGCTACGGGTGAGAAAGTCTCATCGTAGTCAACTCCTTGAACTTGTCAATAACCCTTAACGACAAGCCGAGCCTTATAGACGGTCACATTACCATCAGCGTCAGTATTCTTCTTAAAGATCCATTTATTTTCAATGGCTCGCTTATCATCAGACAAGTCCACCAAAGTCCATACTTTGTTCTCATACATGGATCCTATCTCGGATTTCATGGCTTCAAGCCATTTGTTGGAATCCGGGCCCACCATCGCTTCTTCATAGTTCGAAGGTTCACCGTTGTCCAACAACATGATCTCCAGGACAGGGTTGTCATACCACTCTGGTGCGGAACGTGTCCTAGTGGACCTTCAATGTTCAATAGTAACTTGATCTGAGGTTTCATGATCATCATCATTAACTTCCTCTCCAGCCGGTGTAGGCTCCACAGAAACAACTTCCTGTGTTGCGCTACTCTCCGGTTCGAGTGGAGGTACAATTACCTCACAAATTCTGTTTTCCTCCCACTTACTTCTTTCGAGAGAAACTCTTTCTCGAGAAAGGATCCATTCTTGGCAACAAAGACTTTGCCTTCGGATCTGAGGTAGAAGGTATACCCAATAGTCTCTTTGGGATATCCTACGAAGACGCATTTTTCCGCTTTGGGTTCGAGCTTTTCAGGTTGAAGTTTCTTCACATAAGCATCGCATCCCCAAACTTTTAGAAACGACAGCTTAGGTTTCTTTCCAAACCATAATTCATACGGTGTCATCTCAACGGACTTTGACGGTGCCTTATTTAAAGTGAATGCGGCAGTCTCTAATGCATATCCCCAAAAATGATAGCGGTAAGTCAGTAAGAGACATCATAGATCACACCTTATCCAATAGAGTGCGATTACGACGTTCAAACACAACATTTCGCTGAGGTGTGCCAGGCAGCATGAGTTGTGAAACGATTCCACATTTCCTTAGGTGCGTGCCAAACTCGTGACTTAAATATTCTACACCACGATCAGATCATAGGCACTTTATTTTCCTATCACGTTGATTCTCTACCTCACTCTGAAATTCCTTGAACCTTTCAAAGGTTTCAGACTTGTGTTTCATTAAGTAGACATACCCATATCTGCTCAAGTCATCGGTGAGGGTGAGAACATAACGGTAGCCACCGCAAGCCTCGACGCTCATTGGACCGCATACATCGGTATGTATTATTTCCAACAAGTCAGTTGCTCGCTCCATTGTTCCAGAGAACGGAGTCTTGATCGTCTTGCCCATAACGCATGGTTCACACGTGTCAAATGATTCGAAATCAAGAGACTCCAAAATTCCATCAGCATGGAGCTTCTTCTTGCGTTTGACACCAATATGACCAAGGCGGCAGTGCCACATGTAAGTGGGACTATCGTTATCAACCTTACACTTTTTGGTACTCACACTATGGACATGTGTAACATCACGTTCGACATTCATCAAAAATAAACCATTGACCAACGGGGCATGACCATAAAACATTTCTCTCATATAAATAGAACAACCATTATTCTCAGATTTAAATGAGTAGCCATCTCGCATCAAGTGAGATCAAGATACAATGTCCATGCTCAAAGCTGGTACTAAATAACAATTATGAAGGTTTAAAACTAATCTCAAAGGTAGATGTAGAGGTAGCGTGCCGACGGCGATCACATCGACCTTGGAACCATTCCCGACGTGCATTGTCACCACGTCCTTTGCCAGCCTCCACTTATTCCATAGCTCCTGCTTGGAATTACAAATGTGAGCAACTACACCGGTATCAAATACCCAGGAGCTACTACAAGCGCTGGTTAGGTACACATCAATAACAAGTGTATCACATATACCTTTAACATTGTCGGCCTTCTTATCCGCTAAGTACTTGGGGCAGTTCCGCTTCTAGTGACCGGTACCCTTGCAATAAAAGCACTAAGTCTCAGGCTTGGGTCCATACTTGTTCTTCTTCCCGGAAACTTGCTTACCGGGCACGGCAACAGCTTTGCCGTCGTTCTTGAAGTTCTTCTTACCCTTGTCTTTCTTGAAACTAGTGGTCTTATTCTGTTAGGGAACGTTGCATGGGAAACAAAAAAAATCCTACACACACGCAGATCTATCCATGGTGATGAGCATCTAAGAGAGGAAGAGTGGATCTACGTACCCTTGTAGATTGCTAAGCGGGAAGCGTTAAGAAATGCGGTTGGTGTAGTCGAACGTCTTTGCGATCCAAATCGTCGTGCGTCCTGTGATCCAATCACGATCCGTCCCGCGATCCAATCATGATCCGTCCCGCGAACTTGATCACGATCCGTCCCACGAACTTGATCATAATCCTTCCGATCTAGCGCCGAACGGACGGCACCTCCGCGTTCAGCACACGTACAACTTGATGACGATCTCCGCCGTCTTGATCCAGCAAGAAGGAGCGGAGAGGAAGAAGAGTTTTCCGGCAGCATGATGGTGCTCCGGCGATGGTGGTGGAGCTATTCCGGCAAGGCTTCGCCTAAGCAATGCAGAAAACCGATCTAGAGGAGAAACTATGCATTGGAGGAACGGGCAGCACGTGGCTGAAAATTCTGTGCAAAAACCCTAAAACCTCTAGTATATATAATAGGAAGAGAGGAGGAGGCTTGGCCCAAGGGCCAAGCCTCTAGGAGTCGGCTGAACCAGGTGGGAGAGGTGGAATCCACCTCCAATCCTAGTAGGACTAGGATTCACCCTATTTTGCCTTTTTCCACTTTTTCTCTTTGGGTTTTTTCTCCCTAGCCGCATGGGCTTTTTGTGGGACTTCCACCAGCCCACTAAGGGCTGGTATTCACTCTCCCACAGCCCATGTTGCCTCTTGGGTCGAAATACCCCTCCCGATGGTCTCCCGGTACACTACCGGCACTCCCGGTACACTACCGATGAGCCCGAAACTTTTTCGGCGACCAAAATAGGACTTCCTATATATCAATATTTACCTCCGGACCATTCCGGAGCTCCTCATGACGTCTGGATCTCATCCGGAACTCCGAACAACCTTCGGTCACCACCATACATAACTCTATACTACCGAAACGTCACCAAACCTTAAGTGTGCAGACCCTGCGGGTTCGAGAACTATGCAGACATGACCGAGACACCTCTATGGTCAATAACCAATAGCGGGACCTGGATGCCCATATTTGTTGCTACATATTCTACGAAGATCTTTATCGGTCGAACCTCTATGTCAAGGATTCAGTTAATCCCGTATGATGTTCCCTTTGTTCTTCGGTATGTTACTTGCCCGAGATTCGATCGTCGGTATCCACATACCTAGTTCAACCTCGTTACTGGATAGTCTCTTTACTCATTCTGTAATACAAGATCCCACGACTAACACTTAGTCACATTGCTTGCAAGGCTTATTGTGATGTTGTATTACCGAGTGGGCCCTAAGATACCTCTCCGTCACACAGAGTAACAAATCCCAGTCTTGATCCATGCCAACTCAACAGACACCCTAGGAGATACCTGTAAAGCACCTTTATAGTCACCCAGTTAAATTGCGACATTTGATACACACAAGGCATCCTCGAATGTCCGTGAGTTGCATGATCTCATGGTCATAGGAACACATACTTGACATGCAGAAAAAAGTAGCAATAAACTGACACGATCATATGCTACGTTTGTAGTTTGGGTCTTGTCGATCACATAATTTTTCCTAATGATGTGATCCCATTATCAAATGACATATCATGTCAATGGCTAGGAAAGCTTGACCATCTTTGATCAACGAGCTAGTTCACTAGAGGCAAACTAGGGACAGTGTGTTGTCTATTTACCCACACATGTAATGTGTTTCCAACCAATACAATTATAGCATGGATAATAAACGATTATCATGAACAAGGAAATATAATAATAAACACTTTATTCATTGCCTCTAGGGCATATTTCCAACATATTCACCATCAACACTTGATGCTCCTTTTTTATCTCGGCCTCCGCTGATTTCAGCATCGAGTACAACTCAGGAATGGACTTCTCCATACCTTGCATGTTGTAGTTCATCACAAAGCTCTTGTATCTAGGTGGAAGCGACTGGAGGATTTTGTCAATGACCGAGTCATCCGGGAGATTAACTCCCAGCTGAGTCAAGCGGATGTGCAACCCAGACATTGAGTATGTGCTCACTGACAGAACTATTCTCCTCCATCTTACATCTGAAGAACTTGTCGGAGACGTCATATCTCTCGACCCAGGCATGAGCTCGGAAAACTAGTTTTAGCTCTTGGAACATCTCATATGCTCTGTGTTGCTGAAAACGCTTTTGGAGCCCCGGTTCTAAACTATAAAGCATGTCGCATTGAACAAGGGAGTAATCATCACAGCGTGACTGCCAAGCATTCGTAACGTCTTGGTCCACTGGGAAAATAGGTGGGTCACCTAGTGGTGCATCAAGGGCATACAATATCTTGGAAGCTATGAGGATGATCCTCAAGCTACGGACCCAGTCCGCATAGTTGCTTCCATCATCTTTCAGCTTGGTTTTCTCTAGGAACGCGGTGAAGTTGAGGGTGACATTAGCGTTGGCCATTGGATCTATAATATAGATTGTAAAGACAATTTTAGACTAGGTTCGTGATAATTAAGTTCACATAATCAAATTATTTAATGAACTCCCACTTAGATAGACATCTCTCTAGTCATCCAAGTGATACATGATCCATGTCAACTAGCCCGTGTCCGATCATCACGTGAGACGAACTAGTCATCCATGGTGAACATCTCCATGTTGATTGTATCTTCTATACGACTCATGTTCGGCCTTTCGGTCTTCCATGTTCCGAGGCCATGTCTGTTCATGCTAGGCTCGTCAAGTCAACCTAAGTGTTTCGCGTGTGTAAATCTGGCTTACACCCGTTGTATGCGAACATTAGAACCTATCACACCCGATCATCACGTGGTGCTTCGGAACAACGATCCTTAGCAATGGTGCACAGTTAGGCTGAACACCTTTCTTGAAATTTTATTGAGAGATCATCTTATTTACTATCATCGTTCTAAGAAAATAAGATGTGAACATGATAAACATCACATGCAATCAATATAGTGACATGATATGTCCAATATCATCTTGCTCCTTTGATCTCCATCTTCGGGGCACCATGATCATCACTGTCACAGGCACGACACCATGATCTCCATCATCATGATCTCCATCATCATGTCTTCATGAAGTTGTCTCGCCAACTATTACTTCTACTACTATGGCTAACGACTAGCAATAAAGTAAAGTCATTACATGGCATTTATGATTGACACGTAGGTCATACAATAAAATAAGACAACTCCTATGGCTCCTGCCGGTTGTCATACTCATCGACATGCAAGTCGTGAATCCTATTACAAGAACATGATCAATCTCATACATCATAATGCATCACATCACATCCTTTGGCCATATCACATCACAAGGCATATGCTGCAAAAACAAGTTAGACGTCCTCTAATTTGTAGTTGCAATTTTTTACGTGGCTGCTATAGGTTTCTAGCAAGAACGTTCCTTACCTACGCCAAAACCACAACATGATATGCCAATTGCTATTTACCCTTCATAAGGACCCTTTTCATCGAATCCAATCTGACTAAGGTGGGAGAGACAGACACCCGCTAGCCACCTTATGCAACAAGTGCATGTCAGGCGGTGGAACCGGTCTCACGTAAGTATACGTGTAAAGTTGGTCCGGGCCGCTTGATCCCACAATACCGTCGAATCAAGATAAGACTAGTAGTGGTAAGCAAATTAACAAGATCGATGCCCACAACAACTTTGTGTTCTACTCATGCATAGATTCTACGCATAGACCTAGCTCATGATGCCACTGTTGGGAGACGTAGTAGTAAATCAAAAAAATCCTACGATCACCAAGATCTATCTATGGAGAAACCAACAATGAGTGGGGAGAGATTGCATCTTCATCCTTTTAAGGTCTCTAAGCGGAAGCGTTACAAGAACGCGGTTGGTGGAGTCGTACTCGCAGCGATTCAGATCGCGGTGGATTCCGATCTAAGCGCCGAACAACGGCACCTCCGCATTCAACACACGTGCAGCCCGATGACGTCTCCTACTCCTTGATCCATCAAGGAGGAAGGAGAGGTTGAGGGAGAGCTCCGGCAGCACGACGGCGTGGTGACGGTGGAGCTACGTGGACTCCGGCAGGGCTTCGCCAAGCGCTACGGAGAACGAGGGAGAGGAAGGGTAGGGCTGCGCCGAGAGAGAGAGAGAAGTCATGTATCAAATCAGCCCGAATACCTCGGGTATATATAGGAGGAGGGAGAGGGAGGGCTTCCTTGGCCCCTCCTCCAAGGAGGAGAGGTTCGGCCGAAATAAGGGAGGAGTCCACCTCCCACAAGGGAGGTGGATCTCTTCCTTTTAAATCTCCTTTAGCCTTATCCGTTTATCCCTAGCCGCATGGGCCTTTCCAGAAGGACTTGGCCAGCCCAATAAGAGCTGGTCCACCTCCTCTAACAGCCCACGAAGTCCTTTGGTCGTCACACCTCTCCCGGGGGTCCTCCGGCACCCTCCCGGCACTCCCGGTACACTACCGATGAGCCCGAAAACTTTCCGGTGACCAAAACTGGACTGCCTATATATCAATATTTACCTCCGGACCATTCCGGATCTCCTCATGACGTCCGCAATCTCATTCGGGACTCCGAACAACCTTCGGTAACCACATACAACATTTCCCTATAACCCTAGCGTCATCGGACCTTAAGTGTGTAGACCCTATGGGTTCGGGAGACACGTAGACATGACCGAGACACCTCTCCAGTCAATAACCAACAGCGGGATCTGAATACCCATGTTGGCTCCCACATGCTCCACGATGATCTCATTGGATGAACCACGATGTCGGGGATTCAATCAATCCCGTATCCAATTCCCTTTGTCTACCGGTATGATACTTGCTCGAGATTCGATCGTCGGTATCCCTATACCTTGTTCAATCTCGTTACCGGCAAGTCTCTTTACTCATTCCGCAACACATCATCCCGTGACTAACTCCTTAGTCACATTGAGCTCATTATGATGATGTCTTACCGAGTGGGCCCAGAGATACCTTTCCGTCAGACAGAGTGACAAATCCTAGTCTCAATTCATGCCAACCAACAGACACTTTCGGAGATACCCGTAGTGCACCTTTATAGCCATCTAGTTACGTTGTGATGTTTGGCACGCCCAAAGCATTCCTACGGTATCCGCGAGTTGCACAATCTCATGGTCTAAGGAAATGATACTTGACATTGGAAAAGCTTTAGCAGACGAACTACACGATCTTGTGCTATGCTTAGGATTGGGTCTTGTCCATCACATCATTCTCCTAATGTTGTGATCCCGTTAACGACATCTAATGTCCATGGTCATGAAACCATGACCATCTATTGATCAACAAGCTAGCCAACTAGAGGCTCACTAGGGACATGTTGTGGTCTATGTATTCACACATGTATTACGGTTTCCGGTTAACACAATTATAGCATGAACAATAGACAATTATCATGAACAAGGAAATATAATAATAACCATTTTATTATTGCCTCTAGGGCATATTTCCAACAAATACTGCATATAGGTAGGTATGGTGTTCTCATATGGAACAACTTTGGGTTTATTGAGATGGATGCACAAGCAGTATTCCCGCTTAGTACAAGTGAAGGCTAGCAAAAGACTGGGGAGCGACCAACTAGAGAGCGACATAGTCATCAACATGCTTTGATATTAACCAACATTGAATGCAAGCATGAGTAGGATATAATTCACTATGAACATAAATATCGTGGAGTCTATGTTGATTTATTTCAACTGCATGCGTGAACATGTGCCAAGTCAAGCCACTTGAATCATCCAAAGGAGGATACCATTCCGTCATACTACATCACAACCATTTTAATGCGCATGTTGGCACTCAAGACGAACCATTATCCATTCTTAGATAATTAAGCATGGCATGAATAACTATAATCTCTAATTGTTATTGCAAACATGTTCAACCCATAATGTACTGAATTTGGAACGATGAGCTAATGATATTTACAAAAGCAAGATAGGCCGAGTTCATATCAACTTTTCTCCATCTCAATCTTTTCATCAAATATCATCATTATTGCCATTCACTTGCACGACCGAACGATGTGAATAATAATAAGAGTGCACCTGCATTGGACTAAGCTGGAATCTGCAAACAATAAACGAAAGGAGAAGACAAGGCAATATGGGCTCTTTGTAAAATAAACAATAGTGCAAATGAGAGCCACTCAACACTTCATCGTGGTCTTCTCCTTATGACCCAAAGAAAAGAAAGGAAAATTATTTACACGAAAAAACTCCCAAAAAGCAAAAAGAAGAATGAGAAATCTTTTGGGGTTTTCTCTTTAATGCTACAACTAAGCAACTAGGAAATAAAGCTAGAACTAATTTTTTTGTATTTTCCTCAAAGTTAATTAAACACACGAGAAGAAAGCTAAACAAGAATTAAACTACCATGGATAGTACAATGAAAAAGTATGAACACCGACAACTGAAATAAGTGTGTGAACATGAATGTAATGTCAGTGAGAAATACGTACTCCCCCAAGCTTAGGCCATTGGCCTAAGTTGGTCTAGGGCCATGGCTGGAAAAATCCTTCTCCGAGATACTCCGGAGGACACTGAGGGTTCCACTGATTAGATGCTGGGGTTTGATATGGATCTAGAGTCGGTGCTGGCTCAGGTGCTGGGGGGTGCTCCAAACCCCGATATAGGTAGATGTCATCGGGCATAACAGTATACCTGCCTGAATGAATTTAGAACAGAGAAGAAGCAGGCAGAGTAACAATCTCACAAGTACCCTGACTAAATACTAAATTGTAAAGCAGCCTCCTATCATCATTCTTTCTAATAACATCATGGGCTACCATACGGTCATAATCTAGAAACTCCGCGTGAAGCCTAATGGGTATCTCAAAATGTTTAGCTAAACGAGATGCATAGATACCTCCGAATATGGTCCCCTTCGAATGGTTGGTGTTCAACCGTTGGGCCACCATAGCGCCCGGACTAAACGTTCTATCAGCAAGTAAAGCATGGCGCAAAATAGCAAGGTCAGGGGCACTAAGCTTCCACTCTCCCAGCAACCAACTAAACATCTTCCCGCAAATAATGAATAATAGCGTAGCACAGGAAAATTTAAACTAGTTGCTCTTGCCTTTGACACGCCTCTCTCTTCCCCTACAGTGATTGTGGTCATAAAGTCTTCCATGTCTTGAGGACGTGGTTCCCTGATGCTGCCCTCATAGAATATCTTGCAAACCTTGCAAAAATCATAAAGGTTCATTTTCTTAGGCGAATCATATAAGTGAAATTTTACTGTCGGAGGGTCTTCCCTAGGATGAAAGTGAAAATTTTGCACAAAGGAATTAGTGAGCAAGAGGTACTGGTCACACTTATTTTTGAGGAAGTCGGTGATGCCTGCATTCTCGGCCAAATAATAGAAATCTTCATAAATTCCAGTTGCCCTCAAGAATGTGTCACACTGCCATTCACATGGTCGGATTTCTGCGTCGCGAGGAAGATTGTATTTGGGTTTCTCCTTCATTTCATTTTCATCTTCCTTAGAACCCCGGCTTGAAGAACCTCTTAATAAACTTCTCAACTTTTCTAAAAAAATCTGAAATTTTTAGTGAGTGAAAATAATGGTGAACAAAACTCAACAAAACTCATAGCAACTACTAACTCAAGTGCCTAGAGACCATATCATGCATCAGAACTACTTAGGACCATAAAAATTTGACATGCAAGATCAAGAACAAGGTCACCACAGTAGATTTTTTTGCAATATATAAGACACTAGAACAAAAACTTATTGGACCATTGGAGGAGTCATATACCGATGAGCAATCCCCTAAAATAGTTTTGCAAATGGAGCTTTGAGCAAGGAGATCAAAAATGGTAGCAAGATGAGCTAGAACATGGGATTGAGCAATGGTGGGATTTTTTCTGGGGGAAGATGAAGTGAATGGGTGCTGGAATAAGTGGAGGGGGCCACGTGGGACCCACAAGCCCCAAGGGCGTGGTCAGGGGTGGTCGCGCCCTGTAGGCTTGTGGCCCACTGGTGCATCCCCGTGATGCATTCTCAGCGCCAAAAATTCTTAAATATTCCAGAAAAAATCATACTAAATTTTCAGGAAATTCTGGGAACTTTTATCTTCAGGTCATTTTTCTATTGCGCGGAAAACTCAGAAAACAAAAAATAATAGCATTTTTACTTAATTTCATCTAGGTAATAGAAAGTAAAAATTAGGTGCAGGAAATTGTGCTTTCTTGATTCGTCCATCTCATGCTTATCAAAAGGAATCCATCAATAAGGTTGATCAAGTCTTATTAACAAACTTTTTTCGAATAACATGAAACCGAAGAATTTTCGAATAACACTAAGTTACCTCAATGGGGATATGCATTTCCCCAACAATAAGTATATCATATTTCTTCTTGATAGTAGGAAGAGGGAACTCAAAGTCTCCAGTAATAACGGTTGGAATTTTTTCAATGGAATTGATACTATGAACTTGAGGTTGTTTCTTTGGAAAGTGTACCGTATGCTCATTATCGTTAATATGAAAGTCACATTGCCCTTGTTGCAATCAATAATAGCCCCTACAGTATTCAAAAAGGGTCTACCAAGGATGATCGACATACTGTCATCCTCGGGAATATCAAAAATAACAAAGTCCATCAAGATAGTAGCATTTGCAACTACGATAGGTACATCCTCACAAATACCAATAGGTAGAGCAGTTGATTTATCAGCCATTTCCAAAGAGATTTCAGTAGGTGTCAACTTATTCAAATCAAGTCTATGGTATAAAGACAAAGGCATAACACTAACACCAGCTCCAAGATCACATAAAACATTTTTAACATAATTTCCTTTAATAGAGCATGGTATAGTAGGTACTCTGTGATCTCCTAGTTTATTAGATATTCCACCTTTAAAACTATAATTAGCAAGCATGGTGGAAATCTCAGGTTCTAGTATCTTTCTTTTGTTTGTCACAATATCTTTCATATACTTAGCATAAGGAGACATTTTCAAAATATCAGTCAAGCGCATACGTAAAAAGACAGGTCTAACCATTTCAGCAAAGCGCTGAAAGTACTCATCATCCTTTTTCTTGGATGGTTTAGGAGGAAAGGTCATGGGTTTCTGAACCCATGGTTCTCTTTCTCTACCATGTTTCCTAGCAATGAAGTCTCTTTTATCATATCTTTTATTCTTAGGTTGTGGGTTATCAAGATCATCAGTAGGTTCAATCTCCACATCATTATCATTACTTGGTTGAGCATCAGCATGAACATCATTATTAATGTTATCACTAGGCTCATGTTCATCACGAGATTGTGTCTCAGCATTAGAAATAGAAATATCATTTGGATCCTCAGACATATCTATAACAGGTTCACTAGCAGCATGCAAAGTACTATCATCATTCTTTTTCCTACTCTTATTAGAAGAAGTAGGTGCATCAGTATTAGCTCTCTTAGAATCTTGTTCAATTCTCCTAGGATGGCCCTCCGGATACAAAGCTTCCTGAGTCATTATACCACCTCTAGTCACAACTTTAACAGAATGATTATTGTCTTTACTATTCATCTCACTAAGCAAATCATTTTGAGCCTTAAGTACTTGCTCTATTGAGTGGTTACCATGGAAGCATGTTTACTAATAAGCTTAAGATCATTGACAGTTCTACTCCAATAATCACCCAAGCGATCAATCATATAAGCATTATGTTTCAATTGTCTACTAACATAGGCATTGAAATTTTCTTGCTTCATAATAAAATTATCAAATTCATCCAAGCATTGGCTAGCAGGCTTATTATAAGGGATATATCCTTCATCAAATCTACTGAGAGAATTTATCTCTACTACCTGTGTCGGGTTATCAAGACCATGTATTTCTTCAATAGGTGGTAGATTCTTAACATCTTCAGCTTTTATACCCTTTTCTTTCATAGATTTCTTTGCCTCTTGCATATCTTCAGGACTGAGGAATAGAATACTTCTTTTCTTTGGTGTTGGCTTTGGAGGTGGTTCGGGAATAGTCCAATCATTATCATTTCTCAATATGTTATTCAATAGTAATTCAGCTTGTTCAACAGTTTGTTCCCTGATAATACAACCACCACAACTATCCAGGTAGTCCCTAGAAGCACCGGTTAGTCCATTATAAAAGATGTCAAGTATTTCATTTTTCTTGAGAGGATGATCAGGCAAAGCATTAAGTAATTGGATAATCCTCCCCCAAGCTTGTGGGAAACTCTCTTCTTCAATTTGCAAAAAGTTAAATATTTCCTGCAAGGTAGCTTGTTTCTTATGGGCAGGAAAATAATTTTCAGAGAAGTAATAAACCATGTCCTGGGGATTACGCAAACAACCAGGAGCAAGAGAATTAAAGCATTTCTTAGCATCACACCTTAATGAGAAAGTAAACAACTTAACAATATAGTAATAGCGAATTTTTCCTCATGGGTAAATAGGGTGGCTATATCATTCAATTTGGTAAGATGTGCCACAACAGTTTTAGATTCATAACCATGGAAAGGATCAGATTCAACCAATGTAATTAACTCAGAATCAATGGAGAATTCATAATCCTTATCAGTAACAAATATGGGTGAAGTAGCAAACTTAGGATCATATTGCATTCTAGCATTCAGAGATTTTTCCTTCCACTTGCGAAGCAACTTCTTAAGATCATCTCTATCCTGACAAGCAAGAAAGTCCCTAGCTACCTCTCCTTCCATAACATAACCCTCAGGTATAGCAGGCAATTCATATCTAGGAGAGCTAGGTCTAGCAGGTGAATCATAGTGTTCAGTTTCAATAATTTCATCAGATTCAGAAATATTATCAGTCTCAGCATTAGCTCTAGCAATTTGTTCTTCAAGAAATTCACCTAGTGGCACAGTATCATCAAGCAAAGTAGCATTATAAGCATCATGCATAGCATAAGTAGCATCATCAATTACTTGCGACATATCAGAATTACTAGCAGGTGGTGGTGTCGCAAACTTACTCATAACAGAAGGTGAATCAAGTGCGGAGCTAGATGACAGTTCCTTACCTCCCCTCGTAGTAGAGGGATAGATCTTGGTATTTGGATCTTTCAGATTCTTCATAGTGATCAACAGATATATATCCCAAGTTACTCAGAGAATAAAGCTATGCTCCCCGGCAATGGCGCCAGAAAAAGGTCTTGATAACCCACAAGTATAGGGGATCGCAACAGTTTTCGAGGGTAGAGTATTCAACCCAAATTTATTGATTCTACACAAGGGGAGCCAAAGAATATTCTCAAGTATTCGCAGCTGAGTTGTCAATTCCCCACACCTGAAAGACTTAATATCTGCAGCAAAGTGTTCAGTAGCAAAGTAATATGGTAATAACGGCAACGGTGGCAAAGTGATGGTAGCAGTTTGTAGTGATTGTAAGAGTAGCAACGGAAAAGTAACTGAGCGAAGATCAATATATGAAAAGCTCGTAGGGAATGGATCAGTGATTGATAATTATGTCGGATGACATTCATCATGCAACAGTTATAACATAGGGTGACATAGAACTAGCTCCAATTCATCAATGTAATGTAGGCATGTATATCATATATAGTCATACGTGCTTATGGAAAATAACTTGCATGACATCTTTCGTCCTACCCCTGTGGCAGCGGGGTCCTATTTTAAACTAAGGGATATTAAGGCCTCTTTTTAATAGAGAACCGGACCAAAGCATTAGCACTTAGTGAATACATGAACTCCTCAAACTACGATAATCACCAGAAAGAATCCCAGTTATTGTCACCCTGGGGGATGCGGATCGTAACTCTTAATAGGTGTCTACAACTTGCAAGATAGGATCAAGAACACACATATATTCATGAAAAGATAATATGTTCAGATCCGAAATCATGGCACTCGTGACCTAGTGGCAAGCATTAAGCATGGCAAAGTCATGGCAACATCAATCTTAGAACATAGTGGATACTAGGGATCAAACCCTAACCAAACTAACTCGATTACATGATAAATCGCATCCAACCCATCACCATCCAGCAAGCGTATGATGAGATTACTCACGAATGGTGGGGAGCATCATGGAATTGGTGATGAAGGATGGTTGGTGATGATGAAGGCGTCGATTTCCCTTCTCCGGAGCACAAAACGGACTCTAGATCTGGTCTCCCGAGGAAGAACAGACGATGGTGGTGGCTCCGTATTGTCAAACGCGATGAACTCTTCTCTCTAATTTTTTTCTTGACAAATAGGGTTATATGGAGCTGTTGAGAGGGTCGGAGGAGCCATGGGGGGCCTACAAGCCTGCTCAGCGCGGCCAAGGGGGTGGACGCGGCTAGCAGGCTTGTGGCCTGCTGGTGGCCCCCCTCTGGTTAATTCTTGTGCCAGTATTTTTTATTAATTCCAAAATTATTATCCATAAATTTTCAGGATGATCCGAGAACTTTTATTTCTGCACAAAAATAACCCAAGGCAATTCTGCTGAAAACAACGTCAGTCCCGGTTAGTTCCATTCAAATCATGCAAATTAGAGTCCAAAACAAGGGCAAAAGAGTTTGGAAAAGTAGATACGTTGGAGATGTATCAACCTTCACAAAGTTCCAAGCTATAACCCACTACGGGTACATGAAACTTAAAATGCCAGGACCAAACGGAGTGATAACAATCTCAAGTCATCCAAACATAGCCCTTTGGAACCGAAAACAAAACGTGAGCACTCACCCTCGAGGCATTAGCTTAGACTTTCGTTGCAGAAGAACTGACCACACTACGGTCAACAGTTAAGAAGGATGATGTGATCCTTAACAAAAGACCTAAGACCACGTCCTTCAAACCCACACAGGAACCATAAGGTTTCAAGTACATCCGACATACCCCAATAAGACAGCATCCATCGGAGCCCAGGTTGATCCCCTTGTGGACAAGGCACTATGGAATTTTCTTCGAGAAAATTGGGACATTTTTTCCTGGCATCCTTCTGATATGCCCGGAATCCCATGACGGCTCTCTGAACATAGTTTGCACATTATAGCAGGCTTTAATCCCGTTAAACAGACTCTACGTCGCTTCTCCAAACCCAAACGGCAAGCTATGGGGGAAGAATTAGCTAAACTGTTAGAGGCCGGTTTTATTCGGGAGATCAAGCACCCCAAATGGTTGGCAAATCTGGTGATGGTACCAAACAAAGACAAGTCGTGGCAGTTGTGTGTCGATTTCAAAGACCTCAACAAGGCCTGCCCTAAGGACACTTTCCCCTTACCACGCATAGACCAGATCATCGACGCCACAACCAGACATGATTTGTTGTGTTTCCTCGATGCTTACTCCAGATACAATCAAATTAAAATGAAGGAATCCGATCAAGCGGCAACCGCATTCATCACCCCTTACGGGCTATTCTGCTTCAACACGATGCCATTCGGGCTAAAAACGCTGGGGCCACATACCAGCGCATGATCCAGACGTGTCTCGCGACTCAGGTCGGTAATATAGTTGAGGCGTACGTGGATGACGTGGTAGTTAAGATCAAGCATGTTAGCGAGTTGATCGACGACATGCGGCAAACCTTTGTCAGTCTACGCGAGTATGACATACGACTCAATCCAGAAAAATGTGTACTTGGAGTTCCTTCTGGTAAGCTGCTTGGATTTATTGTCTCCCATAGAGGGATAGAGGTGAATCCAGCTAAGATCTGCGCCCTATCGGAACTTGAAATTCCCATAGATCTGAAGCATGTCCAGAGGCTATCTCGGTGTGTAGCGGCGTTGATCCGCTTTATCTCCTGCCTCAAAGAGAAAGCTTTACCTCTCTATAAGCTGCTGAAACTGACCAACAACTTCGAGTGGACCGACGAAGTAGCGGCTGTGCTAGAAGAAATTAAAGCACTACTGGCAACAAATCCCATACTCATAGCACCAGGCGCCGGTGAGCCCATGTTGTTATACATATCGGCCACCAATCAAGTGGTCAGCGCGATGCTCGTTGTCGAACGAGATGAGGAAGGACACAAATTCCTGACTCAGAAACCGGTCTACTACGTGTCAGAAGTGCTAACGCAGTGCAAGTCTAGATACCTGCAGTACCAAAAGATAGCCTACACAGTGTTTATGGCATCAAGGAAACTCAGACACTACTCCAAGAGTGTGCGGTAACAGTGGCATCCGAAGTCCCCCTGAATGATATAATCAACAACAGGGACGCCACCGGCCGCATAGCCAAGTGGGCCATTGAGCTCCTTCCCTTTCAAATAACCTATAAGGCACGCCATGCCATAAAATCTCATGTATTGGCAGATTTCCTGGCTGAATGGACAGAGACCGAGATCCCCAAGGAATACAGCGCATACTCCCATTGGAAAATGTACTTTGATGGATCCAAAACATTGGCCGGACTGGGGGCTGGAGTTATCATCACATCCCCCACAGGCGATAACGTGCGATACGTGTTGCAAATCATGTATGCCGACTCTAACAATGCAACCGAATACGAAGCTCTCCTTCATGGTCTTCGGATGGCAGTATCAATGGGCATATGACGGCTGGAGGTATGGGGAGACTCCAATTTGGCCATCTCCCAAATTAATGGTGAATTTGACGCCAAAAACCCAAAGATGGCGGCATATATAAATGTCGTCCTAAAAATATCTGCTCGCTTCAAAGGGTTGGAATTTCACCAAGTCGCTCACGACAACAACCGAGCCACTGACGTGTTGGCTCGTATGGGAGCCAAACATGACCCTGTCCCAAGAAACACCTTTGTGGAGCGGCTCTTCAAGCCATCCGTGGTGCGGCATGACAAGGACAAGGGCACCAGTCTAAATACGGCGGACGAGGTTGTTCCCCCCATAAACGAGCCCGACGATCAAATCATCGGCGGCTCCGTCATGGATGAAACGCCTTCAGCTCATGAGGTAATGGCAGTAATCGCGCCGTGGACAGAGCCCTTCCTCACTTACCTTCTCTACAAGGAACTCCCCGAAGACCAGACAGAGGCACGGCACATAGTTCGGTGATCCAAGGCCTACAAAGTACACGAGGGTGAGTTATACAAGAAAAGCACCACCAGAATATTACAAAGATGCATATCCGAGGAATAAGGACAGGAGCGAATAGCCGAAGTTCATGCAGGCATGGGCGGCCACCACGCCGCGGCGAGAGCCTTAGTTAGCAAGGTCTTCCGAGCCAGTTTTTATTGGCCTACAGCTCGGACGGACGCCGAGTCACTTGTCAAACATTACATAGGATGTCAACTCTTCGCAAATCAAAGTCACATGCCCCCAACAGCTCTTCGGACTATTCCTACCACTTGGCCTTTTGCGGTCTGGGGGCTGGACATGATCGGACCTCTTTGTTGGTAGACGTAGTAGTAAATCAAAAAAATTCCTACAATCACCAAGATCTATCTATGGAGAAACCAGCAACGAGTGGGGAGATATTGCATCTTCATACCTCTAAGCGGAAGCGTTACAAGAACGCGGTTGGTGGAGTCGTACTCGTAGCGATTCAGATCGCGGTGGACTCCGATCTTAGCGCCGAACAATGGCGCCTCCGCGCTCAACACACGTGCAGCCCGGTGACGTCTCCTACGCCTTGATCTAGCAAGGGGGAAGGAGAGGTTGAGGGAGAGCTCTGGCAGCACAACGACATGGTGACGGTGGAGCTGTGTGGTCTCCGGCAGGGCTTCGCCAAGCACTACGGAGAACAAGGAGAGGGAGGAGTAGGGCTGCACCGATAGAGGAAGAAACTTGTGTTCTTGGCAGCCCAAAACCCACCACTATATATAGGAGTAGAGGGAGGAGGGTGCCCACCCCTAGGGTTCCCACCCTAGGGTGGTGCGGCAGCCCTAGATGGGTTCTGGCCGGTGGCCAAAGAGGGGAGAGGGGGAGGGCGCAGCCCTAGTGGGCCTTAGGCCCATCTGGGTCTAGGGTTTCCCCTCCCTCCCACCTTTCCTGCGCCTTGGGCCAGGGTGGAGGGCGCACCAGCCCACTCTGGGGCTGGTCCCTTCCACTCTCGGCGCACGCAGCCCTCTAGGGCTAGTGGCCCCACTTGGTGGACCCCCAGAACCCTTCCAGTGGTCCCGGTACGTTACCGGTAATTCCCGAAACACTTCCGGTGGCCAAATCCTCACTTCCTATATATCAATCTTTGTCTCCGGACCATCCTGGAACTCCTCATGACATCCGGGATCTCATTCGGGACTCCGAACTACCTTCAGTAACCATGTAAACTATTTCCCTATAACCCTAGCGTCATCGAACCTTAAGTGTGTAGACCCTACGGGTTCGGGAGACACGTAGACATGACCAAGACACCTGTCGAGTTAATAACCAACAGCGGGATTTGGATACCCATGTTGGCTCCCACACGCTCCACGATGATCTCATCGGATGAACCACGATGTTAGGGATTCAATCAATCCTGTGTCCAATTCCCTTTGTCTACCGGTATGATACTTGCCCGAGATTCGATCGTCGGTATCCCTATACCTTGTTCAATCTCGTTACCGGCAAGTCTCTTTACTCATTCCGCAACACATCATCCCGTGGCTAACTCCTTAGTCACATTGAGCACATTATGATGATGTCTTACCGAGTGGGCCCAGAGATACCTCTCCATCATACGGAGTGACAAATCCCAGTCTCGATTCATGCCAACCCAACAGACACTTTCGGAGATACCCATAGTGCACCTTTATAGCCACCCAGTTACGTTGTGACGTTTGGCACACCCAAAGCATTCCTACAGTATGCGGG
The DNA here is from genome assembly GCA_022496015.1 of Hordeum marinum. Lineage (NCBI taxonomy): Eukaryota > Viridiplantae > Streptophyta > Magnoliopsida > Poales > Poaceae > Hordeum > Hordeum marinum. The sequence continues at coordinate 62,812,141 of CM039673.1, forward strand.
AGTTGCACAATCTCATGATCTAAGGAAACGATACTTGACATTGGAAAAGCTTTAGCAGACAAACTACACGATCTTGTGCTATGCTTAGGATTGGGTCTTGTCCATCACATCATTCTCCTAATGATGTGATCCCGTTATCAATGACATCCAATGTCCATGGTCATGAAACCGTGACCATCTATTGATCAACGAGCTAGCCAACTAGAGGCTCACTAGGGACATGTTGTGGTCTATGTATTCACACATGTATTACGGTTTCCGGTTAACACAATTATAGCATGAACAATAGACAATTATCATGAACAAGGAAATACAATAATAACCATTTTATTATTGCCTCTAGGGCATATTTCCAACACTCTTAAAGGAGGGACCAGGAAGAACAAATACCTGCTGGTCATGGTCGATAAGTTCACTAAATGGGTAGAGACAAACCCGTCAAATCGGCCAAGTCCGGGCCAGTGATCGAGTTTATCTTCGGCGTGGTACACCATTACGCTGTCCCGCACAGTATAATAACGGATAATGGATCCAATTTCATGGTCCAAGAGGTCAAGGACTGGTGCGCAAAAATGGGCATTAAGCTAGATTATGCATCAGTCTATCATTCGCTGACCAATGGACAAGTCGAATGAGCAAACGGTCTCATTATGAGTGGCATTAAGCCACGTTTGGTCCAGTCTCTTCATGAATCCGACTGCCATTGGGTGGAGGAGCTTGACTCTATTTTTTGGGGAATGCGCACCACCCCGAATAGATTGATGGGTTACACGCTGTTCTTCATGGTCTATGGGGCTGAGGCAGTCCTCCCCTGCGACATTATTCACGACGCACCAAGAGTGCGCATGTAAGAAGAAAAGGAGGTCGGGATAGATTGGCAGGACAACCTAGACGCCTTAGAAGGAGAGAGCAACATAGCTCAGGCTCGCTCTACATTTTACAGTAGCAAGCACGACGCTACCAGAGTAGGGAGGTCAGGGCAAAGGCATACAATGTAGGCGAACTCGTCCTACGGCTCCCGGAGAAGCAGAATCATAAAATCAACCCCAAAAGGAGGGTCCCTTCATCACGGACGAAGTAGTCATTGGAGGAGCCAATCGTCTTTGGAGCCCGTCGGACAATTGCCTTGAACCAAACCCATGGAACGCAGCTCATCTTCAGTGCTTCTACGGATAAACTGGTGTCCTCCAATTCTCCAATATTTTTCTTCTTTCTCGTATTTCCTTTTTCCTTTTTCTTCCCTTCCCACTTTGCTGCTTGATAGGATTGATTTTCTTTTCCTATGTTCGGTCAAACCGATCTTGTACTAAGGCTATCAGCATACACTATAAAGTGTTAACTCCGAACAAAGCACCTAGGGGCTTCTTCTCGAAGCCAACATTTTTGTATTACAAGTATTTACTCACAATTATCGTGTACACATTTTTCCTTTGTCACGCTCAAGACATCATATGCATCAATTCGAACTAAGATTTGCCAAACTGGGTTGCCTCGCTCCTGTGTTTACCCTCTACGTTCCCAATTGTTCGGCTAGAGGGTAAAGGGAGCACCTCTGCGATTGTTACGACGGAATCATCCGGATACGTACCTCACACGGGTGAAGCCAAAAGCCAGCTATCTTATGTAGACAATTGGTCAGCCGTGACAGAAGCACTTAATACGGCTATGGCCGTTATAGCCATTGTTTGGGTTCATTTTTTCCAAAAATGCCCTCAGCCGCATCCTAGTAGTATGTCGACCTTTACCTACGATTTTCGTAGGGTCCAAAGAAAGGTATCGATAGAGGTGTTATTTTCTTTGGAAGATGTTTCTTACGCTAAGCAGTAATATAACATATCTCTTTGTGTGCTTTTTGTCTGTTTGTACCGTATGGACGGATTGCCTGGTCCCCCAAATACAACTCGCTCTTTTGGAATAACAAATTGTGAGGGACACTCCCGTGCTCTTCGCATGGGAGGGAGAAGACGATGGACGGTTAAGACAAACTTTACACACAGATTGTTCTTACGAAAGTATATAAAATTACACATTCGGCTGCCGATCTAAGTTATCAATTATGGTGTCCAGGGAGCAGTCTTCCTATGAAAGCCGGGCGACAGGCATCACTTGGTCATACACCTGGTGGAGGGGCACTTCTTGACCATCCGATCCCACTGGACAAACCCGAGGCATCCGCTCGGGGTCAAGTCCGGTGTAGCGGGTCTTCATCATTGCCCATGCCTTCCGTGCTCCCTCCCAGCAAGCCGATGTATTCCATAGCTCGAACCTGCTTCGACCTCCCCTGAATCTATTGGTCAGCTCGGACATACCTTCCGGTGGCTGTTCGGCAGGCCATAGCACTTTTACCATGCCTTTAATTGCTTTCCGAGCATGCTCATGGAGGGCGGACAGCTCCTTTAGCAAGTTCCCCTGGAAGGATCTGAACCCTTCTTCAGGTTGCCCGGACAGAAGTCATGTACATGAGGGAAAGACATTCTTATCATACTTCCTTTATACGAAGTACTTACTAATGTTCGGATCATACTAACCAAACATGCCCCTCTGAAGTTTCTGATTTTTTTTTCTTGGGCCTAGGCCAATTGAGACTTTAAACTCTCAATTTCTGCTCTGTTTGCATATGCCCTATGGATTCTGCTGCTAAAGAGAATATTTGCGTCAGCATAGACATTTACTAGAAATAAAAACACTGGTATACTCACCATGGGCCTCCCGGGTGAAGCTCTTTACTTGATCTAGCTCTGCCTTCCTAGCTTGAACCTGTGATTGGCTCTCCTTCAGCTCCTTGGCCAGTTGCACGTTCTGTTGTTTCGAAGCATGCAGCACAACAGTGCTATAGACCCTTAATTCGGTTGTCCCGAACTGACTTAAGGCTCGGGTGCTACTGGGTTTACATGAGTGTCTGGACTCTATAAAAACCGATCACTTACCTACATGTTGGTCGATATCAACTTCATAGCTTCGCCAAACCCAGCTCGGGCAGCACCAATGTGCGCATCCGCCGATTGAAGGGCGCCGAACTCTTGTTCTGAAAATACTGGGTGCCGCATAGCCTCCCATCATCGCTGATGATTCATGGCACTTCCCATTTCCGATTTGGTAGCGAATACACAATCACCAGAGTCGGCAGGTAGTGGATTAGCCATGGGGGCTTCGGTAGCAGGACTGGCATGAGCCGCGGCTCTGGAGTTTTGGGGTTCACCAGACACCCCGACGACCTCTTCGACGGGAGAAGACTGGGAATTTCACCTAACTATTTCAATAAAATAAATTGCCGTAAGGCTCTATTGATTGTGATAATCGGCGGATAACCAAACAATGTACCTTTGAGTTGAGCGGGTAGGCTGATTCGTCCACATGGCCGGCTCTTTGATAGAATCCCTGTGGACTGCCGATTCGGCCACGATCTCGGTTGCTAGCGCATCGCGTGCAGATCGATGATGCTTGGGAGTTGGAGCCGGCGCTTTCGGGGCGCTGTTGGTAGTTTGCCTCTTACGAGACGAGCTCTTCTTCTTTTTGTCCATGGTAGGGATGGAGAATGACCCGGGGTAATCGACTATGATTGCCACCGAGGATTGGTCGAGGCTAACCTGATAATAGACTCCATCTTCAAAATCAATTAGAAGATCCGGGTCCTCATGGAAACCTGGATCATCATCGTGTGCTTAGCTTTCAGGCTAAGGAGCCACACAGTTGACTGTCTCGATGAAGCTCCTCCATTCCTATTCACGCAAGACTTCGGTCAAATGAAGTACGGAACGAAACCTCGGAACTATGTTCATAGTGGGTAAAGGGGCTTACCCATTCAATAGGATTGTGGGCTGGGTATCCTTCTTTGGTCGCCTGCCAAATAAAGTCCTCTTGCTCCCCTTTATACAGGTCGGCAAGGGTAATGGCTAACGGCACCTGGTTGGCGGGCCCTAATCTTAGGGAGTGCGTGGTGTCGCTTGTCCCATTATAGCGCCACAAGGGGTGCACCCTCTGTTGGAAGGGTTGCACGCATCGGGTTATGGCAGCGGCCATGACATCGATCATGGTCAGTTGATGCTGGACTAACATCCGCACCTGAGCCGCTAGGCATTGCACTTTGACACTTTCTTCTTGGGTTGGAATCCTTGGCCGCGAGTTGTATCCCTTCTTCAAGGCGGTGTCAGAGTATTCGGGTAGACCTGTCCGAGCTGGCTCGAACAAGGGGGCAACTTGAATATAAAACCATTCTGAAGTCCACTCTTAAGATTCCTTCGGAGTGCCCACCGGATACCCTGTCCCCGCTATGCGGCACACTTCGGCTCCGCCGACCTCCAAAATTGTCTTGTCCCAAGTTTGGGGGACGAGACAGAAATATTTTCTCCACAATCCAAATTGTGCCTCGTAGCCTAAGAACATCTCGCAGAGGGCAACGAAGCCTGATATGTGCAAGATGGACCCCGGGGTAAGGTGGTGGAGCTGAATCCCATAGAATTTCAGCAGCCCCCTTAGAAACGGGTGGATGAGAAACCCGAGGCCCCACAGGAGAAAGGGGAAGAAGCATACATGTTCCCCCCTATGAGGATTGGGGAAACGCTCGGTGAAAGCTTATAAGGAACTTTGGAGCGAAGAACTGCCGGAGGGGGTGGACCAGAAGGCCCCCCCAACACCCCCCCTTCTAGGGGCGCGACTAGATGGCTTGTGGGGCCCTTGTGGCCCCTCCGACCCTAATTACAACTCCATAAATTCACATCCGTGGAGAAAAAAGAGAGAAGATTTCATCACGTTTCACGAGACAGAGCCGCCACCACCTCTTGTTCTTCCTCCGGACGGCTGACATGGAGCCTGTTTTGGGCTCCGAAGAGGGGAAATCGCCCCCGTCGTCATCACCAACCCTTATCCATCAGCACCGCCATGATGCTTACCATCGAGAGTGAGTAATTCCTTTGTAGGCTTGCTGTACGGTGGTGCGATTGGATGGAATTGATCATGTAATCGAGATAAGTTTGATAGGGCTTGATCCCTAGTATCCACTATGTTCTGAGATTGATGTTACTATGACTTTGCTATGCTTAATTCTTATCACTAGGGCCCGAGTGCCATGATTTTAGATATGAACCTATTATGTTTTCATGGATATAAGAGTGATTTGATTCCTATCTTGCAAGTTATATGTACCTATTATGTGTCATGATCCGCATACCCCAATGTGACAATAATTGGGATTCTTTCCGGTTATTTCCGTAGTTTGAGGAGTTCATGTATTCACCATGTGTTAATGCTTTGTTCTGGTTCTCTATTAAAAGGAGGCCTTAATATCCTTTAGTTTCCAATAGGACTCCAGTCCCACGGGAGGGTAGGAAAAAAGATGGCATCCAAGTTCTTATTGCAAGCATGTACGCCTATATACAGAATACATGGCTACATTACAATGATGAAATGGACCTTGTTCTGTGTCGGCCTAGTGGGTAACTCTTATATGATCAATGTCATCTAAATCATTATCCATCAGCGATCCACGTGCCTACGCGTTACATCTACTGAATCTTGCCAAGTTACTATTGCCATTGTTACTGTCACACTTGCTACAAAACTTCCACTATCACTATTAGTGGTACTTTTGCTACTATTATTTGTTGAGCTACTAAATCTTTGTTGCAGATAGATATCCTCAGTGCGGTTGAATTGACAACTCAACTATAAAGGCCAATAAATATGCTTTGGCTCCCCTTGTGTTGAACCAATAAATTAGGGTGAAGTACTACCCGTGAAGACTGTTGCAATCCCCTACACTTGTGGGTTATCATGACCTTTTTCTTACGCTGTTACGGGGAGCATAGCTCTATTTATTGTGTTAACTAAAGGATATCCAATTGCTACAATGAGAAATCCAAAAGACAACCGAACTAAGATCATCCCCTCTCCCACGACAGGAGGTAAGGAACTACCATCTAGCTCTGGTTTAGATTCACCTACTTATTTGGATTAGCTTGCTACACCACCACCTATTGATCGTCTAGATATGTCACATGAACTTGATGATGCTACTTCTGAAATAAATGATGAAAATATTGCTACACATGTTGAAACTGAACTTGTACCACTGAATGAATTACTTGATGATCATATTAATAAAGCTAGAGAACTTGAGAATGCTGAAATTGAGGGAGACTTTGAATCACCTATTACCCCTCACTCACCTAATAGATATGAATTGCCTTTTGTACCTGAAGGTGTTATGAATGATGAGGTAGCTAGGGAAATTCTTTCCTGTGAAAATAGAGATGATGTGAAGAAACTATTATGCAAACTAAAAGAGAAATCTATGATGGAGAAAATGAAACGTGATCCTAAATTTGATACTTCTCTTATATTTGTTACTGATAAGGATTATGAGTTCCCTGTAGACCATGAGTTAAAATTCCTATTGTAGAGTCTAATCCTTTGCATGGTTATGAAAATGAAATTGTTGTCGAGCACCTTATGAAACTGAATGATATTGCTGCTCTGTTTACCAATGAACAAAAGATTCGCTACTATTATATCCTTAAGCTTTTCACTTTCTTGCTAAAAGGAGGCCAAGGAATGGTTCTTATCACTTACTCCTGGTTGCATATGTAGTCCCCATGATATGCTTCAACACTTTTCTGCAAAGATTTTCCTGCTCATAAGAAATAAGCTATCTTACAGGAAATACTTCACTTTGCTCAAATTGAAGAAGAGAATCTCCCTCAAGATTGGGGAGGCTTCTCTGGTTACTACGAGCTTTGCCTGACTGTCCACTTGAGAGGAATGAAATACTTGATATTTTTTATCATGGACTAACTAATACTTCTAGGGATTTCCTAGATAGATGTGTTGGTTGTGTTTTTAGGGAAAGAATTGTTGGACAAGCTGGAGAATTGTTGAACAACAAAATGCAAAATGTTGATGATTGGACACTCCCTGAACCACCTTCAGAACCTATTCAAAAGAAGAGAGGTATTCTATTTCTGATTCCCGAAGATATGCAAGAAGCAAAAAGAACTATGAAAGAAAAAGGTATTAAAACCGACGATGTAAAGAAATTACCACCTATTGAAGAAATACATGGACTTGATACCCCGACACAGGTAGTAAAGGTAAACTCTCTCCGTTCCTTTAATAAAATTGATATACCTTACACTAAGACTCCTGAACAATGCTTGGATGAATTTTGATAATTACGTTGTTAAGCAAGAACACTTCAACAATTATGTTAAGAATCAATTGCAATATAATGCTATGATGATAGATCGCTTAAGTGACTTGATGTTTAGAATTGCAAATGATGTAAAAGGTTTAGGCAAACATGCTCCTATGGTTCACACTCAACTAGACCAAGTCACTAAATCACCAAATGATTTGCTTGTTGAAATGAATAATATAAATGATCATGCTATTAGAGTAGAGTCTAGAGGAGGTAGAATGACCCAAGAACCTCTTTATCTTGAAGGTCACCCTAAAATAATTGAACAAGATTCTCAGAAAATTAATCACGATACATCTAGTTCATCTAAGAAGAAGAAGAAGAAGAAGAAGAAGGAGAACAAAAATGATAAAAGCTTGCATGCCTCTAGTGAACCTGTTGAGATAAATGAAGTTTATGTTTCTAATGTTGAGACTCAGTTTAGTAGTGAGCATACACCTAGTGATAATGAGAATGATAATAATTATTATGATGCTCATGTAGATGCTCAACCAGATAATAACAAAGAAGATGATAATGATGTGGAAATTGAACCTACTAAGGATCTCTATAACCCACCTTCTAAAAATAAACGTTATGATAAGAGAGACTTTGTTGCTAGGAACATGGAAGGGAAAGAAAGCCATGGGTTCAAAAACCTATGACATTCCCTCGTAAAGCCACTAAAAGTAATGATGAGGAAGATTTTGACCGCTTGACTGAAATGATTAGACCGGTCCATTTACACACTCGCTCGACTCATATATTGAAAATGCCTCCATATGCTAAGTATATGAAAGATATTATCACTAATAAAAGAAAGATACCTGAAACTCAAATTGCCACCATGCTTTCTAATTATTCTTTTGATGGTGGAGTACCTTAGAAGTTCGGGATCCGGGTATACCCACCATACCTTGCTCTATTAAAAGGAATTTTGTTAAAACAGCTTTATGTGATTTAGGGGTCAGTGTTAGTGTTATGCCTTTCTCCCTTTATAAAAGACTTGAATTGAGTAAATTCACACCTACTGAGATATCTTTGCAAATGGCCGATAAATCCACCGCTTTAACTATTGGAATTTGCGAGGACGTTCCCGTCGTGGTTGCAAATGTTACTATCTTAACAGACTTTGTTATTATTGATATGCCGGAGGATGACAATATGTCGATCATCCTTGGTAGACCTTTTCTAAATACTGCAAGGGTTGTTATAGATTGTAATAAAAGCAAGGTGACCTTTCATCTCAATGGCAAGCAACATACCGTGCATTTTTCAAGGAAGCAAACATTGGTTAATAATATTAATGTCATTGATCCTATTCCCACGATTATCATTGGAGACATTACAATTCCTCTCCCTGCTGCCAAGAATAATAAATATTATAATCTTATTATTGGTAATATACAAATCCCAATGGAGGTAACCTAGTGACATATGAAGATTCTTCAGTTTCATATTAATCGGAAATGTTTATTAATAAGACTTGATCAACCTTATTAATGAATTCTTTTCGAAAGACATGAGATTGATGAATTGAATATTCAAAACTCTATGTATCACAAGTTTATATTATGTTTTCTTAGTAAATTTAAAAATAAAATTCCATGAAATTCCTCTTTTCGGTTTTTCCCATGCATGAAAAATACCTCAAAATAAAATGTCTCGGATTTCCACGAAAATTTAACATGAACTTTTCTGGAATAAATAAAAAAATGGTGTAAAAATGTTGGGGAACGTCGAATGGGAAACAAAAATTTTCCTACGCACATGCACATCTATCCATGGTGATGAGCATCTACGAGAGGGAGAGTGGATCTACGTACCCTTGTAGATCGCTAAGCGGGAAGCGTTAAGAAACGCGGTTGGTGTAGCCGAACGTCTTCGCGATCCAAATCGCCGTGCGTCCCGCGATCCAATCATGATCCGTCCCACGATCCAATCATGATTCATCTCGCGATCCAATCATGATCCGTCCCACGAACTTGATCACGATCCATCCCACGAACTTGATCACGATCCTTCCGATCTAGCGCTGAACGGAGGGCACCTCCGTGTTCAGCACACGTACAGCTTGATGAAGATCTCCGCCGTCTTGATCCAGCAAGAAGGAGTGGAGAGGAACAAGAGTTCTCCAGCAGCGTGACGATGCTCCGGCGATGGTGGTGGAGCTATTCCGGCAGGGCTTCGCCTAAGCACTGCAGAAAATCGATCTAGAGGAGAAACTATGCACTGGAGGAACGGGCAGCACGTGGCTGAAAATTCTAGTGCAAAACCCTAAAACCCACCAGTATATATAGGAGGAGAGGAGGAGAGCCTTGGAGCAAGGGCCAAGGCTCCTATGGTTCGGCCGAACCTACTAGGAGAGGAGGACTCCTCTTCCAATCCTAGTAGGACAAGGATTCTCCTTTTTTGCCTTTTTCCACCTTTTCCTATTGGGTTTTCTTCTCCAGCCACATGGGACTTGTGTGGGAGTTTCCACCAGCCCACTAAGGGCTGATATTCACCCTCCCACAGCCCATGAAGCCTCTTGGGTCGAAATACCCCTCCTAGAGGCCTCCCGGTACACTACCGGCACTCCTGGTACACTACCGATGAGCCCGAAACTTTTCCGGGGACCAAAACAGGACTTTCTATATATGAATCTTTACCTCCAGACCCTTCTGGAGCTCCTCGTGACATCTGAGATCTCATCTGGGACTCCGAACAACCTTCAGTCACCACCATACATAACTCTATACTACCGAAACGTCACCAAACCATAAGTGTGCAGACCCTGCGGGTTCGAGAACTATGTAGACATGACCGAGACACCTCTACGGTCAATAACCAATAGCGGGACCTGGATGCCCATATTGGTTCCTACATATTCTATGAAAGAATTTATCGGTCGAACCACTATGTCAAGGATTCAGTTAATCCTGTATGATGTTCCCTTTGTTCTTCGGTATGTTACTTGCCCGAGATTCGATCGTCGGTATCTCCATACCTAGTTCAACCTCGTTATTGAAAAGTCTCTTTACTCATTCCGTAATACAAGATCCTATGACTAACACTTAGACACATTGCTTGCAATGCTCATTGTGATGTTGTATTACCAAGTGGGCCCTGAGATACCTCTCCGTCACACGGAGTAACAAATCCGAGTCTTGATCCATGCCAACTCAACAGACACCCTCGAAGATACCTGTAGAGTACCTCTATAGTCACCCAATTACGTTGTGACGTTTGATACACACAAGGAACTCCTCCGGTATCCGTGAGTTGCATGATCTCATGGTCATAGTAACATATACTTGACATGCAGAAAACAGTAGCAATAAACTGACACGATCATATGCTACATTTGTAGTTTGGGTCTTGTCCATCACATCATTCTACTAATGATGTGATCCCATTATCAAATGACATCTCATGTCAATGGCTAGGAAACCTTGACCATCTTTGATCAACGCGCTAGTTCACTAGAGGCATACTAGGGACAAAGTGTTGTCTATTTACCCACACATGTAATGTGTTTCCAATTAATACAAGTGTAGCATGGATAATAAACGATTATCATGAACAAGGAAATATAATAATAAACACTTTATTTATTGCCTCTAGGGCATATTTCCAACAAAAAATTACTGCAGGGGGCATGCCAGTGGGCCACCACGCAACAGGTCATGACCCTAGGGCCGCAGACGGTTGGCTAGTGGGGCACACAGGGGGCCCCTGCCTTATCTCTTCCTCCCACTCCTTCTCCTCCCTATGGAAAACATTCTCTAGCCATATCTCTCCCGTGTTCTTCACCCAGAAAGTGAAATTTTCGATCTCTATGCTCGGTGAGGGAGTCCTTGATTAGGGGGTCCTCGGATAGCCGACCTATTGTTATGGGCCACTTACCGAACACCGGAGGATTTGAAGGCCCAGTCTCCAGGATGGAAGCTTAGGGAAGCACGGCTTGCGTTCCATGTCTGATGTAGTAATTAGGCATGTTTATCTCTTCGGCATGTAACCGACCATGAGTAAAACCTAGGCGTCTTCGGCATCTATATAAGCCAAGGGGTTTAGGGTATAGCCATAGGACAACTCATCTAGGGTTAGCTATTCGATCTCGAGGTGGATCAACTCTGTAACCCCTTACATCATCAATACAACCAAGCAGGACATAGGGTATTACCGCCATAGGAGGGACCGAACCTGGGTAAAGCCGTGTCCCCTTCGTCTCCTGTTACCGTCAATTCTAGTCTCACAGTTCAGGACCCCCTACCCGAGATCCGCCGGTTCTGACACTGACATTGGTGCTTTCATTAAGAGTTCCTCTGTGAGCGAGATGGAATTGATGCCTCGTCTTGTTATCAATGAAGAGGTACACAACATGGACGTTTTCGTCCCCGGACAGATCTTCGCCTTCGGCAATGTTGTGTTGCACATTGATTTCGCTGGCCATCTAGGCCGCGTTGAGAACTTCGCCCCCAATCGAGAGGTCAGATTTGGAAACTTAGAGTTCTCCATCGATTCTCGGGGTGATTTGTCATTCATCAGGCTCGCAGCTTCGCATGTAGCCTCTGAGGACTCTAAGGCCTTAACCTCGAGCCCCTTCTTCAGACATGCCGATGGGGTCACCCATGGAGACGATCTGATCTCTTATCCAAGTCCGGCCATTAAGCCAGATGACCGGACACATGTTCTTTCTGAACACTCCCCATGTCTGGACGTCATGGAGGTTAACTCCACGAATTTAGAAAAACTGGATTCGATCGGGCCCTCAACGGTCGGCGAGGCCCTAGAGCGATTCTCGTCGATGAAGATCATTAACGATCCAGCCCTGATCTATGCTCGGTTCGGTTATGGTGCGGGCGGGGACGAATCTTTCAACCCACCCACCACCCACTTGATAGCCACCATCGAAGATTTAACCAATGTGCTGGACTATGCCTCCGAGGAGGAAGAATACATGAATGAAGAGGACCGTGCTCCCACCCCCGTTAACACCGGGAGTTAGATTGCCACTTCTACATACGACGTCTACATGGTGGATACTCCTGCCACCAATGGCGACAACATGCCTCACAATGACGGTGACAAATAGGGCGATGCGCCATCAAGGCACCGGAAATCGCATAAGCGGTCCAAAAGCAAAAAAGGGCAGAAGAGCTATTATCAGCAACAGGGACGGTAATACCCCCACTGATCATGACAATCCCGATATCCTCGAGCACCCGTTTGAGGGTCCAGAGGGGCCTGAGGACCAAAACAAACCCGATAATGTCAACAACCTTGGAGGCGACGAGTACCTTCCCCCGCTCGAGGAGGAAGGTATAGCCGAAGTCGATGACTTGTACATCCTTGATAACCTCGAAGATCGGGAAGAAATCAGGCAGCGGCTCATAGCAACGGCTCACAGCCTAAAGGCTAAGGAACGGCAACTCAAAGCCGAACAGGCCAACCTCAATGATCGATGGCCGAAAGTCCTCTCAACCGAGGAAGTATACGGCACTGGTCTGCCAAACCAGCCCAAAAGCTACCCTCGGAGAAGGCTGCTGACACTATTCAATGATGAACTTACTGATACTCTATCTCCAGACCGTACTCCATATGGCAGGTCGGACCACCCCCTCGTCATCGGGACAGGACGGCTGACGATGCCGATTATATATCGGTAGTGCTCCGAAGACGGGGTAAGGAGCCATTAGAGCCCAATGACAGGTTCGACCTGCGAGGTGACATGGATCATAGAGCAGGCCGCACTAGATTCATCTATGGATCCAAAGAGTACTCGCTCGATAGATGCGGCGGATATAGACCATGGTTCGACCAAAAAAACAGAGTCCGGGAGTGCAATCGGCCCCACACAGACGCCGAATATAGGCGGGACATAGCACAGGTCAGAGGCACCTCTCACCCACTGTGCTTCACAGATGAGGTAATGCGGCATCAATTCCCTGAAGGGTTTAAACTCGTGAATATAGAACAGTATGATGGGACCACTGACCCAACTATATGGATCGAGGACTTCCTCCTCCATATCCACATGGCACGAGGAGATGATCTCCATGCCATCAAATACCTTCCTCTTAAGCATAAGGGGCCAGCTCGGCACTGGTTAAACAGCCTCCCCGAAAACTCCCTTGGATGCTGGGAAGAGCTGGAAGATGCGTTCTGCTCTAACTTCCAGGGAGCTTATGTCCGCCCGCCGGACTCTTCCGATCTCAGCAACGTCGTCTAGAAGCCCGGCGAGTCCGCTCGGCTATTCTAGAATCAGTTCTTGACTAAGAAGAACCAAATCGTCGACTGTCCAGATGTTGAGGCCATAGCCTCCTTCCGACACAATATTCGGGATGAATGGCTCGCCCGCCATCTAGGCCAGGACAAGCCTCAGACTATGTCCGCCCTTACCTCCCTCATGACCCGCTTTTGCATGGGCGAAGACAATTGGCTGGCTAGACGCAGCCACAATTCGGAAGATCCCATCGCACCTGAAGCCTGGGACGGCAATTCAAAGCCAAAGCGCAATAAGAATAAGCGTTGACACAATAATAGCGATGCCGATGATACGGCTGTAAACACCGGATTCCGCAACTCCCGACCTAGGCAGCGGAAGAAGCCTCCTAAAGGCAATCGTGACGGACCCACTCGGCTCAAGAAAATCATGGAAAGGCCTTGCCAAATCCATGGGACTTCGGAAAGTCCCGTTAGCCACACACACCGCAACTGCTGGGTGTTTAAACATGCCGGCAAGATACCACCCGAAGACCAAGGCAAAAGCTCTCACAGCGAGGACGAAGATGAGCCTCGGGGTCCAATTGGTGGTGGACAGAAGAAATTCCCTCCCGAAGTCAAAACGGTGAACATGATATACGCCACCCACATACCGAAGCAGGAGAGGAAGCATGCCCTCCAGGAAGTCTACATGGTGGAACTCGTAGCCCCGAAGTACAACCCATGGTCGGCATACCCGATTACCTTTGCTTGGCGTGATCATCCGACCAGTATCCGCCATGGGGGTTCGGCGACCCTCATCCTAGACACTATTACAGATGGGTATCACCTCACAAAGATCCTAATGGACGGAGGAAGTAGCCTTAACCTGATTTACTCTGATACGGTGAAAAAGATGGGCATCGATCCATCAAGGATCAAAGCGAGCAGCACTACCTTCAAAGGAGTGATCCCGGGCATTGAGGCCCGATGCACGGGCTCAGTAACTCTGGAGGTCGTGTTCGGCTCGCCCGATAACTTTTGCAGTGAGGACTTGATCTTCGACATCGTGCCCTTTCGCAGCGGCTATCATGCGCTGCTTGGTTGGACATCGTTCGCTCGTTTCAACGCAGTCCCACACTACGCATACCTCAAGCTCAAGATGTCGGGCCCCAAGAGGGTCATCACTGTCAACGGCAATACCGATCGCTCCCTTAGAACTGAGGAACATTCACTGGCCCTAGCGGCCGAATTTAGCTACAAAGAAGATCGGCAAGTTCCGACATCCGCCATAAAGGCACATAAGGCTGGGAAGCGAGTTCGGCTTTAGACCAAAAACTCATATCCTTCCTCTTCCCCTCTATAGGGACTCTCTCATTCCTCCAACTCCTTTGAGGAATTGTTCCTTGGTATGTGACTCTCCCATTCCTCCAATTACTTTTTGTTTTACTGGTTTACATTTTGCATACGTTGTTGCACTTGGTGTTATAGAAAATAAGCTTGCATGGTGAATACACTGGGTTCCAAGTAATATGAATGCTTGATATGGCACCTAGGCATCACTATGAGTAGTTTCTACCATTCCTATAGAGTTTTGTTGACATTAATTCGTGACTCAAAAATTTAAGAATTTTTGTTCGGGAAAGATGAGTTTCTTTAGGAGGAGCACTTCAAGGAGGCGTTCTTCAGGAGAGTCGTCGAGAGGAAGCTCGGTTCGACGAGGCTATATAGAGCCTGGAGCTAATTAAATAGTCATGGTCGATGCAAAATAATGTCGGTGGCCAAGCGATGAGTTCATGATAAATGTGGGAATCAAAGAGGAATTTGATCATTTCATCAAAAATACTGGCCCCACTGACTTCCTTGCAGATAAGTGTGTCCAACATTATAACCTTACCCATACTTTCGTAGATGGATTTACTTTCAAGAGAGTAACTCTAGGGTGTTATTTAAAATATATGATGAATCTTTTAGCATGGATCTAGAAGAGTTCTCGATTGCTTGCAAACTTCCACTTTGGAGTTCAACTGAGAAACCATTAACAATTGCTTATAATATGTTTCTCAAAAGTATTTGTGTGGGGGAAGACAGGGAAGTATCGCAAGCTAGAATTTATAGTATACAATTTCCCTCTATCGATTACTTTGCATTGTTCAATGGGAAATGCATAGTAGGAAAAAAGGAGTGTAGTGCACTATGTGCCCGTGATCTAAACCTTATACATACTGTTGTGACGGGTGAGCGACATATTAACCTCAGTGCAATTGTTGCCCGAAGGTTGTACTCCAACTCTAGTAATGGAGAACATGGAGGCATTTATGCATCCTGCGTAGCTACACATTTGAGAGTGGCACCCCAACCTAATGGTCCCATTTTGCCTGAATGATATTTGGATTATGAAACTATGCGTTCTCACAAATTTCTTGTGAAACATTCTAGAGGCAATGAGTACAACTTGATATTTAGAAAATACATGTCCATTCTTGTCTTTTTGCCTGCACCTGCCCTTTTTGACTTTCAAGCTTGACAAAGATATTATGTTCTTGAGGACGAGGTGCGAGAGCACAATGCTACGGTGGAGGCTGCTCGTCTGGTAGAGGAGGAGGCCATGAATGCCTCCACGATTTACCATTTCAACTATTACTCAGATCGCTAGTGGTGATTACCAAGCTAGTCCAAAGCCTAAGCTTGGGGGAGTACGTATTTCTCACTGACATTACATTCATGTTCTCACACTTCATACAAATTGATGTTGTTCATCCTCTTTCTTTGTATATCCATGCTAGCTTTATTTTTCGCTTTCTTCTTGTGTGTTTGAAAAACTTTGAAAATCCAAAAATATTTCTCGCTTATTTTCGGTTCTTTTCTTTTCCTTGTTTCTTTAGCTGTATTACTAAAAAGAAAACCCAAAAAAGATTTCCTTTGCTTGTTGGAAGCTTTCCCGTGTATATTATTTTTCTCGTTCTTGTTTTTCCCTTAGTTCCTTTGCTTGCTTAAGAAGAAACAAAAACTCCAAAAATATTTGAGTGTGTTTCTATGAATTTCTTTTCTTTTGTTGAGTTGTCAAAAGGAGAAGACCATGATGAAAATGTTGAGTGGCTCTCATATGCTTTATTGATGATCTAACACAAAGCCAATTTTACCTTGGCTTCTCCTTTGTCTTAAACTGCCCTGCGGATTCCAGCTTAGTCCACGGCATTCTTGCACTATTATTATTATCACACCGTTCTATCATGCAAGTGAAAGGCAATGATGACGATATTTGATGAAGTGACTGTGTCAAAGGAAGCTGGTATGAGCTCTTCTTGTTTTCTGTTTTTGTAAATATGTTTAGCCAGTTTGATCCTGATTCAGTATATCATGAGTAAACATGCTTGTGATGACAATTAGGGATTATAGCTTCTCATGCCATGCATAACTAGCTAGGAGTTAATAATGATTTACCTTGTGTGTCAACATGTATTAAAATGGTTGGAAATATGCCCTAGAGGCAATAATAAATTGGTTATTATTATATTTCCATGTTCGTGACAATCATTTATTATCCATGCTATAATTGTATTGATTGGAAACTCAAATGCATGTGTGGGTACATCGACAACACTGTGTCCCTAGTATGCCTCTAGTTAACTAGTTCGTTGATTAAAGATGGTCATGGTTTTCTGGTCATAGACATGAGATGTCATTTGATAACGGGATCACATCATTAGGAGAATAATGTGATGGACAATACCCAAACTATAAACATAGCATATGATCGTGTCAGTTTATTGCTATAGTTTTCTGCATTTCAAGTATGTGTTCCTATGACCATGAGATCATGCAACTCACTGACACTGGAGGAATACCTTGTGTATATCAAACGTCACAATGTAACTGGGTGACTATAAATATGCTCTATAGGTATCTCTGAGGGTGTTTGTTGAGTGAGCATGGATCAAGACTGGGATTTGTTACTCTGTGTGACGAAGAGGTATCTCAGGGCCCACTCGGTAATACAACATCACAATAAGACTTGAAAGCAATGTGACTAAGTGTTATCCACGGGATCTTGTATTACAGAATGAGTAAAGAGACTTGTCTGTAATGAGATTGAACTAGGTATAGAGATATCGATGATCGAATCTCGGGCAAGTAACATACCGAAGAACAAAGGGAACAGCGTACGGGATTAACTGAATCCTTGACATAGAGGTCCAACCGATAAAGATCTTCGTAGCATATGTAGGAACCAATATGGGAATCCAGGTCCCGCTATTGGTTATTAACTATGGAGGTGTCTCGGTCATGTCTACATAGTTTTCGAACCCGCGGGGTCTGCACATTTAAGGTTTGGTGACGTTTCGGTATAGTAGAGTTATGTATGGTGGTGACCGAAGGTTGTTCGAAGTCCCGGATGAGATCCTGGACATCACGAGGAGCTCTGGAATGGTCCGAAGGTAAAGATTGATATATAGTAAGTCCTATTTTGGTGACCGGAAAAGTTTTGAGTACTTCGGTAGTGTACCGGGAGTGCCAGGAGGGTATCGAGGGGCATCGGGAGGGGTGTGTCGACCCAAAGGACCTCATGGGCTGTGGGAGGAGTCAAATCAGACCCTAGTGGGCTGGACGAACCCCCCCCCCACTAAGGCCCATGCGGCTAGGGGTGGGAAAAACCCAAAGGTGGAAAAGGTGGAAAGGGTTTCCAAGTGGAGAGAAGGAATCATACTCCTAGTAGGATTGGAGTAGGACTCCTCCACCTCCAAATTCGGCCAAACCTTGAGGGTTTGAGGCTGCCTCCTCCCCTCCCTCCCTCCTATATATACTATAGGATTTAGAGGGGAGAGCTAACCCTAATTGTCACATGCTCTCTCTACTTCATCTAGATCATTTTCTCCTCTAGTCTAGTTCGGCGGTGCTTAGGCGAAGCCTTGTCGGAATAGTTCCACCACCCTCGCTGCCACATCATCGCGCTGCCGGAGAACTCATCTACCACACCCTCTTACTGGGTCAAGAAGGTGGAGATCTTCATCGAGTTGTATGTGCGCGGAACGCAGAGATGTCGTCCGTTCGGCGCTAGATCTGAAGGACCGTGATTAAGATCGCGAGACGATTCATGATTTGATCGCGGGGCGGATCATGATGGGATTGCAGGACGGATCGTGATTGGATTGCGACAAGGATCGTGATAGGATCACAGGACGCTTGGCGATTTGGATCGCAAAGACGTTCGACTTTATCAACCGTGTTTCTTAAAGCTTCCCGCTTAGCGATCTACAAGGGTATGTAGATCCACTCTCCCTCTCGTAGATCCTCAACACCATGGATAGATCTTGCGTGTGCGTAGGAATTTTTTGTTTCCCATGCAACGTTCCGCAATAGTATTTCCTGTTGAGAAATTCAAGCGGTTTGACTTGGCCTATGTGCCAACATGTAATTGAATCAAAACCAATATAGCCTTCATGGTGTTTAAATTCAGAGTGTTCATATCCTACTCATGCTACATCCAATGTTAATTATTCAAAATGCATGTTCATGACAATTGTTTCTCTCTAGCTAGTCGCTTCTCAACCTATTGCTAGCATTCACCTCTACTAAGCGGAAATGTTGCTTGTGCATCCAAATCCTTAAACCAAGTTATTCCACATGAGTCCACTATACCTACCTATATGCGGTATTACCCTGTCGTTCCAAGTAAATTTGCATGTGCCATCTCTAACTATTCAAATAAACATCCATTTTTGTGCACTCGTCTCGCTCATGGAGCGACAGGGCGGTCAATATTTTCCATTTTAAGCAAGTTATTCTGAGGACAGTTGCTTATTTACCGTCATTGCACAAGAGAGGCTGGTAAAAGGGATGCCCAGTCCCACATAATCGAAATAAATTAAACCAATTCCTTGGGATAGTTGATTGTTTGGAGGGCAACCATGGATTCGGCCAGACATGGAATGTGTTTGGATGGTGGATAGGAGTAAACTTTACTATTCTGTTTGGGAACAACCAATAATGAGTTTAGCATGGAAAATGTTGAAAACTTTTATCGTACCGTCGACAAGAAAAGTGCACTGCTCAAAAATTATACTTTAACCCTTGTTTTAAGCTTCGATCTCTCACACCTCTACAAATCAATGCTTCAATCTATGAATAGCTTATCTATTTACTTTTATGTTGAGTTATCATACTCTTACTAAAAGCACCAGACCCAAGAGCACTATTGCCATTCTTATGCATTTAGTTTAGTTAATGTTGGATATGAGCATGATTGGATCTTTTCTACCCTGAATTATAATGTTTAGTTGCTGCTTGGATCTCAGAGGTGCTCTGCATTTATGTTTTGCGGTCTCACAAAGGGATAGCGAAATACCATGTCACCATATTGTATTATGAGTATTTTGACAAATTGCCGTCATCGGAGATGTTTTATTATTGTGTTCTAGACGGCTATGTTTTGCCATGAGTTAACATAATATCTATTTGTTTTCAAGGATGTGTCTATCTATGATTTATGTTGAAAACTTGAGCACTAGCTAAGCATGTGTATAATGACGACGACAAAAGAGTTTGTAAAAGTTTTCTTTGTCACTTTCAGTTTATCAACTAAATTGCTTGAGGACACGCAATGAGTTAAGCTTGGGGGAGTTGATACGTCTCAAACGTATCTAATTTTCCAAACACTTTTGCTCTTGTTTTGTCCTCTAATTTGCATGATTTGAATGAAACTAACCCGGAGTGACGCTGTTTTCTACAGAATTACCTTGGTGTTATTTTTTGCATAAATAAAAGTTCTTGGAACTGGACGAAACTTTTTGTGGATTTTTGTTGAATATATAAGGAACTTTGGAGCGAAGAACTGCCGGAGGGGGTGGACCAGAAGGCCACCACACAACTGGTCACGCCCCTAGAAGGGGGCACGACCAGATAGCTTGTGGGGCCCTCGTGGCCCCTCCGACCCTTATTCCAACTCCATAAATTCACATCCGTGGAGAAAATAATCAGAGCGAAGATTTCAAAGCATTTCACGAGACGGAGCCACCGCCACCTCATATTCTTCCTCCGGAGGGCCAATCTGGAGCCTGTTTTTGGCTCCGGAGAGGGGAAATCATCATCGTCATCATCACCAACCCTTCTCCATCAACACCGCCACAATGCTCACCACCGGGAGTGAGTAATTCCTTTTTAGGCTTACTAGATAGTGGTGGGATCGGATGGAATTTATCATGTAATCAAGTTAAGTTTGGTAGGGCTTGATCCCTAGTATCCAGATATTGATGTTACTATGACTTTGCTATGCTTAATGCTTGTCACTAGGGCCCGAGTCCCATGATTTCAGATTTGGACCTATTATGTTTCCATGAATATAAGAGTGATCTGGATCCTATCTTGCAAGTTATATGTACCTATTACGTGTCATGATCCGCATACCCCAAGGTGACAATAATTGGGATTCTTTCCGGTGATTGTCGTAGTTTGAGGAGTTCGTGTATTCACCATGTGTTAATGCTTTGTTCCGGTTCTCTATTAAAAGGAGGCCCTAATATCCCTTAGTTTCCAATAGGACCCCGCTGCCACGGGAGGGTAGGACAAAAGATGTCATGCAAGTTCTTATCGCGAGCACGTATGACTATATACGGAATACATGCCTACATTACATTAATCAATTGGGACAAGTTTTGTGTCGCCCTAGTGTGTTACTGTTATATGATTAATGTCATCTAAATTATTATCCATCACCGATCCATGTGCCTATGCATTACATATATAGAATCTTTCCAAGTTACTACTGCTATTGTTACTGTCACACTTGCTACAAAACTGCTACTGTCACTATTACTGTTACTTTTGCTACTATTATTTGTCGTGCTACTAAATCTTTGTTGTAGAGAGATATCCTCGATGTGGTTAAATTGACAACTCAACTTTCAATGCCAATAAATATTATTTGGCTCCCCTTGTGTCGAATCAATAAATTAGGGTGAAATACTACCCGTGAAGACTGTTACGATCCCCTACACTTGTGGATTATCACTCCCCCTCTCATAGCTATGCATCTCCATGGATATATCTTGTGTGTGTAGGAATTTTTTTGTTTCCCATGCTACGTTCCCCAACAATAATCTTGTTTTGGAGGACATGTTGTTATACAACGATGAGCCTACGAACTAATGAGGACGTGATGATGGGCCCGGATTCCCACAAATGGCTAGAGGCCATGAAATACGAGATAGGATCCATGTATGAAAACCAAGTGTGGACTTTGCAATACTCACCTAATGATTGTCAGGCCATTCAAAACAAATGGATCTTTAAGAACAAGATAGTCACCGGCGGTAATGTCACCATCTATAAAGCACGACTTGTCGCAAAAGGGTTTTCGCAAGTGCAAGAGTTGATTATGATGAGACTTTCTCACCCGTAGATATGCTTAAGTCCATCAGGATTACATTAGTAATAGATACATGTTTTGATTATGAAATTTCGCACATGGATGTCAAAACAATGTTCCTTAATGGGTTCCTTAAGGAAGAGTTGTATATGATGCAACCGGAAGGTTTTGTCGATACCAAAAATGTTGACAAGGTATGCATGCTCCAGCGTTCCATTTATGGACTGGTGCAAGCATCTCGGAGTTGGAATCTTCACTTTGATGAGGTGATCAAAGCTTTTGGGTTCATACAAGTTTATGAACAAACTTGTATTTATACGAAAGTGAGTGGGAGTTGTATGGCATTTCTAATAAGTATACGTGGATTACATATTTTTAATTGGAAATGATGTGGAATTTCTGGAAAGCATAAAGGGTTGTTTGAAAGGATTTTTTTTCAAATGAAGACCTGGGTAAAGCTGCTTACATATTGAGCATGAAGATCTATAGAGACAGATCAAGACGCTTAATTTAACAGAGCACACACCTTGATAAGATTTTGAAGGAGTTCAAAATGGATCAGTCAAAGAATGAGTTGTTGCATGTATTCTACATTGTGAAGTTGAGTATAACTCAAAGCTCTACCATGACGGAAGAAAGAGAAAGCATGAAAGTTGTCCCCTATCCTTCACCCATAGGCTCTATTACGTATGTGTACCATACCTAATGTGTGCCTCGCCATGAGTCTAGCAAGGGGGTACAAGATTGATCCAAGAGTGGATCACTGGACAGCGGTCAAGATTATCCTTAGGTACCAAAATGATACTAAGGAAATGTTTCTTGGTTATGGAGGTGATAAAGAGTTCGGCGTAAAATGTTATGCCGATGAAATCTTTGACACCGATCTTGATGACTCTAAGTCGCAAACCGGATACGTATAGTGGAGTAGTCATTTGGAATAGCTCCAAGTGGGGTGTAGTAGCAGTATCTATAGTATGACATAGAGATTTGCAAAGTACACTCGGATCTGAATGTTGCAGATGTGTTGACTAAAACCTCTCTCACAAGCAAAACATGATCATACCCCAGAACTCATTGGGTGTTAATCACATGGCGATGTGAACTAGTTGACTCTAGTGCAAGTGAGAGACAGTTGGAAATATGCCCTAGAGGCAATAATAAATTGGTAATTATCATATTTCCTTGTTCATGATAATCATATATTATACATGATAGAATTGTATTGACCGAAAACTCAGATACATGTGTGGATAAATAGACAACAATGTGTCTCTAGTGAGCCTCTACTAGACTAGCTCGTTAATCAAACATGGTTAAGGTTTCCTAAACATAAAAATGAGTTGTCATTTGATAACGGGATCACATCATTAGGAGAATGATGTGATGGACAAGACCTAACCGTAAGCATAGCATTTGATTGTATCATTTATTTTGTTGCTACTGCTTTCTTTATGTCAAGTATCTATTCCTAAGACCATGATATCATGCAACTACCTGACACCGGAGGAATGCCTTGTGTGTATCAAACATCACTTCATAACTGGGTGATCATAAAGTTACCTACATGTATCTCTAAGGGTGTATGTTGGGTTGGCGTGAATCGAGATTGGGATTTGTCACTTCGTATGATGGAGAGGTATCTATGGGCCCTCTCGGTAATACAACATCACAAGAATATTTCAAACAATGTGACTAAGGAGTTAGTCATGGGATCTTGTATTATGGAACAAGTAAAGAGACTTGTCGGCCATGAGTTTGAACTAGGTATGAGATACCGATGATCAAATCTCGAGAAAGTAACATACCAATGGACAAAGGGAACTACATACGGGATTGATTGAATCCTTGACATCATGGTTCGACTGATAATGATCTTCATGGAATATGTGGGAACCAATATGGACATCCAGGTCTCGCTATTAGTTATTGACCAGAGAGGTGTCTCGGTCATGTCTACATGATTCTCGAACCCGTAGGGTTCGCACACTTAATGTTTGGTGACGATAGAGTATTATCGGGATATTTATGTTGGTGACCGAATGTTGTTCGGAGTCACAGATGAGATCACGTACGTGGTGAGGAGCTCCAGAATGGTTCGGAAGTAAATATTTATATATGGTAAGTTCCGGTTTGGTCACCGGGAGGATTTCGGGCATTACCGGCAGTGTATCGGGAGTGCCTGAAAGGTTTCGGGGGTCCATCGGAAGGGGTCCACGCACCTCGGAGGGCCACATGGGCTGAGAAGGACGCACCCCAGCCCTAGTGGGCTGGGCACCCCTTCCCCCCTAGGGCCATGAGGCTAGGGTTGGTGGGAGGGAAACCCAAAGGGGGTGTCCCCTAACTTGGGGGCCACTACACCCCCTAGGACGCCGCCCCCATCGTTGAAGGAGGGGTTGAGGGATGGCGCCCCTCCCCTGCCTCAATAAATGAAGGAGGGGTGGGAGGGCTTCCACACACCTCTTATCCATACACAGCGACAACCCTCCCTCTCTCCAGTTTCTCCTCCGTCCTCGTTTTAGTAGCGCTTGGCGAAGCCCTGGTAGAAAGCTCCAACAACACCTCCACTACTCTGTCGTCCTGCCGAAGATCCCATCTACTACTCCGCCCTCGCTCGCTAGATGGAGGAGGCGGAGACGTCATCGAGTTGCACATGTGATGAACGTAGAGGTGCATGTCGTCCGTTCGGCGCTAGATCAGGACGGGTCATGATTGGATCATGAAGAAGTACGACTACATCAATTGCGTTATATATGCTTTCACTTAACGGTCTACAAGGTTACGTAGACACACTCTCCCTCTCGTTTCTATACATCTACATAGATAGATCTTGGGTGGTCGTAGGAAATTTTTTGTTTCCCATGCAATGTTCCCCATGACCCACTACTTTGGATTACAAGGGCTTTAATTATGAAATTTGTTCTTTAGTTGAATGTATTTCCTTGTTGCAATCCATGATTAGCTCACCTAATGCTTATGAACAATATAAAGTGTTTACTAAACATATCGTAGAAGCTATGATAAAAGCTGATGAAGAGAAACTTGAGTTGGAGATTTCAATACCTAGAGAGTTGCAAGATGAATGGGAACCTACTATTAAAATTAAGCTAAAGATTACAAATGCAATGCTTTGTGTGACCTTGGTGCTAGCGCTTCTACAATAAAAAATATTTATGTGATGTGCTAAGTCTCACCGATATAAATGAATGTTCCCTTTACTTGCATTTAGCGGATTCAAATATTAAGAAACCATTAGGTGGAATAACAAAAACTTTTGCGTCCAGTGCAGAATTTCTTTTGTTTTACTCGGAAGTATTTGTGATATGAATTTTTTGCACAATATTGGTATACATATTTCCTAGGTTGTCCTAAATTTTCATAATTTTCGGACTTACAGAAGTATGGTTTTAGTACAGATCATTACAGATTGTTTTGTTTTAGGCAGATTATGTTTTTACTTGCATGGTTTGCTTGTCTTGATGATGCTATGGATTGTATCAAGGGTATAAGACATGGAGTAACTATTATGCAATAATTAAATATGAATCAATTTATAACAGTACCTAAACTATTTGATATGTCTAGTATAGTAACAGACCTCACAAGGTTTTGTTGAGTTTATTGTGCTGAAGTTTTCAAGTTTTGGGTAAGATAACGATGGATGAAGGAATAAACAGCATCAAGACCCTAAGCTTGGGGGTGCCCAAGGAACCCCAAGGTAATATTCAAGGATGAACCAAGCGTCTAAGCTTGGGGATGCCCCAGAAGACATCCCCTCTTTCGTCTCCATAGAATTCTTTATTTGGCCCTCTCATAAAGTTTGGTTCCCTTTTTGGCCCTAAAATTTTTGTTCTTCCTTTTTTGACACTCAAACTTCATTTTGTTCCCTCTGTGACATTTCCATAAGTTTTCGCAACTAACACCGTTAAATGTGACATGAAAAGTCCATTTTACCCCTAGTGTATTTTGTGCCCAAAATTGTGAATTGGAAGTTTATAGAGAAAGGAATGGAAATATGAAGTAGAATACATTACCAAATGAAACAAAATCTTCTATCTAGTATATCCGTGTATCAATTTTTAATTAAAATCACATCTTCTGATTTTATTTGAAAAATTGGACAGAGCCTCCCTTGTATTTTGATGTCATATCCCCTGTAGAATTAACATATGCACAAAGTATCACATATTTGCAGCAGGTTCACATTATGCAAACAAAAAATCACACATACTTTTTCCAAGTTCACATATATGCAAACAGTCCACATATTTGGTCCTCTACACATATTCAGGTCCACATAAAGGTCACATACAATAGTCCAGGTTCACAACATGTCACATATAGCACGTACAGGAGCCCAGGTCCACACATGTGTTGACAACAAACCTAAAGCCGCTGCCTCCCAATGTGGCCACTTCACCAACTTATTTTGATATTTCTACCACCTCCAAGTTTAATTCTATCGTCTTTGCATTGAACTTCCTAATTATGTGGGGAAGAATCAACCCAACTAACTTTCTTGCTACTTTCCTCCTTAGGTTCCACATGATCATAATCAACTGTATCCTATCAAAGAGTCGTCCAAGTTCAAGGACTTGTGGTCATTAATCCAATTATTGAACCACTCATCCAATTTGTTTGTAACATAATCCACCTTGGAAATTGTTGAGAACTTACTCCTATACCACAACCTAGTGTGCCACCTCCTAAGATATGCAGTTGTCGTTGGCTTTCTATGTCCATTGCAACCCAATTTTTCTCAAATAAATATGGGTTCCATGAGTAAGCATCAGGCCAAAGGTGGTCATTAAACACCTTTCCATGAAACTTCTTGAAGTTGGATACCAAGTGAAACATACATTCCCTATGTTCAGTCTCTGGGAGAACTTATTTTACACTTGTCATCACTGGCTCCCCAGCGTCAGTGCATATGGTGAAACCCCTTGGGGATCCTATGGATTGTATAACCAATTGCATGAACCATATCCGATTCTCATTAGTTTCAGAATCAAAAATACCCATACAAACTGGATACATCCAACTATGGCCATCAACGGTGGTAGCACTAGCCAGTTACCCCTTGAATCTGCCTGTCAAGAAGGTGCTATATGTTGGGGAATGTCGCATGGGAAACAAAAATTTTCCTACGCACACGCAAACCTATCCATGGTGATTAGCATCTACGAGAGGGAGAGTGGATCTACATACCCTTGTAGATCGCTAAGCGGGAAGCGTTAAGAAACGCGGTTGGTGTAGTCGAACATCTTCGCGATCCAAATCGCCAAGCATCCCGCGATCTCATCACGATCCGTCCCGCGAACTCATCATCATCCATCCCGCGATCTCATCACGATCCGTCTCACGATCTTGATCACGATCTGTCCCGCGAACTCATCACGATCCGTTCCGCGATCTCATCACGAACCGTCTCGCGATCTCGATCACGGTCCTTCCGATCTAGCGCCGAATGGACGGCACCTCCGCGTTCAGCACACGTGCAGCTTGATGACGATCTCCACCGTATCGATCCAGCGAGAGGAGGTGGAGAGGAGAGAGAGTTCACCGGTAGAGTGACGGTGCTCCGGTGATGGTGGTGGAGTGATTCCGGCAGGGCTGCGCCTAAGCGCTGCGGAAAACCGATCTAGAGGAGAAACTGTGCACCGGTGTAACGGGTAGCACGTGGCCGGAAATTCTGTCCAAAAACCACCCAATCCACTAGTATATATAGGAGGAGAGGAGAGGAGAGGCAGCCAAGTCCTTTGGGTCGGCCGAAATAGGAGGTGGGAGCAATCCTACTTCACCTCCAATCCTAGTTGGAGTAGGATTGCCTCCTATTGGCTGATTTTCCACTTTTTGCTTTAGGACTTTCTCTCCTGCGCCATGGGCCTTTGTGGCTGTTTTCCCATCCCACTAAGGGCTGGTTATTATTCTCCCACAGCCCAGGGACCTCTTGGGGTCGAAATACCCCTCCCGGAGGTCCTCCGGTACACTACCGGCACTCCCGGTACAATACCGATACTCCCGGTACACTACCGATGAGCCCGAAACTTTTTCGGAAACCAAACTGGGACTTCCTATATATGAATCTTTACCTCCGGACCATTTCGGAGATCCTCATGACGTCCGGGATCTCATCCGGGACTCCGAACAACCTTCGGTCACCACCATACATAACTCTACACTACCGAAACGTCACCGAACCTTAAGTGTGCAGACCCTGCGGGTTCGAGAACTATGTAGACATGACCGAGACACCTCTACGGTCAATAACCAATGGAGGGACCTGGACGTCCACATTGGTTCCTACATATTCTACGAAGATCTTTATCGGTCGAACCTCTATGTCAAGGATTCAGTTAATCCCGTATATCGTTCCCTTTGTTCTTCGGTATGTTACTTGCCCGAGATTCGATCGTCGGTATCTCCATACCTAGTTCAACCTCGTTACCGGCAAGTCTCTTTACTCGTTCCGTAATACAAGATCCCGCAACTAACAATTAGTCACATTGCTTGCAAGGCTTATTGTGATGTTGCATTACCGAGTGGGCCCCGAGATACCTCTCCGTTACACGGAGTAACAAATCCCAGTCTCGATCCATGCCAACTCAACAGACACCATCGGAGATACCTGTAGAGCACCTTTATAGTCACCCAGTTACGTTGCGACGTTTGATACACACAAGGCACTCCTCCGATATCCGTGAGTTGCATGATCTCATGGTCATTGGAACATATACTTGACATGTAGAAAACAGTAGCAATAAACTGACACGATCATATGCTATGTTTGTAGTTTGGGTCTTATCCATCACATCATTCTCCTAATGATGTGATCCCGTTATCAAATGACATCTCATGTCCATGGCTAGGAAACCTTAACCATCCTTTGATCAACGAGCTAGTCCATTAGAGGCATACTAGGGACATGGTTTTGTCTATGTATCCACACATGCATTTAAGTCTCCGATCAATACAATTATAGCATGGATAATAAACGATTATCATGAACAAGGAAATATGATAATAACTAATTTATTATTGCCTCTAGGGCATATTTCCAACAGTCTCCCACTTGCACTAGAGTCAATAATCTGGTTCACATCACCATGTGATTCGCATTGTTATGAATCTAACACCCAATGAGTTTTGGGGCTCGATCATGCTTTGCATGTGAGAGAGGTCTTATAGTCAACGGGTCTGCGATATTCAGATCCGTGTGTACTTTGCAAATCTCTATGTCAAACTGTAAATACTGCTACCACACTCCACTTGGTACTATTTCCAAATGGCTGCTCCACTATACGTATCCAGATTGCTACTACTAGTCATCCGGATAGGTGTTAAAGCTTGCATCGACGTAACTCTTTACGACGAACTCTTTATCACCTCCACAATCAAGAAACATTTCCTGTCCTCTGGTTACTAAGGATAATTCCGACCGCTGTCCAGTGATCCACTCCTGGACCACTCTTGTACCCCTTGACAGACTCATGGCAAGGCACACATAGGTGCGGTACACAGCATGGCATAATATAGAGCCTATGGCTAAGGCATAGGGGACGACGTTCGTCCTTTCTCTTTCTTCTGCCGTTGTCGAGCTTTGAGTCTGACTCAACTTCACACCTTACAAATCAGACGAGAACTATTTCTCTGGCTGATCCATTTTGAACTCTTTCAAAATCTTGTCAAGGTATACACTCAAAAGTCTCATCAAGCATCTTGATCTATCTCTATAGATTTTGATGCTCAACAATTAGGTAGCTTTATCCAGGTCTTCCTTTGAAAATCACTTTCCAAATAACCGTTTTATGCTTTCCAGAAACTCTACATTATTTCTGAACAACAATATGTCATCCACATATACTTATCAGAAATTCTATAGTGCTCCCACTCACTTTATTGCAAATACAAGTTTCTCATAAACTTTGTATAAACATCAAAACTTTGATCACCTCATCAAAGCGTATATTCCAACTCCGAGATGCTTGCTTCAGTCCATGGAAGGATCACCGAAGCTTGCACACCTTTTAGCATCCTTAGGCCTGACAAAACCTTCTGGTTGTATCACATACAACCTTTCCTCAAGTAAACCATTAAGGAAACGATGTTTTGACATCCATCTGCCAGATTTCGTAATTGAAAACACAGCAACTGCTAACATAATTCCAACAGACTTTTAGCATCGCTACGAGTGAGAAAGTCTCATCGTAGTCAACTCCTTGAACTTGTCACAAACATCTTTGCAACAAGTCGAGCTTTACAAATAGTGGCATTCACCATCAGTGTCTGTCTTCATTTTAAAGATCCATTTGTACTCAACGACCTGCCGTCCAACGAGCAAGTCTACCAAAGTCTATACTTGGTTTTCATACATGGATCCTATCTCGGATTTCATGGCCTCCAACCATTTGTCAGAATCCGGGCCCATCATCGCTTCTCCATAGCTCGTAGGTTCATCGTTGTCCAACAACATGACCTCCAAGACAGAGTTGTCGTACCGCTCAGGAGCAGTACACATCCTTGTCGACCTACGAAGTTCGATAGTAACTTGATCCTGAAGCTTCATGATCATCATCATTAACTTCCTCTTCAACTAACGTAGGCTTCACAGAAACATCTTTCTGCGTTGCGCTACTCTCTGGTTGAACAAAGGTTTAACAACCTCATCAAGTTCTATCTTCCTCCCACTCAATTCTTTTGAGAGAAACTTTTCCTCGAGAAAGGATCCGTTTTAGTAACAAACACTTTGCACTTGATTGGATCTGAGATAGAAGGTTCACCCAACTGATCTTAGGGTATTCTATGAAGATGCATTTGTCCACCTTGGGTTCGACCTCATTAGGTGAAAACATTTTCCACACAAGCGTCGCAGCCCCAAACATTAAGAAATGACAGGTTAGGTTTCTATCAAACCATAATTCACATGGTGTCATCTCAACGGATTTAGATGGTGCCCTATTTAAAGTGAATGTAGTTGTCTCTAATGCATAACCCCAAAATTATAGTAGTAAAATGACAAGAGACATCATAGCACGCACCATGTCCAATAGAGCATAACTATGATGTTCGGACACACCATCACACTATGGTGTTCCAGGTGGCATTTAGTTGTGAAACAACTTTCACATTGTCTTAAGTTGTATGCCAAACTCGTGACTCAGATATTCACCTCCACGATCATATCGCAGTCATTTTTATCTTCTTGTCACGATGATCTTTAAACTTCACTCTGAATTTGCTTGAACCTTTCAAATGATTCAGACTTGTGTTTCATTAAGTAAATATACACTATATCTACTCAAATCATCAGTGAAGGTAAGAAAATAACGATATCCACTGCACGCTACAAGACTCACTAGATTGCATACATCAACATGTATCATTTCCAATGAATCACTTGCCCGCTCCATCCAACGGGGTCCTTTAGTCATCTTGCCCAAGAGGCATGGTTCGCATGTCTCAACCGATTCGAAATCGAATGAGTCCAAATATCCATCACCATGGAGTTTATTCATGCGCTTTATACCAATATGACATTCTGCGGCAGTGCCACAAGTATGTGGTACTATCATTATTTAACTTTGTATCTTTTGACATCAATGTTATGAACATGTGTATTACTACGATCAAGATTTCAACAAACCATTCTCACTGGGTGCATGACCATTGAAGGTATTATTCATGTAAACAGAATAACTATTATTCTCTGACTTAAATGAATAACCGTATTGCAACAAACATGATCTAATCATGTTCATGCTCAACGCAAAACACCAAATAACATTTATTTAGGTTCGTCACTAATCCTGAAGGTAGAGAGAGCGTGCGATGTTGATCACATCAACCTTGGAAACATTTCCAACACACATCGTCACCTCACCCTTAGCTAGTTCTCCGTTTATTCCGTAGCTTTTATTTCGAGTTACTAACATTTAGCAACCGAACCGGTATCCAATACCCAGGTGCTACTAGGAGTACTAGCAAGGTACACATCAATAACTCGTATATCAAATATACTTATGTCGATGTTGCCAGCCTTCTTATCTACCAAGTATCTAGGGTTGTTCCGCTTCAGCGACCTCTCACCTCATAATAGAAGCACTTAGTCTCGGGTTTGAGTTCAACTTTGGGTTGCTTCACTGGAGCAGCAACTGACTTGCTATCCATGAAGTTTCCCTCCTTGCTCTTGCCCTTTTCGAAACTAGTAGTTTGATTAACCATCAACACTTGACGCTCCTTTTTGATTTCTACCTTCGCGGTGTCAAACATCGCGAACAGCTCAGGGATCAATACTTCTATCCCTGGTGCATTATAGTTCATCACTAAGTTCTA
The DNA here is from genome assembly GCA_022496015.1 of Hordeum marinum. Classification (NCBI taxonomy): domain Eukaryota; kingdom Viridiplantae; phylum Streptophyta; class Magnoliopsida; order Poales; family Poaceae; genus Hordeum; species Hordeum marinum. Next base: position 62,844,192 of record CM039673.1, read on the forward strand.
GTAGCTTTAGTGACAGTGACTTGGAGAACTATATCAATCACTATCTTATTTGGAAGATCAACTCCCACTTGATTCAAGCGATTGTAGTACCCGGACAATCTGAGTACATGCTCAACGACTGAGCTATTCTCCTTCATCTTACAGGCAAAGAATCTTGTTGGAGATCTCATATCTCGCAACACAGGCACGAGCCTGAGATCACAATCTCTGCTCCTAGAACATCTCATATGTTCCATGACGTTCAAAACGTTTCCGAGCCTCAATTCTAAGCCGTAATGCATGACGCACTAAACTATCAAGTAGTCATCGAAACGTGCCTGTCAGATGTTCACAACATCTATAGACGACGCTAGAGGGGGTGGCGCACCGAGCGGTGCATTAAGGACATAAGCCTTCTGTGCAGCAATGAGGACAATCCTCAGATCACGGACCCAGTCCGCAATATTGCTACCAACATCTTTCAACTCTATTTCTCTAGGAACATATAAAAATACAAGGGAGCTACAGCGCGAGCTAGTAATCTACAACATAATTTGCAAAGACACTTTGACTATGTTCATGATAATGAGTTCAATTAATCATATTACTTAAGAACTCCCACTCAAATTGACATCCCTCCGATCATTCGAGTGATACATGATCCAAATTCACCAACTCAAGTCCGATCATCACGTGAGTTGAGGTGGCTGCAATGGTGAACATCATATGTTGATCATATCTACTATATGACTCATGTTCGACCTTTCGGTCTCTCGTGTTCCGAGGCCATGTCTGTACATGCTAGGCTCGTCAAGTTTAACCCGAGTGTTCTGCGCGTGCAAATCTGGCTTGCACCCGTTGTATGTGAACGTAGAGTCTATCACACCCGATCATCACGTGGTGTCTCAACACGACGAACTTTCGCAACGGTGCACACTCGGGGAGAACACAGTTCATCTTGAAATTCAAGTGAGGGATCACCTTATAATGCTACCGCCGTACTAAGCAAAGCAAGGTGCATAAAAGGATTAACATCTCATGCAATTCATAAGTGACATGATATGGCCATGAACTTGTGTTTAAGATCTCCATCTTCGAAACACCGGCATGATCTCCATCGTCACCGGCACAACACCATGATCTCCATCATCTTGATCTCCATCAATGTGTTGCCATTGGGGTTGTCATGCCCTGCATGCTTCTACTAATATTGCTACCGTAGCGATAAAGTAAAGCATTACATAGCGCTTAATGATTGACACACAGGTCATACAATAATTAAAGACAACCCTATGGCTCCTGCCGGTTGCCGTACTCATCGACATGCAAGTCGTGATAATCTATACATCACATGATCATCTCATACATCACATATATCTCATCATGTAATTGGCCATATCACATCACAACATACCCTGCAAAAACAAGTTAGACGTCCTCTAATTGTTGTTGCATATTTTACGTGGCTGCTATGGGTATCTAGCAAGAATGATTCTCACCTACGCATAAACCACAACGGTGATACACTAGTTTGCTTTTCAACCTTCTCAAGGACTGCCTTTGTCGAATCCGATCCAACTAAAGTGAGAGAAACTGTCACCCGCAAGCCATCTAGGCAACAAGTTGCGTCGAGGGAACCGGTCTCTCGTAAGCGTACGAGTAATGTTGGTCCGGGCCGCTTCATCTCACAATCCCGCTGAACCAAAATACAACCAAGGGGGGAAGCAATCTAAGCATCAACGCCCACAAACCTTTTGTGTTCTACTCGAGATCTCATCGAACCATCAACCTAGCTCATGATGCCACTGTTGGGGAACGTCGCATGGGAAACAAAAATTTTCCTACGCACACGCAAACCTATCCATGGTGATGAGCATCTACGAGAGGGAGAGTGGATCTACATACCCTTGTAGATCGCTAAGAGGGAAGCGTTAAGAAACGCGGTTGGTGTAGTCGAACATCTTCGCGATCCAAATCGCCGACCGTCCCGCGATCTCATCACGATCCGTCCCGCGAACTCATCATGATCCATCCCGCGATCTCATCACGATCCATCTCACGATCTTGATCACGATCTGTCCCGCGAACTCATCACGATCCGTTCCACAATCTCATCACGAACCGTCTCGCGATCTCGATCACGGTCCTTCCGATCTAGCGCCGAATGGACGGCACCTCCGCGTTCAGCACACGTGCAGCTTGATGACGATCTCCACCGTCTCGATCCAGCGAGAGGAGGTGGAGAGGAGAGAGAGTTCACCGGCAGCGTGACGGTGCTCCGGTGATGGTGGTGGAGTGATTCCGGCAGGGCTTCGCCTAAGCGCTGCGGAAAACCGATCTAGAGGAGAAACTGTGCACCGGTGTAACGGGTAGCACGTGGCCGGAAATTCTGTCCAAAAACCACCCAATTCACTAGTATATATAGGAGGAGAGGAGAGGAGAGGCAGCCAAGTCCTTTGGGTCGGCCAAAATAGGAGGTGGGAGCAATCCTACTTCACCTCCAATCCTAGTTGGAGTAGGATTGCCTCCTATTGGCTGATTTTCCACTTTTTGCTTTAGGACTTTCTCTCCTGCGCCATGGGCCTTTGTGGCTGTTTTCCCATCCCAATAAGGGCTGGTTATTATTCTCCCACAGACCATGGACCTCTTGGGGTTGAAATACCCCTCCCGGAGGTCCTCCGGTACACTACCGGCACTCCCGGTACAATACCGATACTCCCGGTACACTACCGATGAGCCCGAAACTTTTTCGGAAACCAAACTGGGACTTCCTATATATGAATCTTTACCTCCGGACCATTCCGGAGCTCCTTGTGACATCCGGGATCTCATTCGGGACTCCGAACAACCTTCGGTCACCACCATACATAACTCTACACTACCGAAACGTCACCGAACCTTAAGTGTGCAGACCCTGCGGGTTCGAGAACTATGTAGACATGACCGAGACACCTCTACGGTCAATAACCAATGGCGGGACCTGGACGTCCACATTGGTTCCTACATATTCTACGAAGATCTTTATCGGTCGAACCTCTATGTCAAGGATTCAGTTAATCCCGTATATCGTTCCCTTTGTTCTTCGGTATGTTACTTGCCCGAGATTCGATCGTCGGTATCTCCATACCTAGTTCAACCTCGTTACCGGCAAGTCTTTTTACTCGTTCCGTAATACAAGATCCCGCAACTAACAATTAGTCACATTGCTTGCAAGGCTTATTGTGATGTTGCATTACCGAGTGGGCCCCGAGATACCTCTCCGTTACACGGAGTAACAAATCCCAGTCTCGATCCATGCCAACTCAACAGACACCATCGGAGATACCTGTAGAGCACCTTTATAGTCACCCAGTTACGTTGCGACATTTGATACACACAAGTCACTCCTCCGATATTCGTGAGTTGCATGATCTCATGGTCATAGGAACATATACTTGACATGCAGAAAACAGTAGCAATAAACTTACACGATCATATGCTATGTTTGTAGTTTGGGTCTTATCCATCACATCATTCTCCTAATGATGTGATCCCGTTATCAAATGACATCTCATGTCCATGGCTAGGAAACCTTAACCATCCTTTGATCAACGAGCTAGTCCATTAGAGGCATACTAGGGACATGGTTTTGTCTATGTATCCACACATGCATTTAAGTCTCCGATCAATACAATTATAGCATGGATAATAAACGATTATCATGAACAAGGAAATATGATAATAACTAATTTATTATTGCCTCTAGGTCATATTTCCAACACTATCTACTGCCAAGTATGGCATGCAAGCACTAAGGAACCCTTCAATGCAAGGCTTCAAAGCGACAAAAAATCTCTTAAATCTAATTTTTATCTTTTACTTTCTAATGCTCAATTATCACTATGCTACCGAGGCAACACCTATAAATTTGTTCCTTAAAACTATACAAATTATCGAAGCTTTTAGCCCAATCACCATATAGTTCCTTCAAGTCTAACAGCTTACCCATGTATACTCTCTTGTAGTTGATGTTGATTCCATGGTGCTCTTTAAGCTTCTTTCACAATACCTTTGGTCCGAGAGTTGCATCCTTGATTAGCCAGACCTTCACGTGCTCACATATCCACAGCTTGGTTGCATTCTTAACCTTCTTTTTCCTTTTTGTACTAGAGCAATCATGACCACAAGAGTTCTTTCTCACCTACAAAATACGAACATAGATAATTAGTAAAGATCTTTTAACAACTTAAGAACACATGAGTAAAGTTAGAAAATTACCATTATGGTGCACTCATCTTCCATTGTATAAGCATATATCCTCCATGGACACTTATCTTCATCCCTTATTGTATAATAAGCCCTGAACCTATGTGGTGCACTCCTCTCTGTGTCAAACTCAAATTCATATTTGATTGCATGCTGAGAAAGCGCCAACTTAAACTCTGTCATATTGGGAAATTTTCTTCCTTCAGTCATTGGAGGATCTAATTTATTATATTCTAAATATGGTGCATGATCTGCCTCGTGCACTTCCTCATATTCCTCTACTTCAACCTCTGAATCAGTCTCATCCTCTCGCTCATTATCAATAATATAGTATTTGTCCTTTCCTGTATCGGAATAGGGAACCATGATAAGAGGTACGGGTATTGGGTTGCGAAGATAATCATAATTATCTAAATAAATATTTTCCTGAAGGTCAAAAAATCCTCATCAACACTAACATGCTCATTCTCAGGTATTGGGTTGCGAAGATAATCATCATCGTCTTGAACTATGTTGTTTGGTTGTCTATGCACATCATTATGCCACTCCGTGATATGCTCATATGGTTCAGATGGATCACAATATGCAACAAACAAGTGCACAACCTTTGTCTTAGAGTGTTTACCAAATATAGACACCAATTCTTGGTCAGATGTTACTTCTGGGTATATTTTAAGAAAAGGATCATAGTATTGAACATGTGCAACTTCCAAATAACAAGGCGGGTACTGCTCTACGATTGATTCAACTAAGTCCTTATAATTTGTTAAGTCAGAATCAACAACACTATCATAACAAAAGCATTTCATATCCTTCCTAGCTTTTTGGGGGTTGCCAAGCAATTTGATTTTCAGTAAATAAGTTGAACTTGGATCCATCCTGTAAAAGTAAAAGAGCAATTGTGTATGAACATGCTTGTTTCATGTTATAAATAAAAAAAGTGTCATGTGTAAACATATTATCCAATATATGTGAACATATTTGTATTATATGAACCTAATATTTGTCTTTTTTCATTGTAGATTTGGCAACAAATATCCATCTCTAAATACTTTCTTGCATCTTCGATCCATCTCTAAGTACACTGATTTATATGAACATAGTGTTGCATTTTCAGAAATGAAGAGAAGAAAGGTGAAGCAAATATGTTCCATTTTGTATCCATCTCTAAGCAATATGTTTCTTCAAGAACGTGTCATGGCAGCAAATACTCAAATCTATATAAGAGAGGCACTTACCCTTCTAGTCATGACAGAGTACTTGCATCCGAGGCTGCGGCACCATTGCTGCTGCCCTGCTTCGGTGGTCCTTGGCAACCCTCCATCGCCACACCTTGACTGCCCTCCGCCTCCTCACCATGGCTGCCCTCCGACGCCACGCCTTGACCATCCTTCATCATCCCGTCATGGTCGCCCTTATCCTCCCCGCCATGGCCGCCCAAGGCTGAGATTGGTGCAACATCGTGGCCTTCCTCCACCGCGTTGTCCATCCCGCCACCCGTAGCAGCATCGGCCACACCCTCCTCCATCGCTGCTTTGTGATTCGGGTGGCCGAAAGTTAGGGTTAGGGACAAGGAGAAGAGGGATCAAGAGACAAGGGAAGGAGGGTCAAGTGTGACTCGCGTCGTTTGGTCAACATGATTTTAGTCCTTTTCCAGGGTCCTAAAGCAGGGGTAAAAAGGACTTTTCAAGTCGTGGTTAATGGTGTTACCAACAAAAACTGACAGAACTGTCAAGGGAGGAAGAAAATGAAGTTGTGATGTCAAAAAAGGAAAAAGGAAAATTTTAGGGTAAAAAGGGAAGCAAATTTTAAGAAAAGGCCAAGTAAGGTATTCCCTCTTCAATCTATCGGCATGTCACTAGGAGCTATATTTTTATTCATCACATGATATGTGTTTTTCTTGGATTGTCATGTGTTATATTTTTGTTTTCTTTTACTTTGCCACAATCATTTGGCGGGCACACATATTTGTGAGAGACACGCGGTTACATAATTTGTTAGAATACTCTATATGTTTCTCGTATATCTTTTGAACTAAGAAGTTGCTCTAGTGCTTCACTTATATCTATTTGGAGCACGGCAGCATTCAGATTTTGTAGAAATAACTGGACTCTCATGCTTCACTTAAATATTTTTGAGACTATAAAAGAAATAGGAATGGTAATGGGCATGTGTTATAAGACTAGTCCAAAAAAGATAGTTATTCAAGGGGGATATAATAAAAACCTTAATGTAGCACACTAAAGAAGAAACCTGAGTTGATTATATCGATGTATTAATATGAAAGGGCATGAGAATGTGATCGTTGGTTAGTAAGAATATTGGTAACTAAAGCGTGTTTATTCATCCGAGTATTAACTATGTCATGGTGATGGTGTGTGAGCATTTTTTATATCTGAAATAATATCCTATCGTGCTTTTTGAATTGGGCGCATGCGATGGTTAACTCACACCAAAATCCCCCCTAGGGGTATGCACTAGTGCAGAACAAAACTATAGTCACGGTTCGTAAGGGCCTTTAGTGTCGGTTCCCGAACCGGCACTAAAGGGACTAAAGCCTACCCCCCCCCCTTTAGTGCCGGTTCAACACGGCCCGACACCAAAGGCCCTCCACATGGCATCCGCCGGTGCCGTGGGCTGAGGGGACCTTTAGTCCCGGTTGGTAACACCAACCGGGACTAAAAGTATTTAGTTTTTTGAGTTTTGTTTTATTTTTCCTTTTAATTCTTTAGGGGTTTATGAATTAATTATGGTTATTCGTCGTTATACAAATTTTGATACAGTACCAATTAAGAGGTTGTTATACCATTATGTTTGTGATGAATTATTATATCATTGTGAGGAAGAAACATGGATTTTATTCATCCAAATGAATAAAAAGTGATCAAAAGTTGAATTAGTAGGACGACGATCCTACTAATTCAACTTTTGGTCACTTTTGTTCCATCCACATGAATCTAATTAATCTTCTTTCCTTCCCCCAATGATATAACAAATCATCATGATAATCATGATCAACATCATCATCATATTAATATAAAAACTCTTGCATCATATCATCACCAACACCCCTATAGCTAATAATCATCATAGCCATTACCACCAACACTATTTAATCATCATTTTCGTCAATGAGACATCATATAACAAGTTGGTCACTAGTCATAATCACAACTCCTCATCATCATCATCGTCAACTCTAACACATTGTAGCACATAATAACAAATTGTACCTAGGACCTAGTCCTCTCTCATAGGACCTACTCTACCCTCTCTTAGGTACAATATCATAAAACAAGATAGGCCCTGACTCTCCATTATGGAGAATGGAGATTATCCTGTCTCCAATTCTTGGCATACGCACAATGTTGCTTCCAAGTAGCTCTCTACAATTGACCATACATTTTTTACAATCTTTAATTGTCATGGCTTCATCGGTTTTACAAATCCGGTATGGACAGGAGTGATGCGTAGCTGGCCTGGCCATGGTCGCCCTAAGCTCATAACAACAACGTGACCTCTTGGAAACATCAGATGAGGCACACAATCCTTTGGGATTTTCGGTTGAAAAACATAGTAATAACTTTCTAGTTAGCAATGTAGTTTAGTTTTAGAAGAATTTATGCAAAAGATGCACGGATGTCGTAATAGTAGAAAATTCTTACCATGCAATCTTCATGGATGTTACCGTAGTTCACCACGTGCATTAGTGGCACGTATTGACCATAATGTGGAGGAGTTTGATAATAGCTATTGTAATTATCAAGATGATTAAGAAATGCGGTAAGATGCTCTTTCTCCTTATAAGTTAATTCTGCTTCATCATTGTAGTAGTAGGTTCTATCTACCATCTTGCATATATTTTTTGAAGAATGAAAATAAGGTGTCAATGCAAATAAGTTGTCAACTATTTTTAAATAAACAATATAAATTACTTAATAAATATGGTTGAGAAACTCACATAATGGTAGAACTGGAGGCGTCTGCACATCGACCCAAATGTCGATATTACCTTGAAATTCATCTTCCGGACGAATATCAAAGGTGATAAGCATATTGGGCTCAAATGCATAAGCCTTGCATAGTGCTCTCCAAATTTTGCATTCAAAATAGCAGTAGGTGTCTGCATTGTACAATTTTACGACAAAAGTATAACCATGCTCGGTCCTCAAGTGAACTATCTTTACCTCCATACTTTTTTTAGTATTGAAACCAATCTTATCCAAGACATAATTTCTTGCATGGCAGGGGATACGCTAGTAGAATAGTGAAAAATTAAAATTATAAGTTGAAGCAAAAGAAGCATAAGTCATGCTTAATTACTAAAAAAGACTTGTCATTGTGACTTACTGTATCTACTTCGAAGGTCTCATCCAGCATGATGCTGAAGCGCCTACCATCAACTAGGAAAGGCTTGTCACACAGGCGGCGCTCGTCTTCGCAGTATTCGCACATAGCGAATTCTCTTTCATCGTCGGACATTTCCTATGTTCATAGTTGAAACATTTAAAATCGATCGAAGGAAACTACAAGAAAACTGATCAACACAAAGATCACTATTGATCAATAAGCAATAGGTTGACTTTAGGTCTGTCAAGTCTTTCCTTCCTAAACTCTCATCTCACGTATATGGTGGGCACTCCTTCTGATATTGCGACTGTCGGTGATGATGGCTCTTCCATTCGTCCCAGAGTGCATTACACCAAAATGTCTAGCACACTGGAACGAAGGAGAAGCGACCCCCACGACAACAGTCGGGATTCTTCCTCTCTCATATATATATATATATATATATATATATATATATATATGGTGGACAGTCTCCCTCACTGAAAGACATACAAGGAGCCGAAATAGACGTCAAGTCAACCTGTTTCATATATCGAGCAATGACATAGAAAAAATGCAACTTTTGCAAATACTAATTGCTATACATTGGATCAAATGTCAAAATTCATCAACTTTTTTCTATACATATATTGGATCAAAATGTAAAAATTCCTAGGTTAGGGACATTATATACTTCCAATTAAGCATATATATTAATTAAACATATATATTAATTAAACATTAATTATAGAAAAACAACATTATAAAAAATCAAAATTCATCTAATTAACATTTATATATCTAAAATTCATCTAACATTTCTATAACTAAAAGTATAAAAAACTAAAAAAACATTCATCTAAAATTTATATATCTAATTCATCTAACATTTCTATAACTAAAAAATAAAAAATAGAAAATAGAAAATAGAAAATAAGAAAATGTGTGTGCGTGTGTGTGTTCATGCATGTGTGTGTGTGTGCGGGCTCGATCGATGGGAGGGCGGCCATGGAGGCAGGGGCTCATAGCGGGGTGACGGGCAGCGAGGCGAGTCGAGTCATCGACGACGGCGACGACGACGGAGTGCGAGCTCGAGGAGGGGGCGGCGCTCGACGGGGGCGGCGACGGGGGCAGCGCGTCGGGGGCGGCGACGGCGTGGGCGGCACGTCGGGGGCGGTGATGGCATGAGCGGCGACGGCATGGGCAGCGACGGCGTCGGGGCGGTGCGTCGGTGATCTCCTCTGTTCAGTGGTCGAACCGTCGAAGAGACGAAGAAGCAGAGGGAAAATGAAAAAATTTCAACTCCTTCTTATATAGGACCTTTAGTCGCGGTTGGTGGCTCCGACCGCGACTAAAGACCCCCCCCCTTTAGTCGCGGTTGGAGCCACCAACCACGACTAAAGGTTTTCGCTTCCCGCCGCTTCGGCTGGTGAAATTCACCTTTAGTCGCAGTTGGAGCCACCAACCGCGCCTAAAGACCAGTTCCTCGCACGGCGCAGTATGGTGGAAGTTTAGTCCCACCTCGCCAAGCGAGGGGCAGCCGCACTGGTTTATAAGCCACGTTGCGGCTCCTCCCTCGAGCTCCTCTCGAAGCAGGCCTATGTGGGCTTATCGAACCTGTGCGGCTCTGTTGGGCCTACTATGCCTCGCGGGCCTGCATCCTGGCCCAAGTTGGGTTTCTAGTCGTATGCACGCCGTGGCAGGCCAGTAGACGGCCTATTTTCTAATTATTTTCCTTTTTTTTTGTTTTTTGCTTTATTTATTTTCTTTTGTTTCTGAGTTTTTTTGTGCTTTATTGAGAGTTAATGAGTGAATATTTTTGCGTTAGATCATAAAAATTATAAACTTTCTGTTAGTGGATGTAGTTTTCAAATTCGAATAGTTTAAATTTGAATTATTTGAAATTTGTGTGAATCACTAGTTTGTGAATAACTTTACTTTAAAAATCTGAAAATAGCAAATGAAGTCGGAAAGGGTTGAAAATTGATGGCATCCCTTCGAAAGGTGTATACTGAACGCACAAAAAGTCTGGAGTTGAAATAAGTTAAAAAATGAAATGCCTTTGTAACAGGTGAGTTTTCGTGTGAAACCCTCATACTTCGAAAGAGATTGTCCATTTTGTACACGAAGTGCATCCAGTTTTTGTTGTAACCCTCTCGACTTTTTAGCACATGCTATGTGGGTGAAATGATGATACCATGCCAAATGTCAACCTTTTCAGAGTTCATTTGTAGTGCTTATCAATTTCAGGGTCATTTAGCTCAAAAAATCAGTAAATGCATGGAAAATAGCAAATGAAATAGGAAAGGGTTGAAAATTGATGGCTCCATTCGAATGGTCCATACTGAACGCACAAAAAGTCTGGGGTTGAAATAAGTTAGAAAAATGAAACGCCTTTGTAACAGGCGAGTTTTCGTCTGAAACCGTGATACTTCGAAAGAGATTGTCCATTTTGTACACGAAGTGCATCCAGTTTTTGCCGTAACCCTCTCAACTTTTTAGCACATTCTATGTGGGTGAAATGATGATACCATGCCAACTTTCAACCTTTTCAGAGTTCATTTGTAGTGCTTATCAATTTCAGGGTCATTTAGCTCAAAAAAATCAGTAAATGCATGGAAAATAGCAAATGAAGTCGGAAAGGGTTGAAAATTGATGGCCTCCATTCGAATGGTCCATACTGAACGCACAAAAAGTCTAGAGTTGAAATAAGTTAACAAAAATGAAATGCCTTTGTAACAGGCGAGTTTTCGTGTGAAACCCTGATACTTCGAAAGAGATTGTCCATTTTGTACACGAAGTGCATCCAGTTTTTGCCGTAACCCTCTCGACTTTTTAGCACATGCTATGTGGGTGAAATGATCATACCATGCCAACTTTCAACCTTTTCATTTGTAGTGCTTATCAATTTCAGGGTCATTTAGCTCAAAAAAATTAGTAAATGCATGGAAAATAGCAAATGAAGTCGGAAAGGGTTGAAAATTGATGGCATCCATTCGAATGGTCCATACTGAATGCACAAAAAGTTTGGAGTTGAAATAAGTTCAAAAAACGAAATGCCTTTGTAACAGGCGAATTTTCGTCTGAAATCCTAATACTTCGAAAGAGATTGTCCATTTTGTACATGAAGTGCATCCAGTTTTTGCCGTAACCCTCTCAAATTTTTTAGCACATGCTATGTGGGTGAAATGATGATACCATGCCAACTTTCAACCTTTTCAAAGTTCATTTGTAGTGCTTATCAATTTCAGGGTCATTTAGCTCAAAAAATGAGTAAATGCATGGAAAATAGCAAATAAAGTCGGAAAGGGTTGAAAATTGATGGCCTCCATTCGAATGGTGCATACTGAACGCACAAAACACATAAGTACACTACTATTACAAAGATTCCCTTCGGTTTTTCCGAAGTGGAACTTTCTAGATATATATATAAGTCCAGAAACTAACTAGAGAAGCCGGTCACATCCCAGAGTGGGATCTTTGGGTGTAAAACTTTTTCTTCACGCGTGTCCCTTTGCGTCATAACCATGGGCAATCTTCATCGTTTAACTTGATGCTCGGGTCAACATTCACTGTGAAGGGAGCAATTTCATGAAACTTTTCATAATCTTCTGACATGTCTGTCTTGTCCTCCACTCCCATGATGTTTCTTTTCCTTGAAAGAACTATGTGGCGCTTTGGCTCATCGCATGATGTATTTGATTCCTTATCTTTTATTTTTCTCGGCTTGGTAGACATGTCCTTCACATAGAAAACCTGCGCCACATCATTGGCTAGGACGAATGGTTCGTCTGCGTACCCAAGATTGTTGAGATCCACTGTTGCCATTCCGTACTGCGGGTCTTCCTTTACCCCGCCTCCTGTTAGATTGACCCATTTGCACCTAAACAAAGGGAACTTCAAATCAAGTCCATAGTCAAGTTCCCATATCTCCTCTATGTAACCATAGTATGTGTCCTTTGGCCCATTGTAGTTTGTTGCATCAAAGCGGACACCACTATTTTGGTTGGCGCTCTTTTTATCTTGGGCGATCGTGTAAAATGTATTCCCATTTATCCTATACCCTTTGAAAGTCAATATAGTCGAAGATGGTAACTTGGACAGCAAGTACAGTTCATCTTCAACAGTGTCGTCATGCGCGAGACGTGTCTGCAACCAACCGGCGAAAGTCACCGTTTGTTCATGTGTAATCCAGTCGTCAGACTTCTCCGGGTGTTTGGAGCGTAGAATATTCTTGTGTTGCTCGATATACAGAGCCACCAAGGCGGAACTTTGTAGAACTGTGTAGTGTGCTTGTGCCAAAGAATGTCCGTCCTGGCATATTAGTGATTTCTTTCCTAGCGTGCCTTTTCCACCCAGTCTGCCCTCATGCCGCGATTCAGGAACACCTATCGGCTTAATGTCAGGAATAAAGCCAACACAAAACTCAATGATCTCCTCTGTTTCATGTCTCTTGGAGATGCTTCCTTATAGCCTAGCACGATTATGAACATATTTCTTTAAGACTCCCATGAACCTATCAAAGGGGAACATATTGTGTAGAAATACAGGACCCAGAATGGCAATCTCCTCGACTAGGTGAACTAGGACATGCGTCATGGTATTGAAGAAGGATGGTGCGAACACCAACTCGAAACTGACAAGACATTGCACCAAATCATTCTCTAACCTTGGTAGGATTTTTGGATTGATTACCTTCTGAGAGATCGCATTCAGGAATGCACATAGCTTCACAATGGCTAATCGAACGTTTTCCGATAGAAGCCCCCTCAATGCAACCGGAAGCAGTTGCATCATAATCACGTGGCAGTCATGAGACTTTAGGTTCTGGAACTTTTTCTCTGCCATATTTATTATTCCCTTTATATTCGACGAGAAGCCAGACAGGACCTTCATACTGAGAAGGCATTCGAAGAAGATTTCCTTCTCTCTTTGCTAAGAGCATAGCTGGCATGACCCTGAAACTGCTTTGGATCCATGCCTTCTTTTCCATGTATACGTTGCTGGTCCTCCCATGCCTTCGGTGTATCTTTTGTCTTCCCATACACGCCCAAGAAGCCTAGCAGGTTCACGCAAAGATTCTTCATCACGTGCATCACATTGATTGCAGGGCAGACCTCGAGGTCTTTCCAATACAGTAGGTCCCAAAATATAGATTTCTTCTTCCACATGGGTGCGCGTTTGTCAGCGTCATTCGGAACAGATTGTGCACCAGGACCCTTGCCAAAGATTACTTTTAAATCCTTGACCATATCAAGTATTTCATCACCCGTACGGTGGCGAGGCTTCTTCCGGTGATCTGCCTCACCTTTGAAATGCTTGCCTTTCTTTCTTATGGGATGCCTACTCTGAAGAAATCGACGATGCCCCAAATACACATTCTTCTTACATTTATCCAAATATATACTGTCGATATCATCTAAACAGTGCATGCATGCATGGTATCCCTTGTTTGTTTGTCCTGAAAGGTTACTGAGAGCAGGCCAATCATTGATGGTTACAAACAACAATGCATGTAGGTCAAATTCCTCCTGATCTTTTGCATCCCACGCAGGTACACCTTTTCCATTCCACAGTTGTAAAAGTTCTTCAACCAATGGCCTTAGGTACACATCAATGTCGTTGCCGGGTTGCTTGGGGCCTTGTATGAGCACTCGCATCATAATGAACTTCCGCTTCATGCACAACCAAGGAGGAAGGTTATAGATACATAGAGTCACAGGCCATGTGCTATGATTGTTGTTCTGCTCCCCAAAAGGATTAATGCCATCTGCACTTAAACCTAACCATACGTTCCTTGCATCTTTTGCAAAGTCCTTCCACTTTCTCTTGATTTTTCTCCACTATGACCCGTCAGCGGGCACTCTCAACTTCTCGCCTTTCTTATGGTCTTCATTGTGCCATCGCATCAACTTGGCATGCTCTTTGTTTTGGAACAAACGTTTCAACCGTGGTATTATAGGAGCATACCACATCACCTTGGCAGGAATCTTCTTCCTGGGGTGCTCACCCTCAACATCACCAGGGTCATCGTGGCTGATCTTATAGCACAATGCACAACATACCGGGCATGCATTCAAATCCTCGTAGTCACCGCAGTAGAGGATGCGGTCATTAGGGCATGCATGTATCTTCTCGACCTCTAATCCTAGAGGGAAAACAGCCTTCTTTGCTTCATACGTACTCTCTGGCAATTCGTTGTCCTTTGGTAGCTTCTTCTTTAACATTATCAGCAACTTTTGAAATGCCTTGTCAGATACACCATTTTCTGCCTTCCATTGCAGCAATTCCAGTGTGGTACCCAGCTTTTTATTGTCATCTTCGCAATTTGGGTACAAGCCTTTTTTGTGATCCTCTAACATGCGCTGCAACTTCAGCTTCTCCTTTTCACTTGTGCAGTTTCTCTTTGCATCGGCAATGGCCCGACCAATATCATCACGGGCTCATCTGATGCCTCTTCTTCAGCTCCTTCCCACATTGTCGGCTTAGCTTCTTCCCCCATTGTTGTGCCATCGTATTCATGGAACCCATGGCTAGGATAGCTGTCGTCATCCTCTTCTTCTTCATTCTCTTCCATTAGGACCCCTCTTTCTCCATGCTTGGTCCAACTGTTATAGCCGGACATGAAACTGGACTCAAAAAGGTGGACGTGAATGGTTCTTGAGTTAGAGTAATTTCGATCATTCTTATAGCCGGCACATGGACAATACATAAAACCATCCGGCCGCTTGTTTGCCTTAGCCGCAACCAGAAAAGTATGCACACCATTAATGAACTGGGGAGAGCATCGGTCCTCGTACATCCATTGTCGGCTCATCTTCATTACACAACACCGAAAAGACCAAATTAATACAAGTTTGTACATAAAGTTCATACACACTTTTTCTCATAAAACAACATACAAACTCTCTAGCTAAAGCATTTAAATGCAACAACAAATGCGATCAACATCGCAACTAAGGTAACAATTGATCCAACGGCATAGTGATACCAAGCCTCACTATCAATGGCATATCTTTTAAATGATCTAATCTTCAAGCGCATTGCACCCATCTTGATCTTGTGATCATCGACGACATCGGCAACATACAAGTCTAGTTTTATCTTCTCTTCTTCAACTCTTTTCAGTTTTTCTTTCAAATACTCGTTTTATTTTTCAACTAAATTTAACTTCTTGACAAGAATATCTATGTCGGTTGGAATCTCCGGTTCACATACCTCCTAGATAAAAATATCTATGTCAACTTGATTGGCATAATTGTCATAAACACGAAATGCAACAAAGAGTTATAAAAGAGAGTATATATATACCACATCCGCATCATAAACTGGACGAGGACCGACGGGGACGGATTTCAAAACCATGCCACTATGTATAAGAAACAACCATATAGGTAAGAAAACTATACAAGTAACTAACTAAATCTTACAAACATGGTTTTTTTATAAAAAAAGGATAAGAACAAGAGGCTCACCAAGGTGGTGCCGACGACGGGATGGTGCGGGCAATCGACGGTGGTTAGGACGGGGACGGGAAGGCACTAAGTAAACCACACCTACAAATGCAAAGTAAGAATTTAATTTGAGTTCAAATTGCATAAATCAAATAAACTACCACATACAAACTAAAACCCACAAAATACTATACTTATAGAGCATTGCAAGAGCTAATCTAGCAATGAGAGATGAAAGGACAAAGTTGCTAACCATTGTGAACACTTGGATGGATGGGATGCCTTCAAACCTTGACAAATTTTGGCAAAAATGGAGGATGAGCTCGAGGAAGAGAGGAAGAACAGAGAGGAGAGGAAAGGGGAAGAACAGGGGACTCTGCTCGGGCTAGCGCCAAAGGGTTTCAATATAGGGGGACCTTTAGTCCCGGTTGGTGGCTCCAACCGCGACTAAAGGTTAGCCTATAGTCAGTGTTGGAGCCACCAACCGGGACTAAAGGTTCCCGTGGGGCCCCAGGATGACGCCAGCCTGCCACCACACCTTTAGTGCCGGTTCGTGGCACGAACTGGGACTAAAGGTCCATAACGAACCGGCACTAATGATCCCCATCACGAACCAGCACAAATGATCACATTAGTGCCGGTTCAAAAGTCAACCGCGACTAATGAGGCGGACAAAAGGTCTGTTTTCTACTAGTGATGCAGTAGTACTTTGCTTCGAGAGAGCTAATAAGGCTTTACATTAAGTATATTATTTCTCTGTGACTAATGTGAATCCATGGATATAAGCACTCTCACATTTCTGTATTTGGTAGCCTCTTCAGTACCATGCATTGCCCATTCTCACTTTGAGAGTCGGTGCAACGTTCGCCGGTGCATCGAAACCCCGTGATATTGTTAGTGCATATAGTGCCCCTTAGTGATTTTGGTGTATTGAAGACTTATAGGTTAAGGCACTAATGTGTTTGTGAGTGTACATAGGCTCGATAAGTCGATGAGGAGTTTGATATATTCGGAGATTATCGACCCCTAAAAATGAATGTCTTCAAGTGAAGACTTTGGTGAAGACTTTGTGAAGACTTTGAAAATGAAGAAGTTGGTGTGACCTTGAAGATATGAATGAGGAATATGAAGCGGGAAGACTTTTGTTTTTGTAGTTTCATTTCCTTTATTTGAGTCATAGGAAACATCGTACTGTTAAAGGGGGTCGAGGTAATACTAAGGAAAATTTCCAACTGATGCTCAACTCCAAAATCCTCAACCCATACAATCCTTCGAGTGAAGCCTTTGGAAATCTCTTACAGTTCAGACAAGTTTTTCAGTAACAGAGACGAAGTTCTTCTGGTCTCTGAGGAAATTGATCTGACTGAGGAGTTAGGATTTCGCCAGTGCGAATTGCCTACAAGTGAGGATCATGATAAGCTGAGGACTTTCATAGTTCGAAATTCGGACCGTTGCTGTGCTTAGCGCCAGCTGTCCCCAATCGTTCTTATCCACATAACGGTCATATCATTAGGGCATTTATGACTTATCATGTCAGGTTGCACCCTGGCTATAAATAGCCAACCCCCATAACCACTAGCTGGTTGGCTGCTCTGAGAGAGAACTGACACTTGTCATTTGAGAGCAACCCATCCTCTGACTTTGAGAGAAAATCATCAGTGAGGAAAAACCCACAACCAAACCATAAAACCCATAGTGATTGAGCATCACTGAAGAAATTCCTGTGTGGAACCAACGCTTGTTACCTTTGAGGACTGTGTATCCTCCAGACGATTAGGCGTCATGGTCTAGTGCTCCTGCAGTCAATTGGGGACCACGAAGTGACCTTGGTCTAGAGCATCCAGCAGTAAATTGTGGATCACCGGGTGACCAGTTTGTGAGGGTTTTGGAAGTCTACCCTGAAGACTTACAACGAGTGTTGGGCGAGGACTGTGTGACCTTAGCTCAAGGAGAATACGGTAAGGACTGTGTGTCCTGGGACTGTGTGTCCTCTGGTTTAAATACCAGGCCACTCCAAACCAGACGTACATCTGTCATAGCAGTTGGAACTGGGTCATCAAACCATTATCTTCATCAAGCTATCTGGTTCTATTTCCGCAACCCCTCTATTCCTCATATATCAGGTGATGAAATTGATTGTTACAGTTTGAAGAATTTGACTGAAGACTTTCAAAAATTCCTCACCTCAAATTCTTCAAGTTACCTTGTTCATCACTGCTTATCCTGTATCACGCTACTCTCTAATTGTGAATGTTTCATTTCATCATGAAGACTATGTTGTCACTATGTTCCTCATGCATTTGAGTACTTATTCCGCTGCTAGTTATTCATCACATTTCAAATTCCTCAAAGTTGAAATTCCTGAAATGATGAATTTGTAAAAATCGCCTATTCACCCCCCCCCCTCTAGCCGATATAACGCACTTTCAATTGGTATCAGAGCTGGTACTCCCTCGCTCTGTGTGATTTTGGTTTAACCACCTGGAGTTTTAGTTATGTCGACTGCAGGTATGATCAAGGTTTCCGCGGGCTGTCCTACCTTCGATGGGACAGACTACCCCTACTGGAAGAACAAGATGTTGGAAATATACCCTAGAGGCAATAATAAATTAGTTATTATCATATTTCCTTGTTCATGATAATCATTTATTATCCATGCTATAATTGTATTGATCGAAGACTTAGATGCATGTGTGGATACATAGACAAAACCATGTCCCTAGTATGCCTCTAATAGACTAGCTCGTTGATCAAAAGATGGTTAAGGTTTCCTAGCCATGGACATGAGATGTCATTTGATAACGGGGTCACATCATTAGGAGAATGATGTGATGGACAAGACCCAAACTGCAAACGTAGCATATGATCGTGTCAGTTTATTGCTACTGTTTTCTGCATGTCAAGTATGTGTTCCTATGACCATGAGATCATGCAACTCACAGATATCGGAGGAGTGCCTTGTGTGTATCAAACATCGCAACGTAACTGGGTGACTATAAAGGTGCTCTACAGGTATCTCCAATGGTGTCTGTTGAGTTGGCAAGGATCGAGACTGGGATTTGTTACTCCGTGTGACGGAGAGGTATCTCGGGGCCCACTCGGTAATGCAACATCATAGTAAGCCTTGCAAGCAATGTGACTAATTGTTAGTTGCGGGATCTTGTATTACGGAACGAGTAAAGAGACTTGCCGGTAACGAGGTTGAACTAGGTATGGAGAGACCGACGATCAAATCTCGGGCAAGTAACATACCGAAGAACAAAGGGAACGTTATACGGGATTAACTGAATCCTTGACATAGAGGTTCGAACGATAAAGATATTCGTAGAATATGTAGGAACCAATGTGGACGTCCAGGTCCCGCCATTGGTTATTGACCGTAGAGGTGTCTCGGTCATGTCTACATAGTTCTCGAACCCGCAGGGTCTGCACACTTAAGGTTCGGTGACGTTTCGGTAGTGTAGAGTTATGTATGGTGGTGACCGAAGTTTGTTCGGAGTCCCGGATGAGATCCCGAACGTCACGAGGAGCTCCGTAATGGTCCGAAGGTAAAGATTCATATATAGGAAGTCCCAGTCTGGTTTCCGAAAAAGTTTCGGGCTCATCGGTAGTGTACCGGGAGTGCCGGTAGTGTACCGGGAGTGCCGGTAGTGTACCGGGAGGCCTCCGGGAGGGGTATTTCGACCCCAAGAGGTCCATGGGCTGTGGGACAATAATAACCAGCCCTTAGTGGGCTGGGAAAACAGCCACAAAGGCCCATGGCACAGGAGAGAAAGTCCTAAAGCAAAAAGTGGAAAATCAGCCAATAGGAGGCAATCCTACTCCAACTAGGATTGGAGGTGAAGTAGGATTGCTTCCCACCTCCTATTTCGGCCGACCCAAAGGCTTTGGCTGCCTCTCCTCTCGTCTCCTCCTATATATACTAGTGGATTGGGTGGTTTTTGGACAGAATTTCCGGCCACGTGCTACCCGTTCCACCGGTGCATAGTTTCTCCTCTAGATCGGTTTTCTGCAGCGCTTAGGCGAAGCCCTGCCGGAATTGCTCCACCACCATCACCGGAGCGCCATCACGCTGCCGGTGAACTCTCTCTCCTCTCCACCTCCTCTCGCTGGATCGAGACGGTGGAGATCGTCATCAAGCTGCACGTGTGCTGAACGCGGAGGTGCCGTCCGTTCGGCGCTAGATCGGAAGGACCGTGATCGAGATCGCGAGACGGTTCGTGATGTGATCACGGAACGGATCATGATGAGTTCACGGGACAGATCGTGATCAAGATCGTGAGACGGATCGTGATGAGTTCGCGGGACGGATCATGATGTGTTCGCGGGACGGTTCGTGATTGGATCGCGGGACGCTCAGCGATTTGGATCGCGAAGAAGTTCGACTACACCAACCGCGTTTCTTAACACTTCCCGCTTAGCGATCTACAAGGTTACGTAGATCCACTCTCCCTCTCGTAGATGCTCATCACCATAGATAGGTTTGTGTGTGCGTAGGACTTTTTTTGTTTCCCATGCGACGTTCCCCAACAGTGGTATCAGAGCTAGGTTGATGGTTCGATGAGATCTCGAGTAGAACACAAAAGGTTTGTGGGCGTTGATGCTTAGATTGCTTCCTCCCTTGGTCGGATTTTGGTTCAGCGGGATTGTGAGATGAAGCGTCCCGGACCAACATTACTCGTACGCTTACGAGAGACCGGTTCCCTCGACGCAACTTGTTTCTTAGATGGCTTGCGGGTGACAGTTTCTCTCACTTTAGTTGGATCGGATCCGACAAAGGCGGTCCTTGAGAAGGTTGAAAAGCAATCTATGTATCACCGTTGTGGTTTATGCGTAGGTGAGAATCGTTCTTGCTAGATACCCGTAGCAGCCACGTAAAACATGCAACAACAATTAGAGGACGTCTAACTTGTTTTTGCAGGGTATGTTGTGATGTGATATGGCCAATTACATGATGAGATATATGTGATGTATGAGATGATCATCTGATGTATAGAATTTCATGACTTGCATGTCGTTGAGTACGGCAACCGGCAGGAGCCATAGGGTTGTCTTTAATTATTGTATGACATGCGTGTCAATCATTAAGCGCTATGTAATGCTTTACTTTATCGCTAAGCGGTAGCAATAGAAGTAGAAGCAGGGCTGGCGCCACAACCCCAATGTTAACACATTGATGGAGATCAAGATGATGGAGATCATGGTGTTGTGCCGGTGATGATGGAGATCATGTCGGTGTTTCGAAGATGGAGATCTTAAACACAAGTTCATGGCCATATCATGTCACTTATGAATTGCATGAGATGTTAATCCTTTTATGCACCTTATTTTGCTTAGTACGGCGGTAGCATTATAAGGTGATCCCTCACTTGAATTTCAAGATGAACTGTGTTCTCCCCGAGTGTGCACCGTTGCGAAAGTTCGTCGTGTTGAGACACCACGTGATGATCGGGTGTGATAGACTCTACGTTCACATACAACGGGTGCAAGCCAGATTTGCACGCGCAGAACACTCGGGTTAAACTTGACGAGCCTAGCATGTACAGACATGGCCTCGGAACACAAGAGACCAAAAGGTCGAGCATGAGTCATATAGTGGATATGATCAACATAATGATGTTCACCATTGAAGCCACCTTAACTCACGTGATGATCGGACTTGAGTTGGTGAATTTGGATCATGTATCACTCGAATGACCCGAGGGATGTCAATTTGAGTGGGATTTCTTAAGTAATATGATTAATTGAACTCGTTATCATGAACATAGTCAATAGTGTATTTGCAAATTATGTTGTAGATTACTAGCTCGCGCTGTAGCTCCCTTAAATTTTTATATGTTCCTAGAGAAATAGAGTTGAAAGATGTTGGTAGCAATATTGCGGACTGGGTCCGTGATCTGAGGATTGTCCTCATTGCTGCACAGAAGGCTTATGTCCTTAATGCACCGCTCGGTGCGCCACCCCCTCTAGCGTCGTCTATAGATGTTGTGAACATCTAACAGGCACGTTTCGATGACTACTTGATAGTTTAGTGTGTCATGCATTACGGCTTAGAATTGAGGCTCCGAAACGTTTTGAACGTCACGGAACATATGAGATGTTCTAGGAGCAGAGATTGTGATCTCAAGCTCATGCCTGTGTTGCGAGATTTGAGATCTCCAACAAGATTCTTTGCCTGTAAGATGAAGGAGAATAGCTCAATCATTGAGCATGTACTCAGATTGTCTGGGTACTACAATCGCTTGAATCAAGTGGGAGTTGATCTTCCAGATAAGATAGTGATTGATATAGTTCTCCAAGTCACTATCACTAAAGCTACTAGAACTTAGAGATGAACTATAATACACCAGGGATAGAAGTATTGATCCCTGAGCTGTTCGCGATGTTTGACACCGCGAAGGTAGAAATCAAGAAGGAGCGTCAAGTGTTGATGGTTAATCAAACCACTAGTTTTGAAAAGGGCAAGAGCAAGGAGGGAAACTTCATGGATAGCAAGTCAGTTGCTGCTCCATTGAAGCAACCCAAAGTTGAACTCAAACCCGAGACTAAGTGCTTCTATTATGAGGTGAGAGGTCGCTGAAGCGGAACAACCCTAGATACTTGGTAGATAAGAAGGCTGGCAACATCGACAGAAGTATATTTGATATATGAGTTATTGATGTGTACCTTGCTAGTACTCCTAGTATCACCTGGGTATTGGATACCGGTTTGGTTGCTAAATGTTAGTAACTCGAAATAAAAGCTACGGAATAAACGGAGAACTAGCTATGGGTGAGGTGACGATGTGTGTCGGAAATGTTTCCAAGGTTGATGTGATCAACATCGCACACTCTCTCTACCTTCAGGATTAGTGACGAACCTAAATAAATGTTATTTGCTGTTTTGCGTTGAGCATGAACATGATTAGATCATGTTTGTTGCAATACGGTTATTCATTTAAGTCAGAGAATAATAGTTATTCTGTTTACATGAATAATACCTTCAATGGTCATGCACCCAGTGAGAATGGTTTGTTGAAATCTTGATCGTAGTAATACACATGTTCATAACATTGATGTCAAAAGATACAAAGTTAAATAATGATAGTACCACATACTTGTGGCACTGCCGCAAAATGTCATATTGGTATAAAGCACATGAAGAAACTCCATGGTGATGGATATTTGGACTCATTCGATTTCGAATCGGTTGAGACATGCGAACCATGCCTCTTGGGCAAGATGACTAAAGGACCCCGTTGGATGGAGCGGGCAAGTGATTCATTGGAAATGATACATGTTGATGTATGCAATCTAGTGAGTCTTGTAGCGTGCAGTGGATATCGTTATTTTCTTACCTTCACTAACGATTTGAGTAGATATAGTGTATATTTACTTAATGAAACGCAAGTCTGAATCGTTTGAAAGGTTCAAGCAAATTCAGAGTGAAGTTTAAAGATCATCGTGACAAGAAGATAAAAATGACTGCGATATGATCATGGAGGTGAATATCTGAGTCACGAGTTTGGCGTACAACTTAAGACAATGTGAAAGTTGTTTCACAACTAAACGCCACCTGGAACACCATAGTCTGATGGTGTGTCCGAACATCATAGTTATGCTCTATTGGACATGGTGCGTGCTATGATGTCTCTTGTCGTTTTACTACTATAATTTTGGGGTTATGCATTAGAGACAACTACATTCACTTTAAATAGGGCACCATCTAAATCCATTGAGATGACACCATGTGAATTATGGTTTGATAGAAACCTAAGCTGTCATTTCTTAATACTTGGGGCTGCGACACTTGTGTGGAAAATGTTTTCACCTAATGAGGTCGAACCCAAGGCGGACAAATGCATCTTCATAGAATACCCTAAGATCAGTTGGGTGAACCTTCTATCTCAGATCCAAGTGCAAAGTGTTTGTTACTAAAATGGATCCTTTCTCGAGGAAAAGTTTCTCTCGAAAGAATTAAGTGGGAGGAAGATAGAACTTGATGAGGTTGTTAAACCTTTGTTCAACCAGAGAGTAGCACAGCGCGGGATGTTGTTTCTGTGAAGCCTACGTTAGTTGAAGAGGAAGTTAATGATGATGATCATGAAGCTTCAAGATCAAGTTACTATCGAACTTCGTAGGTCGACAAGGATGTGTACTGCTCCTAAGCGGTACGACTACCCTGTCTTGGAGGTCATGTTGTTGGACAAACGATGAACCTACGAGCTATGGAGAAGCGATGATGGGCCCGGATTTCGACAAATGGTTGGAGGCCATGAAATCCGAGATAGGATCCATGTATGAAAACCAAGTGTAGACTTTGGTAGACTTGCTCGTTGGACGACAGGTCGTTGAGTACAAATGGATCTTTAAAATGAAGTCATACACTGATGGTGAATGTCACTATTTGTAAAGCTCGACTTGTTGCAAAGATGTTTGTGACAAGTTCAAGGAGTTGACTACGATGAGACTTTTTCACTCGTAGTGGTGCTAAAGTCTGTTGGAATTATGTTAGCAGTTGCTGTGTTTTCAATTATGAAATCTGGCAGATGGATGTCAAAACATCGTTTCCTTAACGGTTTACTTGAGGAAAGGTTGTATGTGATACAACCAGAAGGTTTTGTCAGGCCTAAGGATGCTAAAAGGTGTGCAAGCTTCGGTGATCCTTCCATGGACTGAAGCAAGCATCTCGGAGTTGGAATATACGCTTTGATGAGGTGATCAAAGTTTTGATGTTTATACAAAGTTTACGAGAAACTTGTATTTGCAATAAAGTGAGTGGGAGCACTATAGAATTTCTGATAAGTATATGTGGATGACATATTGTTGATCAGAAATAATGTAGAGTTTCTGGAAAGCATGAAACGGTTGTTTGAAAAGTGCTTTTCAAAGGAAGACCTGGATAAAGCTACCTAATTGTTGAGCATCAAAATCTATAGAGATAGATCAGGATGCTTGATGAGACTTTCAATGAGTGCATACCTTGACATGATTTTGAAAGAGTTCGAAATGGATCAGCCAGAGAAATAGTTCTCGTCTGATTTGTAAGGTGTGAAGTTGAGTGAGACTCAAAGCTCGACAACGACCGAAGAAAGAGAAAGGACGAACGTCGTCCCCTATGCCTTAGCCATAGGCTCTATATTATGCCATGCTGTGTACCGCACCTGTGTGTGCCTTGCCATGAGTCCGTCAGGGGGTACAAGAGTGAACCAGGAGTGGATCATTGGACAGCGGTCAAGATTATCCTCAGTAACTAAGAGACTGAGGAGATGTTTCTCGATTATGGAGGTGATAAAGAGTTCGTCGTAAGGAGTTACGTCGATACAAGTTTTAACACTAATCCGGATGACTCATAGTAGCAATCTGGATACGTACAGTGGAGCAGCCATTTGGAATAGTAACGAGCGGAGTGTGGTAGCAGTGTTTACAGTTTGACATAGAGATTTGCAAAGTACACACGGATCTGAATGTTACAAACCCGTTGACTATAAGACCTCTCTCACATGCAAAGCATGATTGAGCCCCAGAACTCATTGGGTGTTAGATTCATAACAATGCGAATCACATGGTGATGTGAACTAGATTATTGACTCTAGTGCAAGTGGGAGACTGTTGGAAATATGCCCTAGAGGCAATAATAAATTAGTTATTATCATATTTCCTTGTTCATGATAATCGTTTATTATCCATGCTATAATTGTATTGATCGGAGACTTAGATGCATGTGTGGATACATAGACAAAACCATGTCCCTAGTATGCCTCTAATAGACTAGCTCGTTGATCAAAAGATGGTTAAGGTTTCCTAGCCATGGACATGAGATGTCATTTGATAACGGGGTCACATCATTAGGACAATGATGTGATGGACAAGACCCAAACTGCAAACGTAGCATATGATCGTGTCAGTTTATTGCTACTGTTTTCTGCATGTCAAGTATGTGTTCCTATGACCATGAGATCATGCAACTCACAGATATCGGAGGAGTGCCTTGTGTGTATCAAACGTCGCAACATAACTGGGTGACTATAAAGGTGCTCTACAGGTATCTCCGATGGTGTCTGTTGAGTTGGCATGGATCAAGACTGGGATTTGTTACTCCGTGTGACGGAGAGGTATCTCGGGGCCCACTCGGTAATGCAACATCACAATAAGCCTTGCAAGCAATGTGACTAATTGTTAGTTGCGGGATCTTGTATTACGGAACGAGTAAAGAGACTTGCCGGTAACGAGGTTGAACTAGGTATGGAGATATCGACGATCGAATCTCGGGCAAGTAACATACCGAAGAACATGAATCCTTGACATAGAGGTTCGACCGATAAAGATCTTCGTAGAATATGTAGGAATGTGGACGTCTAGGTCCCGCCATTGGTTATTGACTGTAGAGGTGTCTCGGTCATGTCTACATAGTTCTCGAACCCGCAGGGTCTGCACCCTTAAGGTTCGGTGACGTTTCGGTAGTGTAGAGTTATGTATGGTGGTGACCGAAGTTTGTTCGGGGTCCCGGATGAGATCCCGGACGTCACGAGGAGCTCCGGAATGGTCCGAAGGTAAAGATTCATATATAGGAAGTCCCAGTTTGGTTTTCGGAAAAGTTTCGGGCTCATCGGTAGTGTACCGGGAGGCCTCCGGGAGGGGTATTTCGACCCCAAGAGGTCCATGGGATGTGGGAGAATAATAACCAGCCCTTAGTGGGCTGGGAAAACAGCCACAAAGGCCCATGGCACAGGAGAGAAAGTCCTAAAGCAAAAAGTGGAAAATCAGCCAATAGGAGGCAATCCTACTCCAACTAGGATTGGAGGTGAAGTAGGATTGCTTCCCACCTCCTATTTCGGCCGACCCAAAGGCTTTGGCTGCCTCTCCTCTCGTCTCCTCCTATATATACAAGTGGATTGGGTGGTTTTTGGAAAGAATTTCCGGCCACGTGCTACCCGTTCCACCGGTGCATAGTTTCTCCTCTAGATCGGTTTTCTGCAGCGCTTAGGCGAAGCCCTACCGGAATTGCTCCACCACCATCACCGGAGCGCCGTCACGCTGCCGGTGAACTCTCGCTCCTCTCCACCTCCTCTTGCTAGATCGAGACGGTGGAGATCATCATCAAGTTGCACGTCTGCTGAACGCGGAGGTGCCGTCCGTTCGGCGCTAGATCGGAAGGACCGTGATCGAGATCGCGAGACGGTTCGTGATGTGATCACGGAACGGATCGTGATGAGTTCGCGGGAGAGATCGTGATCAAGATCGTGAGACGGATCGTGATGCGTTCGCGGGATGGATCATGATGTGTTCGCGGGACGGTTCGTGATTGGATCGCGGGACGCTCAACGATTTGGATCGCGAAGAAGTTCGACTACACCAACCGCGTTTCTTAACGCTTCCCGCTTAGCGATCTACAAGGGTACGTAGATCCACTCTCCCTCTCGTAGATGCTCATCACCATGGATAGGTTTGCGTGTGCGTAGGAAAAATTTTGTTTCCCATGCGACGTTCCCCAACACAAGATGCGTATGCACCTTGAAGCTATTGACAACGATCTCTGGTACGTTGTGGAAAATGGTGTGCCCTCTGTCGCTCCCACTGTTACAGCTGCTAATGTGAAGAGATTCAAGCAACTCGATTCTCAAGCGAAGAATATCATCTATGGTCATCTGAGCAAAGGACAGTATGGTAGAGTGAGTGCTTTGGAATCTGCTAAGCTTATCTGGGATAGGCTGTCCAAAGTCAACGAAGGTGTTTCCACTCAACATGACTCTCGTGTTGATGTTCTTCGCAATCTCTTCAACTGCTTCAAGAGGCTTGACAATGAAAATGTTCAGCAAACATTTGATCGCCTCACTGATATATCAAATGAACTTCAAGCACTGGGTGCCACTGATATCACTGACCATGAAGTGGTGAAGAAACTGCTACGATCTCTCGATTCCTCATTTGATACTCTAGTTTTGATGATTCAACAACGTGGAGACTACAAAGCTTTTGATCCTGCTGATATTCTTGAGAGACTCAATACTCATGAATTCCACCAAGCTGAGAAAAGAGACCTCTACGGGCCAAGCTATGGAAGATCTCGTGCTCTGAAGACAAAAGCAATTTCCTCATCTGAAGAAGAAGATTCTGACAGCAGCCTTGGTGATCCTGAAGAACTAAGTCAGGAACTAGCTATGCTTGTGAGGAAATTCTAGAAGTTCTCAAGACGAGGTGGATTTGGAAAGTCATCAAAAAATGGCTTGAGGAAATCAGATTCCTCAGAAGATTACAAAAAGAGAACATGTCATCGTTGCAAGAAGCCTGGCCACTTTATCTCTGATTGTCCTCTCTGGGAAAAAGACTCAAAGAAGAAGAAGAAATACAAGGATGATAGTTCTGATGACTCGAAGAAAAAGAAGAAATCTTCAAAGTCCTCATCTGCAAAGTCCTCATCTTCAAAGTCCTCAAAGCACAAGAAGAATGGTTCCAGAAAGGCTCAAGCATTCATCGGCAAGGAAATGGATTCTGAGGAAGAATCTGAAGAATATGAAGAAGAGCAAGAATCTGAGGAGGAATCAGAATCTGGTGTTGCTAGCCTTGCTCTCGCTACTGCGTTCGTCAGCAAGTCCATCTTCAATGAAGAATATGACCACTCCAACGACTCTGACGTCAGCAATGATGATTATGCTCCCACTTATTGCTTTATGGCAAAAGGCTCAAAGGTACACAAACATCATTCCTCATCTGAATCAAGTGAAGGTGAATCTGATGAATATGTGAAACCTAGATATGCTAAAATTGTTAAAATTGTCACTAAGCAACAAAATGCACTTGAAAAGCTTCAGAAAATGCTAGACAAAAGCGATGATCTGCTAAACCGTGAAGTGGGTCAGACTCAAACTCTGTCTGTTGATCTTGAAAGTCTTCAGACAAAGTATGATAACCTTCAGAGTCATCACAACGACCTCTTAGCCGATCATGCGAAGCTTTCATATGAATTTCTTCAAAGAAAGCAAGATCTTGAAAAGCTGAGGGTGTCAAATGAGGATCTCCAAAGGGAAAACGATTTCTTGTTGGCTCAACAGATCAGTACTGCTCAGGAAGAATTTGTTCCACCTTGTTTGAAATGCATCGAACGTGAAACTGCAAATTCTTCACCTGAATGTTCAAATGCTTCTATTGCTGCAATTTCTTCAACTACTCCTGTGGTCTTAAACTCCTCATCTGAGGATACCGCTAGTATCACACTAAGACCGCGGAAGATCCTTAATAGAATTAAGGTATATAATGACTCAATGACTCTAGACAAGAAAAGCTTTATCAGATTCTCTTTTCCAAAGTTGCACCTACCACTACTCATTGAAAATAATCCTATTCTTATGGGTAAATGCTCAATATCCAAGTGGGCTTACAAATTTGATCATGATCAATTGCTTTGTGGATTGTCTCATGTCTCTTGATTAGTTGGTATTTATCCCCTCAATATCGCAAGTTTCTTACCTCCAAACAAAATATTTACTTGTTACTAATAAAAAATCAAAAAGTTTAGCCTACATTGCATGGTTGAAGGAATTGTATGTGACAGGCATATACAAAAGTCTCAAAGGGCATCAAACCCTTCGTGATGTTCTCAAGAAGCAGATTTTGAACAGGAACCCTAGGAAAGAGAGTATTGCCTTTGTGAGGAAACTCAATGCTGATGGATCCTACTGGACGCCTGAGCAGTACCCCAAAACCTCATGGGTTGCTGCAAAAGGATCTCCTGTGGATCCATCCACTTTATCTGGCTTTACTTGTGAAACTTCATATTCCTCTGTTGAGTCACTTGACTCCAATTACAGATTCTTCAAAAATAAGTCAAGTGAAGTATTTGCTAGATATGTTTGAACTAACTGCAGGAACGGTTCTCCTATGAAGAAAATTTGGGTTCCCAAGAGCTACCTACAAAATCTTCAAGTGAATGTCCTCACGACACCACTCATGAAGAATCGGAACCCCAGATCAAATTCCTCATATGGACCAAAGTCCTCACTTGGACCAAATTCCTCAAATGGTCAAAATCATCATTCTCGTGCTAATGCCTCTGTCTCGCAGGGAAAACCTAAGAGTTATGAATATGTGCATTATTCTTCTAACCATTATGTTCATAAGTCCTCGAAGAATTTCTCTGCCTATTCATTTGAATACTCTAACCCTAGCCCTGTGAAACGAAGCGCACTTGCTTCAATGCCTCCCTTCTCACATGGTGCTCACAGAATGATGAATTCCTTGCCACCCCTCCATATGTGGGTGGTGAAGAAAACAAACTAACATCTTATGCAGGGTCAGGTCTCCAGATGAATTTGAACATCTGATGAATTTGCTGGAGACCTAAGTAAATGCTTGAAAGGACGCAAGCTAACCATAATGAAATGAATTCTTCATTTCTCACGTCCTCTCTCTACTTGCTTACTATCTTGTATCATGAAATTCTGTCTGATGAAATTGATATCATATTCTTCACTCTGAAGTATATGAATTCGTAAGTGTACTAGTTCATCTGCAGGATGATACTCTAAAAGCAACTGAGTGGGTTCTCGATAGTGGATGCACAAACCACATGACGGGTGACAACAATCTACTGATGAATTTGCCACTCACTCCATCTCCTCTAAAGCATATCACCTACGCAGACAAAGGAAAAAGCAAGGTATTGGGACTTGGTAAGGTTGCTATCTCAAAGGACCGAACCATGGACAAGGTGATGCTTGTTGAATCCCTCGGGTTCAACCTCATGTCTGTCTCAATGCTTTGTGATCTTGATATGGTTGTCATATTTGGAAAATATCGTTGTGTTGTCATCATGGAATCTGACAATTCCAAAGTCTTCAAAGGCTTTAGGAGAGGAGACTTGTATATTGTTGATTTCTCTACAGGTCCTCAACCTGCCACTTGCTTACTTGCAAAGTCTTCAGAAGGCTGGTTGTGGCATCGACGACTTGGACATGCTGGTATGAGCAATTTGCACACACTCGTGAAGAAAAAGCACGTCATTGGCATCGAGGGTGTCAAATTCCTCAAGGACCACCTTTGTGGTGCATGTGAATCTGGGAAGATGACCAGATCCAAGCATCCCTCGAAGACAATCATGACCACTACGCGATCTTTTGAATTGCTTCATATGGATCTCTTTGGTCCCACTCATTACTCCGTACTAACAAATTCTTCAAGTTTGTATGGATTTGTCATTGTTGATGATTACTCTCATTACACATGGGTGCATATCATTCTGTACAAAAATGAAGTGCGGGATATCTTCAGACGGTTTGCTTCAAGGGCCTCCACCAACTTTGGCGTCAAGATCAAGCATATCAGGAGTGATAATGGGACTGAATTCAAGAACACTAACCTTGATGAATATCTTGATGAACTTGGTATTACTCATGAGTTATCTGCTCCTTACACTCCTCGGCAGAATGGCATCGTGGAGGGCAAGAACAGGACTCTTGTTGAGATGGCTCGAACCATGCTTGACGAATACAAAACCCCTCGTCGCTTCTGGCCTGAAGCAATTGATACTGCATGCCACATCATCAACAGGGTGTATCTTCACAAATTCCTCAAGAAGACTTCATATGAGCTCATGACAGGCAAGAAACCCAATGTAAGTTATCTCAAAGTCTTCGGTGCAAAATGCTGGATCAGAGATCCTCACCACAGTTCTAAGTTTGCACCGAAAGCACATGAAGGTTTTATGCTTGGTTATGGAAAGGACTCGCACACCTACAGAGTCTTCAACACCTACCATCACAAGGTGGTTGAAACTGTAGATGTGCGGTTCGATGAAACTAATGGCTCGCAAAGAGAGCACCTGCCTTCTGTGTTAGATGAACAATCTCCTGAGGAATCCATCAAGCTGAAGGCAACTGAAGATGTCATACCCACTGAGGAAATCATTTCAACAAATGAAGACTCTCATGCTGATATACCTGAAGAAAATGGTGCTGATGAAACTCCTCGGCCTCGTCAACCTGCTCATCCAAGAGTAGCAAATGAAGTGTAGATTGACAAAATCATCGATGACATCAATGCACCAGGTCCTCTCACACGCTCAAAAGCTTCACATCTAACTAACTTTTGTGGGAACTTTGCCTTTGTCTCTATCTTAGAGCCCACCAAAGTTGATGAAGCATTCAAGGAGCCCGAATGGATTCAAGCTATGCAAGAGGAATTGCATAAATTCAAGCTCAACAACGTGTGGGAACTTGTCAAGCGGCCAGATCCTCGCAAGCATAACATCATAGGTACCAAGTGGATCTACCGCAACAAGCAAGATGAAAATGGTCTTGTGGTGAGGAATAAGGCTCGACTTGTAGCTCAAGGCTATACACAGGTTGAGGGAATTGACTTTGATGAAACTTTTGCACCTGTTGCTAGACTTGAAGCTATTCGCATATTACTGGCTTACGCTAACCATCATAATATCATCTTATATCAAATGGATGTGAAAAGTGCATTCCTCAATGGTAAGCTTGAGGAAGAAGTATATGTTGCTCGACCCCCAGGTTTTGAAGATCCTAAGCATCCTGACAAAGTCTTCAGACTAAACAAGGCCCTCTATGGCCTCAAGTAGGCCCCTCGGGCGTGGTACGACACTCTGAAGGAATTCCTCATGAAGAAAGGCTTCAAACCCGGTTCACTCGACCCTACTCTTTTCACAAAATCCTATGACAATGAACTGTTCATATGCCAAATATATGTTGATGATATTATCTTTGGATGTACTGACAAATGTTATAGTGATGAATTTGCCTATATGATGAGTGAAGAATATCAAATGTCTATGATGGGAGAGTTGAAATTCTTCTTAGGTCTTCAAATTCGTCAGCAAGACAATGTCATCTTCATCTCACAAGAGAAATACCTCAAAGATGTTCTGAGGAAATTCGACATGCAAGATTGCAAAGGCGTCAAAACTCCAATGCCTTTAAAAGGTCATCTCTGCACTAATGAAAATGGTAAAGATTTCGATCAGAAAGTATACCGCTCCATGATTGGCTCCTTATTGTACCTATGTGCATCTAGGCTTGGTATAATGCTAAGTGTCTGCATGTGTGCTCGATTCCAAGCAACTCCGAAGGAATCACACCATAAGGTTGTGAAACACATTCTTCGATACTTAGCTCACACACCAACACTTGGATTGTGGTATCCCAAGGGCTCAAACCTTCATCTCGTCGGATACTCTAATGCTGACTATGCTGGAGATCGCGTGGATCGCAAGTCAACCTCAGGCACATGCCATTTCCTCGGATGATCCTTAGTCTGTTGGTCCTCGAAGAAGCAGAACTGCGTTTCACTCTCTACTGCAGAAGCCGAATACATTGCTGCTGGCTTGTGTTGTGCTCAGTTACTATGGATGAAGCAAACCCTCAAGGACTACGGAATCAAGCTGAAGAATGTGCCTCTTTTCTACGACAACGAGAGTGCCATCAAGATTGCGTACAACCCTGTTCAGCACTCCAAGACCAAGCACATCCAGATTCGTCATCACTTTCTTCGAGATCATGTACTCAAGGGCGACATCTCCATCAATCACATTCCTACTGAAGAACAACTGGCCGATATCTTCACAAAGCCCTTGGATGAAAAGAGATTTTGCAAGTTGCGGTGTGAGCTAAATATCTTAGAATCTTTGAATGTTCTTTGATGAAGAACACACATCCTAACACGTACGCAAAATTGATGACTTAGATGTGCAACACACAAAGTAGCGTTTTTCTTCAATCAATGAAGAATAACTCTCTAAGTGTGAAGAAATTAACGAAGAATTTGATTCTCAGAACTCTACGACAATTGTAAGCGGTGTCTGAAATCATCATTCTTATATGGTGGGTTACGCCACCAACCAAAAGTTAAAGTTCTTCAAAATTGAGCACTCTTGCAAATTCTTCAAATTATCAAATTCCTCAAATTTGCAAATTCCTCAAGTTTTTCAAATTCATCAACTTTTCAAATTCTTCAAAACTTTTGAGACTCATATTCTTCATTGACTATATATATATACTTTTGAGTTTTTCAATGTCCTCAACAGCATTCACTTATTGCTAATTCTTCAAGTTGATTTTCATCTAAGTGAATGTGATCAGACCCTTTCCCGTCTATGCTAAACTCAACCCAGTCTATTCACAAATTCCTCATATGCGTTCTACTTTGAAACTTGTTCAAAGTCTTTACTGTGTCCTTGACAGCTGAAGAATTTGCGAACTAAAACTTTGAAATCTTCAACTACCAAAAATTTTGGCGGTTCCCGCTCAAACTGTTCCGATTCCCGCGCCTGGATAACCCACGATCCTCTACAATCTTCACTACCCAGATCGTGGGTGACACCTATCGCGTGGAGAGCAAGGGTCAGGGGCAATCCTGTCCAAAATCTTTGGGAGGATCCGTTATTACTTCCTCTATAAATGTCCCCTTCCCATCTAGTGTGCTCGGTTACTCCGCATCTCATCTCTCTCCCGAGCTCCAACCAAGCGCCACCGCTAAAGTCATCATCGCCGGTGAGGAAGAGCTTCGCTGCCTCAACCTCGTCGTCGCCGTACTCGCATCGGCCGCGGAAATCTTCATCCCGCCGCCGCTGTAGCTGTCTCCTTCTGCCAAGCTAGGGCGTGAGAGATCTGAACGGACGATCCTCCTCATTTCATCGCTGTGTTCGTCGTGTTCTTCACCAGGGTACAATATGTCCGCTGATGAATCACTAGGTTCTCATCAACTTAACTCATTTGCAGCACTACTTGAAGAACAATTGTGTACCTCTTCAGAATCTTCAAGAGTTCATATTCCTCAAGTGAAGAAAATGTCTGATGGAAAGAAACCTCAGAAAGAAGGGAAAAAGCCAGATGTGCACACTGCATTTGAGATCCCTGAGGATCTATATGATGAATATTGCACACCTGATGAAGAAACTCACGGAAAGGAGACGACCAAGTAGAGGAAGATCCGTCTGCAAAAGATTGAGAGGAGATGGGCCAAAGAATGGAGAGAATATCATTATGTAACTCCAAAATACATGATGAAATTCGCTGTGAAACCACCTTGCAGCAGGCCTCCTCTTGCTCCTAACCAAATTGCAGATCCTTCTAGCCTCAAAACTGGTGAGGACTTTCCTGCCATGTGGGAAAAGCAACAAGCCAAATTGGCGAGGAAAGCCAAAGAGGCTGTGAAGAAATTCAACGAGGATTCTGCTGATGCTGCCTCTGCCGGAGCTTCTGCTAGTGCTCCGAAGAAGATGGTAAAGAAATCTGCTCTGAAAATTGACTCTTCAAAATCTTTAGTGCAAATTCCTCAAGGTCAAAGGCCTCAGCCCAGAAAACCTTCAGCTCCTGGAACTGTTGCTGCTTAGTCATCTGCAACAGTCAAAAAGTCCTCAACTCCAGTGCATCTGGCAACATGCAAAAGGACTGATGGCTTTGCGTTAGTGCCGAAGCTCACTGCAAGCCCCTCTACTACTGCAAAGTCTTCAAACAGTCCCTCTGCACTTAAACTGAAGAAGACAGCTGGACGTAGTCAAAAACCAAGCTCTCACACTAGCAAGGCTCTGGTTACAATCCCCTCAGATTCTTCAGATGATGATGCTGATGCTGATGATGAGGAATTGGTAGAAATCATCAGACAGAGTCAGCACAGGGCTGCTAAAGCAAAAGGAAGCTCTGTTCCTCTCATGTTGGATCCCAAGTTGATCCTCAACTTCATTGATATATGGCATGAGGACCCAAGTACTCCACTTTCCTCACTAAATCTGCCTCCTGAAGTGGATCATGTCCTCACCCACTTCATCTCTGAAGAACAATGGAAAAGAGAGCAAGCTCAGAGGGCTAAGAGGAACAAGACTCGCAAAGAAAAGTTTCTGCGCGAAAATGTGATGAACTTGACCCCAAATCAACTGGTCACAGTTCAGTCCGAGATTCGCACTCTCTCCTTGGATCAACAAAGATATGATGCTGAATGGAAGGGCACCAAGGTTAGACTCGTCAAGGCTGCTAATGCAGTTGTAAAGGATCACAACACCAGGGTTGCAACTCGATCGCAACCTCAAAAGACTCAGTCTGAAGAAAATGCTCAGACCGAATATGAAATTCCTCAGGCTGCTGATGAAAATGCTCAGCCTGAAGAAACTGTTGAAGAAAGAGCTTTTGCATCAAAAGCAACTGCCAGTGCTGCTGAGGAAACTCAGACCACTGATGAACATGCCAGGACAACTCCCAATTTTGTGCCTGAAGAATCTGATAGGCCAGCTGAAGAATCCACTGTGCCTCAAGAAACTGAACCACCCAGGGCGGCTGCATCAGTTGTTCCTGAAGAAACTGCTCATGCTGAGGAAAATCCCCTCAAAAGAAAAACCATCAACTTCTAGAGCCCCTGTGTTGAAGAAGTTGAAAACTTTGACAAGTTCCTCAGCTACACCTCTTGATGCAACTCCAATTTCCTCGGCACCAGCCTATGCTATTGTGCCAATTGGAGAAGCATATGACATTCCTCACAAAGAAGAGAATCATTCAGCTGCTTCCTCAGAGCCTCTTGATGACGAAATTGTCATTGATGACACTGCATCAACTCCCAAGGTATCATCGCCCCAGCTTCTGCTAACTGCTGGCACTGAAGAAATTGATGAAGAAGTTGACATTGGTGACACTACTCCTGTCATCAATGATGAATATTGGGAATCTGCACACCCCAACTCACCTGTGGCAACTCCTTTGATGATGATTCCTCAGTCACCTACACAAACTGAGGAAATACCTGAAGATTCTGAACACCTGTACCTTCCAGACCCTGAAGAAATTCCAGCTGCAACAACTGAGGAAATTGATGTTCCGGCCCCTACTGAGGAACCTGTTCTACAAATCACTCAGTCTGCAGTTCCTCCCATGCCAACTGAGATCAAAGGGCGCAATCGACCAAATCTTCAACCTAAGCAAAGAATGCCATTCAAAGGTTCGGTCCGCCCCAAATTCCTCGGGACAAATTTCTTCAATGAACACATGTTCTTCACGGGGCCAAATCCATATGATTCTGCTCGAACTGGTCGCACAAGGTTCTGGACTCCTACTCAAATGAACTACTATGCCACTGTTCTATGTGACAAGAAGAAAATCTTCGAGCACCACAACATTCCTCATGTGGACATGGAGTCAATTCCATCATTCACGCCGGTGCTCCAAGTTCTTCATGATGCTGGGTTTCTTCCCTTCTGCATAGATGTCTGTGACTAGAACATGGAGTTGATTCTTCAATTCTATGCCACTCTATACATTAGTGGAAATTCCTCAGACATCAACTCTTGGGTCTTGGAGTGGATGACCGGAACAACTCATTTCACTGCAAGCTCTTCTGAATTGCTTCAGTCTGTCCCAGTTCCAATTCCTTCAGATGAAGCCCGCTGCCTGTTCAATGATCCACCACTGCCAAATCAGATGATGAATGTGATGATGAAGAAATTAGCGCCTGGAAAGCCTCAAAGGACAACCTTTCTTGTGAAGGATTTGCTGTATGTACCAAGAACAGTCTATCGCATCCTCACTCACACCCTATGTCCTCAGAAGGGGCACAACTCTGAAGAAGAAGAAGTGGAAGGACTCATGAAGAATATGCTTTTCAACATCATTCATGGGATTCCCATCAATTTTCACGATTTCTTCATGAGGACTCTGGCCGATGCTGCTATGTCAGCATTTGAGTTGAAGCCCTTTGCTCCTTGGATTATGCATTTCCTTAGAACAAAGTCTTCAATGCACTTTGAGGCTGACTTCCAAAATCATTTCAGTTTTCTACCCCCGATTGAAGTCCTCAAAAGCACAATTGATGAAGGAAAAGGCAAGGATGTCATTGATCAAGGCACTCGTCCATTAGATGGTCAGTTTCGTCAAGCAGCATCCTACTCCACCAATGATGACTCTGCAACACAGGACTCCTCTGCCAAAACCTCTGCACAAAAGGCTCAGGCAACTGCTCCTCGTGTGATGACTGATCGTGAGCTTCTCTTAAGTCTTCATCAGAAGGTCGATCGAAATCACAAGTGGGTCAAGCGTCACCTTGGGTATATTGTGCAGAATATGACTGTGAAGCAGAACACTGTCAAGAGGAACCACTACTATGCTCATGAAAACCTCAAGCGCTCTTGGGTTGTGCTAAATCACATCATGTCTTCACAAGAATTGGATGAGCTGAACTTTGAAGAATATCCTGACTTTGCTCGTTGTCCTCAGACGAAGTTCAAGAAAGTCCAAGTTCCTCTGATGGTCACCAGTTCCTATTCTTCATCTCGCGAGCACGATGAAGATGAAGACATTGATGATACTGCTGCTGGACCTACATCAACAATCGACCCCGACAACGCTGGCGCTCCTTCTTCACCAACAAAATGAAATTCCTCATGGGGCGTTAGTCATCATTTTTTCTTCCCTTTTGGTCCTCAATGACAAAGGGGGAGAAAATTTGAGTTAGTCTTCAAGCGGGTCTACATATATATGGGCTATTTTTGTTTAAGTTGCAACTCTCGCTCTTCTGAAGTTTTTGGTTATTCAGTTGTAAACTTAAGTTTGATGGTGGTCTGACACTTTTGAACTATTTCCTCGCATGTTTATTTCCTCAATTACCTTAATGCATGCATGCTGAATTTCGTCAGACACCATTTTCCTCACGCATTTCAAATTCTTCATTTCATATATTCAAATGCGTATATGAATTACAATATATAGGGGGAGTTCTCCATGTTTTGAACCTGCCATGTGCATTTGCAGCCCAAAGCAAATTCCTATGCACATCTTCAGGGGGGAGCTCTTCTTTATCTTGCAATCAGATTCCTCAAAATCTGTACTTTCACTTCATATGTTTATCCCCGTTGAAAACTTAACCTATTTGTCATCAATCACCAAAAAGGGGGAGATTGTTAGTGCATCTAGTGCCCCTTAGTGATTTTGGTGTATTGAAGACTTATAGGTTAAGGCACTAATGTGTTTGTGAGTGTACACAGGCTCTATAAGTCGATGAGGAGTTTGATATATTCGGAGATTATCGACCCCTAAAAATGAATGTCTTCAAGTGAAGACTTTGTTGAAGACTTTCTGAAGACTTTGGTGAAGACTTTGTGAAGACTTTGAAAATGAAGAAGTTGGTGTGACCTTGAAGATATGAATGAGGAATATAAAAGCGTGAAGACTTTTGTTTTCGTAGTTTCATTTCCTTTATTTGAGTCATAGGAAACACCGTACTGTTAAAGGGGGTCGAGGTAATACTAAGGAAAATTTCCAACTGATGCTCAACTCCAAAATCCTCAACCCGTACAATCCTTCGAGTGAAGCCTTTGGAAATCTCTTACAGTTCAGACAAGTTTTTCAGTAACAGAGACGAAGTTCTTCTGGTCTCTGAGGAAATTGATCTGACTGAGGAGTTAGGATTTCGCCAGTGCGAATTGCCTACAAGTGAGGATCATGATAAGCTGATGACTTTCATAGTTCGAAATTCCGACCGTTGCTGTGCTTAGCGTCAGCTGTCCCCAATCATTCTTATCCACATAACAGTCATATCATTGGGGGCATTTATGACTTATCATGTCAGGTTGCACCCTGGCTATAAATAGCCAACCCCCACAACCACTAGCTGGTTGGCTGCTCTGAGAGAGAATTGACACTTGTCATTTGAGAGCAACCCATCCTCTGAGGACTTTGAGAGAAAATCATCAGTGAGGAAAAACCCACAACCAAACCATAAAACCCATAGTGATTGAGCATCACTGAAGAAATTCCTGTGTGGAACCGACGCTTGTTACCTTTGAGGACTGTGTATCCTCCAGACGGTTAGGTGTCATGGTCTAGTGCTCCTGCAGTCAATTGGGGACCACGAAGTGACCTTGGTCTAGAGCATCCAGCAGTAAATTGTGGATCGCCGGGTGACCAATTTGTGAGGGTTTTGAAAGTCTACCTTGAAGACTTACCACGAGTGTTGGGCGAGGACTGTGTGACCTTAGCTCAAGGAGAATACGGTAAGTACTGTGTGTCCTGGGACTGTGTGTCCTCTGGTTTAAATAGCAGGCCTCTCCAAACCAGACGTACATATGTCACAGCAGTTGGAACTGGGTCATCAAACCATTGTCTTCATCAAGCTATCTGGTTCTATTTCCTCAACCCCTATATTCCTCATATATCAGGTGATGAAATTGATTGTTACAGTTTGAAGAATTTGACTGAAGACTTTCACAAATTCCTCACCTCAAATTCTTCAAGTTACCTTGTTCATCACTGCTTATCCTCTATCATGCTACTCTCTAATTGTGCATGTTTCATTTCATTATGAAGACTATGTTGTCACTATGTTCTTCATGCATTTGAGTACTTATTCAGCTGCTAGTTATTCATCACATTTCAAATTCCTCAAAGTTGAAATTCCTCAAATGATGAATTTATAAAAATCGCCTATTCACCCGTCCCCCCGCTCTAGCCGATATAACGCACTTTCAGATATGATACGCTCTATCACACATAAGCCTCCTTATATCTTCCTCAAAACAGCCACCATACCTACCTATCATGGTATTTCCATAGCCACCCCGAGATATATTG
Source organism: Hordeum marinum (assembly GCA_022496015.1). Classification (NCBI taxonomy): domain Eukaryota; kingdom Viridiplantae; phylum Streptophyta; class Magnoliopsida; order Poales; family Poaceae; genus Hordeum; species Hordeum marinum. The sequence continues at coordinate 62,884,740 of CM039673.1, forward strand.
CCACGCAACTTCCACCGTTCCGGCTCATGACTTGTGTGTTCATCATCATATTTCTTTGCATGATCATATAAGTGACATAGTGTTTGTGGTAAAGCCACCGTTCATCATTGTTTGCATGTTACGCTAGATCATTGCACATCCTGATACACTACCAGAAGCATTCATATAGAGTCATATTGTTTTATGTTGTGTTGTAATATTGAGTTGCAAGTAAATAAAAATATGATGATCATCATTATTAGAGCATTGCCCCTGTGAGGAAAGGATGATGGAGACTATGGTTCCTCCACAAGTTGGGATGAGACTCTAGACAAAAATAAAAGAAAAAAGAAATAGGGGAGGAGAAAAACGGGAGAAAAGCCCACCATGAAAAAAATGAGAGAAAAGAAAGAAGAAGCAGAGTTACTATCTTTTCATCACACTTGTGCCTCAAAGTAACACCATGTTCTTCATATAGAAAGTCTTCTGGATTGTTATTTTCATATGCTAGTGGAAATTTTTTATTATAAAACTTGACTTGTATATTACGATGACGGGCTTCCTCAAATACCCGAGGTCTTCATGAGAGAGCAAGCTAGATGTACGCCTATTTAGCTTCCGTTGAGTTTCCATACACTTATAGCTCTAGTGCATACGTTGCATGACAAACCCTATTCCTCGAGTCTTCATACACTTATAGCTCTACTACATACGTTGCATGTCAATCCCTATTCCTCGCATTGATATCGATTGATGGACATCTCCATAGTCCGTTAGTCCGCACCGTTGATAGCAAGGGGAAAGGGCCTCCCCAGTTTTATTTATCTTTTCAATAGTTTTTAGTATGAATTTGCACTGCCCGTGTCGAACTTTGTTCCTTTTGTCCGGCTATGAACTATGATCATTTTTAATTAATAAATTAAGCAGGATTGTTACTATTAAGTGTGTTCGTCTTGTTTGTCCACGTAGCGTTGTATATATTGCATTGATTTGGGGCTTCAGGTAGGAGAAACACGACGGTAGGAGCAGACAAATGTGGTCGTCCGTCACTGCTGCGGACGTGTCCGACATGTCCATGACATTTAAAGGCCCGGATTTTAACACAAAACAATTCAACCTCATGGCAGCAACAGTGAGAAACCTGTCAGCCAGAGCCGAACAGGGCGGGTAGATGAACGCACGCAAATCTTACCAACGGTACATGCGCGCACGGTGGATCCGCGAGCCGAAAGTTCAGATGGTGGTGGGCCCCGACCTGTCAGACCCGGCGCGCACGCCCCACGTGTCCGTGCGCCCCCGCGCTTCTTTTTACCGAACCAAATCCAAATATCCAACCACCACTACTACCTGCTGCTGCTGCTGCTGCTCTGCGTGTGAACTTTCGACTTTTGTGTAACTTCCTTTTACCACATTTGAATTCTGCATGCTCCTGTAGGAGCGCGGTGCCGGTAGCCACGGTAACAAAAAAAAAATGTCTCGCTTTTCGTCGTGTCCTCTTGTCCGTAATCGGTTGCACGTGAACCGGCTCGCGGTTCTCCCCAACCCCTCTCTCCTTTCTGCCGTGGACTGGTCAAACGCCATTGCTCGATTAGCAGTTAAGTATGCTCGGTCGATCCGTACTGGAGCGAAAAGCTCATGGTGCGCTGCGCAAATGGCGCAAGCTCGGGGAGCATTTTCTCATTAGTCAAAGCGTGGGCACGCAGGCGATGCGCTGCGGTCTGGACTGCTCGGAGTAGTAATCTACTCGTAGAGCATGGTTATCCAATAATCAATACCCTTGTTTAGTCGAGAGCAGGCCAGCAGCGCGACACGAGCGCGGGCCGGGCCCACCCGTCACGGCCCACCACCCCCGGTGGCCGACCTTGTTCAAGCAAAGCCAATGCCAAACCAGTGTGTCTCTCGATCAGCGTCAAAATTGCAGGTGCATGCACGCATGCGGCAGTGTGTGTGCGCGCGTCTTGCATCGATCGCGGCGAGTGTGTGTGTATGTGTCATGTGTGTAGGGCATGCACTCGGGACGTTCGTTCTCCTCTGTCCGCCCTATCCTGTCGTCCGTCCCTACCGGGGAGCGCCGTGGTCGAGGACGGAGGGGAGGGCGAGCATGTGCGCCCCATGTGCGGCCGCTGCCGCCCATCTCCGGTTTGTCCCCTCAGATGCACTACTGTACGTCTGTACGTGTCTCGCAGGCTCAATAATGTGTCAGTCGCTGCACGCTCCATCGCTCGGCGTCGTCGTCGTCGTCGTATCAGCCGCGGCCGTATTGCTCAGCTGGTCAGCTGCACGTACGTACGTGCGTAGAGCTGTTGATGGAGACGGTACGAGCGTCCGGCTCTCCCCACCAGCGTAGGCGAGGAGCTTGGCCGGCCGGCCGGCCAGCCGGAAGGCAGCGTGCATGCATGGTCGCAGGTAGGAGGAGTGGATTTGTTCGCCACCGCGGACGTGGAGCCGGCGCCGGCCCGGCCGTGTGCTGGAAGCGTTATCCGGAGACCGCCGCGGGGTCGATCACCGGAACCACGCAGGAACCATCAATATATGGACAGAGCGATCTGCTCCACCGGTGCTGCTACTCCGGGATTGTGACGAGTAGAAAAATGAGGTAGCGGGTATGGGGAATGTGCGCGCCCAGGAGACCGTGCCATGCCGACGCCGGCCTCCGTCTCCGCCCGTGACTGACCGGTGCGCGTGTTGGTGTCCCGTTCCGCCGTTCCCCATGCCATGCCGTGCGCGCGTGGTGGTTTCCTTCGGGTTCACGGATGCCCCGCCTCCCAACCGGGTTCCTCCTCCTCCGTCGGGTTGCGGTCGCGGGGAGGATTGGGCGAGCGCTGCCGCGGAGCCTGACTGAGCCTTGGAATGCGTGCGTGTGTTTGGCCCGCGGGGTGCAACCGCGTGCAAGGCTAGCCAGCCCTACCCGCTCTTGGTAAACATCGCGAGGTGGCTTGAGTTACACGGCTGCCGTGTTTTTGTCATGTATATGTAGAGTCGCGCGGTACAGTCTTGGGTAGGTTCTTGGCCAGATCTTTTGCTGTTTCACACCTGCTTGTTTGTGCGGCGAAGACCGAACCGATCGATTCTATGTGCGGAGCAACTCCGTCCGCCTCCATTCGTTTGGATGGTCGCGGACACAAAAAGCGGCCTAACACGTCGATTCAAACGGACGCGCGTTCGCATGGCGACCCATTCCCGGTCTAATTTTGAGCTGGATTTGTGTCGCTGCAGACATGAGATGGACGCGCGCGGCTCCTCCTCTCCTCGGGCCCGCCGGTCGATGGCAGCCACCCCCATTTCCTCCCATTTCCATCAAAAACCCTCCCGCCCGCGCGTTCCCGCCGCACATCCGCCATGGACGACGCCATCGACCTCGACGCCGTCGTCGGCCTCGCCTCCCTCGCCTCGTCCGGGAAAGGCAAGCCTCGTGCCCCGCGCAAGACCGCTGCCGCGACCAAGCCAAAGAAGGCGCTGACGCCCGAACAGCAGGCAAGGGATTCGGCCAAGAGGAAGGACCAGAGGCACGTCGCGGACGCAAGGGATGAGGCCGCCGTGCAGGCCGTCGTCGTCGCCGCCGCGCAGCAGGAGGTCACCAACGCCCGCGTCGCCGCGGGGGAAGACCAATTCCAAGAAGGAGGACAAGCGGGATGCGGCCTCCAACGCCTTGACCGCAAGCGTGGAGGGCATGATGAATAAGAAGGACTCAAGGGAGGAGGAGCGTCGGCGTTTCAAGGCGGAGAAAATGGACGCTTTCATGGAGATCCAAAGGAGGAGGCTTGAGATGGAGGCCGAGAAGCAAGCCAAGATGTTCGAGCTAGAGGGGGAGAAGCAAGCCAAGATGCTAGAGATCGAGGCCGTCAAGACCAAGGCGAAAGAAGTGGCTCTCGCGAGCATGATGACCGAGATGGAGATCATGAAGGTGGATCTCAACACCGTGTTGCCAAGGAAGAGGACTTGGTTCGAGAAGATGCAGGCCGACATGCTCAAGTTCGACGACAAGTGATCTATGGCGGCGAGCGCCATTTTTTTGTATGCCGGCAGGTGTGGTGGCATGACCACGGGAGCCGCGATGGCGTGGTCGAATTCAAGTCCCACTCTTTTTTGTGTGCTGGTATGTGTGTCGGTCGGCTGGCGAGTGCGCCAGCATGAACTGTGATGATATTTTCTAAAGCCGGCATTGTATGCCGGCGCTGGCATGATGTCGGCATGAGACATGGCCGTTGACATGATCGGCCGCGGACCTTTTTAAAAAAAAGCTGAGTGCGGACATGAAATGAGTCGACGCGTTAGGCACACTACCGATGCAAATACAAAACTGGACGAACGTCGGGCGGGCGGCCGACCCAAACGGACAAAAAACGGACAAATGCGTCGTCCGTTTGGGTCGGTCAGTTGGAGTTGCTCTTAACCTCACATGCATATGCATGGGCAGTCATCTGCTTTAAGCCTTTAACTATTGTTTTAGGGAAGCTCATCTGGTTTACCTAGGTAAGCTGAGCGTTGTGTTGCAGATAGCGCTGGTTCGGGGAAGCAACTAGTTAGCGAACGCTCCCTCACAAGCGTTCCAGCGATCGTTCCCACGCGTCGTCACTTGACGTGTTCTAAGTCGTCGCCACGTGTCATACTTTGAGCGTTCCTTTCGAATTTTGTTTTTTACATTTTTTCGCACGCGTTTTCGCCTTTTTGAGTGGTTTTTTCTGGATTTTTTGGTGTTACGGTTTTTCACCGGTCTTTCGTAGCTTTTGGACGAAAAAAATTCAAAAAAACAAAAAACATGTTTCCTTTTTTTACGTGGAAAAACGTGTTTTTTGTGAGAGGCACGGTTTTGCTTCCGCGAAAGGCAAGGTTTTGTCTTCGCGAGAGGCATGGCCGTGCCTCTCGAAAAGGAAAAAAATGCGTTTTCTACTCTCTTTTTTTATCGCGAGAGGCACGGTTTTGCTTCCGCGAGAGGCACGGTTTTGCTTTCTTGAGAGACATGGTTTTGCTATCGCGAGAGGCACGGCTCTCGGAAGGGGAAAAACGTGCTTTATGCTCGTTTTTCTTCCGCGAGAGGCACGGTTTTGCTTCCGCGAGAGGCACGGCTCCCGAAAGGGAAAAACGCGTTTTCTGCTCGTTTTTTTTACCACGAGAGGCACGGTTTTGCTTTCGCGAGAGGCACGGTTTTGCTTCCGCGAGAGGCATAGTTTTGCTATCGCGAGAGGCACGGCTCCCGAAAGGGGAAAACATGTTTTCTGCTCGTTTTTTTACCGCGAGAGGCACGGTTTTTGCTTCCGCGAGAGTCACGGTTTTGCTTCCGCGAGAGGTACGGTTTTGCTACCGCGAGAGGCACGCCTCTCGAAAGGGAAAAAACGCGTTTTCTGCTCGTTTTTTTACCGCGAGAGGCACGGTTTTGCTTCCACGAGAGGCACGCACGAGAGGCACAGTTTTGCCTTCGCGTGCCTCTCGGAAAGGAAAAAACGCGTTTTCTGTTGTTTTTTCTATCGCGTGAAGCACGGTTTTTCATCCGGTTTTTTTCTGAAAAAAAGTTCGTTAAAACCTATCAACATGAGATCTAGTTTTGTAGATCTCGACGTGAGAAAGCCAACGGTGAAAATGGTTCGAGATTTGTACGCACGATTTAGGGGATAAAACGTTTTGAAAATACGGATCTACGAAAAAAGGAAAACTCTCGAGTCGCGACAAGTGGCATGCATGCAGTGCACCGCTTGTCGCACCCTAGGGAATGAGAGTAATCATTAGAAGATGTACTCGTTAACTAGTGATTTCGCTGGTTCGGTTGTCACGTCACTTATAGTGTTGCAAGAAGTGGGCCGTGTTTATAATCAAGGGCCTAGACATCGGGCCCATAAAAGAAATAACAAGCCCACATTGCAAATGTATGGACTGTTTTTCTTTTATGAAAAGAATATGTATCTATTATAAATGTTTATTGAAATACAAAGCATCTCAAACACCATACAAATTACCTTGATATCTTTGGACCACCGAACAACTAGCATCATCATCAAAATGAGCGCCGACGCGCCGCTTCCCCTATCAAAACCGGTCCAGCTTTATCAATGATAACCGACAAGTTTTCGTGCAAATGCCCCTGTCCATATGAACCATCGTTCTAGAGCCGCATTCGTCTCTTTTGAGCCGTTGAATTGATCTGAGGCGTCTGATACTAGATCTTACCATAACACGTACACAACGAGAATCCCTGACTCGTCGCTCCGAGGAGACGATATAAATCTATGTCGATGCTCCATCACCTATGTCCACATGGACAAACTCAAGGAGGATCGAGGCCCGAAAGATCACCTAGACGAAGAAGCACCGCATCCGTCCGAGCACCGAAACGAAGGCACCAGCATGCTTCCTCCGGCCACCATCCGTCGAAGCGACATTTTTTTCTTTTGGTCTTTTTGGGTTTTCTATTTTCATTTTCTTCCATTTTCAGAATTAAAATATATGAATTTTAAAATATTTTTAATTCATTAATATATTTTTGAAAATCGAGAACAATTTTTGAAATTGATGAACGTGTTTTTAATTGGCGATTTTTTCTGAAATTTGGAACACATTTTGAAACTTGCAAATATTTTTTAATCGACAAACATTTTCTGGGATTCAAGAACATTTTTTGATTGGTGAACATTTTAACTAGCGAACACTTTTTGAATCCATGAACATTTGCTTAATTCACAAACATTTCTAGAATCCATGAACATTTTATGAAATTCCAAGCACTTTTTAAATTGGTGGTTTATTTAAATTCAGGATATTTTCCAAAATTTGTGCATATATGTGAACAATTCTCAAAGCAAAAAAAAGGCAAAAAGAAATAAAAAATGAGAGAAGAAAAAAATGAAAAACGAAACAGGAGTGGCAGCCCACATATGGGCGGCACAAAACGGGCATTGGGCGAGGGGGTGCGTGATTGGTGGCTATCATCTAAATGCAACATAGTGTTTCTTTTACCCTATAAACGCACGTACGCGCACCCTTTTTCTATAAGCTCCTTTGAGATATTGAGCCGTACAATATCTTAAGACCGACACAGTCGTCGTAGTTGATGGGATCGTTTCCTTTCATTAGACGCACATTATCAAAAAATCTAAAGTCAAACCAAAAAAAATGTCACCAACTAAATGCAACAGAGTTAACAATGATATGCCAGATGTGAGAGGTAGAGGCCCAAGCGCATAGACTTCCAATTCAACGCATGAACCCGAAGACTACTACGGCTCCCTCCCGTGCTTGATTAGTCCCATATCGCTAGCTTCCAAGCGCAGACACCAGGTTAAATAGCCATCCCTTCCTCTCCCTAACAGCCGGGCCTGGTCGTGCGCGCCTGTCACTCCAGCTATGGAGGGCGAAAGAGTTGGTACATGGTGTTACGTTTGAGCCCATGTCAAAGCTTTCCCGCCATTTTGGTGGATTATGCGGCGAGTGAGCCGGGCTTTGGCCTTCGAGGCTGGTGGGTGGTGGCATGGAGTCTTTGAAATCTTCTGCCCAAGCCCGCGCTCATGTGGCCAAGGTATCATTTCCTCGGCCCGGAGCATTACGGGATTTTACTTTAGAGCCCTCTGCTGCGTGGTGCATGCGCTCGCTTATTTAACCCACTTTGCCAAACTCTTTTTTGGTTGAATCTTCGGGGGAAACAGATACATTTTCGAGAAATTATTACATTTTGGCTTGTTCTGATGCATTCAGTGCTGAATAATGTGATCAAATCATAAATATGTTACCAAGTGGTCATCTTGGTAAGCTATCAACAAAAATTGCAATCAATGATAAATTGCAATCATAAATATGTTTGTTGTCCTACATGAAAAAAGTGCAAAAATAACATCCCTCTAAAAGAAGACCAGAGAATCGGTCGGAAACTCGTAATGCTGCTCTCACCGTCCCCATAGTGTATGAGGCTGACGTATGGATTCCATTTAGGGTCGTATGATATTTGATATGGCTACAATTCTATCAGATATGACTTCTTCATACCTTGAAAATCGGCTTTATGGTATATGTGCTTATGACCTCCCTATGGGATCATCATGTGACCCACTTAAAAAAACATATGAATAAATATGAAAAATATCTTACGTGTAAATGACTATATTTTTCAGATTTCAAGTTTCGAGAATATCGCAATGGATATTTGATATGTGCAAACATAACAAACCAAAAAATTGTTTTAAAACCTGGAAATGCTACTCTAATTCCCTAGTTTTTTTCCAGCTAACAACGAATCAACCATCTTGTGCAGGAAAACTTCTTGTTAAGTTACTTGCTCAACTATGTAAAAGTCGGGTTTTAGGTTTGTTATTTTTGAAACTTTCAACTTAGCTTTTAATTTGTCTGAACAAAACTATGTGATCTTGAGAGCCAAAATTCAGTAGCTTTTTTTAGATACCGGATACAAAGGCTCTTCACCCAGTATTGATTTATCCATGAAACTTCATAAACACAACAATCAGATAATACTTCGAAACGTCTCAAAAGTACATATATTTTTGGCAAACCTTAAAAGTACTGCTGAGCAACCAACCGAATGAGGCAAATCTTTAATATGGTGAGGGGCAAAAACTCTTGTCAAGATTGTCATAAACTCAACTAGATAGGTACCGCTGACACATGCTTGGCCAGAGATTATTGCGAAGCTTTCATGCTCATAGTTGTAGTAAACAAAGTAGTAGCAATTCCCAGTACAGAACTATATTGCGGGGACGTTTCATGGACATTGTTGATCCATTTTTCATGATCCTCTCAAGTATTTCGTGCTGCTACATTGACAACTCCTCTTCAAGTTGATTCTCAAAGGAAGACAGCAAAGTCCAACGAAAATACTGGTCATGGGTTCAAAGCAATCCCATTGTGTTTTAGAAAAATGCGACGACATCAAGATTCTATATATACTGTAGATATGCTACCTTCAAATGGTGCAAGCGCTTGGCCAAACACCAGCCTAACATCTGATCTTCAGTTATCAGAAGCCACCAAACAAGGTCGTTTTTATTGCACTGAACTAAACCATTCGCTACACTCCACTGAAAAAACATTAGCTACACAATTCGAAGGATACAAACTAAGACTAACCATATTTAGGAGAAAAGAAAGCAATCATAAAACAGAATATGGGTTGGTTTGATAAACACCTTGAGACACTGTATGTTCAGCTTCAATTCATGCAATGGAACCAGGAAGAGCCTCCCACGTCTTATTATTTTAAAAAACTGAATATGGATAAAGAGTCCACGACGTATATTATTTTATAAGAGCAAAACTACTTCTATCCATATAGTAGGTGTCATTTTGGTTTTACTACTTCGATCACACCAGCATGTAAAAGGCAATCACTTGTCTTCAAATTCAGACATGATTACATATTTTTTCTGACTGATATGATATGGAGGTGATTCTTGAGATTTATCTCATTACACAATCACCTTTCTGCTCAGATACATTTTTAGTGAAATAAATACTGGGAATGGTGCGGTCAACAGTCAGTAAATCCTTGTTTTTCACAGTTTCTTTTGCATTTGGCGTCATTGTTGCTTCAGAAAGTTTGAACTGGAACAGACTGCCATGGCATTTCCTTCTGTGTTTGCTCTAATATGAGAATCTTCAGGTAAAGCCATGATACCAGCAGAACCACTATCTGAGATACTTGCGACTGTAACTTGATTACTGAATGAACCCATGTCATTTTAAGCAACACGGGCAACCTGTAGACTAATTAAATAAATATTATAATTGCATGTTCATAAGCTGTACATGCCTTGCCTTATGCTCAGTTCTTCCTAATGCAGCGGTACTTATTAAGAAAATAAATTGCAGTACAAAGAGAAGCAATACTGGAACACTAACCAACATGAAGCCCATGGTCAGAAATCACATGGAGCCTATGAGACATAAATGTCTATTGTTTATGTAAGCAAAACAATATGTACAATAATAAATTATACAAGATGGATGAAAGAATCTTCAGGTGACATACATATACATCATGGAAAGCTAGCGAGTTATTTATGGCTTGTCAAGGAAAAAAAATACGTTCAATGGAAAATAAACTGATATCATCAGAGTAACATACACCATCTATGGAATAAATTACGACACAATGCAAAAAAAAAAAAACGATGCGAGCTATGAAATTGCGCAGTCCTGGAAGGTTAGATCTTATCATCTCCTAGGGGCAGAACACAGCCGAATTGGAGCAAAAGCACTCTGATAACATGTATATCTATCATATGTCATGTTGAAACAATTATGATGCTGCACATGCCTAGCCATGCTCAATTCTTCCTAATGGAGCTATACTAACCTACCAAAATAAACTGCAGTTCAAAGAGAAGCAATATTGGAACACTAACAAACAGCAAGTCCATGGTCAGAAATCACATGGAGCTAAACTATAAGACAGAAATGTGTGTCCCCTACGTATGTAAGAAAAATAATACATACAAAGAAATTATGCAAGTGTGATGAAACGATTTTCAGGTAACATACAGATGCATCATGGAAAAGCTAGCAAGTTATTTATGCTTTGTCAAGGGAGAAAATACGTTAGATGGAAAAGAAAATGATATTATCGGAGTAACAAAACCATCTAAAGAATAACTATTATCGGAGTAACAAAACCATCTACAGAATAACTAAGAAGCAATGTAGGAAAAACAACGCGAGCTATAAAATTACACAGCCCCAGGAAGGTTAGATCTTATAATCTCCCAGGGATAGCAAGCAGCAGAATTTGGAGCAAAACACGCTCTGATAACAGGTAACATGTACATCTACCGTATCTTGTTTTGAGAAATATCGATGAATCAAATTACAGAAATTCTAATACAAACAGGACGGCATGGTACTGCCCAACCAAAGAAGCATGGTTACATTCAGGAGATCCCTTCTAGAAGTTCTTCAAGATTTTATCCTGTGATACACCATCTGCTGTAAGGGCCGAGGTGACCTCCTCGATCATCTGGCTCTGCCCGCATAGCACAGCCCCAGTGGAAGTAGGATTGGCGATGTTCTTGGCTTCCAAGAACGCGCGCTGGACATACCCCTTTTCACCTTTCCAGCCATCACCTGGCCGTGACAATACCGGCACTATCTTGAGCCCAGATGACTCCCACTCTGCAAATCTCTCCTGATACGCCATGGTCTCCAGATTTCTGGCGCCATAGTAGAGCCTCACATCGGCTCTCTGCTTGGCCGCGAAGCCGAACTCGATGAGCGAGCGGATCGGGCTGATCCCGGTCCCGGTGGCGAAGAGGAGCAGGGTCTCCGCGGCGTCCGCCGGGGTCACCCTCTCGATCGGGAACCCCTTCCCCATGACCGCGCCGAGCTCCACCACGTCCCCGCCGCGGAGGCCGCAGAGCTTCTCGGCGGTGGCGCCGGGCACGGTCTTGACCAGGAACTCGAAGGCGCCTCCCCCCGGCGGGGACGCGATGGCCATGAAGGCCGGCTTGAGGTCGTCCTCCCCGGGGATGCGGACCAGGAGGTACTGCCCCGGCGCGGTGAAGGAGGAGGCGAGGTCGGCGGCGTCGGAGAGGTCGACGCGCAGGTGGAAGAGCGAGCCGTCGGCGCTGGCCGCGCCGATGGAGGCGACGGGGGCCGCGTTCCAGACCGCCGCGTCCTGCTTGACCGCGGCGACGGCGAAGGAGGGCAGGCGGCGCTGGAGCAAGGGGAGCGAACGCAGCATTTTGGGGCTGGCGAAGGCATGGCGGGGGGCGAGGGGCGTGGCGGAGATGGTGGCGGCCGTGGCCATGGCGAAAGGTTGGAGCTTGAAAGGCGCCGAGAAAGCAGGAGGTCGTGGGGATCGGGTGGCGATTAGGAGAGGCGGCCGTGGCTTCTGGTTCTGGGATGGGGCAAATGCATCAGTCGACATGGTGGGGATCGGGCTTGGGTGGGCCCGGCGCTGTCAGGTCAGGTGCGCACGGCCCATTTGTATCTCTATTGATTTCTATTTCTATGATCTTTGCTAAAAAAATAATTTCCATGATCGAACTAAAAAATGATTTCTAGTATGGAAAATACTTACCTTCAGCCGTCGGACCGTACGCAAGCAATCCGTCACCTCCTTTGTGCAATGCGTGTAGGTGTGTCTTTACGTCTCTCTTTCTCTAACATTACGTGTGTTGCAAAATTGCCTTCCGTAATAATACCCATGTTATAAAAAAAACTGCAAATATTTCTTCAACATTGTCTGTGTTGCAAAAAAAAAATCGAAACAACACCCATATTGCAAAAAAATAATCTGCAACATCTTTGTTGTAAAAATAATCGCAACACAACCCCTCTTATACAAAATTCTGCAACACAATCTCTGTTATTAATATTTCTGCAACAAGGTCTTTATTGCAAAGTAGAAAAATGTTTACACCGTTAGATCTGACGGCTTGTGAGGCGGCAGGTCTTTTAAAAAGATTCGTCGATCGACGCGTAGCAGTCTCCTTCTAGTATTGATCAATAGAATCATAGAGGTTTTTTGTTGTGTGGGAAAAGCATAGAAGATTGTTCTATAATCAAGGTACTGAGCTGTTGTGTGTAACTTTTGATTTTGGATCATGTGGTCATGTCCTTCCGACTTCGGTTGGATCAAGGGACGAAACTTGTCAAGTCCTAAAGTTCAAGGTGCGAATTGACCAGCTTTGAAGTTAAAGGACAAAACCCGCACTTCTCGATTAGTCGAATGACTAAAAATAGACTTTTCTCTTCATGGAGAACATAATTAAAAAAATTGGGTGACACCTACAACTTGAGAATAAGACATATATAATTTAAAGAAACACAAAAAGAAGCACCATAATTTTGTGGTATAAAGTTGAATTTGGTGCCCTCAGTGCATTGTGTTTTTTCTTACATACGTAGAGCCAAACTGTAACTACTCTATCAACATAATTTTGGAAGGTATGGGGCACAACAAATGGCTTCTAAACCCAAACAAGATATTCGAGTACCTAATGATCAACAACTTCTACATAGAGAAAATAAAGTTTTGCTCATTTGACTATGGCTAAACTCAGTATGCCGTTTGGAATGCAAAAACCATAAACATAGGAATGGGTAAAAGAAATCCATGAATTCAATGTCTTGTGTTGCTGATTTCTCCATAAACAAGAATTATGGGAATTTCACAAACTTGTTCTTTGGATGCACCACAACAATTTTCAATTTTGCAGAAAACGATTTCTTACATGGAGAGAGGGGAAGGGAGAGAAAAACTCATTTTGCCTTGGGACTTCCCAAAGAAATTTCACCATGAGGTTGGACCTCATGTTTAGAAAAACCTCCAAAATGTGAAGGACAGAAATAATTTATATAAATAATAAATACAAGAATTCATAGGTCCATTCCTACGATACAAAGTGCCTCATAGGAAAATTCCTATAGGTTTACAATCCAATGAGATTCCTTTGTTCCAAAAAAAAGAGCTTAACCTCATGAAAACGGTAGATGGTCTATTACATCTATTTACAAATGTGTTTTCGCAATTTTGACAACTTTCTCAAACGTGGTAATTCGCAACCCGAACATAAATTTTCTCTGGCTCCGCAGGTTGTGAGTCGATCACTGTTATATTTTCTGTCTCTACAATCTCCATTTTCCTAGCAGTTGATGCCACAGGTTTGGATATTTGGGCCAGCGAGACGTGTGGTGAATGGATCAACACGAACCCACAGCAAGGAGAAGATTGAAGCGAGGAGGACAGCCCAGACGATGACAATTGTCGGTGTGCGGTTTTGCCTTCCCATAAGACCCTTGAGGAAGGGGTATAAGTGAACAATCACCCAGAAGGCAAAGAAGAGCTTCCCGAACAGCGGCCCCCAAGATTGGTAACCACTGTTGATGGCGTAGGAGGTACCAGCAACGACACCGACCATGTTAATGATCAAGATGGTTGTTGGAGGGATGAGAAGCGTCGTCCACTTGAACATGTAGAGCTCAGCAAAGTCGCCTTCTTCGTCATTAGCCTTTGAGGTGACAGTAAAGTTGGTGTCTATACCGGCAAGCACCTTCAGAAGACCCTGAAAGACGGCAAACAGATGGGCAGAGATACCTCCAATAACCCAGAACTGTTCATTCCTCCACCACTCGTCAATGCCAACACCACTCCACCTCATCTCAAGGATACCAGTGGCGAAAATTGAAAGGAAGAGAGCAATGAACCAGATACTGGCCAAGTTGCTAATCTGCAATCCAAAAATTGAATTCGGTCAGTTATGTTGCTGCAACCTCTTTCAACTGAATAAAAGATAATGCAACCAATATTTACCTCTGGCATGATGAACTTTCCAGTGAGCAGACAGATAGCAGGCAATATACAATAGACTAGAAGCGGGAGAGACGTTAGTGGGTAAATGGTGGTGTTGATGTAAGCGAATCTCTCCAGGAACTTGAGGCGCCCTCCGTAGCCATACCATAAGGGGCAATGCCGGCTGAAAAGAATTTCAACGGAACCGAGAGCCCACCGAAGCACTTGGTTCAGACGATCTGAAAGATTGATGGGGGCAGATCCCTTGAAAGCTGGGCGCTTAGGCATGCAATAGACTGACCGCCAGCCTCTTGCGTGCATCTTGAATCCAGTGAGAATATCTTCTGTGACAGATCCATAAATCCAACCAATCTGCAATCAGAACAACCTCGTTACAGTTAACCAGGAACTGGCCTCACTCATGCCAACTGAGACATATCATTTGCAATTCATAACAAAAATAGGCAGTATAAAGTGTCTCATGAACTTGTGCAAAATAGTACCATATTTGTGTTTCTCCAGAGCAAAGATACAAAAACATTAGTTGCATCCACAATTTTGCATACTGGTACCTCACTACTATTTTCTTTTTTGCACAAAATTTGTGTAACAGAAAATATGAATGAACATTATTGGAATGATTGTTATGTTACCTCAGTTCCCCATTCAGACTTGTCCTCATAGCCACAACTTATGACATGGATAGCTTCTTTCAAAAGAGATTCTGGAGTGGAGGACTGAGGAACACCACCATATTCCATCAGAGTGGAGGCAACAAATGCTGCTGACTGGCCAAATCTCTTCTCTAAGCTCATTTGAGACATGAGAACTGATTTCTCATCATCAAACCCAGCACCTGCCACATGTTGACATGTCAATACTCTCACATGTTGGTTAAAACTCCAGAAATGTACAATAATTGCTGCGGATGACAAAACAGTATAACTCCAAGCAATTGGATGGTGGAGGACACAAGAAAATAAAGATGTTACCTTCAACACCCTCCTCTATGTCTTCGAGATTGAACACTGGAACAGAACTGTCGACATGCTTGTTCGACTTTTTCTTATCTGAGCTCCTTTTCTTTGACTTGCTTGCCTTCTTCTTGCCCCCACATAGTGATGCCAAGAAACTTGGCTTCTTCGCCTTAATCGGGGGTTCATAACCATAGATAGCCGTTCTGTTGAAAACACAACCAGTTCCCACATAAACTGGTCCTTGAATGCCGTCAAGGCCCCTCAAGTTAATCTGCAGCAAGCCCAAAAATCATTGGACATGGTTAGAAATTTTAAAACAAGTCCATCGACAATTCTCAAAATCTTAGCATCACTTATTAAGAATCTAAAGGAGCATCACATGTTAAGCTATTGATTACTTGAAACCAGTGAATTCAGGAGAGGACTGCCGACTTACATCAAAAAAGACAGTGTTCCTGTTCGCATATCGATCATTCCTATCAATACCATCAAACCTCTGCGGGAACTGCACATAACAGACTTGCGGACCTAGGTTTGGATCCATTAGGAAGCACATAGCTTCCCGAACAGCCTTGCTGTTGTTGATGTAGTGATCACAATCAAGATTCAGCATGTATTGTCCATTAGTAAGGACAGCCGAGACACGAACCTGTGGAAAAAATTGATCTGATATTAGAAACATCAAATGGAATTAATTAGATAGTTTAACTTCAGTAAGAGTATTAACTACTCACAAGGGCATTCATGGCACCAGCCTTCTTGTGGTGCTGGAATCCAGGACGCTTTTCACGAGACACATAAACCAAACGGGGGAGCTCGTTACCCTCAGTATCAAGGCCACCACTGTGACCAAGGAAAACCTGAGGATGGTCAGAAAGAGGAGTTAGCCAAGCAAATGACCTTTCTAAATAGTACAATACAAAAAAATAGCTAGCTAACCAGACCTGTCTAGCTTTCAATTCAGTAATAGTAGTCTATATTGGAAATACGCTAACCTGAATCATTCCAGGATGATCCCTGGTATTGTTTCCTGGCCATGGTGTGCCATCTTGCATGATCCATCCTTCCTCGGGGACTTTCAATGCCTTAGAAACTAGGCCATTTATCCTAATTTTAAATTCTTCATATTCTCTCTACAACAGTTTTTTGTAAGACACGTTAGCATAGGATCAGAAAATGTGAAATCAGTATCCATATGTTGACAAAGCAAACACACCTTCATGGCCCGGCGGTCTTTAACAAATGAAGGCTGGACTTTGTCTTTCAAGTAATCAATTTTCTGGCAGAAGTACCACTCAGGAGCTCTGGGTTCGATGTCATACTTCTTAACAAATGGTACCCATTTCCTAGCAAACTCTGAAGTCTCAGCCAATGCGTCAAAAGTGAGCATTGAAGCTCCGTCATCAGATACATAGCAAGAGACCTTGTCCACAGGATAATCAACAGCAAGAATGGATAGCACAGTGTTGGCAGTGACGATAGGTGGCTCCTTCAAGGGGTCGACTGTACTGACGAATATGTCAACAGCAGCCAACTGAGACGGTTCACCTTCTCGGTCATACCTGTTAACAGAAATGAAATGGTAGCATCATCAGGAATAGTTAATAAACAAAGTTTGCTTCAACTAAGTACAGAAGAACTGTTAAGAAGATCACCTTAAAGCCAGTCTATCAAGGTAGGTCTCCCGGTTGATTGGAAACCACTTCGGGAACTGATCCAGTATCCAGGATAAAGCAAACCAAATCTCACATATAACAGATAAAAGCCACAGCGGGTATGCATTACGCACAGGATTTGTGAGACGGTAGTGCAGGAAGATGCTTAGAACAACCAACCGCAGAACAATGACCATTCTGTACGGATTTATTTTGGATGAAGCAATGGGGACTTTTCTAGATAGAGGCTGGCGAGTTTCATCATTCCTGTAATTTAGATCGAATAAAATTAATGATGCAAGACAATAGGCTAGAACATTGTAATGAAAAGAGCATGGCCAATATTCACGAAAGAAAAAGGCTTAGTAGTAGCTGTGCAAGTATAAAGGCAACCTCCTAACTCGTAACTTCAATCAGGTTTTGTACTGACAAACAGCAGATATGAATGTGAAGAGGAGGGTGTTGGAACTCACAGTAAAGCGTCTTCCATGTTGTATTCAGTAGATGCATCGATGTCAGTAGCTGCCCGACCTTCAGAGGGAGCAATGCTTGTGCCATTAGTCATGGGAATCGCACCCTTGTCCTGCTTCATTTTCCAGCCATCAACTCTTTCTTTCCAGGCAACATTCCCAATACTGCCAGAGAACTCCCTTGACGGATTTGCTGGCAAGGAGCATGAAACATTAATCATATATTCACATTTCGAATGGGTGTTGCAACATGGAACACGAGAGATCATGTCAAGAAACAAACATACGTGAATGATTCACATAGGGGAATGGAGCACGTCTGCTGATGTTCCCCGTAGGGGACATCATATGGTGATCAGGGGAAGCTCCAGGGATTTCTCCTGACATCTGCAAGCAAGCGAAATCCAAGTCAATAAATTGTGAAATAGCGCATATATCCAGGATATTCTCATGAAAACCTATATTAAATAAAACTCTTTAGCACCAACCTGGCTGTTAGTAACTGAAGGGACGTATCCCCTAGGGATCTCTCCACTGTCGTACTTGGAGAGCCCGATCTCGCCACTGTCATACTTGGGGTGGCCAACATTCCCACTGCCCCCGGTGTTCATGCGCCAGCTGCGCATCCTGTCAGCAATCTTCTGCTTCTGGTCCTCAGTGCCAGATGCAGGGTAGTTGAAGTCACTGCCATCATCGGCATCAGTGTCGTCGCCCTCCTCCCCACGGATCGCCGGGCTCCCTAAAGAAGTCATACACAGCTCAGCATAGGCTTGACAAAATGTTTCAACACTAAATTGCAGACAACTGGTGACTAGGAAGTCCAGAAATGGGCAGCATGTACTCAATTCTCCACAGCTACAATTCACCCAGACAGACAAATTCTAAGAATGATGATGCAAGATCTACTAAAGGGAGCCATCCGGCCTTTATTATTAGCTCAAGACAAGAATGATGCAGCAAGATCTACAAAAGGGGATCCCCGTTTTCGCCGTTCTTAACTAAGTATAAACTTCTTATCGGGTGCGCTCGGCTCAATTGAAATGGAATTGCAGGCGGGCGAGAGAGATCCGTGGCGTGGGGAAGGGACGGTGGGGGGTTACCTTTGTGGCGCTTGTACTTGGTCTTGCACTGGAGGCAGGCCTGGGTGCCCTCCTTGCGCTCGTGCTCGTAGCAGGGGCGGCAGACCGGGAAGCGGCAGACGTCGCAGGCGGTGAAGACCTCGCCGTCCACCGTGGTGCCCAGCCCGTCGGCGCAGATCTGGCACACGTCCCCGGCCCCGTGCCTCCCGGACTTCTGCGCACGGCAAAACGAGACGCGGTCAAAACACAGATCCGGCCCGCGAAATGCAAAGCGAGGCTCCTCCTAGGAGAGCGAAAGAGAGAAATCCGCGGGGGGGCACTCACCATGGCGTCCGCGTCGCCGTCCATGGCGCGGCAGGGCGATCCACCCGGCACCGACAACCGAGCTGGGACAGCTCCAATGTCCCGAGCGCGGAGGGGGGGGGGGGGGGGGTCGGGGGCAGTGGGGATGGCAGCGGGAGTGCCGCTGCTACTAGTAGTGGTGGTGGCGCGGGGCTTGACTACCGGAGGGGGGAGGAGGGGGGTGAAAGGGACAGGCCACCAGCGGTGTGTTGGTTCCGCTGTCGGTTTCGATCGATTGATTAATCGGCCATTAGCGATGCATCCCCGCGTTTTTGTTTATTCTGATTGGAAAATTATCTTGGGCCAGCGAGGCGGGAGGTGGAAGAAAGGCGAGCCTGGCAGGGTGGGGCCCGGGCGGCAGAGAGCGGGCACCGTCGGTGACCGACAAAGGGGAATCCCTGGCGTGATCTGCCTCTGGAAGTCTGGTAGGTGCGTGCGCACGGAAAATGTGTGATTATTTCTCAACAACTGCTGTGCAATCAGGCTGAGCGGGGAGTGGGAGTATAAGTGGTGCGGTTAGAAGTTACTGTAGCAAGCCGGCGCATGAAGAGCGTAGAGGGGAATAAAATTGAAGATGAGCAGATATCGAAATTTATATGGGACAAATTTATTTATTTTAAAGCGAACTGAGGAACGTTGCCTCCAATTTCATTGGAACAAATGGAGCTGATAACGGGGTTTAGAACTTCAGATCCTTAGGGTGAAGGTTTCAAACATTGCGTCAGAAGATAAAGAACAGCGTACTCCAGCACTAGGAGCCAAAACTAGCATCAAAAGACACTGATGGCAACAACCATCATCCAAAGCTCTATTGCAAAACTGGCACCGACCAGTACCGGAAACAAATGAACCGATGGACGACCAAACATAACTTTTCGAAATAAGAGCATCTATAGTTAGACCCCATATCCGCTCGTGGATTGACCGGTCATTGACCGGACGAGACAACAACACCAAACCGGGTTCCCCACAACTGACCCAAACGCCCGATTTGGGGGTCTCCTGCACGTGTCCGCCACGTCGGACTAATCATTGGGGCCCATGCCAATTCTTCCATATCCCCCCTCCTTGCCGTTCAATGTACCCTTTTGTATTCGCACCAAGAACTCGAAAAGGATTTAACTTGAAAAAAGAGTAGCCATCAATGTTCGTTTTGTGAGTGATATGGACCGGCAATGTGAATCTTCACTATTCATGACGATTTTGCCCCGTAATCAATATTTGAGCACATGAGTGATCCTATGCAACTTACACATATATATGAAGCGGGCGTAGATTTTGCTTTGAAAGTTGGATAGGATCACTCGTGTGCTCAAATTTTGAACCGTGGCGAACTTTGTCACCCTCATTCTTCACAATCATGTTGTGCATGATCACACGGGTTGTCATCATCTTCCATAACTTCAATGCATCCCATAATTTTGCAGGTCCTCGAACAACCGTAAAATAGGCTTGGAGCACGTCAAAATGCCCTCTCGACATCATTTGTAGCTCCTCTTCTTTGAGAAATTGTGAGACTCGGACATCCCAATGTAAGATTTCCAAATACAAAGGTCTTGTGACGCAACTACTACAATAATGATGGTGGACTTCTTACAGTGACCCTGACACTGTCCTTGTAGAGCATATGATAATTCTTCTGTTGCAAGTGCATGCAATCCAGGGATCCGAGCATGCTTGGCCACCTTCATGCATCCAACAGTGTCATGATCTTTGCGATGTCTTTGTCAGTTGGTTCTCTTAAGTACTATTGTCCAAACACTTGACCACCACAACAGCAAACCTGACCATGGCTTCAAGACATGTGCTTACGGGCATCAGAGGTACTCGTCCCAAGAATATGTGGTTGTGCCATAGGCAAGCATCCTCAATGTAGCCGTGCACTTAAGGTAACCAGAGAATCCAATGTTTCCAATGGCATCCTTCTTGAAGACAAAGTAGTCATCATAGACCCGAGCACCATTGTAGTGGCGATCAAACACAGTTCACTACATCCGAAATCGATGATGGGAATAGGTATTGAGTAGCCCATCGGGAACAAAGTAGTTGTCCATCAGCATCAATTGCCATCTTTTGAGGAGTGTGTTCTCAATTACAAGGGGCATTGAGTTTCGATCCCATGCCCTCTTCTGAGTCAACACTCAATGTCCCTTGTAAATGAGAACAGGCTCCTCCGCATGCTCCACATATGCAAGAACTACCATCATCGTCGCCATTTCGTCCTCATATCCCTTTGCCTCATCCGACAAAGATGTGTCAATGAACTCATCATGTAAATACTCCTTGTTTGAATCTGTCGTGTTTGCTTCGAAGTAAACAACAAGAACATCAAAAAATGGCTATGATATTTGGCCAAATACTTGTTGGGCATGGTGTCTACCATGGATGGCAATGTGCGGGGGTGGAGGGTACATGGGTGGTGATTGGACCATGGGTGGAAGGGAGGCATAGGCAAAGCGGGGTGGGCGCCCGGGTGGAGAGGCGGAGGTCTGACAAGGCTTGTGGGGGTGGAGTGGGTGGTAAGGCGGTGATGTCGATCCTGGACTGCAGGGATACAAAGTAGGGGAGCAACATGAGAAAATCAGGGCTCCTGGTGGGATTTTTGTGTGGGTTGGGAGTGGCGGAGGTGCGGACGCCTACAAACCTCCCTCAGCTTTACTTCGGGTTTGTGGGATTTCGGACGTTCGGACCACGCCCATATGTCTCGTGCATGACATTGGATGGGTTAAAGTGTCAACATTGGCCAGACATCCACATGCAATTTGGTGCACGACGTCAGAGTTTATCTTACCACTCTACTAGAACAAAATGCAGGATACAACAGCCTTAGGGCAACTCTAACACGGATCACCAAGTTAACCCTAAATGTCTGGATCGAATAGTTTGGATTTTTTTTTGCCATCCGGTGTTTGTCACCAAATTTGTGTGGACAGGTCCGGATGTCCGAAATTCCACAAACCAGAACCAAACCTAGGGGGCGTGGGAGTCCTGGATGTCCGTTCCGTTATACTCCGACATCGCTAGCCCACCCAAATACTCCGACACCTAGCATGTTGGCAGTTATTTTTTGTCAGGTGATGAGAGCATGCGCAAGACTAGTATATTTTTATACGCTGGTTGTTGTCGATTGATTTGAGAAATCATTGACCGATCAAATTCCTAAACAAGTTTTAGAATTGAACGCCTCACCCGAATGAGAGAGCTACTTGACAAATGGTTGAACAAGTCAAAACAATTGTCCTCAAATAAATGAGAGGCCTCTAATCCCTTTTCCGCGAATACGCAAAGCTTTGCGTATCTTTTCATTGATAGAAGAAGTAGAATGAATACAGGGTACAACACACGACACGAACGCACATGCTTGAACATGGTGCCTGGAGCTGAGAGACAAGGGATGCTCGGCCCGTACAGAGGATACATCACAGCTAAACCTACCAAACCCGAGCCCAGAGCGGTGATGCCAAACCAACGATTTGTCATCCCAAGGAGGTAAATGAGAGGCCTCCAATCCTAGAGAGCTTAGTGGTATAACTAGAAGGACAAGGCGCGCTTTGCTGCGCTGTTTACATTCTTGAAGGTGTACATGTTTTATTTTTACGTGAATTTTCTTTTGAAGCTATGAAAAATATGTATGTGATAGTTGGTTTGGCGTGAGAGGAAAACGATGCAGTGTTCTTTTAATAATAAGAGATGCTACACCACAGACAGACTTGATGGAATCATGGTTAGAGATGGATGTGCCAATTTATGGTTGGAGATTAGGAGAAGAGTATTCCACCGGTGAAAATCAGAGAAGTGATTGGTGGGAGAGTTTCGCATGACCAACTATAGCGAATGGTCCGTGAGTGTACTCATTTTGTTTTCTAATTTTGGTGTTCCGATAGGTCTTTGTGACCGTGTGATTGGAGGGCATCTTCTAATTATACAAACACGTGGGAAAGTTAACTATGTTGTTAGCCGCGTGTTATGCTATTGCTAAACGTGTTATAGGCGGTACTTTCATTTTGCCAATGAAGGCCCACACCATCTAGACACTTACCAAGGGACCCACTCACTGAGAGATACCCTCTACCCAGATCAATGTCCCGGTCAATCGGGTACTCAATCCAAACCGAAGGCATTAGTTGAACGAGAGACTTCAAAAATAAAGAGCCTAGTGAACTTAGAGATTTCATTGAAACAACGAAGGATCGACCGAGTCAAAATCAAGACAATGAAATTATATACCTCAATTGAATAGGTGAGCTCCAAATAATCACCATGTCTCCTTTAGAAATTATTGACCCAATCAAAATCGGTGACCAAATTCTAAATTGAAGACCTCGATTGATTATGAGGCATTTAAAACTATGAAACTTAGTGTTACAGAGGATAGTGAATTGGAATAATCATGAGATCTCCTTTAGAAATTGTTGACCAGGTCAAAATCGATGACCCAAATCCAAATTGAGACCTCAATTGATTGTGAGGCCTTTAAAACTAGAAAGCTTAGTGTTATAGAGGATAATCTAGTAATTTTGGGAGCAGAAAAATCTATCAAAACATAACAAAACGTGATTTCTTGTCCTAAAGCCCTTGTCGAGATGAAATTGATGTGAACCAAATTGTGGGTTTGCAAGATACTCGTTTTGAAAGTTTTAGAGTTAATAGGTAATGTTGATGGTGTCAACACATGTCAGAATATTCTACATCCATGAAAGAAATCCACCGACAGACTAACCAACAACCTTGTGCTAGTTAGATAGTCCATTTCTTCTTTCCTTGAACAGCGCATCAGCGTTTCTAAAAGAACCATTTCCTTCTGCGGGGCTAACGGAACTATTGTTAATCCGGACTAAATTGTGGCAAGAGATCTTCATCAATGCCTCTCATAATCTCGATGAGTGTAGGTGATGGCAATGCCTTAACGGACCAAACTAAATATATTTTTTATGGCGACAGCATGCTAATTAGCTACCACTGCAATGGAGGACAGCTCAGGAGCTTCCATCAACAACAGAAACAAAAAAAAGAGGACAGCTCAGGAGCCGCACATGACTCTCATGTGCGTCTATAATTGACTTGCCATGCTTTGACGTAACAAAAGTAGATCAAGAAAATTAATTAAATCAACGCATCGCGAAGAAAATAGCTGGACGAAGGTTGGTTTCTCTTGACCACCGCATGTGACAAATAATATTATTGTTAGGAGATTCCGCGCACTAGCAAGAGTGGCAGTGCAAACAATAACCGGGGAATGATAGAACAATGAAAGAGCACATGTGCTAAGGGAGAATTGCGTGAATCAAGGACCTTTTTTGGGGTTAAAGATTTTCACCCAATTCGTTTTTTTCCTGTATAAGGGCCTTTTAAACCTAAGGCAATATATAATCAATTACACGAAAAAATAATGGAGCTCAAATTTCAATATTTTAGAGTTCGGTACACTCTTCACGTTACTCCAAATATCATATGTTCCGTTCCATGAACCATTCCAGTGCACTAGTTCTAAAAATCTAGCACTTTTAAAGCGAGTACAACATTTTGGTGCCCGGACTCATCTACACCCGTTCAGTAAAAAAATCGAAACAAATACCCATTTTTAATTTTTTTTCCATTTTTTGGGTGGTAGATAATTTTATTCGTAAGGTCCGCTCCAGTTTTTGTATCATTTGAACATCTGAAAAGCTCTCGACAAAAAGACAAATCAAGTCAAAACAGTGTATGAACAGTAAACTTTTTGGGAGATCCTGTTTTTTTTTGTCGAGAGCTGCTCAGATGTTCAAATGATACCAAAATTGGAGTGAACCTCACGCAAGAAAATATTTACCATCCAAAAAAATTTGAATTTTTTAGTATTTGTTTTGATTTTTTTACTCAGCGGGGGTGCATATGAGCCTGAGCTCAGAAATTGTTTTTCCTTTTAAAGCTACATATGTTAAAAAAGAAACATATGAAAAAAACAAATAAAAATAAAATGTAAAACACTGATGATCTTATTTTTTTAATATATAACAGAAAAGGCAATAAAATTGATGAGAAAAAGGGCAAAAGAAAGTAATAGAAAAAATAAAATAAAAAACCAGCACATGGGTTCTTCTTCGTGCAACTCGGATTCATAAGAATGCATATTCCGACCCACGTGATCTTTTTTATCAAACTTATGCACCTTTCAAAATAATATATGGCCTTTTGAATGTAAAACTGTTTTAATAATATGAGATGAACATTCTTATGAATATATGGATATTTATATTTAGGTACATGGATGTTCTGTTCTAATTCACGGTCATTTTTTTTGTATACGTGGATATTTCATCCTTTTTGGAACCATAATCTTTCTATTCAAAATCTGATATACATAATTATTAGAAAATCAATGTATTTTCAAAATTTAAAAAGACACACACACGCGCGCATGCACGCACGCACGCACGCACACATTAACGGGCCACGACACTGCATAGTCCATTTATGCTTCCATTCACGTGTTGTCTCTTTATACGTCAACTCAAGGCTTATATACCGCTTAGGACAACATCTTGTTTGCATGGTATACGTAGTTAGTTGCACAAGACTAGCACGACACTCATCATGTAGCACGGAGGAATGTGTTTTTCCATCAGTATAGTAGAGAACCAATCTGTTGTTGGATGTTTAGGACGATGATCGTACCCTTATTAGAGATCTAATCATAGGTTTTACATCAACATGTGGACTATCCGTTCAGTGTGAAGCGACGTTCCCGTGATAACGAGGAGCTGGTAATGACTTCATCAATATCAAAATTTGTTGACTCAGTCTCTTGGAGTTTCTCATAGGGGCAGGGTGTTAATGCATGCATTCATATGAAAGAGTGTATATGCATGTACGTCAGCATTCATGTCTGTATTATGTTTCTTAGAAAAGGGGTATCCTTCGTGCAATGCGCAGAATAAGATGTTTGGAGAGCGATTAATTGGGGTAAAACCCTGGTTGGGAACGTATGGGTGCGCTAAAGTGTAGTGACCAGTTTTGACACACGTTACATGCGGCACACATCTTTCCATGAGTTAATATTTGTTGCCTTTCATTTTCATGTTTTTTTTGAGGTTTGTTTTTATGTTTTGCTATTTCCTTTTTTGTTTGTTTGTTCACGAGTATTTGTAAGTTTCATGGTGGAGTACATAGGAGAATCCACGAACTATTGGTACACGATGAGGAGTACATGTATGACACAAGGGAAGTACATGTACCATATGCAGGAGAGAATAAGTTGCACAATGCGTAGAGTTCACACTGTGAGGAGTAAATGTTGCATTTGTGCAAGAGTATATGCTGGACCCTGTAGCGATTACAAGTTTACTCGCTCGAGCCAATTGTCATTAGAAAGTCGTTATTTCACAACAAAAAAAGTTTAGAAAAAAGAACAAAAATACAATTTTCCAAATATTTACATAATATTAAACAATCTCAAATTGGATCTTAATTTTTTCAAATGGAAAACTTTAAAAATGTTCATACATCCAAATCTTTAAATTTTAGAACTAATGAGAAACTTTAAATATGTTAACTAATATTAGAATTTTTTTACTATTTTTGAAATGTTCATATGGTATTAAAACAAATTAGTGTGTATTTGAGTAAATTTCATCCTGTATTTAAAAAGTATCCATCATGCAGTTTCCAAATATTCATCAAGTTAAAAATGGAACTATTTAGAAAATGTTCATTACGTGTTTATTTTTTTCATCTAATAAATAAAAAATTCATCGTGTATTTACAAAATGTTCATCAAGTATTAAAAACATGTTAACCTTGAGTTTTAAGAATTGCCGTTGCATATTATTTATAAAAATATTGCATATTCAAAATGCGTGTATTTTGAAATATTCATCACATATTTAGAAAATAATCACATATTTAAAGTTAAGAGTATTTATAAAAATATTTATCATATTTGACAACTGTTCATTGCATATTTTTAAAAAGGATTCCTATATAAAACGGAGAAATATTAAAAGGGAAAAAATGAAAGGAAAAGGAAATCAAAACCAGCAAAAGCACATACATACAAAAACAAAACGAAAGAAACTACTAGAACAAACCATGAAAAGCGAAGCAAAATGGGAAGAGAACCAAACAAACGAACTAAAGCACGCATGCTGAATGAACTTGAAGAAAATTACCAGTGAATCGTTAATGGGTCGACCCAACATCTGCGTGCCCCTAGAAAAGCCAAATCTTGCTTACTGTAGTGTTTGCCCCAGATGGCCCTGCCTAGTAGCGTGGTTTTGAGAAGCTTCAATGTGCATTGTGCAAAAAATTCGGGAACCATCCTTCTGGTTCTGGGGAGGTTTTGGACCATTTTATATATTTTTATCGGTTTTCCTTCAGTTTTTATTTTTCATTTTACCTTTTCCATGTTTAATTCTTTATATTGTACAAACATTTTTTGCAAATTAAAAGTATTATATTTTCATGAATACTTTTGGAATAATTTAAGAACATATTTTTGGATCTTATGAACATTTTTTAATTGCATGTACAATTATTAAAATGGTTCAAACAATTTTTGAAATTTCAGGAACCTTATTATTTTTCGAATTTAATGTTTTTAAATTTTATGTAAAGTATTTTTTGGGATATATATGGAGAAAATAGTTTTAAATCTAATAAATAAGAAAAAAGAAACCCAATATAAAAATGTGTAAAAGGTAGGAAAAAAATGGAAAAGAAACATGTTCGTGCTCATGCTAGCTCAGTGGTCATTAGGAAACGTTCGCGTGTAGTCACATGCTAGGCCAGGCCCATGAGCGAAGTGAGTGTTCTGCTTGCTAGAGGAGCGGCTATTGCCATCACTGGTGTCGACTTTGCCTTTTGATTTTTTGTATGATGAGACCCTATACAAATACTAGCCTTTTCGAACTACTAGAACAAATCATGAAAAGTGAGGCGAAAACGGAAGAGAACCGAAAAAACATCTCCGTACCTCTACGAGTGTGCTCTCATGGTTTATATTCTCTTACATAAAGGCTAAATCTTGCTTACTGTCAGACATCCATTCGTCTCACCTGCAGCGTTCGTCCGTAATGGGCTTTTGCCTAGTTCGTGATTTTGGGAAGGTTCTGACTGTTTTTTCTATGGTATTCTCTACCTTATTATCATTTTTTATTTTTACCTTTTCACGTTTTTTAACTTTTATATTTTTATTCTTATTTTTTTGCAAAATTCATGTCGTCATTTTTTTAAACGCGCATTGAACTTTTTGAATACACGTCACACATTTCTCAAATACACGTTGAATATTTTCCAAAATGTACGTTGAATCCTTTTTAAATGCATGTTGAACGTTTTCAGTTACACACTGAACATTTTTCAAATACACATTGAAAATTTAAAAAGTGCGCATTCATCATTTTCTTAATACAAAGTGACCATTTTTAGACATACATTGAACCTTTTAAATAAAATTCAAGAACATATTATAAATGGCACAATCATTTTTTATATGTTATGCACATTTTTTTGAAAATCGTGTGAACAATATTTAAAATTGCATGAACTTGTTTTGAAATGTTATGAACATTTTTTAATTGTCATAATTAACTTTTGAATTGTATGAACATTTGTTGTGCAAATTACATGAACAAATTTTTATATCTTCTTGACTATTTTTAGGAAATTCCATGAACATATTTTTAAATGTACGATTTTTTTAAATGACACGGACATTTATTTTCAATGGTATGCACTTTCTAAAATACCGGAAATAATTGTTTACAATTGATGACATTTTTTCCGACATACATTGAAAGTTTTTACAAATTTATGTATATTATTTCTTGGAATATATTATAATAAAAATGTGAAAGTAGGTAGGATAAAAATGCAAAATAAACACACACGTCCTTGTGCTACCTCACTAGTAACTACGAGATGCGCGCGTGTATTCGCGTACTAGGGCAGGCCCATGTTGGCAAACAGTGTGAGGGATACATTATATCATGACTGTTCGTGTTGCTTCACTGTCTAGAGGATGGGTGTCCGGCCTCGCCAACAACGACATTAACCTAACGACGCTTCCGCGCCGTCCCTCTTCCGCACCAGGCCGCTTCCGCGAGCCAATGTGGTGCCGGCCGCTTCGGCACCGCTTCTGCATCCACACCTGCTGGTCATGGATTCAGTTGCGCCGTTGTTGGGAACCCCTCTTGCCGGAGTTTTTACCCCTCATTCGGGGGTTTTCTTCGGGGAGCTAGACATGGCCATGGACGACAATGCCCTCTTCGTCTATCTCTCGCGTCATCAAGAGCACCCGCGCATCGGCGATAGCCTTGGGCATGGTCAGCTCATCTTTTTGGGCAGCCCCTCATTCCCGTTGGGGTTTTCTCCTCGTTCGACTTTGTGGGATCGAGAAGGGATGTTTATAGGGGAGGGGGTGAATAGACTACTTGGCAAATTAAAAACCTAACTTTTTTCTTAAATTTAGTGGTTGACAGATTTTAGCAATTCTAACAAGTCTAGTGCATCCTACACATGCTAGTCAACAAGTATGACAGCGGAAAGTAAAGACAAGCATATGCAAGAAGGAGTAGAGATAGGAAGATCAAACACAATTGATAACATGAATATTTTTCCCGTGGTTCCAGTAGGTGGTGCTATCGTACGTCCACGCTAATGGAGACTTCAATCCATTGAGGGTAGCGGTCGCGAGAGTCCACGGGGGGCTCCACCCGTTAGGGTCGACAAAGTAGCAACCTCGTCTATACCATCTCAGCTTCCGTCCACGAAGGACTAGCCTCACTATGGGTAGATCTTCACGAAGTAGACGATCTCCTTGCTCGTAG
Organism: Hordeum marinum; assembly: GCA_022496015.1. Classification (NCBI taxonomy): domain Eukaryota; kingdom Viridiplantae; phylum Streptophyta; class Magnoliopsida; order Poales; family Poaceae; genus Hordeum; species Hordeum marinum. Next base: position 62,914,274 of record CM039673.1, read on the forward strand.
AAACTTCTTGGTTCAACTCCACAACACAAAGAAGGAGGCTCCCAAGCGACACCTAACCAATCTAGGAGGCACCACCCTCCAAAAAGTAATATATGTGGTAACAATGATGAACTCCTTGCTCTTGTGCTTCAAAAGATAGTCTCGTCAACACACAATCACTTTCTCACAGATTTGGCTTGGTAGAAGAGGTTGATTGGGTGGAAAGCAACTTGGGGAGGCTAGAAATCAAGATTGATATGGTTGGAGTGAAAGGTCTTGATCAACACATGAGTAGGTGGTTCTCTCTCAAATAAATGGATATGACAAGTGTAGGTATGTTCTGAGTGCTTTCTCTACGAGTGAGAGGTGGTGGAGGGGTATATATAGGCATCTCCAAAAATCCAACCGTTACAACATTATTGCCCAACTCCGTGAAACCGAAGTAAAAACTCGGTTGCACTGACTAGTGCAAAATGTGGCAACTTTTGGCGTTTCGATGTTTCGGTGAGACCGATATATAAATCTCGGCGGTACCGATATGGCTAACCTAGGAAGTTTCCAAAACTCATTGTCACCCATTCTCAAAACTCGGAAATTTCGATTCTTGAAATGGCTAACCAGAAAGTTGGTCACCGCTTTCGGTTTCACCGAAAGTGAAAGTTGGTGTCACCGAGAAGCTAGGATTTTGCATGGGTTCTGTCTAAGGCAAAACTTGGTAGGGCCGAATGGGATTTGTTGATGGCACCGATTTTGGTCTTTAGGTTTTGGACAGAGTATTTTTGTGGTAGAATGGATGAGTATTTTGGTGGCTAAGCTCTAAGCACTTGAGCAACCAGATCATCATAGACACCTCATCCCCTTTTAATATTATTGGCTTTCCTATGGACTGAAGGTGTGATTTCTCACAAAATGTAGATTGTTCAAGCTTGATGCATTTTCCAATCCTATTCCTTTCTTCTTCTTCTCTCCTTGAGGATTCTCCACACATTCCATGGCCAATCTTCTCTATGGACTTCTTATGAAATAAACTAGATAAACTATTAGTCCAAGAGACAATGTATGTTGTCATGAATTATCAAAACCTCCAAGGGAGCATATGTGCTTTCAATCTCCCCCTTTTTGTTAATTGATGACAACATACAAACAAAGATTCAAATTAAGATACACAAAGATATATTAAAGCTTTGAGAGACACATGATTGAGACATACCCCCATAAAGGTGTGCAATCCTTGTAGAGGATAGTTGCTTTGGAATGCATGAGTACACACATAGTAGAAGGGATATGATAAGTCATGTGAACCTTGTCTATATGCATCAAATAAATGTGAATGAGATGTTTCCATGTTCAAGACTTCACTCTTGCAAACAATATGTGCAAAAAACAAGAGATCATCTTGACCAAGGGTATGATGCATAACTTACCTTGAAGTTCTTGAGCATTCTAATAGTAGAAACACACTTGAGAAAACAATGTTAGGAAACACAAGAGTATTCTACTCATCCAAATGCAAAAGATTTCAAATATACCAAGATATGGAAGACATATAGAAGATAAAGTTCATAAAACTTGATATGTCTCCAAAAGCATTTAGAACTTTCTCCCCTAAATATGGATTTGTAAGTCTTCCTCTCCCCCTGAATCTTAGCATGTAGATATTGGGAGTAGGTAGGGTGAGACAAGTCTAACACATGATCATATGCATTTTCTCCTTAAAATGAATAGTATGAATTTAGTCTGCTCTCTCCCCCTTAATGTAGTGTTTCTCCACTTTGGATGAGCATGATATTTTCCCCTTGATAGATATTTCCCTTTGGGGCATAAGACTTCACATTTATCCCCTTTAAATATTTACCCCCCTTTGGGTAAGCATATGCTTTTGATATTCCCCCCTATTAACAAACATAAGCTTTGATATGTCTCCATTTTTGGTATTAATTTCCAAAAAGGGTTAGAGGGTAAGGGATCCTTGAGAAAAAATGTCATTGAAAGTAAGGGTCATAGAGAGCATTTGAGACAAAGGAATCCTTGAATGCAAATTTTCTCCTCCTTTAAGCAACTGAAAGTTTTTCAAGAAAGTGTCAAAGAACAAATGTGATTGCAAAAAAGTCATAGACTTAAGATGTCAAGAGAATGGAAAAACATAAGTGATGTCTAAAGTCAGTGACTCTGAGGCAAAATGTGTTGGTGAAACCGATAAGAATTTTTTAGGACTTTGGGAGAAATCGGTATGGACGAAGAGTTCCATATCGGTGGTACCGAAGTGGCTCTTAGCAATATATCTGCATTGTGGGTGGAACCGATTTTCCCAGCTTGGACGTACCGAAGTAGCAAACAGAAACTTAGCAAATATATTCATGACCATTTGTTCATGAAAATAATTTTCATAAAGCTTCGATAGTTTTTAAAAGATTTGTGAGGAATTTTCAAAAAGATTTGCATTGAATTTTCATCAAGATGGAGATTGAGTGGTTCCAAGAAAATGTGCAACTATAAGATGAACCAAACAAATAGATGATGGTCGGTGACTAGGTCACCTATATTAGAGTATATTGACTTAGGAGCCAAGCAAGAATACTTGATCATAGGTCATACTCTACGTTAAGCTCAAAATGGGGTTACCATTTTTCGTTTAAGAATTTTAATGTTTTCATATCACCGGAATCACTTTAGCTCATGACTTGGAGTAAAGCTTCTTCAAAGATATGATCACATACCTTGGCATGATGTAGATGACATTGCGTGTAGGAGGATTTTGTTGTGGATGCTCGGAGTTGATGAAGACCATCTTGGGTTTTGAGAAATCCTTCTTTTCTTTGAAGCTAGGTCCTACAAGGGTTATTCATGCAAGGAAGAACATAATATATCCAAGTGACAAGAGTGAAAATTTCATCATATGTATGTCAAGGATACAGTTTGTGTTGTCTTATTCCTCCATCACAACACAGGGTTGTTGATACTTGGTCAAGACAAGATTGCTTTTGATGTGAGTTGTTGGCAATCTTGTGGAATGTAATTCATCCAAGTACCTACAAAAGGTTAGATGCAATACAAGGGAGCATAGATTTCCAAGATATAAGATAGTATGTCAAAGGTATCAAGGAATAGTCTTGTAATCTCATGCCCTTGCATGCATCCGAGTGAGTCTAGCTAAAGTTTGAAGCATCAATGATGTTTAACTCACTCCTCAAGTGAAAAAACACTTTATCATCAAGTGGCTTAGTAAAGATGTCGGCCAAACTTGTTGGTGCGAACATGTTTGAGATTAATGTCCCTTTTAGCAACATGATCACGAATGAAATGATGACAAACTTGAATATGTTTAGTTTGAGAATGTTGCACGGGATTATGAGCAATATTAATAGCACTCTCATTGACACACAACAATGGAACATGTCTCACATGGATTCCATAGTCCTTAAGAGTTTGAGTCATCCATAGTAATTGCGCACAACATGATCTGACGATAATGTATTCCGCTTCAGCGGTAGATAGAGATACCGAGTTTTGTTTCTTGGATGACCAAGACACAAGAGATCTACCAAGAAATTGACATGTACCCAAGGTGGATTTTCTATCAACCTTATCTCCGGCATAGTCCGAGTTGGAATAGCCAACAAGGTTAAAAGAAGATCCCTTGGGATACCAAATGCCAAAGTTTGGTGTATGTATCAACTATATCACAATTCTTTTCATGGCCTTAAGATGACACTCTTTAGTAGAGGCTTGATATCGAGCGCACATGCACACACTAATCATAATATCAGTATGGGAGGCACGTAGATATAGCAACAAACTAATCATTGATCGATAAACCTTTTGATCAACCGGTTTGTCCTCCTTGGTGAGGTCAACATGTCCACTAGTAGGCATAGGAGTTTTCATACTTTTACACTCTTGCATGTTGAACTTCTTGATCAAGTCCTTGGTTTACTTGGTTTGAGAGATGAATGTTCCTTCTCTCGTTTGCTTGATTTGCAAACAAAGAAAAAAATTCAGCTCACACATCATGGACGTCTCATACTTCTCGGACATCAACCTTCCTAATTTCTCACTAAATTGTGGATTAGTAGATACAAAGATAATATCATCCGATCCGCATAAATTTGGCACACAAATAATTCACCATTAAGTCTCTCAATGAACAAGGTTGCGTCAATTTTACCAATTTCAAAACTATTTTCAATAAGAAACTTTGTTAAGCATTTGTACCAAGCTCATGGGGCTTGCTTAAGACCATATAGAACTTTATGAAGCTTGTAAACATGATTAGGTTTCTTAGGGTTCACAAAACCAGGGGTTGTTTAACATAGACCTCTTCCTCAATATCACCATTAAAAATGCACTTTTAATATCTATTTGATAAAGAGTGATATCATGGTTATTAGCATAAGCAAGAAGTATACATATAGCTTCAAGTCTAGCAACAGGGGCATAGGTCTCACTGTAGTCCATACCTTCAACTTGAGTGTATCCTTGAGCCACGAGATGAGCCTTGTTTCATACCACTTGTCATCTTTGGCTTGCTTTTTGCGAAAGACCCATTTGGTTCCAATGATGTTTTGCTCGTACTTCACCTTCTCCACTAGTATTCACACTTCGTTCCCCTCGAAGTTGTGTAGCTCCTCGTGCATATCATTTACCCAATCGGGGTCCTCAAGTGCTTCTTCCACCTTTAAAGGTTCAACACTAGAGATAAATGAGTAGTGCTCACAAAAGTTAGCCAATCGAGTTTTAAAGCGAGTTATTCTCCCGGTTTGTATGTCACCAAAGATTTGCTCTAAGGGATGGTTTTTGTTCACTCTTGCTCGAACTCTCTGTAGCTTTTGCTTGTTGGATGGTGGAGCTTCCTCCTCCTCATCATCTTCTATCATTGTTGAAGGTGTAGTTTCCTTGAGGTGGTGGTGAAGGTGGTTGTGGTGGATCATCATGATGAACTTCCTCCTCTTCTTCATCTTGCCATGTACCACTTGTGAATGCTTCCATGTCGTTTTGAGGTTCGCCTTGATGCAAGGTTGGAGCTTCCAGTTGTGTGGATGAAGTGCTTTCCTTCACCTACATGGGACGAATCTTCCTGATGGACAAGTCTCGAATGGCTTCCAAAGGTTCCTTATCTCCTACGTCATTAGTCAATTGTTCGACTTGCAAACCATTAGATTCATCAAAGTTCACATCTACCATTTCTTCAACTTTTCGTGTGAAGTTGTTGTAGACACGAGAGTTTGATCTGTAACCGAGTAGGAAACCTTCATGAGATTTAGGAGCAAATTTGGAACGACGATGCTTATCAAGAATGTAACACTTGGAGCTAAATACCTAAAAGTATCCACTTTGAGGTTTGTTACTAGTGAGTACCTCGTATGTCGTTGAAAGGACGTGGATGTTGCCTAGAGGGGGGGGGGTGAATAGGCGCTTTAAATTAATTACGGTTTAGGCTTGAACAAATGCGGAATAAAACTAACATTTAATATGTCAAGCACAAAACCTAAAATAACTAGGCTCACGTATGTGCACCAACAACTTATGCTAAGCAAGATAAATAACTATGTGATAGCAAGATATATATCATGAAAAAATATGGCTATCACAAAGTAAAGTGCATAAGTAAAGGGCTCGGGTAAGAAATAACCGAGGACGCGGAGACGACGATGTATCCCGAAGTTCACACCCTTGCGGATGCTAATCTCTGTTAGGAGCGGTGTGGAGGCACAATGCTCCCCAAGAAGCCACTAGTGCCACCGTTGTATCCTCACGTCGTCGGATAATGCAAGATGTCGTGATTCCACTAAGGGACCCTTGAGGGCGGTCACCGAACCCATACACTTTGGCAACCCTTGGGGGCGGTCATCGGTACCTGTACAAATTGCTCGGGAAAATCTCCACAACCTAATTGGAGACCCCGACGCTTGCCCCGAGTTTTACACCACAATGATTGAGCTCCGAGATACCACCAATCGTCTAGGGCGCCAAGGCACCCAAGAGGAACAAGCTCTACGGTGCTCAAACACCCAAGAGTAATAAACTTCTCAAACTTCACTTCCACGTATCACCATGGAGAACTCAAACCTATACACCAAATGCAATGGCAAGGGCACACGGAGTGTCCAAGTCCTTCTCTCCCAAATCCCACCACAACAACTAATGTTATGGAGGAAAGTGAGAGGAAGAACGAAGAAGAACACGAAGAACTCCAAGATCTAGATCCAAGGGGTTCCCCTCACAAAGAGGAGAAAGTGATTGGTGGAAACGTGGATCTAGATCTCCTCTCTCTTTTCCCTCAAGAACTAGCAAGAATCATTGGAGGGATTGAGAGTTAGAAAGCTCAAAGAAGGTCAACAATGGGGGAAGAACACGAGCTCAAGAGTTGGAAACCATTGGGGAAGAAGACCCCCTTTTATGGGTGGGGAAAAATCCAACCGTTACTCCCACAGCCGGCATAAAAGCGGTAGTACCACTCAGGGGAGCTGTACTTCTGCTTTTACCCGTCCTGGAACAACAGAGCGGTAGTACCGCTCTGGAGGGAGCGGTACTTCCACTCTAATAATCCCAAAGTGCTAGAAGAAAAACTTAGGCAGAAGTAGCCACGGAACCATAGGGCGGCAGTACCGCTGGAGCGGTACTACCACTCTGTGGAGAGTGGAAATTCTGCTGAAAATGGCCAGAGGCCCCCGTAGGCACCAGAAGGTAAACACAAGTGGTAGTAACCGCGGTAGAACATAGCGGAAGTACTGCCGGAGTGGTACTACCATGGTACCGAGCGGTACTACTGCTAGATTAGAGAAAAACTGCCCTGGCACTAAAACTGCCATAACTTCTGCAAATGAACTCCGAATTGAGCAAACTCAAGCTTGTTGGGTTCAGCACGACAAGAGATATCCAACAGTGACTGGTTAACTTAAGAAGATTCAGTATGAAAAATGCCAATGATATAGAGATATGAAATCTCTATGAATGAAGAACCGGCAAAAACTCCAACATTGAAAACATCATAGAAGATGCATATGGACTCCTTTTCAATGAACTTGAGCTTGTCATGAAGCTGACCATAAGCTCAACAACCCACAAAGTAAAAAGCCAACCAAGAACCAAGAAAGATGATGATGAAAAGAATGCAATGGTTTGAGCTCTCAACGAATGATACGATCAAGCTACTCATTTGAGAGCCCTCCTTGATAGTATGACTATCGATCCTATAACCCGATCTCCCAACTATTAGCATGAGACCGGTAAACTAGAAAACCCTATCAAGGTCAAACCTTTATCTTGTGCATAGTCCACTTGAGCTAGATGATGACGATCTTGACTTCCTTAAGATGGACCACCTTTCTTGATTGCATTGGCTTGATGAAGATTAGTAGATTGCTCCCCCATACTCCACTATGGGTGAGCCACACTTCGGCATATCTCCACAAGTCCATTGTCACCACAATGAACGACAAGCTTTAAGCATGATATCTCCATGATGCTTCACTTGAGCTTGCACACCGCAACCTTGATGACAATCACCACTTGATGTCATCTTCCGTCGGATGTATGGGATCTTCCTCTTGATGCAAGCCCATGGAGATATACCTAACCCCAAAATGAACTCTCACATAGACCATGGGTTAGTACACAAAGCATAATGGCAATGCTTACCATACCATGGGATCACTCGATCCCTCTCGGTACATCTTGTACGCTTTGTGTTTTGATCAACTTGATTCACTCTTTGACTTAGTCTTGATCAACCTTGTATCTTATCTCCTCTCTTCATAAAGATGATGTCTTGAAGGCAAACATGAATGTTCACACAAACTTCTTCTTCAAGACATGCTTGCATTAAGCTCAACTCTCGCATGACCAATCTTTGGATAAATCTTGAATACCACCTTGGTTACAATATAAACTCCTTGAAACCAACATATGTACTTCAAGAAGTTCCTATGGACAAAACCTTCGAATATAGCTCAAGGCTACCATTAGTGTTGGAAATATGCCCTAGAGGCAATAATAAAATGGTTATTATTATATTTCCTTGTTGACGATAATTGTCTATTGCTGATGCTATAATTGTATTAACTAGAAACCATAATGCATGTGTGAGTTCAATAGATGGTCATGGTTTCCCTAGTGAGCCTCTAGTTGACTAGCTCGTTGATCAATAGATGGTCATGGTTTCCTGACCATGGACATTGGATGTCGTTGATAATGAGATCACATCATTAGGAGAATGATGTGATGGACAAGACCCAATCCTAAGCATAGCACAAGATTGTGTAGTTCGTCTGCTAGAGTTTTTCTAATGTCAAGTATCATTTCCTTAGACCATGAGATTGTGCAACTCCTGGATACCATAGGAATGCTTTGGGTGTATCAAACGTCACAACGTAAATGGATGACTATAAAGGTGCACTACAGGTGTCTCCGAAAGTATTTGTTGAGTTGGCACGAATCGAGACTGGGATTTGTCATTCCGTGTGACGGAGAGGTATCTCTGGGCCCACTCGGTAATACATCATCATAATGAGCTCAATGTGACTAAGAAGTTAGTCATGGGATCATGTGTTATGGAACGAGTAAAGAGACTTGCCAGTAACGAGATTGAACAAGGTATAGGGATACTGACAATCGAATCTCGGGCAAATAACATACCAATGGACAAAGGGAATTGTATACAGGAGTAATTGAATCCCCGACATCGTGGTTCATCATATGAGATCATCGTGTAACATGTGGGAGCCAATATGGGTATCTAGATCCCGCTATTGGTTACTGGCCAGAGAGGTGTCTCAGTCATGTCTGCATAGTTCCTGAACCCGTAGGGTCTACACAATTAAGGTTCGGTGACGCTAGAGTTATAATGGGAATTGTATGTGGTTATCAAAAGTTGTTAGGAGTCCCGGATGAGATCCCGGACATCACTAGGAGTTCCAGAATAGTCCGGAGGTGAAGATTTATACATGGGAAGTCCAGTTTCAGTCACCGGAAAGGTTTCGGGGTTTATCAGTATTGTACCGGGACCACCAAAAGGGTTTCGGGGGTCCATCGGGAGGGGCCACCTGCCCCGGAGGACCATGTGGGCTGAATATGGGTGGGAACCAGCCTCCTAGTGGGTTGGTGCACCCCCCAAGGGCCCAAGGCGCCTAGGGTTGGGAACCCCAAGGGGTGGGGGCGCCTCCCACCAACTTGGGGGGCAAGCTCCCCCCCTTGGCCGTCGCCTCCCTCTAGGTGGATCTATCAGGCCGCCCCCCTCTCCCCTTCAGACTATAAATAGAGGGGAGGCGAGAGGGCAGCCGCACCCCCTTGCCCCTGGCACAGCCCCCCCTTCCTACACCTCCTACTCCTCCATAGTGCTTAGCGAAGCTCTGTCGGAGAACCATGAGCTCCACCGCCACCACACCGTCGTGCTGCCGGAGCTCTCCCTCAACTTCTTCTCCCCCCTTGCTGGATCAAGAAGGAGGAGACGTCCCCGGGCTGTACATGTGTTGAATGCGAAGTCGCCGTCCGTTCGGCGCTTTGATCGGATCTTCCGCGATTTAAATCGCCGCGAGTATGACTCCATTAACCACGTTCTTTGCAACGCTTCCGCTTAGCGATTTTCAAGGGTATGAAGATGCACTCCCTCTCTCGCATTGCTAGCATCTCCTAGATTGATCTTGGTGACACGTAGGATTTTTTTTGAATTATTACTACGTTCCCCAATAGTGGCATCAGAGCTAGGTCTATGCGTAGATTCTATGCACGAGTAGAACATAAGTAGTTGTGGGCGATGATTTGGTCAATTTGCTTGCCGTTACTAGTACTATCTTGATTCGGCGACATTGTGGGATGAAGCGGCCCGGACCGACTTTACACGTACGCTTACGTGAGACTGGTTCCACCGCGTGACATGCACTTGTTGCATAAGGTGGCTAGCGGGTGTCTGTCTCTCCCACTTTAGTCGGATCGAATTCGATGAAGAGGGTCATTATGAAGGGTAAATAGCAATTGGCATATCGCTGTTGTGGCTTTTGCATAGGTAAGAAACATTCTTGCTAGAAACCCATAGCGGCCACGTAAAACTTGCAACAATAATTAGAGGATGTCTAACTAGTTTTTGCAGGGTATGCTATGTGATGTGATATGGCCAAAAGGATGTGATGAAATATATGTGATGTATGAGATTGATCATGTTCTTGTAATAGGAATCACGACTTGCATGTCGTTGAGTATGACAACCGGCAGGAGCCATACGAGTTGTCTTTAATTTATTGTATGACCTGCGTGTCAATCAAAAATGCCATGTAATTACTTTACTTTATTGCTAACCGTTAGCCATAGTAGTAGAAGTAATAGTTGGTGAGACAACTTCATGAAGACACGATGATGGAGATCATGGTGTCGTGCCAGTGACAATGGTGATCATGTCGTGCCCTGAAGTAGAGATCAAAGGCGCAAGATGATATTGGCCATATCATGTCACTTTATGATTTGCATGTGATGTTTATCATGTTTTTCCATCTTATTTTCTTAGAACGATGGTAGCATAAATAAGATGACCCCTCAATAAAATTTCAAGAAATGTGTTCCCCCTAAGTGTGCACCATTGTGAAGGATCGTTGTTTCGAAGCACCATGTGATGATCGGGTGTGATAGATTCTAACATTCGCATACAACGGGTGTAAGCCAGATTTACACACGTGAAACACTTAGGTTGACTTGACGATCCTAGCATGTATAGACGTGGAATCGGAACACGAGAGACCGAAAGATCGAACATGAGTCGTATCGTAGATGCGATCAACATGGAGATGTTCACCATTGATGACTAGTCCGTCTCACGTGATGACGGACACGGCCTAGTCGATATGGATCATGTCTCACTTAGATCACTAGAGGGATGTCTATCTGAGTGGGAGTTCATTAAATAATTTGATTAGATGAACTTATTTATCATGAACTTAGTCTAAAATTGTCTTTACAATCTATCTTGTAGATCCAATGGCCCACACTAATGTTGCCCTCAACTTCAACGCGTTCCTAGAGAAAACCAAGCTGAAAGACGATGGAAGCAACTATACGGACTGGGTATGTAACTTGAGGATCATCCTCATAGCTTCCAAGAAAGCATATGTCCTTGATGGACCGCTAGGTGACGCACCCATTTTCCCAGCAACTCAAGACGTTATGAATGCCTGGCAGTCGCGTAGTGATGATTACTCCCTAGTTCAGCGCAAAACCATTAATCAAGTGCAAAACCCCTAAAACCTCTAGTATATATAAGAGTAATAGAGAGGGAGGCTTGGCCCAAGGGCTAGCCCTTGGAGGCTTCGGCCGAAGTGGGAGGGAGAGGAGGATTCCTCCTCCAATCCTAGTAGGACTAGGACTCCTTCTCTTTTTTGCCTTTTTGCCTTTTTCCACCTTTTTCTCTTTGGGCTTTTCTTTCCCAGCCACATGGGACTTTTGTGGGACTTCCACCAGCCCACTAAGGGCTGGTATTCACTCTCCCACAGACCATGTAGCCTCTTGGGTCTAAATACCCCTCCCGATGGTCTCCCGGTACACTACCGGCACTCCCGGTACACTATCGATGAGCCCGAAACTTTTTCGGTGACCAAAATAGGACTTCCTATATATCAATCTTTACCTCCGGACCATTCCGGAGCTCCTCGTGATGTCCGGGATCTTATACGAGACTCCGAACAACCTTCCTTCACCACTATACATAACTCTATACTACCGAAACGTCACCGAACCTTAAGTGTGCAGACCCTGCGGGTTCGAGAACTATGTATACATGACCGAGACACCTCTATGGTCAATAACCAATAGCAGGACCTGGATGCCCATATTGGTTCCTACATATTCTATGAAGATCTTTATCGGTCGAACCTCTATGTCAAGGATTCAGTTAATCCCGTATGATGTTCCCTTTGTTCTTCGGTATGTTACTTGCCCGAGATTCGATCGTCGGTATCTCCATACCTAGTTCAACCTCGTTACCGGCAAGTCTCTTTACTCGTTCCGTAATACAATATCCCGTGACTAACACTTAGTCACATTGCTTGCAAGGCTTATTGTGATGTTGTATTACCGAGTGGGCCCTGAGATACCTCTCCGTCACACGGAGTAACAAATCCCAGTCTTGATCCATGCCAACTCAACAGACACCTTCGGAGATACCTGTAGAGCACCTTTATAGTCACCCAGTTACGTTGCAATGTTTGATACACACAAGGCACTCTTCCGGTGTCCGTGAGTTACATGATCTCATGGTCATAGGAACACATACTTGACATACAGAAAATAGTAGCAATAAACTGACACGATCATATGCTACGTTTGTAGTTTGGGTCTTGTCCATCACATCATTCTCCTAATTATGTGATCCCATTATCAAATGACATCACATGCCAATGGCTAGGAAACCTTGACCATCTTTGATCAACTAGCTAGTTCACTAGAGGCATACTAGGGACAAAGTGTTGTCTATTTACCCACACATGTAATGTGTTTCCAATCAATACAATCATAGCATGGATAATAGATGATTATCATGAACAAGGAAATATAATAATAAACACTTTATTTATTGCCTCTAGGGCATATTTCCAACAGTCTCCCACTTGCACTAGAGTCAATAATCTAGTTCACATCACTATGTGATTTACATTGTAATGAATCGAACACCCATGCAGTTCTGGAGTTGATCATGTTTAGCCCTTGGAAGAGGTTTAGTCAATGGGTCTGCAACATTTAGATCCATGTGCACTTTGCAAATATTTATGTCCTTCTGCTCGATGTAATCACGAATGGAGTTGAAGCGTCGCTTTATGTGTCTGGTCCTCTTGTGAAACCTTGGTTCGTTGGCCAGAGCAATGGCACCAGTGTTGTCACAGAACAGGTTCATTGGATTCAGTGCACTGGGCACTACTCCAAGATCTGTCATGAAGTGCTTCATCCAGACACCTTCCTTCACCACCTCCGAGGCTGTGATGTACTCCGCTTCGCACGTAGAATCGGCTACCACGCTTTGCTTGGAACTGCACCAGCTTACCGCTCCCCCGTTGAAAATAAATACGTATCTGGTTTGTGACTTGGAGTCATCCGGATCAGTGTCAAAGCTTGCATCGACGTAACCCTTTACGACGAGCTCTTCACCACCTCCATAAACGAGAAACATTTCCTTAGTCCTTTTCAGGTACTTAAGGATATTCTTGACTGCCGCCCAGTGCTCCATTCCAGGATCACTTTGAAACCTTTCGGCCATACTTATGGCAAGGCTGACATCGGGTCTTGTGCATAGCATTGCATACATGATAGAGCCTATGGCTGAAGCATAGGGGATGACACTCATCTTTTCTCTATCTTCTGCAATCTCTGGGCATTGAGTCTTACTCAACTTCACACCTTGTAACACAGGCAAGAACCCCTTCTTGGACTGATCCATTTTGAACTTCTTCAAAACATTATCAAGGTATGTGCTCTGTGAAAGTGATATTAAGCATCTTGATCTATCTTTATAGATCTTAATGCCTAATATGAAAGCAGCTACTCCTAGGTCCTTCATTGAAAAACTCTTGTTCAAATATTCCTTCACGCTTTCCAGCATTTCTATATTGTTTCCAATCAGCAATATGTCATCCACATATAATATTAGAAAAGCTATAGAGCTCCCACCCACTTTCTTGTAAATACAAGGTTCTCCATAAACTTGTATAAACCCAAACGCTTTGATCACTTCATCAAAGCGCTTATTCCAACTCCGAGATGCTTGCACCAGTCCATAAATAGATCGCTGGAGTTTGCAAATTTGTCAGCATTCTCTGGATTGACAAAACCTTCCGGTTGCATCATATATAACTCTTCCTCAAGGAAACCATTGAGGAACACTGTTTTGACATCCATCTGCCAAATTTCATAGTCGAAATATGCAGCTATTGCTAACATGATTCCGACGGACTTAAGCATCGCTAGGGGTGAGAAGGTCTCATCGTAGTCAACTCCTTGAACTTGTGAAAAACCCTTTGCCACAAGTCGAGCTTTATAGACGGTGACATTACCGTCCATGTCCGTCTTCTTCTTAAAGATCCATTTGTTCCGAATGGCCTTTCGCCCTTCAGGTAATACTTCCAAAGTCCATACTTTGTTTTCATACATGGATCCCATCTCGGATTTCATGGCCTCTAACCATTTCTCGGAATCCGGGCCCATCATCGCTCCTCCATAGCTCATAGGTTCATTGTTGTCCAACAACATGACCTCCAAGACAGGATTGCCGTACCACTCAGGAGAAGTACGCGCCCTTGTCGACCTATGAGGTTCAATAGTAACTTGATCCGAAGCTTCATGATCATCATCATTAACTTCCTCTTCAACTGTCATAGGCTCCACAGAAACATCTTTCTGCGCTGTGCTACTCTCTGGTTGAAGTAAGGTTCAATAACCTCATCAAGCTCTATTTTCCTCCCACTCAATTCTTTCGAGAGAAACTCTTTCTCAGGAAATGTTCCGTTCTTAGCGACAAACATTTTGCCTTCGGATCTGAGATAGAAGGTATACCCGACTGTCTCTTTCGGGTATCCTATGAAGACGCATTTCTCCGCTTTGGGTTCCAGCTTTTCAGGCTGAAGCTTTTTGACATAAGCATCACATCCCCAAACTTTAAGAAACGACAACTTTGGCCTCTTGCCAAACCATAGCTCATATGGTGTCGTCTCAATGGATTTCGATGATGCCCTATTTAAAGTGAATGCAGCTATCTCTAATGCATAACCCCAAAACGATAGTGGCAAATCAGCAAGAGACATCATAGAACGCACCATATCTAATAAGGTTCGATTACGACGTTCAGACACACCATTACACTGTGGTGTTCCAGGCGGTGTCAACTGTGAAACAATTCCACACTGTCTTAAGTGACTGCCAAACTCATAACTCAAATATTCACCTCCTCGATCATATCACAGGAATTTAATCTTCTTGTTACGATGATTCTCAACTTCACTCTGAAATTGCTTGAACTTTTCAAACGTTTCATACTTGTGTTTCATTAAGTAAATATACCCATATCTACTTAAGTCATGAGTGAAGGTGAGAAAATAACGATATCCACCGCGCGCTGTAACATTCACTGGCCCGCACATATCAGTATGTATGATTTCCAATAAGTCACTTGCCCGTTCCATTGTTCCAGAGAACGACATTTTAGTCATCTTGACCATGAGGCATGGTTCACATGTGTCAAGTGATTCGAAATCAAGTGACTCCAAAATTCCATCAGCATGGAGCTTCCTCATGCGTTTTACACCAATATGACCTAAACGGCAGTGCCAGAAGAAAGTGGTACTATCATTATCAACTCTACCTCTTTTGGCATCGATGTTATGAACATGTGTATCATTACTATCAAGAATCAATATGAATAAACCCCTCACATTGGGTGCATGATCATAAAAGATATTACTCATATAAATAGAACAACCATTATTCTCTGATTTAAATGAGTAACCGTCTCACAATAAACAAGATCCAGATATAATGTTCATGCTTAACGCAGGCACTAAATAACAATTATTCAGGTTCATCACTAATCTCGATGGTAATCGAAGAGAGAGCGTGCCGACGGCGATCACATCAACCTTGGAACCATTTCCCACGCGCATCGTCACTTTGTCCTTTGCCAGCCTTCATTTATTCCATAGTTCCTGCTTTGAGTTGCAAATGTGAGCAACCGAACCGGTATCGAATACCTAGGCACTACTACGAGAGGTAGTAAGGTACACATCAATAACATGTATATCATATATACCTTGTTTGTCGTTGGCCGCCTTCTTGTCAGCCAGGTACTTGGGGCAGTTCCGCTTCCAGTGACCAGTTCCCTTGCAATGAAAGCACTCAGTTTCTGGCTTGGGTCCAGCCTTGGGCTTCTTTACAGGAGTAGCAACTGCTTTGCCATCCTTCTTGGTTTTACCCTTCTTGCCCTTGCCCTTGCCATTCTTCTTGAAACCAGTGGTTTTATTGACCATCAACACTTGATGTTCTTTCTGGATTTCAGACTCAGCGACTTTTAGCATCGCAAATAGCTCGGCGACTGACTTGTTCATCCCGTGCATGTTATAGTTCATCACAAAGCTCTTGTAACTAGGTGGCAGTGATTGAAGAACTCTGTCAGTGATCGCCTCTGGCAGAAGGGCAATTCCCAACTCCTCTAGACGAGTCAAATACCCAGACATTCTGAGTATATGTTCACTGATAGACCCGTTCTCCTCCATTTTGCAAGCATAGAACTTATCAGAGGTCTCATACCTCTCAATCCGGGCATTCTTCTGAAAGATAAACTTCAACTCTTGGAACATCTCATATGCTCCGTGACGTACAAAACGTCTTTGAAGTCCCGGTTCTAAGCCATACAATATTGCACACTGAACTATTGAGTAATCTCTAGAACGTGTCTCCCAAGCACTCTTAACGTCTTCGGATGACAGGTCTTCTGGTTGGTCACCAAGCGGTGCATCAAGGACATATGATTTTTTGGGAAGCCGTGAGGATAATCCTCAGATTATGGGCCCAGTCAACAAAGTTACTTCCATCATCTTTCAACTTAGCTTTCTCTAGGAACACATTAAAATTCAGGGGTGCTACTGCGCGAGCCATTTATCTACAACATAAATATGCAAAGGTTGCTTAGACTATTGTTCAAGATAATGAGTTTAGTTAATCAAATTACTAAAGCTCCCACTCAAATTGACATCCCTCAGGTCATCTGAGTGTCACATGATCCAAATTCACCAACTCAAGTCCGATCATCACGTGAATTGACGTGGTTTCAATGGTGAACATCATCATGTTGATCATATCTACTATATGACTCATGTTCGACCTTTCGGTCTCTGGTGTTCCGAGGCCATGTCTGTACATGCTAGGCTCTTCAAGTTTACCCCGAGTGTCCTGCATGTGCAACACTGGCTTGCACCCATTGTATGTGAACGTAGAGTCTATCACACCCGATCATCATGTGGTGTCTCGGCACGACGAACTTTCGCAACGGTGCACACTCGGGGAGAACACAATTCATCTTGAAATTTAAGTGAGGGATCACCTTATAATTCTATCGTCGTCCTAAGCAAAACAAGGTGCATAAAAGGATTAACATCACATGCAAATCATAAGTGACATGATATGACCATGAACTTGTGCTTTTGATCTCCATATTGAAAGCACCGGCATGATATCCATCGTCACCGGCATGACACCATGATCTCCATCATCTTGATCTCCATCAACGTGTCACCATCGGGGTTGTTGCGCCCACCATGCTTCTACTACTATTGCTACTGTTTAGCGATAAAGTAAAGCATTACATAGCGCTTAATGATTGACACACAGGTCATACAATAATTAAAGACAACCCTATGGCTCCTGTCGGTTGCCGTACTCATCGACATGCAAGTCGTGATATTCTATACAACACATGATCATCTCATACATCACATATATCTCATCATATAATTGGCCATATCACATCACAACATACCCTGCAAAAATAGTTAGACGTCCTCTAATTGTTGTTGCATGTTTTACGTGGCTGCTACGGGTATCTAGCAACAACAATTCTCACCTACGCATAAACCACAACGGTGATACATAAGTTGCTTTTCAACCTTCTCAAGGACCGCCTTTGTCAAATCCGATCCAACTAAAGTAGGAGAAACAGACACCCACCAGCCATCTATGCAACAAGTTGCAGTTGAGGGAACCGGTCTCCCGTAAGCGTACGAGTAATGTTAGTCCGGGCCGCTTCATCCTACAATACCGCTGAACCAAAATATGACCAAGGGAGGAAGAAATCTAAGCATCAACGCCCACAAACTCTTTGTGTTCTACTCAAGATCTCATCTACACATAGACCTAGCTCATGATGCCACTGTTGGGGAACGTTGCATGGGAAACAAAAAAAATTCTATGCACACGCAAGATCTATCCATGGTGATGAGCATCTACAAGAGGGAGAGTGGATCTACGTACCCTTGTAGATCGCTAAGTGGGAAGCGTTAAGAAACGCGGTTGGTGTAGTCGAACGTCTTCGCGATCCAAATCACTGAGCGTCCCGCGATCCAATCACGATCCGTCCCGATCAAGCACCGAACGGACGACACCTCCGCGTTCAGCACACATACATCTTGATGACGATCTCCGCCTTCTTGATCCAGCAAGAGGGAGCGGAGAGGTAGATGAGTTCTCCGGCAGCATGACGGCGCCGCGGTGATGGTTGTGGACCAATTCCGATAGGGCTTCGCCTAAGCACTATAGAAAACCAATCTAGAGGAGAAACTATGCACTAGAGGAATGAGTAGCACGTGGCTGAAAATCAAGTGCAAAAACCCTAAAACCTTTAGTATATATAAGAGGAAGAGAGAGGGAGGCTTGGCCCAAGGGCAAGCCCTTGGAGGCTTCGGCCGAAGTGGGAGGGAGAGGAGGATTCCTCCTCCAATCCTAGTAGGACTAGGACTCCTTCTTTTTTTTGCCTTTTTGCCTTTTTCCACCTTTCTCTCTTTGGGCTTTTCTTTCCCAGCCGCATGGGCCTTGTGTGGGACTTCCACCAGACCACTAAGGGCTGGTATTCACTCTCCCACAGCCCATGTAGCCTCTTGGGTCGAAATACCCCTCCCGATGGTCTCCCGGTACACTACCGGCACTCCCGGTACACTACCGATGAGCCCGAAACTTTTCCGGCGACCAAAATAGGACTTCCTATATATCAATCTTTACCTCCGGACCATTCCGGAGCTCCTCGTGATGTCCGGGATCTCATCTGGGACTCCGAACAACCTTCGGTCACCACCATACATAACTCTATACTACCGAAACGTCACCGAACCTTAAGTGTGCAGATCATGCGGGTTCGAGAACTATGTAGACATGTCCGAGACACCTGTACGGTCAATAACCAATAGCGGGACCTGGATGCCCATATTGGTTCCTACATATTCTATGAATATCTTTATCGGTCGAACCTCTATGTCAAGGATTTAGTTAATCCCGTATGATGTTCCCTTTGTTCTTTGGTATGTTACTTGCCCAAGATTCGATCGTCGGTATCTCCATACCTAGTTCAACCTCATTATCGACAAGTCTCTTTACTCGTTCCGTAATACAATATCCCGTGACTAACACTTAGTCACATTGCTTGCAAGGCTTATTGTGATGTTGTATTACCGAGTGGGCCCTGAGATACCTCTCCGTCACACGGAGTAACAAATCCCAGTCTTGATCCATGCCAACTCAACAAACACCTTCAGAGATACCTGTAGAGCACCTTTATAGTCACCCAGTTATGTTGCGACGTTTGATACCCACAAAGCACTCTTCCGGTATCCGTGAGTTACATGATCTCATGGTCATAGGAACACATACTTGACATACAGAAAATAGTAGCAATAAACTGACACGATCATATGCTACGTTTGTAGTTTGGGTCTTGCCCATCACATCATTCTCCTAATGATGTGATCCCGTTATCAAATGACATCACATGTCAATGGCTAGGAAACCTTGACCATCTTTGATCAACGAGCTAGTTCACTAGAGGCATACTAGGGACAAAGTGTTGTCTATTTACCCACACATGTAATGTGTTTCCAATCAATACAATTATAACATGAATAATAGACGATTATCATGAACAAGGAAATATAATAATAAACACTTTATTTATTGCCTCTAGGGAATATTTCCAACATGGAGAAGTCCATTCCTGAGTTATATTCGATGTTAAAATCAACGGAGGTGGAGATCAAAAAGGAACATCAAGTGTTGATGCTGAATAAGACCACCAATATCAAGAAAGGCAAGGGTAAGAAGAACTTCAAGAAGGATGACAAAGCAGTTACCGCACCCGATAAATCAGTTGTCGGGAAGAAGCCCAAGAATGGACCCAAGCCTAAGACTGAGTGCTTTTATTGCAAGGGAACCGGTCACTGGAAGCGGAACTACCCCAAATACTTAGCAGATAAGAAGGCCGACAATGTCAAAGGTATATATGATATACATGTTATTGATGTGTACCTTACCAGCGCTCGTAGTAGCTCTTGGGTATTTGATACTGGTGCAGTTGCTCGCATTTGTATCTCAAAACAGGAGCTGCGGAATAAGCGGAGACTAGCAAAGGACGAGGTGATGATGCGTGCTGGGAATGGTTCCAAGGTCGATGTGATCGCTGTCGGCACGCTACCTCTACATCTACCTTCGGGATTAGTTCTAAACCTCAATAATTGTTATTTAGTACCAGCTCTGAGCATGAACATTGTATCTGGATCTCGTTTGATGCGAGATGGCTACTCATTTAAATCCGAGAATAATGGTTGTTCTATTTATATGAGAGATATGTTTTACGGTCATGCCCCACTGGTCAATGGTTTATTTTTATTGAATCTTGAACGTGATGTTACACATATTCATAGTGTGAATACCAAACTATGTAAGGTTGATAATGATAGTCCCACATACTTGTGGCACTGCCGCCTTGGTCATATTGGTGTCTAACGCATGAAGAAACTCCATGCAGATGGACTTTTAGAGTCTCTTGATTATGAATCATTTGACACGTGCGAACCATGCCTCATGGGAAAGATGACTAAGACTCTGTTCTCCGGAACAATGGAGCGAGCAACTAGCTTGTTGGAATCATGTTAGTAGTTGCCGCATTTTATGATTATGAGATCTGGCAAATGAACGTCAAAATGGCATTCCTTAATGGTTTCCTTAAGGAAGAATTGTATATGATGCAACCGGAAGGTTTTGTCGATCCTAAGAATGCTAGCAAGGTATGCAAGCTCCAACGCTCCATCTATGGTCTGGTGCAAGCATCTCGGAGTTGGAACATTCGCTTTGATGAGGTGATCAAACATTTGGGTTTATACAGACTTATGGAGAAGCCTGTATTTACAAGAAAGTGATTGTGAGCTCTGTGGCATTTCTCATTTTATATGTGGATGACATATTATTGATGGGAAATGATATAGAACTTTTGGAAAGCATAAAGGCCTACTTGAATAAGTGTTTTTCAATGAAGGACCTTGGAGAAGCTGCTTACATATTAGGCATCAAGATCTATAGAGATAGATCGAGACACCTCGTTGGTCTTTCACAAAGCACATACCTTGACAAGATATTGAAGAAGTTCAATATGGATCAGTCCAAGAAGGGGTTCTTGCTTGTATTGCAAGGTGTGAGATTGAGCACAACTCAATGCCCGACCTCAGCAGAAGATAGAGAAAAGATGAGTGTCGTCCCCTATGCCTCAGCCATAGGCTCTATTATGTATGCCATGCTGTGTACCAGACCTGATGTGAACCTTGCCATAAGTTTGGTAGGGAGGTACCAAAGTGATCCCGGAATGGAACACTGGACAACATTCAAGAATATCCTTAAGTACCTGAAAAGGACTAAGGATATGTTTCTTGTTTATGGAGGTGCCGAAGAGCTTGTCATAAAGGGTTACGTCGATGTTAGCTTCGACACAGATCCGGATGACTCCAAGTCACAAACCGGATACGTGTATATTTTGAATGGTGGGGCAGTGAGCTAGTGCAGTTGCAAGCAAATCGTCGTGGAGGCATCTACATGTGAAGCGGAGTACATAGCTGTTTCGGAAGCAGCACAGGAAGGAGTCTGGATGAAGGAGTTCATCACCGACCTAGGAGTGATTCCCAATGCGCCGGGCCCGATGACTCTCTTCTGTGACAACACTCGAGATATTGCCATTGCCAAGGAGCCCAGGTTTCACAAAAATACCAAGCACATCAAGCGCCGCTTCAACTCCATTCGTGGTTACATTCAAGATGGAGATATAGATATTTGTAAAGTACATACAGATCTGAATGTCACAGATCCATTGACTAAACCTCTTTAACGAGCAAAACATGATCAACACCAAAACTCTATGGGTGTTTGATTCATCACAATGTAACTAGATTATTGACTCTAGAGCAAGTGGGAGACTGTTGGAAATATGCCCTAGAGGCAATAATAAAATGGTTATTATTAGATTTCCTTGTTCATGATAATTGTCTATTGTTCATGCTTTAATTGTATTAACCGGAAACCGTAATACATGTGTGAATACATAGACCACACCATGTCCCTAGTGAGCCTCTAGTTGACTAGCTCGTTGATCAATAGATGGTCATGGTTTCCTGACCATGGACATTGGATGTTGTTGATAACGAGATCACATCATTAGGAGAATGATGTGATGGACAAGACCCAATCCTAAGCATAGCACAAGATCGTGTAGTTCGTCTACTAGAGCTTTTCTAATGTCAAGTATCATTTCCTTAGACCATGGGATTGTGCAACTCCCAGATACCATAGGAATGCTTTGGGTGTATCAAACGTCACAACGTAACTGGATGACTATAAAGGTGCACTACAGGTGTCTTTGAAAGTGTCTGTTGGGTTGGCACGAATCGAGACTGGGATTTGTCACTTCGTGTGATGGAGAGGTATCTCTGGGCCCACTCGGTAATACATCATCATAATGAGCTCAATGTGACTAAGGAGTTAGTCACGGTATGATGTGTTACGGAACGAGTAAAGAGACTTGTCGGTAATGAGATTGAACAAGGTATAGGGATGCCGACAATCGAATCTCGGGCAAGTAACATACCGATGAACAAAGGGAATTTTATACGGGATTAATTGAATCCCCAACATCGTGGTTTATCTGATGAGATCATCGTGGAACATGTGGGAGCCAATATGGGTATCCAGAACCCGCTATTGGTTATTGTCCGAAGAGGTGTCTCGGTCATGTCTGCATAGTTCCCAAACCCGTAGGGTCTACACACTTAAGGTTCGGTGACACTAGAGTTGTAATGGGAATTGTATGTGGTTACCGAAAGTTGTTCGGAGTCCTGGATGAGATCGCGGACGTCACGAGGAGTTCCGAAATAGTCCGGAGGTGAAGATTTATACATGGGAAGTCCAGTTTCAGTCACCGGAAAGGTTTCGGGGTTTATCGGTATTGTACCCGGACCACCAAAAGGGTTCCGATGGTCCACCGGGAGGGGCCACCTGCCCCGGAGGACCACGTGGGCTGAATATGGGTGGCAACCAGCCTCCTAGTGGGCTAGTGCTCCCCCAAGGCCCCAAGGCGCCTAGGCTTGGGAACCCTAAGGGGTGGGGGCGCCTCCCACCAACTTGGGGGGCAAGCTCCCCCCTTGGCCGCCCCCGCTCTAGATGGATCTAGGGGGACGACCCCCTCTCCCCTTCATCCTATAAATAGAGGGGAGGTGGGAGGGCAGCCGCACCCCCTTGCCCTGGCGCAACCCTCCCCCTTCCTACACCCCCTCCTCCTCCGTAGTGCTTAGCGATGCTTTGTCGGAGAACCACAAGCTCCACCGCCACCACACCGTCGTGCTGCCGGAGCTCTCCCTCAACTTCTTCTCCACCCTTGCTGGATCAAGAAGGAGGAGACATCCCCGAGCTGTACGTGTGTTGAACACGGAGGCACCGTCCGTTCGGCGCTTGGATCGGATCTTCCGCGATTCGAATCGCCGCGAGTACGACTCCATCAATCGCGTTCTTTGCAACGTTTCCGCTTAGCGATCTTCAAGGGTATGAAGATGCACTCCCTCTCTCTCGTTGCTAGCATCTCCTAGATTGATCTTGGTGACACGTAAGATTTTTTTTGAATTATTACTACGTTCCCCAACAATTAGTCCATAGGGTCTGTCAACAATTACCAAAACGACATATGGAGAAATATACTCTAACAGCTGTTTTACCAAAAAGCTTGTGAAGTTAGAGTCAGTTCGTAGCATGAAAAGATGTTTCCACGACTTCTGCCCAAAAGTGTCTTGGCGTTTGTATTCATCGAGCATCGTTCTAGTCATCTCTATAAGAATCCGGTTTTTCCTCTCAACAACTCCATTTTGTTGAGGCCTGTACGTAGTCGAGAACTCATGTGAAATTCCTTCTTCGTCAAGAAAGGATCCACATTCTTGTTCTTGAACTCCGATCCGTTATCGCTCCGAACTTTCTTGATCTTCACTTCAAATTGATTTTGAGCCTTGCAAGCGAAGTTCTTGGAGATCTTTTGCACCTGCGACTTATCATCAAGAAAGAATACCCACATAAATCTGCAAAAATCATCAACTATGACTAGAACAAAGGAATTTCCATCGAGGCTCTTGTAAGCACTGGGACCAAAAAGATCCATATGAAGCAACTCGAGCGGTCTCCTAGTAGTCATGATGTTCTTTACAGGATGACTTCCACCTACTTGCTTTCTAGCTTGACAAGCACTACAAAGTCTATTTTGTCAAAGATAACATCTTTAACACTAAGTATATGGTCACGTTTGACGGGCTTGTCTAGATTACACATACCAACATGTCCTAGCCTTCTATGCCAAAACCAACATTTAGAAGATTTTGCAATAAGACAAGTACGAGGTTTAGATCTCTTAGTGAAGTCAACAATGTATAGATCACCTTTACAAAAACCGGTAAAGATCATGCTATGATTATCTCGTCGAAACACTTGGCAATCAACCTTAGTAAATAACACATTCAAACCAAAGTTGGCTGGTCTAGATATGTGAAGAAGATTGTAACCAAGGGATTCAACAAGCATGACATTTTGAATGGAACTACCATGAGATATAGCCACCTTACCAAGACTGAGTACCTTACCCTTGGAGTTGTCTCCAAAAGTCACATACCTCCGTGGTCCATGGTTTGGTGTGATCTCTTGAAACATGTCTCTATCTCTGGTCATGTGATCGGTGCATCCACTGTCGAGAATCCACTCTTTTCCTCCAGACATGTAATCCTTGAAGTTTGCCATGAGACTTAGATTCTTCATAGTCTTCTCATACTCGACATCGAACAACTCATCTTCATCATAGTAGCCATGTTAC
Organism: Hordeum marinum; assembly: GCA_022496015.1. Taxonomy (NCBI): domain Eukaryota; kingdom Viridiplantae; phylum Streptophyta; class Magnoliopsida; order Poales; family Poaceae; genus Hordeum; species Hordeum marinum. The sequence continues at coordinate 62,939,139 of CM039673.1, forward strand.
ACATCGTCATCATCAAGTGGTATATGCTCGCCATAAGAGGCAAGAGATTCGTTAGAGTTGTGATCATGTCAATGTTCAAGATTATGAATGCGAATGGCATCAACGATGATGTTGTTGATAGTTATGACATCTCCTTTAGCACGCATGAGGTCTCTAAGATCAAATAGATAGTCATCAAAATTAGTGTCACTTAGCATCATTTTGTGAAAAGCAATAGTTTTATAGAGAATGAAATCAAGATTTTTCAAGGAGTAATTTGGATATCTATTCTCTAAATCACTCCACAAAGTATAGGCACACTCAAACTTTCTCATTTGATCAAACACAATTCTAGGTAATCCTCTAATGATATGGTTAACATTTCTAAGATTACGAAGCATGTCAATTTCTTCTTCGTGTGAAGGATGTAAGAGATCAATGGGAGGCACATAAGGGCTCTTAAGATACTTGATCAAATGGAATTCATTGAATAACTTAAGAATCTCATATTTACATTGACTATAGTACTCCCCATCGAGAATGGGCACTCTACAACTGAGACTCCCCAAACTAGACACATCCATCTTCCTCCAATGGTGATAAAACCAAAGCTATGGAGATCAAAGCTCTGATACCAATTGTGGGATCGAGAAGGGACGTTTAGAGGGGGGTGGGTGAATGGACTACTTGTCAAATTAAAAACCTAACCTTTTCCCAAATTTAATGGTTGACAGATTTTAACAATTCCAACAAGTCTAGTGCACCCTACACATGCTAGTCACCAAGTATGGCAGCGTAAAGTAAATACAAGCATATGTAAGAAGGAGTAGAGATAGGAATATCAAACACAATTGATGACACCTAGATTTTTTCCGTGGTTTCGATAGGTGGTGCTATCATACGTCCACACTGACGGAGACTTCAAACCACGTAGGGTAGCGGTCGCGAGAGTCCACGGAGGGCTCCACCCGTTAGGGTCCACAAAGTAGAAACCTCGTCTATACCATCACGGTTTCTGTCCACGAAGGACTAACCTCACTATGGGTATATCTTCACGAAGTAGGCGATCTCCTTGCCTGTAGAAACTTCTTGGTTCAACTCCACAACATGAAGAAGGAGGCTCCCAAGTGACACCCAACCAATCTAAGAGGTACCACCCTCCAAAAGGTAATAGATGTGGTAACAATGAAACTCCTTGCTCTTGTGCTTCAAAAGATAGTCTCGTCAACACAAAATCACTCTCTCACATATTTGGCTTGGTAGAAGAGGTTGATTGGGTGGAAAGCAACTTGGGGAGGCTAGAAATCAAGATTCATATGGTTGGACTGGAAGGTCTTGATCTCAACACATGAGTAGGTGGTTCTCTCTTAGAAAAATGAACATGGCAAGTGTAGGTATGTTCTGAGTGCTTCCTCTACGAGTGAGAGGTGGTGAAGGGGTATATATAGGCATCTCCAAAAATTCAACCGTTACAACATTATTGCCCAACTCGATGAAATCGAAGTAAAAACTCGGTTGCACCGACTAGTGCAAAATGTGGCAACTTTTGGCGTTTCAATGAGACCGATATATAAATCTCGGTGGTACCGATATGGCTAACCTAGGCAGTTTCCAAAACTCGGTGTCACCGATTCTCAAAACTCAGAAATTTTGATTCTTGAAAATGGCTAACCAGAAAGTTGGTCACTGCTTTCGGTTTCACCGATAGTGAAAGTTGGTGTCATCGAGAAGGTAGGGTTTGGTGTGGGTTCTCTCTAAGGCAAAACTCGGTAGGGCCGAATGGGATCTGTTGGTGGCACCAATTTTGGACTTTAGGTTTTGGACAGAGTATTTTTGTGGGAGAACGGATGAGTATTTTTGGTGGATAATCTCTAAGCACTTGAGCAACCAGATCATCATAGACACCTCATCCCCTTTTAATAGTATTGGCTTTTCTATGGACTCAAAGTGTGATTTCTCACAAAATGTAAAATGTAGAGTCTTGAAGCTTGATGCATTTGCCAATCCTATTCCTATCTTCTTCTTCTGTCCTTGAGGATTCTCCACACATTCCATGTCAGATCTTCTCTCTGGACTTCTTCTGAAATAAACAAGATAAAACTATTAGTCCAAGAGACAATGTATGTTGTCATGAATTATCAAAACCTCCAAGGAAGCATATGTGCTTTCAGGCTTACGCTCCAACATCACACGTTCTGGTAAGTTCCTTTGTTTCCCTTTGATCATAGATGTAGAGTAGGGTTTTAGCTTAATGAGTAATAGGCATTGATTGGATTGGATACGTTTTGATGCGATTCCAGTCCAATCGCTTCGAATTGCCGAATCCAATCGATTGCGGTTGGTTAATAGTGTAGATATCCATTGCCTCGGGTGTGTGTGGATGCAATATTGTGCTAGTTTATTGCTAGATTTGTTCTTGCTCCATTGGTAGTCATTCATGCTTGTTGTTCATGCTAGATTGGTAGTCTATCATTGGTGCTTGTTGTTCGTTCCCCTTCCATTCAGTCGCGAGCTATTCATTCATGCTGCACAAGTGCCGCTGCCACTGATTCATGCTATTCATACGTTGGGTTTATGCATGATTGCATTACGTGTATGGTGATTAGTGTAGGTCATAGGACAAATGTGCATGCTCATCTACATTGCAGGACTAATGTGTTTTCTTGTCTAGGTTGTTGGCAAAACTATGCTACCAAATGTGGAAGTGTCACTGATGATTGGCAAGTGTCACTGATCAGTGCCACTCCCAATTCGGCAAGTGCCACAGATCAGTGGCACTTGCCAAACATAGCACTGGTCAGTGGCAAGTGCCAGCGATCATAACACTGATGATTGGCAATGCTATGTTACTAACACAAGTCGTCTTAACTGACAAGATCATGAAGAAGAAGTGGGACGTAGCCGGTGGAGGAGCACAAGTCGTGGTTGGCGCCGAAGGCGTACCCGATCCCGACGAACCAGTGGCTGAGAAGGGTGAACCTGCTTGACAAGGAAGCTGCCATGAGCCAGCCACGAACACATGGACGACCCGCGAGGACCCGAGACAAAGAGGGGCACGAGAGCCGCTTCACTTCTATGTTGAGATCATGGACATGGTGGATCTCTCCATGCTCAACATCCTGCCCAAGTTCGCGTAGGTGATGAAGCAGTGGCTGATGATCAAGCCCCCTTGTGTGGTGAGGCTATCACAAACAAGTGGTGCGAGTTCTAGGTTCAGGTCTAGAACTTCTAAGTCAGATGGTCCTTGGTAGGGGTTTGGCAGTACATCTGCTGCCACCACAGATCGTTCTCGACGACCTCCTCGTCTTGTGGATCTCCGGGCTTGGCCTTAAGGTGCAGATCTACAACCATGATATTTTCATCATGTGTAGGGTCTACACCATGCACAACTGCATCAGCAACATTAGTCTCGTGCTCTAGATTGCCAGTTAGTATGAAGTGTTTAGTATGAACTTGTTAGTAGTCCGTGGTGATAGTTTGAACTTCTGTTGTGAAACTGTAAATATTTTGGTCAGAGATCATCACCTTGGTGTGAAGCAGGGGGCATGGGATGCCACTGCTGTCTTAAAACTTAACCCCTACTACCAGTATGCATGTTTATATGTTGTTTAACCTGCTGTTTGTTGCTTGTTCATCTATCATGTGCTGTTAATTAGGTAGTGGTGTCGCTATTGTTGTGCTGCTAATGTGGTGGTAAGACCATCATATTTAAATGAGGGTAAGAAGAACACATACGTGCACGCAACCAAACAGCCATGATTTACATTTGCTCATCCCTGAAGCACATATGCGTGCAACCAAACAGCCAATCCTAAAATAACAACTGGTGTAATACAGGCAAACAAACAACATATAAATGTTGGTTTCTGCATATTTTTTGCCCAGCCAGGCTGAAATGGGACAAATATGCAATGCATGCATTTTTGTAACCAAACACGCCCTAGGTGGCGGCTTGCCTTTTGAATTTTTGCACGCTGTGACCCTATAGAAATACTAGCATTTCCGAATTTTTATTGCCCCAAATTAAGATCATCTTTTTTTCTCTTCGAATGATCGAACCTATCTAGTATGCAAAGCTAAATCAATTGTTCTGAGAACATATGTTTTCACACTGAAAAACGTACGTGGCAGCCACACCTTCTTTGCTGCGGGTAGACATAAAACAAATGCAGTACTGTGAACGAAACATACAGGGCAAATATGGAACATCGGTCGAATTACCACGAAAAACAACGTGCTGAGAGGTGGTCGAACTGCCATGCATGCACGGTCGCTGGCCTGAGAATCACATGACGGTGCACGCACTGGGCGGGTACTCCTCGTAGATGAACCTCCCCTCCTGCACGATCCGGCAGCCCTTGCACCCTCGGCACGACGACGCCGGCCCGCCGCAGCCCATCGGCGGGGGCTGCATCATCTGCAGCGGCGTCGGCATCGCCGGCGGCCACGCCCCGTACGCGCCGCCGCCTCCGCCGCCGCCGCACGAGCCGCACCCTCCTCCGCAGTACGCCGGGCCTCCGCACGGCTGCCTCTTCGGGGTCGGCGGTGCCGCCCAGGGCGGGTGCTGAGGGTGGTGGGGGGCGGGGTACGCCGGCATCTGCGGGGGCTCGCACGGCCACTGCGGCTGCGGGTGAGGGTACTGATGCACGCCGCCCCAGTGGCTCGGGTCGCTGCACGGCCACGGGTAGCATAGGTGGCACATCTGCGTGAACTGCAGGTTCACCGTCGTCGACGGTGCCGCCGGCGCGGCCGGTTTGGGTTTCTCCTCGCTCTTCTTCTCATCCGTCTTCTTCTTTTCTTCCTTCTTTTCCTCCTTCTTTTCCTCTCTCTTTTCCGGCTTCTTCTCGTCGGTCTTCTTCTTATCATCCGGTTTCTTCTCGTCGGGTTTCTTGCAGCAGCACTTGCACCCATCGGCCGGCGGCTTCTTCTCCTCGGGTTTCTTCTCCTCTGGCTTCTTCTCCTCCGGCTTCTTGGCGTCGGGCTTCTTCTCGTCGCCGCCGATCTTGATGTCCTTGATCGCCTTGCAGGCCTTGCATCGCAGCTTCTTCGACAGCTTCGCCGCGTCGAACGGGCCGGAGAGCGTCACCGTGTTCTTCTTCGTGTCGTAATTGATGGTCCTGATCTTCTCCTTCTCTGATCCATCGATGTTAATTGCATGGAAGTTAATAAGCAAAACACAAAATGGATCCACTTCTTAATTCTTATTACAGGGTTAATTTGACACAGCTATGAGTGCTGGACCATTGTATTGCGTACCTTGGAGTTTGCATAGCACTTTCTGAATCTTCCTGTAACATTTCTCGCATTCGAGGTTGGCTTCAATGATCAACGTAGATACCTGGTGGATGCATGGCAGGAGAATCAACACAAAGAGATCACACCATCACTACAACTGCCAAATAATCCATGCATGCATGCAAAATTGAATGCAAGCATGCTACGAAAGATGTCACTCACCTTCTCTGCCATGGCTGGAGCTGAGGCGAGCTCCAACGAACGTTTAATCGCAGGGTTGGCACAAAAGGAAGAGGGAATATATATAGGGGACTCTTAATCATGGAATTGCCTAAGAAATATATTATGTTCACTGTTCAGGGGCAGCATCACACTTGCGGTCATCTTGATGAGATGGCGTGGCAGTGGTTATGTTGGACCGTCGCCATGACTCGTCACACCCTAGTCCAGACCATTATCTAATTAAATGCCCCAATTTTTTAGCTAGGCATAATCGAATAGGAGCACTACATTTGCCCACCCACCGTATATTGCACCCCAAGAAAAGAACAAAAATATAATTGCATGCACAGCGCCGGCATAGCCGGTGACGGAGGAATATGGCATCACATGAGCGTGATCACGACCTAATCAGTAGTTTAAGCATAAGATTCGGGGCAACAACCTTCCCCGTCATGATCATCACGGAGGATGAGCTAGCCTGAACATGGGACAAATAAGTCGCCGTAGTTGGTCCGGGCACTGCTGGCACTACGCCGGGGCAACTCGTGGAAACGGCACAAGACGAACCTTCTCACGGCTTGTTTCCCGTACCGGGGTGAATAGAAAACGCGCATGTCGGCCGCACTGAACTGTTGTCACGTACATGGAACTCGATGATGATTTGGAGCCGTTTTGACGCGATCTGTGCAGGTATATCTTTCGGAGTTTCGGTGATGGATGAGCGGCAACCACCCATCGGCCAACCTCATGTCGAAACGATCATGTAGCTGGGCTGCGTACACATGGATGCCAACAATGGTCAACGACGACAGCTGCTCGTATGGTAGTAGAGATCAGCTGTCTGCCATGTACGATTGGATCCTCGCCAACCACCGCTATGGATGGATGGGCGGCAAGGTACTGTAAACCGGGGGAGAGTACGTCGTAGAGCATTTTTCTTGTAATGTCACCTTCCGATCCTCAAATCGCTCGCATACTTCCTTGTGGTCTGAACCGTGAAAATATTCAACATGAATCTTTATCGATCTGTCGAACGGTCTAAACGTGTTTTTCTTTGCAAATCGAAGACAAGCCTAAGGCTTTGTGGGCTCTTGGAGCGCTGTCACGTCCGCTCCTGATCGCCCTGGTCCAAAAAAAAAAACTGACCCGCCTCTCTAGCGCTTTTCACCGAACGCCCGCGTCGCATTCATGCCGGTCCAGAGCATGCAGCGGCCGACATTGATGCCCGTGATTTGACCCAACGAGAAGGCGATGTTGACGGACGCGATGCCTTGGGTGTCACCGCTTCAATGTGGATGCCGCGTCCCAAGAAATCAACTTCAGCCGTTGCATTGAAGCGGGCTGACCGCCCCATGGACTGGCCTGCCAACGACTATTTAAGCCATGCACCAATGACACACAAAGCCCCCTCCCCCCGAGCACCGTCCTTTCCCCGTCCCCGTCATAGAGCCCAACGGCGATGCCGAAGTCTTGGTTCTTCGCATCGGCAAGCGGTACTGATGGAAGTTCCTCTTCAAGCGGGACGTGGCACCGTCTTCCTCGCTCTCCGGGGCCATCAGCATCGACGACGGCGGGCTCCTCTGGCAAGGAAGGGATAGTCATCTCCTCTGGTGACGAGGAGGAATAGCTGTAGCGGCCACGTCTCTTCTCGGAGGCGGCTTAGACATACAAAGAATTCGTCCGTCAAATGAAGATCATGACGGAGCGTTCGCTCCGTTGGATGGGTCGGCGCTACCATTGCCGGTACACGTGATGGAGGAGCCATCCTCACCGTCATACGTCCGCGTGAAAGAGGAGCCAACGTCCCAGTCGGACAACCACATCCTCCACATTGGTGGCCGCGTGAAGCAGAAACCAACGCCCCAATGCCTCCGCCGCGTGAAGGATAAGTGGGCGTAGCCCTGCCGCACAGCCTCTACTCGCAGATCAACGGTCCCTCGTCGCCACCACAACGCCACCGCCGCTCGATAAAGGAGCTACCACCCACGATCATGAAGGTGCATGGCCGCATCCTCCACTACCTCGGCGAAGGAGGTTACGACGATGCCTCCGGCCCTCAGGCCGCGGTATTCGAGGCGGAGCACGTAGCGAGGCAACATGCAAGGTACGACCGACGCAATGTCGGTCGCCACTCCGCCTTCTCCAAGACAGACGGTGTGTCGAAGTGGGTCCACAACTACCCTGACCTCGCCACCACGTAGGCACTTGACCCTCTGTCACCACCGTGGATACGGTCGCTAGGTGCCACCGCCTTGACTGTGAGCTCGACAAGATCGACGAAGAGTGATTGCTTAGCGATTGCTTTCCCAACGCTAGTAGGGGCAAGGCCATCGCCAGGGCTCCGCTAGTGCGGTCAGAAGTTGCCAAGGCGGACATCCGCATCGCAATAGGAGGCAGAGCGGCTCCTCCGCTGTATTAGTAGTGAGAACCCAAAATTCACACTAGCCAGTGGCGGAGTCAGCTGGGCTGGCGAGCCGGGACAGTGAACTCGGAGCTGCTGACTATAAGTTGTTTGCCCCTACAAAATGGTTGCTAGACCTCCATTTACTACCGTTATTCAGACGAGAATGCATGGCTGAGTCTGGGCAGCTATCCCGGGTAGCTGGAAGGTGGCTCCGCCACTGACGCTAGCTATTGCTGATTTCTTGTGTGTATCCTATTCCATCGAATTTAATTGAATACTAGTAGATTCCCCATGCGCTGTCACGTGTCAATAAATAAATCATAAACAATTCTCAATTTACTTCCCATGAAAGAGGACATTAGACACAATGTTACACCACAACACAAGCACAAGTATCTTCCATCTCTATTTCAACAAACGCCATGCATCCCTCTAGCTTCTCTTCTCCGTTGAACCTGTCCATCCTTGCATTATTTGTCAATAAATCAATCATCCTTTCAATCTATTGCCCCTTGACTCTGCATTAAGGTTCTATGTCATTGTTTTGTTGTTTCACTCCAATACGTATGACGTGCAACGTGGAACATCATCAACAAATGATGAGATACAAGGCACCTCCCCTTAGTACTAACAATAAGAAAAGGGGGCATATGAATACGAAAACATTCTTTCCACCGCATGTTCATTCACAAATTAATAATGCTATGTTTGTCTGTGGGCTCTGCTTCCACCTCCACCTAAGATGTGTCGCTGTCACTTTATCTCAATAATACTTCTTTTACTAACCTCAAATATACATACGACATCAGACAACAAGGTTGCATCATTTTCATTCCATCTCTTCTTCCACTTTAGCTTTTTTGGTCATTGTGATAACAATCTGCTCCATTGCCACCCTACTCCAAATCTTCCTATGTTTCCACCCGGCTCCAAATACACCCATTTTTTCACCATGCCTGTCAATTTGTCATACCAAGTTTGTACTTCCAGACTCAAAATTTTCATTGTTCGGAATGAGGAGGGTTTTCAGAGTTCACTTCTCTGAAAGAGAACACAACACATATTGACATAAATTAGTGATGAACACGAATTTCTAGGGGTTATTCATAATGATGAATACCAACACATGGTAAGTTACTCAACCGAGTAGCACGTTGTTGTGTTTGAAAGACAAGTCTAACGTGCGTATATTAATGGGAACCCTTGAATTAACAAACATAAGAGGAAAATATAATTACTCCCTGTCGACGGGGGCATGCACATATTCTTAGATCATCAAGTTGACAACCACAAAAACTATCTATTTAGGAAATTTATTCCAATACAAATTCAATGTCTATTACATGCGCCCTAGTCCTTCCAATAATTGCCCCCCTTACCTCATGTAATTGTCACCATTTATTCTCCGTCTCTCTCTCCCATTGCATCTTCCCCCGACTTTGTCCTCTGCCACCATCCATCCACTGGTATCTTCTCCGATGACGGGAGAGGGCTACCGTGCCTCCACTTGCACGAGGCAAACCCCAGGTGGCCACAAAAATGTATCCAACACACCTATGTTGCACCTCCTACTCCGTCGTGGCCTCCTGCTCCTCCCTATCCTCGTTCGGGAAGTTCGGAGGCAAGGCAGCTGCAATGCGAGCGATGTGCCGTGCCTAGAGGCCGTGTGTTACAACAAGGGCACGCAAATTCTACTGGTTAAACATCAATCTTTTCTGACATGTACCTTACGTCCACCCTATTGTAGATTTTGATAACATTTAATTTGATTTTATTAGGATAAAAGAAGGCAAGGAAAGATTTGACTAAGTGAAAATTTTGGTAAAATCGATTTGATTTGATTGAGCAAATGGTTTTGGAAAAGTATCAACTTCATTTAGGATATTCCAAGTTACTATATTTATGTTGGTTTTTATTTTGTGCGATATCAGTTGGGGATACCAAAAACCAACGGGAAACCAATGAGGGGAGGGGAGTGTGGGGAGAGAAAAAAAGAATGAGGGGTGGCAACAAAACCAACTCTCCTTTAAGAGTAGAGATATCATACAATTTTCCCACCTAGATGTAAATTACTTCTATACAAAAATATATTTTGTTTCGAATCTTAGTAATCCTTGCTTCAGGAACTATAGTTTTCTGCCTAGGTTTTTCACATCCATTTTTGGATTGTAAAAATACCTTTTTCGGTCAAATTGCTTCTATGGAAACTAAATATTGCTTCCATATGGTTAAATTTTATTTGTTTAAATTGACCATAGAAAATGCTTCCATGGCAACACACAGTCCCTTCAATGTAGTATATATTTTGTTTTCTGGTATGGTAGGAGATTGCTTCGATTTGTCACAAAAGAATTGAGGTTGATTTAGTCCTTAGTTAGAACTGGTGTCAAAAATATGTTTCATGCAATTTGAGAATTGTTCTAAGCATATTGATAAAGTGCTTCCAATGAAGTAAAAATATATTTCCATCAAACATTTATTAATAAAAAGAAGAACTTGCTATAATTTTCACTTATGATGCGATGTAAGATATTTGCACTTCCTACAAAATATTCCTTCAAACATCAGCTGGAACATGCTTTCCTTCAACTCCTATTTGCACTTATGATGTCCTGTAATATAAAAACCAGTCAAAATAAACGATGTGTGCATTAACGAAGGACATAAATTGTAGTCAGAAATGATCGAGAGAATCTAAGGCAACCATAGTGGCCAAGTTTATCAATGCCTTATTTCACAACATTACTACGTACGCATTGCAATGGGAATATACATATCAAAGTGTTCAATAATCATTTTATCTTCAATTATTCCATAAACATCAATATATTTCCACTTGCTCCCCCGTTCGCCTTCTTGGTCACTCTCGTGCAACCATCTACATCTTTCTTGCCATCACCTATGTCCAGCAACTGTAATGTGTATAATTTATTCTTGATGTTTGACGGATTTATACATGTTCTCCTTCAACACATTAATTAATAAGTTTAAATAAAAATATGTAGGTGGTGCAAATTCATAGCAAGTTTGAATACAAATTGTGTACATGAACATCAGATGGTATAGTGTCACCACCAAAAGCATTGCCTGAACACCTCATGAACGATTTAGCAATGAACAAAAAATTCTAGAATTTATACATGAGATTACCAAAATTTCAAAGCCATAAAAAATGTTACCCCTGGTTTCGGTATCCTGCAAATAAAACAGAGGTAATAAATTCCTTATAGCTAAAATCAGGTAAACTTAGCCCACATTCGAATATTGCTCTACCTCATGCTTTGTCACTTGTTTGAGCAGATACAAGATTTGTGAAACCATTGCTAACTATAAATACTTTGACAAGATACCTTAGGAAGATCACAAAAGAAAAGAAAAACATTAGTGAGAGCGTCTACCACACCGCTTTAGATATTAAAGTATTCTTACATAGAAAACACAACTAGTAGTGAATAAGAAAATCTTTGGAAATAGTTAAAAATCATATGCATATATGTCTATGTACACACATGAGTATGCTTGCATAGAAAGAAGAAAATCATAAATCACATAAAGGGAGAGAATTATCTGCATGTTGATGTGAGTCTGGACATGGAACGACCTGAAAGTCAAGATACAAGTGCTATGAAAAATAATGAGCAATGCATTTTCCAATACCAAACTGCCAAAGGTTGGGGCCATATCATCATTTGAATCATTTCGAATCATTTGACAGTTACATAGAGGAGTTCATCATCGTGTTGGAGTAACAAGCAAACAATAAAAAATAATCAAATAATTAGACAACATGTACACAACACAGTCTCACTTCCCCCCTTCCTCCATCCTTCATCTATACATTAGTTGTGAATAGAAGAAGCAACAAAAGCATAGCATAAACTATCATCTCTCTCCCCCTCCCTCCCTCCCTCCCTCTCTCTCTCACACACACATTAGTGTAGCAACAGTAGCGTCACGAACAACAAAAACAACATAGACACAAAAATCTCTATCTTTCTCTCTCTCTCTGAATATAGGAGCATGCAACATGCTTAGATGAAATTTACACTTGTATTTTTGAAACAAACAACGGAACAAAGAAGAGAGCATCTATAAAAGGAAAAAGTATTCAACGATGGGGCATCGAGGCTAACACCAGGAATTAACAAATTGTGCCCTACTTAAGTATAGAATAAACACATCATAGATTGGCAATTGTAATCTATGATTTGTAAGATTTTATCCTTGATGTGTAAGCAATTCAGAAAATAATTTCAACTTCAAGAGGAATAGTAAAAAACATGTTGTCATTTGAACTGCTCCCACCCACTTTGACCTCCCGGTTGCCTTACCAGATCGTGGCGTTCAAGCCGCTATGCCCGGTGATCCCGTGCTTCTTGGCGGCCATTGGCAAGCGCCACCCCTTATACCATGCATCGTCTTTGCAACGCACACTGTTCCGACATAGACCCAAAAACATTGGATGCGTGGAGGAAGCTCCAGCATGATTGCTTGTCATGACTTCGTGAGGTAATTTGAGATACTGCAAACAGTGAGGGCTTGAGAGAAAAAAGGTTAGCCTAAGACGTGAATGCATATTGGACACAAACTGCATCACGAATCAAATCAAGTCAGATATATAACAGAAGAAATCTTCGTTAAAGATGCAGCCATACCTATCCTACATGGGCACATCAACGTCCATTAGGGCGACCTATTGTGGTGGGGGTATTAGTCGGAGACAGGCTGCGAGAGTCCTCCTCGAGTCATTCCCCGATGGGCTTTCACAAGGCATGGGATCAGTAGAGAAGTACACAAAGAGGATGTCGTTCTCGAGCTACTGCCATAGCTCCCCTGCGGCGAGCTCTCGGTCATCGCATATGCCTTCATCGCGATGACATGACTTGCTCCGTGCGGCACGGGGTTAGGATTTGGGACAGGGGAAACATTATTAAGGAGACGGGCGACGAGAAGTATATACCTGGAAAAAATGGGTATGAGTAGGAATAGGAAAGAATCAGAATCGGTGGAACCTTATGTGTTTTTAAGTAAATAAAAATATTACTAAGTAAATTGATCGTGATTGATTTTTTCACATAAACATATTAGTAAAGAAATTGCACCTTCATGGAAAGTTTCGATTTCTTTTATATTTTTTCTCATTATGTGGCAGGTGAAGCAAAAAAATGAGCATGAGAGGGTGGTGGGAGAAGAGATGGAAAAAATCAAACCATGGTGGGAGGAGAGACAAAAAAAGCCCAAACGAAGGTGTGAGGTGACGCAAAATAACCCGTGGAATGGAGATTACCAAGTCCCTCTTTATAAGTAGAGATTATTTGGTAACCTGATATCAGTTCCTGCTTGTTTGTAACGTGTCTCGATAAGAAAGTTTAGGGAAGTTAGAATTTGGAATTGATTGACGTGAACTTGAATTTTATATTTGATAAGGTGCTATAGGTTCTTGTCCGTTTGTAAAGTGTCTCGTTAGGAAGGTTTAAAAATGTTATGAATTTTTTAATGCCATGGTGGAAAAACAAATGTGCGGAGATGATGGTGGGAGGTGAGACAAAATAAATCAGACAAAATAAAACCATGGAACGCAGTCTACCAAGTCCCCAATTAGAAGTAGAGATTTTAAGAAGGAAGGTTCAAATACATATATGTCGATTACTCAATGTTTTTTTAAAATTCATTATTTGTTTCCTTAAAATCCATTATTTTGTTTCCTAAAGTAAATTGCATTGATGACTGAGATCAATTGATTTGGGTATGTTATGAAAGTTATATCTATGACATTTTGTATGTTAGGAAATTGTTGGTTACAAGAAAATAGTGAAGAGAACAATAAACTGGTGGCAGGGGTAGTGAGAAGAGATGGTGGTAAGTGAGACAAAAAACCGATAAAAATAAACCTGGAACGAAAGGTACCAACTCCTCCTTTAGGAGTAGAGATGGGATGATGGACAAAAAAACAGACGAAAAAACAGAGGAAGGTGGGAGGAGAAAGAGAGAGAAAATGTGGAACGGAATGTTAATTAATGCAATTTGGTAGATTAATTAATTAAGATTTGGTATTTAAAGATTCATTAAAAATTAATCTTGATTGATTATTTGACATAAATACATTACTAAATATAAGATGATGGAAGAAAAGACGAAAAAACCGTACGAAGGTGGGAGGTAAGACGAAAAAACCCTGGAAAAGAAGCTACCAACTCCCCTTTAGGAGTAGAGATATTGCCACCATTCACTACCTTCCGTCTTTCATCTAATTAATTTTGGGTTCTCACTACTATTTTTTTCTTCCTTTCCAATTTGATGCAGGATGTATATGTAGGGATTGGTTGGCGACTGGTTCTGCTTAATTGGCTATGTAGAGTTGTGTACATTCAACGGGTAAATGTTATGTTAGCATACGCATCCAAATAAAATTGTCATGCAAATCTGTGTGTTTTACTCTAAGGTTGGTCATAGCGGGAAGTAACTTAGGGTAGCTATGCTTTTTTTGAAAGGGTAAAGATTTCATTTCTATGATAATAGCAATGTAATTTACAATCAAAGATGAAATGAAATCAGGCGGGTCATCTTCCCAAACTAAAGATTTCTTCAGCATATACGCTTGTTTAGCCAAAGCATCTATTGCGCTGTTTGCTTCTTGGTTGCAAGAAGAAAATTTCAACTCTCCAAAGTCACAAGAGAGTTGAGCGCATTCAACAATCGTTGCTACTTGCGAACCATTGAATCTATATGGATCTTTGACTGCGTCAATCACAAGTTCACAGTCTGACTCAACTTCTATCCTCGAGCACCCCACATGAGCTACCAAATTAATACCATTCCTGAGAGCAATTGCTTCAGCAGAAGCCGCATCGGAAACATGTGGAACGAACCATGTTGCAGCAGCTACAAAATAACCCCATTCATCTCTGCTGACTGCTCTAGTGGCTCCCGATCGGTCTTCTATGTGTGATGAAGCATCTACATTAACTTCCAAAAAGCCGTGCAACGGTTTGCACCACTTTTTTGGTTCCTTCTTCCTTTCGTCCTTCTTTTCAATTACTCTCCAGAAATTTGTGGCAATTCCTCTGATGGATGTTGTTGTTCTACCTGCTGACAATACCGATACACCCTTTGTTAGCTGCCTGCGTTGCCACCACAGGTACCAAGATGCCACAGCCACAAGCTTAGGTATTTGTAGACCTCCAATACTCTTTCCTAAGTTCTCATCTATAATTTGGTTCAAGGTAACAGAATCCGACCTGTCTCGGCATAAGGCCTTCCTGATCGTCTCTGTTAGATCCAACTCTTTCCAAATTTTTCTGACCCTCTTACAGCTGAAAAGACAGTGTTGAATATCCTCGGTACCCCTCAAGCAGATTGGACATTGTGATTAAAACATGTCCGTTTGCCAATACACCCTTACGGGAAACATTGTGCTTGTTTCCTATACCGGGGTGAATAGAAAACGCGCATGTCGGCCGCACCGAACCGTCGTCATGTACATGGAACTCGATGATGATTTGGAGCCGTTTTGATGCGATCTGCGCAGGTATATCTTTCAGAGTTTCGGTGATGGATGAGCTGCAACAAACCCATCGGCCAACCTCATGTCGAAACGATCATGTAGCCGGGCTGCGTACACATGGATGCCAACAATGGTCAACGACGACAGCTGTTCGTATGGCAGTATAGGTCAGCTGGCTGCCATGTACGATCGGGTCCGAGCCAACCACCGCTATGGATGGATGGGCGGCAAGGTACTGTAAACTGGAGGAGAGTATGTCGTAGAGCATCTTTCTTGTAATGTCATCTTCTGACCCTCAAATCGCTCGCATACTTCCGTGTGGTCTGGACCGTGGAAATATTCAACATGAGTCTGTATCGATCCGTTGAACGGTCTAGACGTGTTTTTCTTCGCAAATCGAAGACAAGCCTAAGGCTTTGTGGGCTCTTGGACCGCTGTCCCGTCTGCTCCTGATCGCCCTGGTCGAAAAAAAACTGACCCGCCTCTCTAGCGCTTTTCACCGAATGCCCGTGCCGCTTGCCACGTCGCATTCATGCCTTCCCAGAGCATGCAGTGGCAAACATTGATGCTCGTGATTTGACCCAACGAGAAGGTGACGTTGATGGACGCGACGCCTTGGGTGTCGCCGCTTCAATGTGGATGCCGCATCCCAAGAAATCAACTTCAGCCGCTGCATTGAAGCGGGTTGACCATGGACTGGCCTGCCAACTACTATTTAAGCCATGCACCAATGACACACAAAGTCCCCCCCCCCCAAGCACCGTCCTCTCCCTCCTCCCCGTCATAGAGCCCAGCGGCGATGTCGAAGTCTTGGTTCTTCGCATTGGCAAGCGGTACTGATGGAAGTTCCTCTTCAAGCGGGATGTGGCACCGCCGTCCTTGCTCTCCGGGGCCATCAACATCGACGGCGGCGGGCTCCTCTGGCAAGGAAGGGATAGTCATCTCCTCTGGTGAC
Source organism: Hordeum marinum (assembly GCA_022496015.1). NCBI lineage: Eukaryota > Viridiplantae > Streptophyta > Magnoliopsida > Poales > Poaceae > Hordeum > Hordeum marinum. Next base: position 62,955,438 of record CM039673.1, read on the forward strand.
GAGCAGGAATAGCTGTAGCGGCCACGTCTCTTCTCGGAGGCGGCTTAGACATACAAAGAATTCGTCCGTCAAATGAAGATCATGACGGAGCGTTCGAACTATAAGATGGGTCGGCGCCACCATTGTCGGCATGCGTGATGGAGGAGCCATCCTAACCGTCATGCATCCGCGTGAAAGTGGAGGAAACGTCCCAGTCGGACAACCACATCCTCCACATTGGTGGCCGCGTGAAGCAGGGACCAACGCCCCAATGCCTCTGCCGCGTGAAGGATAAGTGGGCGTAGCCCCGCTGCACAACCTCTACGCGCAGATCAACGGCCCCTCGTCGCCACCACAACGCCACTGCCGCCCGATAAAGGAGCTACCACCCACGATCATGAAGGTGCATGGCCGCATCCTCCACTACCTCGAAGAAGGAGGTTACGACGATGCCTCCGGCCCTCAGGCCGCGGTATTCGAGGCGTAGCGCGTAGCGAGGCAGCATGCAAGGTACGACCGACGCAATGTCGGTCGCTGCTCCGCCTTCTCCAAGACAGACGGTGTGTCGAAGTGGGTCCGCAACGACCCTGACCTCGTCACCACGTAGGCGCTTGACCCTCTGTCACCACCGTGGATACGGTCGCTAGGTGCCACCGCCTTGACTGTGAGCTCGACAAGATCGACGAGGAGTGATTGCTTAGCGATTGCTTTCCCAACGCCGGTAGGGGCAAGGCCATCACCAGAGCTCCGCTAGCGTGGTCGGCAGTTGCCAAGGTGAACATCTGCATCGCAATAGGAGGCAGAGCGTCTCCTCCGCGGTATTAGTAGTGAGAACCCAAAATTCACACTAGCCAGTGGCGGAGTTAGCTGGGCTGGCAAGCCGGGACAGTGAACTCGAAGCTGCTGACTATAAGTTGTTTGCCCCTACAAAATGGTTGCTAGACCTCCATTTACTACCGTTATTTAGACGAGAATGCATGGCTGAGCCTGGGCAGCTATCCCGGGTAGCTGGAAGGTGGCTCCGCCACTGACGCTAGCTATTGCTGATTTCTTGTGTGCATCCTATTCCATCAAATTTAATTGAATACTAGTAGATTTCCCGTGCATTGTCACGGGTCAATAAATAAATTATAAACAATTCTCAATTTACTTCCCATGAACGAGGACATTAGACACAATGTTCAACCACAACACAAACACAAGTGTCTTCCATCTCTATTTCAACAAATGCCATGCATCCCTCTAGCTTCTCTTCTCCATTGAACCTGTCCATCCTTGCATTATTTGTCAATAAATCAATCATCCTTTCAATCTATTGCCCCTTAACTCTGCATGAAGGTTCTATGTCGTTGTTTTCTTGTTTCACTCTAATACGTACGATGTGCAACGTGGAACATCATCAACAAATGATGAGATACAAGGCACCTCCCCTTAGTACTAACAATAAGAAAAGGGGGCATATGAATACGAAAACATTCTTTCCACCGCATGTTCATTCACAAACTAATAATGCTATGTTTGTCTGTGGGCTCTGCTTCCACCTCCACCTAAGATGTGTCGTTGTCACTTTATCTCAATAATACTTCTTTTACTAACCTCAAATATACATACAACATCACACAACAAGGTTGCATCATTTTCATTCCATCTCTTCTTCCACTTTAGCTTTTTTGGTCATTGTGATAACAATCTGCTCCATTGCCACCCTACTCCAAATCTTCCTATGTTTCCATCCAGCTCCAAATACGCCCATTTTTTCACCAAGCCTGTCAATTTTTCATACCAAGTTTGTACTTCCAGACTCAAAATTTTCATTGTTCGGAATGAGGAGGGTTTTAAGAGTTCACTTCTCTAAAAGAGAACACAACACATATTGACATAAATTAGTGATGAACAAGAATTTCTAGGGGTTATTCATAATGATGAATACCAACACATGGTAAGTTACTCAACTGAGTAGATACGTTGTTGTGTTTGAAAAACAAGTCTAACGTGCGTATATTAAAGGGAATCCTTGAATTAACAAACACAAGAGGAAAATATAACTACTCCCTGTCGACGGGGGGATGCACATATTCCTAGATCATCAAGTTGACAACCACAAAAACTATTTATTTAGGAAATTTATTCCAATACAAATTCAATGTCTATTACATGCGCCCTAGTCCTTCCAATAATTTCCCCCCTTACCTCATGTAATTGTCACCATTTATTCTCCGTCTCTCTCTCCCATTGCATCTTCCCCCGACTTTGTCCTCTGCCACCATCCATCCACTGGTATCTTCTCCGATGATGGGAGAGGGCTACAATGCTTCCACTTGCATGAGGCAAACCCCAGGTGGCCACAAATATGTATCCAACACACCTATGTTGCACCTCCTACTCTGTCGCGGCCTCCTGCTCCTCCCTATCCTCCTTTGGGAAGTTCAGAGGCAAGGCAGCTGCAATGCGAGCGATGTGCCGTGCCTAGAGGCCGTGTGTTACAACAAGGGCACACAAATTCTACTGGTTAAACATCAATATTTTCTGGCATGTACCTTACGTCCACCCTATTCTACTGGTTAAATATCAAGATTTGACTAAGTAAATTTTTGGTAAAATCTATTTGATTTGATTGAGTTAATGTAGCAAATGGTTTTGGAAAAGTATCAACTTCATTTAGGATATTCCAAGTTACTATATTTATGTTGGTTTTTATTTTGTGCGATATCAGTTGGGGATACCAAAAACCAACGGGAAACCAATGAGGGGAGGGGAGTGTGGGGAGAGAAAAAAAGAATGAGGGGTGGCAACAAAACCAACTCTCCTTTAAGAGTAGAGATATCGTACAATTTTCCCACCTAGATGTAAATTACTTCTATACAAAAATATATTTTGTTTCGAATCTTAGTAATCCTTGCTTCAGGAACTATAGTTTTCTGCCTAGGTTTTTCACATCCATTTTTGGATTGTAAAAATACCTTTTTCGGTCAATTTGCTTCTATGGAAACTAAATATTGCTTCCATATGGTTAAATTTTATTTGTTTAAATTGACCATAGAAAATGCTTCCATGGCAACACACGGTCCCTTCAATGTAGTATATATTTTGTTTTCTGGTATGGTAGGAGATTGCTTCGATTTGTCACAAAAGAATTGAGGTTGATTTAGTCCTTAGTTAGAACTGGTGTCAAAAATATGTTTTGTGCAATTTGAGAATTGTTCTAAGCATATCGATAAAGTGCTTCCAATGAAGTAAAAATATATTTCCATCAAACATTTATTAATAAAAATAAGAACTTGCTATAATTTTCACTTATGATGCGATGTAAGATATTTGCACTTCCTACAAAATATTCCTTCAAACATGAGCTGGAACATGCTTTCCTTCAACTCCTATTTGCACTTATGATGTCCTGTAATATAAAAACCAGTCAAAATAAACGATGTGTGCATTAACGAAGGACATAAATTGTAGTCAGAAATGATCGAGAGAATCTAAGGCAACCATAGTGGCCAAGTTTATCAATGCCTTATTTCACAACATTACTGCATACGCGTTGCAATGGGAATATACATATCAAAGTGTTCAATAATCATTTTATCTTCAATTATTCCATAAACATCAATATATTTCCACTTGCTCCTTCGTTCGCCTTCTTGGTCACTCTCATGCAACCATCTACATCTTTCTCGCCATCACCTATGTCTAGCAACTGTGATGTGTATAATTTATTCTTGATGTTTGACGGCTTTATACATGTTCTCCTTCAACACATTAATTAATAAGTTTAAGCAAAAAAGATGTAGGTGGTGCAAATTCACAACAAGTTTGAATACAAATTGTGTACATGCACATTAGATGGTACAGTGGCACCACCAAAAGCATTGCCTGAACGCCTCATGAACGATTTAGCAATGAACAAAAAATTCTAGAATTTATACATGAGATTACCAAAATTTCAAAGCCATAAAAAATTTTACCCCTAGTTTCAGTATCCTGCAAATAAAATAGAGGTAATAAATTCCTTATAGCTAAAATCAGGTAAACTTAGCCCACATTCGAATATTGCTCTACCTCATGCTTTGTCACTTGTTTGAGCAGATACAAGATTTGTGAAACTGTTGCTAACTATAAATACTTTGACAAGATACCTTAGGAAGATCACAAAAGAAAAGAAAAACATTAGCGAGAGTGTCTACCACACCGCTTTAGATATTAAAGTATTCTTACATAGAAAACACAACTAGTAGTGAATAAGCAAATCTTTTGAAATAGTTAAAAATCGTATGCATATATGTCTATGTACACACATGAGTATGCTTGCATAGAAAGAAGAAAATCATAAATCACATAAAGGGAGAGAATTATCTGCATGTTGATGTGAGTCTGGACATGGAACGACCTGATAGTCAAGATACAAGTGCCATGGAAAATAATGAGCAGTGCATTTTCCAATACCAAACTGCCAAACGTTGGGGCCATATCATCATTTGAATCATTTCGAATAACTTGACAATTACATAGAGGAGTTCATCATCGTGAGTAACAAGCAAACAATAAAAAATAATCAAATAATTAGATAACATGTACACAACACAGTCTCACTTCCCCCTTCCTCCATCCTTCATCTATACATTAGTTGTGAATAGAAGAAGCAACAAAAGCGTATCATAAACTATCATCTCTCTCTCCCCTCCCTCCCTCCTTCCCCCCTCTCTCTCTCTCACACACATTAGTGTAGCAGCAGTAGCGTCATGAATAGCAAAAACAACATAGACACAAAAATCTCTGTCTTTCTCTCTCTCTGAATATAGGAGCATGCAACATGCTTAGATGAAATTTACACTTGTATTTCTGAAACAAACAACGGAACAAAGAAGAGAGCATCTATAAAAGGAAAAAGTATTCAACGATGGAGCATCGAGGCTAACACCGGGAATTAACAAATTGCGCCCTACTTAAGTATAGAATAAACACATCATAGATTGGCAATTGAAATCTATGATTTGTAAGATTTTATCCTTGATGTGTAAGCAATTCAGAAAATAATTTCAACTTCAAGAGGAATAGTAAAAAACATGTTGTCATTTGAACTGCTCCCACCCACTTTGACCTCTCGGTTGCCTTACCAGATCGTGGCGTTCAAGATGCTATGCCCGACGATACCGTGCTTCTTGGCGGCCATTGGCAAGCGCCACCCCTTACCCCATGCATCGTCTTTGCAACGCACACTGTTTTGACATAGACCCAAAAACATTGGATGTGTGGATGAAGATCCAGCATGACTGCTTGTCGTGACTTCGTGAGGTAATTCGAGATACTGCAAACAGTGAGGGCTTGAGAGAAAAAAGGTTAGCCTAAGACGTGAATGCATATTGGACACAAACTACATCTCGAATCAAATCAAGTCAGATATATAACAGAAGAAATCTTCGTTAAAGATGCAGCCATACCTATCCTACATGGGCACATCAACGTCCATTAGGGCGACCTATTGTGGTGGGGGTATTAGCCGGAGACAGGCCGCGAGAGTCCTCCTTGAGTCATTCCCCGATGGGCTTTCACAAGGCATGGGATCAGTAGAGAAGTACACGAAGAGGATGTCGTTCTCAAGCTACTGCCTGAGCTCCCCTGCGGCGAGCTCTCGGTCATCGCATATGCCTTCATCGCCGATGACATGACTTGCTCCGTGCGGCACAGGGTTAGGATTTGCGACAGGGGAAACATTATTAAGGAGACGGGCGACGAGAAGTATATACCTGGAAAATATGGGTATGAGTAGGAATAGGAAAGAATCAGAATCGGTGGAACCTTATGTATTTTTAAGTAAATAAAAATATTACTAAGTAAATTGATCGTGATTTATTTTTCACATAAATATATTACTAAATAAAATGAACCTTCATAGAAAGTTTCGATTTCTTTTATATTTTTTCTCATTATGTGGCAGGTGAAGCAAAAAAACAAGCATGAGAGGGTGGTGGGAGAAGACATGGAAAAAATCAGACCGTGTTGGGAGGAGAGACGAAAAAGCCCAAACGAAGGTGTGAGGTGACGCAAAAAATCCCTGTGGAACGGAGCTTACCAAGTCCGTCTTTATAAGTAGAGATTATTTGGTAACCGGATATCGGTTCCTGCCTGTTTGTAACGTGTCTCGATAAGAAAGTTTAGGGAAGTTAGAATTTGGAATTGATTGACGTGAACTTGGATTTTATATTTGATAAGGTGCTATCGGTTCCTGTCCATTTGTAAAGTGTTTCATGAGGAAGGGTTAAATTTTTTATGAATTTTTTAATGCCATGGTGGAAAAACAAATGTGCAGAGATGATGGTGGGAGGTGAGACAAAATAAATCAGACAAAATAAAACCAGACAAAATAAAACCGTGGAACGCAGTCTACCAAGTCCCCAATTAAAAGTAGAGATTTTAAGAAGGAAGGTTCAAATACATATCTTTCGATTACTCAATGTTTTTAAAATTCATTATTTGTTTCCTTAAAATCAGTTATTTTGTTTCCTAAAGTAAATTGCATTGATGACTGAGATCAGTTGATTTGGGTATGTTATGAAACTTATATCTATGACATTTTGTATGTTAGGAAATTGTTGGTTACAAGAAAATAGTGAAGAGAAAAATAAACTGGTGGCAGGGGTAATTAGAGGAGATGGTGGTAAGTGAGACGAAAAAACCGATAAAAATAAACCTGGAATGAAAGGTACCAACTCCTCCTTTAGGAGTAGAGATGGGAGGAGGAAAAAAAACCTGACAAAAAAAACATAGGAAGGTGGGAGGAGAAAGAGAAAAAAATCTGGAACAGAATGTTAATTAATGTAATTTGGTAGATTAATTAATTTAGATTTGGTATTTAAAGATTCATTAGAAATTAATCTTGATTGATCATTTGACATAAATACATTACTAAATATGAGATGATGGAAGAAGAGACAAAAAACCGAACAAAGGTGGGAGGAAAGACAAAAAAAACCCTGGAAAATAAGCTACCAACTCCCCTTTAGGAGTAGAGATATTGCCGCCATTCACTACCTTCCGTCTTTCATCTAATTAATTTTGGGTTCTCACTACTATTTTTTTTCTTCCTTTCCAATTTGATGCAGGATGTATATGTAGGGATTGGTTGGCGACTGGTTCTACTTGATTGGCTACGTAGAGTTGTGTACATTCAACGGGTAAATGTTATGTTAGCATACGTATCCAAATAAAATTGTCATGCAGATCTGCGTGTTTTCCTCTAAGGTTGGTCATAGCGGGAAGTAACTTAGGGTAGCTATGTTTTTTTTGACAGGGTAAAGATTTCATTTCTAAGATAATAGCAATGTCATTTACAATAAAATATGAAATGAAATCAGGCAGGTCATCTTCCCAAACTGAAGATTTCTTCAGCATATACGCTTGTTTAGCCAAAGCATCTGCTGTGCTATTTGCTTCTTGGTTGCAAGAAGAAAATTTCACCTCTCCAAAGTCACAAGAGAGTTGAGCGCATTCAACAATCGTTGCTACTTGCGAACCATTGAATCTATATGGATCTTTGACTGCGTCAATCACAAGTTCATAGTCTGACTCAACTTCTATCCTCGAGCACCCCACATGAGCTACCAAATTAATACCATTCCTAAGAGCAATTGCTTCAGCAGAAGCCGCATCGGAAGCATGTGGAACGAACCATGTTGCAGCAGCTAGAAAATAATTCCATTCATCTCTGATGACTGCTCCAGTGGCTCCCGATTGGTCTTTTATGTGGAATGAAGCATCTACATTAACTTTCAAAAAGCCGTGCAATGGCTTGCACCAGTTTTTTGATTCCTTCTTCCTTTCGTCCTTCTTTTAAGTTGCTCTCCAGAAATTTGTGGCAATTGCTCTGATGGATGTTGTTGTTCTACCTGCTGGCAGTACCGATACACCCTTTGTTAGCTGCATGTGTTGCCACCACAGGTACCAAGATGCCACAGCCACAAGCTCAGGTATTTGTAGACCTCCAATACTCTTCCCCAAGTTCTCATCTATAATTTGGTTCAAGTTAACAGAACCCGACCTGTCTCGGCATAAGGCCTTCCTGATCGTCTCTGTTAGATCCAACTCTTCCCAAAATTTTCTGACCCTCTTACAGCTGAAAAGACAGTGTTGAATATCCTCGGTACCACTCAAGCAAATTGGACATTGTGCTTGTGTTAAAACATGTCTGTTTGCCAGTACACCCTTACAGGGAAGGATCCCATGTAATACTTTCCAGAGGAGCTTTTTAACCTTAGCCGACACTTTAAGTTTCCAGATGTCATCCCAAATGGGGTTTGGATTTGCCCGAACTTGGCCATCCTCCGCATGCATACGTTGTCCAAACTTGTGATCCCATTCCCTATGATAAGTAGATCGAATAGAGAATGTACCAGACTTGGTATAATGCCATGAAACAAAGTCGTCAATTCCCTGAACATTCAAAGGAATTTGTAATATGCGATGCACATCAACAGGGTAGAATGTATCATGGATTAAATCTTCATCCCAGTTTCCAGTATGTGGGTCAATAAGGTCTTCCACTTTCTTATTACCTAATAGATTAGATAAGGGAAGAAGGCAGGCCAAAGCTTATAGATTCAGAGATCGTACTTCTAATGCTTTGTCCGAGTCAGTCCTACGACCCCTTCCGGCTGAGACACGACTCCTAGCCTATCCGAGTCGCAGAATGAAGGGCTCTTCAGAAGGCGCCACCCCAATTCTCCTTTGATACTTTGGAGTCAGGATTTTTTTCCAAGGAAGGCAGATTTTCTGCGTTCCGCAATACGAACAGGGTGTATAGAAGATCGATGTGCCATCTTTCTAACCACCTTCATTTGTTGTATGATCAATAGGGAAGGGAGCCTTTGATAAAGGGACCCCAAACCAAGAAATCTACTGTCTCAGAGGGACAATCAAGCTCGTATCGCAGAACTAGAACATTTCTTTGATTGATAGGTCAGATAGGAAGCAGGCAAGCAAACGAAGTTATAGGTTTGGAAGTTAGAACTCGGAAAGGTTGTACTGTGACTACCTTTGAAGTCTTTGGGTAGGACATCAGGCTAAGGTCTTATGATGAGCCACGCGCATATGAGGTTTACTCCTAAAGCTCTGTCCCCTATCCTACCACTAGATCTCCTATGCCGGAACATGAACAGAGAAAGCTGTGAGTGTAGTCTTAGGAACGAACCCAGGTTGCTCTCGCAAAAAGATTGTACTAAAGAAATCTAGAAAGCTCAGTTCGAAGCTTTAAACCTCCGGTCCACGAGTCGGTGAACGGATGGGTTTTGGGAAATATAGAACATGGACTCGATTGAACAAAGGTGGCATCGGAATGAATAGGCCACTTGTTTCATCCAAGAATGAATGGGACTGATCGACTCGAGTTACCGAGCGACCTCCACTCTTCGACTCGAGCTTTTGCTTTTGCTTTTCTCTTGTTTTTATTTATTAGCTTTTTAGGGAAAGAAGAGGGTCTGAAATACAACTATGTCTACGAGTGCCGCGAATGAACCTTCAGTTCTTCCCAAGAACAAGGAGACACGAACTAAATAACTCATATCAGGCTACAAGAATAGTGAACGGGAAGAAGGAACTAGTGAGGCTTTCATTGGTCAAACAATATGCCCTCCTCACTTGAGGAGAGTGAAGGTCATGACTTATTGAAGCAGAACGTCAATTGGCTAAGAGAAGGGGAACTCCTTTCGTCGGTAACTATTGAATTGCCTATCTAACAGTGGAGCGAAGCGGAACGTTGAACGGGAAACTCGTGTCGTCGGTTATCCAATTTCCCTCCTTTCTGTTTCGACAAACAAAACATTTAGGTACCGGTAATAGGATTCCCATTATGATTTGAAGAAAAAGATAGATTCTATAATTATCCATAAATAATATATAGAATTAGGCTCCGTAATCAAGTGCTCGCTGTGAGAAGAAGATCTACAGACATGTACCCATTTCTCCCTGCAAAATAAGTTTGAACTTGAGTGAGTATGGACCATACACTCATCTTTCTTCTCAATCTACACCTCGTTCCATGAGAGACCTATCCTCGTTTTGAAATAAAGGACCGTAGCAAGGATCGATCCCGGATAAGTGAGTCAGTGTAGGGACAGAGGCTGATGATTCTAAAGGTGATTTCTAACTACAAGATGACTTTATTTGAAAACGGAATCCAAATATCAACAAAAAGATGAATGGAAATTCTTGTCGATATGAATTGATCTTCAACCCAATGACAATGCTTCGATTTCGATCTTTACTTCTTTCTTGGATGCCCGAAGTTTGTGTTCGCATTTCATCAAAGGAAAAGTGGGTTGTACCCACATGAACAAAAGAGTTGCTCGTGTAAAAGCAATATCTTCTATTTGACTTATCTAGTCGTGTCTTGTCTTGCACATACTCGACTCGGTGAATGGTTCATCTTCGATTGGCATGGTCCTTTGTATGTAAGAGATCTCGTTTGCTGGTCGGGCCCTTCCATGAGTTTTGATCTCTATGTATGAATCTCTTATGAAATCCCATACTTTTTATCATTTCAGAACGATCAACATACTGTGTGACTTCTACGTGACAGTTCTTGCATTTCGTTTGTTGCTTTGCATGAAAATTTAGATATTGGAAAGCAAACTCCCTGAATTAGGAATTTCATAGATAGAGAAGGACGGGCAAAAAGATAGAGACTGACTAACTACCCGAATCAATGCTGATTGACGACTGTATAAATAGCCGGAAGCAACAACTGCACGAGAGAGAAAGAGCGGATCCAACTAAGGAAATGCAGTACCTGTTCTGTCGGAGCTAATCATGCAAAGCTAGCGTAGCGCTAGCTATCGAAGTGAATGGATTCGAAAGAACGAATAAGTAGGAAATGAGGCGACTCTTTCTTGAACAATTTCATAAGCAGATCTTCCCCTCCACACCAATCACGAGTTTTTTTATTCCTCTCGTATATCGTTGTCACGCCCTTAATGATAGGTTTTGAAAAAGATTTTTCATGTCATTCCCATTTAGGTTTGATTCGGATCCCTCTGTTGTTTCCCTTTTCTCCCAAACCTTTTCCTCGAAATGATAAAGAATCTGGTACACTCGAATTGTATTATTTAAGTGCTTATTTCTTGCCAAAAATGCTACTTCTACAATTGCTAGGTCACCGGGTTATTCAAATAAGTCGTGTTTTCTGTGCTTTTCCCATGTTACAACTTCCGTACGAATTCGATCGATCCGGAATGGATCGGTTAAACATTCTATTAGGGAGCCCGGTCTTGACTCTTCTGTGTGGTATTCATTCTCGTTCGTCTCTTGGAATCACATCCAACAGTGGTTGGAACAGCTCGCCAAATCCAACCACTTCACCTACTTTATTGCCTCTACCATTTCCTATACCTCTATAGAAACAAAAGGGTTTCATGTTCTTTCATCTATTGGGTATTCCTCTCCTTTTGTATCTCTTTATCCAATTTCGGTCTCCATTAGTTCACAAGATTGAATGGACAAGTCATGGAAAAGCCGTTATTCAATTGTTTTAAAAGAATGTTGAGCCGGGCCCGGGTATGTAAGTTTAGCGATATACAAACAAGGATTTATTTTACTTCCGTACCTAGGTTGGGGGGTTCTATTTAGGAAGGATAAGGAAGAGGAATAGAATCTCATTCATGTGTTCATGCTAACAGAAGAGCGGATCCAATACACATAAGGCATCGATTGTTCTTAATCGCGATGGCTATTCATTTAAGTCTTTGGGTAGCACCACCAGATCTTCAACAAGGTGGAAATTCTCGCATTTCGCATGTACATGTTCCTGCGGCTCGGATGAGTATAGTTATTTATATCACGACAGCTATAAACAGTTCCTTGTTCCCATTAACAAAACGTCCCCTTTTTCTTCGCTCTTCCGGAACCGATACAGAAATTGGTGCTTTTTCTACTTTGTTTACGTTAGTGACTGGGGAGTTTCGGGGAAGGCCTATGTGGGGTACCTTTTGGGTGTGGGATGCTCGTTTAACTTCTGTATTCATCTTGTTCCTTATTTACCTGGGTGCACTGCGTTTTCAAAAGCTTCCTGTCGAACCGGCTCCTGTTTCAATCCGTCCTGGACCGATCGATATACCAATAATAAAGTCTCCAGTCAACTGGTGGAATACATCGCATCAACCTAGGAGCATTAGCCAATCTGGTATATCAATACATGTTCCTATGCCCATTCCAATCTTGTCTAACTTTGCTAACTTCCCTTTCTCTACCCGTATCTTGTTCGTTCTCGAAACACGTCTTCCTATTCCATCTTTTCCCGAATCTCCCTTAACGGAAGAAATAGAAGCTCGAGAAGGAATATCACTAAAAACCTAGTTCTCTCTCAAATAAAAACCCAGTTCACTCGCTAAAGCATCCATGGCTGAATGGTGAAAGCGCCCACCAATCTAGAAAGGCAAAATGGGTCAAAAAGTAGGTTCAATTCCTGTCGGATGCACTTCCTCTTAAAGACAGAAATAGAGGAGGGAAAGAAGGTAGTATAGGGAACTTGCTTTTGGATTCTTATCGAAAGTGAATCCCTCTAACACTTCTATTAGTGTTTTATGAGAAAATCTTTTATATACACAACAAGTGTGAAAATCCTTAGTCACTAGGCAAGAAAGCTCGATGGGAACAAAAAGGATACAATTAGTTCAATATTAAAAAAATGTACAATTTCAAAGGAAAGAAGGAATGGCAAGTTTCCCTCCATTGAACATCAATCAATCTATAAATAGGTAAAGGAAGGCGTATCACGGGGGTATTTTTATTTTTCTATTCACTTTCGTGGGGTTCTAAATTGAAAACATGAACACAAACGAAATCATATTGAAACTACATAAAAAAGAAAAGGGAGGAGTAGCTCTTGGTTTAAAGAAAAAGGAGGAGATGGATCGAATTTAGTCTTTTTCCTTTCTTTGATGATCTTCAACAAATCTATTTGAATTCCCTGTGAGTGAAGGATTTCTCGTATGGAAAAAAACCTCTTGAGCGCTATCTGATCTTATTTTTGTATTTCAAATATGGGACCTGCCTTTTTATTGGGACATCCCGGCAACAGGCCTACTCATGCATGTGGCCAAGTACTCGACCAATCCTCGGAGCGAAGGGATGAACGAATTCTCGAGGTCTGGTTCATTGAGGTCAACATCACATGAAATGTTTAGCACTTCCGTTCGATATTGGAGGGAGTATGGCTGGAAGGTCAGCCTAGCTAGTCTTGTCAATCGGCCCTGACTCGTCTTCTCCTTGGTACCTACCGCTATTGAACTTCGGTACCTATATTCCTGAAACAAGACAGGCCTTCATGAAGACCTTATATTTTGGAATAAGATCGGACATTTCCACATTGAGGTGAAATTACATATGAGGAAAATAATCCTAGACTACGAAAGTTGCCCTTGTCTGGTAGAACCAAGTCTTACACCGGGCGGTCCGCCAGGTACCGAAGCCCCTATCTTGATATAGAATAGAAGTGAGTTCACACTAAAAATAGAAGAAGCCCTATGATTTTTAGCCCTGCTATCAATCACTTTGGTAAAGGGATTGAAATATTATAGTCTGAAATAGAGATTTGAGAGTCCCTCGCGTGAGTACGTGCTGAAGAGCAAGGAGTGAAAGTGTGTTCATCTTTCTTTCTGCTAGTTGTTTCCTGCTAATAGTTATTAGTGAGTTCCCCATACATAGCCAATGTACGCCCGTGTTCACGTCCAGTCTTCTCTGAACACTAGTACAGCTTCTAGCTCTATGCTATGTATGGTAGTCGTTTGACTCAGGAATCCCTGATAAAAGATTTTAGTACGTGCCTGGCAGTTTCAGCCGTGGTCCAATCCAGCACCCTCTTTTCGATCCAAGAGTCGCATGAGAAGAAAGCTTCTGGTTAGCTTCAGTTAGTGTTAGTTAAATAGAATGGGAACCTCGTAACTATGCCAAGCCTGATCTTGGTTCCAATGCTGCAGAGAAAGGTTGTGGGTAAAAAAGAAGGTCTTTATCCTGGTGCTGTGGAGACCGGTGTTGCTGATCGAACTCATTTTCTTTCTAGGAGATCGAAAATCTCTGAATTTCTGCGAAACAAATTTACATATTTATTGCGAGGGGCATTGAAAAGCGAAAGGATGAAGACTGATTTATATCCTCTGAAAGCGCACGAAGTATGCCTTTTGTTATTTTTCTCCACCCACCTTTGAGCATCCTGTTGGAATGGTCCTAGGAAAGACTACGTACGAGAAATCATTCTCACAACCAACTTTCCTTCTTCTGGGCAAATAAATGTAGTATTTAGTCCAACCAATCATTGGTGAATCTATGTCTTTCGTGAAAAGTGGAGTATTTGTGCCCAAGATCTTTCTATTCCCTTTAGTACGTGCACACATCTTGTATGGTAAATATACCTTTGTGCCCTATAAGGTAAGATTGATTGACGGAGTCAAGAGATGGAGATCTTGGTTTTGTTGGAAATATGCCCTAGAGGCAATAATAAATTAGTTATTATCATATTTCCTTGTTCATGATAATCGTTTATTATCCATGCTATAATTGTATTGATCGGAGACTTAGATGCATGTGTGGATACATAGACAAAACCATGTCCCTAGTATGCCTCTAATAGACTAGCTCGTTGATCAAAGATGGTTAAGGTTTCCTAGCCATTGACATGAGATGTCATTTGATAACGGGATCACATCATTAGGAGAATGATGGGATGGACAAGACCCAAACTACAAACGTAGCATATGATCGTGTCAGTTTATTGCTACTGTTTTCTCCATGTCAAGTATGTGTTCCTATGACCATGAGATCATGCAACTCACGAACATCGGAGGAGTGCCTTGTGTGTATCAAATGTCACAACGTAACTGGGTGACTATAAAGGTGCTCTACAGGTATCTCCGAGGGTGTCTATTGAGTTGGCATGGATCAAGACTGGGATTTGTTACTCCGTGTGACGGAGAGGTATCTCACGGCCCACTTGGTAATACAACATCACAACAAGCCTTGCAAGCAATGTGACAAAGTGTTAGTCACGGGATCTTGTGTTACGGAACGAGTAAAGGGACTTGCTGGTAACGAGGTAGAACTAGGTATGGAGATACCGACGATCGAATCTCGGGCAAGTAACATACCGAAGAACAAAGGGAACATCATACGGGATTAACTGAATCCTTGACATAGAGGTTCGACCGATAAAGATCTTCGTAGAATATGTAGGAACCAATGTGGACATCCAGGTCCCGCCATTAGTTATTGACCGTAGAGGTGTCTCGGTCATGTCTACATAGTTCTCGAACCCACAGGGTCTGCACACTTAAGGTTTGGTGACGTTTCGGTAGTATAGAGTTATGTATGGTGGTGAATGAAGTTTGCTTGGAGTCCCGTATGAGATCCTAGACGTCACGAGGACCTCCGGAATGGTCTGGAGGTAAAGATTCATATATAGGAAGTCCTATTTTGGTCGCCGAAAAAGTTTTGGGCTCATCGGTAGTGTACCGAGAGTGTCGGTAGTGTACCGGGAGACCATCGGGAGGGGTATTTCGACCCAAGAGGCTACATGGGCTGTGGGAGAGTAAATACCAGCCCTTAGTGGGCTGGTGGAAATCCCACACAAGGCCCATGAGTCTGGGAAGAAAAGCCCAAAGAGAAAAAGGTGGAAAAAGGCAAAAAATAGGGTGAATCCTAGTCCTACTAGGATTGGAGGTGGATTCCACCTCTCCCACTTGATTTGGCCGACCCAATTGCTGGTCCTTTGAGGTCCAATCCTCCTCCTCTCTTCCTCTTATATATACTAGAGATTTTAGGGTTTTTTGGCACCAGATTTCAGCCACGTGCAAACCCTAATCTCTAGCGCATAGTTTCTCCTCTAGATCGGTTTTCTGCAGTGCTTAGGCGAAGCCCTGCCGGAATTGCTCCACCACCATCGTCGAAGCGCCGTTAGGCTGCCGGAGAACTCTTCTTCCTCTCCACTCCTTCTTGCTGGATCAAGACGGTGGAGATCGTCATCAAGCTGTACGTGTGTTGAACGCGGAGGTGCCGTCCGTTCGGCGCTAGAACGGTAGGATCATGATCAAGTTCGTAGGACGGATCGTGATCAAGTTCGTGGGACGGATCATGATCGGATCGCGGGACGGATCATGATTGGATCGTGGGACGGATCGTGATTGGATCGCGGGACGCACGGCGATTTGGCTTGAGAAGACGTTTGACTACACCAACCGCGTTTCTTAACGCTTCCTGCTTAGCGATCTACAAGGGTATGTAGATCCACTCTCCCTCTCGTAGATGCTCATCACCATGGATAGATCTTGTGTGTGTGTAGGAAATTTTTTGTTTCCCATGCAATGTTCCCCAACAGGTTTAGCAGCGGCTGCCTGTCCTTTTCTTTCGTGAAAGGTATGATCTAGAGTGTGATTCTAATCCCGTGATTGGGTGCTTGGCGTAGAATGAGTGGAGCATACTAGGAATGTCGAATGCTCGCTCAGTGAGGGAGCTCTATTGGAGAACAGTGGGACTAGAAAGAGGGTACGCATGTCAGTCCATGTAAGGTCAATAGTTGAGGTACCGGGATCCAGACAAAACTCCAAACATGTAAGAATCTACCTTGAAGCAAGGTTTCTACTGGTTAATGCGTTCCACCCTATTGATGACAGCTAATGTTACAAAAAGCTTAGGTGAAGAAAGAGCTTCTGAGCGGAGGCTTGTTGGCTTTGGTTGTTGGCGTGGATTATCTTGTTAAGCTCTGGAGAGATGGTGAGCGTGAAGAAAGGACACTATCATCAAAGAAAGTCATCTCTCAAATGGATTTATTTGTCTATGATGACCAAGTAGAAACATCCGTTCCGCATAGGTGATTTTCATAGAAGCATAGGCGCAAGCTCTTCTCAAAAGAATTTCGTTTATAGGATTCAGTCGTCCGTTTGTTTTGTTTTGAATTGACATAGAGAAATCTTTCTCGCGTTCCCTTAATTCGGGAATAGGTGGCGAAAGCTACTTGTTCCTTGTATATATATAAAGGAAAGGGGTTATTTTTCCTTTACGTCAATAAGAGTTGATTCCCTTGCTTGTAGTTTTGGATTGATTCCGTGTATTTCACATATTTAAGAGTGGTTAGGAGAGAGAATCAATGTTTAGTACTAGGCCCGGTTCACCAGGTTCTACCACTGTTCGGCCCAATCATAGTCAAAATCTGAGTTTGATCCTGGCTCAGAAGGAACACTAGCTATATGCTTAACACATGCAAGTCGGAAGTTGTTTTCGGGGAGTTGGGCAGAAGGAAAAGAGGCTCCTAGCTAAAGTTGTCTTGCCCTGCTTCAAAACTACAGTGTGCACGCTACGGCTTTGACCTAACGGCCTCCATTTGCTGGAATCAGAATAGTTGAGAACAAAGTGGCGAACGGGTGCGTAATGCGTGGGAATCTTCCGAACAGTTTGGGCCAAACCCTGAAGAAAGCTCAAAAGAGCTGTCTGGTGAGCCTGCATAGTATTAGGTAGTTGGTCAGGTAAAGGCTGACCAAGCCAATGATGCTTAGCTGGTCTTTTCGGATGATCAGCCACACTGAGACTGAGACATGACCCAGACTCCCACGGGGGGGGGGGCAGCAGTGGGGAATCTTGGACAATGGGCGAAATCCTGATCCAGCAATATCGCGTGAGTGAATAAGGGCAATGCCGCTTGCAAAGCTCTTTCGTTGAGTGCGCGATCATGACAGGACTCGAGGAAGAAGCCCCGGCTAACTCCGTGCCAGTAGCCGCAGTAAGACGGGGGGCAAGTGTTCTTCGAAATGACTGGGCGTAAAGGGCACGTAGGCGGTGAATCTGGTTGAAAGTGAATGTCGCCAAAAAGTGGCAGAATGCTCTCGAAACTAATTCACTTGAGTGAGACAGAGGAGAGTAGAATTTCGTGTGTAGGGGTAAAATCCGTAGATCTACGAAGGAACGCCAAAAGCGAAGGCAACTCTCTGGGCCCTACCGATGCTGAGGCGCGAAAGCATGGGGAACAAACAGGATTAGATACCCTGGTAGTCCATGCCGTAAACGATGAGTGTTTGCCCTTGGTCTACGCGGTCCAGGGGCCTAGCTAACGCGTGAAACACTCCGCCTGGGGAGTACGGTCGCAAGATCGAAACTGAAAGAAATTGACGGGGGCCTACACAAGTGGTGGAGCATGTGGTTTAATTTGATACAATGCGCAAAACCTTACCAGCCCTTGACATATGAACAAGAAAACCTATCCTTAACAGGATGGTACTGACTTTCATACAGGTGTTGCATGGTTGTTGTTAGCTCGTGTCGTGAGATGTTTGGTCAAGTTCTATAACGAGTGAAACCCTCGTTTTGTGTTGCTGAGACATGCGCCTAAGGAGAAATTGCAACCGAAGTGAGCCAAGGAGCCTAGTGACGTGCCGGAGCTACTATTTAATTGAGTGCTAGCACGTAGCTGTGCTTTTAGCAAGAATTTCACCATTGGGAGCCGGTGCCTTTCGAAGCACTTTCACGTGTGAACCGAAGTCGTCTTGCCCAAGACCCACGGAGACCTACCTATAGTGATGTCAAAGTACCAGTGAGCATGGAGGATTTGTTGAAATTGGTTACGACAATGTCGAGTTGGCGGCGGAGGAAGACTCTGCATGAAGGCCAGCCGCCCGATGGCGTGGTACGTAGTGGTAATAGTATGCACCCCGCTCCAAAACAAAGAAAAAGGGGTAATAGTATGCACCCCACTCTGAAACAAAGAAAAAGGTGCGTGCCGCACTCACGAGGGACTGCCAATGAGGTACTGGAGGAAGGTGGGGATGACATCAAGTCCGCATGGCCCTTATGGGCTGGGGGACACACGTGGTACAATGGCAATGACAATGGGAAGCAAGGCTGTAAGGCGGAGCGAATCCGGAAAGATTTCCTTAGTTCGGATTGTTCTCTGCAACTTGGGAACATGAAGTTGAAATCGCTAGTAATCGTGGATCAGCATGCCGCGATGAATATGTACCGAGGCCCTATACACACCGCCCGTCACACCTTGGGAATTGGTTTCGCCCGAAGCATCGGACCAATGATCACCCATGACTTCTATGTACCACTAGTGACACAAAGGCCTTTGGTGGTCTTATTGGGGCATACCACGGTGGGGTCTTCGGTTGGGGTGAAGTCATAACAAGGTAGCTGTAGGGGAACCTGTGGCTGCATTGAATCCTTCGCGATGGAAATGCCCTCGCCTACTTCACTAAACTAAGGACCTCAACGGTATAAACATGTAGATTTTCTAATTTTCCGTTTTCCTTCTTGTTTATCAATCACCAATCAAGACAAACCGGGCACTATGGCAAGACATGAAAACACCCGATCCCATTCCGACCTCGATATATATGTGGAATCGTCTTGCGCCATATGTACTGAAATTGTTCGGGAGACATGGTCAAAGCCCGGAGAAAGAGCAAGAAAACTAAAGAAAGCGTTAGCGCATTGGACTCGAAATCCAAATTGTGCTAGCTCACAAAGAAAAAATTGAGAAATATTGGTTCTAGCTGGCAGCGAGCATAGGACTGAAAATCCTCTTTCGTTGGGCCTTTTGGACTCGAAATCCAAACGGAGAGAGTGGTTCAGATCCACCTCAGAACGAACAATGAAAAAGGCACCGAGGGGGTGCAAGCTCGAGGAGCTAGGAAGGATGGAAGAAAGCTTGATCGTGTTTTCACTGAACTACTCGAACTTTTGTTAGAAAAAGCGGAAATAGCTCAGTTCAAGAAAGGGTTGAGCTTCATCGGTTAGTGTGCACCAAAGGATGAGCTTTCTTTCCCGTCCTACAAATTGAAACCGTTCTAGCTTGATACTGTGATATCGTCAAATCATCCAACGGAGCATGGAAACCATTTCGGTGTCCTCCAGTAGCTTTCTATGGAACCATACCACTATGGTCATCTATATGATTAGACTGTCCCGCTTCACTAGACTTTCCTGAACCATCCATTTGATCCCCACGTTCGTGACACCACTTTCTAAACAAAAGTTTCCAAAATCCAATGCGGAACCAAGCAGTAAGAGAAATTCATCATGGTAATTATTAGTCAAAAACCAAAGTGGAACGGAGAGAGCGGAGAGTCAGTTACAATGAAAAAATTGTTGAGGAATCATGTTGAAAGAACAACATTCTCTGTCATAAATATCATATATAGAGATTCTTCATGTATCGACGCTTTTGATTTAATTATGAAAGTACATTGTACTGGACTTGCACCCCTAGTTACGCAGAAGTGCAAGCACGGAAGCGGATGACCGGACCTTACCAACATACTCAAAAAGTATTCTATACTGGGGTCTGTGCTCTTGACAAGAAGTGTTTCTAGTCTAGCTGTGTCAAATCGGGTGTGAAGTGTCCTTCTAGGTTCTGGCTGGTAGAGCAGAGGATTGAAAATCCTCTTTAGTTTCTCGCATGGGACTCTAAATCCCAATTGTGCTAGCTCTATGGTTCGATTCCACAACAGAACGAATAATGAATGAATGTGGGAGGTCAACCAGGTAAGCCTGTGCCCAGGAAAGAAAGGACTAGGGAAGGATTGAGAGAAGCTTTCACGGTGGAAAATGAAAAAAAAGCATATCATTCTTAGAAATTGTGGAATTTGACTCAGTTAGAGCTATGGTTTAGCATCAAGAGGGAAGTTTTGTAAAAGCAACAGGAAGAATTTCTCAGATACCCGTGAGCGTATATAACTTGGGTCATGTTATAAATGCTCTGGCTAAACCTATTGATGGGAGAGGCGAAATTGTAGCTTCGGAATCTCGCTTAATTGAATCTCCTGCTCTGGGTAGAATTTCCAGGTGTTCTGTATATGAACCCCTTCAAACATTTATAATTGCTATCGATTCGATGATCCCTATAGGGCACGGTCAACGAGAGTTCATTATTGGGGACATACAGACTGGCAAAATAGCAGTAGCCAGAAATACAATTCGAAAGAAAAAAGGGCAAGGTATAATATGTGTTTATGTAGCTATTGGTCAAAGAGCATCCTCTGTAGCTCAAGTAGTAACAACTTTCCATGAGGAGGGGGCCATGGAATACACTATTGTAGTAGCTGAAATGGCGGATTCACCTGCTACATTACAATACCTCGCTCCTTATACGGGAGCAGCCCTGGCTGAGTATTTTATGTACCGTGAACGACATACTTTAATAATTTATGATCTTCTCTCCAAACAGGCACAAGCTTATCGCCAAATGTCCCTTCTATTAAGAAGACCTCTCGGACATGAGGCTTATCCAGGGGATGTTTTTTATTTGCATTTACGCCTTTTAGAAAGAGCCGCTAAATTAAATTATCTTTTAGGCAAAGGAAGTATGACCGCTTTACCAATAGTTGAGACTCAATCTGGAGACATTTGTGCCTATATTCCTACTAATGTAATCTCCATTACAGATGGGCAAATATTCTTATCTGCGGATCTATTCAATGCCAGAATTCAACCTGCTATTGATGTGGGTATTTCAGTTTCCAGAGTAGGATCCACGGATCAAATTAAAGCCATGAAACAAGTAGCTGGCAAAATTGGAACTAGCTCAATTCGTAGTGTTACAAGCCTTTGCACAATTCGCCTCTGCTCTCGCTAAAACAAGTCAGAATCAATTGGCAAGGGGTCGACGATTAAGGGAATTGCTTAAACAATCCCAGGCAACTCCTCCCCCAATGGAAGAGAAGATAGCTACTATTTATACCGGAACAAGAGGATATCTTGATTCGTTAGAAATTGAACAAGTAAATAAATTTTTGGATGAGTTACGTAAACACCTAAAAGATACTAAACCTCAATTCCAATAATTCTATCTTCTAGCAAGACATTCACCGAGCAAGCGGAAATCCTTGTGAAGGAAGCTATTCAGGAACAGTTGGAATGGTTTTCTCTTTAGTAACAAATAAATTTTGCATCTCTACTCTTGTTATTTTGCATGTCAACTCTTGTTAGTAGAATAGGAATCGCTGAGAAAGATTTTTCATTTGAATCATGCAAAAAAGTTTTCTTTGTTTTTAGTTTAGTATAGTTAGTTAAAGAATAGATAGAAATAAGAATGCGTCCAATAGGATTTGAACCTATACCAAAGGTTTAGAAGACCTCTATCCTATCCATTAGACAATGGACGCTTTTCTTTCATATTTTTTTTCTTTCTTTTATTTTTTGTCTTCTTTCGAGAAAAAACTGTTAGACCAAAACTCTTTTAGGAAATAAAAAAATACAAATACAAATGGATGATGTATATATCATGCATATATCATAAAGAAGGAGTATGGAGCTGGTAGTGGGAATCGAACCCGCAACCCCAAGGTTATGAGCCTTATGAGCTACCAAACTGCTCTATACTCTTAAACTAAAGAGGGGTAACTAGTGGATAAAAGAGGGTTGGATACCCCCCTCTACCATATCTATACAAATAGAATAATCCATTTATACAGTATGGTAAAGAGGGCTCCTCTATGATTATAAATTCCAGAAATCCATACAAATACGAAAGGGTATTTTATCCTTACCAACAGGATCTTGTTGCACCCGGTAACAAACATTCATAAACCATTTCTCGAAGTACGTGTCCGGATAGCCCAAAATGTCGATAGTTAGCTCTAGGTCTTCCGGTCAAAAAACAACGTCGATGAAGGCGTGTAGGTGCACTATTACGTGGTAGGGATTGCATTTTTTCTCGCATTTTTGTTTTTTTTACTCAAACTCAAGGGATAAACTTTGCTTCTTATCTTTTTTTAAAGATTGACGAATCAAATGATATTTCTGTTCTAATTTTTGTCGCTTCTTCTCCCTCTGAATCAAACTTTTTTTGCCATAATGTGTCGTTGCTATTATTACCAAGTATACGGTTCTAATCCTAGATGGAAAAAGAAATAGAAAAAGAAATCTAAGAAGGCGGATCCTCCCTCTCTATCAAGAGTAATGAACTAGGTGCTGATACGGTACAAAAAAACAAACTAAATTAACCAAACTTGCCTAATGTTGAGGCAATCAAGAAAGCTGCATAAGTGAATATATAACCCAAGGAAAAGTGAGCTAATCCAACCAATCTTGCTTGCACAATGGAAAGAGACACGGGCTTATTTCTCCAGCGAATTAAATTAGCTAAAGGTGTGCGTTCATGAGCCCATGCTAAGTCTCAATTAATTCCTGCCAATACCCCCGCCAGCAAATTAAGAACATAAATCGAGTAGCCCAAACAAGATGTCCAAATAAGAATATGCCCATACAGATAAACTATTCATCCCAAAAGGATTATATCCATTGATAAGTTGTGAAGAGTTTAACCATAGGTAATATCTTAACCATCCCATCAAATAATTGGAGGATTCATTAATTTGTGAAACGTTGACCTACCATAATGTGATATGTTTCCAATGCCAATAAAAAGTAACCCAACCAATGGTATTTAACATCCAGAAAACTGCCTAATAAAATGTGTCCCAAGCAGAAATATCACAAGTACCGCCGTGCCTTGGGCCATCACAAGGAAAACTATACCCAAAATCCTGTTTATCCGGCATTAATTTGGAACCGCGTGCATCTAAAGCGCCCTTTACTAAAATCAATGTAGTTGTATGCAAACCTAGAGCAATAGCATGATGAACCAAGAAATCCCCAGGTCCTATTGTTAAGAAAAGCGAATTACTATTCTCATTAACAACATTCAACCATCCGGGCAACCATAGGCTTCGACCCGCATTGAAAGCGGGGCCATTCGTTGAAGATAAGAGTATATCGAACCCAAATGTCGTCTTGCCATGAGCAGATTGTATCCATTGAACAAATATAGGTTCAATCAAGATTTGCTTTTCTGGAGTACCAAAAGCAAGCATGACATCGTTATGAACATAAAGGCCCAAGGTATGGAATCCTAGAAAGAGGCTAGCCGAACTTAAATGAGATATGATAGCTTCTTTATGATACCTCTTGAAGTTGCGCGCGAGTATGACGAGTTGCAGTTGTAGTCCGCTTGCGACGGTTACAACTCTTACAGAAAAAACTGTAACAACCCTACACGAACGCAAATGCGGTCACTTTATACCTCTAGCAGTTGCGCTTGAGTATGATAAGTTGCAATTGCACGCATCGGGCGGCGGCTGCAACTACTAAAAAGGAAAAAACATGAAACAAAACATCTCGCCGCCAACCACCAAACCCAGACCATTGTCGCTTTATAACCCTTGAAGTTTCACTTGAGAATGATAAGTTGCAGTTGCAATCGATTTATGGCAGTTGCACTACTACAAAATAAAACCATAAAAACACCCTGCCACCAACAACCCTCCCCCGACCCGATTGCGGTTGCTTATACCCCTTCGAGTTGCGCTTGAGTATGAAGAGTTGCATTGCAATCGAGTTGTGGCTTTTGCAACTGCTACAGGAAAAACCATAAAAAACATCTTGTCGCCCACAACCCTCCGCCGACCCGGTTGCGGTCACTGTATATCCCTTATAGTTGTGCTTGAGTATGATGAGTTGTAGTTGCAGTCAGGTTGCGGCGGTTGCAACTACCACAAAAGAAAACCATAAAAAACACCTCGTCGTTGACAACCCCCTTTCTGACCTGGTTGCGAGTCACTTTATTCCCCTTGTAGTTGCGCTTGAGTACGTCGAGTTGTCGTGCAATTGGGTTGCGATGGTTGCAACTGCTAGAGGAAAAAACCATTAAAACGACATCCCACCACCGACAACCCTCCACGACCCGGTTGCGGTCGCTTTATACCCCTTGCAGTTGTGCTTGAGTATGATGGGTTGCAGTTGCAATCAGGTTGTGGCGGTTGAAACTACTACAAAAAACCATAAAAAAACATCCCGACCCCCGACATGGTTGTCATCGCTTTATAACCCTTGCAATTGTGCTTGTGTATTATGAGTTGCAGTTGCACTCGGGTCTCGATGGTTGCAACTACTACTAAAAACAATAAAAGAACATCATGTCCCCGATAACCCTCCCCCCAACACGATTGCGGTCGCTTTACACGCCTTGCAATTGCACTTGAGTATGATGAGATGCAATTCAGTCGGGTTGCGGCGGTTCCAACTACTACAGAAGAAAACCATAAAAAAACATCCTGCTGCCGACAACCCTCCCCTGACCCGGTTGCGGCCGCTTTATACTCCTAAAAGTTGCACTTAAGTATAATGAGTTACAGTTGCAGTTGGGTTGCGGCGGTTGCAACTGCTATAGACAAAACCATAAAAAATCTCGTCACCGACAACCCTTCCCTCGACACGGTTGCGGTCGCTTTATACCGCTTGAAGTTGCGCTTGAGTATGATGGGTTGCAGTTGCAACTACTACAAAACAAAACCCATAACAAAACATCATGCCCCCAACAAACCGACCCACGACCTATTTGTCATCGCTTTATAACCCTTGTAGTTGCGCTTGAGTATAACGGGTTCCGACAGTTGCAATTAATACAAGAGAAAACCAGAAAAAATATCCTGCCGCCGACAACCCCCCAACCCGATTGCGGTCGCTTTACATGCGTTGCAGTTGCGCTTGAGTATATGAGTTGCGCTGCAGTGGTGTTGCAGCGTTTATAACTACTACAGAAGAAAAAACAAAAAAAAGAACATCGGGCCATCGACAGCCCTACCCTTGATCTGGTTGCGGTCGTTTTATACTCGTAGCAGTTGCGCTTAAGAATGATGAGTTGCAGTTGCAGTCGGGTTGCGACGGTTGCAACCGCTACAGAAAAAAACTAAAAAAAATCCCGTCACCCACAACCCTTACTCCCAACTCTGTTGTGATCGCTTTATACCCCTTGTAGTTGCGCTTGAATATGTTGAGTTGTAGTCGTAGTTGGGTTGCGGCGGTTGCAACTACTACAAAATAGAAAACATAAAAAAAACATCCTGCTGCCGACAAGCCCTCCACCCGAGCTAGTTGCAGTCGCTTTATACCCCTTGCAATTGCGCTTGAGTATGATGAGTGGCAGTTGCAGTACAGTTGCGACAGATGCAATTACTACCAAAGAAAACCATACAGAAACATCACGTTGCCGACAACTCTCTTTCCATCCCGGTTGCGAGTTGTTGTATTCCCCTTGCAGCTGCGCTTGAGTATGATGAGTTGTTGTTGCAGTTGGGTTGCAACTGCTATAAAAAACCATAAAAAAATCCCACCGCCGACTACCCTCCCTCCAACCAGGTTGCGGTCGCTTTATACCACTTGCAGTTGCGCTTGAGTATGATGAGTTGCAGTTGTAATTGGGTTGTGACGGTTGCAACAACTACAAAGAAAAACCATTACAAAAATCTCGTCACCTACTACCCCCCCCCCTCCAATTTGGTTGCGGTCATTTAATACCACTCGAAGTTGTGCTTGAGTATGATGAGTTGCAGTTACAGTCAGGTTGCGGCGGGTGCAACTACTACAAAAGAAACTAAAAAAACATATATACCCCCTCCATTCCTAATATAAATCTTTTTAGAGATTCCACAAGGTACTACATACGTAGCACAATGAGTGAATGTGCACTCTAAAGTATGTCTATATATATTTGTATGTAGTTTTTAGTGAAATCTCTAGAAAAACTTATATTTAGAAATGGAGGGAGTAGATAAAAACAGGCATACATATACATATCACTAGTAGAAAACCGACCTTTTGTTCGCATCATTAGTCCCGGTTGGATTTTGAATCGGCAGTAATGTGATCATTAGTGCCGGTTCGTGATAGGGATCATTAGTGCCGGTTCGTTACGGACCTTTAGTCCTGGTTTGTGGCTCCAACCGGCACTAAAGGTGTGGTGGCAGGCTGGCGTCAGCCTGGGGGCCCACGGGAACCTTTAGTCCCGGTTGGCGGCTCCAACCGCAACTATAAGCTAACCTTTAGTCGCGGTTAGAGCCACCAACCGGGTCCAATGGCCTTGCACAGCGGCGTGGTGGGAGTTTAGTCCCACCTCGCCAACCGAAGGTTACCCGAACCTATTTATAAGCCCCACCGCGGCTGCTACGTTGAGCTCCTCTCAAATTGAAAATAGATGCCATTATACAGGAAATTTGACCTAAATTCAAAATGCTAGTTAGGCGCCTAATTAGCACTTTGAATTTATGTTGAATTTTCTCTATAAGCGCATCTATTTTCACTTGTGCTATTTTTATGTTATTTTTTGCATATTAAAAGTTCTTAACAAAAAATACTTTATGAATATTCTTTTTGCTATTAATTTTAAAAAAAACTTTGATAATTTTAGTTGCATAAATTTTATATAATATCAAGTTTAGTTATATAACTTTTATCGGGCGAAAACACGTCTGTTACAAAAGGATTTCAATTTTTTAAACATATTTGAACTCAAGAATTTTTTGCTATTTTTCATGCATTTACTGATTTTTTTTGAGCTAAATGACCCTGAAATTGATAAGCACTACAAATGAACTCTGAAAATGTTGAAAGTTGGCATGGTATCATCATTTCACCCACATAACATGTGCTAAAAAGTTGAGAGGGTTACGTCAAAAAATGGATGCACTTCGTGTACAAAATGGACAATCTCTTTCGAAGTATTAGGGTTTCACACGAAAACTCGCGTGTTACAAAGACATTTCATTTCTTTTAACTTATTTCAACTCCAGACTTTTGTGCATTCAGTAGGCACCATTCGAAGGGAGGCCATCAATTTTCAACCCTTTCCGACTTCATTTTCTATTTTTCATGCATTTAGTAATTTTTTGAGCTAAATGACCCTGAAATTGATAAGCACAACAAATGAACTCTCAGAAGCTTATAACTTGGCATGGTATCATCATTTCACCCACATAGCATGTGCTAAAAAGTTGAGAGGGTTACGGCAAAAACTGGATGCACTTCGTGTACAAAATGGACAATCTCTTTCGAATATCAAGGTTTCAGACGAAAACTCGCATGTTACAAAGACATTTCATTTTTTTAACTTATTTCATCTCCAGACTTTTTGTGCGTTCAGTATGCACCATTCGAAGGGAGGCCTTCAATTTCCAACCCTTTCCGACTTCATTTGCTATTTTTCATGCATTTACTGATTTTTTTAGCGAAATGACCCTGAAATTGATAAGCACTACAAATGAACTCTGAAAAGATTGAAAGTTGGCATGGTATAATTATTTCACCCACATAGAATGTGCTAAAAAGTTGAGAGGGTTACGGCAAAAACTAGATGCACTTTGTGTACAAAATGGACAATCTCTTTCAAAGTATCAGGCTTTGAGACGAAAACTCGCTTATTACAAAGACATTTCATTTCTTTTAACTTATTTCAACTCCAGACTTTTTGTGCAACCAGTATGCACCATTCGTAGGGAGGTCATCAATTTTCAACCCTTTCCGACTTCATTTGCTATTTTCATGCATTTACTGATTTTTTTTGAGCTAAATGACCCTGAAATTGATAAGCACTACAAATGAACTCTGAAAAGGTTGAAAGTTGGCATGGTATCATCATTTCACCCACATAGCATGTGCTAAAAAGTTGAGATGGTTATGGCAAAAACTAGATGCACTTCATGTACAAAATGGACAATCTCTTTCGAAGTATCAGGGTTTTAGATGAAAACTCGCCTGTTACAAAGGCATTTCATTTTTTAAATAACCTAATAATTACCAAATTGGATATAGTGATAAAACATGATAATATTAAATAGTAGAAAAAAGAATCACTAAAAAATCTATTTTTAAAGTAAAGTTATTCACAAACTAGTGATTCACACAAATTTCAAATAATTCAAATTTAAACTATTTGAATTTGAAAACTACTGCCACTAACAGAAATTTTATAATTTTTTTGACCTAACGCAAAAAGATTCACTCATTAACTCTCAATGAATCACAAAAAACTAAGAAACAAACGAAAAAAAATAAAGCAAAAAAAATAAAAAAATCCTGCCTACTCGGCCGCCACGGCCTGCATACGACTAGAAACCCAACGTGGGTCAGGATGCAGGCCCGCAAGGCCCAGTAGGCTCACAAGGAATCGTAGCAGAGGTAGGCCCACAAGGCATGCATTAGAGAGGAGCTCAATGTAGTGCCCGCGTTGGGGCTTATAAACTGGTCGAGGCGCCCCCTCGACTAGCGAGGTGGGACTAAACTCCCACCGTGGTGTGCTGTGCCAGGATCACACCTTTAGTCGCGGTTGGTGGCTCCAACCGCGACTAAAGACCCCCTTTAGTCGCGGTTGGAGCCACCAACCGCGACTAAAGGTTGTCGCTCCCGCCGCCCTCGCCCGCTGAAATTCACCTTTAGTCACGGTTGGTGGCTCCAACCGCGACTAAAGGGGGTCTTTAGTCATGGTTGGAGCCACCAACCGTGACTAAAGGTCCTCCTATATAAGCAGGAGTTGAAATTTTTTCATTCCCTCTTCTTTCTTCGTCTCTAGCTTCGACGACAGAGGAGATCGCCGCCCGCGCGCCCCCGACACCGTCGCCGCCCCGATGCCGTCACCGCCCCCGACGCGCCGCCCACACCGTCGCCGCCCCAGACGCGCCGCCCCCGCCTCCGCGAGCTCGCGCGCCGTCGTCGTCGCCATCGCCTCGCCGGCCGTCGCCCCACTATGAGCCCCTGACTCGCCTCTGGATTTTTTTCTTAATAATTAGATGAATTTTAGATATATTAGATGTTAATTAGATGTATATTAGTTGTTAATTACATGTATATTAGATGAATTTTGAATTTATATTAGTTGTTAATTAGATGTTAGATTAATTAGATGTTAGATGTATATTAGATGTATATTAGATGAATTTTGAATGTTAATTAGATGTATAGATGTATAGATGAATTTTGACATTTGACGAATTTTGACATAGATGCATGAATTTTGACATTTTTTCACTAGATGATTAGTTGGATGTAAACAAAAAAGTGAAGGAATTTTGACATTTGAGCCTCTTCTCCTTATTGATTGCATGCATTCTAATTTGAATACTAAATTGCTTTATCTTTCTTCTGAGTTAGTTAAATATAAGCTATGGACAATACCGGCAGAGAAGGAGAAGAGGCTCTATTCAACATCATAAGCTCCACGAACCCAAAGCATGAACATGAAGAGGATGACGGCTCGTAATATCTGAACAATTCTGGTGAGGGTTATATGTTTGATGAACACGAGAGAATAGATGAATTCGACAATGATGTTGACGAAGAAAATGTTCTTCAAATAACAAAGACCGGCAAGGTATATTTATTATATAAGCCATCCGATGATCATTACATGTCTTAGTTGAGTTGTATATCTATTAACGAATCAATCTTTCTTCTTTTAGGCCTCCGGATCAAGCAAATCTTCTACAAGCGACAGGATAGTTCGAGGCCCGGCCAAAAAGTTGGACCCTGGCGTAAAGTTCAGCATCGATTCCATCAATACATCAACTGGCGAACCGCTTGAACCTAAGAAAAATGCGACCAAGTTCAAGAATCAATGCGGGGTTATTGTCAGGGACCAAATCCTGATCTCCATACAAGAATGGAAAAAGGCAGCAGAGGGAGATCGAGAAGGAGTTACTTTTGTCGATGAAAGAGCAAAAGATGTGCTTTAGACCGAGCTGATGTCACATTTCACACTACCAGATAATTTGACAGATGCAGATCTGAATAAAGTCAGAAACTATGCTCTCAAAAAGATGGTGATCGCATTCAACACCTTCAAGAAAAATGCATGGGCTGCGTACGTCAAAGAAAACAAGACGACTCCAAACTTCGAGGGAGCACTGGTGAAGGCAAAAAAGATCACTGGAACGATTTCGTGAAGTTCAAGAAATCAGAACTAGCTAAGGAACGGTCAAGAAAGAACAAGATTAATGTTGCGAAAAAGGAGTGGCACCATACTCTGGGGACAGGTGG
Source organism: Hordeum marinum (assembly GCA_022496015.1). Classification (NCBI taxonomy): domain Eukaryota; kingdom Viridiplantae; phylum Streptophyta; class Magnoliopsida; order Poales; family Poaceae; genus Hordeum; species Hordeum marinum. The sequence continues at coordinate 62,986,245 of CM039673.1, forward strand.
CTACAAGACGGCCCTGCCTAAGTGGGATCAATCCGAAAAAGATATGATTAGTGCAGGGGTCACTCCAGTTACAGTGACCTGGCCCTCGAGGTGCAGGACATGGTTTTATGTGCATGGGGGGAAGTTGGACCCAGAGACAGGGGCTATTATGGTGAAGGCAAGTCTTAAAAAAGTGACTGACGAAATTCTGATGAAAATCGAAGAAGCTCGAACGGGGGTGTTCATCCCCAACAGAGAGGACGACGAGCTTACGCACGCCCTGAAGAATCCTGAACACCCGGGAAGAACACGAGGCAAAGACGTTGTTCCGTGGTTTAAGGGGTTTGCGAGTTGGAACGACGACTACATAAGTCGTGCGAGAAAGAAGATGCAGGAGGAGAAGAAGGAGGAGGAGGAAGCACTCCGCCTTGAAGGCCTCGAATCAAAGCACCTGGAGTTGGAATCCAGAGTTAGGCGGCACTAGGAGCAGATCGACTCACTCAGCCAGGAAAGGGCGTCTCAGCGACAGCATGAGCAGATCGATCCAGCATTGGATACCACCATCCCATCTATGCCGAGAAGCAGCGTGGGTTCCGCCCCGGTCGATATCGATGACGATGCACTGCTAGCTAGGTACCCTGTGGATGATATCAAAGACAGGACTAACTGTGAGCTACACATGAAAGTGAAGAACTTATCCATGAAGGTGGCGTATGGCTATGCTTTAGCAAATCCCCCAGAAGCAACCTTCCATTGCAATCCCATTCCAGCTGGCTATGCTCATGTCGGGGTTGATGAAGTGATGTCATCATATCACGAGCTATAACTTGACATTCCTAGAGGTGACGAGGAGAGAACACTGGGAGAGGCCATACATTGTATCATTCTATGGAAAAAGGATTGCATCGTCTTTCCAAGGCCACCGACTCCTCCTCTCCAAGTCCATCGCCGCGTTAGTCGACTCTGACTCCTCCTCCAAGCCCGGCACGACGTCAGCCAATTCCTCCTCCTCCAAGTCCGGCACCGCGTCAGCCGACTCCTCCTCCAGGTCCGGCACGGCGTCAGCGTGATCCGTCGACTCAGCAACAACACAAGAGAGAGGCCACAACTATGACGACTAGCGGTACAACAGGCAAGAAATTCAAATAGGATCCAAGCCTCAAGCCTCTTCCGAAGTTGCCTTACCACCTGACCGACGAGGAACTCGACATAGTAGTGGGTGCCAATTTGAAGGCCCATTTTGGACTGAAACCACCCCAGTCGCCAAAGGAGAAAGTACCTGAGCATGTCTCACGACACTTCATTGATACGGCTCGACCGGCTCAGAAGGACAGCGACTATGTGTGGTCTATCAAGAAGTCATATCTTGTAGGACAAAAGGAGTCGAGCTCGAGCTCGAGCCAAGGAGTTGGGAAAAAAGTGGGAAAACTACCCCCCAGCTGGGAGAACAGGCAGTGCAATCGATCCTCCCGCTCATTGTACAAACACCTATGAGTACCGCCGGTCAGCCAGAAGTAACCGAAGAACATATTAGGATGGCTAAAAGGCCGGTGTCACTATTGAATAACTCCTAGGCCTTGAGGAAATGTCCGTGCTTAAAGAGTCAGAAGTAAAATATCAATATGCCCGCGGCAAACCTCTGGTCAAGCCTGAAGATGTCAAGCTTCTACCAACAAGAATGTATGAATTGCATACGTGGTACATGCAAATAACAACAAATACCAATGAAGAGTCCCTCATGGTGAGAGTCCAAGAGAGGCATTGCTTCCATAAAAACGATGTGTGGATTCATTATGCAGAGTTGTTTCAGTTGTTCAATCAAGACGCACTCGACAAATCTTTAGTCGGTTGCTATTGTCTGTAAGTGATTTCTTTCTATAATTTAAGTCTCTAGCTAGCTGTGCTTTCGTTCATTACCTGAAATTATCCTTACTATATTCGTTTTTGTGGTATTGTGCAGAATGAAGATGTATGAAATGAATCAAGCTGGACGCTATGGCATTGGGTTCATTGACCCGAATACGATTAATCAAAAGATATGGGAAACTTCATATTTGAGAAAAGACACAAAGAAAAAAATGTTAGAATTTTTGGTGCATCTAAACACCCAGCCAGAAATACTACTTCCTTGCAACTTCGGGTGAGTGTTACTATATATATATTGTACTACAAATTCTATTTTTTGCTTACTAGATGTTAATGAGTGTTGTTGATGAGTTATGCAGTTATCAATGGATCTTGTTAATCATTGAAGTTGACAAGGGAAAAGTTGAAGTACTCGATTCGCTATTAAAGGATCCATCTGAATACGCAATCGTGAGGGGGGTGCTTGACAGGTAATTTCAATCATTATCGCACTGTCGGCCTCTTTAATTACTTCATTTCCTGATATCAACTAGTTAATAACTCATTTATTCATTTTTTTGCCGGCGGGCAAGGCTTGGGCCAAGTTCATCAAACAGGTCCAGGCGACTGGTCACGAAATGTGCATCTCTTTAATTATAGTTTCAATACCATTATCTACTAGCTAGCTAGCTAGTTACGTATGTGCATCTCTTTAATTGTAGTTTCAATACCATTATCTATCATGCTTGATTACTTATTAACTGGTAGAATTTTATTCTCGTAAAATGCATGGTGCAGAGCAAGGGACTAGTTTATGCGCATACTACGTTTACGAGAACATTCGCATGATACGTCTGAAAGGAGCAGAAACAAAAGAAATCTTTGGGTACGTTTGCCAGAACACTATCCATATTTTTTTATCATGATCTAACTAATATATTCATCTTGATCTTCATCTTGTAGCTGACGGAGATGCGGGGCCAGCTCATACCAGAGGCTCGGATACGAACAATTCAAGAGGAATTAGCTGGATTTCTGCTCGACCAGGTCATAGATTCCAAAGGAGGATACCATTATAAGATCTCTAGGAATTAGCTGGATTTCTGCAGGGCCTGCATATATATGTAATGATCCTCAAATTGTAGGAGAAATTATATGTGTGTGTATATATATATGTGTGTGTGTGTGCGCGCGCGCGCGCGTGTGTGAATGGTCGTCGCACTAGCAATTCGATGGGAAATTTTATTTATATATATATATATGATCGCGGTTTTACGAGAAATTTTATTTATATTTATATATATGCACATGCACAATGTGTGTATAGTATGTACGTAGTAGCGTAATATATGTTTGAAATGAAAATTAATTAAATGGGAAATATAAAATTAAAAAGAAAATTAAACCATAATTAATTCATAAACCCCTAAAGAATTAAAAGAAAAAATAAAACAAAACTAAAAAAACTAAATACTTTGGTGCCGGGACTAAAGGTCCCCCAGCCCACGGCGCCATCGGATGTCACGTGGAGGGTCTTTGGTGCCGGGCCGTGTTGAACCGACACTAAAGGGGGGTTGGCTTTAGTGTCCACCCTTTTAGTGTCGGTTCAAGAACCGACACTAAAGGCTCTTACGGCCCGTGACTATAGGCCGGTTTTGCACTAGTGTATATAGAAAAAAGGAATACACAGAAAAACAAGGTCTTTAGCACATGAACGCAGCAAAATAACATCCAATCGGTAGGTTATATAGCTCAAAGTTGTTCTACTATATATGTCAGACAAAGGGTGGCTGGATGGCCTGATCATCAAAGCACACAAAAAATACTAAAAGAAAAGAAAGAAAAAGGAATAGGGCAATGCTACCACACTGTCTTCAGCCCCCTTCCTTATGCTTCTGCCACTCTCAAGGCGTTGACGACGCATGTCAGGTTGATGCCCTGTGCATTGCTCTCTTTGAAGTTGAAGACGATAACATCATCCGCTTGAAGGTTGTTCTGTGCTACAAAAGCACACAATTCTTTGTTGAAAACAAGGCAGCCATCACGATCCATGTGATCCGCAACCTTCCTGACCTCTCCAACACCCATAGAAAGGCCGACAAAAACCACCAGTTTGCCCCTGCCCGACGTTGAAGTTGCGTTTCAACTTCGCCCAGTAATCACCTCCAAACAGTGTGGTTGTGTGTCCCCTTTACACATCAAAGATATACCTACAACCATACGCTATAAAGTTCAGGCCAGACAACTAGTTAAACTTCGTCCTTGCAGTGCATGGGATGGCCTGCTGGCAATAAAAATAAAAGAAAAACATCAAACAATTAGCTAAAAATAATGTTGACGTATTAAAAAAAAGGAAGAAGACATTGTGAGAAACTTTCGAAAAAGAGAAAAATTACCGCTGAAGGATCAGAGGCGTCACGAATGAAAATGTCAAAACTCTGCTCGTCATCACTCTCGCAATACAAATGACGAACTGGGACACCATCCTGGCATGGTTAAAAAGAAGAAGAAAATCATGAACTGGGGGAAACATTAAAAACAATATTCTACAGTGAGAACTTTGTATGAGAGCAGTACTGGAAAATCTACAAATCATAGATTGAGAGCAAAAAAGATAGCAGAACACTATGATCCTTCAGAGGTAATTTTCATTGCATGAAACACATGGTGCCACTGATTTAATATACTTGTGAAGCAAAAGGGGACATAGTAGAACAAAAAAACGCTAGGTCTGTGTTGATTCAGCTCAAAACACCATCATGGCAAAAAAAAATCATTGCATAACCACAGTACTCTAAAAACTACAAGACACATGAACACTATATTCCTTTTCATTTTATGCTTTCACAGCAGAAAAGGGGAACACACACACACACACATAAGGATCCCACTCTCAAAAAATTTGAGCAGCAAACAAAAAGAACAAACACAGGTTGATTAAGTTCAGAACTGCACCATTTATACTGATCAATTCAGTTTAGAACCACGTCTCGAAGAACAGAAAAAATATAGTAGTTCATAAGTCATAACTACACTCTCGCCAGAACAACAAAAAAACAATCCAATTCAGTTTTCAGGCGCATAAAACATACAAATTCAGACACAGGGTGACATAGCATTAAATTATTTCTACCCGGGGATGCTTCATGTCGTTTGATGTTTACAAACGAACCTATTTGGATCCTACTCTACATACCATCTTCAACAATAAAAAACTTTACAAGCTAAAATAACAAGGACAAAGACACTCCTTGAAAAACATGTCTTGTGAAGATAAGACTGAAGTAACATAACTTTGTGGTTCAGGAAACCAAAAATCGAGATTCCCTCTTTCGTGACCCCCTGGATGGAAATGGATGTGCTACGCAATGCATATCCATAGCAAAAATGAAAATCCTACAAAATCCTCTCTTTATGATTTGAAAGTACAAGGACGAAAAAAGTGCCCGCTGCAAAAGAAACTCTAGAAAGGATACCAACCAACCCTAAAAAAACTAGAGAAAAAGGAAGAAACGAGGCGCGCGGATACCTTACTTCGAAACGCCGACGCCGCCGTTCTCCCATTGCAATAGAAGCTGCCGCCGGCGCCGCTGATCTCCCGCGGCAGGCTCTCAGTCTCTCAGCAGCTACCCTGAGGAGGGAAATAGACAATAAAGAGGCTGATGATAAGATGCCTGTTTTTTTTTTTTGTTTTTTGAGAAGAGATAAGATGCCTGGGCTTGTGCGTCGAAAACGGCCGGAGGCCGGGGCTGCAAGTGCTCTTCGTCAGCGAAAAAAGGTGCGAAAAAAAAAGAAACGGACCGCGAGAAGAAACAACAGATGGGCCGCCCCTTGTTGCTAGGAAGCTCCCCACCTCGAGAAAAACACGAATCGCAGCGTGATTTGATCCGACGGTTGAAAAAGTGAATGAGACCATTTTGTTTCTCATGTGAATGAGATTTAGCAAAACCGATTTTAGATACAAATTCCGAAGGAGTTACCAGATCGATCCAAGTAAGGAGAATTCCTTTGGTATTCAGGATTCGGATCCAAATTCCGACAGAGCTATGAAAAGAGGGATTACCAGCAGCTGCAGACATGCGACGGATGGTGCCGCTGGTCAGGTAGAGCAGGGGGAGAGACGGGGAGATGCCACCAGCAATACCTCCAACGGGGCGGGATGCGAGGGCTGCCCGCGCGAGCTTGGACACGATCAAAGCCATGGCCAGGGTATGTGAGGAGGCAGGGGAGCAGAGAACCTCCACGTCACAGTTAGACCCAGTTTGTTACGGAGATCGCGGAAGAGAACACGATCAGGAGCATGATTTTAGCTGCGCGAGAGCAATATCGGGTAACTTCAGTCCGTGCCCCACAGGCATGCATGGCCAGGGGAACAATTAGGGCTGACCGCTTTGGTCAGAACCCAACCAATTTTTATTTTTATTTTTTTTGGTATGAAAACCCAAGTGAACATTAGGAAGGTGATTGTGCGCATGTCATTCCCCGCTGACGTGCATGTCAGAAGATTATAGCAATGGAATTATGATAAGTATATATGTAATCTCTTCGGTATGAAACTCTGCAAAAATGGTTCTGGATTTAGGGTTTGTGTGCGTTGGCGGACCCAATCTCTTTACTGCTAAATGGGGAATTCGTTGGTACTCCCATTGATTTTTCTGTCGATTTTTTCTCACGCGCAATCACCGATCCAGGAATCATCGAGATGCAATGCCTCAACAGAAAAAAGTTCGTGCAACACTAAAAGGGAAACTCTTGCCTTCAGCCGACGGATCGCACGCAAGCGGTCTGCCTCCTCCTGGATGAGACGCGTGTACACATGTTCGTATTTTTCTACAACATCATGTGTGTTGTAAAATTATTTTCTGTAACGACATCTATGTTGCAAAAAATGAAGACCAAATAAACAGGAAATATGTTTTGCAACATTACTTGTGTTGCAATTTATTTCTCGCAACATCATCCATATTGCAAAAATAGTGGGGGAAAAACCTGCAACATTAACTGTGTCACAAAATATTTCCGCAACATAATCTTTGTTGCATCTGCAACACTATCCTTGTTGCAAAAATGAAAATGGTGTTGAATGTTGGATAGTTGTACATCTCACGGTTGTCGTACGGGCAGATCTTTTAGATCCGCCAGCCGACGCGTAGCGTGACACATACTAAAAAGTGTCCACGTGCTTAAAAATATATTGGCAATTAAAATATATTCATGCTCTTTGAAAAAAGTCCATGTAATCTAAAAATTATTTATGTGTTTTAAAAGAATGTCGATGCATTTTTAAAAACAGACCTGCAATCTAAAAGTGAGTGGGTGTATGAAGGATGGTGTATGGATTAGATGTAGGTCATAGCTCGGAAGAACCGTCATGTCATGCTCGACTAGATTAGTTTTAAAACTATTAGAGCATCGTGCGTCCACGAACACTAACTGGACACGCCTCATATTTGCTACTGTACATCTACGTATCACACCCTATATACATACTACACGTGCAACGTGGAGCTATTCTAGGTGATCAACATCTGACAACAAAATTGGATGCTAACAGTAGGCAAGATCGACTGCAAACGGACATGAAACATCACCCAGAAGATCATCTAAGTTCACCAGACATAGTTCTTAAATTCCTACAACTAACGATATAAACAATGCGTAGGGGGCGAGATCACCACTTTCTCGTCGGGCCTTTTTCCATTTAGGTCGCCAGTGCAGCTGTAGCCATCTGCGGTTGGGGGGGGGGGGTTCTTGGTCGTCGTCGTCGGAGGCGCAGCTGTCGTCGTCTTCATCGTTGGAGTCGGAGAGGACGATGAGCCCCATCATCCGACGGACTGCCATGTCCTGCTCCTGCTCCAGGTTGACGACCTCAGACGCCTTCGCCGCTGCCTCCTTCGCCTCGCGCTCCGACTGCTCAATAGCAAGCCGGAGCGCCTTGGCGTTCTTTTGTCGGAGTTGCGCGTGGGTCGAGGGGGGCAGCTCTGGCGTCCGTGTTGTGCCGGCACGGGAGCTGCGGTGACGCTCCAGATCCGGAGATATCGTTGTCCATCTTAGACCGCTCCAAGGCAATGCGGAGGGCAAGCTCCTCGTCATAGTCGATGTTGGAGTCGGAGCGGTTGCCGGAGCTCGACATTAAAATGGATGGGGTCGGAATAGTCCGAGGGAGAGGAGAGGACGGAGCGAGAGAGAGTGAGCTAGGGTTCGGAGCGAGACGCCCGTAGTGGGGTTTTTGTGGGACAACGGTGGGGGCGGTGATGGGCCGGGCCTATCAGCTAGGACGTGGTGGGCCAGGGCACCCCGTATTTGGCCCTAGATTTAGACTGGATATGAGGAGTGACGGTCAATCTGAACGTCTGAGGCGGCTTTGAGAGGTCCTGTTGAGTCGCGTTTTTGTGACCGATCACTGACAGGACGGTCTGACCGGACTTTGAAGCGGCTATAAAGGGTTCGGTTGTAGATACTCTTAAACACTCATTTGCAATGGCATGGTTCGTTGGCAGATGTGCATGTGAGATGGCCGAGATCATCACATTTGAATTGACCACGATCAAGTAGATACCACGGCCACGATCGATGAGTGCGAAGAAAAAGGATAAACGATAATATAAAGGGGGCGCTATGTTGAAATAGGTAATGTGGACCAACAAAAGGGTCTTCAGGCGTACTTATTGTTTTATGAGCATACATTTTTTTCCCTTGCAACCAACATGCATGTTTGCTAGATAAAATGTAAATATAAATCATCCACTTAGTCTCAACACCCATGACTACTGTTGGTCTCGAGTGACCTCTCGCATAATCTCAAGTTCTCAACACCCATGATGAAGCCGTCCAGACACTTTCTTCAGTGGTCGCAACCTTGAGGCCCTCCGTAATAGAAGAACCCGCCGCCGTCCTTTGCGACCACGTAATCGCTGGCACCGTAGCAGTCTCCGGCGTCCGTGAGCGACGTCACGTTCCCGGCCCCCGGGGCGGTGGCGCTCGCCTTGGAATCGTACACCGCGATGCTGGCCACGTAGGCCGCGCCGCCGTCCCCCTCGTCCGGCCCTTGCCCGCTCCCCATCGGCGGCCCAGCGCCGGTCGACGACTGCGCATTGCCTCCCCAGCCGACCGCCGTCGCGTGGCCCGCCAGGCCCGTGAACAGCAAGCCGGGGAAATGACCGACCGTCTCGTTCTCCCCCGACGCGTCCACGACGAGGGACCAGTTCCCGGCCACCTGCATCAAACCACCAGTGATTGAACCGAATGAAGCACAGCATGCAGATGGGTGAGACCAGGGAGCTCGGTGGTGGGCGCCGGTCGGGGTCGGACCTGGAGTATGGTGACGGTGTACTCGGTCTGGTTGCCGTGGTAGACGGACGTCGGCGTCACCGTCGACCCCGGGGAGACGCTGGCCGGCGGCGTGGAGACCACGAAGCCCTGGCAGTCCGTGTCCATGCAGCCCGTGGCGTTGAACCCATCGGCCTGGTCGATCGAGATAACAACCATCATACACCAGCAGCTAAAACTAGCAATTGATGGTGTGCACGCACGCATACACGTACCGTCCATGACACGAAGAAATGGAGGTCGGTGTCGTTGTACTGCTCGGCGGATACCTGCAACGCAACATAGATACGTAACAGAGTAAGAAACGTGTCGATCTTGTGGTGATTAGAGAGAGATGTGAACGAGGAACATATATACCATGAACCCCGACATAATCTGATTGTTGCCGCTGGAGAGCCACATGACCGACGAGCTGGTCTGGTCCGGCTTCAGCTCCAGGTCCCACGCGTTGATCCTGGCGCTGCCGCCGTAGAACTCTCCTCCCCGCCCCGCCGCGGTCTGGTAGCCAGCCCACTGCGGCAAGATCACAACCATATAGTTAACTCAAAGTATATTGACACAAAGTACTGTACTCATATGTGCTGTCCTGTTGTGTGTAACACCAATGTTATTGTCACGCACAAAAGGAAAAAATATAAGGCAATACATGATTCATGCTGCTGCTATTTCCGTCGGATACATGAGGCAGCCCTGCAGGCATTAGAGCCATTCCGACGCCATGACACCGAGCTTGCGGTAGCATGAGTTGGAGGAGGCAAGCAACCACAGCAGGAACAGTGAGACGTTTCGAGGCCATTTTCATAAGCAGTAGCTACTATCTAGTGAAGCTCCTCTGCGTGTGAAGGACTGAAGGTACCCGTCCGGACAACACATATATGAGCAGAACAAATAGCCGGTTGCGCTAGCTCTCGCCTCTCGCATGAGCGGCCAAGACGACGACGAAGATCAAGAGGTTCATTTGTCGTGAACCATAATGACAGACAAAACTCGTACGGCGACAGGATGCTGCCTACGGAAGACCCGATTGTGTGTTCGATGCGTCGACACGGACATCATGTACGTACGTGTTTCCTCGGAGGAGGAAGAGGACGAGCAAGAGAGGCAGATGATGACAGCGAAGTGAGAACTGTGGCATATGCTTTGATAATGCTAACTCACTTAATTAGCTGGCCTATGTACTGGCGTCACACGGGAGTAGAGCCTGTTCTTAAACGTTAAGATTGCTTTACTACTATTGGGGGATTTTAAGATTGGTCGGTGCGGGTATTTTGGTCAGCAGACAGAGACAGCGGTATATACGCATATTGTATAGGAGGATACACACTACGCAGATCACAATGAGGATTATTTTCTCTCCCTCCTAGGGCTCCTTTGTTTCTTTGGAATTGAATAGGATTTTTGAAGGGTTTGGATCCTTAGGAATTTTTTCTTTAATGAACATTAAATTCGTAGGATTGACATACTTTGGAATTTTATATAGGATCCATTTGTACTACATTTTGGAAAAAAAATCATCCACTCAAAACTCTTTGCAAATTTCTTTGTTTCTTTTTTTTTTGCTATCAAACATTCTTTCAAATCCCGTAGGATGCTATAAAACATGTTATTTTATTCCTGTATTTTTTCTATTTCTTTGTTTTGAGAATCATGCGAATAAAAGAGTCTTTTAGTTTCGAAAGCGCGTGCGGCAGCTTCCCGACTTTTAGGGACTAAAGCTTTCAGAGCACAAAGTTTTAGGGGGGACCTTATGTGGCTTGCTGGTCGCCCGCTAGTGATATGCGGTGCATCCCCATCAACACACTGGAAGTTGGTATGGGCCGGCCCATTTGTCTTGCTTTTTTTGTTTTTTCCTTATTTTTCGTATTTTCCTTTTTTCTGATTTCTATTTTATTCTTATTTAATTTACATTTTTTGTTAAATTTCTTTTTTTCAAATTCCGATTTTTTTTCGTATTCAGGAACTTTTCGTCAATGTTTTAACAATTCAAAACATGTTCATCGAATTCAGAGAAATTGTTGGATTTAAAAAATATTCATCAAAATTTATAACTTCTACATAGAATTAAGAAATTGTTTATAAAATTCAAAAATTCTTCATTGATTTCATAATTTGCCATCCATTTTATTAAAAAATGTTCTTCAATACAAAATTTGTTCATAAACTTCAAAAAATATTAATGAAATTAAACTTTGTTCATGAAATATACAAACAATGTTTATCAAAATAAAAAAATGTTCATTAATATTCAAAAAATGTTCATTCTTTTGAATCACAAACTTTTTTTATCAAGAACCTTTTTGACAATATTTTGAAATTTAGAACCAATCCCGAATAATTTTAATATAGAATAAAAACATAAATAAAAAAGAAAAAGAAAAACCAAAAACGGAAAAAAAGGGGGGGCTCGCCCCATGCATGGTTGGCCCAACAAGGCACACAAGGAGAAGGGATGCGCTGCCACGATTGGGGGCGCCTCATGTGCCAAATAGTAGATCCCAAGGTTTATGAAGGCTCGCCGAAACCAGGTAATGTACTGACAACCTTTTGGTCATTTACATCATAGCCCACGAATGCGTGTCGGACGTAATAGTAGGTATGGCGTCCAACACGTCGCGCAACGAACATCACCCTTCCTGTGTCGCCTCCCCGAGCGAGGCGACTGCGACTGGGATGGCCCCTTCACCTACCTCTTTAGAGCTCTGTCGCGACCCTCTCCCCTCTCATCGTCGTCGTCGGGCGCTACCCGCACGGGGCCATTGCAGGGCCTATGGTGGCGGCTCCTTCTTCTATCCGACATAGGAGATCAGCTTTGGAGGGCGCTTCCTGGCGGCGGCGCTCCAGCGTGGGCCGGGGTGGCGGCCGGTGTCGCCCTACAAGCTTTGATCTGGGCCCTTTGGGCCCAATCATTGTTCGGGAGGGCTGTTTCGGGCTTCGATGTGATGCTTCCGGTTGGACTGAAGAGCAACTCGTGATTGGAGGGGTGACGATAACGGTGTCGCGTCTGCTGTAGTGCGCCTATGGGAGCTTGACGGGCCTGCTATGTGCTCGATCGGGCCTATGGTGGCATGTTGTGCTCCTGTTATTGCGTATGGTCTACTACTTCTTACGCTAGTGGAGGCTGTTCCCTTGCACATTGTTGTGGTTATGTCGTCCCTTGTCAAAGGTTGTTTCTTCAATGTTCGGCCTGCCTCGCAGGCTCGCAGCGTTTTGCCATGCTGAGACATCGATGATAACTTCATGATTGTGTTGGTGCATGTTGGTGGCCGGCAAGCGTGGTGGAGCCGAGGTTTTGTCTGGGTTATTGTTATGTAGGATCGAGAGAAATCCCTATCGGCTCTTGCCGGCACCAAAGCGGTGACGCCTGCAGGCGCCACCATCCTTCTTGAAGGGCATCGGGTGTACCCCTTTCCCTTCCCCTCCGTGTATCGAGGAAAATCCTAGGATCAGTCCGGGTAACAACGTTGTTCGGACTGGATATAATTAGTATCTTCATGATATTAATATATATTTTTATTGAAAATAAGAAAGGAAAAAAAGGCAAATTAAAAGGAGAGAAGGAAATCGAACAGAAAACCAAAGCCGAGACTATACAAATTTGAGTATGTATACGTAACGATCACACATTGATTCTACTCTGCAATACAAATACCCAAAACTCCTAGCAACTCGTAATAGCAACCGAAACAAAAATAATCACAACCGTCATTTAGCTTGCCGCCGGCATAGTCTAAGACTACCCATAATGGAGTAACATAACTAATAACATAGATGATACCTAAGCAAAAAATATGACGTGACAGTTAATTAATGAGAAGAGAAAAAAATTAAGTATCATACTATGTTACTACTATTATAAGTAACATAACACATACCAAGACAAGATGGGTCTATAAGATAATAAACGAGAGGCTCAAGGTTATTACTTATATGTTACTAATAACTTAAAATAGTAACGTATGCATATTATTATTCTGCGTAAACACAGGATCGACTCGACACGAAATACGATACGATGGATTTTCGAGGAGTCGGGCCGAAGAGGAGGCATCAGCCGCAGCCTGCGAGCGGCGTAGTCTCCGGCGCTATCCGCCAGACTCGCGCGGGACCTGACCGACAAGCACGCAGACAGCAACCTGGTCGGGCGCGGATTTTTTGAGCATCTGCACCGGGGTCCTCTTATCCTGAGTCTCCGTATCAGCATGGTTTCTCGAGATGTGCGCGGGTCCATGGGCATAATCAAAGGTGATTGATAAGTCTGGTGCGCGGCGGTAATGGTACCTGGGCTGGCAGCCGTTGAACAGGAACCACAGGGTCATAGGCCTGCAACCACAGGGTCATAGGCCTGCAGAGTCTTGTTTTTTTCCTCTCGACCATACACTCCGTTCCTACTCCATCTCTCTCGTGGCTGGGCATCCGTGTATGTGTGTGCCCTCGATGCACAGCCGTACGTAAGACCAAGTTTAGCGTGTGATCTCATTCGGACGTCCATTTTATTCGGATTTTTTCCGTTTGAGATAGCTTTGGGATGGAAAACGGACGTACGTATCTGCTTGGTCGTGGGTGTGCCTAACGCAGCAACTCATTCCAAATTGTCCGGTTTATCCGCCCGCCAGCGTTCGTCGCCCTGTTTGTTGCCCCGCCGCAACGCTAGTCTCGTCCCCTCGCCAGAGTGGGGAAGAACCCGCTAGCCGGAGCGAGATGCCCCTGGAAGGCCAGCGGCATCGCACGCTTGAGCATCTGCAGCCTCTCCACCATCTGCAGCCCACCGCCGGAGCGGTGCCAGCAGCAGTCGCGGCCGCTGCCGCCATCGCCGCGGCCAAGTCGGGAGGCTCTACCACCTGTTCCAAGAACCTGATCTACCTCGGTCCGATGACGGCGGCCCCGCCGTTCGACCTGGAGGACATGCTGCGCGCCTCGGCGGAGGTGCTAGGCAAGGGCGCGTTCGGGACGGCGTACAAGGCGGTGATGGAGAGCGGTGCGACGGTAGCCATGAAGTGGCTCAAGGACGTGGACCTTCCCGAGCCGGAGTTCCGCGAGCGCATCGCGGCAATCGGCGTTGTGTAGCACAAGCTGGTGGTGCCCCTCCGCCACGCCATCCCCATCTCCCACCCCTCACCGGCGTCGAGGCCCATGTCGAGCGACGCCAGCCCATGTGCGGCGAGCAGAGCCCGCTGAGCACGCTCCCCTCGCGCTCCAGCTGCGCTCGCCCTCCTGCCCGCCTCCGCCGCAGCTGCTGCTCGACCGCGACCAAGCGCCCGCACCTCACCGATCCGCGTCGGGAGGAGCTCCAGCGTCACCCCTCGTCAAGCTAACCACCGCCCCGCCACGTCCTGCCATGCCCCGCCCCGACCCGCGGCGTCCGCCGCCCTCGCCGCTCGTGCGCCCGCCGACCACCGCGCCAACCTTGTGTGATGTGTGCCTGGGTGGGGGTGGGTGAAAAGGAGGAGAAAGAGAGCGGTGGGTGCGTGATGGGTCTGTTTTGTTTCGATGACAGACGGGGGCCACCATGTGCATGAGCGGACGCAGCCGGACACACGGGCGCAGAAAACGTCCGCCTTCTGTCCGCTTTTGCCTCAAATCCAGACCAAGTTTGCGATGAAAATGGGGTCAAACGGACGTGAAGCGGACGGATTTTGCGGATGGGGTCGTGCGTTGGGTCGTCTCCTCTGTCCATTTTGCCCCAAACGGACACACCCGGACAGGATGGGGTCGTGCGCTCGAGTTGGCCTAAGAGCAACTCCAACGCGGCGACCCAAACGGACGTGCGATTTGTCCGCTTTTTGCCCGTTTGGGTCGGCCGAGCGAACGTCGGTGTCCGCTTTTTCAAATGGGTCGGCTAGTCCGCCCAATGCAGGCTCGGACGCAAATCGTGTCCACCTCGGCCCCACTTGTCAGCGCGGATTAAAAAAACAAAATGCCCAAACAACGATATGCAAACATAATTAAACATTAAAGGCCGGTCAAAGCCGGCCTAAGTCCACATAAAACTTAATTAAACATAAATAAAAAACGCGGTCGGTCTTGGTCCCGATCTGGCGTCGGCCCTACGCATCGTCGTCCTCGTCGTCATCATCGGGGGTGAGGTCGATGAGCTCCGGCGCCGGGCCAGCTCAAAGGAACGGAGCCTCCCACGTCCGCACAGCGTCCTGCCCCGGCAGCACCGGCGGCGCAGGCTGACGGGCTCGCTCCTCCTCCTCCCACTCCCGATGCTCCGCCTCCTCCTTCGCCGCCCACCTGCGCTCCAGCTCCATCTGCTCTGCGGCGTCGGCTCCCTCCCTCGCCAGAGCCAACAACCTGTGGTGCAGGAGATACTTGTGCTCCTGCTCCTCTATGCACATATACCAGACGAGAGGCACGGACACCCACTCCCAGAGCTGGTCGGTCCACTTGTAGCTCTCTGGCTGGCGCTCCTCGGCCTCAACATTGGGCTCGTGGATCGCAGAGCGATCGGCGGAGCCTGAGGAGGAGGAGGCACAACGTAGTCGCCCGCCGCGGACAGCGCGAGGGCTTCATCGAGGCCTACCCAGCGCGCCTCCTCCTCACGCCTGCTCTCCTCAATGGCGTAGGCCGTTGCCTCCTCGAGGGCGGCCTGGTAGGCGGCCTCTGTTGGAAATATGCCCTAGAGGCAATAATAAAATGGTTATTATTGTATTTCCTAGTTCATGATAATTGTCTATTGTTCATGCTATAATTGTGTTAACCGGAAACCGTAATACATGTGTGAATACATAGACCACAACATGTCCTAGTAAGCCTCTAGTTGGCTAGCTCGTTGATCAATAGATGGTCACGGTTTCATGGCCATGGACATTGGATGTCATTGATAACGGGATCACATCATTAGGAGAATGATGTGATGGACAAGACCCAATCCTAAGCATAGCACAAGATCGTGTAGTTCGTTTGCTAAAGCTTTTCAATGTCAAGTATCGTTTCCTTAGACCATGAGATTGTGCAACTCCCGGATACCGTAGGAATGCTTTGGGTGTGCCAAACGTCACAACGTAACTGGGTGGCTATAAAGGTGCACTACGGGTATCTCCGAAAGTGTCTGTTGGGTTGGCACGAATCGAGACTGGGATTTGTCACTCCGTGTGACGGAGAGGTATCTCTGGGCCCACTCGGTAAGACATCATCATAATGAGGTCAATGTAACTAAGGAGTTAGCCACGGGATGATGTATTATGGAACGAGTAAAGAGACTTGCTGGTAATGAGATTGAACAAGGTATAAGGATACCGACGATTGAATCTCGGGCAAGTATCATACCGATAGACAAAGGGAATTGTGTACGGGATTGATTGAATCCCCGACATCGTGGTTCATCCGATGAGATCATCGTGGAGCATGTGGGAGCCAACATGGGTATCCAGATCCCGCTGTTGGTTATTGACCGGAGAGTTGTCTCGGTCATGTCTACGTGTCTCCCGAACCCGTAGGATCTACACACTTAAGGTTCGATGACGCTAGGGTTATAGGGAAATGGTATATGTGATTACCAAAGGTTGTTTGGAGTCCCGGATGAGATCCCGGACGTCACGAGGAGCTCCAAAATGGTCCGGAGGTAAAGATTGATATATAGGAAGTCCAGTTTTGGTCACCGGAAAGTTTTCGGGCTCATCGGTATTGTACCGGGAGTGCTGGGAGGGTGCCGGAGGACCCCCGGGAGGGGTGTGACGACCATAGGATTTTGTGGGCCCTTAGAGGAGGTGTTCCATCCCTTATTGGGCTGGCCAATACCTTCTAGAAAGGCCCATGTGGTTGGAGATCTGGAGATAAAGGGCAAAGGGTTTTAAAAGAGGAGATCCACCTCCCTTGTGGGAGGTGGACTCTATCCCCACTTCGGCCGAAGCCCTCCTCTTTGGAGGAGGGGACAAGGCAGCCCTCCCTCTCCCTCCTCCTATATATACTTGAGGTTTTGTCCTTTTGAGAACAGATCTGAACTCTCTCTCTCACGGCAAAGCCCTACCTCTCTTCTTCCTCCTCCGCAGCGCTTAGGCAAAGCCTTGTCGGAATACCTTGCTACTCCACCACCACCATGCCGTCGTGCTACTGTTGGAGCCCTTCCCCAACCTCTCCTTCCTCCTTGCTGGATCAAGGCGTAGGAGACGTCATTGGGCTGCACGTGTGTTGAACGCGGAGGCGCCGTTGTTCGGCGCTTAGATCGGAATCCACCGCGATCTGAATCGTTGCGAGTACGACTCCATCAACCGCGTTCTTGTAACGCTTCCGCTTAGCGATCTTAAAAGGTATGAAGATGCAATCTCTCCCCACTCGTTGCTGGTTTCTCCATAGATAGATCTTGGTGACACGTAGGAAAATTTTGATTTACTACTACGTCTCCCAACAGAACTGTCCCAAGTACTTAGTGGATAAGAAGGACGGCAACGTTAAAGGTATATGTGATATACTTGTTATTGATGTATACCTAACCAGCGCTCGTATTAGCTCCTAGGTATTTGATACCGGTGCAGTTGCTCACATTTGTAACTCCAAGCAGGAGCTGCGGAATAAGCGGAGGCTGGCAAAGGACGAGGTGATGATGCGCGTCGGGAATGGTTCCAAGGTCGATGTGATCGCCGTCGGCACGCTACCTCTACATCTACCTTCGGGATTAGTGTTAAACCTTAATAATTGTTATTTAGTACCAGCTTTGAGCATGAACATTGTATCTGGATCTCGCTTGATGCGAGATGGTACTCATTTAAATCTGAGAATAATGGTTGTTCTATTTATATGAGAGAGATGTTTTATGGTCATGCCCCGCTGGTCAATGGTTTATTTTTGATGAATCTCGAACGCGATGTTACACATGTCCATAGTGTGAGTACCAAAAAGTGTAAGGTTGATAACGATAGTCCCACTTACATGTGGCACTGCCGCCTTGGTCATATTGGTGTCAAACGCATGAAGAAGCTCCATACTGATGGACTTTTGGAGTCTCTTGAGTTCGAATCATTTGACACGTGTGAACCATGCCTCATGGGCAAGATGACCAAGACTCCGTTCTCCGGAACAATGGAGCGAGCAACTGATTTGTTGGAAATAATACATACCAATGTATGCGGTCCAATGAGTGTCGAGGCTCGTGGTGGCTACCGTTATGTTCTCACCCTCACTGATGACTTGAGTAGATATGGGTATGTCTACTAAATGAAACATAAGTCTGAAACTTTTGAAAGGTTCAAGGAATTTCAGAGTGAGGTAGAGAATCAACGTGACAGGAAAATAAAGTGCCTACGATCTGATCGTGGCGGAGAATATTTAAGTCACGAGTTTGGCACGCACCTAAGGAAATATGGAATTGTTTCACAACTCATGCCACCTGGCACACCTCAGCGAAATGGTGTGTCTGAACATTGTAATCGCACTCTATTAGATATGGTACGATCTATGATGTCTCTTACCGACTTACCGCTATCATTTTGGGGATATGCATTAGAGACTGCCGCATTCACTTTAAATAGGGCACCGTCAAAATCCGTTGAGACGACACCGTATGAATTATGGTCTGGAAAGAAACCTAAGCTGTCGTTTCTAAAAGTTTGGGGATGCGATGCTTACGTGAAGAAAGTTCAACCTGAGAAGCTCGAACCCAAAGCGGAAAAGTGTGTCTTCATAGGATATCCCAAAGAGACTATTGGGTATACCTTCTACCTCAGATCTAAAGGCAAAGTCTTTGTTGCCAAGAATGGATCCTTGCTCGAGAAAGAGTTTCTCACGAAAGAAGTAAGTGGGAGGAAAATAGAACTTGATGAGGTAATTGTACCTCGACTCGAACCGGAGAGTAACACAACACAGGAAGTTGTTTTTGTGGAGCCTACACCGGCTGGAGAGGAAGTTAATGATGATGATCATGAAACTTCAGATCAAGTTACTGTTGAATGTAGAAGGTCCACTAGGACACGTTCCGCACCAGAGTGGTACGGCAACCCTGTCCTGGAGATCATGTTGTTGGACAAAGGTGAACCTTCGAACTATGAAGAAGCAATGGCGGGCCCGGATTCCAACAAATGGCTTGAGGCCATGAAATCTAAGATAGGATCCATGTATGAGAACAAAGTATGGACTTTGGTGGACTTGCCTATTGATAAGCGAGCCATTGAAAATAAATGGATTTTTAAGAAGAATACTGACGCGGATGGTAATGTAACCGTCTATAAGGCTCAGCTTGTCGCTAAGGGTTATCGACAAGTTCAAGGAATTGACTACGATGAGACTTTCTCACCCATAGCGATGCTGAAGTCTGTCCGAATCATGTTAGCAATTGCCACATTTTATGACTATGAGATCTGGCAAATGGACGTCAAAACGGCATTCCTTAATGGCTTCCTCAAGGAAGAACTATATATGATGCACCCGGAAGGTTTTGTCGATCCTAAAGATGCTAACAAAGTATGCAAGCTCCAGCGCTCCATCTATGGGCTGGTGCAAGCATCTCGGAGTTGGAACATTCACTTTAATGAAGTGATTAAAGCGTTTGGGTTTGTACAGGTTTATGGAGAACCCTGTATTTACAAGAAAGTGAATGAGAGCTCTGTAGCATTTCTCATATTATATGTGGATGACATACTGATAATGGGAAATGATATAGAACTCTTGGGAAGTATAAAGGCCTACTTGAATAAGTGTTTTTCAATGAAGGACCTTGGAGAAGCTGCTTACATATTAGATATTAAGATCTATAGAGATAAATCAAGACGCCTCATAGGTCTTTCACAAAGCACATACCTTGAAAAGATATTGAAGAAGTTCAATATGGATCAGTCCAAGAAGGGGTTCTTGCCTGTGTTACAAGGTGTGAGATTGAGTTCGACTCAATGCCCGACCACAGCAAAGGATAGAGAAGAGATGAGTGTCATCCCTTATGCTTCAGCCATAGGCTCTATTATGTATGCCATGCTGTGTACCAGACCTGATGTGAACCTTGCCATAAGTTTGGTAGGGAGGTACCAAAGTGATCCCGGAGCGGAACACTGGACAGCGGTCAAGAATATCCTGAAGTACCTGAAAAGGACAAAGGACATGTTTCTCGTATATGGAGGTGCCTAAGAGCTCGTCGTAAAGGGTTACGTCGATGCTAGCTTCAACACAGATCCGTACGACTCCAAGTCGCAAACCGGATACGTGTATGTTTTGAACGGAGGGGCAGTCGGCTGGTGCAGCAGCAAGCAAAGCGTCATGGTGGCATCTACATGTGAAGCGGAGTACATAGCTGCTTCGGAAGCAGCAAAGGAAGGAGTCTAGATTAAGGAGTTCATCACCGACCTAGGAGTAATTCCAAGTGCGTCGGGCCCGATGACTCTATTCTGTGACAACACTGGAGCTATTGCCCTTGCGAAGGAGCCCAGGTTTCACAAGAAGACAAGACACATCAAGTGCCGCTTCAACTCCATCTGTGATTACATTCAGGAGGGAGATATAGATATTTGTAAGGTGCATGCGGATCTGAATGTCGCAGATCCGTTGACTAAACCTCTCTCACGAGCAAAACATGATCAACACCAGAATGCTATGGGTGTACGATTCATCACAATGTAACTAGATTATTGACTCTAGTGCAAATGGGAGACTATTGAAAATATGCCCCAGAGACAATAATAAAATGGTTATTATTGTATTTCCTAGTTCATGATAATTGTCTATTGTTCATGCTATAATTGTGTTAACCGGAAACCGTAATACATGTGTGAATACATAGACCACAACATGTCCCTAGTAAGCCTCTAGTTGGCTAGCTCGTTGATCAATAGATGGTCACGGTTTCATGGCCATGGACATTGGATTTCATTGATAATGGGATCACATCATGAGGAGAATGATGTGATGGACAAGACCCAATCCTAAGCATAGCACAAGATCGTGTAGTTCGTTTGCTAAAGCTTTTCAATGTCAAGTATCGTTTCCTTAGACCATGAGATTGTGCAACTCCCGGATACCGTAGGAATGCTTTGGGTGTGCCAAACGTCACAACGTAACTGGGTGGCTATAAAGGTGCACTACGGGTATCTCCGAAAGTGTCTGTTGGGTTGGCACGAATCGAGACTGGGATTTGTCACTCCGTGTGACGGAGAGGTGTCTCTGGGCTCACTCGGTAAGACATCATCATAATGAGGTCAATGTGACTAAGGAGTTAGCCACGGGATGATGTATTACGGAACGAGTAAAGAGACTTGCCGGTAACGAGATTGAACAAGGTATAGGGATACCGACGATCGAATCTCGGGCAAGTATCATACCGATAGACAAAGGGAATTGTGTACGGGATTGATTGAATCCCCGACATTGTGGTTCATCCGATGAGATCATCGTGGAGCATGTGGGAGCCAACATGGGTATCCAGATCCCGCTGTTGGTTATTGACCGGAGAGTTGTCTCGGTCATGTCTACGTGTCTCCCGAACCCGTAGGGTCTACACACTTAAGGTTCGATAACGCTAGGATTATAGGGAAATGTTGTACGTGGTTACCTAAGGTTGTTTGGAGTCCCGGATGAGATCCCGAACGTCACGAGGAGCTCCGGAATGGTCCGGAGGTAAAGATTGATATATAGGAAGTCCAGTTTTGGTCACCGGAAAGTTTTCGGGCTCATCGGTAGTGTACCGGGAGTGCCGGGAGGGTGCCGGAGGACCCCCGGGAGGGGTGTGACGACCATAGGACTTCGTGGGACCTTAGAGGAAGTGTGCCATCCCTTTTTGGGCTGGCCAAGACCTTCTAGAAAGGCCCATGCGGCTGGAGATCAAGGGATAAGGCAAAAGGAGTTTGAAAGGAGGGAGATCCACCTCCCTTGTGGGAGGTGGACTCTTCCCTAGCTTCGGCCGAAGCCCTCCTCCTTGGAGGAGGGGCCAAGGCAGCCCTCCCTCTCCCTTCATGCCGTCGTGCTGCCGGAGATCTCCCTCAACCTCTCCTTCCTCCTTGCTGGATCAAGGCATAGGAGACGTCACCGGGTTGCACGTGTGTTGAACGCGGAGGCGCCGTTGTTCGGCCCTGAGATCGGAATCCACAACGATCTGAATCGCTGCGAGTACGACTTCACCAACCGTGTTCTTGTAACGCTTCCGCTTAGCGATCTTCAAAGCTATGAAGATGCAATCTCTCCCCACTCGTTGTTGGTTTCTCCATGGATAGATCTTGGTGATCGTAGGAAATTTTTTGATTTACTACTACGTCTCCCAACAGCCTCCTCCTCCTGCTCCTCTGGCTTCACTTCAGGGGCGGTGGAGGGATGGCCGGATCGAACTGGACGCCGTGGAGGCGTTCCCGCTCGTGCTCCAGGGCGAACCAAACCTCCCAGTTAGGGAAGTTGGGCGCGTACATCGTGTGGCGCCGCTGCTCCGGAGTGAGGAGCTCGCGCCGCCGGCGAACCTCCTCCGCATGCGCGCGCAGACCGCGACACTGCTGGGATGGGGATGCGGTCGGGGTCCAGATGCCAACCATGGGAGAGGTTGACATCTGGATAGGGCAGAGCTTGCTTGTACTGCTAGTGCCACCGAGCTTGGTGGACTGGGATGTACAGGCGCTCCCGCGGTGGCGGCGTACCGCGGTGAGGTGGCACCGGTATTCGGAACGAGCTTGCGCCCGTGGTGAGCTTGCCCTTGCCCTTGCTGAAGATGCCCATGGCGGATGGTTGCGTTGGCTGGCTGGCTAGGGTTTCGTGGTCGCCGCCTCGGAAGCAAGAGTGGCCAGATGTGGACGGGAAGGGGAAGTGGATGAGGTCGGCCCCGCCGCACGCTTCGGATTAAAAAGGACGACCCACGGCCACCTTCCACCCGCTGCCAGGTGGGCCCCATAGGCAGCTGGTCGTATTTAATACAACCGGGGGCAGTTGGCCGGCCGACCGGTGGGGCCGAGGCGGACACGAGGGGGACGCGCGACGCGTCCACTCGCTGTCTGCGGCGACGCAAATCCGGCCCAAATTTGGGCCTGAAATGGGTCGGCGCGGACGCAATTTGGGAATGGATCGACGCGTTAGGTGCCTGTTTTCGGCCGCGGTGACCCAAACCGACGCGGGTGGACGAAATGGGTAGCCCCGTTGGAGTTGCTCTAACTTCATCTCATCACAGTATAGCTTATTATGACCATCACAGATCCTTCAATATGGATCAGACCGTCTATCTTGAATCTAAAAATATGCACCAGCTGAACGCAAAAATATGTATACCCACCGCGTTCAGCTGTATATATGATGCGAGATATGAATAGATCTTTAAGTCTCTGAAGAATAATGCACTGTTTCAATTCTGCATAAACATGCATGCACCTAAATAATGTGTTTTATGCAGGGTTTTTTTTTGCGTGAATGTTTTTTTTTGCCGTTGTTTAGCAGCGTTGATGTTCCAGGTCCTCATGCTAGTGCTTTTACAAGTTGATCCCAGACTCTCAGTACGTTTCGTCAATGACAATGACAAAGCTTTACCTATAGTCAGATTTTCTGCACCTATTTTGCGTTTAGGAAAGTATAAAACGTTCATAGAAGATCGCTGCCCACAATAAAGAGGAAGGACATTATGGGCAGCAGCCACCCACCAGCAGACTCTCACCCATCACATGTCGAGCATGTACATTGACTAATAAGATAGTTTTTTAAGTCTTGCATGTAATTTAGAATAATAATAAAAAAGTATACAATGAGTCATCTTTTAGTCTTATTTTTAATAACTAATTATTTCTAAAAATATGATAAGACATATTATGCTAAGAAATTACTTATTGTCTTCTCTTATTTAAAAAAGACAAAGCCTTTTTATAAGTTTTTTCTCCTTCACCTTATCATTTATCTTACGTAATACTTCTAAAATAATATCATTATACATGCCTAAAACACGGTAAGGAAGGGACGGGTTCTGTAGAAATTTGTCCACATGCATACGTTTTTGAACTGGGGTACGCTGTGCGCAGCTGGTCTACGGCACAATAGCCTAATGGAACATAGGCTGATCATAGGTCCGTAGCTGGTAATATATACTCGTTACCTGTTTTAGAGGCTAGAAACGGCGTGTATCCCTATAGATACGGATGGTCTAGATAACGCGACCGGGGTGCATATGCTCTATCGAATGTTTTCGCAACCTGGTCTTCTCACCACTGTCCATCTACACTGCGCTCGCGCTCGTGGCCGCCGGCGCCCGCGGCGCCACCCTGGACGAGATCCTCCGCGTCCTCGGCGTGCCGTCCTGCAGCGAGCTTGACGCGTTCGTCGCGCGCGCGGCAGGGGACGCGCTGCGGGACCGGTCGGGCTCCGGCGGGCCGCGCGTGGCGTTCGCGTGCGGCGTCTGGAGCGACACGGCGTGCCCGCTGAACCCGGGTTCCGCAAGGCCGCCATCGACGGCGCGTACGGGGCGGAGGCCTCCACCGTGGACTTCCGCGGCGACCCCGAGGGGTCGCGCCAGCTGATCAATGCGTGGGCGGCGCGCGCCACCGACGACCTGATCGACTCCGTCCTCGCCAAGGGGTCGGTGAGCCCGCTCACCCGCGTCGTGCTCGGCAACGCCGTCTACTTCAAGGGCAAGTGGGAGGAGCCCTTTGACAAGTGCGGCACCGCCGACGCGCCGTTCCGCCGGGCCGGCGGCGCCGTCGACGTGCCCTTCATGCAGAGCTGGAAGAGGCAGTTCGTGGCTGTGCACGGCGGGTTCAAGGTGCTCAAGCTTCAGTACGAGATGGGGGACGCGCGTGCGCGCCCGCGCCCGCGCCCGCCGGTCCATCCCAGAGACGAGGCGAGCACGCAAGACAGACGCGCCGAAATGATCGTTCACCGTGATCCCGCGAAGCCCGCCCCGTTCTTCCCTAACCGTGCCCCGCTCGGCCATCCTGATCGACTCTCTCATGCTGCCTTGCCTTCCCGCCGGCCCTACTCATCTTCCCGTCCTGCCGCCTCGTCCAACGACAGCAACAGCTTCAGCTCCAGCTCCAGCACCACTCTGTTCTCCATGTGCATCTTCCTCCCGGACGCCGGCGACGGCCTGCGCAACCTGCTCGACGCGATCGCTTCCCGGCCGGGCTTCCTGCACGACAACCTGCCGACTCAGAAGGTGGACGTCGGCAAATTCCGGGTGCCCAAGTTCGAGCTCTCCTTCCACGACAGCGGGTCCTCCGTTGGATTTTTGTTAAGATGCCTTTGGCCCAAAGCTCATTTAAAAATCTGAAATTCTCATAACCCGTGTGTGTTGGCTGTTGGTGTGGTGTGGGTGGGACTAAAGTTCAGTCCCATCATGCTAGCGGAGGGAGAGCAACACCTCCTTATAAGGTGAGCTCTTCTAACATTTGTAAGAGACTGAGAAGAGAAGAGGTCTTCGTGCACTCTTCCTCCTCGCTCGTCACGACGCACCGCGCCGCGGGTTACGGGATTGAGCCAAGCCGACCCTAGCTGCCGTCGCAACATATGGTTTCACACCGTTCCAGATCATTGCACCGTCATACAAGTCTTTTCCATCCCTCCTTCCAGCTTGCACCGCGAGAAGGGACGGCAGGCCTCCGAAACCCCGTCCCCAATCTCGGCAACCTCTTCCTCAACGACATAGGCGACAACATCAACGCTGACGGTTCTACTCCCGCTGTACCGTATGCAATCTTGTCCTCTGTGTTTAAGATCATGCTAGAATTTATGTGTCTAGTTTGTGTCGTAGATTCGATCTACTCGTTTACGATGCTAATCTGCATGATTAGTTTAATCTATGCTCTTGCTGTCATGATTTATTTTCTGCTTGTTCGGATTAAACATTGTAGTAATTTGCTCATATACTCAACAATCCAAAAACCTAATTATAGGCAATTTACTCCAAGTGGTTTTGTTGTGCATCTGAAGCCGCCCACCTTTAAGGGGGTGCAATATAAGAGGTGGCACACGAGATCAGTCTACTGGTTTCAGACCATGTACTGCTATGACGCCACCAAGGGTAAGCCCGAGGGCGATCTTAATCCTGCACAACACGAAGCTTTTGAGAAGATCGATACCCTCTTCAAAGGCGCCCTACTGAGTGTTCTTGACGATTTCATTGTGGATTCGTATATGTTGTTTGACAACGGCAAGGACATGTGGGCTGCGCTCGAGGCCAAGTTTGGGGCCTCGGACGCTGGCAGCGAGTTGTACGTCATGGATCAATTATATGACTACAAGATGACTGATGAGCGCTCTATTGTTCAACAAGCTCATGAGATACAGTCTCTCGCCAAGGAGCTTGAGTACTTCAAGTGTGTGTTGCCGGACAAGTTTGTGGCTGGGGGCATCATTGCCAAGCTTCCACCCTCGTGGAATAATTTTGCTACTTCTCTGAAACACAAGAGACAAGAGTTTTCCGTTTCGGATCTCATTGGAACTCTTGATGTTGAAGAAAAGACAAGAGCAAAAGACACACGTGCTCAAGCTATTGAGGGAGCTTCTAGTGCCCATGTGGTGCAGAAGAAGAACTTCCATCTCAACAAGCCCCAGAACAACAAGAACAAATCTCAGGGCAAAGGCAAGTTTGTTGCAAAGAACAAGCTGTCACAATCTACCAACTTCAAGAAGAATTCTCATAAGAAGGGGAAGGGACTGTGCCATGTCTGCGGTGATCCCAATCACCGGCTCCGAGATGTCCTAACCGCTATGAGGAGCGCGAACATGAGAAGAGCGACAAGTCCGCTAATGTGGTCATCAGTGATACTGATATGAAGGGTTCTGGGTACGATATTTTTCCTACCATCCTTTCAGTTTGTCATACTCCAGATTGGTTAATTGACACCGGTGCCAATGTACATGTTTGTGCTGATGCATTCGTGTTTTCTTCTTATCAGGTCACAGGGACTTCCCCTGTGATGATGGGTAATGGGTCACATGCCATCATTCGAGGTGTCGGTACAGTCGATCTGAAGTTTACTTCGGGGAAGATCGTGCGGCTGAAGAACGTTCATCATGTTCCCTCCATCAATAAAAATCTCATCAGCGGTTTCCGTTTGTGTCGAGACGATTTTAAGTTGGTTTTCGAGTCCAATAAAGTTGTAATTTCTAAGTATGGACAATTTGTTGGAAAAGGCTATGAGTGCGGAGGCTTGTTCCGCCTGTCTTTGTCAGATATTTGCACTAAAGTTATTAATAAAGTTTGCCACGATAATGAGTCTAATATTTGGCATTCGCGACTTTGTAATATTAACTTTGATTGCATGACGCGGCTAGCCAATATGAGTTTAATTCTGAAATTCACTAATGTCAAAGGCTCCAAGTGCCAAGTGTGTGCTCCAAGACTGCCGAGGAGAGAGGCTTGGCACCACTAGAGCTTATTCATTCTAATCTTTGTGAGATGAATGGCATGTTGACAAAAAGGTGGAAAGAAATACTTCATGACGTTGATTGATGACTCCACTAGATATTGTTATGTTTATCTTCCGAAATCAAAAGATGAGGCTTTAAACTTCTTCAAAAACTATAAAGCTGAAGCACATAACCAACTTGATCAGAAAATTAAACGGCTTAGGTCCGATCATGGTGGAGAGTATTTTTTCAAAGAATTTGATTTGTTTTGTGTGGAACATGGTATAATCCATGAGAGGACGCCTCCCTACTCACCTCAGTCAAATGGGGTGGCCGAAAGAAAGAACCGAACTCTAACTGATTTGGTTAACACCATGTTAGACACATCGGGTCTCTCCAAGGCATGGTGGGGGAGGCACTAATGACTGCATGTCATGTCCTAAACCGAGTTTCCACAAAGAATAAAACCATTACTCCATTTGAGGAATGGGAAAGGAAAAGGCTGAAACTCTCTTATCTACGTACTTGGGGTTGTTTGGCGAAAGTCAATATACCAATTCCCAAGAAGCGCAAGCTTGGACCAAAAACCGTGGATTGTGTTCTTCTGGGCTATGCTTTTCATAGCATTGGCTATAGATTTTTGATAATAAAATCTGAGGTATCCGACATGCATGTTGGTACGATTATGGAGTTGAATAATGCGAATTTCTTTGAGGACATATTTGCTATGAAGGATATGCCTAACTCATCAAATCAGGAGATACCTACTCTATCTACTCAGGAATCTTCTATAATTCCTGAACCCACCATTGCGATGGAACACGTTGAGAATCCTGAGGAGGATGACAATGAAACTTCTATAAGTAGTAAGAGACGAAGGACTGCAAAGTCTTTTGGTGATGATTTCATTGTGTACCTCGTGGATGACACACCCAGGACTCTTTGAGAAGCCTATGCATCTTCTGATGCTGACAACTGGAAGGAAGCTACCGTAGCGAGATGGATTCCATCTTAGCTAATGGAACCTGGTAAGTCATTGATCATCCTTATGGGTGTAAACCCATGGGATGTAAGTGGGTGTTCAAGAAAAATCTTAGTGTCATCGTTTTCTCACGAGGGGTCTCACGAGACAGCAGATGCCATGGGATGGCTTATAGAGGTGAGAGCAAGGCTATCGTGGATGATCCGGGACGGGTATGCAAATATCACGTAGTGGTTTACCCAGGTTCGGGGCTCTCCGGAGAGATAATACCCCTACTCCTGCATATCTGTATAACTATGGTA
The DNA here is from genome assembly GCA_022496015.1 of Hordeum marinum. NCBI lineage: Eukaryota > Viridiplantae > Streptophyta > Magnoliopsida > Poales > Poaceae > Hordeum > Hordeum marinum. Next base: position 63,014,904 of record CM039673.1, read on the forward strand.
TATCTAGTACATGGTCGCTCCTGGAGCTGTTTGGGGAGGAGAGACATGAGGCTTCTTGCCTCATACGTGATTGTGAGAGTGGGGATGAGAGAGTGTGAGGGAAGCTAGCCCCCTTGAAAGAGTGAGAGGGGGCCTTTATATAGGCATGTATGTGTTTCTTGGTATGTAAGCTAGAGTGGGTAGCTTACATACCAAGCAGCTTGGGATGTAAGCTACAGTGGGTAGCTTACATGCCAAGCTATATGTAGCTTGTGGACTAAGCTATGTATGTCCCCTAGTGCACTTTATAAGTCAGTGTCCAGGGGACAGGTTACACTATAGATAATATTGCGTGACGCCCGTACAGTGCACTACTGCTCACCACTAGTGCACTGCCACGGGATATGGCGGTCTTGTCCGCGCGTGTCCGATGGGACGTCGTAGTTGGCTCCGGGCTGCCGGCTGGCGAGCGTAGCCAGCTGGTTAGAGTAGCCGGCCACGGGTGTGAGTTGGAGCAGCCGGCCCGGGCGGGCGGGCACCCCGTCCGACTCGCCATCTTTGGGGTACCCGGGGGTCATCCCCCTGATAGCAGCCTCCGAGCCTCTGGGCGACTCGTAGAGTCGGGCGGAGAGTTTTCGTAGTCGTTGTTGTTGCAGAAGTCGTCGATGACGGTCGATTGTGGGTTGGGGATGACACAGCTTGCTTCTAGTGGGGGCGCGCCAGCGCACCCGCTGGGTGTAGCCTCCGAGCCTCCGAGCAAGTCGAGGAGTCGGGCGGAGGGTCTTTGCTATTGCTGAAGTAGACGGTGGCACCGAGGAAGCCGGGCGCGGATGCGGAGTCTGCCGGCTGAAGGGCGTGAGGCGATGCCGGGAGCGAATGCGGAGCCACCGGCTGACGGTTTCCAGCGGAGTCGCGCCAGTGCACCCTCTTGGTGTAGCCTCCGAGCCTTCGGGCAACTCGAGGAGTCGGGTAGAGGGTCTTTGTTGTTGCTGAAGCAGACGGTGGTGTCAAAGATGTCGGGCGCAGACGCGGGGTCCGCCGACTAAAGGGCACGAGGTGCTACCGAAAGCGGACGTGGGGTCCGCCAATTGAAGGGCACGAGGTGCTGCCGAAGGTGGACGCGGGGTCCACCGGTTGATGGCATGGATCCCTGTCGAGGGCGGAGGCGGGGTTCGCTGGCTTTTGAGCGCGGGGCGCTGCCGGGCGTGGATCCGTGGTCCGCCGGCTATCGAGCGCGAGGCGCTGCCAGGCACGAACGGAGGGTTCGCCGGCTGATGGTCGTGGAGCCCTGTCGAAGGCGGACGTAGGGTCCGCCAGCTGTCGAGCGCGAGGCGCCGCCGAGCGCGGACAGAGGGTTCGCCGACTGATGAGCATGGAGCCCTGCTGAAGGCGGACGTGGGGTCCGTCGGCTGTCAAGCGCGAGGCACTGCCGGGCGCGGACTGAGGGTCTGCCTGCTGATGGGCGTGGAGCCCTGCCAAAGGCGGACGGGGGGTCCGCCGGCTGTCGAGCGCGAGGCGCTGCCGGGCGCAGGCGGAGGGTCTGTCGGCTGATGGGCGCGGGGCCCTGCCGAAGGCGGACGCGGGGTCCGCTAGCTGTCGAGCATGAGGCCCTACCGGGTGAGGACGGAGGGTCCGCCGGCTGATGGGCGTGGAGCCCTGCCGAAGGCAGACGCGAGGTCTGCCAGCTATCAAGCGCGAGGCACTGTCGGGCGCGGACGTAGGGTCCACCGGTTGGTGGGTGTGGGGCCCTGCTGAAGGCGGACGCGGGGTCCACTGGCTGTCGAGCACGAGGCGCTGCCGAGCGCGGACGAAGGGTCTGCCGGCTGGTGGGCGTGGAGCCCTGCCGAAGGCGGACGCGGGGTCCGCCCGCTGTCGAGCGCGAGGCTCAGACAGAGGGTCCATCGGCTGATGGGCGTGGAACCCTGACGAAGGCGGACACGGGGTTCACCGGCTGTCGAGCGCGAGGCGTTGCCAGGCGCGGACGAAGGGTCCGCCGGCTGATGGGCGGGGAGCCCTGCCGAAGGTGGACGCGGGGTCCACCGGCTGTCGAGCACGAGGCGCTGCCGGGCGCGGACGGAGGGTCCGCTTGCTGGTGGGCGTGGAGCCTTGCCGAAGGCGGACGCGGGGTTCGCCGGCTGTCGAGCGCGAGGAGCTGCCAGGCGTAGACGGAGGGTCCGTCGGCTGATGGGCGTGGAGCCCTGCTGAAGGCGGATGCGGGGTCCGTCGGTTGTCGAGCGCGAGGCGTTGCCGGGCGCGGACGGAGGGTCCGCCGGCTGATGGGCGGGGATCCCTGCCGATGGCGGACGTGAGGTCCGCTGGCTGTTGAGTGCGAGCTGCTGTCGGTCGCGGACGGAGGGTCCTGCCGGCTGATGGGCGCGGTGCCCTACCAGGAGTAGCCTCCGAGCCTCCGGGCGAGGAGGTTCCTCGTGGAAATGATACATCGAATATTTGATTTTGGTAGTGTATGTTTATGTAGAGGGTGCCGACTCGGTTTCTTCCTAGCCCCCTTCAATCTTTTTCATGTGCTCTCCGTTCTTTGTCTTGTGCTCTCGCTAGCCGGACAGCCGTGTGACGGTCTGTGGCTGAGAGTGGGCCGCGGGGTGGAGCATCCAGTACTCGGACTTTCTGGAGCGGACTTGACTGAGCAGAAACTGACAAATGAAATGACCGAGTTGCCCAAGCCGTTTTCTCCCGGGATGCTTTTGGCGTGGGGTGACCTCCAGCTTTTGCTCTCGCTAGCCGGACAGTCGCGGTGCGGTCTATAACTGAGACAAAGAGTGGGCCTTCTGTCTCGTACACACTACTAAACCGTCTCGTGGGAACGAACGTATCGGGCCAAGCGGCCGGCGCCGGGGCGAACAATAAAGTAGCTGAAGTAAATGTGGGGATGCTCACATTGCTTTTCGGTGCCGACGAGGCGGTTTCGTCGATGTCGGCCAATGCGGTTTGTAGCCGATATGGCCCTGCTGACGCACGCGAGGCACTGTCGGGCGCAGACTTGGGGTCCACTGACTGATGGGCGCGAGGCGCTGTCGGGCGCGGACGCGGAGTCCGCCGGCTGATGTGCACGAGGCGCTGCCAGGGGTGGACGCGGGTCCACCGTCTGATGGGTGCGGAGCCCTGCCGGGCGCGAACGTGGGGTCCTCCGGCTGATGAGCGTGAGGCGCTGCCAGGCACGGACGTGTGGTCCGCCGGCTGGTGTGCGCGAGGCGCTACCGAGGGCGGACGCGGGGTCCGTCGGCTGATGAGCGTGAGGCACTGCCGAAGGCGAACGCGGGGTCCGCTGGCTGGTGTGGGCAAGGCGCTTCCGAGGGTCGCCGGCTGATGAGCGCGAGGCATTGCCGAGGGCTGACGCGGGGTCTGCCGGCTGATGAGCGCGAGGCGCTGCCGAGGGCGGACGTGGGGTCCGCCGGCTAATGAGCGTGAGGCGTTGCCGAGGGCGGATGCGGTGTCCGCCGGCTGATGAGTGTGAGGCGCTGCCGAAGGCGGATGCGGGGTCTGCCGGGTGGTGTGCCCGAGGCACTGCCAAGGGCAGACGCGGGGTCCGCCGGCTGATGAGCGCGAGGCGCTGCCGGAAGCGGACGCGTGGTCCGCCGGCTAATGAGCGCGAGGCGCTGCCGGAAGTAGCCTCCGAGCCTCCGGGTGAGGAGGTTCGTTGATTTTCGCGTAGGCGAGGTGGGTTGTTGTCGAAGTGGTTGTTGTCGATGACGATCGATGTGGCCTTGTGCGAGTGGAGCCCGCCGGTGCGCCGGCACACCTGTTGGGTGTGGCCATTGGACCATAGGTGGTCGGTGGTCATGCGAGCCGGTCGGGTCAGAGCCGAGGCAGGCGGGCTAGCCGGCCATGCGGCAAAGCGGACAGGCGGTCTAGCAGACTGAGCGGACGCGAGCTCAGTTTTTTTCTATATTTTTTTACCGGCTCCACCTTTCTCTTTTCTCTGTTGTCTCCAGTCGGCCAAAGCAGAGCAGGGGAGCCGGTGCTCGTGCGGGGGTCCTGCTGGCGGTGAGCCGGCCATGGGGCCGGCATGGGGGACGGCGGGCGCGACACGGGAGCCTGCTGCGGAGGCACGCAAGGAGCGGTCGGCCGAAGGCGGAGCGAGGCCACGCGGAGATGCCGAAGCCGGCGGGCATGCGGACCCAGCCGCGGGGGGAGCTGGTTCTGGAGCCAGCGGGTGCGACCCGTCCGCGGGCGAAGCCGGAGGTGGCAGGCGCGGCGCGAGGTGGGGACCAGAGCCGCGGCCTGGTGGAGAGCCAGCAGGAGCGGGAGCCGATGGGCTGGCAGGCGGGGAAGTGCGGTGCTGAGCGGCAGGAGCGAGGTAGCCGGCGCTGTGTCGAGGACGGGCCGGTTGCGGGGAAGCCGAAGACGTCAGAGGGCATGGCAACGGCCGATCGCGCAGGGGCGGCGCAGGGGACCCGTGGCCGTTGGGCACGGCGGAGCCGAGCTGGCGAGCACGCAGAGGCGTGCGCGAGCGCAGGAGGCAGTGGCCAGGGCGGAGAGGAGGGCGCGGCAGCGACGTGGCGGAGCCAGAGGTGTGTGCGAGCGAGTTCTACCGAACAAGGCGGGAGCTGATAACCCATAAGTATAGGGGATCACGACTGTTTTCGAGGGTAGAGTATTCAACCCAAATTTATTGATTTGACACAAGGGGAGCCAAAGAATATTCTCGAGTATTAGCAGCTGAGTTGTCAATTCAACCACATCTGAAAGACTTAATATCTACAGGAAAGTATTCAGTAGCAAAGTAGTATGGAAGTAATGGTAACTGTGGCAAAAGTGATAGTAGCAGTTTTGTAGTGTTTGTAACAATAGCAACAGAAAAGTAACTTAGCAAAGATCAATATATGGAAAGCTCGTAAGCAATGGATCAGTGATGGATAATTATGTCAGATGGCATTCATCATGAAACAGTTATAACATAGGATGACACAGAACTAGCTCCAATTCATCAACATAATGTAGGCATGTATTCCATAATAGTCATACGTCCTTATGGAAAAGAACTTGCATCACATCTTTTGTCCTACCCTACCGTGGCAGCAGGGTCCTATTGGAAACTAAGGGATATTAAGGCCTCCTTTTAATAGAGAACCGGACCAAAGCATTGGCACTTAGTGAATACATGAACTCCTAAAACTACGGTAATCACCGGAAAGAACACATATATTCATGAAAACTAGGGGATGCGGATCATAACTCGTAATAGGTGTCTACAACTTGCAAGATAGGATAAAGAACACATATATTCATGAAAACATAATAGGTTCAGATCTGAAATCATGGCACTCAGGCCCTAGTGACAAGCATTAAGCATAGCAAAGTCATAGCAACATCAATCTCAGAACATAGTGGATACTAGGGATTAAACCCTAACAAAACTAACTCGATTACATGATAAATCTCATCCAACCCATCACCGTCCAGCAAGCCTACAATGGGGTTACTCAGGAACGGTGGAGAGCATCATGGAATTAGTGATGAAGGATGCTTGGTGATGACGAAGGCGTCGATTTCCCCTCTCCGGAGCCCAAAACGGACTCCAGATCTGGTCTCCCGAGGAAGAACAGGAGGTGGCGGCGGCCCCATATCGTGAAACGCGATGAACTCTTCTCCTCTATTTTTTCTCCCTGAATAGGAATATATAGAAGTGGAAATGAGGTCAGAGGGCCCACAAGCCACATGGGCACGCCCTAGGGGGGTGGGCGCGCCCACCAGGCTTGTGGCCAGGTGGTGGCCCCCCTGTAGTTGATTCTTTCGCCAATATTTTTTGTTAATTCCAAAAATATTCTCCATAAATTTTCAGGTCAATCAGAGAACTTTAATTTCTTCACAAAAATAACACCAAGGCAATTCTGCTGAAAACAACGTTAGTTTGGGTTAGTTCCATTCAAATCATGCAAATTAGAGTCCAAAACAAAGGCAAAAGAGTTTGGACAAGTAGATACGTTGGAGACGTATCAACTCCCCCAAGCTTAAACCTTTGCTTGTCCTCAAGCAATTCAGTTGATAAACTGAAAGTGATAAAGAAAAACTTTTACAAACTCTGTTTGATCTTGCCGTTGTAAATATATCTAACTTATCTTCAGATTTTCAGCAAATATTATAGACTAACCACATTCACAATAACATTTAGGTCTCACATTTACTCATATCAACGGCATAATCAACTAGTAAGCAATAATAATAAGTCTCGTATGACAACAATTTAATCAAAACAATCATGATACAATATGACATAATGGTATCTCGCTAGCCCTTTTTGAGACCGCAAAACATAAATGCAGAGCACCTCTGGAGAACAAGGACTGACTAAACATTGTAATTCACGGTGAGAGAGATCCATTCATCCTCGTACTCAATATCAATTAACAGCAAGCTTACAAATGAAGGTGGTGCTCTCTAACTGGTGCCTTTTATTAGAAGATGATGACTCGGCAATAAAGTAAATGGAAAGACTCTTCGCAGAGGGAAGCATTGATTTGCAGAGGTGCCAAAGCTCGAGTTTTTAAAATAGAGATAAATAATGGTTTTTGAGCGTTATGCTTTCATTGCTCACATAACGACCAACAAGTTTCAATATCTTCCATGCTAGATACATTATAGGCGGTTCCCAAACAGAATAGTAAAGTTTTTACTCCCCCTCCACCAATCAGTCACACTCCACGGTGAGCCGAATCCTCGGGTACCGTCCATAGAAACACAGTCCTGGGGGAGTTTTGTTTAATTATATTTTGCTTTTTATTTCAAGCATGGAACTGGGCATCTCGATTACCAGCCACTTTCTTGTGAATGATAGTGAATCAACACATATCGTGAGAATAACCCACCTAGCATGGAAGATACCGACAGCCCCCAGTCGCCACATGAGCGATTTGGGCATACAAAACAAAATGTTTATTTGAAGGTTTAAAGTTTGGCACATGCAAATTTACTTGGAGCGGTAAGTAAATACCGCATATAGGTAGATATGGTGGACTCATATGAAACAACTTTGGGTTTGAGAGATTGGATGCACAAACAGTATTCCCGCTTAGTACAAGTGAAGGCTAGCAAAAGACTGGGGAGCGACCAACTAGAGAGCGACACAGTCATCAACATGCTTTGAGATTAATCAACATTGAATGCAAGCATGAGTATATATAATTCACTATAAACATAAATATCTTGGAGGCTATGTTGATTTGTTTCAACTACATGCGTGAACATGTGCCAAGTCAATGTTGGAAATATGCCCTAGAGGCAATAAATAAAGTGTTTATTATTATATTTCCTTGTTCATGATAATTGTTTATTGTCCATGCTATAATTGTATTGATTGGAAACACATTACATGTGTGGATAGATAGACAACACTTTGTACCTAGTATGCCTCTAGTGAACTAGCTCGTTAATCAAAGATGGTCAAGCTTTCCTAGCCATTGACATGTGATGTCATTTGATAACGGGATCACAACATTAGGAGAATGATGTGATGGACAAGACCCAAACTACCAACATAGCATATGATCGTGTCAGTTTATTGCTACTATTTTCTGCATGTCAAGTATATGTTCCTATGACCATGAGATTATGCAACTCATGGACACCGGAGGAGTGCCTTGTGTGTATCAAACGTCGCAACATAACTGGGTGACTATAAAGGTGCTCTACAGGTATATTCGAGGGTGTCTGTTGGGTTGGCATGGATCGAGACTGGGATTTGTTACTCCACGTGACGGAGAGGTATCTCAGGGCCCACTCAGTAATACAACATCACAATAAGCCTTGCAAGCAATGTGACTAAGTGTTAGTCATGGGATCTTGTATTACGGAACGAGTAAAGATACTTGCCGGTAACGAGGTTAAACTAGGTATGGAGATACCGACGATCGAATCTCAAGCAAGTAACATACCGAAGAACAAAGGGAACATCATACGGGATTAACTGAATCCTTGACATAGAGGTTCGACCGATAAAGATCTTCATAGAATATGTAGGAACCAATATAGGCATCCAGGTCCCGCTATTGGTTATTGACCGTAGAGGTGTCTCGGTCATGTCTACATAGTTTTCGAACCTGCAGGGTCTGCACACTTAAGGTTCGGTGACGTTTTGGTAGTATAGAGTTATGTATGGTGGTGACCGAAGGTTGTTCGGAGTCCCGGATGAGATCCCAGATGTCACGAGGACCTCCGGAATGGTCCGGAGGTAAATATTGATATATAGGAAGTCATGTTTTGGTCGCCGGAAAAGTTTCGGGCTCATCGGTAGTGTACCGGGAGTGCCGGTAGTGTACCGGGAGACCATCGGGAGGGGTATTTCGACCCAACAGGCTACATGGGCTGTGGGAGAGTGCATACCAGCCCTTAGTGGGCTGGTGTAAGTCCCACACAAGGCCCATGCGGTTGGGAAATAAAAGCCCAAAGAGAAAAGGTGGAAAAAAGGCAAAAAGGCAAAAAAAGGAAGGAGTCCTAGTCCTACTAGGATTGGAGGAGGAATCCTCGTCTCCTCCTTGGTTCAGCCGAAGCTAGGGCTGGCCCCTTGAGGGCCAAGCCTCCTCCTCTCTTCCTCTTATATATACTAGAGGTTTTTGGGGTTTTGGCACTTGATTTTCAGCCACGTGCTACTCGTTCCTCTAGTGCATAGTTTCTCCTCTAGATTGGTTTTCTGTAGTGCTTAGGCGAAGCCCTGCCGGAATTGCTCCACCACCATCGCCGCGGCGCCGTCACGCTACCGGAGAACTCATCTACCTCTCCGCTCCCTCTTGCTGGATCAAGAAGGCGGAGATTGTCATCAAGCTGTACGTGTGCTGAACGCGGAGGTGTCGTTCGTTCGGTGCTTGTTTGGGACGGATCGTGATTGGATCGCGGGACGCTCGGCGATTTGGATCGCGAAGACGTTCGACTACACCAACCGCATTTCTTAATGCTTCCCGCTTAGCGATCTACAAGGGTATGTAGATCCGCTCTCCCTCTCGTAGATGCTCATCACCATGGATAGATCTTGCGTGTGCGTAGGAATTTTTTTTGTTTCCCATGCAACGTTCCCCATCAGTGGCATCATGAGCTAGGTCTATGTGTAGATGACATCTTGACTAGAACACAAAGAGTTTGTTGGCGTTGATGCTTAGATTGTTTCCTCCCTTGGTCGTGTTTTGGTTCAGCGATATTGTAGGATGAAGCGGCCCGGACCAACATTACTCGTACGCTTACGAGAGACCGGTTCCCTCAACTGCAACTTGTTGCATAGATGGTTGGCAGGTGTCTGTTTCTCCTACTTTAGTTGGATCGGATTCGACAAAGGCGGTCCTTGAGAAGGTTGAAAAGCAACTTATGTATCACCGTTGTGGTATATGCGTAGGTGAGAATTGTTCTTGCTAGATACCTATAGCAGCCACGTAAAACATGCAACAACAATTAGAGGACGTCTAGCTTGTTTTTGCAGGGTATGTTGTGATGTGATATGGCCAATTACATGATGATATATATGTGATGTATGAGATGATCATGTGTTTTATAGAATATCACAACTTGCATGTCGGTGAGTACGGCAACCGGCAGGAGCCATAGGGTTGTCTTTAATTATTGTATGACCTACGTGTCAATCATTAAGCAGTATGTAAGGCTTTACTTTATCGCTAAACAGTAGCAATATTAGTAGAAGCATGGTGGGCGCAACAACCCCGATGGCGACTCGTTGATGGAGATCAAGATGATGAAGATCATGGTGTCGTGGCGGTGATGATGGAGATCATGCCGGGGCTTTCAAGATGGAGATCAAAAGCACAAGTTCATGGCAATATCATGTCACTTATGATTTTCATGTGATGTTATGCACCTTGTTTTGCTTAGGACAACGGTAGCATTATAAGGTGATCCCTCACTTAAATTTCAAGATGAATTGTGTTCTCCCCGAGTGTGGACCACTGCGAAAGTTCGTCGTGTCGAGACACCACGTGACGATCGGGTGTGATAGACTCTACATTCACATACAACAGGTGCAAGCCAGTGTTGCACATGCATAACACTCGGGTTAAACTTGACGACCCTAGCATGTACAGACATTGCCTCAGAACACAAGAGACCGAAAGGTCGAACATGAGTCATATAGTAGATATGATCAATATGATGATGTTCACCATTGAAACCACCTCAACTCACGTGATGATCGGAGTTGAGTTGGTGAATTTGGATCATGTGACACTCAGATGATCTGAGGGATGTCAATTTGAGTGGGAGCTTTAGTAATTTGATTAACTAAACTCATTATCTTGAACAATAGTCTAAGTAACCTTTGCATATTTATATTGTAGATCAATGGCTCGCGTAGTAGCACCCCTGAATTTTAATGCGTTCCTAGAGAAAGCTAAGTTGAAAGATGATGGAAGTAACTTTGTTGACTGGGCCCGTAATCTGAGGATTATCCTCATGGCTTCCGAGAAATCATATGTCCTTGATGCACCGCTTGGTGACTAAACAGAAGACATGTCATCCGAAGACGTTAAGAACGCTTGGGAGGCACGTTCTAGAGATTACTCAATAGTTCAGTGTGCAATATTGTATGGCTTAGAACCGGGACTTCAAAGACATTTTGAACGTCATAGAGCATATGAGATGTTCCAGGAGTTGAAGTTTATCTTTCAGAAGAATGCCCGAATCGAGAGGTATGAGACCTCCGATAAGTTCTATGCTTTCAAAATGGAGGAGAACGGTTCTATCAGTGAACATATACTCAGAATGTCTGGGTATTCGACTCATCTGGCGGAGTTGGGAATTTCCCTTCCGCCAGAGGCGATCACTGACAGAGTTCTTCAATCACTGCCACCTAGTTACAAGAGCTTTGTGTTGAACTATAACATGCACGGGATGAACAAATCAGTCGCCGAGCTATTTGCGATGCTAAAAGTCGCTGAGTCTGAAATCCAGAAAGAACATCAAGTGTTGATGGTCAATAAAACCACTAGTTTCAAGAAGAATGGCAAGGGAAAGGGCAAGAAGGGTAAAACCAAGAAGGATGGCAAAGCAGTTGCTACTCCCGTAAAGAAGCCCAAGGCTGGACCCAAGCCAGAAACTGAGTGCTTTCATTGCAAGGGAACTGGTCACTGGAAGCGGAACTGCCCCAAGTACCTGGCTGACAAGAAGACAGCCAACGACAAACAAGGTATATATGATATACATGTTATTGATGTGTACCTTACTAATTCTCGTTGCAGTGCCTGGGTATTTGATACCGGTTCGGTTGCTCACATTTGCAACTCAAAACAGGAACTACGAAATAGACGAAGGCTGTCAAAGGACGAAGTGACGATGCGTGTGGGAAATGGTTCCAAGGTTGATGTGATCACCGTCGGCACGCTCTCTTTGATTACCATCGGGATTAGTGATGAACTTGAATAATTGTTATTTAGTTCCTGCGCTACGCATGAACATTATATTTGGATCTTGTTTATTGCGAGACGGTTACTCATTTAAATCAGAGAATAATAGTTGTTCTCTTTATATGAGTAATATCTTTTATGGTCATGCACCCAATGTGAGGGGTTTATTCATATTGAATCTTGATAGTGATGATACACATGTTCATAACATTGATGCCAAAAGATGTAGAGTTGATAATGATAGTACCACTTTCTTGTGGCACTGCCGTTTAGGTCATATTGGTGTAAAACGCATGAGGAAGCTCCATGCTGATGGACTTTTGGAGTCACTTGATTTTGAATCACTTGACACATGCGAACCATGCCTCATGGGCAAGATGACTAAAACGCCGTTCTCTGGAACAATGGAACGGGCAAGTGACTTATTGGAAATCATACATACTGATGTGTGCGGTCCAATGAATGTTACGGCGCGCGTGGATATCGTTATTTTCTCACCTTCACTGACGACTTAAGTAGATATGGGTATATTTACATAATGAAACACAAGTCTGAAACGTTTGAAAAGTTCAAGCAATTTCAGAGTGAAGTTGAGAATCATCATAACAAGAAGATTAAATTCCTGTGATCTGATCGAGGAGGTGAGTATCTGAGTTATGAGTTTGGCAGTCACTTCAGACAGTGTGGAATTGTTTCACAGTTGACACCGCCTGGAACACCGCAGCGTAATGGTGTGTCCGAACGTCGTAATCGAACCTTATTAGATATGGTGCGTTCTACGATGTCTCTTGCTGATTTGCCACTATCGTTTTGGGGTTATGCATTAGAGACAGCTGCATTCACTTTAAATAGGGCACCATCGAAATCCGTTGAGACAACGCCATATGAAATATGGTTTGGCAAGAGGCCAAAGTTGTCGTTTCTTAAGGTTTGGGGATGTGATGCTTATGTCAAAAAGCTTCAGCCTGAAAAGCTGGAACCCAAAGCGGAGAAATGTGTCTTCATAGGATACCCGAAAGAGACAGTCGGGTATACCTTCTATCTCAGGTCCGAAGGCAAAGTGTTTTTCGCTAAGAATGGAACATTTCTTGAGAAAGATTTTCTCTCGAAAGAATTGAGTGGGAGAAAAATAGAGCTTGATGAGGTTATTGAACCTTACTTCAACCAGAGAGTAGCACAGCGCAGAAAGATGTTACTGTGGAGCCTACGACAGTTGAAGAGGAAGTTAATGATGATGATCCTGAAGCTTTGGATCAAGTTACTATTGAACTTCGTAGGTCGACAAGGGCGTGTACTGCTCCTAGGTGGTACGACAACCCTTTCTTGGAGGTCATGTTATTGGACAACAATGAACCTACGAGCTATGAAGGAGCGATGATGGGCCCGGATTCCGAGAAATGGTTAGAGGCCATGAAATCCGAGATGGGATCCATGTATGAAAACAAAGTATGGACTTTCGAAGTATTACTTGAAGGGCGAAAGGCCATTCAGAACAAATGGATCTTTAAGAAGAAGACGGACGCGGACGGTAATGTCACCATCTATAAAGCTCGACTTATGGCAAAGGGTTTTTCACAAGTTCAAGGAGTTGACTATGATGAGACCTTCTCACCCATAGCGATGCATAAGTCCGTCAGAATCATGTTAGCAATAGCTGCATATTTCGACTATGAAATTTGGCAGATGGATGTCAAAACAACGCTCCTCAACGGTTTCCTTGAGGAAGAGTTGTATATGATGCAACCGGAAGGTTTTGTCGATCCAAAGAATGCTGAGAAAGTTAGCAAACTCCAGCGATCCATTTATGGGCTGGTGTAAGCATCTTAGAGTTGGAATAAGCGCTTTGATGAGGTGATCAAAGCGTTTGGGTTTATACAAGTTTATGGAGAAGCTTGTATTTACAAGAAAGTGAGTGGGAGCTCTATAGCGTTTCTAATATTACATGTGGATGACATATTGCTGATTGGAAACAATATAGAAATGCTGGAAAGTGTGAAGGGATATTTGAACAAGAGTTTTTCAATGAAGGACCTAGGAGAAGTTGCTTTCATATTAAGCATTAAGATTTATAGAGATAGATCGAGATGCATAATAGCACTTTCACACAACACATACCTTGATAAAGTTTTGAAGAAGTTCAAAATGGATCAGTCCAAGAAGGGGTTCTTGCCTGTGTTACACGGTGTGAAGTTGAGTAAGACTCAATGCCCAGTGACTGCAGAAGATAGAGAAAAGATGAGTGTCACCCCCTATGCGTCAACCATAGGCTCTATCATGTATGCAATGTTGTGCACAAGAGCCGATGTCAGCCTTGTCATAAGTATGGCCGGAAAGTTTCAAAGTGATCCTGGAATGGAGCACTGGGCGGCGGTCAAGAATATCCTTAAGTACCTGAAAAGGACTAAGGAAATGTTTCTCGTTTATGGAGGTGATGAAGAGCTCGTCGTAAAGGGTTATGTCGATGCAAGCTTTGACATTGATCCGGATGACTCTAAGTAACAAACCAGATACGTATTTATTATCAATGGGGGAGCGGTAAGCTGGTGCAGTTCCAAGCAAAGCGTGGTAGCCGATTCTACATGCGAAGCAGAGTACATCGCAGTCTGGGAGGCAGCGAAGGAAGGTGTCTGGATGAAGCAGTTCATGACACATGTTGGAGTAGTGCCAAGTGCACTGAATCCAATGAATTTGTTCTGTGACAACACTGGTGCCATTGCTGTGGCCAAGGAACCAAGGTTTCACAAGAGGACCAGACACATAAAGCGACGCTTCAACTCCATCCGTGATTACATTGAGGAGAAGGACATAAATATTTGCAAAATGCACACAGATCTAAATGTTGTAGACCCGTTGACTAAACCTCTTCCAAGGGCTAAACATGATCAACACCAGAACTGCATGGGTGTTCGATTCATTACAATGTAAATCACATAGTGATGTGAAATAGATTATTGACTCTAGTGCAAGTGGGAGACTGTTGGAAATATGCCCTAGAGGCAATAAATAAAGTGTTTATTATTATATTTCCTTGTTCATGATAATTTTGTATTGTCCATGGTATATTTGTATTGATTGGAAACACATTACATGTGTGGATAGATAGACAACACTTTGTCCCTAGTATGACTCTAGTGAACTAGCTCGTTAATCAAAGATGGTCAAGGTTTCCTAGCCATTGACATGTGATATCATTTGATAACGGGATCACATCATTAGGAGAATGATGTGATGGACAAGACCCAAACTACAAACATAGCATATGATCGTGTCAGTTTATTGCTATTGTTTTCTGCATGTCAAGTATATGTTCCTATGACCATGAGATCATGCAACTCACCGACACCGGAGGAGTGCCTTGTGTGTATCAAACGTCGCAACGTAACTCGGTAAATATAAAGGTGCTCTATAGGTACATCCGAGGGTGTCTGTTGGGTTGGCATGGATCAAGACTAGGATTTGTTACTCCGTGTGATGGAGAGGTATCTTAAGGCCCACTCGGTAATACAACATCACAATAAGCCTTGCAAGCAATGTGACTAAGTGTTAGTCACGGGATCTTGTATTACGGAATGAGTAAAGAGACTTGCCAGTAACGAGGTTGAACTAGGTATGGAGATATCGACGATCGAATCTCGGGCAAGTAACATACCGAAGAACAAAGGGAACATCATACGGGATTAACTGAATCCTTGACATAGAGGTTCGACCGATAAAGATCTTCATAGAATATGTAGGAACCAATATGGGCATCCAGGTCCCGCTATTGGTTATTGACCGTAGAGGTGTCTCGGTCATGTCTACATAGTTCTCGAACCCGCAGGGTCTGCCCACTTAAGGTTCGGTGACGTTTTGGTAGTATAGAGTTATGTATGGTGGTGACCGAAGGTCGTTAGGAGTCCCGGATGAGATCCCGGACATCTCGAGGAGCTTCGGAATGGTCTGAAGGTAAATATTGATATATAGGAAGTCCTATTTTGGTCGCCGGAAAAGTTTCGGGCTCATCGGTAGTGTACTGGGAGTGCCGGTAGTGTACCGGGAGACCATCGGGAGGGGTATTTCGACCCAAGAGGCTACATGGGCTGTGGGAGAGTGAATACCAGCCCTTAGTGGGCTGGTGGAAGTCCAACACAAGGCCCACGCGGCTGGGAAAGAAAAGCCCAAAGAGAAAAGGTGGAAAAAAAGGCAAAAAGGCAAAAAAAAGGAAGGAGTCCTAGTCCTACTAGGATTGGAGGAGGAATCTTCCTATCCTCCTTGGTTCGACCAAAGCTATGGCTGGACCCTTGAGGGCAAAGCCTCCTCCTCTCTTCCTCTTATATATACTAGAGGTTTTAGGGTTTTTGGCACTTGATTTTCAGCCACGTGCTACCCGTTCCTCTAGTGCATAGTTTCTCCTCTAGATCGGTTTTCTGCAGTGCTGAGGCGAAGCCCTACCGGAATTGCTCCACCACCATCGCCGCGGCACCAGCAGGCTGCCGAAGAACTCATCTACCTCTCCGCTCCCTCTTGCTGGATCAAGAAGGCGGAGATCGTCATCAAGCTGTACGTGTGTTGAACGCGGAGGTGCCGTCCGTTCGGTGCTTGATCGGGACGGATCGTGATTGGATCGCGGGACGCTCGGTGATTTGGATCGCGAAGACGTTCGACTACACCAACCACGTTTCTTAACGCTTCTTGCTTAGCGATCTACAAGGGTATGTAGATCCACTCTCCCTCTCGTAGATGCTCATCACCATGGATAGATCTTGCGTGTGCGTAGGAATTTTTTTTGTTCCCCATGCAACGTTCCCCAACAGTCAAGCCACTCGACTCATTCAGAGGAGTATACCATTCTTGTTGGGGAACGTTGCATGGGAAACAAAAAATTTCCTACACACACGCAAGATCTATCCATGGTGATGAGCATCTACGAGAGGGAGAGTGGATCTACGTACCCTTGTAGATCGCTAAGCGGGAAGCGTTAAGAAACGCGGTTGGTGTAGTCGAACGTCTTCGCGATCCAAATCGCCATGCGTCCCGCGATCCAATCACGATCTGTCCCGTGATCCAATCACGATCCATCCTGAGATTCGATCATGATCCATCCCACGAACTTGATCACAATCCGCCCCACGAACTTGATCACGATCCTTCCGATCTAGCGTCGAACGGACGGCACCTCCGCGTTCAGCACACGTACAGCTTGATGACGATCTCCACCGTCTTGATCCAGCAAGAAGGAGTGGAGAGGAAGAAGAGTTCTCCGGCAGCCTAATGGCGCTCCGGCGATGGTGGTGGAGCAATTCCGGCAGGGCTTCGCCTAAGCACTGCAGAAATCCAATCTAGAGGAGAAACTATGCACTAGAGATTAGGGTTGCACGTGGCTGAAAATCTTGTACCAAAACCCTAAAATCCTCTAGTATATATAGGAGGAGAGGAGGAGGAGGCTTGTCTGCCAAAGAGGCATCCCTTGGGTCGGCCAAACCAAGGAGGGAGGAGTCCTCCTCCTCCACTCCTAGTAGGATTAGGACTCCTTCCTTATTTGGCCCTTTTTTGCCTTTTTCCACCTTTTTTCTTTTGGGCTTTTCTTCCCAGCCGCATGGGCCTTGTGTGGGACTTCCACCAGCCCACAAAGGGCTGGTATTTACTCTCTCACAGCCCATATAGCCTCTTGGGTCGAAATACCCCTCCCGATGGTCCCCCGGTACACTACCGATGAGCCCGAAACTTTTCCGGCGACCAAAACAGGACTTCTTATATATCAATCTTTACCTCCGGACCATTCCGGAGCTCCTCGTGACGTCTAGGATCTCATCCGGGACTCCGAACAACATTCGGTCACCACCATACATAACTCTATACTACCAAAACGTCACCAAACCTTAAGTGTGCAGACCCTGCGGGTTCGAGAACTATGTAGACATGACCGAGACACCTCTATGGTCAATAACCAATAGCGGGACCTAGATTCCCATATTGGTTCCTACATATTCTACGAAGATCTTTATCGGTCGAACCTCTATGTCAAGGATTCAGTTAATCCCGTATGATATTCCCTTTGTTCTTCGGTATGTTACTTGCCCGAGATTCGATCGTCGGTATCTGTATACCTAGTTCAACCTCGTTACCGACAAGTCTATTTACTTGTTCCGTAATACAAGATCCCGTGGCTAACACTTAGTAACATTGCTTGCAAGGCTTATTGTGATGTTGTATTACCGAGTGGGCCCTGAGATACCTCTCCGTCACACGGAGTAACAAATCCCAGTCTTGATCCATGCCAACTCAACAGACACCCTCGGAGATACCTGTAGAGCACCTTTATAGTCACCCAGTTACGTTGCGACGTTTGATACACACAAGGCACTCCTACGGTATTCGTGAGTTGCATGATCTCATGGTCATAGGAACATATACTTGACATGTAGAAAACAGTAGCAATAAACTGACACGATCATAAGCTACGTTTGTAGTTTGGGTCTTGTCCATCACATCATTCTCCTAATGATGTGATCCCATTATCAAATGACATCACATGTCAATGGCTAGGAAACCTTGACCATCTTTGATCAACGAGCTAGTTCACTAGAGGCATACTAGGGACAGAGTGTTGTCTATTTACCCACACGTGTAATGTGTTTCCATTTAATACAATTATAGCATGGATAATAAACGATTATCATGAACAAGGAAATATGATAATAAATAATTTATTATTGCCTCTAGGGCATATTTCCAACAGTCTCCCACTTGCACTAGAGTCAATAATCTAGTTCACATCACCATGTGATTCGCATTGTTATGAATCTAACACCCAATGAGTTCTGGGGCTCGATCATGCTATGCATGTGAGAGAGGTCTTATAGTCAACGGGTCTGCGACATTCAGATCCGTGTGTACTTTGCAAAAAAAATTCCTCATGAGTAAATAGGGTGGCTATATCATTCAATTTGGTAAGATGTGCCACGACGGTTTCAGATTCATAACCATGGAAAGGATCAGATTCAACCAAGGTAATTAACTCAGGATCGACAGAGAATTCATAATCCTTATCAATAAAAAAGATAGGTGAAGTAGCAAACTTAGGATCATACTGCATTCTAGCATTCAAAGATTTTTTTCTTCCACTTGCGAAGCAATTTCTTAAGATCATATCTATCCTTACAAGCAAGAAAGTCCCTAGCTACCTCTCCTTCCATAACATAACCCTCGGGTATATCAGGCAATTCATATCTAGGAGCTCTAGGTCTAGCAGGTGTATCATAGTGTTCAGTTTCAATAATTTCATCAGATTCAGAAATATTATCAGTTTCAGCATTGGCTCTAGCAATTTGTTCATCAAGAAATTCACCCGATGGCACAGTATCATGAAGCAAAGTATCATCATAAGCATCATGCATAGCAGAAGTAGCATCATCAATTACTTGCGACATATCAGAATTACTAGTAGGTGGCGGTGTCGCAAATTTACTCACAACAGAAGGTGAATCAAGTGAAGAGCTAGATGGTAGTTCCTTACCTATCCTCGTAGTTGAGGGGTAGATCTTGGTTTTTGGATCTTTAAGATTCCTGATAGTGATCAACAGATATATATCCCAAGTGACTCAGAGAATAGAGCTATGCTCCCCGGCAACAGCGCCAGAAAATGGTCTTGATAACCCACAAGTATAGGGGATCGCAACAGTTTTCGAGGGTAGAGT
This sequence comes from Hordeum marinum, assembly GCA_022496015.1. NCBI lineage: Eukaryota > Viridiplantae > Streptophyta > Magnoliopsida > Poales > Poaceae > Hordeum > Hordeum marinum. Next base: position 63,033,913 of record CM039673.1, read on the forward strand.
ATTCAACCCAAATTTATTGATTCGACACAAGGGGAGCCAAAGAATATTCTCGAGTATTAGCAGCTGAGTTGTCAATTCAACCACACCTAAAAGACTTAATATCTGCAGCAAAGTATTCAGTAGCAAAGTAGTATGGAAGTAACGGTAACGGTGGCAAAAGTGATAGTAGCAGTTTTGTAGTGTTTGTAACAATAGCAACGGAAAAGTAACTTAGCAAAGCTCAATATATGGAAAGCTCGTAGGCAATGGATCAGTGATGAATAATTATGTCGGACAGCATTCATCATGCAACAGTTATAACATAGGGTGACACAGAACTAGCTCCAATTCATCAATGTAATGTAGGCATGTATTCCATATATAGTCATACGTGCTTATGGAAAAGAACTTGCATGACATCTTTTGTCCTACCCTCCCGTGGCAGTGGGGTCCTAATGTAAACTAAGGGATATTAAGGCCTCCTTTTAATAGAGAACCGCACCAAAGCATTAGCACTTAGTGAATACATGAACTCCTCAAACTAAGGTAATCACCGGAAAGAATCCCAGTTATTGTCACCCTGGGGGATGCGGATCATAACTCGTAATAGGTGTCTACAACTTGCAAGATAGGATCAAGAACACATATATATTCATGAAAACATAATAGGTTCAGATCTGAAATCGTCGCACCCGGGCCCTAGTGACAAGCATTAAGCATAGCAAAGTCATAGCAACATCAATCTCACAACATAGTGGATACTAGGGATCAAACCCTAACAAAACTAACTCGGTTACATGATAAATCTCATCCAATCCGTCACCGTCCAGCAAGCCTACGATGGGATAACTCAAGAATGGTGGAGAGCATCATGGAATTGGTGATGAAGGATGCTTGGTGATGACGAAGGCGTTGATTTCTCCTCTTCGAAGCCCAAAACGGACTCCAGATCTGGTCTCCCGAGGAAGAACAGGAGGTGGCAGCGGCTCCGTATCGTGAAACGCGATGAACTCCTCTCCTCTATTTTTTTCTCCCCGAATAAGAATATATAGAAGTAGAAACGAGGTCGGAGGAGCGTCAGGGGGCCCACAAGCCACAGGGGCATGCCCTAGGGGGGTGGGCGCACCCACCAGGCTTGTGGCCAGGAGGTGGTCCCCCTATAGTTGATTCTTTCGCCAATTTTTTTGTTAATTCCAAAAATATTCTCCGTAAATTTTCAGATCAATCCGAAAACTTTTATTTCTGCACAAAAATAACACCAAGGCAATTCTGTTGAAAACAGCGTCAGTCTGGGTTAGTTCCATTCAAATCATGCAAATTAGAGTTCAAAACAAGGGCAAAAGAGTTTGGAAAATTAGATACGCTGGAGACGTATCAGGAGTCGAGCACGACGAGCGGAGATGGTGGTGGCGTTTGACGGATGGCGTTGCCGGCCGGAGCAACGGCGAGGCTCACATGGTCGACTGGCCACATGCGAGCAGCCGGACAAGGCCAAGACGGATCTGGGAGTCATGGCTCGCGGCCGACCGGGCGATGCGTTCGGAATGCAGCCAGACGACGCGAAGACGGACGAGGCGAAATCGGAGCGGCCGGGGCCGAGCAGAAGCCGACCGGGACGCTGAAATCGTGTCGTCGCCACCAGTTGCCAACCGGCTTGATTTCTACGGATGACGGACGTGACGGATTAGCAGGTCAGGCGCTAGGCGGGCAACCGGCCAGAGGATGCATGTACGTATGCATAGGCCCCGCATGCGGGTAGGCTGCCAGAGGACGCATGCATGCACGTATGTGGCCATGCATACGGCCCAGAGGCCGTCCAGGTAGCATGCGTGCACGCATGTGGCCATGCACGCGGCCGAGCAGACGGACGAGGAGCATGCCGGCCGGAGACAGGAGGGTGCGGGGGCGCAGCCGGCATGGGGCGGCGCGCGGGTGGTGACCCGGAGCCGGCTGGGGCGGCGAGGCACCGAGCACTCGGCCGCGGCAAGAGGCGGAGCCGGCCGGATGAGGCGACGCGAGGCCGAAGCGGGGCCGGGGCCGGCAGGCACGGCGTGCCGGCCCCGGCGGCATACGCGCGGGAGGGGATCTGGAGGCGCGGTGGTTGGGCACGCGGCCGTGGGCGAAGCAACACGCTTGGTTATTGTCGAGCCAGTGTGGTAGCGTATATGAGCCTGGTGGTGAGGCGGAGGCGTGAGGAGAGGAGAGGCGCCATGGACGGACAGGCCGAAGCGGTGACAGGCACGCGAAGGAGAGATGACACGCAGCCAAAACGGCCGGAGCGAGATGCAGCGCGCGGATGCGCAGATGACGACGATGTCGCGGTGGTCAAGGCACAACAGCGTGCGGGCACGAGGAGCCGGCCGAAGCAGGGCGGGGACGGAGCAGCCGCCCAAGCAAGCCAGGATGCGGGTGGCGCACGTCTCGCGTCCGGCCAAGGCACATGCAGTTTATGGCCATAGTGTGGGTGATGTACGGCCACGGTATGATTTCTGTCCGGCCAAGAAATGGGACGAGAGAGCAGGAGCGGTGCTCGGGGCTCAGGACGAGGCCGCAGGGAGAGAAAATGGAGAGATGTCGGGCACGGCGTGGTGCCCGACAGGACTGTCGGTGCCGGTGGCCGCGAGGATGGAGCAGAGGCACAACAGCATGCGCAGCGACCGCGGGGCGCGCGGACGCCAAGGAGTGGCGACAGCGTGCGACCGTGCCGTCGTTGAGGTGCGGGCGTGTGGTCTCAGGGGGAGGCGACTGCAGGGGCGCCCGAACGGAGCGGCGCTAGCGTGCATGACGCGCGGGAGTGGCGACGGTGAGGAGCAGTGCCGGCATGAGGAGGATGCACCGACGCACGCGGGGTTGGCAAAGACGGAGTCGACGGTGGAGACGGGCAATGACGAGGTCGACGGCGGGGACGCGGTCGGCGACCGCGCGGGTACCCAGGGGTGTGTTGATGTCGGACCTTCAAGCCTCACCAAAGAGACGACGGCAATGTTACGGTGGCGATGACAAAGATGGTCCCGCCCGGACCACGGTTCTAGCAGCAGCTTGCCCCACGGTGGCCGCCAACTATCGTTGTTTTCTCATGGGGGGTCTCGTGAGACGGCAGATGCCATGGGGTGGCTTATAGAGGTGAGAGCAAGGTTGTCGTGGATGATCCGGGACGGGTATGCATATATCACGCAGTGGTTTACCTAGGTTCGGGGCTCTCCGGAGAGATAATACCCCTACTCCTGCATATCTGTATAACTATGGTATATCTAGTACATGGTCGCTCCTAGAGCTGTTTGGGGAGGAGAGCCATGAGGCTTCTTGCCTCATACGTGAGTGTGAGAGTGGGGATAAGAGAATGTGAGGGAAGCTAGCCCCCTTGAGAGAGTGAGAGGGGGCCTTTATATAGGCATGTATGTGTTGCTTGGTATGTAAGCTAGAGTGGATAGCTTACATACCAAGCAGCTTGGGGTGTAAGCTACAGTGGGTAGCTTACATGCCAAGCTATATGTAGCTTGTGGACTAAGCTATGTCTGTCCCCTAGTGCACTTTATAAGTCAATGTCCACGGGACAGGTTACACTATAGATAATACTGCGTGACGCCCATACAATGCACTACTGCTCGCCACTAGTGCACTGCCACGGGATATGGCCGTCTTGAACGCGCGTGTCCGATGGGACGTCGTAGTTGGCTCCAGGCTGCCGGCTGGCGGGCGCAGCCGGCTGGTCAGAGTAGCCGGCCACGGGTGCAAGTCGGAGCAGCCGGCCCGGGCGGGCTTGCACCCCGTCCGACTCGCCGTCTTTGGGGTACCCGAGGGTCATCCCCCCAACACTTAGACCTGATGGTACAATTGAAAAGTACAAGGCAAGGTGTAAGGGCATATTTCTCCTTAAGTGATTTTGGTGATTGATGACAATGCCTTTGCTGACTAATCATGTGCATTGAGCATTTCAGGTATCTCATGTCTAGGCACAAGACGATTCAATGGCCCTCGGAGCCTATCGAAGACGGTTGTTCTCTACATCTCCTTTCGGTGGATTTGAGTCATAGGAAACCCGTACTATTAAGAGGATATGGAGTGGGTTGAAGCTATGCACGATGAACTCAACAACTTCGAGCGCAACCAAGTGTGCTGATTGGTGCCATGACCTAAGGAGAACCACAATGTTATTGGAACTAAATGGATCTTCAAAAACAAGCAAGATGTGCATGGTATTTTCATTCGCAACAAGGCAATATTGGTGGCACAAGGATACTCCCAAGTCGAGGGTATCGACTATGGTGAAACTTTTGCTCATGTTGCTCACCTTGAATCTATTCGCATGTTGCTTGCATATGCCTCTCATCATAACTTTAAATTATATCAAATGGTGTCAAGAGTGCTTTTCTTAATGGTCCTCTTAAGGAGTTGGTATATGTCAAGCAACCCCTGGGGTCCGAGGATCCCAAGTTCCCCAATCATGTATACGTTCTCTATAAGGCTCTCTATGGCCTTAAGCAAGCCCCACACGCGTGGTATGAGCACCTTACCGAGATGTTGCAAGACCGTGGGTTTGAAATTGGGAAATTTGATCCCCCTCTTTTTACAAAGAGGGTCAACGGGAACTTATTCATATGCCAAATATATGTTGATGATATTATTTTTGGTTCTCCTAACAAAGTTTTCAATGAAGAATTCGCCACTTTGATGAAAAACAAGTTTGAGATGTCTATGATGGGAGAGTTGAATTTGTTCCTTGGTTTTGAAGTCAAGCAATGAAGTCAAGGCACCTTCATCAATAAAGCTAAATACACTCAAGACATGCTCAAGAGGTTCAAGATGGATGAGCTCAATCCTCCCAAGGCCAACACTCCCATGCCTCTCAAATGCCATCTTGACAGCGATCCCAATGGTAAAGCAGTGGATCAAAAGGTATATCGCTCCATGATTGGATCCTTGCTTTACCTTTGTGCATCTAGAACGGATATCATGTTAAGTGTGGGTATTTGTGCACGATTTCAATCCGCACCTAAGGAGAGTCACCATGTGGCTGTCAAGCGAATCTTTCGATATTTGGCTCATACCCCAAACTTTGGCTTATGGTATCCCAAGGGGGCTTCGTTTGATCTCGTTGGATATACTGACTCGGATTGGGCGGGAGACCATGTGGATATAAAGTCCACTTACGGAGGCTGCCAATTTCTTGGTCGGTCTTTGGTAAGTTGGTCTTCAAAGAAACAAAATTGTGTTTCTATCTCGTCCACCGAAGCCGAGTATGTAGCTGCTGCCAGTTGTTGTGCATAGATTCTTTGGATGAGGCAAACTTTAAAGGATTATGGTGTCAATTGTGACAAAGTGCCTCTTTACTGTGATAATGAAAGTACCATTATGATCTCCAGCAACCCAGTTCAACATTGCAAGACGAAGCATATTGATATTCGTCATCACTTCCTTCGGGAACACATCAAGCGAGGAGACACCAATCTTATCCATCTGAGCACTAATGAACAACTTGTAGATATATTTACGAAGCCATTAGATGAAGCAAGATTTTGCGAGTTAAGGCATGAGCTAAATATCATTGATTCGAGCAATGTGGATTGACTTAGTGCACACCTCACCACACTCATCATTATGTCTTGTCTAGGTGTAGGCATGGATTTAGGGGGAGTCTAGTTCTCTCAATGAACTATCCCTCCTCTTATTATGCATAAACTAATCAAAGTCTTTCACATTTGCCATTTTTGATGGTTATTGTGCTTCAAAAGACGAGTCTTGGTCATGGGCCCAAGGATAATTCTTCGCAGTGCCATACCATTTTGACTCAAACATAGGTGGCTCTAGGGCCACCGCCCTCTCTTCATTCGAAGTAGAGGCTTACTGTTTGGTCCTATTTTTTTCTTCTCCTCCATTGGACCATGCTCTTGTTTTGACTTGCATCTTTGTTTTATCATGTCTCTCGTTCTTGTGAAAAAAATCTTTCTCTTCCTCTCTTTTCTTTGTGAAAACCTGCACTTTGTGGGCAGCACGGTACTACCGTGGCAATTCATGGTACTACCGCTGGAGTTGGAATGCCCCCGTGCTTGCACAGGTGCGCTCCCAGCACGGTACTACCGCCCCAAAAAGCGGAAGTAAAAAATTACTTCTGCTCCCGGAGTGGTACTACCGCTTATCGCGCAGAAGTAAAAAATTACTTCCGCTCGTTGAGAGGTACTACCGCAATGACCGCGGTACTACCGTGTCGTCGAGCGGGCATGGGGGTTAAGAGACGGCAAGGGGGGTTTCAATCTCCCCCATACCCCATTATCTCTTCCCCTCATGTTTCTCTCTCTCTCTCCTCCTCACAACCGGCGCCAGAGCACCTCGCCGGATCTCCGTCTCCGGCCACCCTCCTCTCATTCCCTCCGGTGGGATCGTTCCCCACCTTGTCCTCTTGCTATGGACCTCGGTATTTCCCCGAACCCTTCTCATTTTGCGTCTCTATTTTTGAATCTAGGTTTAGGGGAAATATGAGATGGTCTAGTATTCTTTGATCCAATCTGTGCATGAGGAGATGGTTTGAGTGTGTTAGTGCAGTAGAAGTGCGTATTGATAGGATACAACGGGATAACTTTCGATCTACGGTAGTACCGATTTGATCTTTTGATCTGTGTTCATGCGAAATCCGCCCCGTGCGGTACTACCGCTCGTCGGGCGGAAGTAAAATTTTACTTCCGCTCCTGACACGGTACTACCGCTCTCCGCGGTACTACCGCGTCCGGAGTGGTAGTAATTTTTTACTTCTGCTCGCTCGGTGGCAGGAAAATTTTACTTCCGCTCCAGCCACGGTACTACCGCTCCCGGCGGTACTACCGCGTCCGGAGCGGTGGTAATTTTTTACTTCCGCTTGTTGGGCGGCAGTAAAATTTTACTTCCGCTCCAGCCACGATACTACCGCTCACAGCGGTACTACCGCGTCTGGAGCGGTAGTAAACTTTTACTTCCGCATGAACCACCGGTACTACCTCTCGATCCGAAGCTACCTCGTTTTGTCCTGTTCATTCTCACCTCTACATGGTTTTCGTGTCTGCTTTCGTCTTTGCCTTACCTTTTTCGTTTGTCTCTTGTGTTTGTGTTGTGTGACATAGGTGGTGGCTCTGGTTACGGCTCCATTCCACGACGCTCGAATCCCTCTCGTGACACTAGCTCAAAGTGTCTTCGCAATCCTAATGCTCCTGAGGGATCCAATGCCCAGCCATGTCATTTCAAGCGGACCGCATCCAAGCTCAAGGCACCAGTTGACAACTATGAGGACATGCCTCAAGCTGAGTTTCTGTCTCGATGGTTGATCGACCCCTATGTCAAACCAAGGGAACAATCCAGGGCCAATGAGTTGTTTTGGACCAAGCAGCAGTTTCTCATCCACATTGATGTGATCAAGGGCAAGAAGAATCTCTATGTTCTTGTCCAATACATTTATATGGATCATATGAGGAAGCATCTGACATACTTTGGTGAGGCTCTGGGCTTGGTGGAACAGTTTGCTATCGAGGACATCATCTCGTTTCACCTTGACTTTGATCCCGACATTGTGGGTCAGTTCTTTGCCTCTGTCCGTTTCCACACTGATGAGCAGCAGACCATGACTTGGATGACCAATGGAGAGAGGTTGTCTGTCACCTGGAAGGACTTCATGGATCTGCTGCATGTTCCTGATGCGGGGCTTGATGTGCCAGTTGGACTGCGTCCTCACAGCAAACCCCACCCAACACATAAGGAGCAGCTTGTGACATACTATATTCTGAAGACTTTACCCTCTGGTGAGCAAGTTTCTGTGCTCAACCCATTTCTTGATGTCATGCAACGGATTTTCTGCAACACTCTGTTTCCTCGCATGGGAGACAAGGACAAGGTGCACTCTTATCTGGTGGATATGTTGCTACTATGTGAGAAAGGAAGAACTGAAGAACTTGACACCCTTGATGTGTCTCACATTATGTGGACTGAGCTTCGCACTGCTGTGTTTCATCGTAAGGTCCCCATTTATGGGCCCTCCTTGTTCCTCCTGATTCGTACTACTTGGGAGAAGACCCTTCCGGGTGAGGACTTGCAGGAGCACTTGTTTCTTCATGAGCCCATTCGTCTGCGTATGAAGGACAAGTGGGCCAACACCACCACTAAGCTAGCTCCTGCACGTATGGAGGTAGATGAGGATGAGATCAAAGAGGAGGAAGATGACAGTTTTGAGTTGTATGTGCCACCGTCTTCTGAGCCATCTTGGGCCAAGAAGCTCTCTCACAAGATGAATACCTTGTTCTGCATGCAGGCCAAGGGTCAGTATCAAGCGCACGTTGCTCAGAAGGAGAGTCGCCAGCATGACAAGCGGATTCTGAGGAAGCTTTGCGAGACCATCTTGAGTGGGTCTGAGAAGGACATCACTCCTGAGGCTACTTGGATGGCGAAGCAGCAGTTCCAGTGGGCTGATTCAGATGCGGAGTCCATCCCAAACGCATCAGAGGAGGAGCCAGATGACTGTTCTTTCTGCATGGGAGCTACCACCTATGTGTTCGGTGTCCTCTCTGCCTTTTTGGCATCTCAATGCCAAAGGGGGAGAGAGAGTAGGATTTGCCAGTATTTGCGTTGTTTTTTCGTCGTCTCTTTTCTTTCGTTGAACTTTGGTTTATGTCGTTTGTGTGTGAGACCGGGAGACTTCCTCTATCATATGGTGTGAGACATATGCTATCACTCCTACCTTATTATTGTCCAGTATGATTCGTAGCTTGTGAGACTGTCTCATATGTATCCTTATCTTCATGCTCACATGCTATGCCTTGTTTCCATACTTAGTTTTATTCATTCTGTTACAAGGATTCCATTGTTTATAAAATATAGGGGGAGTGTTGATCCTAGTGTGTGTGCCTTGCAATCCAAAGCATATCTATAGAATGCACACGTCTAGGGGGAGCTCGTCTATATTTTGTAGATCTTGGGTTTGCATATGCTCATTTTATATCTTTATGTGCAAATCACGTATTGTCATCAATCCACCAAAAGGGGGGAGATTGTAAGGGCATATTTCTCCTTAAGTGGTTTTGGTGATTGATGACAATGCCTTTGTGGACTAATCGTGTGCATTGAACATTTTAGATATCTCATGTCTAGGCACAAGACGATTCAATGCCCCTCAGAACCTATCGAAGACGGTTGTTCTCTACGTCTCCTTTTGGTGGATTTGAGTCGTAGGGAAGCTGTACTATTAAGAGGGGGTTCGCTTCGAAAAGGTTTGGGTGGAATCAACACGTACACATCTATTCCATTGCACCACCTTTCCTTCGCTTCAATGGAGCTCCAGCTCGTTTTTCATTCCTGTGCAAAGTGAAAGCCTGCTGGGGTGTTTGCTTTCAGTGGCGAGCGGTAGTACCACAGGAGCCCGCGGTAGTACCGCTCCATGGAGCGGTAGTACCGCTGTCCCCTGCCCTAGTACATACGCTTGCGGTAGTAGGCGTGGATGTAATTTTTTACATCCGCCCTCCTACGGTAGTACCGTGATCCACGTCCGGTACTACCGTGTCGGACTTTTTCGCAGATTCGCCCTCTATGGAGGTAGGCACGGAAGTAATCTTTTACTTCTGTGCATCTCCAGTGCAAGCCTCTGCCGACCATGCGGTAGTACCGCATGGGCTCGTGGTAGTACCACTCCGGCGGTTCTACCGCTTGTTTCCTAGTGCAATCTGCCTAAGCCTGTTACTTCTGTGCAAGCGGTAGTACCGCAAGTGGCAGCGGTAGTACCGCAAGCCCTTGCGGTAGTACCGTGGCTTTTGTGGTAGTACCACGAGGTGCGGGACTGAGGGTGAGGATAACGGTTGGATCTTGTCCTCCACTATAAAAGGGAGGTCTTCTTCTTCAAGAAGCTCACCTCTTCCTTCCCAAAACTCCATTGTTTCTCAAAGCTCCATTTTAGCCTGATCTCTCTCCCTAGCCAATCAAACTTGTTGATTTTCTAGGGATTGGTTGAGAAGGCCTCGATCTACACTTCCACCAAGAGAAATTTGATTCCCCCCACTAATCCCGTGTGGATCTTGTTACTCTTGGGTGTTTGAGCACCCTAGACGGTTGAGGTCACCTCGGAGCCACATTCCATTGTGGTGAAGCTTTGTGGTGTCGTTGGGAGCCTCCAATTCAGTTGTGGAGATTGCCCCAACCTTGTTTGTAAAGGTTCGGTCACCGCCTTCAAGGGCACCAATAGTGGAATCATGGCATCTCGCATTGTGTGAGGGCGTGAGGAGAATACGGTGGCCCTAGTGGCTTCTTGGGGAGCATTGTGCCTCCACACCGCTCCAACGGAGACGTATTTCCTCACAAGGGAAGGAACTCCGGTAACACATCCTCGTCTCCACCGGCTCCACTTTTGGTTATCTCGCACCTTTACTTCTTGCAAGCTATTATTTTGTTATATCCCTTGCTTGCTTGTGTACTTGTTGTGGTTAGCATCATATAGGTTATTCATCTAGTTACACATCTAGCCAACTTATTTGATGCTAAGTCTAAATTGTTAAGGAAAAGTTAAAAAGTGTTAGCTGCCTATTCACCCCCCCCCCCCCTCTAGTCAATCATATCGATCCTTTCACATGGCTTGTGGCCAAGGGTTATACCTAGAAATAAGGTGAAGACTTCTTTGATACTTACTCACATGTGGCTAGACTGGCCACTATTCGGGTGCTACTATCACTGGCTGCCTCACATGGTCTTCTCGTTCATCAAATGGACGTTAAGACGGCTTTCCTCAATGGAGAGTTGGATGAGGAAATTTACATGGATCATCTTGATGGTTTTATAGTACCTGGTCAGGAAGGGAAAGTGTGCAAGTTATTGAAGTCTTTATATGGCCTTAAGCAAGATCCTAAGCAGTGGCACGAGAAGTTCGAAAGAACATTAACTACTGCAGGCTTTGTTGTAAACGAAGCTGACAAGTGTGTATACTATCGCCATGGTGGGGCGAAGGAGTTATTCTCTGTCTGTATGTCGATGACATACTGATCTTTGGAACCAACCTTGATCTAATCAAGGAGGTTAAGGATTTCTTATATCGTTGTTTTGAGATGAAAGATCTTGGAGTAGCTGATGTTGTACTGAACATCAAGCTGCTGAGAGATGAGAATGGTGGGATTACACTGCTCCAATCTCACTATGTGGAAAAGGTCTTGAGTCGTTTTGGGTATAGTGACTACAAGCCTTCTCTAACTCCATATGTTGCTAGTGTGTTGCTTCGAAAGAATCGACGAATTGCTAGAGATCAACTGAGGTATTCTCAGATAATAGGCTCGCTTATGTACTTGGCGAGTGCCACGAGGCCTGACATCTTGTTTGCTGTGAGCAAACTAAGCCGGTTTGTATCAAACCCGGGAGATGATCATTGGCATGCGCTTGAGAGAGTTATGCGCTATTTGAAAGGCACTGCGAGCTATGGGATTCACTACACCGGGTACCCGAGGGTACTGGAGGGTTATAGTGACTCAAACTGGATATCGGATGCTGGTGAGATTAAAGCCACAAGTGGTTATGTTTTTACACTTGGTGGTGGCGCTGTTTCCTGGAAGTCTTGCAAGCAGACCATCTTAACAAGGTCAACTATGGAAGCAGAACTCACAGCATTAGACACAGCCACTGTTGAAGCAGATTGGCTTCGTCAGCTCTTGATGGACTTGCCTATGATTGAAAAACTAATACCCGCCATCCTGATGAACTGTGATAATCAAACTGTGATCATAAAGATAAACAGTTCTAAGGATAATATGAAGTCCTCAAGGCATGTGAAGAGGAGATTGAAATCTATCAGAAAAATGAAGAACTCTGGAGTTATTGCGTTGGATTATATCCAAATGTCTAAAAACATGGCAGATCCCTTCACAAAGGGTTTATCGCGTAATGTGATAGAAAATGCATCGATGGAGATGGGTTTGAGACCCACCGTATGAGTTGTCCATAGTGGTAACCCACTTTATGTGATCGGAGATCCCGTGAAGTAGAAGTGGGAGACAAGCTGTTGGACAGCTAGAAGGAGAGTATCCCTATATTCGCTATCCCACTCCATGAAGATGCAATACTCTCATAATCTGCATGGCAGGTTGATACCTATCTTAATGTGTTCCAAGTGGCTTATTTGGGTAAGCAGAGATGTTGTCCTGCAGAACATCTCCTGAGGAACACACCTATATGAATTTGACTATAAACGTCGCAGTCTGTGAGAATTGGGTGTTCTCTAAGAAATTCATGAAAGGCCTTGGAGTATGACGTATACGCTCCACCCGCGGGTAAGCCTTGCGGCAGCCCAGTATCGGTCAAGGATTTGTGTGAAACTAGACTTGCAGAAAACTTGTAGTTCAAGGCATAGTCCACTATTCAAGTTGTGACCTAGTGTAGCATAAATTTCTAAATGGAAGTTCAACTTAACAGTCTCCATCAAGAACTGGTATATAAACAATGTTTTGGAACTAAGAAATGATGAGATGTGCCAATGAGACCTTGTGGGGGATTGTTGGATTTTTGCTAAGAGGCCTTTGGCCCAAAGCCCATCCAAAAATCTAAAATTCTCATGGCCCATGTGTGTTGGTTGTTGGTGTGGTGTGGGTGGGACTAAAGTTTAGTCTCACCATGCTAGCGGAGGGAGAGCAACACCTCTTTATAAGGTGAGCTCTTCTAGTACTTGTAAGAGAGTGAGAAGAGAAGAGGCCCTCACGCACTCCTCCTCCTCGCTCGCCATGCCACGCCGCGCCGTGCCGCGCCACAGGATTGAGCCGAGCCGAGCTCTTACCTACGCGCTTATTTTAGCCGGTCAGAAACGAAGAGTCCTTAACAGACGTGCTACCATGTCTCTCCACCCTGCCGCGCATATATATATATATATATATGAGGTTTCTGCCAACCCTAGCCGTCGTCGTAACATATGGTTTCGCATCGTTCCAGATTATTGCGTCGCCATACAAGTCTTCTCCATCCCTCCTTCCGCGTGCACCGCGAGAAGGGACAACAGGCCTCTGGAACCCCGCTTCTCGTGATCCTATACGGGAGAGGGGCAATCAAGTTTTTGTGGAGCGCACTCACGCGACTGCTGGCTGCGACGACTACTTCTTCCCCCATCTCGGCAACCTCTTCCTCAATGATATGGGCGACAACATCAACGCTGGCGGTTCTACTCCCGCTGCACCGTATGCAATCTTGTCCTCTATGTTTGAGATCATGCTAGAATTTATGTGTCTAGTTTGTGCCGTAGATTCGATCTACTCGTTTACGATGGTAGTTTGCATGATTAGTTTAATCTAGCTGTCATGATTTATTTTCTGCTTATTTTCAAATTAAATATTGTAGTAATTTGCTCATATACTAAACATCCTCAACAAGCTGGGCCTCGGCCTGCCCTTCAGCGACGTTGCCGACCTATCCGACATGACGGAGGACGACCGCTCCGGCCTCCCGCTGGGCCTCAGCGAGGTCGTCCACAAAGCGGCCATCGAGGTGGACGAGGAAGGCACCAAGGCCGCGGCTATGACCATGTGTCATGGCATGGTCGAGTGCGCGGCCATGTCCTGGGCGCCGCCACCGGTGGATTTCGTCACCGATCATCTGTTCGCCTACTTCATTGTGAAGGAGGGGACCGGCACCGTCATCTTCGCGGGCTATGTCCTCGACCCCTCGACACCATAATAACAACAGCCTAGGATGTACTAATTTTTGGAGCATGCGTTTTCAGATGATGACAATTTTTACATACTGTATTTTGTAAGGTTTGACGCTTTATTTGCTCCTACGCGCTTATGTACGTTGTACAGAGGGAGTACTTAACGTTTTATGCACAAATGTCCATTTAAACAGTATGAGGTATTGTAGAACCAAATCAAGAGAACAAGCACTAAGAGAGGCCTTTGGTTTTTCTCTATGCTCATGGAGATGCTTGTTTCCTGCTCTACACCTGCTTAGTCTTTTTTCAGTATTAACTATAATCTATATACAATGATTCATTAGTAAATTATAAAAATACTGAATTAGAGATCAGCCTTGCACTAGAAATAAAACACGAAAAGTTATTTGTGTTGTGTGTGCATTTGTGTGTCATTTACGAAATGAAGATGGATTTTTATCTGGTCCAAAAGCTCAAACAACTCTGACCTTGTTCTGATTCACTCGACAATGCCCAAACCTGAAGGCCTCCTTTGTTTGGAGGAATTTCACATTTCGTTTAGAGACCTTTGGTTTATATAGGAATGGGTTCCTAGTCCTATGTAGGATTAGTTCTTATCCTTCTCATTTCATAAAAAGTAAACATGACTCTAGACTCAATGAAAAAATCCGTACCCGTTCATAGAATTTGAGATACATATCATCTCATTGCTTACAAATTTCCTATTCCTATGAACAAAAAGAGGCTTAAAAGGTTATTCTAAATAGAACTTATGCCAAAAACTATGTGGCATGCACAGGAAAAAAATGCAGCGAATCTGGTCTACGGTGCAAAGAGCCATGCCAAGAAGGCACACATCACCAGTTTCAAATACTTTCAGTTTTTCATTGGATAATTCAAGGATGCACATGGGAACAAAATTGTAACTATGCCATTTAGATAATTCAAGGATGGGGGATCTTTTTTAGGAACCTCACTCAGCTTTATCCATTTGCAACGTTCGTGGGATCATTACAAGATCGTGGGGAGTACCCAGCCATACATGACGATCTAAAGCGAGAGAAAGAGGAAACTTATATAGCAAGATAATGTGCTTCAAAGTTGCTGCTCCTACGCTAATGGTTAAACCGACAGACTTCAAAATCTCTCATTCTGGCCTTCATCTCCCGAAGACGGAACAATGGCTGCATTGTCTGGGGGACGGATGAGCCGGTGCTGGGAGAGAGAGTTGTTTCTAGGTCCAATTATACCCTCACAACGAAGCACACAGCTACAAATGGACAACAATTCAGACGCAGGCCCCAATGGACACTGCGCCACTCGGGATCAAAAAATGCGAGATATCAAAAATAGATGGCATTCCAGTGAGGAAGTATAGCAGACAATATACATGTTATCCACAGAGTCCATTGGATTTGGACAGCGATCTTTCACAGGAGCGTAACTACCCAAAAAATCAATCACCACGCTACAGCTAACAGCCAAAAAATGAGATTACATGTGTGTGTGTGCCCTTATTGGCAGAAAGAGAAAAATAATTTTGCATCCAAGACCTTACCAAACAATCTGGCAAACGAGGCGACTCGTTCACATCATCCTTTTACCTGCTACATAAAAAAATCACGAGATCCCAAAACCATCAATCAATCGTGTTCAATGCAATGGACGGATGATGCTGCGTCTGCTCGGTCCTGTCAACACACCGGTAAGCCCATGGCTCTTCTCCTGTTCAACAGCTGCATGTGGTTTGTCATGCTAGTTAGTGCACAGTGCAGCTCCTGGGAGCTACAGGCATCCACTCGACGGAGACGGATTCTAGAGAGGAGGCCAGTGGACGTCGCAAAATGTTGTCGATGGTTCTGATTTCAAGTGTGCTACGGATTTACATTGCACTCATCCATGAATCGATCTTCTCGAGTGAGAAACCTCCTCCAGTACTTCTTGTAGTCTGGTATGCCTAACTCGAGCCAAGGCTTCATATTGCCATTGTAGTGCAACGCTGCAGAGCTCTGTGCAACCTCCAGGTCGATTCCATAATCATATCCAAGTCCAGACAGAGTCGACCTCCCATCAAGGGGGTAGATGAGATTTTGAAAAGACAACAGGCTTAAAGAAAAGGCAGCTTCTCTCAGAGATACCTCGTCTTTTTTCTTGACCTGCAACATATCAACAACAGAATAAATATTGTCCTAACCATATGAAGCATCATTGTTTGGTATTACACCGAAATTAATACAATGATGATACTTGCCCAGCAACAAAAATGAATGCAGCATGCTACCTATTCCATGCAAGGAATTGATAATAAACTGAATTTCACACCACATATAAACTGTCCAAATCTTCTTCCATGCCGGTTTTTATGCAAGCTCATTTTTTTTATACACTGTAGCATGAAAGCAAATAGGGAAGACTTGTACTAACCTGTTTAAGGAGCAGCAGGTAATTCTCTGTTACTTTATGCTTCCTCCATTTATCCAAATTGATCACATTCACCCCAGACATCCATGCACATGATTTAGGATCATACTTTGTCTTACCCAGGAGATTTCTCACTTGACCCAGTCTTACACCACAGAATTCGACAGCACCATTTACCTTGTCCCCCATATCAAGTTTCCACAAGAAAGACAGATCACGTTGAACAACCACATCATCATCCAATACAACCACCTTTTTTAGATCCTTGAATATTTCAGGAATCAAGAAATGTGAATGGCTGAACAATGACAAGTACTCTATTCTTGTCTGGTCAGTGGGCCGCTCGGTGCTCCTGATGAGAACACGAAACTCCTCAGACAAATACAGCTCTCGCGTAATAAACTTTGGTAGCTTCTCTAAAATCATTTCTTCATAGTTTACGACATGGATAGGTGCCTTTTTGTATGAATTTCTGGCAAACCAGTATTTCATGCCATAGAAGTTTTGAGAATCAGTTAGGATATGAAAAACATTGTTTGCTGGCTCCTACAAGAAGAATAAGAACATCAGCAATGCCCATAGCAGAAGATAACAGCAAACTAATCATTGTAAATATCACCCACATACCTTAGAATTAGTAACTGTTGAGTTGATGACAACAGAAGCTGCAAGGACATTCTTAGATAGTATAACATAGTGCCTGTAGTTTGGGGTATTATACTTGCGAGCGGGATAAACATCTGAATCCGATGAAGGGGATTTGAAATATTCCAATGTCAACCTCATAGAGAAACAGTGGTGAGTTTTTGGCAATGTCTGAGAACCAAGATTGTAGAGGAATGCACTCTGCTTCATATGAAAATGAGCTTCATCATCGGTCATATCAAGTATCTGCCGAAGCTTTCTGACAACATTGTGGCATTCCACGGTGCATGATTTTGCTCTTGCTATTGTGTGCTCCATCTGCTCTATCTTCTTATTGATACTGAACGAAATAGCATGGTTGTCATTTGAATTATCAAAGTAATAACTCATATATTGAAAACTGGTAAATTATATGCAGGTTGGGTCTCTACTCCTTTTACAAATAAATGCACAAGACACGTATCAGAACCATATCCACTGAGGCACCAAAAGGTCTCCTTCGGTCCTTCCATTTCAAAATATAAAGCATATGTTGACTGTCCAAATTTGTGCTTTGACCAAACAATTGGTCGAATAATATGTAGCTTACGTTACACAAAATAGACACCACTATATTCATGTTGAGAAGCACTTTCTTATGATAATGATTTGTAACAACAACAAAATATTATATGATAAATTTACGGTCAAAGTTCTAATTTAGACAGGTAAAATACACACTGTATTTTCAAACAGAGGGAGTAACACTCTAATGTCCGTTTCAATCTGATGTGTGTTGCTAAGATATGGTACTCATAACCTAGTCATCATAAACTGAAATTTAAGATTTACAAATGGAATGAATGAAGAAAAGACAACAAAAGCTTAACCATTAAAAATGTATTCTTACAAGGATGGTAGATCAGCATCAACAGCAGCTGCACTGAGAACCCTCTCATGGTCTTGTATATTTTGCTTCATTTCCTGAGTAAGTGCCTCCTGTCCTTGAAGTTTGGCAATGCTTGGATAGTAGGAGCGGGCCACGAATAGTTGGTCTTTTAGCCTTTTCACTACTGAATCCTTCATAATTACTTTGTGTTCTGTTGACCAGAGACAGTAGCTCCCAAATTCAAGCTGACAAGCCTTTAAATTTTCCACTTCATCTGCTTTCAGGCCTTTCTTTTGTCTCTTTATATCCTTGCTAACTTCCTGAAAGCAATGCATGTGCATTATAGCAAACCACTGGACTCTGATTGATGCAAAGATGGGGGGGATAAGAATATTGATTGGAAAATTAAGTACTATATATTCCGAAAGATACTGGGTTGCAGACTTGCAGTACATTCAGCATCGTAATAAATATTAGCTTACCTAAGTACGCTATCGCATCAATCCACTAATATGGAACACAATCATTTGAAAATATTGCATTGTGTGACTAAGATCTTTTATGAGATTGAGCTGGCAATCTAATATCTAATAAAAATATATACTTGCTGCTACTGCTGTAGAACCCCCGATTTCCATTTTGTTGACTAAACATGTCAAAACATAATCAGAGCTTGAGGCCAGTTCTGAAAAATACAGTATATATTTGAATGCAGAAGGCGTACAATTGTTCTTTCAGTTGATCCCTTCACAGCCTTTGGTGGTTCAGTTCTTGGTACCTGAAGAACTGCATATGTCATCAATTACTGAGTCAGATGCAAAGATAAACTAAACAAACAGCTGCACCATATACAGGATAAAAGACCGATAAAGAAAGGACTGCAACCTATAAATAGCTTCTACCTAAAATGAAACATATAAACAGCTCGTTCAAAGAAAGGGAGGTTGTTCTCGAAACATCAACACAGGCTTGTTTGGAAATATATGGGTAGAATAAATTGCTTCTCGTATCTAACGTACAAGAGTGACGTCAAAGAAAACCGAGATAGCACATGCACGTCATAGTCTATTTGGAAACATTTGGGAAGAATAAATTGCTTCTAGTATGCAAAGTGAGCTAGGAATTTTGAGGGAAGCAAGAGTGAGAGGCCAAAGAAAATCAAGATAGCACATGCACGCTATGGTCTGTTTGGAAATATTTGGGCAGAATAAATTGCTTCTAGTATGTAAAGTGAGCTAGGAATTTTGAGGGAAGCAAGAGTGAGAGGTCAAAGAAAAATCGAGATAGCACATTCACGTTATAGTCTGTTTGGAAATACTTGGGTAGAATAACTTGCTTCTTCTATGTAAAGTAAACTAGGAATTTTAAGGGAAGCAAGAGGTAGAGACCAAAGCAAAATCAAGATAGCACATGCACGTCTTAGGGCATATCACATTATCAGAGAGCTGGAAACCTAAGAGCACTGGTTTAAATCATGCCACGCAATATACTCATGATGTACACTTACCTCAAGTATAGACCTTAAAGGCACAAACAACAGGTTTTGCTAATAAATATACCATGTTTCTTTGCAATTGCATAGGCATACTTACATTTAGTAAATGATTTTCTAGCATTAGCAACACTTTCACTGAATCACTCCCATCTCAAAAGCTTAGACAAAAAAACAAAATTAACTGGGCACCTGGTTTTTTATGTTACTATGCGGTACCTTTTGGTTTAGCACTAACAGCCAAAGGGGGGCGGTCAATTTGCTTATGCTGCGGCAGCGGCACCCCACTGCTGCCATTCGAAATCTTCCTGGGTGCATCCTGAGAAGAAAAAAGAAAGTGTGACGTATCGCAGATGCAAATTTGTCCATTCCTGAACTATGCTGTCGAAATACTTTGCTATCTTTCATACTTCATAAACATGAAACAAAGTGAAAATCGAGTATAATACATCCCCCCTAGTGCTAAGGGTTACACAAGCAGAGAACTGTATCTCCACAAAGCTAATACGCAACAGACACTACACCCAAAAAAAGCCTGCCGTTGCAGATCAGCCATTCCACTGAGCGTCATATGCTTAACTCCGAGTAGAATCGTCACATAAAGGAGCACAACAAACGATGATGACTAGACATCACTAAGGTCGCCATCACGGAACCATACGTATCTACAAAAGAGTCGACATCTTGGATAAAAGGAGTATGGCAGCACAGCCATACCTGTATCGAACGTTTGACAGGGACCGGATCGACAGCGCCACCGCCACCACCAACACCAATCGGCTCCACGGGATCGAATGAATGAAAGATGACCTCCTAAATCCACACACACACACACACACACAAAAATCAGCACGAATCCTCGCCCACCGGCCCCGCTCCAACCGCAATAATAAAGGCGGAAACAAACAAACAGTGCCACACCTGCCGGCGCCGCTCGTCGGTGGTCACGTAGCCTGCATCGCAAACCAGTCAAAAAAAGAGGCGGTTAATAATCCAGAGAACCACGGAGCAATCGGAGGGAGCCCCGGGCGTCCGGCCCAGATCCACCCCGCGGCGCGCGCGTCCGCGCCGCATTCACCGAACCCCCAACCTGGGGAAGAGAGAGAGAGGTACCGGAGGGGGCGCGGTCGAAGAGGAAGGCGAGGGGCACGAGCAGGGAGCAGAGGACGAGCGCGAGCAGCACGAGCCGCGGGCCCCTCCGCCTCTGCGGCGGCGTCGCCTTCATCGGCTCCGCCCGGTCCGGTCCCCGGCGGCGGCGCCTCTACTGGTCATCGCGGTGCGGGCCAGCGGGAGTGCTTCGAGTTGGACGACGACGCGGTTGCGGGGGCGGGGTGGGGTTGGGGGATTTGATCGGGGCGGCGCGGGACGGGGCGGAGCGGCGCGCGTGCGTGCGTGCGTGTGGGGGGTTGGTTGCGCCAGGGAGGGACGAGGGAGTGAAGCGGGTCGGGGACGAGGGGGCGCCAGTGTGATGTGGTGCGGGTGGGTGGGCCTCCGTGCGCGCGGCACATGCGCCACATGGGCCTCGTGCCATCGCCTTTGTTGCCAGCGAAGGAAGGTCCGTCAGCTCCGGTTGAAACGGGTTGTGTGCCTGCCACGCTGCCAGCGAAGGTACCAGGAACCAACTCAATTTTATCAACAAGAACAGAAAAAAGGAACCAACTCTCTTTTTTTCGGGTAAAAAGGAAAGGAACCAACTAAATCCCCTACATTCCCTCAGAAAAAAAATCAATTCCTTAATTTTTCTTTAAAAGAAACTCAATTCCCTTTTTTAAGGAGAAATACCACGTGTTCATTCAAATCAAAGGCCAGATACAGTACACATAGTTTCTCTCGAAACTGTCCAAAGAGACAACACACTACAGAAAATTACAGAGAAAATCCTAAAAAAAAACACAAACAAGGCCTTCTGGGTCCCTGCAACCACCAAAACAGAAAAAACTCAATTCCCTAGGGGAAAGAAGTGTATTGATCAAGAGTTCAAAAGTTCAACCCTATACATGCTAGAGTCGGATGTTGACGCAGCCTTGGTTTGACGTGTTGTTGCAGTCTGTTCTTGTAGAGTAGACCGAGCTTCTTCGCACTATGCTTCGTGACTGCATTGCACGAGTCGGGACTGTTTTGGTAGAAGCGGATGTCGCTCTCGTCAAACTTCAGGTTTGTGCTAGTGGTGTCTTCGCTTCCCGAGCTCCTAGTTGGTTCTGCATATGAGGAAGAATGCCTATATGAAGATTTATCCCCTCGTGTTGCATCCCGCCCTTTGTTGCCGCCTATCGTGTCAGTTCTTCCTGAGTGAAGTCGTGGCTCCAGTGTTGCAAATTATGTCGGGTCTACAAGAGCTATGTGGGGAGCCCTTTTCGCTTCCTTTGATGGTGCTTCGGAAGGAGATGGGCTTTTCCACAAGCCTTGACGACGTCTCCGAAGGATATGGAACATGTGGTGTTTGTGGGTGCCGAGGTAGGTGCTTTAGCACCTAATTGTGAGGCGTTGAAGCCCATCCGGTCTCCCATCTTTGACTGTGACGCTATGTTGGCACATATTGATGAGGCAGTTTTCGCGAAAAAGCTTAGCGGCTTGCTTGCCAGCTTGGATGCAGCTTGTCCTGAGTTTGACAAGGCGATTGCTTGCCTCCTAGCGGAGGAGGTTTCTACGAGCAAAATCAAGAAGGTGAAGAAGACTATCAGGAGTATAGGAAAGAAGAGTGGCACCATTTGTAAGGCGCTTGTGGCTGCTTAGTGAAGGATACTCAGCCTCTTCGTCCTCCATCTCCCATTAGCTTGTCTATATGGATTTGGTGACGTTTGGTGCATTCAACCTTGGTTTTGTCGAGGGTCTCTTTGCGACATAGAAGTGCGAGGGTTCGTGGTTATTATGTGTTATGTATGTTTGTCAGGTTGCCCGTGGTGTCATGGAATTTCTTTCTTAGCGAGTAGTTTGCATGTGGTTTATATGTATCGATTTTCATTAATTAATTTAACAATTCTCTTCTTATCAATTAATCGATGAGGCGAATCTTTTGCCTCCGTTTAGAAAAGACAATTCGATCCTCCGTCCTATAAAAATTGAAGGAAATGACTAGCACTATTTTGCTCTCTATGGGTATATGAGTAGGCATTGATTCCCTTCTCCCATCGTTCTCTTCACCTCCTCCACTAGCATGGCATATCGAGATATGTACGGGGCTTCCAGGTTCTCCCTATTCACCGGTAGCGGACAGCCAGACTCAACAATGACTGGCAACTACGACGATAGCAAGGGTAGCCCTTCCATGCACCTGGACAGTTCAACTTGCAAAGCATCGGCGCAAGACCATCATAAGTGTCGGGCCGAGGAAATAATGGTGCCAAAGTGGTCTAGAAGGATCATCTCGGCGCCCACACTTCCATCTTTGGTCGATAAAGACCCATCGACATTGAGTTGAACTCATCTAGTCGAAGGGGGCTAACATTTCATGTGTTGTAGCACTTGCAATGCAAGAGACCCAACACCCGCTTCATCTTATCACGATTTTACCCTTTTCCAAAGTCGTCGTCTAGATGTTGTTGGATGTCAGTAGGGGCGTGTAGCTCTACAGGAATCTCCTTGAGGCCTTGACCGGTGGCGCCTTCTTGTCATGCTTGATCTCATTATGAACATGCTAGCATGGCGATAGTACCATCAAAAATCGTCGGCGGTCGTCGTCCTGAAGGTCAGCAAGTACATCCAACAGCTACTCCGACCCCCATGTTACGTACCTTGGAGACATAGTGTAGACTCCAAACTTGTGCCATAACTCGCTATAAGTTCACCACACATGAGCACCCGCAGAAGACATGGTATCTCGTCTCAATCTCAACTTGTTTAGCAAAGGAACCCTAAAAAAACTTGTTTAGCAAAGGATAAGAGCAAAATTGTGTACCCCTAACCGTTTGTCATGCCCGTCAACAAAGAAAGTGCCACAAAGTTATCTTAGTTTAACTTTATTGTTGGGAAACGTCGCATGGGAAACAAAAAATTTCCTACGCACACGCAAGATCTATCCATGGTGATGAGCATCTACGAGAGGGAGAGTGGATCTACATACCCTTGTAGATCGCTAAGCGGGAAGCGTTAAGAAACGCGGTTGGTGTAGTCGAACGTCTTCGCGATCCAAATCGCCGAGCGTCCCGCGATCTCATCACGATCCGTCCCGCGATCCAATCACGATCCGTCCCGCGAACTCATCACAGTCGGTCCCGCGATCCAATCAGGATCCGTCCCGTGAACTCATCACGGTCCGTCCCGCGAGCTCATCTCGATCCGTCTCGCGGTCTTGATCACGGTCCTTCCGATCTAGCGCCGAATGAACGACACCTCCGCGTTCAGCACACGTACAGCTCGATGACGATCTCCGCCTTCTTGATCCAGCAAGAGGGAGCGGAGAGGTAGACGAGTTCACCTGTAGCGTGACGGCGCCACGATGATGGTGGTGGAGCAATTCCGGCAGGGCTTCGCCTAAGCACTGCAGAAATCCGATCTAGAGGAGAAACTATGCACTGGAGGAACGGGCAGCACGTGGCTAAAATTCTGTGCAAAAAACCCTAAAACCTCCAGTATATATAAGAGAGAGGGAGGAGAGGACTTGGCGCAAGGGCCAAGCCTCCTTGGGTTGGCCGAATTGGGGAGGAGAGGAGGACTCCTCCTCCAATCCTAGAAGGACTAGGATTCCTCCCTTTTTGGCCTTTTCCACCTTTTCCCCTTTGGGCTTTTCTTCCCAGCCGCATGGGCCTTGTGTGGGACTTCCACCAGCCCACAAATGGGTGGTATTTACTCTACCACAGCCCATGTAGCCTCTTGGGTCGAAATACCCCTCCCGGTGGTCTCCTGGTACACTACCGGCACTCTCGGTACACTACCGATGAGCCCGAAACTTTTTCGGCGACCAAAATAGGACTTCCTATACATGAATCTTTACCTCCGGCCATTCCGGAGCTCCTCGTGACGTCCGGGATCTCATATGGGACTCCGAACAACCTTCGGTCACCACCATACATAACTCTATACTATCGAAACGTCACCAAACCTTAAGTGTGCAGACCCTGCGGGTTCGAGAACTATGTAGACATGATCGAGACACCTCTACGGTCAATAACCAATAGCGGGACCTGGATGCCCATATTGGTTCCTACATATTCTACGAAGATCTTTATCGGTCGAACCTCTATGTCAAGCATTTAGTTAATCCCGTAAGATGTTCCCTTTGTTCTTCGGTATGTTACTTGCCCGAGATTCGATCGTCGGTACCTCCATACCTAGTTCAACCTCGTTACTGGCAAGTCTCTTTACTCATTTCGTAATACAAGATCCCGTGACTAACACTTAGTCACATTGCTTGCAAGGCTTGTTGTGATGTTGTATTCCCGAGTGGGCCCTGAGATACCTCTCCGTCACACGGAGTATCAAAACCCAGTCTTGATCCATGCCAACTCAACAGACACCCTCGGAGATACCTGTAGAGTACCTTTATAGTCACCCAGATACGTTGCGACGTTTGATACACACAAGGCACTCCTCCAGTGTCAGTGAGTTGCATGATCTCATGGTCATAGGAACATATACTTGACATGCAGAAAACAGTAGCAATAAACTGACACGATCATATGCTACGTTTGTAGTTTGGGTCTTGTCCATCACACCATTCTCCTAATGATGTGATCCCGTTATCAAATGACATCTCATGTCCATGGCTAGGAAACCTTAACCATCTTTGATCAACGAGCTAGTCTATTAGAGGCATACTAGGGACATGGTTTTGTCTATGTATCCACACATGCATCTAAGTTTCCGATCAATATAATTATAGCATGGACAATAAACGATTATCATGAACAAGGAAATATGATAATAACTAATTTATTATTGCCCCTAGGTCATATTTCCAACAGTCTCCCACTTGCACTAGAGTCAATAATCTAGTTCACATCACCATGTGATTCACATTGTTATGAATTTAGCACCCAATGAGTTCTGGGGCTCGATCATGCTTTGCATGTGAGAGAGGTCTTATAGTCAACGGGTCTGCGACATTCAGATCCGAGTGTATTTTGCAAATATCTATATCAAACTGTAAACACTGCTACCACACTCCACTTGGTACTATTCCAAACGTCTACTCCACTATGTGTATCCAGATTGCTACTACGAGTCATCCGGATTGGTGTTAAAGCTTGCATCGACGTAACACTTTACAACGAACTCTTTATCACCTCCATAATCGAGAAACATCTCCTTAGTCTTTTAGTTACTAAGGATAATCTTGACCGATGTCCAGTGATCCACTCTTGGATCACTCTTGTACCCCTTGACGGAGTCATGACAAGGCACACACAGGTGCGATACACAACATGGCACACTATAGAGAGCCTATGGCTAAGGCATAGGGGACGACATTCGTCCTTTCTCTTTCTTCTGCCGTGGTCGAGATTTGAGTCTCACTCAACTTTACACCTTACAAATTAGGCGAGAACTCTTTCTCTGACTGATCCATTTTGAACTCTTTCAAAATCTTGTCAAGGTATGTGCTCATTGAAAGTCTCATCTAACATCTTGATCTATCTCTATAGATCTTCATGTTTAACAATTAGGTAGCTTTATCCAGGTCTTCCTTTGAAGAACTCTTTTCAAACAACCGTTTATACTTTCCAGAAATTCTACATCATTTCCGAATAGCAATATGTCATTCACATATACTTATCAGAAACTCTATAGTGCTCCCACTCATTTTATTGCAAATACAAGTTTCTCATAAACTTTGTATAGAATAAAACTTTGATCACCTTATCAAAGTGTATATTCCAACTCCGACATGCTTGCTTCAGTCCATGGAAGGATCACTGAAGCTTGCTCACCTTTTAGCATCCTTAGGACTGACAAAACCTTCTGGTTGTATCTCATACAACCTTTCCTTAAGGAAGGAAGCGATGTTTTGGCATCCATATGCCAGATTTCATAATTGAAAAATGCAGCAACTGCTAACATAATTCCAACAAACTTTAGCATCGCTACGAGTGAGAAAGTCTCATCGTAGTCAACTCCTTGAACTTGTCGGAAACTTCTTTGCGACAAGTCGAGCTTTATAAATGGTGACATTCATCATCAGCGCCTGTCTTCATTTTAAAGATCCATTTGTACTCAACGATCTGCCGTCCAATGAGCAAGTCTACCAAAGTCTATACTTGGTTTTCATATATGGATCCTTTCTCGGATTCCATGGCCTCTAACCATTTGTCGGAATCCGGGCCCATCATCGCTTCTCCATAGCTCGTAGGTTCATCGTTGTCCAACAACATGACCTCCAAGATAGGGTTGTCGTACCGCTCAGGAGCAGTGCACGTCCTTGTCGACCTACGAGGTTCGATAGTAACTTGATCCGAAGCTTCATGATCATCATCATTAACTTCCTCTTCAACTAACATAAGCTTCACAGAAACATCTTCCTGCGCTGCGCTACTCTCTGGTTGAACAAAGGTTCAACAACCTCATCAAGTTCTATCTTCCTCCCACTCAATTCTTTCAAGAGAAACTCTTTCTCGAGAAAGGACCCAGTTTTAGCAACAAACATTTTATGCTTGGATCTGAGAGAGAAGGTTTACCCAACTGTCTTTAGGGTATTCTGTGAAGATGCATTTGTCCGCTTTGGGTTCGAGCTCATTAGGTGAAAACCCTTTTTCACATAAGTGTTGCAGCCCCAAACATTAAGAAATGACAACTTAGGTTTCTATCAAACCATAATTCACACGGTGTCATCTCAATAGATTTAGATGGTGTCCTATCTAAAGTGAATGTAGTTGTCTCTAATGCATAACCCCGAAACGATAGTGGTAAAAGGATAAGAGACATCATAATTCGCACCATATCCAATAGAGCACGACTATGACGTTCGGACATACCATCACACTATGGTGTTCTAGGTGGCGTGAGTTGTGAAATAACTTTCACATTGTCTTAAGTTGTATACCAAACTCGTAACTCAGATATTCACCTCCACGATCATATCGCGGACATTTTATCTTCTTGTCACGATGATCTTAAACCTCACACTGAATCTGCTTGAACTTTTTCAAATGATTCAGACTTGCGTTTCATTAAGTAAATATACACTATTATCTACTCAAATCATCAGTGAAGGTAAGAAAATAACGATATCCACCGCATGCTATAAGACTCATTGGATTGCATACATCAACGTGTATCATTTCCAATAAATCACTTGCCCGCTCCATCAAACTAGAAAACGGGGTCCTTAGTCATCTTGCCCAAGAGGCATGGTTCGCATGTCTCAACCGATTCGAAATTGAATGAGTCCAAAGATCCATCAGCATGGAGTTTCTTCATGCGCTTTATACCAATATGACATTTAGCGGCAGTGCCACAAGTATGTGGTACTATCATTATTAACTTTGTATCTTTTGGCATCAATGTTATGAACATGTGTATTACTACGATCAAGATTCAACAAACCATTCTCACTGGGTGCATGACCATTGAAGGTATTATTCATGTAAACAGAATAGCCATTATTCTTTAACTTAAATGAATAACCGTGTTGCAATAAACACGATCTAACATGCTCAATGCAAAACACCAAATAACATTTATTTAGGTTCGTCACTAATCCCGAAGGTAGAGAGAGCGTGCGATATTGATCACATCAACCTTGAAAACATTTCCAACACACATTGTCACCTCACCCTTAGCTAGTGCTCCGTTTATTCATAGCTTTTATTTCGAGTTACTAACATTTAGCAACTGAACCGGTATCCAATACCTAGGTGCTACTAGGAGTACTATCAAGGTACACATAAATAACACGTATATCAAATATACTTCTGTCGACGTTGCTAGCCTTCTTATCTACCAAGTATCTAAGGTTGTTCTGCTTCAGCGACCGCTCTCCTCACAATCGAAGCACTTAGTCTCGGGTTTGGGTTCAACTTTGGGTTGCTTCACTGGAGCAGCAACTGACTTGCTATCCATGAAGTTTTCCCTCCTTGCTCCTGCCCTTCTCGAAATTAGTGGTTTGACTAACCATCAACACTTGACGCTCCTTATTGATTTCTACCTTCGCGGTGTCAAACATCGTGAACAGCTCAAGGATCATTATTTCTATCCCTGGCATTTTATAGTTCATCACCTAATTTCAGCTCTTAGAACATCTCATATGTTCTGTGACGTTCAAAACGTTTCGGAGCCTCAATTCTAAGCCGTAATGCATGACGCACTAAACTATCAAGTAGTCATCAGAACGTGTCTGTCAGATGCTCACAACATCTACAGACAACGCTAGAGGGGTTGGCGCACCGAGCGGTGCATTAAGGACATAAGCCTTCTGTGCAGCAACGAGGACAATCCTCAAATCACGGAGCCAGTCTGCAGTATTGCTACCATCATCTTTCAACTCTATTTCTCTAGGAACATATAAAAATTCAAGGGAGCTACAGCGTGAGCTAGTAATCTACAACACAGTTTGCAAAGACACTACTGACTATGTTCATGATAATGAGTTCAATTAATCATATTACTTAAGAACTCCCACTCAAATTGACATCCCTCCGGTCATTCGAGTGATACATGATCCAAATTCACCAACTCAAGTCTGATCATCACGTGAGTTGAGGTGGTTTCAATGGTGAACATCATCATGTTGATCATATCTGCTATATGACTCATGTTCGACCTTTCGGCCTCTTGTGTTCCGAGGCCATGTCTGTACATGCTAGGCTCGTCAAGTTTAACCCGAGTGTTCTGCATGTGCAACACTGGCTTGCACCCGTTGTATGTGAACATAGAGTCTATCACACCCGATCATCACGTGGTGCCTCAACACGACGAACTTTTGCAACGGTGCACACTCGGGGAGAACACAATTCATCTTGAAATTTAAGTGAGGGATCACCTTATAATGCTACCGTCGTCCTAAGAAAAACAAGGTGCATAAAAGGATTAACATCACATGCAAATCATAAGTGACATGATATGACCATGAACTTGTGCTTTTGATCTCCATCTTGAAAGCACCGGCATTATCTCCATCGTCACCGGCACGACACCATGATCTCCATCATCTTGATCTTCATCAACGTGTCGCCATAAGGGTTGTCACGCCCATCATGCTTGTACTACTATTGCTACCGTTTAGCGATAAAGTAAAGCATTACATAGCGCTTAATGATTGACACGCAGGTCATACAATAATTAAAGACAACCCTATGGCTCCTGCCGGTTGCCGTACTCATCGACATGCAAGTCGTGATATTGTATACAACACATGATCATCTCATACATCACATATATCACATCATGTAATTGGCCATATCATATCACAACATACCCTGCAAAAACGAGTTAGACATCCTCTAATTGTTGTTGCATATTTTACGTGGCTGCTACGGGTATCTAGCAAGAACAATTCTCATCTACGCAAAAACCACAACGGTGATACACTAGTTGCTTTTCAACCTTCTCAAGGACCGCCTTTGTCGAATCCGATCCAACTAAAGTGAGAGAAACTGACACCCGCAAGCCATCTATGCAACAAGGTACGGTTGAGGGAACCGGTCTCTCGTAAGCGTACGAGTAATGTTGGTCCAGGCCGCTTCATCTCAATACCTCTGAACCAAAACACGACCAAGGGAGGAAGCAATATAAGCATCAATGCCCACAAACTCTTTGTGTTCTACTCGAGATCTCATCTACACATAGACCTAGCTCATGATGCCACTGTTGGGGAACGTCGCATGGGAAACAAAAAAATTCCTACGCACACGCAAGATCTATCCATGGTGATGAGCATCTACGAGAGGGAGAGTGGATCTACATACCCTTGTAGATCGCTAAGCGGGAAGCGTTAAGAAACGCGGTTGGTGTAGTCGAACGTCTTCGCGATCCAAATCGCCGAGCGTCCCGCGATCTCATCACGATCCGTCCCGTGATCCAATCACGATCCATCCCGCGATCTCATCATGATCCGTCCCGCGATCCAATCACGATCCGTCCCGCGAACTCATCACAATCCGTCCCGCGAACTCATCACGATCCGTCTCGCGATCTTGATCACGGTCCTTCCGATCTAGCGCCGAACGGACGACACCTCCGCGTTCAGCACACGTACAGCTCGATGACGATCTCCGCCTTCTTGATCCAGCAAGAGGGAGCGGAGAGGTAGACGAGTTCACCGGCAGCGTGACGGTGCCGCGGTGATGGTGGTGGAGCAATTCCGGCAGGGCTTCGCCTAAGCACTGCAGAAATCCGATCTAGAGGAGAAACTATGCACTGGAGGAACGGGCTGCACGTGGCTAAAAATTCTGTGCAAAAAACCCTAAAACCTCTAGTATATATAAGAGGGAGGGAGGAGAGGACTTGGCACAAGGTCCAAGCCTCCTTGGGTCGGACGAATTGGGGAGGAGAGGAGGACTCCTCCTCCAATCCTAGTAGGACTAGGATTCCTCCCTTTTTTGGCCTTTTTCCACATTTTTCCCTTTGGGCTTTTCTTCCCAGCTGCATGGGCCTTGTGTGGGACTTCCACCAGCCCACAAAGGGCTGGTATTTACTCTACCACAACCCATGTAGCCTCTTGGGTCGAAATACCCCTTCCGATGGTCTCCCGGTACACTACCGGCACTCCCGGTACACTACCGGCACTCCCGGTACACTACCGATGAGGCCGAAACTTTTCTGGCGACCAAAATAGGACTTCCTATATATGAATCTTTACCTCCGGACCATTCCGGAGCTCCTCGCGACGTCCGGGATCTCATCTGGGACTCCGAACAACCTTCGGTCACCACCATACAAACTCTATACTACCGAAACGTCACCAAGCCTTAAGTGTGCAGACCCTGCGGGTTCGAGAACTATGTAGACATGACCGAGACACCTCTACGGTCAATAACCAATAGCGGGACCTGGATGCCCATACTGGTTCCTACATATTCTACGAAGATCTTTATCGGTCAAACCTCTATGTCAAGGATTCAGTTAATCCTGTAAGATGTTCCCTTTGTTCTTCGGTATGTTACTTGCCCGAGATTCGATCGTCGGTATCTCCATACCTAGTTCAACCTCGTTACCGGCAAGTCTCTTTACTCGTTCCGTAATACAAGATCCCGTGACTAACACTTAGTCACATTGCTTGCAAGGCTTGTTGTGATGTTGTATTACCGAGTGGGCCCTGAGATACCTCTCCGTCACACGGAGTAACAAATCACAGTCTTGATCCATGCCAACTCAACAGACACCCTCGGAGATACCTATAGAGTACCTTTATAGTCACCCAGTTACGTTGCGACGTTTGATACACATAAGGCACTCCTCCGGTGTCAGTGAGTTGCATGATCTCATGGTCATAGGAACATATACTTGACATGCAGAAAACAGTAGCAATAAACTGACACGATCATATGCTACGTTTGTAGTTTGGGTCTTGTCCATGACACCATTATCCTAATGATGTGATCCCGTTATCAAATGACATCTCATGTCCATGGCTAGGAAACCTTAACCATCTTTGATCAACAAGCTAGTCTATTAGAGGCATACTAGGGACATGGTTTTGTCTATGTATCCACACATGCATCTAAGTCTCCGATCAATACAATTATAGCATGGACAATAAACGATTATCATGAACAAGGAAATATGATAATAACTAATTTATTATTGCCTCTAGGGCATATTTCCAATATTTATACCATAAGAAAGTGGTATAGAATGGCAAAGATGACGGGAAACAGGTGAATCCTATTCTCGGCCTTTAACATAGGATAGTTATATTGGCATGTCTCAACAAGCTCACTTGACGACCAAGAATAGACCGAGTTGGAGCCAGTGATAACGCAGCTTATTGACTGCGCCGTCATAGGTGGAGGCAAGGATGAAACTTAGAGGTGTGGAGTGAAGCATAATGCTCACACCCGAGAAGAACCTGCCCTTAAGGCCTAGATGGATGGTTAGGATGTGGCAAAGGAGGTGCTTCGGGTACATGGACAGGGTGTTGAGGCAACAACATCACAACAGATGGTGGTTGGGCTGTGGAGAGCGGGCAAAGATGGTGGAGGTGAAAAGTACAATATTGACAGGCACCACAACCAGGTGAAGGGAACGAGATCCTTTGACTTATCAAGGGATGTGAGAGTAGCTACGGTAGCCTAACATTCCTTCCTTGCAGTTTCATAAACAATGTTCTAAAACCACAATTTATCAACAATAATTTGTATCCACTAATCCATAGTGTACAATGGACATCCATAGCATATAGTAATATTACAGTGTCGTCTCTGACTTTCCTAGGGAGGCATTGTAGCTACCTAAGGCCTTATATGCTACGAGTGCGTAGAAAAATTAATCTGGTTTTTCTGAAGTATTAGTATCAACTACAAAGACACCCAATTAAACACCTACCCTTTATAAATAGACATCGATGCTTAAAGAAACACTGATTTATGTCTCTAGACACAACCTTAAGCATCTTGCATTGTACAAGGCCTAACTTGCCTCTTAAACATCAAAGGATCCACTTTCCAGGTAGCAAAGCACTGATTTATGTCTCTAGACACAACCT
Organism: Hordeum marinum; assembly: GCA_022496015.1. NCBI lineage: Eukaryota > Viridiplantae > Streptophyta > Magnoliopsida > Poales > Poaceae > Hordeum > Hordeum marinum. The sequence continues at coordinate 63,066,509 of CM039673.1, forward strand.
TAAGCATCTTGCATTGTACAAGGCCTAACTTGCCTCTTAAACATCAGAGGATCCACTTCCTAGGTAGCAAAGCACTGATTTATGTCTCTAGACACAATCCTAAGCATCTTGCATTGTACAAGGGTTAACTTGCCTCTTAAACATCAAAGGATCCACTTCTCAGGTGGCAAAGCACTGATTTATGTCTCTAAATACAACCCTAAGCATTTTGCATTGTACAAGGCCTAACTTGTCTCTTAAATATCAAAGGATCCACTTCCCAGGTGGCGAAGCGGTTTGGGCAGGCCGGGGCAATTGGGTTGGCAACTGGCAAGTGCACAACACAAGCAACTTATCATCGTGAAAAACCTTCAACAGTTTTGCAAAATAAAATACTCCCTTCAATCCATATTACTTGCCGCTTAAAGGAATGTATCTAGCATTGAAATACACATGAATAGACCCATTTAAGCGACAAGTATGGAACTATGGATCGGAGGAAGAACTTTTTTCTGTGAATCTAGAAAATAAGACACCGATAAATAGGAACTCCGATATGAGCGAGTCTAGGAAGGCTCGAACCAGACTAGTAGTAATAGTGACATTGACCGTTCTACTCTGCTAAGCTCACTTCATCGAGTACCTTCGATCGAGACATACTACTGCTCAGAAGCAAGCACCCACGTAGCACTATATACACAAGCAACGAGCATTCCCATCCCATGGCAAGGCAAGCCCTCAAAATATGGAAACTGTGATGCAGAGCGCCGTCAAGGTCCTAGAGCCACGCCACCGGCAGCAAACGGCGCCATCCTTCCCTTCCACTGCTCACAGAACCAAGTAGCAGCCGTTCTTCATGTACACCGCGAAGCTGCACCGGAGGCTCTCCAGCATCTCGACCACGGATTCCCGTTTCGACCCGCTGAAGTGCTTCACGGCGTCCTCCAACGAAACCTGCAGCGGTTTGCACAGGTAAGGTTCTGGACTTCTTGGTCAGACAAATCTTCCGAGGGGAATGGAATGGCTTACCCCGTTGCGGCTCTCGGCCAGCTCAAGTATAGCGTCCTCAGTCGCAACGTATGCGGTCCCTTGCTCGTCTATCTTTTGCAGCTTCTTTACTGGCTCGTTGGCGACGTCGGCCTGGGATCTCTTTGGCAAAGGGCTTGAGTCGCAGGCGCCTGATATGATGACGGGATCCTCCTGATCACCCTTCTCCAGAGCTTCGCTGCCAGGGGAACAGGGTTTTGCCAACTCGGCTGTTTGGGTAGCAGCCCCGTCAGTAGGAGTGTTGCCAAAAGTCTTCTCTAACACTCCAAGATCGTCAGCTGCAAAGAATATCTTGATCATTTCGTATGTTACCTGCAGTTGCCATGCGGCATTTTGCCCAGCAGATTAGTCATTCCCTAATGGTTTGGATGAGCATACAATGAGCTCAGAAGTGGTTCCTACGTCTGCTGAAGCCATAATCTACTTAATCGCACAGAAAAAGGCATAATAAATAGTGAAGAAGAATTACATTTTCTGGAAGCTCTTCTTTTATTGGCTTCATCCTCTCACGTGATCCAACCTTTGCAATGGCAAGACGGATCTGTGAAGCTATCTCAGGGGTTAGTCCCGTCTCCTCGAAGAACCTGTTCCAGTTCATCTCACATCCTTCCCGAGCAGCATCAAGTATGTATTGGATAACCGTCTGCTCTTTTATCGGCACTGCTCTGCGAAAATGCTAGAATGCACTATCATGTCAAGCTGTGAACAATTTAAGGTCAGTAGAAAACTGAAACGAAAAACTAACTCACTGCAATTTTCTTGAACGAGTACTCCTGTTTCTGCCACAGTTCCCATGAAGTAAATTTGGCATCACCCAAGGTCCTTGGGAGACTGTTGTTCACAGGTTTTGGAACTGACATCATAGCCTCTACTCCTGATGAATCATCCAATGAAAGATTCATCTGTTTTGATAATTGTGCGATATTTTGGACAAAAGTGCCACTGTAGCGCGAGATGAAGTGCTGGAAACAAAAGGTCAGATGTTATGTGAGTAGAAGAAGGGGAAAATATGATAGCACTATCTTGCATGGTTTTTGTTATAGCATAGCATTTGCTAAGTACCATTATTAAGTGATACCTGGTTAACACCATCAATATTGGCCAGTCTAGCTCCAGTAGAAGGCCTAATCTTTGCGAAGTGTCTTAGGGTCTGATCACCACATATAGCATATCTGAAACAGTGGGATTGGATAGATTCAGTTCAATGACTGTTCCAATACCTAAACAGCATAGAGCCTAAAAATTGCGATTGAGATTCAAAATTCAACTCACGGAGCAGTTCCAATATCCTGAGCAAGTTTCATCCTGAGGTTCAAGAGCATTTGGTAGAGTTTCATTTCCTCCTGAAAGAAAAACAACACCACAAACAAAATCTCTAATCAAATGTACGAAGGAAGAAAACAGCACTGTGTGAATGAAAAATGCACAAGGCCTAAGTCATTTAATGAGTAAATCCGATCAGGTCTACCTCAGATATCTTTTCAGATTCTGCGGTGGTTGAAGGATTTAAGTCCCCTTCTTTATTCTGTGAACTACCCTGCTCCTCTAGCCCAATCATCTCTGCAGTCAGCTGCAAAACCAGTGGCGTTCCACCATCGGAGAGAAATTTGACACCTTTTGGACTAACACTGAAGATGGAGATGGAGAGTTAGTTTGTTGATTACTCAAAATCACCACAACGGAGAAGTACCAGCAAAAAGGAATCTGGAGCATCACTAGGACAAAACAGACAAAATAAATACTCAACAAAGCACCTGATCAATCTAAATCCATCACTGACAGTCTCCTTCAAGTAACCTGCACAAAAATAACAAGAAAAATGGAATAAATAAGAGTACCATTAATAACGATGCCAGAAATGCTTTGTAGTCCCTCCGTCCCAAAATAAGTGTCGCAAATTTAGTACTAAGTTAGTACAAATTTAGTACTAAAGCAGCGACACTTATTTTGGGACAGAGGGGGTACTATTTAAAAAAAATGCTTTGTACTCCCAGTTGATGAATGGTGTTTGCTCAGTGTATCCAACAACAAAGTAAAATATCATACCACTTCAAGTGTATAATGTCTAGTTGAGATGCTTGTGCATGATAATAAGCTAATAACCCCATAAGAAATTTGTGGTAGTTTACTATTACACATTTAACACTAAGTCAAACATTGCAAAAACCGCAGCATCTCCAAAGAAATTTCATGAGTTTTCTTTCAGTGAGGCTTAGGGTCAACCAAAATTGTGATATTATAAGTCCGCATGCGGAGCAGGTATGTTTTGTGGAATGCCTTGCTTTAGCCAAGAAGTGAATAATTGGTTGAGTATACAGACTTCATAACAGTACCATGTGCCATAAGCAGACTGCCAAGTGCTTTCCACCAGTTTGGCAGATAGTCTTTTCCCATCGCATGCATTGGAAGTTTATTGTAGTTCTTCTCAACTATCTTTTTAACCTACAAAAATGAGAAATCACTTGTTATGCAACATCTTTCTTATAAAAAAATGTAGAAAATATCCAAGGTTGTTAAGAAAAAAATTACTGCTGTGTGCAGTTTAGGTGCAACACTTTTGCAAACATGTACAACAATACACTCCAAAACTGTTCAGCAAAGATATGTTTCAAATCCCTTTAAATGTTTACTATCAATAATAATTCTGCGTATAGTTGCTCCCAACTATCAGCACATAGACAACCTCCAATCAAGTGAAACTAGCCAATGTATGTGACAAACTACGGAACATCGCAAACATCAATGATGAAAAACTTACTCGTGATCCACGGAGAACATCAACTGGCATATTAAGGCCCCAGCGTCCCCCGCACGACTTGACACAGGACAGCAATAAGAAAGATTCTTTTGACAAATCCCTCTCATTTTTTGTCCCTGTGCAATTATCGCAGTTACCTGAGGATTAAGGGGCATGTCATAAATCAATGTCAAAGTTGAGACAAGACTTGATGTAGCGTGTGCCTATATAGCAAAGAATATGCAGGTATTGGTACGGCAATACAACATTTTCCTGACACAAAGTACAGGGGTACTGCAAGTATATATGTATTTACAAGAAGAAAAATAAATCATGCATAGCAGCTGACAGACAGTGCATTGTGTGAAGGACCTTTCTAGGTTTGGAAGTGACTTGGGCCTGTGATGGGTTCTAGTTGAAGATGTTTTGCTTTGGGAATATATAAGGATACTGTGTCCGGTAGTTTGTAACCTTCATAAAATAGAACTCCCTCAGCCCCTCCATTTCCAAATTAATTGATGTGCTAGTTTTGTACTAAGTCAAACATCTCTACATTTGACAAAGTCCATAGAAAAATGTGCTAATATCGATAACATAAAAAATATATTCTACGATGAATCTAATTACACTAATTTGGTGTTGCAGATGTTGATATATTTTTCTAGACTTGGTCGAACTTGACGAAAAGAAGCTTGTCCAACATCGTCTGAGATGGTTTGGGCATATTCAGCGCAGGCCTCCAGAAGCCCCAGTGCACAGCGGACGGCTTAAGCATGCTGATAATGTCAAAAGAGGCCGGGGTAGACCGAACTTGACATGGGAAGAGTCCGTAAAGAGAGATCTGAAGGACTGGAGCATCACCAAAGAACTAGCCATGGACAAGGGTGCGTGGAAGCTTGCTATCCATGTGCCAAAACCATGAGTTGGTCACGAGATCTTATGGGTTTCACCTCTAGCCTACCCCAACTTGTTTGGGACTAAAGGCTTTGTTGTTGTTGGTGGTGGTGGTGGTGGTCGAACTTGACGAAGTTTGATTAGGACAAAGCTAGATTTTCAACTTGGAATGGAGGAAGTAGTGACTACAAAAAGGAAATTTGATTTGGCCCCTCTTCAAATGGGCAATATTTGCAGATGAGTCCAAACTAATTCTTAAAATATAAACATACCACAGTCAGTGTAACGCTCTTCACCAAAGTACTGCAGCAGGGATTTCCTGCGGCATGTAGCAAGGAGGCAATATTTCTGTGCTGCCATGAAGGAATCCATGATGGCATTCTTTTGAGTTGCCTGTAGATGAGTAAGAACTATACACCATGAGATAATGAAATAGGTAAACAGTACAAGGGAATCAAACTGCAGGCGTGTATGTTTATCACTTAAGTGTGATATTAAGTGCTGATTGTGTGATCAATATTTACATACATTTGTTGCTTCAGAACAATAGAAGTCAGCTTTTGCAAAATCACTTCTTTGGTAATACAGCCAGCACACTGAAGGCAGTCCATCTCTTCCACAACGCCCACTTTCCTGGTAGTACGATTCTAGGCTCTTAGGACATCCATAGTGTATTACACATCTAACATCTGGCTTATCAATTCCCATTCCAAATGCAATAGTTGCCACCATCACAAGTACTTCATCTCTAACAAATGATCTGCAAAGGGAACCATAATTTATCATCAAAATCACTATGTTATCAGGCCAACATTTGTAAAAAGCTGTATGAGAACTCACTACACTTAATTCCTTGTATCTGTTTTGTCTTCTCATTTAATTACTTGCAAGATCTAAAGCGTTACTAACAGAACATTATCTTGGCAATGTTTTGTAGTGTCATATCAGGTCATAACCCTCATGAGTTGTGAATCATAAGAGGTATAAAATGGCTTGATCAAGCATATTTAACTAGACAACAGAAAACATTTGGCAAATCATTCTTTAGCTCAGAATGGTACTCTGAGCAGTTATCAATTCAATCTATTTAAAGAATTTGGTTTGTCCAAAATAAATCGAGAAGGAAAGAAGAGACGATGAACAGCCAAACAAAAAAGTTGGCATGTGCATAAATGGCATACCTATGGGATTCCTCTCTAGCTTTGCTACCCATTTTACCATGGTAAATGTTAGCTTTGATTCCAGCAGTGATCATTGCTTCATGTACCTGACGGAGAAAAGTCACATTTAGTACATTAACTAGCTAAATACATGTGTGTTGCTACGGAATTTAAATGCTTGTGCATTTCTATAGAAGCATATTTTATTGCATGAGTTGTTTAAACACTTACAATTAGTCCCTAACTTTGTGCAAATGAAAAATATCTCGAAATATACATCGATCAAATCAACTAATCAAAAGATCATGATATCTGTCTACATGGAATGTAAGATAATTGCAGAAATTAATCTTTTTACCGACACCAATCCAGATCATTATAAGTGTAAAGCTAAAGATAAAACAATCCTAGCATAATCTAATAGGCACAAGGTATATGTTAAAAGCAGCTTCTACGATCAAAACTGGAGCCCAGAAATTCCCATATTACTAAAAAGATGTATATAAACTTATAATTGCATATCCTTCAGGATACATCACCTACAGTACAGATCTAAATGTGTGTACCCAACAAAAAATTGACTACTCTCTAAAATCTGTTACATCAGTCAGAAGAAGAAAATGCCTGATACTATCAATGATCAACAGAAAAGTATCCCAAGCTTATTATTTTTCTCCAAAAAAAGTCTTACCGAGTAAGTATGAACTTAATATTTTCATAAAGAATTTAAAGACCACACAGCTCCCACTTAAAGGCAGCCAAGACCATGCTTGTGTACCAGTTGCCTCAAAATATAGAAGAATGAAAATATACAACGCTGGAAAATACAAACCTGTTCAGTGTCCCGGATGGTGGTACAGTAAACGATTGTTGAGCCACCAGCAGTGCAGTTCTTTGAGACATCTTTCACAAGTTCACTGATACAGGACATAGATCGGTTGTATGATTTCACACCATAGAAAAGGTTAGGACGATCAAATGATCCGATTGCAACGTGAGGATTGCTCAGGTTCAAGGAATTGGCAATATCTCCACGGACCCTACAAAATCAAATTGAAAGTTAACACGAATTTGATACAGATAGAAAAGGGGTATAGACACTCTGGAAAATAAATAAAACAAGTAAGCAATCATCATAGTGAGCAAAAATATTTATGGTAATAATATGCAAGTAGCTACAACAAGCAGAGGAAAGACATTACCATTGGATATCAACAAAAGCAGGATAAACAGGTAAAAGCAACTGATAGTGGAACATCCATACCTTTCTGTGGCTGTCGCAGTTAGAGCAACGAAGGGAACACCCAAAAGGTGCTCACGCAATAAATGCAGCTGCTTGTACTCCGGCCTGCATACAACGGCAACCATTACAATCAGTAATAAGAGAGAGAGAGAGAATTACAATGAAGAAAAGAAGCTAAAAGTAATAGGTAATAGACTGACTAGTCACTAAGTTTGATTGCATAATTTAATGGTGAGAGAAACCAAGCAAGAATTGATGGGTGATATGAACTGACAGATTTTACATTTGGCATCAGCACACACAGAATTTTTGAAATACATGCATAAGACATATCAAAAATTTAAATGAAAGTAAATTATCAGCCCTTCTGCTGAAGAAATAATTCACACAATAGAAGAACAAATGACCTGAAATCATGACCCCATTCCGATATGCAATGCGCTTCATCAATGGCGAACAAGCAGATTCCGGAAGCTTGCAAGTTACTCCAGAACCTGGATAGAAGATTGAAAACAGTAAATCAACAGACCCACCGCCATATTATTAAATTCTACAAGGGACCACAGAAGATACAGGAGCAGTAATTTGCAGTTTCGTATGTGTGTGCCTTCCAGTTCAGCCAAATAATTGTCAATTATAGCTTTGTAAGTGCTGCAAACTATAAGTCAATAACGACCATAATCTGCTTTTATATCACAGGATTTTCACCTTGAAGGAAGTGCAATAGCTTTCTCAGGGGTCATGTACAGAACATCATACATGCCTTTTTCAGCCTCACTGCTAACAGAGCTATTCATTTGGGTGCTGCCAAGATACTCGGATCTCACACCATGTTGTTTTAAACTCATGACCTGTTTGAAGTAAATGAAACCCACAATAAAAGCTTTTGTGTCAAAGCAAACCCACAATGAGGAAAACGCAAAAATGCTATACTGTATCTAACAATCATACCTGGTCTTGCATCAGTGACAGAAGAGGGCTGACAACAACAGCTGTCTTCTTTGCAACCAGTGGAGGGATTTGATAGCTGCCATGAAAAGAATTACCGTGAGAAAATTACACTTACGATATACTCCCTCCATTCCTAAATATAAGTCTTTTTAGAGATTCCACTACGGATTACATACGGATGTATATAGACATCCGTAGTGGAATCTCTAGAAAGACTTCTATTTAGGAACGGAGGGAGTACAAGGCTAAGTAATAACATCAAAATTTAAAACAGAAGCATATTTCTTTTACTTCAGATAGGCTGCAAATGTTTAACACATTTTCAGGTCCTTAACAAAAAAAAATCAGAGAATTCAATAGTTTTTCTTTGACAAGATGACAAACGCACTCCCCAGTTTCAACAAAGAACCACCCTCACCCATTTCTGGGGAAAAAAGGGACAGTAAATGGCTGTGCCAATAGTAACATCCACTATGAATCTGCGTATAAACAAGCAAAAATCTTCCCCAGCAGTTCACTGTTGGGTACATACAATCGACAAGCTAGCAGTCACCATAACGGAGATGGGATACTTAATTACTTATACATGACTGCCCATCTATCATAAAAAATGTCACCAAAATGTGGAACAATAGCACATACTTAATTACTTATACATGCTCTGTAACGCTCTCTTAGCCTCACACTGATCCGACAACATGTTGGAATACTAGGTGAGTTTGGGCATGCCGTTGAAGATGATTTAACCAACTTTATAGCTTACAGGTTCCCAACATTTACCGCTAAAATGACTACATTTTCTCCCAAAAAACAGTAATGCAAATCAGCCTGTCCAAAGCAATGTTTAGCAATCGAACCAGCAAAACCGCTGGAGCACAAAGCAGAGCACTGCCAGGAGATACAGCGCAGCTAATTTATCCACCAGATGCATCGCCCAAACCTAGATTCAGCCACTACAGCGCTCAACCTGCAGATCCACCGACCTCCAGGGTCTGTTCACTTACCACATGGACTTGCCGCTGCCGGTGGCCATGACGACGAGGCAGTCCCGCCCCTGCATGATCGTGTCCACGATCTCCCGCTGGTACGGCCGGAACCCCGTGTACCCGAAGTACCGCTGCGGGCAGAGAACAGACGCGGATTAGAATGGCGCGCCTGGGTGCCTCTAGGGTTGAGGCGCCGGCTAGGGTTTAGGGAGGGAGCGGAGCGGGCGGGGAGGGTACCTTCAGGGCCGCCTCCATTGCGGCGCCGGAGCGTCGGGCTCCGCCGGGGGAGACGAGCGGCGAGGTTGGGGAGGAAGTGGATTGGGGAAGGAGGCGGGGGGGGGAAGGGGGCGGGGCGAGGGGATTGGAATGGAACGGCCAGGTGTGGTGGGCGGCGAGGTGGGGGGTTTGGGTTTAGGGGGAAGGGGTTTTGGTTTGCAGCGCTCTTTTTTATCTGCGTTCCCGCCAATTCGCCTTTTTTTTTTCCTCCTCTCGTGGACTTTTAGCGGGCCTGGTGTGGCTGCTCTTTTGGGCCAGCAAGGTCTCGGCAATTGTATGGTATATGATCATCCTAACTACAGTACTTTAAGTTCTCTCAAAACAAATCTATAGTACTTTAAGAAACTACTGTATAATACTATTAAAAGACTAGTGCTTTATCAGATATTTGAAAGTGCATTAGACCAGTGCTTTTATAAGAATGGTCAATTTTGATCTCGTAAGGGACCTCCTATTTAGTGTTGTACGCCCACGAAGCGCGCACCCCCTGCTCCACCCATGCGCCCTCATGGCGTGGACCATGTGTGAGGCGGGAAAGCGAGAAGAATCTTTTTTTTCTGTTTTAACTGTTTTTCATCGTAAATCTAATTTGGGATTTCAAAAACAAAAATTGTGAAATCTTTGTGAATTAAAAAGCTGTTCATGATTTTTTTTAAATGTTCAGGAAATGATAAATGCTCCTGGATTCAAAAAATCACCGAATTATGAAACATTTCTTGAATTCAAAAAATGTTCACGGTTTCAAAAGAATGAACATATTTTTAAAAAATCAATGAACAAATTTTGAATTTTATGAACATTTTCAAATTTGATGCACAAAATTGAAATTTAATGAACACTTTTTCTCGAATTTGAAAATAAAATTCGCAAAAAACGAAAAGTAAAAAAGTACACAATTTTAAAAAATGTTCACAAAAAATAAAATAAACATTAACAAATTTTAAAAATGATTCTGATTTCAAAAATTGTTCACGATTTACTAAAAATGTTCACGTATTTGAAACATGTTCTGCAAATCGAACACAAAAACAATAAAATGAAATGAAATGAAAATGAAAAAATATAAATAATAATAATAATAATAATAAAATGAATGGAAAAAACGGTTTAGGGAAGGTTCTTCCCAAAACCGGAGGGTAAGAAATCCGTTAATGGACCCTGCCCAAAGGAGGATGGAAGGGTGGAGGGGGTACGCGCTGCGTGCATCGGGCGCGCCCTACACGCCGAATAGGAATCCCCATCTCATAATTGAACTGTTTCTTTTATCGGTGCATATACAAGTTACAGATGGTCATGATTCTGATAATTTTCTACATTTATGACTTGTCCTACATTTGGCATACATTGTTATGTTATACTTCTTTTCTTTGCGGGTTCGTTATATTATGTTTTCTGAATGGTAAATTATGATTGCTGAATGATAAAGTTCCCTGCTTGGCTAACTAATCATTAAATACTTGCATCTTACTGGATATGCATAAAATACAAATTGTCCGTCTCTTTCTGCATGCTCTTATCTAGCGTGAATATGGAATTTCTTTTTGAATTCCCATCTGAATCAGGGCTCATTTGATTCAAAGGAATTTCATACGATTTTTGGAGGATTGAAATCCTTAAGAATTTTTCCTACATTGGTTCTTTGATTCATTGGATTCAATCCCATAGGATTTTTTTCTATGAAATCTTGTGTACTACATTTCATAGGAAATCTAACATCCACTTCAATCTTTTTTTACATTTTTGTTTGCTTTTCGTGTGACATCAAGCACTCTTTGTTAATCCTATAGGGTTCAAATAGACATGCCACTCCAACCCTATACTTTTCCTATTTTTGCGGTTTTAAAATCCCGTGAATCGGAGAGGCCCTTAGGTTGTAAGTCTTTTCTAACACTAGGAATTTTTTGGGCATTTCCATTCTGGACTATCCAGTCTTATTTCTGCTTTTTCACCATTGTACAGTATATTTGTTTGTCGCGATGACCTTCAATTTGATCCATAGCATACGTCGTTGTCTCAAAAAAAAAAACTGCAGAGGAATGAATAAACCCGAAGGTTACATAGTTCAGCAAACTCTTGCATGCTAGCAAGCAGGGGTTTGCAAAGGAAGTATTGCAGTCAGCTGACAGTAAGTAACTAAGTACCACATTCTCCAACAGTAAACTAAAAGTGAGATGTGACATCTGATTAGGAATCAAGGTAATTTGCATTTTCTTAGTCTTTTTATTTGTTTCATTGGCTGTTCTACCTTGGTGAATTGACAACCTTACAAAATTCATCCTGTTATTTTTTATGGTTTATCTTACTTCGATTTTTACATGGAGTTCCGTGGACACCGATATTAAAAAAAATGTGATGAGAGTCAATAAAAAAAGAACCATCACAATTTCTTGCAAGGTGCTATTGCGTTGTACTTTCATGTGCCAAGAGTTCAGATGATTTGCATTTCTTATACAAAAGCATGTCTTGTTACGCATATGCATGCATTGGCAAAGCACAACTCGGTACAGACGTGTTCTTCGGCAGAAGGGCAACCAACAACCCAAGTCAGCCTACTCAACCATTGGCAGAGGGGCAGCTTAGTGCAGCTAGCTCAGCCCATTCAGGGTTGCTGGTGATGGTCTTCACATCAACCCCCTTGGGCAGATGGACATACAATCTGCCCTGAACCACTTTGTAATCGGCGAAGACTCGCTTGTAAACTTTGCCGGCGTCGTCTATTATACATTGACACGGATGGTCGCCGATCTCCTTTCCAATCTTCAGATCAAGCAGATCACCATAGCAGCGCTTCCTCAGCTTTCCGTCGGCGAATTTGGTGATTCCCATCCTGTAGCCCACGTTAGGCTTGTTGTGGATGTGCAGGACGGTCTTCTTGAACGTGTTGAACCGGCGAGCCTTCTCGTCGTGGTCGCGCTCCTGGTTGAAAGCCTCGCACCAGCGCTCGTACAAGGGCACAAGGCCCACAGGGCCTCGTCTGACTCGACGTCTTTCTCCTCTGCCACAAACTTCACCTTGCTAGTTTCCGGCATTTGTTCTATGATGAAAAAAAACAAAGTAAGTCTTGTGTGTCGAATCTGTAAATTAATTCACGGCCTCTGATGTATACTGCTACTCCCTCCAATCCATGTTAATTGTCGCGGATGAAGTACAAAGATAGTCCGAGGGAGTAGTAAAACTAAGAACATAATTTCTTTCAAGAAAAAAAATCTAAGAGCAGAACATCAATAACACATGGTAACAGGCTTGATGAAAATGAAAGAAGAAGAACCTAAGATGGGCAATCCCGTTGCCGTTCCCTGCCTATGATGCCAATCATGCTCCTGTTCTAACAGCTAGGCATTGGGTTTACCTTTTGAGGAGCCAAGCGTCTGGGAGTCAGGTGCGGCGGTCATGGCGGGTGGAGGAGCGGCGACGTCGGGGGAACGGTGCAGAAGCGCATCTACGAAGGCGGCATGGGCGTGAGATTCGGCCGCCACCGCCTTCGTGAAGAGGGCCGCTCGTTCAGTTAGGTGGGCGAGGCGAGATGTGGTCGCCGCCGATGAGCGAGCGGCACTGGCGAACCGCAGGAGCCAGGAAGCTACCGATGCCATGGCAAAAGCTGACGAGGATGGATCTTGGATGCGGTGACGGCGACGGCAAGTGGCGGCGTCCTCTTTCTATGAGACGAGTTTTCCCTATGGCTACATGAGACGAGTCTTTTTTTACCATTTTATATTTAGGTAAGTAAAATTGAGCCTAAGACTACTCACAATTGAAGTAACATAGGTAGTAACATAAATGTCACCTAAGCAAAAAATATAATGTGTCATCTAATTAACGAGAAGAGAGAAAAATTGAGTAACTTAGCATGTTACTATCCCTATGAATAACATAACGCATACCAAGACAAAATAAGTCTATAAGCTAATAAATAAAATGCTCAATGTTACTACTTATATGTTACTATCCATTATGAAAGTAGTAACCTAGACTAGTAACATATGCATGTTATTACTCTACGGTACTTCCATTGTGAGTAGTCTAAACCCTGTCCTCTCAGCGTTTCGTCTTTCTAACCATTCATTTTGCTGATCTGGATGTTTCTGTCCGTCAGTTCCGCTGTCCTAAGGGCTGTTGCTTTGAAAGAAAAGATCGAGGCCTCTGGGAACCGGGTCGCTTCGTACAGCCCAATTATCTAACCGAGCACAGCCAGCCCATTATGTATCGTTGTGCTCCCTCCCTTCTTCATAAAAAAAATTGTTCGTTCGAGAGAGAGAGGAAGAGTCGGGGATGCTCGAAACAGAGGAGGCGGGCCGGTAGGCGGTCAATACTGTGGGTGGATCCAGCCGACGTCTCGTCTTCTGAATGGATCCAATCGACGACCGGAGGGGATACAACGAACGCACGGGCCGATCCAGCCGTCAGGGCAATCCGCCTGCAAGGAGTTCTATGGCGATGGCAACGCCTCGTGTTCATGGCATGGCGGTACGTACTTGCGGTCCTCTTCTCTCTTCTCTCACCGACGCTTGTGTGTAGTGATGTGGTTGCAGTCTACGGATCGAATAGGTGAGCGGAGACATGAGCGCCCTGTAGTGCTGATTTCTTTCAGATGGAGTTTGTAAAATAAATGCATTTTGGTGATTGAGTTGTGGTGTTTTGATTACAGAGTTTATCTCGCCAAAACCATGGTGTGTTCAGAGAAGAGAGCTACTCCAAGGTATTATGTACAGCCTCTCCACGACGCTCACGCAAGTCAACTGTCATGCTTTTTGTAGAGTGTAACAACATATCTTTTTGCGGGTGAGGGTGTAACAGCATTGATATATTGAGTACATGTGCAAACCCGTTCAACAAGTCCCGCAACTCCTGGTTGAAGCTTGTTTTATCCCAACCTCTTGATTCATAAATACGTACTGACTTGTATTTTCTTTTATTGTTTCAATACTTTTGCAGACTATTTCTACCATCAATATAATGGGAAGAGTATGACTCTGTATGGTACTAGCACTAGCATGGTCTTTAAGGTGAACTAAACCATAGTACTAGACTGTTCATTTTATGTTTGGGATGGAATATTCAAGGTTCCCGGTTATACAAATCAAACCTGAGGATGTTTTTATTGGAGTTTACTCCCATTATATGTGTTATTACCTTATTTACTGTATTACACTTCTCTCTTAGAGTGTTAATTGATATCTTTGTCCCTTTATCTTCAGAAGCATGTTCTTAAATTTTTTCAGAAAAAACAGGTTATTGTTGTTGTAAAAATGTGGTATAACGGCGTAGCATCAGTGTGTTTGGGCAGTCTGGCTGAAGCATTTTGGGCACAACAGACGTTGATACAACGATGGGGAATTTGAGAAAGATATTTGGATCATGCGATGGATATAGTTCTACAAAGTCATATGCCTTCTTCAATACAACATTACCATTAACTTGGACCACCTTGAAGACTTGATGATTCTTCTTGCTTGAATTTTCAGGAATTGATTCAACACGTAAAGCATTGTTTACCACATTGGATAGCTCCAACAACATACTAAGATAGTTTTTTTCCCTTGCCTCTGTCGCCCATATTGTTTTCAAGTCAAATACAACTTCGGATATTGTTTTTTGTTTGGGTCAGGTGCTAAAAACTTGCACGCATCCGCCCTAACCATAGTTTCATCAGGTCGAAGCTCAAGAAGATGGGTTTTTAGTTTCTCGTGGTTCAACTCAAAGCTCGATAAGATGGTTTTGAGTTTCTTGTGGTTTAGGTAAAAGATCAAGAAGTCAGAGCTTACTGATTTTGGACTTGCGCTAGAGGAAACAATGACTGTGGTGACAGTTGAAGCTGGGATCATCACCCACCTAATCTCCCATTTGTTCGTTCTCGTGGAGATTTCTCTACGCCACCTACAAAAATATGTTTGATTTTTTTTCATAACTGCAGAGTGGCTCGACGTTGTAAAGCAATAACTTTTTTGTTTTAGATATTATGAGTGATGCTATATGGCTTGATGATTGTTGCATCCTCAATCTGATGCTTCTGATGGCATTTCAGGATGATCAAGGAAAAAAGTGATGATCCATGCACCTCCTTCCTCCCCTAACTCGGCAAGCCATACAAAAGCAAGGTCATCAAGCGCAAATATAATATTGAAAATATGATTGTCACATGCAACAAAAATGTGTATTGGGAAATCTCGCGGCGTGACTGTCATGATGGTAAGTGAGCACATGCATTTCTGTTCAAACTGTTTGTCGTACAAATTTTCTGTTCAAGCTTCAAAATTTAGAAGTAAAAAAATTATGTCTATGGTGCATGTTCTCTACTGTTAATGCGGAATGACAGTCTGTTTTTCATTAGTATGTAGTGGTAAATATTTCACCTATGATTTGGTGAATGCATTTTATTTACTGATTCTCACGTATTGGCTCAAGATAGACCTTTTCATGTTCCCATGTATTGCTGCTAGGCCTCAACCTCGCTTTTCTAGGGATGCATTGGTTTGAAGATTAGGTATTTTTCCTTAATTATTTCTGATTTTATATAGTATTTGGATTCCTTGCAGTGAGTCATGTTCAAAGACACCTTCCCATTTATTAGAACAATATGTGCAGCTTACTGGTAAGCGAAAATTTGATCGCCAGATGGGGGTATGCTTTTAATCATAGCTTACTATGTTTGTATGCTTCTAATCATAGCTTTCCTATGTTTGTATGCTGAGGTGTCATCTTACTATGTTTGTATGCCTCTAATCATAGCTTTCCTCGACAATCTCATGTACTGCTTGTCAAACATCTTATGGTGAATGAAGTGGACTCTTAATACATGTATAATTTGGTTTTTCAAGTTCACTGCTTATTCATCAAACTCACCAATAATAGTACAAATACACAAGGAAGAAATTTTGAATTGTTTGGGCCCTAAAGCAAGCAGGAAAGACACGAACTCATGTAGGTGAGGAGGGACAAGAATGGTACCTTCAACCACGGAGTACGTCACCCGATGACCCTTCATACTTTGCACGACCATGTCCATATTGTGTCGATCATCATTGGATCTCCTCGCAGCGGTGACCCTTCTCAGTCAACTTGATTGATCTTAGAATCCTGGTACCATCCCAAACCAGGTGCATCATCTCGTCTTCCTGTGGCTAGATGCTAGACCAGCCAGCGACGACATCCCCCTCCCATGCTCCTTACCTGCCCTGCTACCTTTGGGTATCGGTCGTCGCTCCGGGAGACAAAATTGGGTCATTTCTGTATGTTAGGAAACTCAAATAAGACAACCACAACAAATACAAACATTATTTTTTGTATACTGCCAGTCAATTCCAGCTAATAGCAAAATTCATCTCCAAATTTCTCCATTTTATGGAATAGCAGATAATAATTTATGAGCAGAGGACAATGAAGAAGTTACATCATATAAGGAATGTGTGTGTGCGATATTACCAAGATGTTAGCAACAGAAACCGGACAGTAAGTTGTACTAAGTAACCACACATTTTTTTCCTGGTACTTACAATCTGCAATAAAATGATAACTGGCTCACTGGTTTTTGCAACCTTGTACAATCTGAAATAGAATGAAGCACCTGCAGCCGCCCTGCACAACATCAACAGATGACACAATTATTAATTCAGATCATGTACACAAGGATTCACGGAGATCCAGATATCATATAATAGTAGAAATTTCCTTCAAAAATAAATAGAACGGTAGAAATCAACCTGCAGCAGTCCCATGTAAGAGAAGAAACCACCACAAAGTCCCCTCGATTCATTTGAGCCACTCAACTTTAATCTTCAGTGTCATCTTTCCTAGAAGAGAAATGTTTCATTAACTGACCAAATGCTGGCTCATTTCAAAATAAACTGACGCTCCTTTGTGCATTACTGAAACTACTTTTTGTGAATACATACAAATTCTAGTTATGATTTCAATACATACATTGAGTAGTAGGGTTGTGGCATGCAACTTGAGGGCCAGGGCTGTCAACGCACTCGAGCAGCTTCGGCAGGCAATTTAATTCCTTGGCATCTAAGTATAATGAGTTGCATATATAGAGTAGCAATCATACGGGTTGAGATACCACTAAATCTAAGTTCATACTCCTTTCAATAGGCTTATCGACTGAAAACAATTGTTCTGCATGATGCTCATGAACTTGTGCAGCTTTTTTTTGGTAATTCCAGATTTCTTTCTTACTATTACTTGGACCTCCATAAAAAGTTAGGGTGCCGATTCTAAATACTAATGGAATCACACGAACTATTCCAGTTATTTTGTATCAGCTACATGTCCCTCCTTGAAATGTTCAAAGGAAATAAATACAAAATGAGGTGAATTAGAGGCAGCAAGAGCAAGCACATTTCAGATCGGTCTCTCTTCATACGCTACATCTACATATGTGACAAGTATGATGGTTAATTAAGTATGCTCTTAGATTAATTAACCACGGCCACGCTCGCTTGTTGCAGAGCACGAGAGATTTGATGGTATATATTATGACCGTGAGAAGGCAGAGTTAGAAATAGGGCTAACACCTACAGGTTCTTCCACAAGATATTGTTGATGTCTAAACTGGGATCTGAGAAGAACAAAATGAATCATACCAATTTAATGTTGGGGAGAAGAACTCGGAGGTAGCGGCTGCAGCGTTCCATGCCTGCTTGTCCGTCGGCGGAGCTTGAGTCGATGAAGATGGCGCTCTGAAGTGGGGAACAATAGCTCCTTGCTCGGTGGTGGTGACATGCTGAGGCTCCCGTGTCGTCGGCGGCGGCGATGCAGGGACCCGCATGGGTTGGCGCCCCATCCTCTCAGCAGATAAAAGGCTGCACCAGGAGAGAGATCGAACACATCCATGTTCAATTAAGAGGGCATCATGGAGAAGGAGAAGTGGAGGATGAGCAGATCGTGAAGAATGAGAAGTGGAGAAGAAGGCGCGCTTGATCTGATTTCATTCGTGCGCGAGAACAGAGTTCGCGAAAGAAAGGAAACCTGGTTCGCGGGAAAGGGGAAAATCTGTTTTCCTGGAACACCATCACGTTGAGCGGCAGGAGGTGTGGCTGGTCGAGGATATCCGATGCGACGACGGCGCAAGGAACCCTAGCGCCCGTGAGGGTTATCGAGGAGGGGAGCGGCTTGCATGATGGGAAAGAAGGGAGCGGCTTGCGCGATGGGAAATAAGGGAACGGCTTGGGAGATTTTCGTACGGGGAAGGGAGAGGAGAAAACCGGATGAAAAAGACCACTGGGGATGGAGGAGGTGGGACGAAAAAACGGACGAAAAATCTTCTGCTTTAATGGTGGATTTGGTTTCTCGGAAGGTGATCTAACATATATGGTATGATTTTGGTATTCTTAATTACCTATTATTAATGTGATTAAATCGAATCATCACCTGCCAAAACAAGCACAAAACAAAATCTTCCACTCTAATGGTGGATTTGTTTTTTCAGAAGGTGATCTCACATATATGGTATGCTTTTGGAATTCTTAATTACCCATAATTAATGTGATTAAATGAAATCATCATCTGCAAAAGTAAGTACAAAACAAAATCTTTTGCTTTAATGGTGGATTTGGTTTTTTAATGAGAGGGAGAAAATAAACCAATGAGAGGAAACGGTGGGAGGCGGGATGAAAAAAGGACGAAAATAAACCAGACGAAAAAAACCCAAGGCAAGAAGCTACCAACTGCCCCTTTAGGAGTAGAGATTGTCCTCTTTACATAGACAGGTTCTTCAAGTAAATAATATTTGCATTCGAATTCTGGTGTCTGCTTTTAGACCTGATCATCCGATTCTCTAATTTAGTTGTGGTTTCATGATGTTGCCTTAGACAGTTGGACTATATCCTACTTAGTATTTTTGACATTATTTTGGGTATGCTTTGACCGTCTTGATTACATATTATCTGCATCAGTATTGCTCACCAATAGATGAGTCTAAGCTATTATTGACGAAGTGTTTGATCTACAAATGAAATGACAGACACACAAGTAAAAACTATACATAAAAAAGACGCGGAAATGTTGAACGCTTTTGAGATTTATTTGTTTAGCAGTGCTTGAGCACATTCAAGCTGTTAGTTCTTTAAATATTCTTTAATCTCTTCGCCGCACAATTTGGAAATGTAATATCCAGGGTCCTCACTATCTGATTCATGAAAACTGTCCTTAATGGACATGAGTGTTTCTACAAATACTCAGAACTCTTTCGATACAAGTTGCTATGGCATATCCACTTCCAACTGGAAGTGGTAGTAAATTGCAAGGCTGCATAGATCAAATACTATTGGAAATATGCCCTAGAGACAATAAATACAGTGTTTATTATTATATTTCCTTGTTCATGATAATTGTTTATTGTCCATGCTATCATTGTATTGATTGGAAACACATTATATGTGTGGATAAATAGACAACACTTTGTCCCTAATATGCCTCTAGTGAACTAGCTCGTTGATCAAAGATGGTCAAGGTTTCCTAGCCATTGACATGTGATGTCATTTGATAACGGGATCACATCATTGGGAGAATGATGTGATGGATAAGACCCAAACTACAAACATAGCATATGATCGTGTTAGTTTATTGCTACTGTTTTCTGCATGTCAAGTATATGTTCCTATGACCATGAGATCATGCAACTCACGGACACCGGAGGAGTGCCTTGTGTGTATCAAATGTCGCAACGTAACTGGGTGACTATAAAAGTGCTCTACAGGTATATCCGATGGTGTCTGTTGGGTTGGCATGGATCAAGACTTGGATTTGTTACTCCGTGTGACGGAGAGGTATCTCTGGGCCCACTCGGTAATACAACATCACAATAAGCCTTGCAAGCAACGTGACTAAGTGTTATTCACGGGGTCTTGTATTACAGAACGAGTAAAGAGACTTGCCGGTAACGAGGTTGAAATAGGTATGGAGATACCGACGATCGAATCTCGGGCAAGTAACATACCGAAGAATAAAGGGAACATCATACGGGATTAACTGAATCCTTGACACAGAGGTTCGACCGATAAAGATATTCGTAGAATATGTAGGAACCAATATGAGCATCCAGGTCCCACTGCTGGTTATTGACCGTAGAGGTGTCTCGGTCATGTTTACATAGTTCTCGAACCCGCAGGGTCTGCACACTTAAGGTTCGGTGACATTTCGGTAGTATAGAGTTATGTATGGTGGTGACCAAAGGTTGTTCGGAGTCCTGGATGAGATCCCAGATGTCATGAGGAGCTCCCAAATAGTCCGGAGGTAAAGATTGATATATAGGAAGTCCTATTTTGGTCGCCGGAAAAGTTTCGGGCTCATCGGTAGTGTACCGGGAGTGCTAGTAGTGTACCGGGAGACCATCGGGAGGGTATTTCGACCCAAGAGGCTACATGGGCTGTGGGAGAGTGAATACCAGCCCTTAGTGGGCTGGTGTAAGTCCCACACAAGGCCCATGCGGTTGGGAAGAAAAGCCCAAAGAGAAAAAGATGGAAAAAGGCAAAAAGACCAAAATAAGGAGGAGTCCTAGTCCTACTAGGATTGGAGGAGGAATCCTCCTCTCCTCCTTGGTTCGGGCAAAGCCTAGGGCTGGCCCCTTGAGGTCCAAGCCTCCTCCTCTGTTCCTCTTATATATACTAGCCATTCGTTTTAGGGTTTTAGGGTTTTTCGCACTTGAATTCAGCCACGTGCTAACCGTTCCTCTAATGCATAGTTTCTCCTCTAGATAGGTTTTCTGCGGTGCTTAGGCAAACCCCTGCCGGAATTGCTCCACCACCATTGTCGCGACACCGTCATGCTGCCGGAGAACTCATCTACGTCTCCGCTCCCTCTTGCTGGATCAAGAAGGCGGAGATCGTCATCAAGCTGCACGTGTGCTAAACGCGGAGGTGCCGTCCGTTCGGTGCTTGATCGGGACGAATCGTGATTGGACCGCGGGACGCTCGGCGATTTGGATCGCTAAGACATTTGACTACACCAACCATGTTTCTTAACGCTTCCCTCTTAGCGATTTACAAGGGTATGTAGATCCACTCTCCCTCTCGTAGATGCTCATCACCATGGATAGATCTGCGTGTGCGTAGGAAAATTTTGTTTCCCATGCAACGTTCCCCAACAGTGATATCAGAGCTAGGTCTATGTGTAGATGACATCTCGAGGAGAACACAAAGTGTTTTTGGGCGTTGATGCTTAGATTGCTTCCTCCCTTGGTCATGTTTTGGTTCAACGGTATTGTAGGATGCGGCCCGGACCAACATTAGTCGTACGCTTACGAGAGACCGATTCCCTCAACTGCAACTTGTTGCATAGATGGCTGACGGGTGTCGGTTTCTCCTATTTTAGTTGGATCGGATTCGACAAAGGCGGTCCTTGAGAAGGTTGAAAAGCAACTTATGTATCACCGTTGTGGTTTATGCATAGGTGAGAATTGTTCTTGCTAGATACCCGTAGCAGCCACGTAAAACATGCAACAACAATTAGAGGACATCTAACTTGTTTTTGCAGGGTATGTTGTGATGTGATATGGCCAATTACATGATGAGATATATGTGATGTATGAGATGATCATGTGTTGTATAGAATATCACGACTTGCATGTCGATCAGTATGCCTGTGTGTCAATCATTAAGCGCTATGTAATGCTTTAATTTATCGCTAAACAATATCAATAGTAGTAGAAGCATGGTGGGCGCTACAACCCCGATGGCGACACGTTGATGGAGATCAAGATGATGGAGATCATGGTGTCGTGTCGGTGACGATGGAGATCATGCCGGTGCTTTCTAGATGGATATCAAAAGCACAAGTTCATGGCCATATCATGTCACTTATGATTTGCATGTGATGTTAATCCTTTTTATGCACCTTGTTTTCCTTAGGACGATGGTAGCATTATAAGGTGATCCCTCACTTAAATTTCAAGATGAATTGTGTTCTCCCCGAGTGTGCATCATTGCGAAAGTTCGTCGTGTCGAGACACCACGTGATGATCGGGTGTGATAGACTCTACGTTCACATACAACGGGTGCAAGCCAGTGTTGCACATGCAGAACACTCGGGTTAAACTTGACGAGCCTAGCATGTACAAACATGGCCTCGGAACACGAGAGACCGAAAGGTCGAACATGAGTCATATAGTAGATATGATCAACATGATGATGTTCACCATTGAAACCACCTCAACTCACGTGATGATCGGACTTGAGTTGGTGAATTTGGATCATGTGACACTCAGATGACCTGAGGGATGTCAATTTGAGTGGGAGCTTTAGTAATTTGATTAACTAAACTCATTATCTTGAACAATAGTCTAAGTAACCTTTGCATATTTATGTTGTAGACCAATGGCTCGCACAGTAGCACCCCTGAATTTTAATGCGTTCCTAAAGAAAGCTAAGTTGAAAGATGATGGAAGTAACTTTGTTGACTGGGCCCGTAATCTGAGGATTATCCTCACGGCTTCCCACAAATCATATGTTCTTGATGTACCACTTGGTGACCAACCAGAAGACCTGTCATTCGAAGACGTTAAGAACGCTTGGGAGGCACGTTTTGGAGATTACTCAATAGTTCAGTGTGCAATATTGTATGGCTTAGAACCGGGACTTCAAAGACGCTTTGAACATCATGGAGCATATGAGATGTTCCAGGAGTTGAAGTTTATCTTTCAGAAAAATGCCTGGATCGAGAGGTATGAGACCTCCGATAAGTTCTATTCTTGCAAAATGGAGGAGAATGCGTCTATCAGTGAACATATACTCAGAATGTCTGGGTATTCGACTCGTCTGGCGAAGTTGGGAATTGCACCTCCGCCAGAGACGATCACTGACAGAGTTCTTCAATCACTGCCACCTAGTTACAAGAGCTTTGTGATGAACTATAACATGCACAGGATGAACAAGTCAGTCGCCGAGCTGTTTGCGATGCTAAAAGTCGCTGAGTCTGAAATCCAGAAAGAACATCAAGTGTTGATGGTCAATAAAACCACTAGTTTCAAGAAGAATGGCAAGGGCAAGGGCAAGAAGGGTAAAACCAAGAAGGATGGCAAAGCAGTTGCTACTCCTGTAAAGAAGCCCAAGGCTGGACCCAAGCCAGAAACTAAGTGCTTTCATTGCAAGGGAACTGGTCACTGGAAGCGGAACTACCCCAAGTACCTGGCTGACAAGAAGGCGGCCAACGACAAACGAGGTATATATGATATACATGTTATTGATGTGTACCTTACTAGTTCTCGTTGTAGTGCCTGGGTATTTGATACCGGTTCGGTTGCTCACATTTGTAACTCAAAACAGGAACTACGGAATAGACGAAGGCTGGCAAAGGACAAAGTGACGATGCGCGTGGGAAATGGTTCCAAGGTTGATGTGATCGCCGTGGGCACGCTCTCTATTCAATTACCATCGAGATTAGTGATGAACCTGAATAATTGTTATTTAGTGTTTGCGTTACGCATGAACATTATATCTGGATATTGTTTATTGCGAGACGGTTACTCATTTGAATCAGAGAATAATGGTTGTTCTATTTATACGAGTAATATCTTTTATGGTCATGCACCCAATGTTAGGGGTTTATTCATATTGAATCTTGATAGTGATGATACACATGTTCATAACATTGATGCCAAAAGATGTAGAGTTGATAATGAATCACTTTCTTGTGGCACTACCGTTTAGGTCATATTGGTGTAAAACACATGAGGAAGCTCCATGCCGATGGACTTTTGGAGTCACTTGATTTTGAATCACTTGACACATGCGAACCATGCCTCATGGGCAAGATGACTAAAACGCCGTTCTCTGGAACACTGGAACGGGCAAGTGACTTATTGGAAATAATACATACTGATGTGTGCGGTCCAATGAATGTTACGACGCGCGGTGGATATCGTTATTTTCTCACCTTCACTGATGACTTAAGTAGATATGGGTATATTTACTTAATGAAACACAAGTCTGAAATGTTTAAAAAGTTCAAGTAATTTCAGAGTGAAGTTGAGAATCATCATAACAAGAAGATTAAATTCCTGCGATCTGATCGAGGAGGTGAGTATCTGAGTTATGAGTTTGGCAGTCACTTAAGACAATGTGGAATTGTTTCACAGTTGACACCGCCTGGAACACCGTAGCGTAATGGTGTGTCCGAACATTGTAATCAAACCTTATTAGATATGGTGCGTTCTATGATGTCTCTTGCTGATTTGCCACTATCGTTTTGGGGTTATGCATTAGAGACAGCTGCATTCACTTTAAATAGGGCACCATCGAAGTCCGTTGAGACGACGCCATATGAACTATGGTTTGGCAAGAGACCAAAGTTGTCGTTTCTTAAAGTTTGGGGATGTGATGCTTATGTCAAAAAGCTTCAGCCTGAAAAGCTGGAACCCAAAGCGGAGAAATGCGTCTTCATAGGATACCCGAAAGAGACAGTTGGGTATACCTTCTATCTCAGATTCGAAGGCAAAGTGTTTGTCGCTAAAAACGGAACATTTCTTGAGAAAGAGTTTCTCTCGAAAGAATTGAGTGGAAGGAAAATAGAGCTGGATGAGGTTATTGAACCTTTACTTCAACCAGAGAGTAGCGCAGCGCAGAAAGATGTTTCTGTGGAGCCTACGACAGTTGAAGAGGAAGTTAATGATGATGATCATGAAGCTTCAGATCAAGTTACTATTGAACCTCGTAGGTCGACAAGGGCACGTACTACTTCTGAGTAGTACGACAACCCTGTCTTGGAGGTCATGTTGTTAGACAACAATGAACCTACGAGCTATGAAGGAGCGATGATGGGCCCGGATTCCGAGAAATGGTTAGAGGCCATGAAATCCGAGATGGGATCCATGTATGAAAACAAAGTATGGACTTTGGAAGTATTACCTGAAGGGCAAAAGGCCATTAAGAACAAATGGATCTTTAAGAAGAAGACGGATGCGGACGGTAATGTCACTGTCTATAAAGCTCGACTTGTGGCAAAGGGTTTTTCACAAGTTCAAGGAGTTGACTACGATGATACCTTCTCACCCGTAGCGATGCTTAAGTCCGTCAGAATCATGTTAGCAATAGCTGCATATTTCGACTATGAAATTTGGCAGATGGATGTCAAAACAGCGTTCCTCAACGGTTTCCTTGAGGAAGAGTTGTATATGATGCAACCGGAAGGTTTTGTCGATCCAGAGAATGCTGACAAAGTTTGCAAACTCCAGTGATCCATTTGTGGACAGGTGCAAGCATCTCGGAGTTGGAATAAGCGCTTTGATGAGGTGATCAAAGCGTTTCGGTTTATACAAGTTTATGAAGAAGCTTGTATTTACAAGAAAGTGAGTGGGAGCTCTATAGCGTTTCTAATATTATATGTGGATGACATATTGCTGATTGGAAACAATATAGAAATGCTGGAAAGCGTGAAGGAATATTTGAACAAGAGTTTTTCAATGAAGGACCTAGGAGAAGCTGCTTTCATATTAGGCATTAAGATCTATAGAGATAGATCGAGACGCTTAATATCACTTTCACAAAGCACATACCTTGATAAAGTTTTGAAGAATTCAGAATGGATCAGTCCAAGAAGGGGTTCTTGCCTGTATTACAAGGTGTGAAGTTGAGTAAGACTCAATGCCAAGTGACTGCAGAAGATAGAGAAAAGATGAGTGTCATCCCCTATGCTTCAGCCATAGGCTCTATCATGTATGCAATGTTGTGTACAAGACCTTATGTCAGCCTTGCCATAAGTATGTCCGGAAGGTTTCAAAGTGATCCTGGAATGGAGCACTAGGCCACGGTCAAGAATATCCTTAAGTACCTGAAAAGGACTAAGGAAATGTTTCTCGTTTATGAAGGTGATGAAGAGCTCGTCGTAAAGGGTTACGTCGATGCAAGCTTTGACACTGATCCGGATTACTCTAAGTCACAAACCGGATACGTATTTATTCTCAACGGGGGAGCGGTAAGCTGGTGCAGTTCCAAGCAAAGCGTGGTAGCCGATTCTACATGCGAAGCGGAGTACATCACAGCCTCGGAGGCGGCAAAGGAAGGTATCTGGATGAAGCAGTTCATGACAGATCTTGGAGTAGTAACCAGTGCACTGAATCCAATGACTCTGTTCTGTGACAACACTGGTGCCATTGCTCTGGCCAAGGAACAAAGGTTTCACAAGAGGACCAGACACATAAAGCGACGCTTCAACTACATCCGTGATTACATCGAGGAGAAGGACATAAATATTTGCAAAGTGCACACGGATTTGAATGTTGCAGACCCGTTAACTAAACCTCTTCCAAGGGCTAAACATGATCAACACCAGAATTGCATGGGTGTTCGATTCATTACAATGTAAATTATATAGTGATGTGAACTAGATTATTGACTCTAGTGTAAGTGGGAGACTGTTGGAAATATGTCCTAGAGGAAATAAATAAATTGTTTATTATTATATTTCCTTGTTCATGATAATTGTTTATTGTCCATGCTATAATTGTATTGATTGGAAACACATTACATGTGTGGATAAATAGACAACACTTTGTCCCTAGTATGCCTCTAGTGAACTAGCTCGTTGATCAAATATGGTCAAGGTTTCCTAGCCATTGACATGTGATGTCATTTGATAACGGGATCACATCATTGGGAGAATGATGTGATGGACAAGACCCAAACTACAAACATAGCATATGATCGTGTCAGTTTATTGCTACTGTTTCCTGCATGTCAAGTATATGTTCCTATGACCATGAGATCATGCAACTCACGGACACAGGAGGAGTGCCTTGTGTGTATCAAACGTCGCAACGTAACTGGGTGACTATAAAGGTGCTCTATAGGTATATCCGATGGTGTCTGTTGGGTTGGCATGGATCAAGACTGGGATTTGTTACTCCGTGTGACAGAGAGGTATCTCAGGGCCAACTCGGTAATACAACATCACAATAAGCCTTGCAAGCAATGTGACTAAGTGTTATTCACGGGGTCTTATATTACGGAACGAGTAAAGAGACTTGCCGATAACGAGGTTGAACTAGGTATGGAGATACCGACGATCGAATCTCGGGCAAGTAACATACCGAAGAACAAAGGGAACATCATACGAGATTAACTGAATCCTTGACATAGAGGTTCGACCGATAAAGGTCTTCGTAGAATATGTAGGAAGAAATATGGGCATCCAGGTCCTGCAATTGGTTATTGACCGTAGAGGTGTCTCGGTCATGTCTACATAGTTCTCGAACCCGCAGGGTCTGCACACTTAAGGTTCAGTGACGTTTTGGTAGTATAAAGTTATGTATGGTGGTGACCGAAGGTTGTTCGGAGTCCTGGATGAGATCCCGGACGTCAAGAGGAGCTCCGGAATGGTCCGGAGGTAAAGATTGATATATAGGAATTCCTATTTTGGTCGCCGAAAAAGTTTCGAGCTCAACGATAGTGTACCGGGAGACCATCGGGAGGGGTGTTTCGACCCAAGAGGCTACATGGGCTGTGGGAGAGTGAATACCAGCCCTTAGTGGGCTGGTGGAAGTCCCACACAAGGCCCATGCGCTTGGGGGAAAAATCCCAAAGAGAAAAAGGTGGAAAAAGGCAAAAAGACCAAAATAAGGAGGAGTCCTAGTCCTACTAGGATTGGAGGAGGATTCCTCCTCTCCTCCTTGGTTCGGCCGAAGCCTAGGGCTGGACCCTTGAGGGCCAAGCCTCCTCCTCTCTTCCTCTTATATATACTAGAGGTTTTAGGGTTTTTGGCACTTGATTTCAGCCACGTGCTACCCGTTCCTCTAGTGCATAGTTTCTCCTCTAGATCGGTTTTCTTCAGTGCTTAGGCGAAGCCCTGCCGGAATTGCTCCACCACCATCGCCGCGGTGCCGTCACGCTGCCAGAGAACTCATCTACCTCTCCGCTCCCTCTTGCTGGATCAAGAAGGCGGAGATCGTCATCAAGCTGTACGTGTGCTGAACGCGAAGGTGTCGTCCGTTCGGTGCTTGATCGGGACGAATCGTGATTGGGTCGCGGGACGCTCGGCGATTTGGATCGCGAAGACGTTCGACTACACCAACCGCGTTTCTTAACGCTTCCCGCTTAGCGATCTACAAGGATATGTAGATCCACTCTCCCTCTCGTAGATGCTCATCACCATGGACAGATGTGCGTGTGCGTAGGAATTTTTTTTTCTCATGCAACGTTCCCCAACAAATACAGCTTATACTAGTATTTCAATTGTTTGTGCTATTTTACATAGAATCGATGCAACATAACTATTTCGACTGATTGAAGTTGGAATCGAGTGTCTTCCTATGTTAGTGTTGTTGGAAATATGCCCTAGAGGCAATAATAAAATGGTTATTATTGTATTTCCTTGTTCATGATAATTGTTTATTGTTCATGCTATAATTGTGTTAACCGGAAACCATAATACATGTGTGAATACATAGACCACAACATGTCCCTAGTGAGCCTCTAGTTGACTACCTCGTTGATCAATAGATGGTCACGGTTTCATGACCATGGACATTGGATGTCGTTGATAACGGGATCACATAATTAGGAGAATGATGTGATGGACAAGACCCAATCCTAAGCATAGCACTAGATCGTGTAGTTCGTCTGCTAAAGCTTTTCAATGTCAAGTATCGTTTCCTTAGACCATGAGATTGTGCAACTCCCGGATACCGTAGGAATGCTTTGGGTGTGCCAAACGTCACAACGTAACTGGGTGGCTATAAAGGTGCACTACGGGTCTCTCCGAAAGTGTCTGTTGGGTTGGCACGAATCGAGACTGGGATTTGTCACTCCGTGTGACGGAGAGGTGTCTCTGGGCCCACTCGGTAAGACATCATCATAATGAGCTCAATGTGACCAAGGAGTTAGTCATGGGATGATGTATTACGGAACGAGTAAAGAGACTTGCCAGTAACGAGATTGAACAAGGTATAGAGATACCGACGATCGAATCTCGGGCGAGTATCATACCGATAGACAAAGGGAATTGTATACGGGATTGATTGAATCCCCGACATCATGGTTCATCCGATGAGATCATCATGGAGCATGTGGGAGCCAACATGGGTATCCAGATCCCGCTGTTGGTTATTGGCCGGAGAAGTGTCTCGGTCATGTCCACGTGTCTCCCGAACCCGTAGGGTCTACACACTTAAGGTTCGATGATGCTAGGGTTATAGGGAAATGGTATACGTGATTACCGAAGGTTGTTTGGAGTCCCAGATGAGATCCCGGACGTCACGAGGAGCTCTGGAATGGTCCGGAGGTAAAGATTGATATATAGGAAGTCCAGTTTTGGTCACCAGAAAGTTTTCGGGCTCATCGGTAGTGTACCGGGAGTGCCGGGAGGGTGCCGGAGGACCCCCGGGAGGGGTGTGACGACCAAAGGACCACATGGGCTGTTAGATAAAGTGTGCCAGCCCTTATTGGGCTGGGAAATACTTTTGCTAAAGGCCCATGCGGCTAGGGATAAGAGATAGGACCAAAAAGGATTTAAAAGGAGGAGATCCACCTCCCTTGTGGGAGGTGGACTCTCCCTTTAAATCGGCCGAACCTCTCCTCTTTGGAGTAGAGGCCAAGCCAGCCCTCCACGTCCCTCCTCCTATATATACTTGAGGTTTTGGCTGTTTTGAGACAAGATTTGATCTCTCTCTCTCACGGCGAAGCCCTACCTCTCTTCTTCCTCCTCCGCAGCGCTTAGGCGAAGCCCTGTCGGAATACCTTGCTACTCCACCACCACCACGCCGTCGTGCTGCTGTTGGAGCCCTTCCCCAACCTCTCCTTCCTCCTTGCTGGATCAAGGCATAGGAGACGTCACCGGGCTGCACGTGTGTTGAACGCGGAGGTGTCGTCCGTTCGGCACTTGATCGGATCTACTGCGATCTGAATCGCTGCGAGTACGACTCCATCAACCGCGTTCTTGTAACGCTTCCGCTTAGAGATCTTCAAAGGTATGAAGATGCAATCTCTCCCCACTCGTTGCTGGTTTCTCCATGGATAGATCTTGGTGATCGTAGGAATTTTTTTGATTTACTACTACGTCTCCCAACAGTGGCATCATGAGCTAGGTCTATGCGTAGAATTTATGCATGAGTAGAACACAAAGCAGTTGTGGGCGTCGATTTTGTTAATTTTCTTACCACTACTAGTCTTATCTTGATTCGGCGGTATTGTGGGATGAAGCGGCCCGGACCGACTTTACACGTACGCTTACGTGAGACTGGTTCCACCGCCTGACATGCACTTGTTGCATAAGGTGGCTAGCGGGTGTCTGTCTCTCCCACCTTGGTCAGATTGGATTCGATGAAAAGGGTCCTTATGAAGGGTAAATAGCAATTGGCATATCACGTTGTGGTTTTAACGTAGGTAAGAAATGTTCTTGCTAGTTACCTATAGCAGCCACGTAAAAACTTGCAACTACAAATTAGAGGACGTCTAACTTGTTTTTGCAGCATATGCCTTGTGATGTGATGTGGCCAAAGGATGTGATGTGATGCATTGTGATGTATGAGATTGATCATGTTCTTGTAATAGGATTCACGACTTGCATGTCGATGAGTATGACAACCGGCAGGAGCCATAGGAGTTGTCTTATTTTATTGTATGACCTGCATGTCAATCATAAACGCCATGTAATTACTTTACTTTATTGCTAAACGTTAGACATAGTGGTAGAAGTAATAGTTGGCGAGATAACTTCATGAAGACACAATGATGGAGATCATGGTGTCGTGCCGGTGATAGTGATGATCATGGTGCCCCGAAGATGGAGATCAAAGGAGCAAGATGATAATGGCCATATCATGTCACTATATTGTTTGCATGTGATGTTTATCATGTTTACATCTTATTTTCCTAGAACGACGGTAGTAAATAAGATGATCTCTCACTAAAATTTCAAGAAAAGTGTTCACCCTAACTATGCACCGTTGCTAAGGATCGTTGTTCCGAAGCACCATGTGATGATCGGGTGTGATAAGTTCTAACGTTCGCATACAACAGGTAAGCCAGATTTACACACGCAAAACACTTAGGTTGACTTGACGAGCCTAGCATGTACAGACATGGCCTCGGAACACGGAAGACCGAAAGGTCAAACATGAGTCGTATGGAAGATACGATCAACATGGAGATGTTCACCATGGATGACTAGTCCGTCTCATGTGATGATCGGACACGGGCTAGTTGACATGGATCATGTGTCACTTGGATGACTAGAGAGATGTCTATCTAAGTGGGAGTTCATTAAATAATTTGATTATGTGAACTTAATTATCATGAACTTAGTCTAAAATTATCTTTACAATCTATATTGTAGATCCAATGGCCAACGCGAATGTCACCCTCAATTTCAACGCGTTCCTAGAGAAAACCAAGCTGAAAGATGATGGAAGCAACTATGCGGACTGGGTCCGTGGCTTGAGGATCATCCTCATAGCTTCCAAGAAATTGTATGTCCTTGATGCACCACTAGGTGACCCACCCCTTCTCCCAGCAGAGCAAGACGTTGCGAACGCTTGGCATTCTCGCTGCGATGATTACTCCATTGTTCAGTGCGGCATGCTTTACAGTTTAGAACCGGGGCTCCAAAAGCGTTTTGAGCAACACGGAGCATATGAGATGTTCCAAGAGCTGAAACTGGTTTTCCAAGCTCATGCCTGGGTCGAGAGATATGATGTCTCCGACAAGTTCTTCAGCTGTAAGATGGAGGAGAATAGTTCTGTCAGTGAGCACATCCTCAAGATGTCTGGGCTACACAACCGCTTGACTCAGCTGGGAGTTAATCTCCCGGATGACTCGGTCATTGACAGAATCCTCCAGTCGCTTCCACCTAGCTACAAGAGCTTTGTGACGAACTACAACATGCAAGGGATGGAGAAGTCCATTCCTGAGTTGTACTCGATGCTGAAATCAACAGAGGTCGAGATCAGAAAGGAGCATCAAGTGTTGATGGTAAATAAGACCACTAGTTTCAAGAAAGGCAAGGGTAAAAAGAACTTCAACAAGGACGGCAAAGCTGTTGCCGCGTCCGGTAAGCAAGTTGCCGGGAAGAAGAAGAACAAGCATGGACCCAAGCCTGAGACTGAGTGCTTTTACTGCAAGGGTACCGGTCACTGGAAGCGGAACTGCCCCAAGTACTTAGCGGATAAGAAGGACGGCAACATTAAAGGTATATGTGATATACTTGTTATTGATGTGTACCTAACCAGCGCTCGTAGTAGCTCCTGGGTATTTGATGCCGGTGCAGTTGCTCACATTTGTAACTCCAAGCAGGAGCTGCGGAATAAGCGGAGGCTGGCAAAGGACGAGGTGACGATGCGCGTCGGGAATGGTTCCAAGGTCGATGTGATCACTGTTGGCACGCTACCTCTACATCTACCTTCGGGATTAGTGTTAAACCTTAATAATTGTTATTTAGTACCAGCTCTGAGCATGAACATTGTATCTGGATCTCGCTTGATGCGAGATGGCTACTCATTTAAATATGAGAATAATGGTTGTTCTATTTATATGAGAGAAATGTTTTATGGTCATGCCCCGCTGGTCAATGATTTATTTTTGATGAATCTCGAATGTGATGTCACACATGTCCATAGTGTGAGTACCAAAAAGTGTAAGGTTGATAAAAATAGTCCCACTTACATGTGGCACTGCCGTCTTGGTCATATTGGTGTTAAACGCATGAAGAAGCTCCATACTGATGGACTTTTGGAGTCTCTTGATTTCGAATCATTTGAGACGTGCGAACCATGCCTCATGGGCAAGATGACCAAGACTCCGTTCTCCGGAACAATGGAGCGAGCAAATGACTTGTTGGAAATAATACATACCGATGTGTGCGGTCCAATGAGTGTCGAGGCTCGTGGTGGCTACCGTTATGTTCTCACCCTCACTGATGACTTGAGTAGATATGGGTATGTCTACTTAATGAAACATAAGTCTGAAACTTTTGAAAGGTTCAAGGAATTTCAGAGTGAGGTAGAGAATCAACGTGACAGGAAAATAAAGTGCCTACGATCTGATAGTGGTGGAGAATATTTAAGTCATGAGTTTGGCACGCACCTAAGGAAATGTGGAATTGTTTCACAACTCAAGCCGCCTGGCACACCTCAGCGAAATGGTGTGTCTGAACGTCGTAATCGCACTCTATTAGATATGGTACGATCTATGATGTCTCTTACCGACTTACCGCTATCATTTTGGGGATATGCATTAGAGACTGTCGCATTCACTTTAAATAGGGCACCGTCAAAATCCGTTGATACGACACCGTATGAATTATGGTTTGGAAAGAAACCTAAGCTGTCGTTTCTAAAAGTTTGGGGATGCGATTCTTATGTGAAGAAACTTCAACCTGAGAAGCTCGAACCCAAAGCGGAAAAGTGCGTCTTCATAGGATATCCCAAAGAGACTATTGGGTATACCTTCTACCTACGATCCGAGGGCAAAATCTTTGTTGCCAAGAATGGATCCTTTCTCGAGAAAGAGTTTCTCTCGAAAGAAGTAAGTGGGAGGAAAATAGAACTTGATGAGGTAATTGTACCTCCACTCGAACTGGAGAGTAGCGCAACACAGGAAGTTGTTTCTGTGGAGCCTACACCGGCTGGAGAGGAAGTTAATGATGATGATCATGAAACTTCAGATCAAGTTACTATTGAACGTTGAAGGTCCATTAGGACACGTTCCGCACCAGAGTGGTACGACAACCCTGTCCTAGAGATCATGTTGTTAGACAACGGTGAACCTTCGAACTATGAAGACGCGATGGCGGGCCCGGATTCCAACAAATGGCTTGAAGCCATGAAATCCGAGATAGGATCCATGTATGAGAACAAAGTATGGACTTTGGTGGACTTGCCTGATGATAAGCGAGCCATTGAAAATAAATGGATCTTTAAGAAGAAGACTGACGCATATGGGAATGTGACCGTCTATAAGGCTCGGCTTGTCGCTAAGGGTTATCGACAAGTTCAAGGAGTTGACTACGACGAGACTTTCTCACCCGTAGCGATGCTGAAGTCTGTCCGAATCATGTTAGCGATTGCCGCATTTTATGATTATGAGATCTGGCAAATGGACGTCAAAACGGCATTCCTTAATGGCTTCCTCAAGGAAGAACTGTATATGATGCAGCCGGAAGGTTTTGTCGATCCTAAAGATACTAACAAGGTATGCAAGCTCCAGCGCTCCATCTATGGGCTGGTGCAAGCATCTCGGAGTTGAAACATTCGCTTTAATGAAGTGATTAAAGCGTTTGGGTTTGTACAGGTTTATGGAGAACCTTATATTTACAAGAAAGTGAGTGGGAGCTCTGTAGCATTTCTCGTATTATATGTGGATGACATACTGATAACGGGAAATGATATAGAATTCTTGGAAAGTGTAAAGGCCTACTTGAATAAGTGTTTTTCAATGAAGGACCTTGGAGAAGCTGCTTACATATTAGGTATTAAGATCTATAGAGATAGATCGAGATACCTCATAGGTCTTTCACAAAGCACATACCTTGAAAAGATATTGAAGAAGTTCAATATGGATCAGTCCAAGAAGGGGTTCTTGCCTGTGTTACAAGGTGTGAGATTGAGTACGACTCAATGCCCGACCACGACAAAGGATAGAGAAGAGATGAGTGTCATCCCCTATGCTTCAGCCATAGGCTCTATTATGTATGCCATGCTGTGTACCAGACCTGATGTGAACCTTGCCATAAGTTTGGTAGGGAGGTACCAAAGTGATTCCGGAGCGGAACACTGGACAACGGTCAAGAATATCCTGAAGTACCTAAAAAGGACAAAGGACATGTTTCTCGTATATGGAGGTGCCGAAGAGCTCGTCGTAAAGGGTTACGTCTATGCTAGCTTCGACACAGATCCGGACGACTCCAAGTCGCAAACCAGATACGTGTACATTTTGAATGGAGGGGCAGTCAGCTGGTGCAACAGCAAGCAAAGCGTAGTGGCGGCATCTACATGTGAAGCGGAGTACATAGCTGCTTCGGAAGCAGCAAAGGAAGGAGTCTGGATGAAGGAGTTCATCACCGACCTAGGAGTAATTCCAAGTGCGTCGGGCCCGATGACTCTATTCTATGACAACACTGGAGCTATTGCCCTTGCGAAGGAGCCCAGGTTTCACAAGAAGACAAGACACATCAAGCGCCGCTTCAACTCCATCCGTGATTACATTCAGGAGGGAGATATAGATATTTGTAAAGTGCATACGGATCTGAATGTCGCAGATCCGTTGACTAAACATCTCTCACGAGCAAAACATGATCAACACCAGAATGCTATGGGTGTACGATTCATCACAATGTAACTAGATTATTGACTCTAGTGCAAGTGGGAGACTGTTGTAAATATGCCCTAGAGGCAATAATAAAATGGTTATTATTGTATTTCCTTGTTCATGATAATTGTCTATTGTTCATGCTATAATTGTGTTAACCGGAAACCATAATACATGTGTGAATACATAGACCACAACATGTCCCTAGTGAGCCTCTAGTTGACTACCTCGTTGATCAATAGATGGTCACGGTTTCATGACCATGGACATTGGATGTCGTTGATAACGGGATCACATCATTAGGAGAATGATGTGATGGACAAGACCCAATCCTAAGCATAGCACTAGATCGTGTAGTTCGTCTGCTAAAGCTTTTCAATGTCAAGTATCGTTTCCTTAGACCATGAGATTGTGCAACTCCCGGATACCGTAGGAATGCTTTGGGTGTGCCAAACGTCACAACGTAACTGGGTGGCTATAAAGGTGCACTACGGGTATCTCCGAAAGTGTCTGTTGGGTTGGCACGAATCGAGACTGGGATTTGTCACTCCGTGTGACGGAGAGGTGTCTCTGGGCTCACTCGGTAAGACATCATCATAATGAGCTCAATGTGACCAAGGAGTTAGTCACGGGATGATGTATTACGGAACGAGTAAAGAGACTTGCCGGTAACGAGATTGAACAAGGTATAGAGATACCGACGATCGAATCTCGGGCGAGTATCATACCGATAGACAAAGGGAATTGTATACGGGATTGATTGAATCCCCGACATCGTGGTTCATCCGATGAGATCATCGTGGAGCATGTGGGAGCCAACATGGGTATCCAGATCCCGCTGTTGGTTATTGGCCGGAGAAGTGTCTCGGTCATGTCCACGTGTCTCCCGAACCCGTACGGTCTACACACTTAAGGTTCGATGACGCTAGGGTTATAGGGAAATGATATACGTGATTACCGAAGGTTGTTCGGAGTCCCGGATGAGATCCCAGACGTCACGAGGAGATCTGGAATGGTCGGAAGGTAAAGATTGATATATAGGAAGTCCAGTTTTGGTCACCGAAAAGTTTTCGGGCTCATCGGTAGTGTACCGGGAGTGCCGGGAGGGTGCCGGAGGACCCCCGGGAGGGGTGTGACGACCAAAGGACCACATGGGCTGTTAGATAAAGTGTGCCAATCCTTATTGGGCTGGGAAAGACTTTTGCTAAAGGCCCATGCGGCTAGGGATAAGAGATAGGGCCAAAAAGGATTTAAAAGGAGGAGATCCACCTCCCTTGTGGGAGGTGGACTCTCCCTTTAAATCGGCCGAACCTCTCCTCTTTGGAGTAGAGGCCAAGCCAGCCCTCCACGTCCCTCCTCCTATATATACTTGAGGTTTTGGCTGTTTTGAGACAAGATTTGATCTCTCTCTCTCATGGCGAAGCCCTACCTCTCTTCTTCCTCCTCCGCAGCGCTTAGGCGAAGCCCTGTTGGAATACCTTGCTACTCCACCACCACCACGCCGTCGTGCTGCTGTTGGAGCCCTTCCCCAACCTCTCCTTCCTCCTTGCTGGATCAAGGCGTAGGAGACGTCACCGGGCTGCACGTGTGTTGAACGCGGAGGTGTCGTCCGTTCGGCACTTGATCGGATCTACTGCGATCTGAATCGCTGCGAGTACGACTCCATCAACCGCGTTCTTGTAACGCTTTCGCTTAGCGATCTTCAAAGGTATGAAGATGCAATCTCTCCCCACTCGTTGCTCGTTTCTCCATGGATAGATCTTGGTGATCGTAGGAATTTTTTTGATTTACTACTACGTCTGCCAACAAGTGTTGTGCTATACATTTTAGAGATGATAAACATTTCCGCTAGTGGATTTCAAGTCAGTTACCATTTAAAAAAAATCGTCAATTCAGTTACAGATGCTGTTTTTTAGCATGGCCTTTGATAGTTCATGTTCAGATATTATATTATCAAAATAGATGGGCGCCCGTCCATTGGTTCACTGTGATGACAAAATTATGTAAATATATGATGCCATGAGGGTCACCGCACAAATCAACAACTTGATTGGCGACACCACCAGAGCAATGATAATAATATAGCAATAGCACATTGACATGCCATCTATAGTCAATCACATAACCAACATGTACTCTCTCGGTTCATTATTATAAGATGTTTTGAATATGTTAATATAGACTACAAACATACTGTAATGGGTGAACAAATACACTAAAATGGGTTTATAAACACCCAATTCAGATAAAAGTAAGAAGATCTTATAACAGTGTATGGAGAGGGTAGTTAACTATAAAGATGTACTCCGTTGGTGCCAAAATAAGTGTCTCAAATTTGTACTAACTTTAACATAACTTTGAGACGTTTATTTTGAGAGGAAGGGAGTACTACTTTGATAATATTTCGTCCACCTTACACTCTTAAAAAGTTTATTAGAGTCCATGATGCGGCTGACTCTTAAACTATAGACGCTTCTCTTCTCTCTTCTGCAACCCAGCAAAAGTATAATATATAAATCCTTACAGTTTTATAGTTGCACTCGGTGGATAAGCATACATGTGTGACAGATTTGTAAACTGGACAACTGATAGCATGTTACATAGGATCATTCCCATAAGATGTAATGCAGTCCATCACATCAATTGTTTTTGGGATGGGATACATCGACCGACCCTCATGCATATGTAGCTAGAAGCAGTTGAGATCAAAATGCTTTCAAGATGCTTACGGGGTGGGAAGTAGTAGATAGTATGGTCTCATCATCAGAATCTGCATCATTCAAGTATCATGATGCAATATGATAAATCTACCAAAGGTAGCTTTTTTTTGTTCTCCAATAGATGAAGGGAAACAATCAACATGTCAAAAAGAAGCAGCACTAAACATTTACTTCGTATACATGTAGCATGTTGGCGCTCAGTTCTTAAGAGAAGAGAAATTCAACCTAAACATTAAGGCATGAACACGTGGTTCATGACCAAATGACTTCAACCATTAGGTATATCATGCAAAAATATTAAATATTTCAAAAGAAATCCCAGCTTGACCATCACAACTTAAATAATTCTACCGAACAAACTACAGATGGTATTGAAGACAAGAAGGCAGGAATCGATAAAAATATCTATTTTAACATAAGTATATGCTTACATATCATGTACACAATGTAAAAAGTATAACATCTAAATGGAAAATTAGTCACATCACATTTCCAAATGTCCATATCAATAAGTATCATCATCAAGATTAACCTCATGTCCACATCATCAATTTCAGTACCACTTTCACTTTGGAAGCATAATTCTCACAAACAGACGACCATATCTTGCAAGTTGGGAGTATGGAGCAGAATGGAAATTCAATTACCTCTCTAAGGAAGTAAAGTGAAAAAATTAAGTTAATCCTTCAAGGACAAAACCTAAGAGGAATGCACTTTGGATTATATTCATTGGTCCCAGGATGTAGTTATATGAAAAGGGGAATCGAGCAAGGTGCATACATAAAATTTTGAATAAAAATGGGATGTAGTTATATGAAAAGGGGAATCGGAGTATCGGACAAGAGTGATTATATGAGTAGGGGGATCAGGCAAGATGCATAATAAACACTAGAATTTAACCCCAAAAATACTAACCAAAACAGGTAAATACCAACAAGTGAGGCAGCATACATCGTCAAACACCTTCCCTACACAAACTCTGCGCAATGTCTTGACATACAGAACTGTGCAATGTCTTGACATACAGAATTTACCACAGCAATTTGGTGTCCTGAGCCGTCAGATCGCGCCGTTGGACATCCGAGATTGGTTGGTCGTTGTACCGAGTATCGCGACAACATTTTTAGGTTCCCGTGCCATGACCTGCCAAATTAAAAGGGCTCCTGCCAAGCATGACTGTTTTTAATTGCCAGGCATAATTGTTTTTAATTTGCCAGGCATCACTGTTTTTATGAGCTCCTGCTATCGAAAAGATCGATGTTTCTATCATCGACCGGACCTGACAATTGAGAACTAACATCTTTTCCAGGCAGGTGGTCATCATTTTTCTGAGCTTCTTCATGTGCTTGTGCGAGGCAGACTGACATGGAACGGCTGCTGCTCCAGAAACTTTTTTTTTGTGGCCTTTCCGTTCACTGGACCGACGTGTGTTTTCTGGTTACTATAACTGGCCATTATAAAAACTCACAAAAAAGCTGATCTAAAATGTAACCAGACATTACCATTCTCCCCTGCAGCTTTGAGCCAGCGAAATTTGCGTCGTTCATATTCCATATCCACTCAACGCTAATGAAAATTCCCTGCCCCATCGAATCATTCAGTCACGTGACCAACGACAGAATGATGGTGATGAAGCTTCAGTTCCAGAATCACATTTGAGGCAAAGAACAGAGCTGATGGAGAACGTTTCAGCTTCGTGGGCGAGACGCTGCTCCGGCGGCAGAAACACAGTTCGCTGGTTGATTGGACTATTGGGCCTAAGGACCGGCCCATTAGGGAGCGAGGAACGAGGAGCGTCCGCGTTGTTCCTTGCGGATGCGAAGGCGGCGGTTCAGAGAGCGGCTTTCCCGTTCTCCACCATCGACGGTGACACCAATAATAGGAACCCCGTGATGATCCCCTCCGCCCCACTGCACTGCGCCCCATGGTAACCCTAGCCGCTGCATCGCGCTGCGCCGGCTATCCGCTCAACCACGCTGGCTTCACGTGGTTACTGGTTACTCGACTCGTTCGGCCAAATCGAGCCTCCAGCCACCTAGCTCCCGTTTCGTTGGAGAGCTAGGTGGAGGCCAGACCAAATTAGCAGCAGCTATGTTAGTTGCCTGGAGTGTCTAACGCATCGGCATAAGGCATGCATCGATCAGGATCCAGCAGCTTGGAGCCACAAACCTGGCACGCGTCGTTTTTTCCCTTCGACCCTGACGCGGAAGATATACCAGGGAATCTTTGCTCGAGGATGAGGTCCGGATTGCTAGGAATACGGCTGCGCGCAGGTGTGGTGTCTGGGCATCTGTGCTGGGTGTCATATGTAGATCTGGGTTGTTGCCGTCCGTTTGATAAATATTGATCCAAACGGACGGCACATTTGTTCGCATTTTGTTCGTTTGGTTCGTCCGTTCGCCCGACGTTCGCCTAATTTTGTATTTGGATCGGCAATGCGTCCAGCGTGCCGATCCATATGTGCCGGTGTGATCGGCTGATCGCCCAATATTATATCGATTGCATTCAAACATATTGTCAAATAAACATAGTTTTACAAACCGGATAAAAAAATGTTTCACACAGTTTTGCAAACGAATAAAAGAAGATACACGAATAAAAAAAGATACATCTATTGATTGTCAACATGAGTCTACATATGCTCAACAAAATCATTTTGCAGCTGCACATGAGTTTCCCAAGCACATATGTCTTCATGAAATTGGGTGAAATGTTCAAACGTTGCCGCTACTCCATGCTCAGGCACAACATTCTCATCCTGAAACTGAAAGCCTTGATCGTATAGACGTTCCGAACGCTCGTCTTCTACGATCATATTGTGCATGATCACACAAGCAGTCATCACCTCCCATATTTTTTGCGTGTTCCAGGTATTAGCAGGATACCGAACGATGCCCCATCGAGATTGCAAAACACCAAAGACACGCTCGACATCCTTCCTAACACTCTCTTGCTCTTGGGCAAATCTTTTCCTCTTCTCTACGACAGGGTTGGGTATTGTCTTGACAATAATGGTCCACTTAAGATAGATACCGTCACCCAGGTAGTATCCTTTGTTGTAGTTGTGTCCGTTGACAGTAAAGTTCACCGGTGGGCTGTTGCCTTCGGCAAGCCTAGCAAATACCGGCGATCGCTGAAGCACGTTGATATCATTGTGTGATCCAGCCATGCCAAAGAAAGAGTGCCAGATCCAGAGATCTTGAGACGCCATGACCTCTGGTATGATAGTGCAAGCCTTGACATGTCCCTTATACTGCCCTTGCCAAGCAGAAGAACAGTTCTTCCACTCTCAGTGCATGCAGTCTATGCTGCCAAGCATCCCAGGGAAGCCCCTTCTGGCATTCATCGCCAACAAACGGGCTGTATCTTCAGCTGTCGGCTCTCTCAAGTACTCAGGGCCAAACACAACAATAACAGCCTTGCAGAATTTATACAGGGACTCTAGGCATGTAGACTCGCTCATACGGACGTACTCGTCAATGAGATCATCGAGCACTCCGTATGCAAGCATTCGGATGGCGGCAGTGCATTTTTGATAAGAGGAGAAACCAATCTTGCCGACGGCATCCTCTTTGCACATGAAATAGTTATCATAGCCGACCACTCCCTCTCTAATACAGTTGAAAACATGCCTGCTCATACGGAAACGACGGCGGAATTTTTGATGTTTGAACAGCGGGTTTGTTGTATCAAAGTAGTCCTTCTAGAGAAGGAAATGCCCATTCTCTCGGTTGTGATTCAACGCTATAAGGTGGCCCGGAATGGAGCCACGGAACAACGGCCGCTGGCTGTTTAGGTGGTGATGGACCAACACGGCAACCAATATCTCCTCCTCGTCGTCGAACGACGAATCGTCGGAGTCGCAAAGGAAATTGTGGAAGGAGAACTCATCGGCGGAGTCCATTTCGTACCTTGGCAAACTGTCGAACAGCTTGCGGGCGTCAAAGAAGGAGACGGCCGGCGAGGGGAGTCGCGACGCGCACAGACCAGCTAGCTGCCCTGTCGGGTCCGACGAGTGGGCCATCGTCCGACGAGCGTGCTGGTTGGGTCTGGCCGGGGCGGCGAGGCGGCTTCTTGGTCGCGGGCGGTTGTGCGGTGGGGGGAGCGGCGGTGGGAAGCAGTTTGCTCCCCGGCGGCAAAACGACGGTGGTGGGCGACGGGAGGAGTTGGACGGCGTTGCTGAGCGGATGAGGAGGCGGCGGCAGCTGGCAGAGTCGCCGGCAAAAATGGGCGGATGTGGAGGCGACGGCGGCGACGAAGGAGGTGGGCGAGGGTTGCTGTTGATTGAGGGGGGGGAGAGGGGAGGCCAATGTGCCACCGACCAGCGGGCCCGGGGAGGGGAGAGGGCGAGCACGCGCGCGTCCGTCTCGTGTCTGCGTCGACGCAAATCCGGCTCAAAAATGGGCCGGGAATGGGTCGCCCGCGGACGAAAAGCGGACGCGTGTCCGTTTGGGTCGGCGCGTTGGGCCGCCTTTTATGTCCGCACCGACCCAAACGAACGGCGGCGGACGAAATGGGTCGCCCCATTGAAGTTGCTCTAAGTATTATTAACCACTATGTTACTGTAGTTTGATTTGAGGGTATGTTCTTGTGGTCTAAATCAAAGAGATAAAGAACAAAGAGTGACGTAGTTTATGGATGAGGGGTGCTGGGTTTGGCGAGTAATTTTTAGATGAAGTGTGGTAATTAACTCCCGATTTAGTAATTTCCAGATGAACCATCACAGTACTTTTGATTGGATTTCGAAGATATGAAAGAATATTATATAATTTATATGGATTTTCTCATTAATCTGTATTAACTTTTTTGATATTGTTATTTATATTATCAATCTCACCATTACTCTGGCTAAGGACTACTCTGCATATCAAATGCAAATTTTGATGGAGTCACATGTATGTGGATCATTTGATTACCTCAAGCATATAGTGTGCTCATGCTTAATGTAGTACAACATAACATTGAACACTGTTTTGCCTTTCCAACCATGTCTTGTGTGATAGACAGTTAGACACTTGCACCTTTATTTACTTTCTCCATACGCCACACCTTTTTTGTGTAATTGGAGTACCCCTAGTCGTCGGCTCCTCCCTTCTGCTTCTTCAGTCCCTGGTATAACATTTTCCGCGTCGTGTGTCCCTCCCTTCAACTCCAGTAATTTTCTCTTGTCCGATTTTGGCAAAGGAAAGGACTAGATCCCTTGCTTGATCTACAAACAAATCAGATTGCCCTACATATCTCTAATTATGTTCACATACTGTTTGTGGGATTGATTGCTGGCTATACTTAGCTGATGTTTTTTCATGTCTCAAATTGCGTGCTTGTCTGTTTGCAGATCCATTTATGATTGCGGAAAGTATACTATTATCTGATTTGCAAGCCGCTGCCACCGCCTCTTAATTTCCGCGAAGGTGCGTCTCCACTATGCCATTGCCATGCTTGATGAGATAAGGTGGCTGATCTTCTCAACCACTTGATGCACTCCTCCTCTGGCATGTCCTTCATGTCCACCATCATCGGCCTATCCCCTGAGCAAGAGTCCCTTCTCTTCACTGCTGAGTAGAACATGTCTACCAAATAAGCAAAAGCTCTTCCGGACGAAACATATTGTGCACTAGAAAGTAGTTGCCTAGCTGTCATCACACACTTAGTTATGCACTGCAAACACATAGACCAATGATGCACATTCCTACAACAAAATGTTTAAGCTCGATGAG
Source organism: Hordeum marinum (assembly GCA_022496015.1). Lineage (NCBI taxonomy): Eukaryota > Viridiplantae > Streptophyta > Magnoliopsida > Poales > Poaceae > Hordeum > Hordeum marinum. The sequence continues at coordinate 63,110,447 of CM039673.1, forward strand.
AAACTGTAGGCTGCTATCACTGTCCAAAACATATTTATAGACCACAACCAAGTCAGATCTAATTATGCATCTTGTATGAAAGAGTTCAAAGAAAGATCGTTTGGTGAGTTACAACTTACAACAGGAAGCCAGTGTCAGTTTTTTAGCTACCAATCGAACTATCAAAATCAAGTATTGCAACAACCTAATCAAATCCATTTCAGTCAAGTACACCAGACCTATTGCAGCAACAAAACCAGTGGAAATACTTGCTACAAAGTTTGCACACATAGTTAATAGAACTCCAGGATGGCCTTTTTACAATAGATTCAGGACATGTATGTGCACATGGAGTAAAATTTATGGTGCCATAATGTATATGTTCAAAGCTGGGAATATATTGTTGGAAATATGTCCTAGAGGAAATAATAAATTGGTTATTATTATATTTCCTTGTTTATGATAATCGTTTATTATCCATGCTAGAATTGTATTGATCGGAATCTCAAATACATGTGTTGATACATAAACAACACCATGTCCCTAGTATGCCTCTAATAGACAAGCTCGTTAATCAAAGATGGTTAAGGTTTCCTAGCCATGGACATGAGATGTCATTTGATAACAGGATCACATCATTAGGAGAATGATGTGATGGACAAGACCCAAATATAAACGTAGCATATGATCGTGTCAGTTTATTGCTACAATTTTCTGCATGTCAAGTATCTGTTCCTATGACCATGAGATCATGCAACTCACTGACACCGAAGGAGTACCTTGTGTGTATCAAACGTCGCAACGTAACTGGGTGACTATAAAGGTGCTCTACAGGTATCTCCGAGGGTGTCTGTTGGGTTGGCATGGATCAAGACTGAGATTTGTTACTCTGTGTGACGGAGAATCAGGACCCAGTCGGTAATACAACATCACTATAAGCCTTGAAAGCAATGTGACTAAAGAGTTAGCCACGGGATCTTGTATTACGGAACGAGTAAAGAGACTTGCCGGTAACGAGATTGAACTAGGTATAGAGATACCGACGATCGAATCTCGGGAAGTAACATACCGAATAACAAAGGGAACATCATACCGGATTAACTGAATCCTTGACATAGAGGTTCGACTGATAATGATCTTCGTAGAATATGTAGGAACCAATATGGGCATCCAGGTCCCGCTATTGGTTATTGACCATAGAGGTGTCTCGGTCATGTCTACATAGTTCTCGAACCCGTAGGGTCTGCACACTTAAGGTTCGGTGACGTTTCGGTAGTATTGAGTTATGTATGTTGGTGACCGAAGGTTGTTCGGAGTTCCGGATGAGATCCCGGACGTCACGAGGAGGTCCAGAGGTAAAGATTGATATATAGTAAGTCCCGTTTTGGTCACCGGAAAAGTTTCGGGCTCATCGGTAGTGTACCGGGAGTGCCGGGAGGGTACCGGGGACCACCGGGAGGGGTATTTCGACCCAAGAGGCTACATGGGATGTGGGAGGAGGTATTCCAGCCCTTAGTGGGCTGACTAAAGCCCCACAGGAAGCCCATGCGGCTGAGGTGAAGAAACCCAAAGGTGGAAGGAGGCCCAAGTGGGAAAAAGAGGAGTCCTAGTCCTACTAGGAGTGGAGGAGGACTCCTCCCTCCCACTTTGGCCGAACTAGGGCTGGCCCCTTGGGGCCAAGCCTCCTCCGTCCCCTCCTCCTATATATACTAGAGGTTTTGAGGGTTTTGACTACAGAAAAATAGCCACGTGTTGCCCTCTCCTCTAGATCGTAGTTTCTTCTCTAGATCGGTTTTAGCGGTGCTTAGGCGAAGCCCTGCTGGAATAGCTCCACCACCATCGCCGCAACGCCGTCATGCTGTCGAGAACTCATCTACCTCTCCGCTCCCACTTGCTGGATCTAGAAGGAAGAGATCGTCATCGAGCTGTACGTGTGCTGAACGCGGAGGTGTCATCCGTTCGGCGCTAGATCGGAAGGACCGCGATCAAGATCGTGAGACGATTCGTGATTGGATTGTGAGACGGATCTGTGACGAGATCGTGGGACGGATCGTGATTGGATCACGAGATGGATCGTGATGGAACGCGGGACGCTCGGCGATTTGGATCGCGAAGATGTTCGACTATATCAACCGCTTTTCTTAGCGCTTCCCGCTTAGCGATCTACAAGGGTATGTAGATCCACGCTCCCTCTCGTAGATTCTCATTACCATGGATAGATCTTGCGTGCGCGTAGGAATTTTTTTGTTTCCCATGCAACGTTCCCCAACAGTGGCATCATGAGCTAGGTCTATGTGTAGATGAGATCTCGAGTAGAACATAAAGGAGTTTGTGGGCATTGATGCTTAGATTGCTTCCTCCCTTGATCGTGTTTTGATTCAGCGGTATTGTGGGATGAAGCGGCCCGGACCAACCTTACTCATACGCTTACGAAAGAACGGTTCCATCGACTGACGTGTAACTTCGTTGCACAAAGATGGCTGGCGGGTGTCTGTTTCTCCTACTTTAGTTGGATCGGGTTCGACAAAGGCGGTCCTTGAGAAGGTTGAAAAGCAACTTATGTATCACCGTTGTGGTTTTTGCGTAGGTGAGAATTGTTCTTACTAGATACCCATAGCAGCCACGTAAAACATGCAACAACAATCAGAGGACGTCTAACTTGTTTATGCAGGGTATGTTGTGATGTGATATGGCCAATTACATGATGATATATATGTGATGTATGGGATGATCATGTATTTTATAGAATATCACGACTTGCATGCTGATGAGTACGACAACCGACACGAGCCATAGGGTTGTCTTTAATTATTGTATGACCTACGTGTCAATCATTAAGCGTTGTGTAATGCTTTACTTTATCGCTAAACGATATCAATAGTAGTAGAAGCATGGTGGGCGTGACAACCCCGATGGAGACACGTTGATGGAGATCAAGATGATGGAGATCATGGTGCCATGCCGGTGACGATGGAGATCATGCCGATGCTTTCAAGATGGAGATCAAAAGCACAAGTTCATGGCCATATCATGTCACTTATGATTTGCATTTGATGTTAATCCTTTTATGCACCTTGTTTTGCTTAGGACGACGGTAGCATTATAAGGTGATCCCTCAGTTAAATTTCAAGATAAACTGTGTTCTCCCCGAGTGTGCACCATTGCGAAAGTTCGTCATGTCGAGACACCATGTGATGATCGGGTGTGATAGACTCTACGTTCACATACAACGGATGCAAGTCAGTGTTGCACGTGCAGAACACTCGGGTTAAACTTGACGAGCCTAGCATGTACAGACATGGCCTCAGAATACAAGAGACCGAAAGGTCGAATATGAGTCATATAGTAGATATGATCAACATGATGATGTTCACCATTGAAACCACCTCAACTCATGTGATGATCGGACTTGAGTTGGTGAATTTGGATCATGTATCGCTCGAATGACCGGAGGGATGTCAATTTGAGTGGGAGTTCTTAGGTAATATGATTAATTGAACTCATTGTCATGAACATAGTCAAAGTGTCTTTGCAAATTATGTTGTAGATAGCTCGCGCTGTAGCTTCCCTATTTTATTGATACGTTCCTAGAGAAAAGTAAGTTGAAAGATGTTAGTAGCAATAATGCGGAATGGGTCCGCGTTCTGAGGATTGTCCTCATTGCTGCACAGAAGGCTTATGTCCTTAATGCAACCGCTCGATGCACCACCCCCTCAAACGGCGATTGTGGATGTTGTCAACATTTGACAAACACGTTCTGATGACTACTTGATAGTTCAGTGCGTCTTGCATTACGACTTAGAATTCAGGCTCCAAATATGTTTTGAATGTCACGGAGCATATATGATGTTCCAAGAGCTGAAATTGGATTTCAGGATCGTGCCAGTGTTGAGGGGTATGAGACCTCCAACAAGATTCTTTGCCCACAAGATGAAGGAGAATAGATCAATCGGTGAGCATGTGCTCAGATTGTCTGGGTACTACAATCGCTTGAATCAAGTGGGAGTTGATCTTCCAAATAAGATAGTGATTGATATAGTTCTCCAAGTCACTGTCACTAAGCTACTAGAGCTTCGTGATGAACTATAAAATGCCAGGGATGGAAATAATGATCCCTGATCTATTCGTGATGTTTGACACCATGAAGGTAGAAATCAAGAAGGAGCATCATGTGTTGTTGGTTAGTGAAACCACTAGTTTCAAGAAGGGCAAGGGCTAAGAGGGAAACTTCATGGATGGCAAGTCACTTGCTGCTCCAATGAAGAAACCCAAGGTTGAACCCAAACCTGAGACTAAGTGCTTCTATTATGAGGAGAGCGGTTGTTGAAGTGGAACAACCCTAGATACCTGGTAGATAAGAAGGCTGGCAAAGTCAACAGAAGTATGTTTGATATACGTGTTAGGTGTGTACCTTGCTAGTACTCCTAGTAGCACCTGGGTATTGGATACCGGTTCGGTTGTTAAATGTTAGTAACTCGAAATAAAAGCTACAGAATAAACGGAGGCTAGCTAAGGGTGAGGTGACGATGTGTGTTGGAAGTGTTTTCCAAGATTGATGTGATCACCATCGCACACTCTCTTTACCCTCGGGATTAGTGATGAACCTAAATAAATGTTATTTCTTGTTTGCGTTGAGCATGAACGTGATTAGATCGTGTTTATTGCAATATGATTATTCATTTAAGTTAGAGAAATAATGGTTATTCAGTTTACATGAATAATACCTTCAATGGTCATACACCCAATGAGAATGGTTTATTGAATCTTGATCGTACTAATACACATGTTCATAACATTGATGCCAAAATATACAAAGTTAATAATGATAGTACCACATACTTGTGGCACTGCCGCTAAAAGTCATATTGGTATAAATCGCATGAAGAAACTCCATGCTGATGGATCTTTGGATTCATTCGATTTTGAATCTGTTGAGACATGTGGACTGATAATCCCCAAGTGCAAGGAATCATTGTAGCAATTTCCAAAGGTGGAAGTTATAAGTATGGAGTTTCGAACACACAAGGAGCTAAAGGTAAGATCAATATTCTCTCAAGTCCTATCTGCCACTGATACGACTCTACGTACACCAAATGTTTGCTTCCAACTAGAAACGAGAAATAAAACTATGTTGTGGGTATGAAGAGGATTCATTTGCATGATATTGGAGAACTAAAATATAAAAATAGGTGTTGTTATCATAATATTACAATATATTACAAATAACGAGTGTGGAGTATGATGGGTCGGTGTGCGGAATTATCCTAGGCAATTGTTAACAAGATCGGAAATCATTATTATGAGGGAGAGGCATAAGCTAACATACTTTCTCTACTTGGATCATATGCATTTATGATTGGAACCCTAGAAAGCATCCGCAACTACTAAAGATCATTAAGGTAAAACCCAACCATTGCATTAAAGCATCAAGTCCCCTTTATCCCATACGCAACAACTCCCTTACTCGGGTTTATGCTTCTGTCACTCAAGCAACCCACTATAAGGGAATCATGAACGTATTGCAACACGCTACAGCGGGAATCCTTCACATGTGCGCGGCACAGAAGGCACCATAGGATAGCACCAAAATAAACATACAACTCAAACCAATCTAGATCATCAATCAACCCAAAGGACAAAAGTGATCTACTCAAAACATCATAGGATGGCAACACATCATTGGATCTTAATATGTAGCATAAAGCACAATGTTCAAGTAGGTTATTACAGAGGGGTGCGGGAGAGTGGACCGCTAAAAGGAGATGAGGATGGTGATGTTGATGAAGACAATCACCGCGGCGATGGTTCCCCTGATGGCACTTCGGCACCAGCGGGAGAGAGGGGGAGAGGTTCTCCCCCTTGTGATCCCTCCTCCATGGCCTCCACCCTCTGTGGGGAGAGGTTCTCCCTCTGGTCCTTGGCCTCTATGGTGTTGATGGCCCCTTCGGGATGATGAAGATGGCCTCCAGTGATGGTGACCCCCTCCGGCAGGGCGCCAGAGAGGGCCAAGATTGGTTTTTCGTGGCTCTAGAGGTGTGCGGTGGCAGAACTCCCGATCTAGGTTATTCCTCCAAGGTTTTGGAATATTTGAGGATTTATAGAGCTGAGAGGGAGGTCGGCGGACTCCCGAGGGTCCCACAAGCCTGGTGGCCACATCCAGGGGGTGGCCGCGCCCCTGGGGCTTGTGGCCTCCTTGGCCTTCCTCTCGGGTGACTCTTTGCTCCAGTATTTTTTAGATTTACCAATAGTATTCTCCGTAAATTTTCAGCTCATTTCGAGAACTTTTATTTCTGCACAAAAACAACACCACGGTAGTTCTGCCGAAAACAACGTCAATCCAGGTTAGTTCTAGTAAAATCATATCAAAATCATATAGAGTTATTGCAAACATGGCATGAATACTTCATAAATTATAGATACGTTGGAGACGTATCATGGACCATGCCTCTTGGGCAAGTGACTTATTGTAAATGATACATGTTGATGTATACAGTCCAATGAGTGTTGCAGCGTGCGGTGGATATCGTTATTTTCTTACCTTCACTAATGATTTGAGTAGATATAGTGTATATTTACTTAATGAAACACAAGTCTGAAATGTTTGAAAAGTTTAAGCAAATTCAGAGTGAAGTTTAAGATCATCGTGACAAGAAGATATAAATGTCTACGATATGATCTTGGAGGTGAATATTTGAGTTATGAGTTTGATATACAACTTAAGACAATGTGAAAGTTGTTTCACAACTCACGCCACCTGGAACACCATAGTGTGATGGTGTGTCCAGATGTCGTAGTCGTGCTTTTATTGAATATGGCGCGTACTGTGATGTCTCTTATCGTTTTTGCCACTATCATTTTGAGGTTATGCATTAGAGACAACTACACTCACTTTAAATAGGGCACCATCTAAATCCGTTGATATGACACCGTATGATTTGGCAGAAACCTAAGTTGTCATTTCTCAGAGTTTGGCAATATGCCGCTTATGTCTCATAAGCTCGAACCCAAAGGAGAAAGGTGCATTTTCATAGAATACCCTAAGGAAACATTTGGGTATGCCTTCTATCTCAGATCCAAGGGCAAAGTGTTTGTTGCAAAAAACGGGTCCTTTCTCGCGAAAAAGGTTTCTCTTGAAAGAATTGAGTGGGAGGAAGATAGAACTTGATGAGGTTGTTGAACCTTTGTTTCAACCAGAGAGTAGCGCAGCGCAGAAAGATGTTTCTGTGGAGCCTACGTCAGTTGAAGAGGAAGTTGATGATGATGATCATGAAGCTTTGGATCAAGTTACTATCGAACCTCGTAGGTTGACAAGGATGCGTACTACTCCTGAGTGGTACGACAACCCTGTCTTAGAGGTCATGTTGTTGGACAACGATGAACCTACGAACTATGGAGAAGCGATGATGTGCTCGGATTCCAACAAATGGTTAGAGGCCATGAAATCCGAGAAAGGATCCATATATGAAAACCAAGTACGGACTTTGGTAGACTTGCTCGTTGAATGACAGGTCGTTGAGTACAAATGGACCTTGAAGATGAAGACAGACGCTGATGGTGAATGTCATCATTTATAAAGCTCGACTTATCGCAAAGAAGTTTTCGCCAAGTTCAAGGAATTGACTACGATGAGACTTTCTCACCATTAGCGATGCTAAAGTCTGTTGGAATTATGTTAGCAGTTGCTGCATTTTTCAATTATGAAATCTAGCAGATGGATGTCAAAACATTGTTTCCTTAACGGTTTACTTGAGGATAGGTTGTATGTGATACAACCAGAAGGTTTTGTCAGTCCTAAGGATGCTAAAAGGTGTACAAGCTCTAGCAATCCTTCTATGGGCTGGAGCAAGCATCTCGGAGTTGGAATATATGCTTTGATGAGGTAATAAAAGTTCTTGGGTTTATACAAAGTTTATGAGAAACTTGTATTTAAGAAAGTGAGTGGGAGCACTATAGAATTTCTGATATGTATATGTGGTTGACATATTGTTGATCAGAAATAATGTAGAATTTTTGGAAAGCATAAACGGTTGTTTGAAAAGAGTTTTTCAAAGGAAGACCTAGATAAAGCTACCTAATTGTTGGGCATCAAGATATATAGAGATATATCAAGATGCTTGATGAGACTTTCAATGAGTACATGCCAAGACAAGATTTTGAAATAGTTCAAAATGGATCAGTCAAAGAAAGAGTTCTTGCCTGATTTGTAAGGTGTGGAGTTAAGCGAGACTCAAAGCTCGACCACGAAAAAAGAAAGAGAAAGGACGAAGGTCGTCCCCTATGCTTTATCCATAGGCTCTGTATAGTATGGCATGCCGTGAACCGCACCTGTGTGTGCCTTGCCATGAGTCTGTCAAGGGGTACAAGAGTGATCCAGGAGTGGATCACTGGACAGCGGTCAAGATTATCCTTTGTAACTAGAGGACTAAGGAAATATTTCTCAATTATGGAGGTGATAAAGAGTTCGTCGTAAACGGATAAGTCGATGCAAGCTCTAACACCAATCCAGATGACTCTTAGTAGCAATCCGGATACGTATAGTGGAGCAGACATTTGGAATAGTTCCAAGTGAAGTATGGTAGCAGTGATTACAGTATGACATAGAGATTTGCAAAGTACACACGGATCTGAATGCCGCAGACCCGTTGACTAAAATACCTCTCTCACATGCAAAGCATGATCGAGCCCAGAACTCATTGGGTGTTAGATTCATAACAATGTGAATCACATGGTGATGTGAACTAGATTATTGACTCTAGTTCAAGTGGGAGACTGTTAAAAATATGCCCTACAGGCAATAATAAATTGGTTATTATTATATTTCCTTGTTCATGATAATCGTTTATTATCCATGCTAGAATTGTATTGATCGGAAACTCAGATACATGTGTGGATACATAGACAACACCATGTCCCTAGTATGCCTCTAATAGACTAGCTCGTTGATCAAAGATGGTTAAGGTTTCCTAGACATGGACATGAGATGTCATTTGATAACGGGATAACATCATTAGGAGAATGATGTGATGGACAAGACCCAAACTATAAACGTAGCATATGATCGTGTCAGTTTATTGCTATAGTTTTCTACATGTCAAGTATCTGTTCCTATGACCATGAGATCATGCAACTCACTGACACCGGAGGAGTACCTTGTGTGTATCAAACGCCACAACATAACTGGGTGACTATAAAGGTGCTCTACAGGTATCTCCGAGGGTGTCTGTTTGGTTGGCATGGATCAAGACTGGGATTTGTTACTCCGTGTGACGGAGAGGTATCTCAGGGCCCACTCGGTAATACGACATCACTATAAGCCTTGCAAGTAATGTGACTAAAGAGTTAGCCACGATATCTTGTATTATGGAACCAGTAAAGAGACTTGCCGGTAACGAGATTGAACTAGGTATAGAGGTACCGACGATCGAATCTCGGGCAAATAACATACCGAAGAACAAAGGGAACATCATATAGGATTAACTGAATCCTTGACATAGAGGTTCGACCGATAATGATCTTAGTATAATATGTAGGAACCAATATGGCATCCAGGTCCCGCTATTGGTTATTGACCGTAGAGGTGTCTCGGTCATGTCTACATAGTTCTCGAACCCGTAGGGTCTGCACACTTAAGGTTTAGTGACGTTTAGGTAGTATTGAGTTATGTATGTTGGTGACCGAAGGTTGTTCGGAGTCCTAGATGATATCCCGAACGTCACGAGGATCTCCAGAATGGTCCGAAGGTAAAGATTGATATATAGGAAGTCCTATTTTGGTCACCGGAAAAGTTTCGGGCTCACTGGTAGTGTATCGGGAGTGCCGGGAGGGTACCGGGGACCATCGGGAGGGGTATTTCGACCCAAGAGGCTACATGGGGTGTGGGAGGAGGTATTCCATCCCTTAGTGGGCCGGCCAAAGCCCCACAGGAAGCCCATGTGGCTGAGGTGAAGAAACCAAAAGGTGGAAGGAGGCCCAAGTGGGAAAAGAGGAGTCCTAGTCCTACTAGGAGTGGAGGAGGAGGACTCCTCCCTCCCACTTTGGCCAAACTAGGGATGGACCCTTGGGGGACAAGCCTCCTCCCTCACCTCCTCCTATATATACTAGAGGTTTTGAGGGTTTTGACTACAGAAAAATTGCCACGTGCTGCCCTCTCCTCTAGATCGTAGTTTCTCCTCTAGATCGGTTTCAACGGTGCTTAGGCGAAGCCCTACTAGAATAGCTCCACCACCATCGCCACAACGCCGTCGCGCTGCCGGAGAACTCATCTACCTCTTCGCTCCCTCTTGTTGGAAATATGCCCTAGAGGCAATAATAAAATGGTTATTATTGTATTTCCTAGTTCATGATAATTGTCTATTGTTCATGCTATAATTGTGTTAACCGGAAACCGTAATACATGTGTGAATACATAGACCACAACGTGTCCCTAGTGAGCCTCTAGTTGGCTAGCTCGTTGATCAATAGATGGTCTCGGTTTCATGACCATGGACATTGGATGTCGTTGATAACGGGATCACATCATTAGGAGAATGATGTGATGGACAAGACCCAATCCTAAGCATAGCACAAAGATCGTGTAGTTCGTTTGCTAAAGCTTTTCAATGTCAAGTGTCATTTCCTTAGACCATGAGATTGTGTAACTCCCGGATACCGTAGGAATACTTTGGGTGTGCCAAACGTCACAACGTAACTGGGTGGCTATAAAGGTACGCTACGGGTATCTCCGAAAGTGTCTGTTGGGTTGACACGAATCGAGACTGGGATTTGTCACTCCGTGTGATGGAGAGGTATCTCTGGGCCCACTCGGTAAGACATCATCATTATGAGCTCAATGTGACTAAGGAGTTAGTCACGGGATGATGTATTACGTAACGAGTAAAGAGACTTGCCGGTAACGAGATCGAACAAGGTATGGGGATACCGACGATCGAATCTCGGGCAAGTACCATACCGATAGACAAAGGGAATTGTATACGGGATTGATTGAATCCCTGACATCGTGGTTCATCCGATGAGATCATCGTGGAGTACGTGGGAGCCAACATGGGTATCCAGATCCCGCTGTTGGTTATTGGCCGGAGAGGTGTCTCGGTCATGTCTACGTGTCTCCCGAACCCGTAGGGTCTACACACTTAAGGTTCGATGACGCTAGGGTTATAGGGAAATAGTGTACGTGGTTACCGAAGGTTGTTCGGAGTCCCGGATGAGATCCCGGACGTCACGAGGAGTCCCGGAATGGTCCGGAGACGAAGATTGATATATAGGAAGTGAGGATTTGGTTACCGGAAGTGTTCCGGGTGTCACCGGTAGTGTACCGGGACCACCGGAAGGGTTCCGGGGGTCCACCAAGTGGGCCCACCTGCCCCGGAAGGTTCCGTGGGCTAAGAGTGGGGGGGAGCCAGCCCCTAGGTGGGCTGGTGCGCCTCCCACCCCAGCCCAAGGCGTGGCAAAGGTGGAAGGGGGCAAACCCTAGGCTTAGATGGGCCTTAAGGCCCACCCTAGGGCGCCCCACCTCTCCCTTGCCCTAGCCGCCGGCCAGATGGCATCTGGTGGCCGCCACCACCCCTAGGGTGGAACCCTAGGGCGCAGCCACCCCTCCTCCCTCTCTCCTATATATAGTGGAGGTATTTGGGGCTGCACAACACACGGTTCTCCCTCTCTCTCTGGTGCAGCCCTACCTCCTCCTCCCCTCGTTCTCCGTAGCGCTTAGCGAAGCTCTGTCGGAGTACCACGCAGCTCCACCGCCACCACGCCGTCGTGCTGCCGGAGCTCTCCCTCAACCTCTCCTCCCTCCTTGCTGGATCAAGGCGTAGGAGACGTCACCGGGCTGCACGTGTGTTGAACGCGGAGGTGCCGTCCGTTCGGCACTTGATCGGATCTACCGCGATCTGAATCGCTGCGAGTACGACTCCATCAACCGCGTTCTAGCAACGCTTCCGCTTAGCGATCTTCAAAGGTATGAAGATGCAATCTTTCCCCTCTCGTTGCTGGTTTCTCCATAGATAGATCTTGGTGACACGTAGGAAAATTTTGATTTACTACTACGTCTCCCAACAGTGGTATCAGAGCTAGGTCTATGCGTAGAATCTATGCACGAGTAGAACACAAAGCAGTTGTGGGCGTCGATTTTGTTAATATGCTTGCCGTTACTAGTCTTATCTTGATTCGACGGTATTGTGGGATGAAGCGGCCCGGACCAACCTTACACGTACGCTTACGTGAGACCGGTTCCACCGCCTGACATGCACCAGTTGCATAAGGTGGCTAGCGGGTGTCTGTCTCTCCCACCTTAGTCGGATTGGATTCGATGAAAAGGGTCCTTATGAAGGGTAAATAGCAATTGGCATATCACGTTGTGGTTTTGGCGTAGGTAAGAAACGTTCTTGCTAGAAACCTATAGCAACCACGTAAAAACTTGCAACTACAAATTAGAGGACGTCTAACTTGTTTTTGCAGCATATGCCTTGTGATGTGATATGGCCAGAAGGATGTGATGTGATGCATTGTGATGTATGAGATTGATCATGTTCTTGTAATAGGGTTCACGACTTGCATGTCGATGACTATGACAACCGGCAGGAGCCATAGGAGTTGTCTTACATTATTGTATGACTTGCGTGTCAATCATAAACGCCATGTAATTACTTTACTTTATTGCTAAGCGTTAGCCATAGTAGTAGAAGTAATAGTTGGCGAGACAACTTCATGAAGACACAATGATGGAGATCATGATGATGGAGATCATGGTGTCGTGCCGGTGACAATGATGATCATCGTGCCCCGAAGATGGAGATCATAGGAGCAAGATGATATTGGCCATATCATGTCACTATATTGATTGCATGTGATGTTTATCATGTTTACATCTTATTTGCTTAAAACGACGGTAGTAAATAAGATGATCTCTCAATAAAATTTCAAGAGAAGTGTTCACCCTAACTGTGCACCGTTGCTAAGGATCGTTGTTCCGAAGCACCACGTGTTGATCGGGTGTGATAGGTTCTAACGTTCGCATACAACGGGTGTAAGCCAGATTTACACACGCGAAACACTTAGGTTGACTTGACGAGCCTAGCATGTACAGACATGGCCTCGGAACACGGAAGACCGAAAGGTCGAACATGAGTCGTATAGAAGATACGATCAACATGGAGATGTTCACCATGGATGACTAGTCCGTCTCACGTGATGATCGGACACGGGCTAGTTGACATGGATCATGTGTCACTTAGATGACTAGAGAGATGTCTATCTGAGTGGGAGTTCATTGAATAATTTGATTATGTGAACTCGATTATCATGAACTTAGTCTAAAATTGCCTTTAATATCTATATTGTAGATCCAATGGCCAACGCAAATGTCAACCTCAATTTCAACGCGTTCCTAGAGAAAACCAAGCTGAAAGATGATGGAAGCAACTATACGGACTGGGTCCGTGGCTTGAGGATCATCCTCATAGCTTCCAAGAGATTGTATGTCCTTGATGCACCGCTAGGTGACACACCCATTCTCCCAGCGGACCAAGACGTTACGAACGCTTGGCAGTCGCGCTGCGATGACTACTCCCTTGTTCAGTGCGGCATGCTTTACAGTTTAGAACCGGGGCTCCAAAAGCGTTTTGAGCAACACGGAGCATATGAGATGTTCCAAGAGCTAAACCTGGTCTTTCAAGCTCATGCCCGAGTCGAGAGATATGAAGTCTCCGACAAGTTCTTTAGTTGTAAGATGGAGGAGAACAGTTCTGTCAGTGAGCACATCCTCAAGATGTCTGGGCTTCACAACCGCTTGACTCAGCTGGGAGTTAACATCCCGGATGACTCGGTCATTGACAGAATCCTCCAGTCGCTTCCACCTAGCTACAAGAGCTTTGTGATGAACTACAACATGCAAGGGATGGAGAAGTCCATTCCTGAGTTGTACTCGATGCTGAAATCAGCGGAGGTCGAGATCAGAAAGGAGCATCAAGTGTTGATGGTAAATAAGACCACTAGTTTCAAGAAAGGCAAGGGTAAGAAGAACTTCAAGAAGGACGGCAAAGCTGTTGCCGCGCCCGGTAAGCAAGTTGCCGGGAAGAAGAAGAAAAATGGACCCAAGCCTGAGACTGAGTGCTTTTATTGCAAGGGTACCGGTCACTGGAAGCGGAATTGCCCCAAGTACTTAGCGGATAAGAAGGACGGCAACGTTAAAGGTATATGTGATATACTTGTTATTGATGTGTACTTGACCAGCGCTCGTAGTAGCTCCTGGGTATTTGATACCGGTGCAGTTGCTCACATTTGTAACTCCAAGCAGGAGCTGCGGAATAAGCGGAGGTTGGCCAAGGATGAGGTGACGATGCGCGTCGGGAATGGTTCCAAGGTCGATGTGATCGCCATCGGCACGCTACCTCTACATCTACCTTCGGGATTAGTTTTAAACCTTAATAATTGTTATTTAGTACCAGCTTTGAGCATGAACATTGTATCTGGATCTCGCTTGATGCGAGATGTCTACTCATTTAAATCCGAGAATAATGGTTGTTCTGTTTATATGAGAGAAATGTTTTATGCTCATGCCCCGCTGGTCAATGGTTTATTTTTGATGAATCTCGAACGTGATGTTACACATATCCATAGTGTGAGTACCAAAAAGTGTAAAGTTGATAACGATAGTCCCACTTACATGTGGCATTGCCGTCTTGGCCATATTGGTGTCAAACGCATGAAGAAGCTCCATGCTGATGGACTTTTGGAGTCACTTGATTTCGAATCATTTGACACATGCGAACCATGCCTCTTGGGCAAGATGACCAAGACTCCATTCTCCGGAACAATGGAGCGAGCAACTGACTTGTTGGAGATAATACATACCGATGTATGCGGTCCAATGAGTGTCGAGGCTCGCGGTGGCTACCGTTATGTTCTCACCCTCACTGATGACTTGAGCAGATATGGGTATGTCTACTTAATGAAACACAAGTCTGAAACCTTTGAAAGGTTCAAGGAATTTCAGAGTGAGGTCGAGAATCAACGTGACAGGAAAATAAAATGCCTACGATCTGATCGTGGCGGAGAATATTTAAGTCACGAGTTTGGCACGCACCTTAGGAAATGTGGAATTGTTTCACAACTCACGTCGCCCGGCACACCTCAGCGAAATGGTGTGTCTGAACGTCGTAATCGCACTCTATTGGATATGGTGCGATCTATGATGTCTCTTACCGACTTACCGCTATCATTTTGGGGATATGCATTAGAGACTGCCGCATTCACTTTAAATAGGGCACCGTCTAAATCCGTAGAGACGACACCGTATGAATTATGGTTTGGAAAGAAACCTAAGCTGTCGTTTCTAAAAGTTTGGGGATGCGATGCTTATGTGAAGAAACTTCAACCTGAGAAGCTCGAACCCAAAGCGGAAAAGTGCGTCTTCATAGGATATCCCAAGGAGACTATTGGGTATACCTTCTACCTACGATCCAAAGGCAAAGTCTTTGTTGCCAAGAATGGATCCTTTCTCGAGAAAGAGTTTCTCTCGAAAGAAGTAAGTGGGAGGAAAATAGAGCTTGATGAGGTAATTGTACCTCCACTCGAACCGGAGAGTAGCGCAGCACAGGAAGTTGTTTCTGTGGAGCCTACACCGGCTAGAGAGGAAGTTAATGATGATGATCATGAAACTTCAGATCAAGTTGCTATTCGAAGGTACACTAGGACACGTTCCGCACCAGAGTGGTACGGCAATCCTGTCCTAGAGATCATGTTGTTGGACAACGGTGAACCTTCGAACTATGAAGAAGCGATGGCGGGCCCGGATTCCAACAAATGGCTTGATGCCATGAAATCCGAGATAGGATCCATGTATGAGAACAAAGTATGGACTTTGGTGGACTTGCCTGATGATAAGCGAGCCATTGAAAATAAATGGATCTTTAAGAAGAAGACTGACGCAGACGGTAATGTGACCGCCTATAAAGCTCGGCTTGTCGCTAAGGGTTATCGACAAGTTCAAGGAGTTGACTACGATGAGACATTCTCACCCGTAGCGATGCTAAAGTCTGTCCGAATCATGTTAGCAGTTGCCGCATTTTATGATTATGAGATCTGGCAAATGGACGTCAAAACGGCATTCCTTAATGGCTTCCTCAAGGAAGAACTGTATATGATGCAGCCGGAAGGTTTTGTCGATTCTAAAGATGCTAACAAGGTATGCAAGCTCCAGCGCTCCATCTATGGGCTGGTGCAAGCATCTCGGAGTTGGAACATTCGCTTTAATGAGGTGATTAAAGCGTTTGGGTTTGTACAGGTTTATGGAGAACCCTGTATTTACAAGAAAGTGAGTGGGAGCTCTATAGCGTTCCTTATACTGTATGTGGATGACATGCTGATAATGGGAAATAATATAGAACTCTTGGAAAGTATAAAGGCCTACTTGAATAAGTGTTTTTCAATTAAGGACCTTGGAGAAGCTGCTTACATATTAGGTATTAAGATCTATAGAGATAGATCGAAACGCCTCATTGGTCTTTCACAAAGCACATACCTTGAAAAGATATTGAAGAAGTTCAATATGGATCAGTCCAAGAAGGGGTTCTTGCCTGTGTTGCAAGGTGTGAGATTGAGTACGACTCAATGCCCGACCACGGCAAAGGATAGAGAAGAAATGAGTGTCATCCCCTATGCTTCAGCCATAGGCTCTATCAGGTATGCCATGCTGTGTACCAGGCCTGATGTGAACCTTGCCATAAGTTTGGTAGGGAGGTACCAAAGTGATCCCGGAGCGGAACACTGGACAGCGGTCAAGAATATCCTGAAGTACCTGAAAAGGACAAAGGACATGTTTCTCGTTTATGGAGGTGCCGAAGAGCTCGTCGTAAAGGGTTACGTCGATGCTAGCTTCGACACAGATCCGGACGACTCCAAGTCGCAAACCGGATACGTGTATATTTTGAATGGAGGGGCAGTGAGCTGGAGCAGCAGCAAGCAAAGCGTCGTGGCAGCATCTACATGTGAAGCGGAGTACATAGCTGCTTCGGAAGCAGCAAAGGAGGGAGTCTGGATGAAGGAGTTCATCACCGACCTAGGAGTGATTCCGAATGCGTCGGGCCCGATGACTCTACTCTGTGACAACACTGGAGCTATTGCCCTTGCGAAGGAGCCCAGGTTTCACAAGAAGACAAGACACATCAAGCGCCGCTTCAACTCCATCCGAGATTACATTCAGGAGGGAGACATAGATATTTGTAAAGTGCATACGGATCTGAATGTCGCAGATCTGTTGACTAAACCTCTCTCACGAGCAAAACATGATCAGCACCAGAATGCTATGGGTGTTCGATTCATCACAATGTAACTAGATTATTGACTCTAGTGCAAGTGGGAGACTGTTGGAAATATGCCCTAGAGGCAATAATAAAATGGTTATTATTGTATTTCCTAGTTCATGATAATTGTCTATTGTTCATGCTATAATTGTGTTAACCGGAAACCGTAATACATGTGTGAATACATAGACCACAACGTGTCCCTAGTGAGCCTCTAGTTGGCTAGCTCGTTGATCAATAGATGGTCTCGGTTTCATGACCATGGACATTGGATGTCGTTGATAACGGGATCACATCATTAGGAGAATGATGTGATGGACAAGACCCAATCCTAAGCATAGCACAAAGATCGTGTAGTTCGTTTGCTAAAGCTTTTCAATGTCAAGTGTCATTTCCTTAGACCATGAGATTGTGTAACTCCCGGATACCGTAGGAATACTTTGGGTGTGCCAAACGTCACAACGTAACTGGGTGGCTATAAAGGTACGCTACGGGTATCTCCGAAAGTGTCTGTTGGGTTGACACGAATCAAGACTGGGATTTGTCACTCCGTGTGACGGAGAGGTATCTCTGGGCCCACTCGGTAAGACATCATCATTATGAGCTCAATGTGACTAAGGAGTTAGTCACGGGATGATGTATTACTGAACGAGTAAAGAGACTTGCCGGTAACGAGATTGAACAAGGTATGGGGATACCGACGATCGAATCTCGGGCAAGTACCATACCGATAGACAAAGGGAATTGTATACGGGATTGATTGAATCCCTGACATCGTGGTTCATCCGATGAGATCATCGTGGAGTACGTGGGAGCCAACATGGGTATCCAGATCCCGCTGTTGGTTATTGGCCGGAGAGGTGTCTCGGTCATGTCTACGTGTCTCCCGAACCCGTAGGGTCTACACACTTAAGGTTCGATGACGCTAGGGTTATAGGGAAATAGTGTACGTGGTTACCGAAGGTTGTTCGGAGTCCCGTATGAGATCCCGGACGTCACGAGGAGTCCCGGAATGGTCCGGAGACGAAGATTGATATATAGGAAGTGAGGATTTGGTTACCGGAAGTGTTCCGGGTGTCACCGGTAGTGTACCGGGACCACCGGAAGGGTTCCGGGGGTCCACCAAGTGGGCCCACCTGCCCCGGAAGGTTCCGTGGGCTAAGAGTGGGGGGGAGCCAGCCCCTAGGTGGGCTGGTGCGCCTCCCACCCCAGCCCAAGGCGTGGCAAAGGTGGAAGGGGGCAAACCCTAGGCTTAGATGGGCCTTAAGGCCCACCCTAGGGCGCCCCACCTCTCCCTTGCCCTAGCCGCCGGCCAGATGGCATCTGGTGGCTGCCACCACCCCTAGGGTGGAACCCTAGGGCGCAGCCACCCCTCCTCCCTCTCTCCTATATATAGTGGAGGTATTTGGGGCTGCACAACACACGGTTCTCCCTCTCTCTCTGGTGCAGCCCTACCTCCTCCTCCCCTCGTTCTCCGTAGCGCTTAGCGAAGCTCTGTCGGAGTACCACGCAGATCCACCGCCACCACGCCGTCGTGCTGCCGGAGCTCTCCCTCAACCTCTCCTCCCTCCTTGCTGGATCAAGGCGTAGGAGACGTCACCGGGCTGCACGTGTGTTGAACGCGGAGGTGCCGTCCGTTCGGCACTTGATCGGATCTACCGCGATCTGAATTGCTGCGAGTACGACTCCATCAACCGCGTTCTAGCAACGCTTCCGCTTAGCGATCTTCAAAGGTATGAAGATGCAATCTCTCCCCTCTCGTTGCTGGTTTCTCCATAGATAGATCTTGGTGACACGTAGGAAAATTTTGATTTACTACTACGTCTCCCAACACCTCTTGCTGGATCATGAAGGCGTATATCGTCATCGAGTTGGACGTGTGCTGAACGCGGAGGTGCCGTCCGTTCGGCACTAGATTGGAAGGACCGTGATCAAGATCGCAAGACGATTCGTGATTGGATCGCGAGACGGATTGTGACAAGATCGCAGGACGGCTCGTCATTGGATCACGAGATGGATCGTGATGGGATCGCGGGATGCTCGGCGATTTGGATCGCGAAGACGGTCGACTACATCAACCGCGTTTCTTAACGCTTCCCGCCTAGCGATCTACAAGGGTATGTAGATCCACTCTCCCTCTCGTAGATGCTCATCACCATGGATAGATCTTGCGTGCGCGTAGGAATTTTTTTGTTTCCCATGCAACGTTTCCCAACATATATGTGTAGATTTAGGACATGTAAGTGCATGTGGAGTAAAATTTATGGTGCCATAGTGTACATGTTCAATTCTGGAGAATGTATGTGTACTATTAGCTTCCAATCCACTCTCATTTGTACCACGGTGGATTATTAAAGTAGTACTTAAATGTGTGTGTATATAATATTCTAATTTCCTTCTCTTCAACTATCGACATATTTTCTACTTTGAAGCCACACTTCATGAAAATTGCTATCAATCTATTGTAAAAATGGACGGGTGTGGCAACGCGCGCCTTCGATGATCTAGTTAACTTGAAATAAACACATGGTCAGTTTATTCTTTGAATGGAGTTACATGGTCAATCAGTAAAGGTACATTTTTTGCAGGGAGCTAAAGAGCTTCATTAATTGAGTAGCAAACAGTTGCAATCAATCTGAAGACAGGTTACAAGAAAGTCGGGACTCTCACCTAGCCAGCTCTCTGTCCCGTCCAGCGTACAAGCATGCTGGACACAAGTGTTGACAGGAACATTTGAAGTTCTCCCGATGTGAGTACCGAAAAGGAAATAAAACATGAAGCTATCTCCTTTAGATCTTTCAGTATAGGCAATGCAATTGAGCGTGAATCACGACGGACTGCCAGAGGTTGATTAGTTCCAAGCAATCAACCTACATGGTGACATGTGAAAATCCTCTGAGTTAAGCAAACATCACTCCCTCTCGGAGTGCCATGAGCTCAGCAATGAAAGGGTCTGATACGCCAGGAAGTGGCTTGCTCCATGCTCCCACGAAGGCAAGGTGAGAGCGGGACACAACCCCTGCCCCCCCTTTACGATCATCAAAATTCAGCGCTCCATCGGTATTCATAGTAACCCATCCTGGTTCCGGTGGTCGACAACGTTGAATGACTGCGTTTTTGCCACCTCTGGCCAGCAATTCCAGAAGTGAAAGAGTTTCATGCACCTCGCTTAGGGCCTGCACCTGATCAAACCCATCCTTGTCATGTGTCCACCAGTTGCGAGACGTCCATATAGCATGCATGATGGATATAATCTTGCATTGATCATTGTTTGAGAACCTGTGATCGAGCAAGATATCCTTGGCCCACGAACTTGGGTTTAGCTAGGGTAATCTTAAGTTGAATCTGGCTTGTGCCGCCCTCCAGAAACCTTGTGCATGGCTGTAGTGAATTAGGGTATGCATCAAGTTTTCATCCATGGTCTTGCAAACCTCACAAAGTCCAGTCAGTTTAATATGTCTATGTTGTAGAGTTGTAGAGTCTGGGAGGATCCCACGCAAAGCTTTCCACCAGAAGACACGGACTCGCGGTATCACATGCATCTTCCAAAGCGTATTCCATACAAGTTGGTTTGCTGTTAAAGATTCGGTGATTGTCCCTTCCTCTCGAGAACTATCCTCATTGCGAGTCATCACAGAGCGGTATGCAGATTTTGTTGGGGAACGTTGCATGGGAAACAAAAAAATTCCTACGCACACGCAAGATCTATCCATGGTGATGAGCATCTATGAGAGGGACAGTGGATCTACATATCCTTGTAGATCGCTAAGCTGGAAGCGTTAAGAAACGCTGTTGGTGTAGTCGAACATCTTCGCGATCCAAATTGCCGAGCGTCCCGCGATCAAATCACGATCCGTCCCGATCAAGCACCAAACGGACGACACCTCCGCTTTCAGCACACGTACAACTTGATGACGATCTCCGCCTTCTTGATCCAGCAAGAGGGAGCTGAGAGGTAGATGAGTTCTCTAGCAGCGTGACGGTGCCGCAGCGATGGTGGTGGAGCAATTCTGGCAGGGCTTCGCCTAAGCACTGTAGAAAACCGATCTAGAGGAGAAACTATACACTAGAGGAACGGGTAGCACGTGGCTGAAAATCAAGTGCCAAAAACCCTAAAACCTCTAGTATATATAAGAGGAAGAGAGGAGGAGGCTTGGCCCTCAAGGGGCCAGCCCTTGCTTCGGCCGAACCAAGGAGGAGAGGAGGATTCCTCCTCCAATCCTAGTAGGACTAGGACTCCTTCCTTTTTTTTGCCTTTTTGCCTTTTTCCCACCTTTTCTCTTTGGGCTTTTCTCTCCCAGCCGCATGGGCCTTGTGTGGGACTTCCACCAGCCCACTAAGGGCTGGGATTCACTCTCCGACAGCCCATGTAGCCTCTTAGGTCGAAATACCCCTCCCGATGGTCTCCCGGTACACTCCTGGCACTCCCGGTACACTACCGATGAGCCCGAAACTTTTCCGGCGACCAAAATAGGGCTTCCTATATATCAATCTTTACCTCCGGACCATTCCGGAGCTCCTCGCGACGTTCGGGATATCATATGGGACTACGAACAACCTTCGGTCACCACCATACATAACTCTATACTACCAAAACGTCACCGAACCTTAAGTGTGCAGACCCCGCGGGTTCGAGAACTATGTAGACATGACCGAGACACCTCTACGGTTAATAACCAATATCAGGATCTAGATGCCCATATTGGTTCCTACATATTCTATGAAGATCTTTATAGGTCGAACCTCTATGTCAAGGATTCAGTTAATCCCGTATGATGTTCCCTTTGTTCTTCGGTATGTTACCTGCCCGAGATTCGACCGTTGGTATCTCCATACCTAGTTCAACCTCGTTACCGGAAAGTCTCTTTACTCGTTCCGTAATACAATACCGAGTGACTAACACTTAGTCACATTGCTTGCAAGGCTTATTGTGATGTTGTATTACCGAGTGGGCCCTGAGATACCTCTCCGTCACACGGAGTAACAAATACCAGTCTTGATCCATGCCAACCCAACAGACACCCTCAGATATACCTGTAGAGCACCTTTATAGTCACCCAGTTATGTTTGTGACATTTGATACACACAAGGCATTCCTCTGGTGTCCGTGAGTTGCATGATCTCATGGTCATAGGAACATATACTTGACATGCAGAAAACAGTAGCAATAAACTGACACGATCATATGCTATGTTTGTAGTTTGGGTCTTGTCCATCACATCATTCTCCTAATGATGTGATCCCGTTATCAAATGACATCACATGTCAATGTCTAGGAAACCTTGACCATCTTTGATCAACGAGCTAGTTCACTAGAGGCATACTAGGGACAAAGTGTTGTCTATTTATCCACACATGTAATGTGTTTCCAATCAATACAATTATAGCATGGACAATAAACAATTATCATGAACAAGGAAATATAATAAGAAACACTTTATTTATTTCCTCTAGGGCATATTTCCAACAAATTTGACCGTGTAGATGCCAGACTTTTCAGAATTCCATGCAATTGTGTCGTCACCTCTAGCCGGATTGAGGGGGATATTGAGGATGGCCTCAGCATCCGGTGGTAGGAAACTATCGCGGACAACGTCGATCTTCCATTGCCGCATATAATCATCAATGTGATCAGAGACTTTATGGAGAGGAGTTATAACCAGCCTACCCATTGGCTTCATAGTGTTTGTGTTGGGTAACCAGGGGGTGGTCCAGATCGTGATCGAAGATCCATCCCTGACCCAATGTATCAGACTCGTCTCCAAAGCTTTCCTCCCATCGACAATGGCTTTCCAGGTAGCTAAAGATTTGTCTAGTGCCATCGCGTGTAGGAAATCTATATTCGGGAAGTATTTCCCTTTCAAAACCCTGGCGCACAAGGACTTCAGGCTGGTAAGAAGACGCTAGCCTTGCTTACCTAGCATTGCAAGATTGAAGAGCTAGAAATTTCGAAAGCTCATGCCGTCCTTTATCTTTGGTATTGTTAGTTTTTCCCAAGAAATCCAATGCAAATATCTCTTGTCAACAGAGCTCCCCCACTAATATTTGGCCATACTGGAAGTGAGTCCTTTACATACCTTATTGTTGAGCAAGAAGCAACTCCTACTAAAAGTGGGGATAGACTGGACATTTGATTTCAATAGGACTTCCTTAGCAGCACATGCTATCTCTCTGACCATCCCCTCATCTTGCCACGGCTCCGCTGAACAATGTGGTCAAAAGTCCCACTCGTGATCCGACTGACCGCCGTGGGTAAGCCCATGTATCGCTCTAAAAATGCCTCGACAACAATGCTAAGTGTGTGCTTCAGGGCTTCCCGAAGCGGCGTCGAAGTGTTTCCACTGAAAAATATAGAGCTTTTCTCCTAGTTAACAAGCTTGTCCAGAGCATTCAACATAAATCCAGAGAATATCATTGAGTCTTTTAGCACTTGGAATGTTTGCGCTAAGGAATATTAAATTGTCACCTACAAATAACAAATGATTAATCCAAGGTGCATGAACACTCACCCGTATCCCTCTGTCAATGTGGGCACATCCATAATGGTTAAGCAATGAAGTTAGGCCCTGTGCACACATAAGGAACAAATACAGTGAGATGGGGCATCCCTGTCGTAGCCCTCGGGAGGGTGTAAAATAAGGCGATAGTTCCCCATTCACTTTGATTGTGAATCTCACTGAAGTCACACAGTTCATTACCAATATGATGAAACGAGCCCCGAAACCCAAACTACTCATGATGGCTTCAAGATAATGCCACTCCACTCTATCATAGGCCCTTAACATGTCCAATTTAATATCACATCAATATTTTTTGCCCCTTTTCCTCCTTTTGATAGCATGTACACATTCATACGCGACAAGCACATTGTCGGTAATGAGTCTCCCGGGGAACAAAGGCACTTTGTTCCTCCCCAATAACCTCATGCAATATGGCTCTCAGCCTGTTAGCCATCACCTTGACTGCAATTTGTGTAAGACCGGGTAGAGAGCGATAGGTCTGTACTGCAAGATCTTCTGTGGATACCTTACCTTGGGTATGAGAGTGATGGCCGTGTCATTGAGACCCACCGATCAGTGACCACCATTAAGAAACTCCAGTTTGCCTTGTGTAATATTTACACCCAGGATATCCCAGTGCCGCTGGTAGAACCCAGCTGTGAACCCATCTGACACCCGGTGCCTTCGATGGATGCATGTCAAACAATGTCCGTTTAACTTCCTCGGCTACAAACTCCTTCTCTAGGTACTCATTCATGACATGGGCAACTTTCGGAACAACATAGTCTAGTAGCTCCTGCATAGGCCGGACACCTTGTGTTTGGTAAAGTTCTTGACAGAAGCTACTTACTTCATTTTTTACATCTGATAGCTCCATGCACATGACCCCATCCGCTCTCTGGAGCTGGTCTATACGGTTTGTTCTCTTCCGCTGGGCTGCTTGTGCTTGGAAATAGCCAGTATTACGACCGCCTTCGCGTAGCCACAACACTCGAGAGCGTTGTTTTAACCATATCTCTTCCTATTGGAGCACTTCCTCGAGTTGTGCAGCCACAACACCTTCCTCCTGCAAAGGGCCTCAACCTAGAGAGGTTGTTCGAAGTCGGTCTAGACGCTTTTGGAGGGTGCAGAATTTTTTGCAATGTTTCCGAACTCCCGCTCCCCCCACGAGCTTAGTTTAGTTTGGACGTCGCCAAGGGCTTTTAAAACCCCCTACAAACTTTCTTGGCCAGACCCTATGCACCACATGTCCTGAACAATCTTGTCATACTGCTCATGAGTGTGCCATACATTTTAGTCAGGCCTTACGGCGATGCCACCATGGCACCAGACAAGGACACATCCCTATGTGTGTCCATCATCATACATTCGTTGCTGAGACACTGTTGCGCCACGTTGCCAAGACTCCACATCATCGATGTGTGACATGAAACATCGCTCCACCGCTAAAATAGTCCATTGGTCCCTCGAGCCAATGCATACCTTCAAGAATGACGCCCCTAAGGAGGGAACGACACAAGAACGCCGCCATCATCCGATCAGCTGATCAAGGCTTTCTCCCGGAGGTAGCGGGAGGAGTTGGAAGCTTCAGCTAGATGATGCCTTCATGAAGGAAACGACGCCAAGGGTGTGACCATCGCCAGTTCCGGCCACCGTCCGAACACTAAGTTTACATCTAGATCCGTCCCTAGAACATCCAACCGACAACATCTGCATCTGCAAGACCACCTTCAAAGCTCCGGAGCTGTCATCCATAGCCGCACTGACATTGCGATGTATCTAATGCTCCGTCCACTTCCGAAGGACGCACCACTGGAGCATGGGGGAAGGGCTGCCACCCCACCGCGCCATGCCGAAAGAGCCGTTAGGATGAATCTCAAGCACGCTCATCACCGTCTTTGTACAGAACGGGGTCCCGGGTCGAATTCGCCGGACCGTCGGAGAAGCTCCACCTTGGACATGGCTACGTGCATGCTAGGCATCCGAGGACGATCTGGGCCTCACCGGACACCATCTCGGCATCTGTCGCGGCCCATGCCGTCCGACGAGCCAGAGCAGCCTTAGGCGCTGCAAGCCCCAAGCCGTCGTTTGCACCCAGCCAAGCACACACCTACAGAGGTCTGCCCGCAACCATCCATGCGTCCACACGAGTCGGGACTGTCGCTGGACTTCTAGCCGGCGTCGCGCCACGGCGCTCTAGGAAGCGTCGTGCCTCCGCGTGCAGTTGCCGCCCCGCATTAGCAGCTCTACAAGGAAGGGAGAGAGTGGACCCGACGCTGCCTACACATGCCCGACTTTGCCCGTCGGGGCGAGCCGGTGGTGGCGAGGAGGAGGGGGAGAGGGAGGGTTGGCGGCGGCGGCGCTAGGCTCGCCCTCCCACTCGCGGAAGCGGGGCGAGGCGAGAAGCATTTTTACGGATCGATGCGTTTTTTCATGAAGAATGGAGGTGGATATCACCTATGGATTATTGTTTGCCCTAAAAAGTATGTGTATGATCATTTAGGCAGAAAAAGGAGAATAACATATCGAACTCAATCGTTTGAATGTCACACAAAGAAGTTACCATGATCTAAACCCCAAACTACCATGTGTCCATGTTTTGTATATGTTGATATAACAGACATACACAGACATATTAGGCAAAAAAGACAGGAAATTTGAACACTTCACATTTGTGTGGCATATCTGGGCGCGTGTGTGCTATGCTCTTTAAAACGGTGGGACTTGCATCGTTTGTAGCCACATACATGCAGAAACACCTACACCTGTAGTAAAAAAAGACATATATACGTTGAACATGTGCTATGCTCTTAAGTAAAACGGCAGGACTTGCGGGAAATATCAAATCCTGGTTGTATATGCATCCTATATAGGGATTTTTTAATAATTAATTAAAAATCAAAATAGTTTCAAAATATTTTTAGATTAAACTTGACCTTGTTTTGCACTAGTATATACATTTCCAAGAAAAAAAGTCAACATTGACTTCTAGGCAAAAAAGACAAAATTTATTTATTATTATATTTATAGGTCACTATTCACACTATTTTGACCAAAAAATTGTCTTTTTTGAAAATAAGTCAAAATGTAATTTTCTTTTTGTGGAATTTTGTCACAAGTACAATGAAAGTTTAAGTTTGTTTCAAAAATATTTTCTGATTTTTTGACTTTTTTATTGAATTGTTACTTTTTAACATATAGGATGTATATACATCCAGGTTTCAAAAGTTCCCGTCCCATGACTTGCATCATTTGTAGCCACATGCATGCAGAAACACCTATAACTGAAGTAAAAAAAGACATATATACGCTTAAACCTGTGTTTACTAATGTTAAAATGCTAAACTTAAGAAAATTACCATGCAAGGAAGCATATAACTACCATATGAACAGAAAGAACGTGCGCAAGTTCAAAAAAGTTACCTTTTCCTATTTGTTAGGGATGTAACCATATGTTTATGCAAATTATTGGCACCACAAATAATGCATCTAGTACACAATGAGAAAAACATATTCAAGTACCATCCTGGCATAATTGAAGACTTTTTTTTACGGGGAGGCATAACTAAACACTAATAACACTAATAGAAATGGTATATGCTCATCCTAACTATTACTTTATCAGACATTTCAAAGTGCATTAGACCAGTGGTGTTATCAAAATTGTCATGTGATCTCATAATTGAACTGTTCCTTTTATCGGTGTATACAGAAGTAATACATGGTCATGATTCTGGTAATTTTCTACATTGGATGATTTGACCTACGCCTGGCATGCATCGTTATGTTATATTTCTTTTCTTTGTGGGTTCGTTTTGCTATGTTTCTTATAAAGTCCCTTGCTTGGCTAACTAATAATTGTATAGTTTTTTAAATGAATCATTGAACAGTCGCATCTTACTGAACATGCAGAAAATAGAAACCATTCGTCTCTTTGTACGTGCTCTTATCTAGTGTGAATGTGGAATTTAATTTTGAACTCCCATCCAATCAGATTGTAAGTCTTTTCTAACACTAGGATTTTTTTGGTTGTTTCCACTCTAGACTATCCAATTTTATTTCTGCTTTTTTCACCATTGTACAATATATTTGTTTGTCGTGATGACCTTCACTTTGATCCATACCATACCTCATTGTTCAATTGCAGAGGAATGGATAACCCTGAAGGTTACACAGTTTATTAAACTCTTGCACGTTAGCAAGCATGGGTTTGCAATTGTTGTAAGCCTGCCTCACCAAAAGAGACATATTCAAGGTCTCCATTTCACAAAATCCCAATCCTTCCATGGCTTTTGGTCGGACCAACATATCCCACGCTACCCAACTTGCTTTACATCTCCTGCGCTTACCCCCCCCCCCTCCCCGAACTGTCGGATAATGGAGGTGATGCTCTCACATAATCCTCGCGGCAATTTAAAACAATCCATATAATAAACTGAAAGAGCTTGTGCTACAACCTTAATAAGTATTTCCTTTCAGCATCTCCAGCCGTTCGGCCCTCCAAGGGCTTGAAATAGCACCGTTTGGGGGTTTACCGATGATATATTCGGCATCGGGAGCTCGGGTTCCCAGCTGACCCCCAAGTTTGCCCCCAGCCGTCGAGTTCGGCCTAAATTCGGCCCAAATTTGGCACACTTCGGCACAAATTTAAAAATGCTATTTTTATCACATAGTTTATCACATAAATCAATTCAAATCAAATAGTTCAATGAAACAAACTCATAATTCAAACACAACTTAAAACACATCGAACTAGGCATTGCCCTTGAGCCTCCATAGGTGCTCCACCAGATCGTACTGCACTTCTTGATGCACCCGTGGGTCTCGGATCTCGTGACGCATATTGAGGAAGGCAGCCCATGCTGCCGGTACCTGGTGATCAACAGTTGCAAGAGGATCCTGCCTGAAATATGGTCCAATGTCAAACACCCACTCTTCCTGCTCGCTCTCAATGATCATGTTGTGCAAGGTGACGCATCAATTCACCATCTTCCACATCTGAGATTTCGACCAGGTCAGAGTGGGGTACCGGACAACGACAAATTGAGATTGGAGCACACCAAATGCCCGCTCGATATCCTTCCCGCAAGCCTCCTGACACTTAGCAAAGTATGACTTCGTGCCTCCTGGCACGGAGTTTGAGATAGTTTTCACAAATGTGGACCATCTCGGATAGATGCCATCTGCTAGATAGTATCCCTTGTTGTAGTGGTGCCCATTGACCCCGAAGTTCACCGGAGGAGCATGACCTTCAACAAGCTTTGCGAAGACATTCGAGCACTTCAGTACGTTGATGTCATTGTGAGTTCCTGGCATAACGAAAAAGGAGTGCCAAATTGAGAGGTCATGTGTGGCCACTGCCTCAAGTACCACACTGCAAGCTCCTTTGACACCTTTGTACATTCCTTGTCAAGCAAATGAATAGTTTTTCCATGCCCAATGCATGCGGTCGATGTTTCCAAGCATCCCAGGAAATCCTCTTTCCGCATTCTGTGCTAGGATCCGAGAAGTGTCTTCAGTATTGGGTGATCGCAAGTATTGTGGTCCAAACACTGCCACCACTGCCCTACAAAACTTGTACAAACACTCAATGGTGGTGGACTCGGCCGTGCGTTCATAGTCTTCCTGTATATCACCGGGAGCTCTGTATGCAAGCATCCTCATAGATGTCGTGTACTTCTGGAGTAAGGAGAATCCAGCTGTGCCGGTGCAATCCTTCTTACAAATGAAATAGATGTCGAACTCCCGAATGGTATTCATAATTCCGAGGAAGAGTTTCCGGCTCATCTGATAACGGCGCCTAAATACTTTCTCGCCGTATAGAGGAGTGTCAGCGAAGTAGTCGACGTAGAGCAAGCAATAGCCCTCCATTCTATGCCTCTGCTTGGTCTTACGACGGCTCGACGCCGAGCCACCTTGCCACGGCTTTGCATTGTTCACGAACATGCCGCCCAACGCGACGAGGATCATGAGGTGCTCTTCGTCGTCAGTGTCGACCTCGGCTTCCTCCTCCATCAAAGCCGCGAATGCATCCTCCTCGTTGAAGTCCATTGCCGAACACCTAGGGGGCATGATGGGTGGCCAACCGCCGTATCCCTGCATGTGCGGTCGTCGGAGCCCTGGAAAGCTCGCCCAAGAACGGGATGGAGGCTGTCGCGGCGAAACCCTCTCTTTCCGGCAGGGAAATGGCCTTTCTAGGGGCGGAGCAACGGCTGTGGGGCAGGTGAGGGGCGCCGGGATCGGCATGGCGGCGAAAGGGTAAGTGGCGTCCTATGGCGCACAGGTCGAGTCTGGACGGGAAAAAGGTGTTTCTTGCCTGATAGTGGTGGCTCACGCGCCACTTTTCCTTCCGCCAGAGTGCCCAGTGCCCCTCAATGCGTTGGGTTCGGCATGGGATCACCGGCCCAAAAAATGGGCTTAACCACCGGAATTCAGCGTCCTGCAGGGGGGGGGGGACTGGGTGTTTTTTTGGCACCGACGAAAAAATGGCATCTTGGGGGGGGGGGGGTGCGGCTGGAGATCCTCTTACCAGCAACAGACATAAGTTTCTCCACCCACCCATTTACTTTCTCCCACACCGATCTTTTAAGTATTTGAACGTTTCGTTTTTCGATGTGGACCCCATGTAGGGGGTCCTGGAACAAACCTGGTCTTGGGCAGTCTGGCCCAATGACCCGACCGCAAAGGGCGGGTGAGGGGTGGAAGAGTCGGGCTGTAAAAATGGGCATTTTGTGCTTTGGGTCAGGCTTGGGCCTGTACTTTGAGGTTTGGGCTTTTTCAAGCTTGGCCCAACATATCATTAAGTCTAGTTTGGAACGAGCCGAAAACGAGGACGCGTTCAACCATGGTGTCGCGAGGGAAGACGAGGGGGGGGGGGTTGACGAGTACGAATAGAGGGGTGGAATAGTCGTTGGCAAAAGAGAAGGGTGTTATTGGAGATGCCCTTGGGTTAGACCCTCAATAAAATTCAGCTATTTATACAACACTAGAAAATATGTCCGTGCGTTGCAACGGGAAAAATAATAATAGGAAAAATAATAATGGGAAACGTTTTTCTATGACACGCCGATAGAACGCTTGGCTGGTTCAACGCGCATCATCCGATCGTCTAAATCGTACATCTCACGCCGTGCGTCCCTCGCTTACAGACCATGCGTTTTGATGGCCCCACATTCCCTGCAGCCTACCTTATCTGCTTTGAGTCGTCCTCGTTCACACATCTACTTCCTCAAAATATATCTTTCTTTCTTTCTAAAATAAGCCACGGTTTACAGCGACGCATGGTTCTCTGATTACTGCAACTGGTGTCAGGGGAGGTTAGGACCGACCATGAGACTAAAAGCATGGTGACTGCAGGACGGCGAGGATGGGGCAACGCTCATGTGAGGAAAAATTGATGTCGCGGTTTTTACTACATGCTTCAACCAGCGCCGAAATTTGCTGCAAACGGCATTGTATACAGCTTCCGCCGACATCATGTTTTACTACAATGCACAATCGGCGTCACGTTTTTTCTACAACCGATGTCACTTTTTGCTACAACCGTTTTAATTTTTGCTACATACGTTGAACTGAGGTGCGACCCCGCGACGATGATGATGAAGTTTTTGCTGCAACCGTTGTAGAATTTTGATACGTCCGACAACAATTTTTGCTACATCCATTCATTTAACGCAAAATGCGGCAACCTGCAACGGTGAGCTACAACCGCCGGCGACGATGACAACATTTTTCGCTGCAATTGGTGTCTTTATTTGCTACGACCGACAACGAAATTTGCTACCGGAGAAGGCGAGCAAGATTTCCGACCAGCGAGCGCGCCAACGAGCGGCTCCGACGAGCTGCTAGCGGAAGGCGATGAGAGGTCATGAAGGTGTATGCGAGCGAGGAGGGAATTTTCCTTTTTTTTCTCTGAATCTAATAGTTACATGTGTTTTATCCTACGCTAGGGCACTCACTGGCCTAAATTTTCGGCTGGCATGCTACGGGCGCCAAAAATTATTCATTTCATTATTTGACTCAGACATGTTGATAATTCTTTTTTAGTACCACGAATACAGAAAGATGCATGCCAGCTTAAATCCTCTCCCGGTTGTCGATAGCGCCTTTTGCTTTTAAACATAGTATTGGACAGCTCCATCAAAAACAATCAATTTGTAAGGACATGCATACCAAATGTTCTATGTTTGCTATTTTTTTTAAAAATCATTATAATTTTTTTAAACAATAAATCATTATAACTTTTTTTAACAATATGAAAATCAAAGTTAAGCCATTGGTTTACTTAAAGCTTGTATCAGCAACATTGTGCATTTTTGATACATTTAGAAGCATTTTCCATAGACATGTTTAATATTTTCCAATTTTATTGTCAACATTTTTCAAAATATATTTAGTTTTGATGTCTAGTCTTTTTTAATACACATTCTATATTTTTTGTATACATCAGGAACATTTTTTATATACAGATTTCACATTTTTTAAATACATATTTTCTAAATGTCTTATATTATGGGACGGAGGGAGTAACATTTTTTAAAAAATATATTTTTTATTTCTACTTTATTCCATACACATTGTATAACTTTGTATAAATGTTTATATACATGATCAACATTTTTTCAAAAAGAAAGAAAAGTATATTGATTATCCATATGTACCATACATTTTCTGTATATAATGGAAACTTTTCCTATTCTTAGTTTGGTATTTCTTTAATGCATGATTAATATATATTTTTCAAAGTTTGCATATAGAAGATTTTTATAATTAAAATATTCAGAATATATCTAAATAAAGCCAAAATAAGAAGAAAAAAACAAAGCAAATATACAAAAGTAAACAAATAAGTGTCGAAGGCCTACCTAGTTTGGCAGCAAAGTTCGAACCTGGGTCTGGAGCGTGGAAGCGCACATAGCAAACCAGTTTGGCTAGCAAAGGACTTGTTATTCAGTTTGGGATCGTCGGCAGTTGACGTAGAAGGAACAGCCGACTTATAAAAACGAACCGTTTCTTCCATTTACCGATGGCATAGGGGGTAATTCATGCGAAATCTAGGGGCAAATTCCATGACGGACGATCAGAAGTTATCCGTGGTTTATTATTAGGGTAGAGATTTATATTATGATTTTGTGTTGATTCACCAATAAATGCACGAATTGGTTACCGTCACAAACGATTTGAGATAGTGTTATTTGTGTATGCCATATTTTTTTATTTTGCGACGAGGGTTTCGGTTTTTGGCACGTGTTTATAAATTAGTTTTCTTCCGATGAGGAGATAACTTAGCTTATTTTTAGAATAGTTAAGACGAATTAATTTTGCAGATTCGTTAAGATATCTGATTCTCTGCAAGTATGCTCTGAATTTTAATTTTCTTGTGAGCAATTTATTTTGTGATTTCGTGTATTCAAAACTTTGTATTCTTTATCGCATAAGATCATATAAAATATACGTGCAGATTTTGATATCTCATTAATCCAGGAGATCATAACGATCGAGTGCAGATTGCAAAAAATTATCACGCATTCACACTGCTTTCTTGGTTCTTGGTGCCAGAGAAATTCTATAAAAGCCGTCCTTGGTGTTCTATATGGCCTCAAAGATTTCACACTTCACATAGAGAAAGACACAAGAAAAGAAAATGAAGAGCATGGCCACCATGATATATGTCCTTGTCTTGTCTCTAATCACCACCACCTCGCTCTTCCCCGGCAGCAGTGCATGCCAGCGTGATCCGTTAATGACCATCGCAGCCGCATGCCACCAGGTGAGCACAGGGCAACCAGTGTTAGAGCTCTGCATGAAAACATTGCATGCTGCATTTGAGAATAGTGAGGTCACCGAGTACGCCAATATTGGTGCGGGCACTGCTCAACATTCGTGTCAAGAAACCCAGCGCATCGGCAAGCAATTGGTGCAGAACCCGTCGCTCCCCAAAGAGCTGCGGGCAGCGTACAATCACTGCATTGACAGGTACGACATGGTGAAGAACAAGATCGGAGCCATCGCTAGTGCCGTGGGCACTTGCTGGTTCGCAACCTTCAAGCAGGACTGCGTGGATGTTGCCGCTGCAATCGACGATTGTGCTCATAACTTGCAGCCCGTCGACCCATCTTCGACTTTGTACAAGTTGGTTTTAGCTGACCGGGATCTGAGCACGCTTAGTTGCTCGCTGGCACTCCTCGGTGTCGCTAAGCAATGGCATTAAGAAGTGACAAATCTGGTTGTGTAGCTTCTTATTGAAAATAATTGCATGCTTGGATGTGAAGATTTCTTTACTTGAATAAATAGAAATTTCAATGCACACCAATAGAATTTGATGGCACACATCTGTATCCATTCCATATGATGCGCTTCCAGAAAAATCGGGATCAAGGGGTGTTAGAGCAACTCCAGACCCCGCATCCCGTCGGTCCGCAAAACGCGTCCGCAGTTCGCGGAAAACGGTCTTTGCGGGCTGGCGTGGACGGTCGCAGATGCAGACCCACCAAACGGATCCGTATAAAATATATTCACGAAATATGCTTTTTTACGGGTCGGCTTTACGGGGTCTGCTCTTAGGCCGCTGCATCCCGCATCCCACCGGCCCGCAAATATCAAATCCACAACATAAAAATAAAAACAAACATTCACACTACATAATAATTATTCAAATCACGAAAGCAAACTAAATAATTATTCAATACCAACATAATAGAACAATCATCCATACTACAAATAATTATTCAAATCACGGAAGCAAACTTAAATAATGCAATACAAAACTTGTCACGAATACAAAAATGAGTTACTGTCCAGCCCTTTGTCACGAATAGAAATACAAATCAACTAGGCATACCGGTCGCAAATATCACAAAACAGACACTAACCGGCGGCTCGTGTGGCGGGCGGCGACGAGGGGCGACGAGGGGTGACGAGCAACGACGAGGGGCGGGCTCGACGGCGGGCGATCCCCGGCGGCGGCAGTGACGAGGGGCGGCTCTTCTCGCCGGATCCGGGGGGTTGGTGCGCTGGAGGGTGGGGGAGGGCTCCGCGGCGCGATTCCGCCCGCAGATTTGGCAGGAATCACCGGCAGTGGACGGGCGGAACCAAAGGCGTGCGGCGGCAGAAGGAGACGGGGAAAGGCAGGCGGGCGGCGCGCGGGCTGAAATGTCCCTCCCGCCAACCGCTTCACTAGGATGCGGGGCACCGCATGGGCGAGGGAGAAACCCGCGTATTCACGGGTTAGGCCCGAGATTTTGCCGCGCCCCTCAAAATTTTTTACGGGTCGGCCGCGTTTGCAGGGTCTGTACGGACGGGATTTTCCGCGTCAACCCACATTTTGGCGGTTACTTTGCGGGTCGGGGATTTTTGCGGGGTCTGCTAGAGTTGCTCTTACAACTATAGACAGCCTTGGTGTCGCTCTAGATGCACATACCAATGACAACTTCTTGACGTTGCCTAACTTTTGGATGTCGTGTTCTTGTTCATTTACCGGAAGTCGACACTAAGATTCAGTCTCCCGACCCCCTCGTGCCGCCACCACAGGGAGATGCTAGGGGGATCAAATCCCAGCACCGCCTGTCTCCAACCCCACCCGGACAGATTCTGCAGCCGCCGGCTGTTGGGAGACATAGTAGTAAATCAAAAAAATTCCTACGTGTCACCAAGATCAATCTATGGAGAAACCAGCAACGAGTGGGGGAGTGCATATTCATACCTTTGAAGATCACAAAGCGAAAGCATTAGTAGAACGCGGTTGGTGGAGTCGTACTCGCAGCGATTCAGATCGCGGTGGATTCCGATCTAAGCGCCGAACAACGGCACCTCTACATTCAACACACGTGCAGCCCAATGACGTCTCCTACGCCTTGATCCAGCAAGGAGGAAGGAGAGGTTGAGGGAGAGCTCAGGCAGCACGACGGCGTGGTGACGGTGGAGCTGCGTGGTACTCCGGCAGGGCTTCACCAAGCACTACGGAGGACGACGACGAGGAGGGGTAGGGTTACGCCAAGAGGGAGAGAAACTTGTGTGTTGGCAGCCCCCCAAACCCCGACTATATATAGGAGGAGGAGGAGGAGGGGTGCGGCAGCCCCTAGGGTTCCCATCCTAGGGCCGACGGCCAGCCCTAGATGGCCTTGGGCGCCGACCAAGAGAGGGAGAGGGGAGGGGCGGCGCCCTAGGTGGGCCTAAGGCCCATCTGCGCTAGGGTTTGCCCCCCTCTCCTCCTTGTGCTGTGCCTTGGGCCTTGATGGAGGCGCACCAGCCCACTTTGGGGCTGGTTCCCTCCCACCTTCGGCCCATGCAGCCCTCTGATGCCGGTGGCCCCACACGATGGACCCCGGAACCCTTCTGGTGGTCCCGATACGTTACCGGTGATGCCCGAAACACTTTCGGTGACCAAAACCTCACTTCCTATATATGAATATTTACCTCCGGACCATTCCGGAACTCCTCATGACGTCCGTGATCTCATCCGGGACTCCGAACAACCTTCGGTAACCACGTACACTATTTCCCTATAACCCTAGCGTCATCGAACCTTAAGTGTGTAGACCCTACGGTTCGGGAGGCACGTAGACATGGCCGAGACACCTCTCCGGTCAATAACTAACAACGGGATCTGGATACCTATGTTGGCTCCCACATGCTCCACGATGATCTCATCAGATGAATCACGATGTCGGGGATTCAATCAATCCCGTATACAATTCCCTTTGTCTATCGGTATGACACTTGCCCAAGATTCGATCGTCAGTATCCCTATACCTTGTTCAATCTCGTTATCGGCAAGTCTCTTTACTCGTTCCGTAACACATCATCCCGTAGCTAACTCCTTAGTCACATTGAGCTCATTATGATGATGTCTTACCAAGTGGGCCCAGAGATACCTCTCCGTCACACGGAATGACAAATCCCAGTCTTGATTCGTGCCAACCCAACAAACACTTTTAGAGATACCCGTAGTGTACCTTTATTGCCACCCAGTTACGTTGTGACGTTTGGCACACCCAAAGTATTCCTACGGTATCCGGGAGTTGCACAATCTCATGGTCTAAGGAAACGATACTTGACATTAGAAAGCTTTAGCAGACGAACTACACGATCTTGTGCTATGCTTAGGATTGGGTCTTGTCCATCACATCATTCTCCTAATGATGTGATCCCGTTATCAACGACATCCAATGTTCATGGTCATGAAACCGTGACCATCTATTGATCAACGAGCTAGCCTACTAGAGGCTCACTAGGGACATGTTGTGGTCTATGTATTCACACGTGCATTATGGTTTCCGGTTAATACAATTATAGCATGAACAATAGACAATTATCATGAACAAGGAAATACAAAAATAGCCATTTTATTATTGTCTCTAGGGCATATTTCCAACACCGGCGTTGGTCGCGCCCAACACCAGAGGCGCTAGGGCAGGAGGATGTGGTAGCATACCTGGAGGCGATTGGGGCAACTCAGGCAAGGTGCTTCGCATGGCGGCCAGGGCGGCCTCCTGGCCGTGCGGCAGCACTCGACGACCCCATGATCGACGGGGTACTCCGGTGGGTTCCTTGGCAGATCCATCGTCAATCCTTCACGTGGATGGTCGGCGGCGTGATGAGGGCCTCGGTGAGGGGATGGAGGATCTTCGTCGGAGTACCAACGGTGCATATTTCTTCATGGCGAGGCTCCACGTGGTTCTAGCCTGCCGCAAGATAGGGACGATGCGGCTTCCGGTGAAAATCGTGCCCGCCTGCGATCTTGGCGGACGATGGTGGCGTCTCTGACGTTGTTTTATTCTCGAGGCATCGTCTTTAATTGCAGGTCACATCAAATTGATTGGGATGTTCTGGGGGAAATCCTAGATCCAGGTCTACCAGATCGAACGATGACGCTGCCTTTGGTGTCGTTGTCCCTTCTGGGGCATCGTTTTGGAGCAGGTGCTGGCTGGAGGGGACAAGAGGAGGAGCGATGTTACATCTACCGCAAGGCCGACGACGGATCTCGGTGGCATGTCGTTGCGGAGTTTCGGTGACGGACGCGTGTGGATGGATACGTGCAAGATGGTGGCATTGTATGGCACCATGGTAGCGTTGACGGTAGGCATGGCAAGGCCGATGTGTTAGTGCGTGCTCTGGAGATGGACTGATGGAGGACGGTTGCAGCAACCTCCGAGAATGCGCTGGACCGGTGTGTGCCCTAACAACGGCTTGGTCGGGGCCTCCAGCTTTAGATGTTAAGCTTTGGTGTGATGTGTGTTTGATATTCGGCTTGAACAATCGACATCTCTTCATCAAGTGGATAGGAGTAGCTGCAGATTTTGCCAAGATGGTGGCTTCAGATTACATGATGTATTACTTTGTAAGGTCTTTTTGAATAAATAATAAAATTGTTGCATGAATCGCCCAGATGCAGAGGATGAGGGCCATCCTCCTTCAAAAAAAGCGGTTGCAAAGTTCCTCCCAAATCTAGCCTTTTATGGCATCTCCAACGCCGACACTCAAACTGCCCACAACCATCCAGAACACACAGTCCGGACGTGTTTTGCCATCCAACATGACTCTGTATCCGTTCGCTCGCGTTTTGCAGGCTTCCAAACCGCTGCCATGACCGCTTCTGACTACCTTAGCCCACCCAA
This sequence comes from Hordeum marinum, assembly GCA_022496015.1. Taxonomy (NCBI): domain Eukaryota; kingdom Viridiplantae; phylum Streptophyta; class Magnoliopsida; order Poales; family Poaceae; genus Hordeum; species Hordeum marinum. The sequence goes on from CM039673.1 coordinate 63,148,838, forward strand.
ACCCTTCTTCATCGCCCGTACCCTTTCCCGCCCTAAGCAGTCAGCGCCGCTCCAATGCCAGACATGAACGTCACCGTGTAGGAGGCGTTGCTGGACTCTTACCGCCCCTCTTGCGGCATCCTCCACGACAGCTGGTGGTACCGTGTCTGTTAGATGGAGTTAGAAGTTGTCTTCGAGGAGACCGATGAGGTGGCGGATGAAGTGTATGACATGAGCGAGGACGAGGAGAACATCGCCAAGTCTGCCACGACCACGAAGCCGACACGCCTGCGAACGCGTCAGCATCGGGGAAGAGTAGAGCATGGAAGGTCGCCACCGCTCGGGTCCCAAGAAGGCCACCGCTCTTTCGCTGTCGCTGAAGCCAGGCTTGGCATGCTCAAATTGTCGTCCGATTAGCTGCTTGCAGGCCGCGGAGGCGGAGCTTCAGTTCCCGGAGCTCATGGCCTGTCGGACATGGGGAACGGGTGTCGACGGTCATTTGCATTAGGTTTGGAGTAGGTTAAGCCCAAGTATGCCGAAATGTAATGAGTTTGCTCCGGTTTAGATGCAAAGCATCAGGTTTTATGTAAATTGTCCAAGTATGAATGAATATTGTCCGGTTTGTTTAAAATTTGTTCAACTTCGATAAATTACTTTCGAAATGTAACCAGATATATGCGGATAGCTTTGGATGGTCGGCTCCCGCATTCATGTAGGACTAGTCCCCCTGATCCACTGACAAATGCAGTGGGTGGTTTGCATGTCAATGTTGGAGATGGCTTTAGGTGCCATTCCTTCTTTAGGCCCATGAGTGAGGCCTCAAGAGAGAACCCACAGGCACACCCAGCCCCTTCCAACCCAGGTCCATCAGCCAGCGCATGAAGAGCACCGAGCTGGCTCAACAAAACATCTTTATCCCTATGAGCATCGGCCGCTCGGTTCCTTCTGCAGCCACGAAGAAATTGTTTCAACAGTCAACTCGTCTACAGGGCCATAAGAGCGCAGAACCGTGGACAGGAGGGAGGAAATTTTAGATGAGACGAGAGGCACAAAACCGTCAACCAAAAGTCAGGAGGAGTAAAATTGGAACTGTGAAGGGCAAACCGACAATTCCTCGGCGTCCATCACCAACAGAGTATGGTCAGACCCAATGTGAGCATGTGCGACCAGGGAGGAGCGGGGAGGAGAGCTGGCAAACCAAAACTCTATCCAAAACCGAACAGGACAGAAGAAGCTTGCCTATTATTCCAAGTGAAACGGGCTCCAACCCTGTTCAATTCACGCAACGCGTGGTTGCTAATGAAGTCATTAAGAGCCAGGGCCCTAGACCAAACAAAGTTGTCATTATTTTTATCTGACGACGACCGAAGTAAATTAAAATTGCCAGTTTTGCTAAAGCACGTCTAGATGTGTTATAAAGCTCTAGCCCTGGATCCGGGAAGATGACTGGCTGTCTCCTGAAGGAGAAGGCCATCAGGGATAAGAAGAGAGGTGGTGCTAGTTCGCGACCCAGCATCTTGAAGGAGAAATCAGATAAATGCAGAAGCAAGAAGAGTGACGCTATAAGAAAGGTGTCCACAGTTGCTTGCTTGATGATGATGATGATGGTTATTTTGTGGGGGCAATTCTATGAGGTTGTGTCTCATATGCCGGCGGTTGGTAGGGTTCACGTGTTAGGGGCGTTTTCATGTTTGCTCATGTGGTTTTGTGGCCTCATGATTTGAGAGTAGTCCGCTTGCATCATGGGATTATGGCTTGGTTGCCTTCCGTTGTCAAGTTGTAACGGTTTTCGTCCGGTTTTCTGAAATTAGCTGGACAACTCTCTTCTTCTTAATTAATGGATGAGACAAAGCTTTTGCCTCCGTTTCAAAAAAAAGTTTTATGTCATTGATCTTGTGCGAAGATTCATTTTCATTTTTCTTCTTCTTTCTTTTCGTTTTTTTATGTTTGATTGAGTTACCTAGACGAGCAATAACTAGGCACATCTGAAATCGCCTCCTCATAACGACATGGAGGAGTTCTCGATCTTGGTCGATCATTCACCGAGGAAGAGTTGGGAGAGGGAGTGGTCAGCCGACCGTAAACAACAATGACTTTCCAAAGCGTGTCGAGAGATTTGTGGAGCACAACCATACTAGCGAAGAAAATATCGTGGTCGAAAGAAACAAAATCTTAGCCCCAAGAAAAAACCCACCAGAATTACCGGAAGACGACAACCAGCGCCAAGCAAAACGATCCGCCCCAGCGATCGAAGCCAACTCACAAAGATTCTTTCACTACAATTCATACAGCGAGATCATAACATGTAGTTGGTGCGACACGGAATAATGGATAGTTGCTGCAACAAAGAATCATGGTAAAAGAAAAGACAAAAAATTGAAGAAAACCTTGTATCCCTACATCAAGTCGGAATCTAAGCCTGAACTCTCTCAATCCTTGAAATTAGGACCATAAACGTATCGATCCCGGTCAATCTTGACCCTATCCCGATCTTAGAATTGTTTGTCGCACCGGGAAAGGAGCAATCCCGAGTCCTGACTGGGTAATCGCTCCTCTCACTAGCAATGCGGGCCTACGTGTCATATACATCTTCCGCGCCAATCTCTCTCCCTTACTGAGTCCCCGCTCTCTATCTCCTCGCCACTGTTCCCGTCATGGGCGCTAGCGTCTCGCTCGCCCACCCTGAATCCTTCTCCTCGATTGCCACGTGCACAGTGTACTCCGCTCTCCAGGCGTCGCTCCATGCTGTCCGCTTTGCCCTCGTCTCCCTCCCGGTCTTCATCGGCACTCCAGTTCTGCCTCGCTGCCCTGCTACTGGGCGCCACGTTGGTCGGACATCGCCATTCTGGGAACAGGCGGCTGGCGTGTGCGGCGAGCTCCATGGCGTGCCAAGACGAGGTCGAGTGAACGGACCTCACGCCCGTGCGTTCCCTGCGCTGCAAGCCCCCACGTTCTCTCTCTCTCTCTCTCTCTCTCTCTCTCTCTCTCTCTCCCGTTCGTTCTGTTCTTGCTGATGCTGGCCAGCGAGTCAACGCCAATGTCCTCAGGGAGGCTCTGTCCGGCTCAATGAAGCATTCTTGAGATGATTTTGACTAAATTTCGGTGATGCATGCTTGTACATACCAGGTGTTTGATTAACGTCGACGGTAGGAGCAGGCTTTCAGACTACTACTCGGGTAGTTTTAACTAAATTTCAGTGATGTATGCTTGTGCACACCAGGTGTTTGATTAATGTCGATGGTAGTAGGAGCAGGCTTTCAGACTCCTCGGGTAGGCGCTGCGCGCGGGGCGTCCTCCTTGCAGACCGGCGATCCCTGCGAGAAGATATGGGACAACAACAACGGCATAGAATGTCCAAGTATTTATTCTGATATTATAAACTCGTCAATGGCAACCGGACGAGAACGAGATTAGCCAGCACCGCAGGACACATTGCATCGATAATAAACTTTTACTCAATTCGCCCGCCGGCAGCTCAGCCGAATCTCGCCGTTGCTCCCGGTCAACGCCAAGTTGCCCAGCTTCACCATGGCGGCGGCGAAGTCGGCTGCGAAGAGGGATCCGTTGGCGGCGTACGCCCGGACGATCCCGTCCGTGGTGCTGTTGCTAGCGCCGCCGCCGAAGAGCTCCTGGTCCGAACGAAGGAGGACGCGCCGGGCGATGAGGTCCTTGAAGAATGCGTTGTCAAACCTGTATGGTCCCTGCAGCTCCAGCGGCGCAAGGTTGCTGTCGCCGCCAGTCCAGGGGCAGGCGCCGGTGCGGAGCTGCGCGGCGAACGTCGAGTCCACGCCCGTGTCGTTGTAGACATGGGTGCGGAAACTGGAGCACTGTGCGAACCCAACCGTGTGCGCCCCGGACAGCGCGGCGAGATCGCGGGCGTTGAGGCCCTTGGCTCTGAACGAGGAGAGGAGCGCGGGGAGTAACGATCCAGGGCTTGGAAGGTTAACGCTCGGGCTCGCCGTGAGAGCGTCTCTCCGCCCCAGCAGCACCGTCCAGTTCGGCCCCCCGAGCTGCACGCCACCAGCCGGTCACCCGGCGTTAGTCGAACTCCCGAGAGCATGGCGTAGCCGTCAGAAAAACAGAGTTGATCGAGCTTGATGCTGGCGTACCAGGGTGACGGCGTCGCGGGCGGCGAGTGCCAGGACTTCGGCGCAGGAGACGGTGGCGTTGCAGGACGCCTCGACCTGGGCTTTGATGCCGTCGATGACCTCATAGCCGCGGACCGATTTTGCGTTCGGAAACGCGTTCTTCTCGCCGGTGAAATTGGCCGTATCATCGAGAAGTATGGAGCCGTCGCAGCTCTGCAATACACGCCCGCATCAAAGGTCGAACTAGAACGAGAGAGATTTCCAACCGGGCGCACGAGAGGCAAGGCAACGTACATTTGCGAAGCAGTCGTAGAAGAAGAGGCGGAGAATGGAGGCGCCCATGCGCGCCTCAGTCTGGACCGCCTGCGCCATGCCACGGCGCACGATCTGCTGCAGCCCCGGGCACGCCGATCGTAGAATGTGGACGAGAGCTGCGCCTGGCCGGTGGCGAGGGCCGCCACCGCAAGAACCGCAGCCGCCACCGTTACGCGTCGCACGAGCGCCACCAGCTCCATGATCAAGAACTCTCCCAGGCTACCTCTCTATGGACTACGTCTCTATGTACTCCCTCCCAGCTCCACCGAGAGAAATGGAGTCAAGCATTCAGCAAAGAGGCCATACGAGATGACCTGACAGCGACGCTAATCCACAAATGAACTCACTTTCTACGGGAGGAAATAATACAGCTAGCTGGCCTGACGGGATTTTTTTTCAAAACTATCACTATTTATGCAGCAATTTTGAAAAAAGTGTTGTCACTTGAAAAAATTTCAAAAATGTTACCCTATCGGCCGGTATTGGGCCGACCAGCCTCCCGTCGGCCCACTCCTGGCCGAGCCCCACCCGTCGGCCGCCAGGAGGCCGACCGGTCCCAGGATAAGCCCGACGCAGCCGACCTCCTTTCTTCCTCCTCCAGCTCTCTCTTCCTCTCTATTCGGTCGAAAATCACCCCCTCTTGATCTCCCATTCCCTCCATCCATTTTACGTTTCAATCCGATGAAACGGTAGATCGGCTTCTTCTCCCTCGCCCTACGGTTTTATTTTTTGCAACGGGGTATTGGTTTGTTCGTGTGGAGGAGAAAATGGTGTGGTGGTGGATGTGTCAATGGTGAGAAGGTGGAGTGGTGGAGAGGAAGAAGAAGATGGAGAGGAATAAGAAGGGACTCACGCGTCAAAGGTATAAATTTTTGCTGTTAGTTATGTTTTTTTTTGTGTTAGTTTTTTTAATGTACGTAAAATTAGTTTATGTTATTTTTAGTAGTGTAGTTATTTTAGTGTATGTTTTCGGAGTGTAGGTTTAGTTAGTGTAGTCATTTTAGTGTTTGTTTATTTTTGTGAAGTTAATTTTAGTGTAGGTTTTTTTAGAATACGTAGGTACATTTTAGTGTACGTTTTAGTTTATATTTTCCGAGTGTAGGTTTAGTTAGTGTAGTCATAGTAGTGTCGGTTAAATTTTGTGTAGTTCATTTTAGTCTAGGTTTAGTTAGAATATGTAGGTATATTATAGTGTACGTTTTATTTTAGTGTCGATATATTCGTTGCGAATAATCAGAAGCTGGCAATGTCTGACAGGTTAAAATGTCTGAATCCGTAAATTTGACTGTGTATTATGGCCCTGGTACTGTTCGATATAATGAGTTGGGGGTTGATCTTAGCGAGTTTAAAACAGGCGAGATGACACTTTCAGACCCGAACAGACTGGACATTAGGCAGTTGATCCTGAAGTTTGTTCCGTCAGTATTCATGCCTTGTGGACCAAATCCTGTAAAAATGTCAAGTGGGATTTGATTCCGATAGATAGGATCCAGCATTGGTTGTCTCTGTTAAGTCGTTGCGGAGACCGAAGAATCCATCCTTATGCCCTAGTGCAACCAGTGGCGAAGGAGGACATCGTACCACCCACCGTGGGGTATGATCCAGGCCAGAGTAGTCAAGTGGCTAACGAGATTTATGTATCCGGGTCACAGCCACCGGATCTCAGTGCTACCCAAGCCGACAATGAGTCAGATTTATGTTAGTGGTCATGCTGCGGGTCAGAGTATTCAATCGGTAGTATTAGCTGCCTCACGTGTTGTTGATGGGGACGAGGAAGGCGAGGAAATGCAGAGGGTGATGGAGGAAGAGGACGAGGATGGGATTGCAGAGGAACTTGATTTTGAAAATTCCGAGGACGAAGAAGAGGTACCAATTCCTGCTGCATGGGAGCAGGACATATCCGCCGGCTTTACTGTCAACGATGGCCATGAGACTCCATGGCAATATAATCTGAACCAAGTCCAGATCGGTGCTATGTTTGACACAAAGAAGAAAATGAAATATGTGGTGATAAAGTGGGCTATGTCTACGCAGAGGGTTTTTCGGACACACACATCGAGTCCAACAAAATATACCGTGAAGTGTGTTGAATCAGGTTGTCCTGCAAAGGTGCACGCCCACGTGCCAAAATATAACATCCACTGGGTTGTGACAAATGTTGTCCCGCATAATTGTGTGAGGAAAAACATGTTGGTTCGTCATCCAAACCTTACTTCAACTCTCATAGCGCAACTCATGTATATTGAGATAGTGACGAAGAAGGATATGGAAGCAAAGCACATCCAGACAACAGTGAAGGTCAGACGGAAGTATGACATTCCATATGGGAAGGCTTGGAGGGCTAAGCAGAAGGCTATGGAGGAGAGGTTTGGGTCATTCTTCGACTCCTATGATAATGTTGTCGGTCTCCTTGACATACTGAAGGAGAGGAATCCCGACACTTATGTTAACATTCAACACACGAGGTTGGAAAGCATACCAGATTACAAGGTGTTGAAACGAGTATTCTTCTCTTTCGGTATGTGCATCGAAGCTTTCAGGCATTGTCCTCCTGTGATGTTTGTGGATGATACGTTCCTTACTGGTCAATACAAAGGGCAAATCCTGACTGCTATTGGTGTGGACGGGAACAACCAAATCATCCCACTAGCCATGGCATTTGTGGAGGGTGAGAACTTTCCGAGCTGGGTATGGTTCTTTCGGCAAGTTAAAATTGCGGGAGAAATTGGCGAGAGAGAATGCCAGGAGAGAATGGCGGGAAAGATAATGGTGGGAGAGAATGGCGGGAAGGAAAGTGGCGGCAGAGATTGGTGGGACAAATGTGGCATCACAGTATGGCGGCAAATAAAAACGGGAATAGTACGACTTGCTGAAATTAAGATACATCTTGCTGAAATTAAGATACAACCTGCTGAAATTAAGATACTTGCTGAAATTGAGTTACAAGAATATAAATCTACTGAGTCCAACATGTATATTTTCCTTCTCCATCTCCAGCTTCTTCTGCTGCCTGGGCTGAACGAACCCTTTCTTTCTTTCTCACTATGGCAGATAGCTGAAAACAACAGCTAGCTCCTGTTTATGCTATTTGAATGTTATGAGCATCAAATTGTTGACTTCGATAGACGATGCCAGCAGAAAATTACCAAAACCTTCCTTCTTTAACACCATTCAATCACCCAAGCCAATGAAGTAGGAACAAGGAATGCTCACAAATATTTCATCATCTTCCGAATCCAATGTAATTTCAAGAGTTAAAGAACCGGTCCTAGGAATAGCCACAAATTCCATCAAACTCCGCACAACCATGGTAGGAATAACCTGACAAAAACAAGCAAGTTATATGATCCATCCTATGAACCAGCAAAGAACAAACAAATAATAAAAACCATAAATCAAATCTTACCATATGTTGAGAAATAACATTCATGCGATCCATCCTATGAACAAAAGGAGTACACGGTATGTAGTTGTCATCGAAGAGCTGGCGCGACATGACATACATTTGATGATAATTTAGAGTGACACCACAACTATAAAAACAGCTGCCAACAAGTTCTCTCTGAGTTTCACTCAGATCCTCAAGAGCTACAAAAAATGATTTCACTGACTGAGATGAACATCAATACGTATAAGCTGAATCAAATCTGAAAATCAGTCAAACAATTATCTTACCAACATGGGGTAAAGGAAATAACATAACACCATCCCGGTGGAATTCGACACTAATATAAGTTCCATAGTGCTCAAGCATAACAGTCATCATGTCATTGTGGCGGAGACCATAATCATTCACGAGTTCCTCCCACGAAGGACCATGAAATTTACTGCTCATCCTACCATGTGTAAATATAACATGGTATAAGTTACCCTCAGTGTTGTGCAGAGTAAGATCAATATCTGTGTCACCTCTCCGAATAGCTAAAGCTCTGCACTCCTCAATGTACCGAGCAAGATGTGATCTAACACTGCACGGAACATACTACAACAAGAATAGAAGCAAGGATCATAAACTTATAAACAAAGGCATTTGAATATGCCACTGTCAGATAATCAAGACATAGAATCTTACAACACATCTTGCACATCGACGATCCAGCACCACAGTAAATACAGACGCACCGGAATCAACGACAGCACAAGGGCCACCTGGAGCTCGGCAAAATGGGCAAGCCATTACCTGTAGACGGACGGTGACAAATAAGAACTAAATCCACTACCGACTTGAGAGTTCTCATTCGATTGAGTTGGAAGCAAAAAAATTAATACCGTAGGCCAGTGGAGAACGCCCTGATCTATAGTTTACCTGGGTAGGATAACAAACTGGGGGTCCAGCGAAGAGATCGGCGAGGCGGTGGAAGCACCGGAGAGCAACGGGAGTGAGAGGTGAAGAGGGGCAGGCTAACAGTCGAGGGAGGATGAAACGAGTGGGCAGAGGAGGAAGAAAGAAGCCCCGGGGCTTATCCAGGGGCCCATCGGCCACCCACTGGCCGACAGGTGGCTCTTCGGCCCCCCTTTGGCCGACAGGACACACCCTGGCCTCTGATTGGCCGACAGGGGGCTCTTCGGCCTACTGTTGGCCAACAGGCCCCTCTTCGGCCTGGTGCAGGCCGATAGGTACCCGTTCGGCCTGGTACTAGCCAATGGGGGTACTACTTTCGATATTTTTTTGAACTCATACTCCTGTTTTCCAATTTGATAGAAAATTTGTACAAGTTCTAAAAAAAATTCGGCCTGACGGCGCCTCACTAACTTCAAGAATAATGCAAATGAACCAGAAAAGTTGTATCCTCAAATGCCCTGGTAGTTTTTTTTGGAATACAAATGCCCCGGTAGTACAACATAACCTGGTGAGAACCTCCTACATATGATCTCGCGAATCGCACATGGACCACTCTCTTGTATTTGGGTAGTTGGATATGCCAACAAGAAAGAATAATGCAATGAACCAGAAAAGTTGTATCCTCAAATGCCTTGGTAGTAAGAACATAACCTGGTGAGAACCTCCTACAAATGATCTCAGTGAATAGCACATGAACCACTCTCTTGTACGTGTTTGGGTAGGTGGATATACGAACAAGAAAGAAGGGGGAGAGGAGAGCCGGAGGTAGAAGAGGAAGTGCCGCCCCCGCTGGCATACCCTATTGGGCTTAAAGACAATTTTGCCAACCGGGGCACACTCGCCATCCGAGTTGGCAGGCCCATTTACCACTTTTCTTTCTGCTATTTAAACTTCAAAAAAAATGTGTGCGCCCGGATGGGTGAAACTCAGGACAGCTGGTTCATAAAGGAAGGCACAAACTAATGGGACAATGTATTACTTGTGACCAGTTACTGTTTTTTTTCCATTTTATCATTTATCAAGCCCGCCGGTTTTGGGAAGCTTCCCATACCGTTTTTTTCCCGCTCACTCGATGTTCTCCAGAACGTTTTTTATTCTTTCCTTTTTTTTCTGGTCCCTTTTAATTTGTAATTTTCCTTCTTAAATGTGCGATTTTTTTTTTCAAATTCGTGAAACTTTATTTTGAAAATGATAATTGTTTTTCCAAATTTCATGATTTTTTTGGAAAAAATATGAACTTTTTTCGGATTTACAGTTTTTATAAAAAAATCAATGAATGTTTCCCAAACCTATGTTTTTTTCAAATAGATTTGTTTTTAAAGTTGATGTACTTTCTTCAAAATTTTGTGAACTTTTTTTGAAAGTTGATAATTGTTTTAAAAAATGTTGAACTTTTAAAAAAAATTGTGAACTATTTTTCAAAATCAATGCAAATTTTCTAGAATTAATTTTTTTCATCAATATTTGTTTTTTCATTTAAAACAAATTTTTAGTTTTTTTTGTGAACCATCAACTGGTTAACGGTCAACTGGTAAGCGGTCAACCAGTCAACTGTGAAATCCATCGATGGAGAAGTCGACAAGGCACGACCGCAACGATCATTGCCGGGTCGACGCACGGAGCTCGCACGTGAGTGTCAATACGGTAGCGGGAGCATTAATGCGTTGATTAGGACCTCCCGCCGCCGTCGCCGTTGCCGTGATACCTCTGGATGATTGGATCGACCTAAGCCTGCGCGTCTTAAGGCAACTTCAAAGTTAGACCAAACACATGTTCATTTTGTTCGAATTTCGTTCGGTAAAATAAAGGTCTTTGTTCGGTTTGGTCGTCCGTCAGTTGGAACACTCAACACACGGTCCTATCCCATTTGTGTTGGACCAAATAAAAACAAAGGCATTGCAATTTTAGAAAAAAAGCATTGCAAAGTAACTAAAAACATAAATATATGACAAAACTTAATTAAGTAGTCCCCCAATAGTCATGGCGTCACATAGTACTAGACATAGTAGTAGTTGAACTTACAAAAAACATTAAAGGTATATCTGTCGTCGGCGGCGTGCCGTCAATGTTATGCCCCCTCGATACCGACGTTGTCTACCGACGTCAACGTCCTCGTCCTTGGTTAGGTTGATGTATGGAGGCGACATCCAGAGGTGAGGAGGCGGGCCCCAAAAAGGGACGGCGTCCTGTGCAGGTTGTGGTGGTGACCACGGCTCCCATGTCGGCTGTGGTGGTGGCAACGACGACGACAGGCTGCCTGGCACCATGGTCGACCAGGACCACGACTGCCCATACATCGCAGGAGGCCACGCAGGGGTGGGCGACCGGTCCTCCGTGGCCTCCTCCATCACCCCGTACATCGCAGGAGGCCACGTAGATGTCCCCGACGGCCAAGAGCGCGAGCATATGCTCGAGCCCCTCCCACTGCTCCTCTTGGGCACGCTTGTACTCCCGCTTGAGTCCTCCATGACGGCCCGGATTAGCCGCTCCTCCTCCTCGGCCGTCATGGTGGGAGATGGCGATGACGGTGGCGACTGGGAGGGTGATGAGGACATCAATACCATTGTTACACCCACAGGCCCTGCTGCTATACTAACTCGACCAATTACTAGAGCTCGCACATGCCAATTGAATTATCAGGTACTTCTGTTTCTTGGAAATTATTCTAATGTTCATGAACATATGATGCTGCCTAAATTAGATTTTTTTGCTTATGAATGAAGGACCTATGATGGCTTATGAATGAAGGACCTATGATGGACAAGAAAGATGGTCATTGGAGCGGGATTAAGTATGGAGAAGAAGGTGCACACGTGGGAAGGAACAAACTTTCTAGTGGTGATTTTTGCACTTTGAAGCCACCATAATGAGAGCATGAAGGCTTGGAAGAAATATACAACATGTCACTTCATAAATTTTGTCCATAAGCTATTATAGGTGTTGCATCATCTTATTTTTGGGCCAGGCCCATGTAATTTTGAAATACCACATTTTAGACAGTTTTTAGAGTCCGTATGTGTGGGGTAACTTAGTTAGGGTTGGTTTCGGACCCCTCCTCCAAGGGATCACGGAATTCTCCTCTATCCCCCATATATACAGACCTTAGGGCACCATTTGGACTTGGGTTTTGTTTAGATCAAAAATTCGCCATAGCGGAAACTATGCGTCCGTCGTTTGTGTTCTACGACCAGACCAAGACGTCCTAGAACCCCACTTTCATCAATAAAGATTTCCTCTTATATTCGCAATATCCAAATTGCAATTTTAATTTCTTGCTTGCTTTTCGTTTGCATGAAGGAAATAGACCTTCGTGGTCAGGTTGATCGTGCTCTGGTGTGGTCAATAACCTCTCGGAGTTGGTTTAGCGATTGCTAAGGCACGACGTCCTCGACCGTTCGTAGTCAAATCTACGAAGTCTACTCCACCAAAAACGATAGCCACCATCTCATCAAAAGACGTGACACCTTTGTCTCTATAAAGTGATATTAGATTTCTAGGTTGTTTCGTGAGATTTTACTAGCTTTTCGTAGTTTAGATCACATATGTTCTTCATACCTACAGTCCATGAAAAAGCCACACACAAAATTAGGGTTAGTTCATCCTATCTGAACCAAAATGAGCCTTTTGCAATTTTTTGTTCGAAGTTTTGTTTTGTTGAATTTGCGGTTGCATCGTCGTGTCGAGTTGAGGGTATTAGCGTTTATTCCTTTAGAGTTTCGAGTCCTGTTCATAAGTTATCACGTCGCCGCCACAACATCTTCATCGCCGCTGTCATATACCACCACCACGCCACCATCATCGCCGGTGCCATATACCACCACCACACAATCATCATCACCGCTACCATATACCACCACCACACCATTGTAATCACCGCTGCCATCTACGGCCATCACACCATCGCCATCACCGCTACCATACACCACCACCATATCTCCGCCACTAGTTTGAGTTCCACCAGATTCATCTCCGCCACCAGTCCGAGTCCAATATTTGCTTCTCGGTTTTTGATTTCTAGATCACGCCCTAGAACGTGTCGTGGGAAAGTCAGACTCCCCAACTTTCACGCTACCCGTAGAAGAAAAATAGTACCAGTTTAAGAGAAAACTAAGTATGGAAAATTTTGGCTAGACCGTTTTTAGACCATTTGTAGAATTTTTCGAAAAAATGTCGCGGAGCAAAAAAATATAAGAGAGAGAGAGAGAGAGAGCTCCTCCCTTGTTTACGTGCAACGCCATGATTTTGTTAGTGTTCTAGCCTAGGACCAGCATAGTACCATCGTTGAGCGTTTATTCAAGTTTGCATCTTTCAATTGATTATTGCCGACCCTTTTTGCTACCATATTGTAAGCCATCCCAACTCCATATACATCTATGTCGTGTGTTTGACACTACCTAGCAATCGCTCTATCTAAGCTTTGAGAGTTTTGACTACAACAGTAGCCGATCACCGCCCAATGCTGGGTAAGAACTGGTAAGAATTTGAGATTTGCTTGACGGATTTGTAACACACCACCACCACCACAACCACTTCCTAGTAGTCTGTAGGTTCATATTCTTGTGTGTTCGTATTGCTGCTAACCATGAAAGGATCAAAAGCCGGCGAGATCGACTACGAGACCATGACCAACAAGGAGCTCCATGACAAGTTTCAACAAATAATGGGTGAACAGGTGCAAGACTTGGTGACCAGCCTTGTCGAGACCATGGAGAAGCTAAATATTTTGGAGAAGACATTTGACACCAAGATGGACGCCAAGTTCAATGAGGTGGTTGCACGTCTACCACCACCATCTGCAGCTATCCCCCCTCTCCGACAACAACAACGAATTTCGCGGGACGAGCACAATGTGTGCCTATCGAGCAAGGCCAAAATTCTGTTGTCGTTGCTAATGCTGTGGCTTCTATGACTGCTGCTCCTACTATCGTCGAGCAGAATGAGGATTATGATGGTGATTACGATGTTAAGGGAGAAGTTGTTCCAAATCAGCACCATGGGCAAGCACCAGGTCGTCCACATGGATACAATCACAACGGTAGGGTTGCACCACCCCCTCAGGTACGGGATCATGACCATCTCCCTAAAATTAAACTGAATATTCTGATATTTGACGGTAGATATGTTCCTGATACATATCTTACTTGGGAGTTAGAAACAGAACAATATTTTACATGCTTATAATGATGGACGTGTTGTTGCTGTTGTTTATGTATTCACTAGTTTTGCTTGTGTTTGATGGTCTGAACATTGTAGAATACATCATGCTAATATCCCAACTACTTGGGCTTCTTTAAAAACTGCTACGCGTACTCGTTGGGTTCCATTATATTATCAACGTGAATTACTTCAAAAATTGCAGTGTTTCAGACAAGGATTTTTGTGTGGAAGAATATTATCAGGAATTACAAATTGGCATGATTAGATGTGGTATTGATGAGAAAAATAAAGATATGTTTGCACGATTTATGGGTGAACTAAATAGAGAGATTCATACTATTTTAGAGTATAAGAATTATAACACTATCACTCGTTTATTGTGTCTTGCTTGCAAAGATGAACGTGAAGTGCAGGATCAAAAAGCATTGGCAAGAACTAGTTTTTCTATAGGTCGCACTTCATCGTGGGCGTTATGTACCTCATCTACTTTCACACGTCGTGCTACATCACCGCCTACTTCAGCCGCCAACCCCAACCGAGATACCAGAAAACATGCCCCTCCACCACCCTCTGCCAAGAGCACACATTCTGGGCCTGCATAGATCTCTTCTTCGTCCATTGCATCAACAGGGCAAACACATGAGGTTATATGTTGACTTTGCAAGGGTGGAGGTCACTATGCGAGAGAATGCCCATCCAAGCATGTGATGGTTGTTACTGAGGATGGTGGATATGACGTTGCTAGTGATTGTGATGAGGAGACTCTGGCTCTTGTTGCAAGTGAAGAATGGAGTGTAGATGATACTAAACAAGCGACTATACATGGCTGCTGACTACATCGACGGATATGAAAGTTTAGTTGCTCAACGTGTTTTAAGTGTGCAGATAACACAAGCTGAGCAAAATCAGAGGCACAATTTGTTCCATACAAAGAGAGTTGTGAAGGAATGTTCTGTCCGTGTTATCATCGATGGAGGGAGTTGCAACAACTAGGCTAGCATGGAGATGGTGGAGAAGGTGTCTCTCACCACCAGACCACATCCTCATTCTTATTACATCCATTGGTTCAACAATAGTGGCAAGGTTAAGGTAACATGTACTATTCGTGTGCATTTTAGCATTGCTATATATTCTGATTATGTTGATTGTATTATGGTACCCATGCAAGCATGCTCCGTTTTACTTGGTAGACCATGTCAATTTGATAAAAAGTATGTACACCATGATAGGACAAATAAGTATACTCTTGTTCATCAGGATTAAAATATTACTTTGCTTCCTATGTCTCCTGAACATATTATGAAAAATGACATTTCTAGAGCTAATAAAGCAAAACAGGTGCAACGTAAGAGTGAAAATCATATTTTGGCACAATAATTTGAGCAACACAATAATCCTAATAAACCATCATCTAGTGTTGCATCTCAAATAAAATTGAAAAGTTGATGTTTACTGGCCACCAAATCTGATATTACTGATCTGGATTTTAATAAATCTGGTTGCTATGCTTTTGTGTCCAAAGAGATATTATTTTCATTTGAGGATGTGCCTCCCTCTTTGCCTCCTGTCTTCACAAACATTTTGCAGGAGTTTACTCGCATCTTTCCACAAGACGTGCCACTGGGATTACCACCTATTAGAGGGATTGAGAATCGATTGACTTAATTTCCGATGCATCGCTACCCAACCGTGCGCCATACCATACCAATCTAGAGGGATTGAACACTTGGAACATTTACGTGTTGTTTTTATTGCTTTATGTGATGCACGTTTGTTTGATAACCTTGGGAAATGCAACTTTTGCACCGACTGAGTATCTTTTCTTGGCTATGTTGTTACTCCACAGGGAATTGTAGTTGATAAAGCCAAGATTGAAGCTATGATAGTTGGCCGCAGCCCAAATCTGCCAGACAAGTGAGGAGTTTTCTTGAACTCGCTGGTTTCTATCGGTGTTTTGTGAGAGATTTCAGGACCAATGTTGCACCTCTCAATGAGCTTACAAAGAAGGATGTGCCTTTTGTTTGGGGTACCGCACAGGAAGACGCCTTCACAGTATTGAAAGATAACTTAACACATGCTCCTTTACTCCAACTTCCCGATTTTAATAAAACTTTTGAGCTTGAATGTGATGCTAGTGGGATTTGATTTGGAGGTGTGTTATTACAAGATGGTGAACCTGT
Source organism: Hordeum marinum (assembly GCA_022496015.1). Lineage (NCBI taxonomy): Eukaryota > Viridiplantae > Streptophyta > Magnoliopsida > Poales > Poaceae > Hordeum > Hordeum marinum. The sequence goes on from CM039673.1 coordinate 63,164,899, forward strand.
TGCATATTTTTCTGAATATTTGAGTGGGCCTAGTCTGAAATATTCTACTTATGATAAGGAATTATATACTCTTGTTCGGACTTTGGAAATATGACAACATTATTTATGGCCCAAGGAATTTGGTATACATTCTGATCATGGATCTTTGAAACATAATAAAAGTCAAGCAAAACTGAACCATAGACATGCTAAATGGGTTGAATTCATTGCGAGTTTCCCTTATGTCATTAAACACATAAGGGTAAATAAAATGTTATTGCCGATGAATTGTCTCGTCGTTATACTATGCTTTTACAATGTGACTTTAAAAATGATATGTGCATGATGCTGAATTGAAAAATGTGATGTACAATTGTAAAGAAGGAAGAACATGGAACAAATTCATCATTAATGATGGATTTGTTTTCGTGTTGACAAGCTATTCATTCCACCTAGCCTCGTTCGTCTTTTGTTGTTGCAGGAGGCACATGGAGGAGGAATAATGAAACACTTTGGCGTAAAGAAGATGGAGGATTGATACGTCTCCAACGTATCAATAGTTTATGAAGTATTCATGCCATATTTGCCTATGTCTACAATACTTTTATATGGTTTTGATGCACTTTATATCATTTATTTATAACTAACCCGGACTCACACTGTTTTCAGTAGAATTACCGTGTTGTTGTTTTTGTGTAGAAAATGAAAGTTCTTGGAATCGCCCGGAACTTTTTTATGATTTTTTCTGAAGGAAATATGCAATATTGGAGCGAAGAACCATCGGAGGGGAGCCACCTGTGGACCACAAGCCAACAGAGAGCGACCCCCTGGCTGCACTATGATGGCTAGTGGGGCCCACGTGGCTCCGTTTGGCATGATGCTAACACCGAAAAATCCTATATATACCAAAACCCTCAGAAATAAAGACAGAACTTATGATCCACCGCCGCAACTCTTTGTATCGATGAAAAACCCATTTGAAGACTTTCCAGTACCCTGCTGGAGGGGGGAAATCATCTTCGGTGTCCATATTCATCATCCCAGCGGAGGCCATGACGAGGAGGGGGTAGTTCACCCTCGGGGCTGAGGGTATGTACTAGTAGCTATGTGTTCAATCTCTCTCTCATTTTCTTGAGATGGCACGATCGTGATGTATCACGAGCTTTGTTAAATAGTTGGTTCATATGGTGTTCGTCCCTTGCTATCTTGTTGTGATGAATTGAATCTTTCCCTTTGAGAGCTTGTTATGTTGGATTGAATATTGGGTTTGAGAACACTCGATGTATGTCTTGCATGCAGATGCCCGTAATGACATTGGGGTATTCAAGTGATTCACTTGATATATGTTATGGCATCAACTTGTGGGTTTTGGTGACCTTGGGGATCTATGCATAAGGGTTGATTGCACGTTTTCATACCACATTCTCTAATAGAAATCTTGGGGTGCTCCTTGATACGTGTCCAACGTATCTAATTTTCCTCACTCTTTTGCCCTTATTTTGGACTCTAATTTGCATGATTTGAATGGAACTAACCAGGACTGACGATGTTTTCAGCAGAACTACCATGATGTTATTTCTGTGCAGAAATAAAAGTTCTCGGAACAGAACGAAATTTTTTGGAGATTTATTTTGGAAAATACAAAAAATACCGAAGCCATAAACCACCGAAGAGGGGGCCCAGGCTGGGCACAAGACACCAGTGCACGCTAGGCACCCCTGGCCGTGCCCTGGTAGGTTGTGCTCACCTCGGGGCCCCACTTGCCCTACTTCCACCACTATAAATTCCTAAATTTGGAGAAAAAAATCAGGGAGAAAGAATTATCGCGTTTCACGAGAGGGAGCTGCCACCACCACCACAAGAGGAGGCCAGATCTGGAGTCCATTCGGGGCTCCAAAGAGGGGAATCTTCGGTCTTCGTCATCACCAACCTTTCTCCATCACCAATTCGATGATGCTCCCCAATGGTAGTGAGTAATTCCATCGTAGGCTTGCTAGTCGGTGAGGAGTTGGATGAGATTCATCATGTAATCGAGTTAGTTTTGGTAGGGTTTGATCCCTAGTATCCACTATGTTCTAAGATTGATGTTGCTATGACTTTGCCATGCTGAATGCTTGTCACTAGGGCCTGACTGCCATGATTTCAGATCTGAACTTTTTATGTTATCATCATTATATCTATGTTCTTGATTTTAGCTTGCCTAGTCACATGCACGTATTACGTGTTATGATCCGTCAACCCCATAGTGTCAATATTTGGGACACTTTACGGTGATGACCCTAGTTTGAGGAGGAGTTCATGTATTCACCGTGTGTTAATGCTTTGTTCTGCTTCTCTATTAAAAGGAGGCCTTAATATCCCTTAGTTTCCTTGGAGGGTAGGATAAAATGTGTGATGCAATTTATTTTCCATAAGCACGTATGACTATTTACGGACTACATGCCTACATTACATTGATGAACTGGAGCTAGTTCTGTATCGCCCTAGGTTATGACTGTCACATGATGAAATCATCCAACGAGTTACAGATCCAGTGCCTACGACCTTTCCATTTATTGTTCTTGCTAAGTTACTACTGTTGTTGTTGTTGTTGTTGTTCCAACTGCTACAAAACCATTGCTACTACTGTTACCGCTACTGTTACTATTGCTATTACTATCAAACCTATCATATTACTATGCTACTGATCATTTGCTGCAGATACTTATGTCCAGGTGTGGTTGAATTGACAACTCAACTACTAATACACTCAAGTATTCTTTGGCTCCCCTTGTGTCGAATCTATAAATTTGGGTTGAATACTCTACCCTCGAAAATTGTTGCGATCCCCTATACTTGTGGGTTATCAAGACCTTTTTCTGGCGCCGTTGCCGGGGAGCATAGCAATATTTGTTGAGTCACTTGGGATTTATATCAATCTATCACTATGAAGAACCTGAAGGATACTAAGACCTACATTTTCCCTCTACTACGAGGGGAGGAAAGGAACTGCCATCTAGCTCTGCACTTGATTCACCTTTTGTTATGAGTAAGTTTGCAACACCACCACATGCTACTAATCCTGATATTAATGATGCTACTTCTGCTTTGAATGATGCTTATGATGATGCTAGTACCATGCTTGATGATACTGTGCCACTAGGTGAATTTCTTGATGAACAAATTGCTAGAGCTAGAGAGAATGAAATCATTGAAACTTCCGAAACTAGTGAGAACTTTGAAATTGATGATTATGAAATACCTAATAGTCCTAGCTCTCCTAGATTTGAAATGCTGAAGATACCTAAAGGTTATGCTTTGGATGGAGAAATATCTAGAGAGATTCTTGCTTGTAAGGATAGAGATGATGTTAAGAAACCACTATACAAGTATAAGGAAAAGGCTTTGAATGCTAGAATGAAATATGATCCTAAGTTTGCTACTTCACCTATCTATGTTACCGATAAGGATTATGAATTGTTTGTCGAACCAGAGTTAATTACTTTGGTTGAATCTGATCCTTCCATGGCTATGAAACTGAAACTGTAGTGGCACACCTTACTAAGTTGAACGATATAGCCACCCTCTTTTCTCATGATGAGAAGATTCGCTACTATTATATCCTTAAGTTATGTCCATTCTCATTAAAGGGTGATGCTAAGACATGGTATAATACTCTTGCTCCTGGTTGTGTGTGTAGTCCCCAGGATATGATTTACTACTTCTCTGAAAATTATTTTCCTGCTCATAAGAAACAAGCTGCCTTACAGGAAATATTTAACTTTGTGCAAATTGAATAAGAGAGTCTCCCACAAGCTTGGGGGAGGCTTATCCAATTGCTTAATTCTTTGCCTAATCATCCTCTCAACAAAAATTAAATACTTGATATCTTTTATAATGGACTAACCGATGCTTCTAGGGACTTCCTGGATAGTTGTGCTGGTTGTGTTTTTAGGGAACGAACTGTTGAACAAGCGGAGGAATTATTGAATAACATATTGAAGAACTATGATGATTGGACTCTTCCTGAACCACCACCTAAACCCACTCCAAAGAAGAGATGTATCCTATTTCTCAGTCTTGAAGATATGCAAGAGGCACAGAAATCTATCAAGGAAAAATGTATTAAAGCTGAGGATGTTAAGAATTTGCCACCTATTGAAGAAATACATGGGCTCAACACACCACCACCTCCTCAGGTGGTAGAGGTAAATTCTTTATTAAAGTTTGATGAAGGTGATATCCCTTACAATAAACATCCTAGTGAGTGCTTATATGAGTTTGACAACTATATTATGAAGCAAGAGCACTTCAATGCCAATGTTTTGAAACAATTGAAATATAATTCTGATATGATTGCTTGTTGGGGAACGTGACAGAAAACAAATTTTTTTGGTATAGCGAGCACGCCCAGGACCACTATGGAGACTGCATACATGGCTTGATCTGATTCGTACCGACTCGAAGCGCAGCGGAAGAAGAGTCGGTGGAGATCGTTGGTGCAGATCCCCGCAGCTAGGATTTTATAACCTCCCAACCGCGAGGATGTACTCCCTCGTCGGACAGCCCTTCCGGAGGCGGTCGGACAGTCCCCCGGACGATGTCGCGGACAGCCCTTCGGGAGGACCCTCAAAAATCGAACGAAGACTCGGACAGCCCTACGGGAGGACACACGAACAGCCCCTCGGGCAAAAGATCGAAACTACGACCTCTCTACGGGGTTGCACACATACGGTGTCATCTATCCGGCAGGGCTTCGCCGTCCAGAACTAGTTCCTGCCGGAACCTAGACAACCTTTCGGCTCTACGAAACACTCTTTTCGTGGGAGGGAGAGAGAGAGCTTGCAAAGCAAAGCATGTGTATGAGAGCACAAGGATGAAGAGATGGCAGCCCACATCTCCTCTATTTATAGGAAAACCAAGGGGTAGGGTTGGGACTTGAAAATACCAAACTACCCCCTCTTTATGTCACACATAAAAAACATAAGAAGGAAAAAGGGGTGCCATGTGGAGCTCCATGGAGGAGCTCCACCCTTGGCCGGCCAACCCTTGGGGGCCCCCATGAGAAGCTAACTTGCTCCCCAATCCCTTCTAGAAGCCTTTTTGGAAATATCCAAAAAGGTCCTTTTCCATAAATATCCAAAAAGCACTTTCACTATTCACGACGACATTTTTCAGCGTCCGATCGAACTGAAAATATTTATGTGGGCTTAGAACAATTCTAGTACCCCACTAAAATAATTTTTAATGTGATCCAGAACAATTCTGGAATAGTGATTTTCATCTGCGAAAAGCATCTGAAGCGGTTCCGGCAGCTCCGGAACATTTCAGGTTTTTCTTCCGGAAAATTCCCAGAAGTTTCGAGAATGATTCTGGCACCCTCCAAGAATTATCACGCATGTGCCGAAACCAATTTGACTTAATGGTATCCCCTGAAACTACTTTTTAGTTTTACCGAAACTGTTCCGGTGACCCGTCTGCGAAACTTTTCCGCTGTCCGAAACTTTTCCGGTGTCCGAAACTTTTCGGTGATTTTCTCTCAGACTCCCTGTCTAGTATTCAACAGATAGATGACCCTTAAGCGTGTGACCCTATAGGTTCGGTGAAGCATAGACATGACCTGGAACCCCTTCCGATCAATGATCAACATCGGAGCCGTGGACACCCATATTGACTCCTATACCCACACAAATGAATATTCTAGTGAACCTTTAGTTGCCGTGAGCTATTCCTGTTGCTACGCGATATGTTACAATTACCAGAGGTGAGACATGTAGGCATCCTTGTGGATCAACAACTTGTCCACTATGCCAGTTACCTCGTTGCCGGTATTGTTCTCTTTTCTCGTTCCCGTGTTTCGGCATCCCCGTGATCAAATCACAAAGTGTCTGGCCAGATGATGATGGATACCATAACACCGAGAGGGCCCAGGGATATCTCTCCATCGTCGGAGGAGCAAATCCCAATCTTGAGCTAACAAGTTACTTGACATACTTTTCCATGAACCCGTAAGCCGCCATAATAGCCACCCATTTACGATGACGTTTAACAAACCCCAAAGTTCATGAAGCAAGCATGAAGAAACTCGATACTCTCATGGTCTAAGGAATTATGCAAACGTTAACCATCTCTGTGTTATTAACCATTAACTTGTGACGAATGTATCTCATAGCATAACATCAATTCGGATCGATTCAACACGAGTGTTCTACCAACATCGCGTCCTCAAAATTGCCGGCATAGCCATGCCCATGATCAGGAAAACAGGACCATCATGCAACACTTGAGCCAGTCTTAGAGGCAAGACTAGGAATACAATTTACCGTTTATTATACCACACGTGCACATGAGTTTCCCTCCAAGCCTCGTTTAATTTGTAGACTCGAGAATCATTGCAGTTATAGCATGGAACATAAACATTCATTACAAACTTTGGAGATACAAAATAACTATTATTACTGCCTCTAGGGCTACAGACTCCCACTTGCACTAGAGTCATAATCCAGTTACATGGCTTCCCTAACACCAATGGCTATCCGGTGTTGCTCATGCTTTGCTCCTGGTAGAGGCTTTGTCATCGGGTCTGACACATTCAGATCCGTGTGAACTTTGCGTACTTTCACTAAACCTTCTTTGACATGATGTCGAATGAGTTTATATTTGCATTGAATATGCATTGTCTTATGGTGCGAACATGGCTCCCTATTATCACAATAGATCTCCACCGGGTCCAGAGCACTTGGAACCACACCAAGGTGTTCAAGAAATTGCTTGATACCGACAGCTTGCTTGGAGGCTTCAGAAGCAGCAACATATTCCGCCTCCGTCGTAGAATCCGCCACAGTCTTTTGTTTGGAACTTTTCCAAACAACTGCACCGCCGTTCAATATGAAAACATAGCCAGATTGAGATTTGAAGTCATCTAGGTCAGTCATGAAGCCTGCATCAGTGTTAGAACTTACAATGAGCTCTTCATCACCTCCGTACACAAGTAGTAAATCCTTGGTCCTTCCGAGGTACTTAAGAATACCCTTTACTGCGGCCCAGTGTTCCAATCCCGGATCACCTTGGTACCGGCTTCTAACACTTAGCGCATAGGAAACATTAGGTCTTGTACATAGCATGGCATACATAATAGAACCAACTGCCGAAGCATATGGAATATCATTCATTTGTACTCGCTCATCGAGGGTCCGAGGACTCTGATTCTTGCAAAGCACTGTGCCAGGTGACATGGGGAGTAGGCCTTTCTTGGGGTTCTCCATGTTGAACCTTTTCAACACCTTGTCAATGTACGTGCTTTGGCTAAGCGCTATTAGGCGTCTTGATCTCTATAGATCCTGATGCCCAATACATATGCTGCTTCTCCTAAGTCTTTCATTGAAAAACTCCTTTTCAATGAGTCTTTTTTTTCGCTAAGAAAATTCACATCATTTCCAATCAACAATATGTCATCCACATACAAGATTAGAAATGCTTTTGCGCTCCCACTAAACTTCTTGTAAACACAAGATTCTTCATCGTTCCTGATGAAGCCAAACTTTTTGACCACTTCATCAAAACGAATGTTCCATCTCCTTGATGCTTGCTTCAGACCATAAATGGCTTTCTGAAGCTTACATACTTTTCCAGCATTCTTAGGATCGACAAAACCTTCTGGCTGTATCATGTATACATCTTGTTCAAGGTTTCCATTTAGGAAAGCCGTTGTGACATCCATCTGCCATATTTCATAATCGAAATAAGCAGAAATTGCTAGTAATATCCGAACAGACCTAAGCATAGCTACGGGCGAGAAAGTCTCGTCGTAGTCCACTCCTGGAACTTGCGTGAACCCTTTCGCGACAAGTCTAGCTTTGTGGATAGTACTGTTACCATCCGCGTCCGTCTTTCTTATGAAAATCCATTTACAACCAATGGGTTTTACACCATCTGGAAGTTCTTCCAAGTTCCAAACTTGGTTTTCGTACATGGATTCCATTTCGGATCTCATGGCCTTGTGCCATTCCCTTGAGCTAGGCCCCACCATCGCTTCCTTGTAGTGCGTAGGTTCATCATCTTCAAGAATGAAGATTTCGTTATGAAACCACTCAGGTGGCTGGATAGCCCTACCTGATCTGCGCGGTTCAGTTACAACATTGTCTGAAATTTCCGCATCACATGCGACAACTTCCGACTCGATTGTAGGGATAATTTGCGGAATTACTTCCGGTTCCTTAGCCATATCAACGGTTGCCAAAGATTCACTAATATCATTAAGTTGTACTGTCCTCCCACTCAATTCTTTAGCGAGAAATTCTTTCTCGAGAAAGTGTGCAACCTTTGCGACAAACATTTTGCCTTCGGACTGGTGGTAGAAGGAATATCCAATGGTGTTATTTGGATAACCTACAAAGTAACGTTTGTCTAATCTAGGTTCTAGTTTGGTTGGCTGTAAACGTTTTACGTATGCCTGACAACCCCAAACCTTGAGATGCGACACACTAGGTATCTTCCCACACCACATATCATGTGGTGTCATCTCAACAGACTTAGACGACGCTCTGTTTAATGTATAAGCGGCAATGAGTAGTGCGTGACCCCAAAAAGATATCGGTAGATTTGTAAGAGACATCATCGACCTTACCATGTCTAACAGGGTTCGGTTACGTCATTCCGACACTCCGTTTCACTGTGGAGTTCCGAGAGGCGTAAGCTGTGAAACGATTCCACGGTCACTCAGATGTTGGCCAAACTCATGACTAAGATATTCGCCTCCGCGATCAGACAGCAGAAACTTAATCTTTTTGTCACGATGATTTTCTACCTCATTCTAAAAATCTTTGAACTTTTCAAAGGTTTCTGACTTATGCTTCATCAAGTAGATATAGCCATACCGACTTAAATCATCAGTAAAAGTCACGAAGTAAAAATACCCACCCCGTGCGGCCGTGTTCATTGGACCACATACATCACTATGTATCATTTCCAATAATTCACCCGCCCATTCAGGATGACCTGTGAACGGTGTCTTGGTCATTTTTCCCATCCAGCAAGGTTCACATGTGTCAAATGATTCAAAATCAAGGGACGGTAAAACTCCATCTTTATGGAGTCTTTGCATGCATTTCTTTCCGATGTGGCCAAGCCGACAGTGCCACAAGTAAGTGGTGGTGGTAGCAGCCTTCTTAAGGCGTTTAGCATTCACGTTAAAGACATCATTTCCACAATCAAGATTCAGTATGAAAAGGCCCGCAACAATGGGTGCAAATCCATAAAACATATCCTTACAATAAAGTGAACAGCCATTGTTCTCAGACTTGTAGGAGTACCCATCCTGTACTAAACATGATCCAGAGATAATGTTTCTACACAATAACGGAACAAAATAATAGTTACTAAGTTCCAAAATAAATCCTGAAGGGAGACGTAGAGGCATAATGCTGACGGCTTGAGCGGCGATCCCAGCGCTGTTCCCGACACGCATCACGACTTCATTCTTTTCCAGCTTGCGCACCTTCTGAAGCCCCTGTATCGAGTTGCAAATGTGAGCAACCGATCCGGTATCAAATACCCAAGACTTAGAATTTTCGCTAGCAAGCAAAACGTCAATGACATTAACTTGTATAACAATTATACCTTTTCCGGTTTTCCCGGACTTCTTATCTTCCAGATACTTCTTGCAGTTTCTCTTCCAGTGTCCTGTGCCCTTGAAGTAGAAGCACTCAGTTTCATTCTTGGCTCCGCCCTTAGATTTGCGTTGGAAGCCGGTCTTACCGGCGCCCTTGCCCTTCTTTGGCTTGCCTTTCTTTTTGAAACTGGCAGTTTTATTCACAAGCAACACTTGCTTGCGATTTTTCTGCAGTCCTCCTTCAGCAGTTTTCAGCATGGCAAGCACCTCATTTGCTGTTTTGTCCATCCCATTCATGTCGTAGTTCATGATAAAACCACCATAAGACGGGGTGAGTGAACCTAGCAACAAGTCCATAACATGCTCTTCTAGAAGTGGGAATTCCAGGACTTTAAGCCTTTCAGCGTAGCCAATCATATTGACTACGTGCTCGCCAACTAAACTGCCCTCAGCCATCTTGGTCTCCGCCATCATTTTCATGATGTCAAAACGTTCAGATCGTGCATTAAACTTGTAAAGAGCATCCAGATCCTTGATCATATCAAAGGAGTTATGGAATTCAAAACGTTTTTGAAGCTCTGAACTCATGCAAGATAGCATGAGGCACTGCACTAAGTTGTAATCATCATCCTTAGTGGCCCAGACATTTTGTATGTCTGCCGCGGCTGTTGCCGCCGGTTTAGGAGGAAGAGGTCCGTCAAGCACATACACTTTCTTAGCACCCCGGAGGACAATCCTCAGGGTACGGACCCAGTCCGCATAGTTGTTTCCATCCGCAGCTAACTTTTCTTTCTCTAACATAGGGCCTAAGTTGAACGCGGTGTTGCGAGCCATTTGATCTACAACGGAAAACACAAGTTAATTTAGACTTTGTTCATAATGATTTTTGGCACTAGTGAATAAATAATTTTTATTCTAAGGTGCACTGCCACTCAAATCAATATCTTTCATAATTGATTGTGAGTGATGTAAGACCCAACTTTCAATTCAGCGTCAAGGATGTAACCATCTCAAGTGACGAGAATTTCAATTGGTAGGCCAACTTGCCAATCACATCTCTATGTGACTCTTGTTCATCTTTCGATGCATGTGTTCCGAGCTCATGACTTTCATGCCTGAACGTCAAGACAACCAAGTGATCTCGCTGCGAGGTCTCAACTCACCCGCCTCACACTTCTCTAATCGTTCGTACCCATGTAACCATGTGATACCCCGAAGAGATAGGTGCCGTGACGGTGCTACACTTGGGAGAACACTAACTACTCGATATTCTAAGTGAGAGATCACCCTAATAAAAAGTGACTACCGCGCAATTAAGAAGGGTGCATCAAGAGGGATAAACATCTCAGGCAATTCATAATAGCATGATATGGTATAGCCCCTTCTGACAGAGAAGTCAAGTATTTCTTTGTCTTCGGCATTCGCGTCGGTGTTCACCTCTGCGAAGATTTCTACCACCTTGTCGATGCACCAGATAATATTGCTATCTCTATAGCTAATAAAATAAGTGCATTACATAAGGTTGACACGCAGGTCATTAAAGTGCAATCATATGGCTCCAGCCATCATGCCGAATCATGACACGCAGGTCATGTTAATTAGATCATATAGCCATCTCATACATAATCAAATTGAGTATGAGCATTGCTATACCACATCACATGCAAACCATCCTGCAAAACAAGTTAGACACCTCTAATCGGTTTATACAAAATTTTATTTTACGTGGCTTCTAAGGTTTTGACTCAAACCGTAGCTACCAATGTTTATCATCAAGTATGATAATTCAAGTTGCTAGATTAATTTTCCAGGGTGTATGAAACACAAGATGATAAAATCTCGAGCCCCATACTAAACTTCGTCATACGCGTGACCCCCGTGCAGATCATATCTGCATTGCCCTTTTGTCTACGAAACATCCATCTTTCTTTTGACTATGGTGGAACCCAAAGAACTGTTAGCACTTCGTTGATCTGTCAATCAGCATACTCAGGAGCAGCATGAAAGGATCGCGGATTGCTAGAACTTTGTAAGATTCCACCATTCCGTCAAGATATGGACTACGCAAATTCACGGGAAGCAACAGGAACATCGGGTAACAGATTTCATCTGCTACCCGCACAAATATTTTTCAGCAATAGATCTCATCTACTACAAAATTATACTATGCAATACCCATACATATCATGTATTCTAGATCATAACATGCATCTACTCATAGCCTGGCTCTTGATGCCACTATTGGGGAACGCGACAGAAAACAAAAATTTCCGGTATAGCGAGCACGCCCAGGACCACTATGAAGACTGCATACAAGGTTTGATCTGATCCGTACCGACTCGAAGCGCAGCGGAAGAAGAGTCGGTGGAGATCGTTGGTGCAGATCCCCGCAGCTAGGATTTTACAACCTCCCAACCGCGAGGATGTACTCCCTCCTCGGACAGCCCTTCGGGAGGCGGTCAGACAGTCCCCCGGACGATGTCGCTGACAGCCCTTCGGGAGGACCCTCGAAACTCGAACGAAGACTCGGACAGCCCTAAGGGAGGACACACGAACAGCCCCTCGGGCAAAAGATCGAAACTACGACCTCTCTACGGGGTTGCACACATACGGTGTCATCTATCCGGCAGGGCTTCGCCGTCCAGAACTAGTTCCTGCCGGAACCCAGACAACCTTTCGGCTCTACGAAAGACTCTTTTCGTGGGAGGGAGAGAGAGAGCTTGCAAAGCAAAGCATGTGTATGAGATCACAAGGATGAAGAGATGTCAGCCCACATCTCCTCTATTTATAGGAAAACCAAGGGGTAGGGTTGGGACTTGAAAATACCAAACTACCCCCACTTTATGTCACACATAAAAAACATAAGAAGGAAAAAGGGGTGCCATGTGGAGCTCCATGGAGGAGCTCCACCCTTGGTCGGACAACCCTTTGGGGGCCCCCCATGAGGAGATAACTTGCTCCCCAATCCCTTCTAGAAGCCTTTTTGGAAATATCCAAAAGTTCCTTTTCTATAAATATCCAAAAAGCACTTTCACTATTCACGATGACATTTTTCAGCGTCCGATCGAACTGAAAATATTTATGTGGGCTTAGAACAATTCTAGTACCCCACTAAAATAATTTTTAATGCAATCCAGAACAATTCCGGAATAGTGATTTTCATCTGCGAAAAGCATCTGAAGCGGTTCCGGCAGCTCCGGAACGTTTCCGGTGTTTCTTCCGGAAAATTCCCAGAAGTTTCGAGAATGATTCTGGCACCCTCCAAGAATTATGAGGCATGTGCCAAAACCAATTTGACTTAATGATATCCCTTGAAACTACTTTTTAGTTTTACCGAAACTATTCCGGTGACCCGTGTGCGGAACTTTTCCGCTGTTCGAAACTTTTCCGGTGTCCGAAACTTTTTGGTGATTTTCTCTCAGACTCCCTGTATAGTATTCAACAGATAGATGACCCTTAAGCGTGTGATCCTATAGGTTAGATGAAGCATAAACATGACCTGGAACCCCTTCCGATCAATGATCAACATCGGAGCCGTGGACACCCATATTGACCCCTATACCCACACGAATGAATATTCGAGTGAACCTTTAGTTGCCGTGAGCTATTCCTGTTGCTTCGCGATATGTTACAATTACCCGAGGTGAGACATGTAGGCATCCTCGTGGATCAACAACTTGTCCACTATGCCAGTTACCTCATTGCCGATATTGTTCTCTTTTCTCGTTCCCGTGTTCCGGCATCCCCGTGATCAAATCACAAAGTGTCTGGCCAGACGATGATGGATACCGTAACACCGAGAGGGCCCAGAGATATCTCTCCATCGTCGGAGGAGCAAATCCCAATCTTGAGCTAACAAGTTACTTGACATACTTTTCCATGAACCCGTAAGCCGCCGTAATAGCCACCCATTTATGGATGACGTTTAACAAACCCCAAAGTTCATGAAGCAAGCATGAAGAAACTCGATACTCTCATGGTCTAAGGAATTATGCAAACGTTAACCATCTCTGTGTTATTAACCATTAACTTGTGACGAATGTATCTCATAGCATAACATCAATTCAGATCGATTCAACACGAGTGTTCTACCAACATCGCGTCCTCAAAATTGCCGGCATAGCCATGCCCATGATCAGGAAAACATGACCATCATGCAACACTTGAGCCAGTCTTAGAGGCAAGACTAGGAATACAATTTACCGTTTATTATACCACACGTGCATATGAGTTTCCCTCCAAGCCTCGTTTAATTTGTAGACTCGAGAATCATTGCAGTTATAGCATGGAACATAAACATTCATTACAAACTTTGGAGATACAAAATAGCTGTTATTACTGCCTCTAGGGCATATCTCCTACATTGCTCGCTTGAGTGACTTGGTATTTAGAATCAGTAATGATGTTAGAGGTGTAGGAAAGCATTCCTCTATCGTTCAAACTCAGTTAGAACAAGTTGCTAAGTCCCAAAAAGAATTGCTTGATGAATTGAATAATAATATGCATGATTTTGCTCCTAAAGTAGTAACTAGAGGAGGTAGGATGACTCAAGAACCACTCTATCCTGAAGGTCATCCTAAAAGAATTGAACAATATTCTCAAAAAATTAGTAGTGATGCACCTAGTCCTTCTAAGAAGAAAAAGAAAAAGAAAAATGATAGGACTTTGTATACCTCTAGTGAACCCGAGACACAAAAACCTCTTGATAGTAATGATGTCTCTATTTCTGATGCTGAAACTCAGTGTGGTAATGAACATTCACCTAGTGATAATGAAAATTATAATGATGATGTTCATGATGATGCTCAACCTAGTAATGATGTAGAACCAGATAATGATGTTGAAATAGAACCTGTTGTTGATCTTGATAACCCACAACCCAAAAATAAACGTTATTATAAAAAAGACTTTGTGTCTAGGAAACATGGTAAAGAAAGAGATTCATGGGTTTAGAATCCCATGCCATTCCCATCTAAGCCATCTAAGAAAAAAGATGACAAAGAATTTGAGTGCTTTGCTGAAATGATTAGGCCAGTATTTTTGCGTACCCGCTTAACTGATATTTTGAAGATGGACCCTTAACTAAGTATATGAAAGACATCATCACTAATAAAAGAAATATACCGAAAGCTGAAATGTCCACCATGCTTGCTAATTATTCCTTTAAGGACAGAGTACCAAAAAAACTTGGAGATCCGGGAATACCAACTATACCTTGCTCCATTAAGAGAAACTATGTCAAAACTGTTTTGTGTGATTTGGGAGCCGGTGTTAGTGTTATGCATTTCTCCTTATAGACAAGACTTGATCTGAATAAACTCACACCTACTAAGATATCATTGCAAATGGCTCACAAATCAATGGCCATACCTATTGGTATTTGTGAGCATGTGTCCGCTGTTGTTGCAAATGTTACTATCTTAACGGACTTTGTTATTCTTGAGATGCCCGATGACGACGACATGTCGATTATCCTTGGTAGACCCTTTTTGAATACTGCAGGGGATGTTATTGATTGCAATAAAAGCAAATTCACTTTTCATATCAATGGTAATCAGCATACGGTGCAGTTTCCAAAGAAGCAATTCCAAGTGAATGGTATTAATGTTATTGAAAATTCCCCGACACTCACTATTGGAAGGTTTCAGTTACCTCTACCTACTGTCAAAAAGAAATATGATATTATTATGGTTGAGGATATGCCTATCCCCATTGAGGTAACCTAGTGTTTTACGAAAGCTCCTCGATTTCATGCTAATCGGAAGTGGTTGTTAATAAGACTTGATCAACCTTATTAATGAATCGTTTTCGAGAGGTATGAAGTTGATGAATTTAGTAGACACAATTCTCTATATCCATTTTTAGTTTTTTGTTTTTTAGTAGAATAAAATAAAATGCCATCTTTATCCTGTTTTCTGTTTTCTCCGTGTGATAAAAAATGACCCAAAAATAAAAATTCTCAGAATGCCCTGAAACTTTAACAAGATTTTTCCGAATATTTAAGAATTTCTGGTGCAAATAATACCCGAGGGGGGTGCCCCTGGTGACCACAAGACACCAGGGTGTGCCAGCACCCCCAGGCCGCGCGGTGGTGGGTTGTGGCCCCCACGTGGCCCCCTCACTTATCTCTTTAGCCCACATTGTCACCTACCTCCAGCCAAAAATCACCACAACCACCATTTTCGTGTTCTTGCTCTCAAACCCATGGATTTCGATCTCTTTGCTCGAAGCTCCATTTCTGAAACTGCTTGGATGGATTGCTTCTTGGTATATGCCTTCTCCATTGCTCCAATTAGTTTTTGTTTTAGTGGGTTATTTTTAGAGTAATTAGCTACTCTTGGTGCTGCTGTAGATGAGCTTGCATGTTGAATTCTTAGAGTTCTAAGTAGTTTGAATGCTCAATATGGCGTCTATGCACGCTTGGGAGTAGTTGCTAACAATCTTACAAAGTTTTGTTGACGAAATTTTTGTGGACTAATTTTTTTCAGAAATTTTATAGGAATAAATGCAAATCTTTAGGAAGTTTATCTCCAAGAAAAATGCCAAGGGAGTCATTGGGGAATCATTTGACAGTGACCTTCATATTCCAAGAAAGGTCGAGGTGCGGCCGTGTGAATGGCCGCATGATGCCTTCATGGACGAGGCTGAGTTCCGTCAAGAGTTCGCTCAGTTTGTCTTAAATGCCGAATTAACCAAATTCCTCGCAACCAAGTGTGACCAATATCACATCCTTAAGAATTCCTTTGTGCAAAGCTTTAATTATCTTGGGAGGAACAATCCTCCAGAAGTGGAATTTAATCTTTATGCTGAAACTCACAGAATGTCGCTAACAGACTTCTGTAATATATGCTTGATCCCTTCTGATGGGGATTTGAGGGAACCTAGGCCCTCTGAGTTTGAGGACTTTCTCCTCACGTTAACCATGGGTGAGGATAGAGGCATGTCGAGCACCACCGCTAGTAGTTTACAGTTTCCCTCAATGCATTATTTCGCTTTGGTCATCTCTAGGTGTTTAACTTCTAGGGAGAAGGTCGACGCAGTCGGTGCTCCTGACCTTGCTATTTTACGTCATGCACTTTATGATGATCAGACCTTTAGTATGGGAGCTATTATTGCTCGACGCTTACATCTTAACAAAACCAAGTGAAAGATACATGGTTTTATTTATGCTACTTGTTTGGCGAACCACTTTAGAATCCCATTTCGCCCTCATGATTATCTTTTACCCCGAGTTTAACTTGATTATAAGACATTGCAAGCTCACCAATTCCTTGATGTAACTGAGTCTCACCATGATATTCATTATAACTTACTATTTAGTCAGGAGACATTTGATGTTATTCCGTTGCCTGCACCTGCTTTGTTTGATCCAATTGCCAGGAACGAATACATGATTATGCTAGATGACATTGTAGCTTACCGGAACAACGTAGCAGCTCCTGAGTTGGAGCCCTAGGGGTGGGATGCTCAGGTGTGGCCTCCGCCTCACTACAACTTGGGACCGGATGGCTACTACGAATGGTGATTACCAAGATAGGCCAAAAGCCTAAGCTTGGGGGAGTACGTATTTCCATCGACATTACATTCATGTTCACACATTTCATTCCAGTTATCGGTGTTCACACTTTTTCATTGTATTATACATGATTGATTTGTTTTCTCGCTTTCTTCTTGAGTGTTTGAAAAACGTTGAGAAAACCCAAACATATTTCCTACTTCTTTTTAGATTTTCTTTCTAGCTTAGTTTAATTGTAGCATCAAAAGAAAACCCAAAAAGATTTCTCGCTTCTTCTTTTACTTGTTGGGTGCTTTCCCATGTAAATAGTTTTTCTCGTTTTTGTTTTCTTTAAATTGCTTGTTTCATGAAAAATAAAAAAACTCCCAAAAATATTTTAGTGTGTTTCTTTGAAATTCTTTTCTCTTTACTTGAGTCGTACCGAGGAGAAGACCACGATGAAATTGTTGAGTGGCTATCATCTGTATTATTGTTTATGTAACAAAGAGCCCATTTTACTTTGTCTTCTCCTCTTGAATAAAATGTTTGTAGATTCCAGCTTAGTCCACAACACTCTTGCACTATTATTATCTTCTTATCGTTCGGTCATGCAAGTGAAAGGAAATGATGACGACATTTGATGAATTGACCGTGGCAGAGAAAAGCGGGTATGAACTCAACTTGTTTTTGTTTTTGTAAATATGTTTAACCTAGTATGCCTTGATCCAGCTCATTATTATGAAACATGTTTGAAATGACCATTAGAGATTATAGTTGTTCATGCCATGCTTAAGTAGCTAGGAGTGGATAATGATTTATCTTGGGTGTCAACATGCATTAAAATAGTTGCGATGCGGTATGATGATATGGTATCCTCCTCTGAATGTTTCAAGTGGCTTGACTTGGCACATGTTCACGCATGTAGTTGAATCAAAACCAACATAGCCTTCACGATATTTATGTTCATGGTGTCCATATCCTACTCATGCTAGTATTCAATGTTGATTATATGTAATGCATGTTCATGGCCATCTTTGCTCTCTAGCTGGCCACTTCTCAATCTAATTGCTAGCCCTCGCCTGTACTAAGCGGGAATACTGCTTGTGCATCAAAACCCTTAAACCAAGTTATGCCAGATGAGTCCACCATATCTACCTATATGTGGTATTACCCTGCTGTTCCAAAGTAAATTTGCATGTGCCACCTCTAAAAATTCAAATGAACATCTATTTTGTGTGCCCGGACCGCTCATGAAGCGACAGGGGGTGGTCAGTATCTTCCATGCTAAGCGGGTTATTCTCATGACGAGTGTCTATTCACTTGTCCTTACACGAGAGGGGCGGTAATAGGGATTCCCAGTCCTGAAATCAAAACTCAAAAATAATTAAACGAAAACTCCCCCAGGAATGTTGTTGGTTTGGATGGTACCCGTGGATACGGCTCGTCGTGGAGTGTGATTGTTGGTGGAGTGGGAGTGTCGTTGTCAAAATTGGCGGATCTCAGGTAGGGGGTCCCGAACTGTGAGACTAGGATTGACGGTAACATGAGACAAAGGCGACACAAGTTTACCTAGGTTCGGGCCCTCCAATGGAGGTAATACCCTATGTCCTGCTTGATTGTATTGATGGTGTAAGGGGTTACAGAGTTGATCTACCTCGAGATCATATGTCTAACCCTAGATGAGCTGTTCTCTCTCAATACCCTAAAACCCTCTGGCTTATATAGATGTTGAGGAGGCCTAGGGTTTACACATGGTCGGTTACAGGTCGAAGAGATAAACATGCCTATTTACTACATCAAACTTGGAGCGCATGCCGTGCTCCTCGAAGCTTCCATCCTGTAAACTGGGCCTTCAAATCATCCAGTGTTCGGCAAGTAGCCCATATAGTCGGGCCCATAAACAACAGGTCGGCTATCCGAGGACCCCCTAATCCGAGACTCCCTCAGTAGCCCCCGAACTTGCCTTCAACGCCAAGGGTCTTCAGCTCCAATTGCTTCGCGAACAGAGTCTTTGGCTTGTGAGGTGAGTTCCTTCCCGATGAACCATAGTTCGGCCTCCGATGATAAGCAATTTTCCGCATAGTGGCACGCCCGAATTCTGTGAGATAAGTTGGCTTTGAAGGCCAAACGTCAGGGGAAAAAGGTAATGTTTCCTGACGACCTCTCTGATGAAAGGTCACCGCCCACCACGACCGATAGGCCAGTTACAAGCACTCGATGCGCGGTTCGAGGCCTTTCCATCCACACGATCTATCAACATGTCGATCGTGTCCCGTTTTATACAGGATATACTTAACCACGCGTACGCAACGGCTCACGCTTCTCAGGAAGTGGAGGGATTCACGGCACAGCAAGGGGAGCCCGAATCGTCAGACCTCATAAAAGGAGAAAGAAAACCCCAAAGGCCTTTCACGCTCTCCATTCGACTTCTCCGCCTCCTATACCCTTGCGCCTCTAGAGCACAGATCTAGGTTTCTCCACCACCACTCATGAGCTCAGCAATGGTGGGCTCCAATGGCTAGTGGGAAGCTTCCACAGTCACCAACAAGGACATCCTTGACCTCAAGAAGTCCGGTTACCTCCCCGCCGACATTACTCACCGTGTGGTGGAGGAGGGCCAAGTGATCCCCAGGCCAGGCGAGAGGGTGGTGTTCATCCCCCACTTCATCAGGGGTTGAGCTTCCCACTCCACCCCTCCGTCAGGGGGTTAATGTTCTTCTACGACCTCGACTTCCACGACCTCTCGCCAAACTCCATCATGCACATCTCAGTGTTCATCCTCGTCTGTGAGGCCTTCCTGCGCATCGAGCTGCACTTCGGGCTCTGGCTACATGTCTTCAACATCAAGCCCAGGTGCATCGGCGGAAAGCACGCGGACTGCGGTGGGGCAGTCATCGGCAAGCTCGCCTGCGTCGGGTGGCCGTCGGGCACCTTCATCGACACCATCAAGGGATGGCAGAAGGAGTGGTTCTATGTCACCAAACCACGAGAAGAGGGACAACTCCCTGCCGCCGCATTCAGATCCGGTCCCCCCACCAGACTGGCTTCATGGCCTGAAAAGGGCCTGGTCTAGGGATCGGGCAAAGAGGTGACCGATCTACAGAAGCGCCTCCGCTCCCTGGTCGAGGAGGGTATCAAGCTAGCCGACGTGGTCCAGGTGATGCTCCGAAGATGCATCCTCCCCTGCCAGCATCGGAACACTCCTCTGTGGGCTCGAGAACTCGAAGCCGAGTCCACAATCCAGAATCTTTTCTAACCTATGCGGGACAAGCTGTGGAAGGCGCTCTTCAAGTCGATGAAGAGCTGGCCATCCGAGGAGGAGGACAAAGGTCTGCACGCCGCCAAGCCGGACTCCGAGGTACGATTTCCCTTGAATTGGTTGGCTCTATTACATAAAGAATCCCTTCATCCTCTTATCCGATCTATTCTAGCAGAGATGGCAGAACAAGGCCATCAACATAAATAGTCCGACTCCTCAGCCCGAAGATGAGAGGACCGGGGTGTTAGCCAGTATGCTCGTGGAGAAGCCTTACGAGGCTCCCATGATGAAGGAGAAGAAGAAGAAACCAGGCCAGGCTGGCCTTCGCATCAAGGACTAGCCTGATGCTGCATCCGAAGACACCCCTGCCTCCTCGAATTAGGAGGAGGCCGAAGAGGAGGAAGATGAGGAGGAGGAGGTCGAGAGCGAGGTGGGAGGCAACTTCCCCCATGCCAACAAGAGAGCGGCATCCTTGGACGCCCCGAGGCAGGTAGCTTCATCCACCCCAAAGAAGGCGCGTCAGGCGCGGGTTGTCTTGTCCGACGATAGCTCGGACTCGAGCTCCGCGTCCGAAGACCCCGAGGAGGTTCCACGAAGGAGACTAAGGGTCAGGCCCCCCATCCAGGTTAGGATCCGAAGACTCTCCTTCCTATAACTGGTAAATTCAAAGTTTGCTAACACGCAGGTTAGTGGTCCTACACCCCCCCGCGCGTCATCCCCATCGAGGTGGTATAGGATGGGGAGACCATGCCGCCGAACTAGCGGAGAGCGGGGATGCCTCGCACCCGCACTCAGGCACTATGAAGGACGCCATGGAGGTGTCGTCCCCACCTACTCGAATGGAGGCGGACCCAGGGGCGAGGGAGATATTACCATGGCCGAGGCTAACGCTTCGGCTACCAAAGACCAGGGGACAACCCCTCGTCTGGAGACCAAAGAGGCCGGCCGGCCGGGCCATCAGTCCCCTCCAAGGACATCTCCGGAGATCATTGTGCCTCCGGAGGCACCGGACAAATCCCCCGTCGGTGATTGGGAAATCCAATCATCCCCGACACCGCTGACCAACCGGTGGTCAGCCATGGAGGATGCTCTATCACGGGCCTCCATCCTCGAGGATCACCACACCCTTATGGGTGTGGTACTACAAAGCGTCCAGTCCATTGACAACGGGCTGAAGGAGGCTTTCAAAAGTCTCATTGCGGGCTTTCAAGTAAGTCGCCCGATGTTTTCGCTAAGATTTTTGTTTATTCATATTGTAGACATGGCAGCCCCCGAGCCCTAGGTGAGATGGACAAGCTCACCTAGGGGTCATATCTTTAATTTCGGGAAGTGAGTGCTGATGTGATGTATGCATTGTGCAATGTAGGCTTCATCATCAGCGGCGGCCAAAAATGGCGCCGAGCTGGATGATCCACATCGGAAGCTCAAGCGCTCCGAGGATGAGGTGGAAGCCCTCAACGAGAGGTTCGACGAGGCGCAGGGTAAGTACAAACTACATTTGGATACTTTCTCCTGAATACTGTCAATGCAGATTCCTAATAAAGTCACATCGTGTTGCAACTTCATCGAAAGAGATCGAAAATCTCAAGGCCGAGCTTCAGCATGCCAAAGATGAAGCAGCCGTGGAGAAGGCGGCGGCCAAGGAAGCGGCCACCGCTCTCTCCGCACTAAGAGCCACCAGTGATAAACACCAAGCTCGTGTGGCGGAGATACAGGATGAGCTCAAGGATGCTAGCAATAAGCGCGAGTCCTTGGAGAAAAAGAACAAGGTGATCTTGGCCGAACTATCCACCATGAGGTCCGATCTCCAGAAGGAGCGGGTGGACAGACGGTTCTTTGAGGAACAAGTTCGTCAAGCCAAAGATATATCGGATGGTAAGCCATACTCCCTAAAGTGCATATTCGGGGATAGCAAATTTGAATTGCTGACCCGAGTGTGGCGATCCTCAGGCGCAGCCACCAATCTCCAGAAGAGCGTGGCGGACGCCAATCAGCTGCTTGCCTCGCGGGGAGAGGAAGACGAAGCTCGGACGTTCTGGGAACAGTTCGGAGCCCCCGAGCATCCTCCTCTTATGGTGGAGCAGCTGAAACAGCTGATGGAGATGCACCAGATGGCAGAGCCAGCTATCAAGGACCTCTGCATCTACTTATGGCCCAGAGAGCCACACCCAGGCAACTAGTTTGGCCTGGTGCAACGGCTGATTGATGCTACGCCCCGCCTCGGCGTCGTTAAGTGCTCCTCCTGCATCGAAGGAGTCCGGATGGCCCTTGCCAAGGCCAAAGTGCACTGGCCAGGGCTTAATCCGATGAAGGTCGCCACCGACCCACCACCACCCGGAAAGGAGCACAAACGCCCCGAGATTTACTTCGATGGAGTGATGGAGAGGGCGCGGGTGATAGTGTCGCAGAGTTCAGGCGAAAAAATATTTGGATGAGCTTGTAATATGTCCGAAAACTTGTTATAACTTTGAATGATATTAGTATGTGCTCTTATATGGTTTTGCATTCCTTCATAACTCCTGTGTGGTTGTTTAATACTGAAAGATGCAAGTCATCGGCTTCAGCACCCACGTAGATACTACATGGCGTGTCTATGCCAATGCATTGTGGACCTTAGCCAAATTACAGGAACCCGAAGGCGGTTTAGTGCGACGGACTAGGCAATCAGACTATTGTGCTTTATTTCTTTCACTTAACCGAAGGGGCGCAAAAAGGACCGTGGGAAGCATACGATTAGCCACCAGAGTATTTGCGATGTTCGGACAAACCGAGGCCGAAGACGACATCATAGTATTTGCACAAAGGGTGAATTCCTCGTGTAACATGGAATAACCACTTACGAGGGTGAAGTATGATACTTCTAACTTGGGGTTCATGGATCGGATCACGCATACTATGACAGTCTGTTTTTGGCTTTCTTCCCTTAGGTGCTTGACCGGACTATCCAGAAGCACAATCGCAGGGTTGCTCCCTTTGCCCTTTTAGCCGAACGAGCAGAACATAAAGGGGCAAGCACAGGAGCCGGGCAACCCAACTTAATGACCAATGACATAGTTCGGAACCGATGCATATAAAGCAAACGCCAAGACGCCGAACACAGAATGGTTAAGGTGATTTATGTTTGAAGTCGAGCCCCGGTTTATTAGCCAATGACCTCGAGTCATACCAAACAGGTTCACGAGAAGAGGGAGGGAAGAAAAAGGTTATGCACAGAAAAACAGGACAAATGAGGCATACTTGCACCATGCAATTTTGCATTTCCTCAACGACTCTTATAACTCGGATTGCCAAAGCAACTGTTTATAGGTATGTGAAAGAAAATAAGAAATAAAGTCCTACAGGAGCTGTTGTACCAAGGGTCTTCAATTGGTGACCAGACGTCTTCGATTTGCCCTATTGCTAGTTGACTCCTGCTTTTAAATGCACCTTGATGGATGTTAGTGCGGGCGGATCTTGCGAAAAAAATCTTGAGAGGCCGTTGTGTTAAAGGTGAGCTTTATGTTGTGGACATGCTCTTTTAGGAGCGCCTGCATCTTGTCCGAAGACGTGTTGATGGTAACAGTTTGAGACAATCGAACACCCATCGTAAGTTCCCCATCGCTACCCATGGAATCTTAAGTTCTAAGTTGTGCCTCCTCGGCACATACTTCGCTGGTCCTAAGGTTGTGCGGTGGGGGGCAAGTCCCTATTGAGGGGAGGAAGGAGGGTCGGAGTTTTTCGCTCTGAATCCGAACTCGCTTCCCAGCCTTTCGTGCCTTTACGACGAATGCCGAAGCTTGCCAATCGTCTTTGTAGCTGAATTCGGCCGCCAGTGCCAATGCATGTTACTCTGTTCTAAGGGACCGCTCTGTATTGCCATTGACAGTAATGACCCCCTTGCGGCCTAGCAACTTGAGCTTGAGGTATGCGTAATGCGGGATTGCGTTGAACCGAGCAAACACCATCCAGCCGAGCATCGCGTGATAGCCGCTACGGAAGGGCACAATGTCGAAGATCAAGTCCTCGCTGCGGAAGTTATCGGGCGAGCCGAACACAACCTCTAGGGTTACAGAGACCATACATCGGGCCTCAACACCTGGGATCACTCCCTTGAAGGTAGTGCTGCTGGGTTTGATCCTGGACGGATCAATACCCATCTTTTTCACCGTCTCTGAGTAAATCAAATTGAGGCTACTTCCTCCATCCATTAGGACTTTAGTGAGGTGATACCCATCTATAATGGGATCTAGGACGAGGGTGGCCGAGCCCCCATGATGGATACTAGTTGGATGGTCGCGCCGGTTAAAGGTGATCGGGTACGCTGACCATGGGTTATACTTCGGAGCTACGGGCTCCACAACATAGACCTCCCGAAGGGACCGCTTCCTCTCCTTCTTAGGTATGTGGGTGGCGTATATCATATTCACCGTTTTGACTTCGGAAGGGAATTTCTTCTCACCGCCACCCATTGGACCCCGAGGATCATCTTCGTCCTTGCTGCGCGAGCTTTTGCCCTGGTCTTCGGGTTGTATCTTGCCGACCTGTTAAACACCCAGCAGTTGCGGTGTGTGTGATTGGCTGGCTTTTCCGAAGTTCCATGGATTTGGCAAGTCCTATCCATGATCTTCTCGAGCTGAGTGGGTCCATCACGACTGCCTTTAGGGGGCTTCTTCCCCTGCTCGGGTCGGGAGTTGCGGAATCCGGCATTAATCGCCGTGTCATCGGTGTCGTTGCTATTGTGCCGGCGTTTGTTCTTGTTGCGCTTCGGTTTTGAGTTGCCATCCCGAGCTTCAGGTGCCACTAGATCTTCAGAATTGTGGCTGCGTCTTGCCAGCCAGTTATCTTCGCTCACACAAAAGCGGGTCATGAGGGAGGCCAGGGAGGACATAGTCCGAGGCTTGTCCTGGCCTA